>OZ008371.1:154232295-155493604 GCA_963931995.1 Phaonia tiefii | reverse complement strand
GATCTAGAAGACATTAGTGACCAAGAAATGTGCGAAGAATTTTGTTATGAGGTTACAAGAAAACAACGTACAATAATGACCCGGACAAATCACTTCAATTTGCTTGGCGATAATGACTTCTATCTAAGACTCTGTCTAACAAAAGCATCTGCATAGGCAGTTCTTGAATTGATTGGGCCACATATAAAAAACATATATAAAAAAGAAGCTGCAACCACATAGAGCAATAACCAAACCAAAAAACAAACAAAAAAGACAAATAACAACAAACAACTGTTGATATATTTGACATTTGCGCAAGGTTGCCATGACAGAGTAATAAAATTGTGATGCATTTAACTGTGCACTGAAAATCAGAATGGACAGTTAAACTAATATTAAATCTACTCTCAGTTTTAGTAATCCGCGGTTTAAACTCGCTCTGAAAAACTGGTCATAAGTGTATTGAGCTAAACGGAGATTATGTTGAAAAATAATATTTTTTTTTTGCACAATGTCACGGACTTATTGATTCGCCCTCGTATTTTGGGCTCAGCAAGCAGCTTAAAAACAGACGACAAAGGTCCAGCTATACCAGATTCTCACTTTACCTGTCCAAGCGGATGAAAAACACCTGGGAGTATTCGAGAGGAAAAATATTCTGACGTGGACATCTCTGGGCGAATCAAATTAGGCCAGTTACGGTGGCCATGTTATCAGAATGGATGAAGATGAACCAGCGCGAAAGGTGTTCGATAACATACCCTATGTAATCGGGACAAGAGGACGACCAAGACTCCGATGGAAAGGCCAGGCCGAAGAATCCCTCCGTATCCTTGGAGTTACCAACTGGCGTGAAAAGGCCAAGGATAGAACCCGTTGGGGAAATATATATATATTGTGTATATGTATATATGTAATATTTGTTTAATTTGTTTATTAGTTTGTTTAATTAATATATGAAAGACATCTGACCTTATGAGGTTGTATAATAAATAGTAAGTAAAAAGTAAAATATTCAAATGTTCTACTTTAAAGTTTAAAGGTTCCTTTTCGTCCTTTGTGCAAAAAGTACCAAAAATTTACACTAAAATTACCAGATTTCAATTTTAAGATTTCAATTTCTAAAAAATTACTAAAAGGACATGTGCAACTGCAACATTAAGGATTCTCGTCTGCGAAATCCTCTAGTGAAATCTATTCCACAATAAACTGCTAGAACATTTCGATATTGTGCCGGTCATTTTGGTGCATTTTTCTTGACCTCTCTACAAAACAAGGCCAAATATGACGTCAGCAAATAAAGATAGAGAAGTTTGGTCTTTGGCAACCCATAATGGAATTTAATAAGAAATAAATTCGTAAAACATATTGAATCCCTCGCAGGTTAATTTAATTTACATTTTTGGAACGTTTTGAACAACGGGCGAAAAGGACCCTTTAAACTTTGAAATAGATCATTTGAATATTCTACGAAAATAATCCCTATCAAATTTCACAAGAATTCGCTCAATTCAAAATTAATACCCGATTTTTAAATTTATTTCGGAGAGTGTAGGAAAAGATCATTCAAACTTGCCACGCCCCCACAGTGGTTCAGGATCGATTACTATCGGGAAAAAATTCAATACCTTTTGATTTAGTAAACATTTGTAAGTTCTGTAAAAACCCGATTGTAGGCAAGGAGCCAGGGACTACAGCGATATATCAATATTGAAAATCGCACAGTGGGGTAAATTTCAGAAAAATATCCAAATTTGTGTACTATTTCCTTTTTGCGATTTCCAAGGAAACAAAAATGTTGGTTTTTTCTTTTTATGATTTTTTAAACATATTTTGACATAATTGTTAATAATGAATTCAAACAATTTAAATTTTTTTCGCAATACAGATGTTCACTTTTTCAAATTTTGAAAGTCAAAACATTTTGATTTCTTTTTTCGAATTTCTTGAACTGTATCTCATTCAGTTTTAGAGATATTGCACTCAATTTTTCTGTGTTATAAAGAGTGAGAACTTTGCTCTGATATAGTGGCTACGTTTTGTTTATACCACTAATATAATTCGGTGGTATTAATTATATAAAACAATATCGTTTTTGAATAAAATTTTGAATTTGGACCAACACAACTTCTTTGCTTCAACAGCGTCCAACGAATATGACACACAGTTGATAAATCTGATCTGTTCCCCAATTTCGCAGGGTAACTTTTGCTGCAGCTCGATTGAACACAAACAAGGTAGTGCTAATTTAATAAGAAAAATCTGATTTTTCGGTGTCTAAACATGAATAACTATTTTTTCGTCAACAACTTTAAAAAAGTAGGTACGCAGCTGAAAAGGTGATAAAATTCTCTTTCGCATTTTGGTATTTTTTGTACTAATCGGAGTTCATTTGCCTGAGTTATGTCCCAAACATAACTTACAACACAATATATAAAACGAATTCCTGCCGTTAAATTTCATACAGGTCGTACTGTAATTCATCGAATGCCAAACATTATATTATTTTTATTATAATATTTTTCTACCTGAAAACTAACAAAATTCTCCGAAATAACAGCGGTGGACCAATTTCAATCATAATTAAATTTTTTAACTTAAACCATTCTAGAAATACCTCCACGTTCGAAATTCCAGCAGAATTTTCTGAAAAATTTAAAAATAAAATGTTGGAGTAACGCGGGGATTTGGCTGTCGTTTTGGTATGAAATATCAATATACGAACTAACTAATACAATAGTCTTTTTATCCTGCATCTGCAATTTTTTGTAGGGCCACTTAATTTTATGTTTCTCATCAAAATCTCTATGAATTTTAAATGAGGTCCTACCTGGTAATAAACAACATGTGCTTGCCGTCTTTTCCAGCAGACATAATACATAAAGTCCACAGAATTCAATGAATGATAACAAACATAAATTAAACTTCAGTAAGTTAACGGAATCGATCAACAAATGTAGCTGTCTACTTTGGTTATAGAATCCTATTTTGGTATAAATAAAAATTTGGTGTTACCAGACCACGAAAATACTAATTGAAATGGCAAAGTTTATACTCTGTAATATAGTAAGACAAGGATGGAAATCTCGTCGCAGATATGCAGAGCATGTTGGGAGAGCATTTCTCCGTGCTTCTAGTACCTGAAATATCCGATGACGGTAGGACAATCGATCACAATATGGACGACGACGTCGATTGCCCCCTCCTAACCAGCTCCGAACAGCTATTGCCCGGCTTAAGAACAACAAAGCCGCAGGAGCCGATGGATTGCCGGCGGAGCTGTTTAAGGCTGGCGGCGATGAGCTGATAACGTGCATGCATCAGCTCATTTGCAAAATTTGGTTAGATGAATGCATGCCCGGCGATTGGAGTCTCAGTGTACTATGTCCCATATTTCAAAAAGGTTACCCGAGTATCTGTGTCAACTACCGTGGAATAAGCCTATTATCCATAGCATATAAGGTTCTATCAAATATAATGTGTGAAACACTAAAACCAATTATCGCAGACCTGATTGGACCATACCAGTGTGGCTTTAGGCCTGGAAAATAGACAACTGACCAGGTGTTCACGCTACGACAAATCCTGGAGAAGACACACGAAAAACAAAATATCATCTATTTATCGATTATAAAGCGGCCTTCGATAGTACGATACGGGAGAAACTCTATGAAGCAATGTCTGAGCTTGGTATTCCTGCAAAAGTCATACGCCTTTGCAGGATGACCTTGACGAACACCAAATCCGCAGTGAAAGTCGGAAAGGATCTTACCGAACCTTTCGAAACCAAGCGAGGCCTCAGGCAAGGCGACACCCTATCGTGCGCTATCTTTAACATCTTAATGTAGACCTTTATGAGAAAATCTGCAGTCAACATGAATAAAACCATCAGCACCAACAGTCACATGCTGCTCGCGTATGCTGATGATATAGATATCATTGGGCGCACAATGGGAGAAGTTATTGCTTTGTTTTCGAGAATTGAGAAGGAGTCAGCAAAAGACCCACGGTAAATGAGGACAAGACAAAATTAATGGTTTCAACGAACAGGGCCTCCACGCGATTAGACCAAAGCGTGAACTTTGATAACTGTTATAACTTCGAGGTAGTGGACGAATTTATATACCTCGGATCTGCCGGAAACAAAAACAACAACGTCAGCCTTGAGATCAAGCAGAGAATTGTGCTTGCGAATAGATGTTATTTTGGGCTAAGCAAGCACTTTAGAGATAAAGCCCTCTCTCGAGTAACTGAAGTCCAGCTGTACCAGACTCTCATTCAACCTGTCTTGCTTTATGGCGCAGAATCCTGAGTCCTATCGCAAGCAGACGAAACATCTGTACGAGTCTTCGAGAGAAAAATACTCCGAAAAATGTATCGCCCTATAGTGCACAACGGCGAGTATCGGCTACGCATGAATCATGACCTTTAACCTGACATTGACATAGTTAAGCGGATCAAGATAACGCGATTGCGCTGGCTAGGCCATGTCAGTAGAATGGATGAAGACGAACCAGCGTGAAGGGTTTTCGAAACCGAACTCGAAGGAGGACGAAAAATAGGAAGACCAAGACTCCGCTGGAGGGATCAGGTCGACGAATCCTTGCGTACACTTGGTATTGCCAACTGGAGAAATAAAGCAAAAGATCGAACTGGTTGGCGAAATATGTTATCTTCGTTTTGTAGGGTCCCTGACCCCCCGGGGTTGTCCGAGACCGGCTAAGTAAGTAAGTAAGTAATATAGTAATATAGTAATGTAAGAAATTTGAATAAATTCGCGTTAAATGGGAAGTTGAACCACTGTGCGCCCATAAACAAAAAGTGTAGCTACACAGCGGTCTAAATTTTAGGGGTTTGACTATACTCACCTAGTGTGAACATTTGGCTCAGGAATCGTTCACCCCCAAAATTGGTGTTGCACAGTGTAATTGATTGCTTTCATTGTTAATAGTAAGAATTCTATTTTCAATTTAAAATATTTCAGTTTCTTATGAAATTCAGAATTCCCGTATTAAAATGTGGAAATTCCAAATAAAAACGGGAATTCCGTTTATTCTATATTTTCCAAATAGGGAATATTCCACATGCATTTGAATAATTCTAATTCAAACTGAGAATGTTAGGTAAAGTTAGTATCAGCAAAAGTATTCACAGTATTTGTACCGCGATTCATGATTCATTTCTGGGCAGACGCTTGAAGCAGTAGGTATGCCTGTTAAGGGCTCTTCTCGTTCCCGGGAGAACCCAATATATTGTCAAAGAAATTGGCGCTGCATACAAATTTCTTCAGTGTTCTCCAATTCGTTCTCCGTAATATGTCCAAAGTAGGAATTGCATCACCTTACAAGTAATGGAGTCCAAATAATGCAAAAGCGGGGCAATCACCATAGCACAGTGGGGGATTCTCAAATAAACTGGAAATTAATTATCCGATTCTAAACTGATTGTCCGGTTAAAATGTATGTTCACATAAATACAGCTTATGTGTTGAGCTGTTACAATATCTAAATTGTGGCTTCAGGAACTCTACGGTAGACGAACAGTGGGAGTCCAAATTTGATGACATCAGCAATCAAAAAAATTTGCACTGTTGTCAAATGAGCTAATAATTTTATTACTGCAAAGTTTCAATCACTCGTTTTTAGTCAACAATGCACGCAGAATGGAGTGTCTAGACTTCCATCAGTACGAGTTTGTTAGGATACCTTTGCTTCGTATAAATCTCCTCAATATTCTCCAATCCATTCCCCGTAGTTTCTCTAAACAAGGTATTGTCTGACCTGAGAGGTGTTGAATTCTTAATCCAACAATGTCAGGAAAATGGAAGACAAAGCGTTCCAACGTTTCGATAATCTCCTAGAATGCTCTACATTCAGTTGCGTCTTCCCACCGACTTTAATGCAGATATGCCCGCAAAGGGGGTATGAAATTAGGACACCCATGAGTTGGCTCAATTCGAGTTTGTCCAGCTCTAACCGCCCTCTGGTCGTGTTCCCTTGTGGGTGGCCCCACAGGATATTTTCTGATTCGCAACCTTCGGATGTGTACCATAATCTTATAGGTTTTCATTTTGCCCATTAATGAAGGTCCACCTCAATGGCCTGGAAATGTTAAGCGTTTCCCAAATTCAGAGTTCGCCGGTTGCAGAGCAGTTAATCTGCTCTTTCATTCCCCAAGATGTCGCGGTGTCCTGAGGTCTATATGATCCCAAATAATTAATTTATCTCCTCTTTGCTGTTTGGTTGGTTGCTTCACGTGGTTGCTAAAGATACTATTTAGCATCACTTAGGGTCTTCAGACACCGTTTTGCATACCACATCACTCCGGATAGTCTAATGTACAGTGTCTATCTCCTTCCTGTTAATCGGATATACTCGTACCTCAGTAGATCCCCTAGATCTTTCTCGTGTATCACAATAAGGTTGTGCAGGAAGGAACGACCTATTGTCTTTAGGCGTCTATTAATTAGAGCCGGACAACTGCAGAAGAGATTATCCACCGGCTCCTCCTCTTTAGGCGTCTATTCATTAGAGCCGGTCAACTGCAGAGGAGATGTTCCACCCTCCTCTCCTCTTCTGCGTCTTTGCAGGCAGTGGTCATTATATGGAAGATTCAGCCGTCTGGCGTAATTACCGATTGGCCAGTGCCCGGTCAGCACGACGATTAGCTTTGATATGTTCTCCCGATTTTGGCTAATCAGGGAAATATTCCGGTGAATGTTATATTCTGGCCATGTAATTTTGAATTTGCGGCACGTTTCCATCCTATCCCATCTTGCCTTTACTAGTTCAAGGTAATGCAGGAAAATACCTCGTTTTGCCGACCCTATAGGTGTTGCCGTCGGTGGTGCAATGGTAGTGTGCGTGGATCGTTTGCATGAGAACGTGAGTTCGATCCCTGCTCTGACCACCTGAAATTACTTTCGACGGAGGTCACCTCGCATAGTGACGGCGACACTATCTAGTAGTGTATAACTGTGGGACCCAATCAGTGAGTGTAAAACTAGAACGCGTATAGGTCACTGGTTTGTTAACAGCTCTCCTTAATCCCTTAATGGGATGTAACGGAAAACCATTTATTAATTTATTTATAGGTATTGGGAGGAGTTCGTCTGCCCTTGTGGCTTGGTAAACAAGTAAGAACCACATTGGCCAGACGACCTAGCTCGAGAAGATTTTCCCTACATTTACTAATGAGTTTAGATGCAGGGTTGTTAGATTTGAGTGATAGGAGAGCCCCTTGGCTATCTACAAATATTCCAATGCTCTCTATTCTCCCTTGTTGTCTAAGTTACGCGCAGGCTTCCCTGATGACTAGTACCGCCGCGGGGAAAACACTGCACTTGTCTGGGAGTTTGAATGATAAATTGAGGCTTGCATCTTCGGAGAAGGCACCCGAGCCGGAGGCGGTGTAGTTATCGGTGGTTATATTGAGTTCTGTTATTGAGGATTGTCTGTCTCGGATGTTCATATGCGTTGCTATTCCAGATTCCAAGAGCATGTAGTCGGGTAGCACTCCAGGCCGCTCAAGCTGTTATGTGAAGGTCAATTGGTATAATATTAAGCATTGCATTAACGGATTCAGCTGGACACGTCCTCCTTGCCTTTTTAATCCGATGCAAGCTAATCTCTGTACTCTATACAACAGTTTCATGGTGGACGTCTTCCCCGCGACAGGACACCATACCATTTTATAGGTTTGATTATACTAGTATACATCCATAGCACCATTTCCGGTCGGAGACCCCATCGGCTTCCGAACATTTTCCGACAAGCGTAGTACGCAACGGGTGCTTTCGGTGCGCAGTGCTCTATGTTACGCTTCCAGGATACTTTAGGGTCTAGAATCACGCTCAAGTACTTGACGTGAGTTGATAGTGGAATCTTCTCCTTGCACTCGAGTACCTTTATCGAACTAACATTAATCAGAATATATTCAATTTCGTGTGTCTGCCTCCATCGATCCACCACCTTACGGTTTCTCTGATGTTAGCCTGAACCACAGTGTTATATTCAGCAACTTGAAAAAACCGTTCACTATTCAAGTCTTCGATGGATATACCTACTCCCTTCGTGCCATCCACCCTAGATCCGTCAATATAACAGTAGATTTCTTGCTCATCAATGATCTTGGATTTGGTCAATAAAGTATCATCTCCCGCCGTATCCCCAGGGGCAATCATATTTGTATTTTCTTCATTATTTAAAGCTACACAGCCTCAATACTCTATCGCCAATACAAAATATCGTTCGGAACCGGTGCAAAAGTGTAGGCCCCAATCAGAGAGTATAAAAATAGAAAGCGCACAGCTTACTGATTGTGAGAAGCTCTCCCCAGTCCCTTCATGGGTTGTAATGGGTGAACCAGTTTAAGTATTCACATGGTTAGACTGATCAAGATTGGTGCCTACCACTGCGCCCAGTGCCGGTGTCAAGTTTGGTTTCATGGTCGGTCTTATACATCTAAGGATGTATCTGTCGGAAACCATAAAAAATTATGCGTTAAGGTTTTCCGAGAAATGAAAATAATTCTGTGTTCATGACAAACATGACTCGCCGCCGAACTCCTTCAGCGCAATCGAGCTATCCAATTGTCAGATGGAGGGAACCGGTTACTGCCTCGTATTAGGTGGATGACAGACTATCTTTGGTGAACGTAGATACCAACTCGGGGCTCTTACACGGGACGGGATGTCGTTCTTGTCAACAGATATTTGGGCACCAGGCCAAACTTCTCCCACAACAGCAATGACTTCATAGTATAGTACAACGGATCGTTTATCTTCAAATGTAGTGAAGTTAATTTTAACTTGGTACCATACATGTGGCAAAGTAACCCCCATTTAGACCTATACGCCACCGCCGTCAATTCAACTCAACTAAATTCAATTCAACTCAAATTAATTCAATTCAATTCAACTAAATTCAATTCAAATTAATTCAACTCAATGCTATTGAATTGAATTCGAATCAATTCAATTCAACTCAGCGCAATTCAATTCTAATCAATGCAATTCAATTCAAGTCAATTCACTTCAATTCAATTCAATTCAATTCAATTCAATTCAATTCAATTCAATTCAATTCCAGTCCATTCAATACAATGCAAATCAATTCAATTTTCTTCAGTTCAAATTAATTCCATTAAATTCAATTCAATTCAATTCTGTTGAATTGAATTCAATTGAATTCAGTTCAGTTCGGTTCGGTTCAATTCAGTTCAATTCAATTCAACTTAACTCAATCAATTCGGCAAAATTCAATTAAATTCAATTCACTTTCATTCAATTCAAATCAATTCAATGCAATTCAATTTAATTTTTTTCCCCTCTTTATTGATTTACAATGTAGTTTAATTTACATTTCATTATTTCCCCCGCGAAGCCAAAGGCTTGTATGCAGGGATATATATCTAATAATGTGTAACATTAATATATTTCATAAAAAGACATAATATATTTCTTTTTTGTTTGTTGGCAGAATCTGATACTATTATGCTATATGCAGAGTTCTTACGCTCTCTGCATTTATGACATTTCCATGACGCTTTTTTATCAGCATTCATTCCATTATATGTCGTCTGCTGTACGGAGCAGCAAGGGGAAAAGTGAAAGCAGGCATTGCACACACTGCATTTCATATGTTTGTTTGTAACCGGTAGATCACATTGAGCACATATTTGATTTTGCATGCTTTCCATTTCTACACTCACTGACTCTCACTCACACACTCAAGAACAACCAAATAAAGAATTCAATTCAATTCCATTCCATTCAATACAATGCAAATCAATTCAATTTTCTTCAGTTCAGTTTAATTCCTTTAAATTCAATTCAATTCAATTCTGTTGAATTGAATTCAATTGAATTCAGTTCGGTTCGGTTCAATTCAGTTCAATTCAATTCAATTCAATTCAACTTAACTCAATCAATTCGGCAAAATTCAATTAAAATCAATTCACTTTCATTCAATTCAAATCAATTCAATGCAATTCAATTTAATTTTTTTCCCCTCTTTATTGATTTACAATGCAGTTTAATTTACATTTCATTATTTCCCCCGCGAAGCCAAAGGCTTGTATGCAGGGATATATATCTAATAATGTGTAACATTAATATATTTCATAAAAAGACATAATATATTTCTTTTTTGTTTGTTGGCAGAATCTGATACTATTATGCTATATGCAGAGTTCTTACGCTCTCTGCATTTATGACATTTCCATGACGCTTTTTTATCAGCATTCATTCCATTATATGTCGTCTGCTGTACGGAGCAGCAAGGGGAAAAGTGAAAGCAGGCATTGCACACACTGCATTTCATATGTTTGTTTGTAACCGGTAGATCACATTGAGCACATATTTGATTTTGCATGCTTTCCATTTCTACACTCACTGACTCTCACTAACACACTCAAGAACAACCAAATAAAGAATTCAATTCAATTCCATTCCATTCAATACAATGCAAATCAATTCAATTTTCTTCAGTTCAGTTTAATTCCTTTAAATTCAATTCAATTCAATTCTGTTGAATTGAATTCAATTGAATTCAGTTCGGTTCGGTTCAATTCAGTTCAATTCAATTCAATTCAATTCAACTTAACTCAATCAATTCGGCAAAATTCAATTAAAATCAATTCACTTTCATTCAATTCAAATCAATTCAATGCAATTCAATTTAATTTTTTTCCCCTCTTTATTGATTTACAATGCAGTTTAATTTACATTTCATTATTTCCCCCGCGAAGCCAAAGGCTTGTATGCAGGGATATATATCTAATAATGTGTAACATTAATATATTTCATAAAAAGACATAATATATTTCTTTTTTGTTTGTTGGCAGAATCTGATACTATTATGCTATATGCAGAGTTCTTACGCTCTCTGCATTTATGACATTTCCATGACGCTTTTTTATCAGCATTCATTCCATTATATGTCGTCTGCTGTACGGAGCAGCAAGGGGAAAAGTGAAAGCAGGCATTGCACACACTGCATTTCATATGTTTGTTTGTAACCGGTAGATCACATTGAGCACATATTTGATTTTGCATGCTTTCCATTTCTACACTCACTGACTCTCACTAACACACTCAAGAACAACCAAATAAAGAATTCAATTCAATTCCATTCCATTCAATACAATGCAAATCAATTCAATTTTCTTCAGTTCAGTTTAATTCCTTTAAATTCAATTCAATTCAATTCTGTTGAATTGAATTCAATTGAATTCAGTTCGGTTCGGTTCAATTCAGTTCAATTCAATTCAATTCAATTCAACTTAACTCAATCAATTCGGCAAAATTCAATTAAATTCAATTCACTTTCATTCAATTCAAATCAATTCAATGCAATTCAATTTAATTTTTTTCCCCTCTTTATTGATTTACAATGCAGTTTAATTTACATTTCATTATTTCCCCCGCGAAGCCAAAGGCTTGTATGCAGGGATATATATCTAATAATGTGTAACATTAATATATTTCATAAAAAGACAATTCTATATATAGCAATTAAGCATTAATTTTTATCTTCGCTTCATTGCGAGTTTATAAGATAATTTTTTATGATTTTTTACGCTTATATTTATTTCTATTAACTCAATTCAATTCAGTGCAATTCATTTCACTTCAATTTAATTCAACTCAATTCAATTCAGTTCAATTCAATTCGATTCGATTCAATTCAATTCAATTGAATGCAATTCATTTCAATTCAGTTCAATTCGATTCGCTTCAATTCAATTCCATTCAAATCAATTCAATTCAATTCAATTTAATTCAATTCAATTCAATTCAATTCAATTCAATTCAATTCAATTCAATTCAATTCAATTCAATTCAATTCAATTCAATTCAATTCTATTGAATTCAATTCAATTCAATTCAGTTCAGTTCAGTTCAATTCATTTCAACTCATTTCAGTTCAATTCAATTTAATGCAACCCAATTCAATTTAATTCACTTCAATACAATTTAATTCAATTTTTCAATTCAATTCATTTCAACTCAATTCAGTTCAATTCAATTCAATTCAATTCAATTCAATTCAATTCAATTCAATTCAATTCAATTCAATTCAATTTAATTCAATTCAATTCAATGCAATTCAATTCAATTCAATTCAATTCAATTCAATTCAATTCAATTTAATTCAAGTCAATTCAATTCAATTCAATTCAATTCAATTTAATTCAAGTCAATTCAATTCAGTTCAATTCAATTCAATTCAATTCAATTCAATTCAATTCAATTCAATTCAATTCAATTCAATTCAATTCAATTCAATTCAATTCAATTCAATTCAATTCAATTCAATTCAATTCAATTCAATTCAATTTAATTCAATTCAATTCAATTCAATTCAATTCAATTCAATTCAATTCAATTCAATTCAAGTCAATTCAATTCAATTCAATTCAATTCAATTCAATTCGATTCAATTCAATTCATTTCTACAACAATTTAAACATTTACGTAAATAACCGTAACATAACAGTAATTAAAACCGAATACTAACCATTTTCGCAGGGTTCTTTCATTCTGTGAAACCGAAACCCCGTTTTCCGAAAGAGAGTTTTTTCGAATAAACGGAAAACCGGTTATTCGAAAATGTTGATTTTTTAGAACACCTCAGTTATGCTTATTTTGTAGTTACGGTGCAACATCTAAGACTTAATAATTTTCGGATAATAATTTGTGGTATCCACATGCGGCCGATAACTGAGTTAGATAGAAAACTAGTCCGTACTTTAAAATACATTTCTCCCTTACACAATCATTTTACACATGTCATAGCTTTACCTAAAACGAAAGACTTAAGACGCAAACATGCCGATACTTTGCATTAAACTCTTGTAAGCCAGTAATCGTCCATAAATTGTGTCAGATGGCTAATAGAATACTTAAGTATTATTTTTTAACACTTGAGATCAATAACAATGATTAAAAATGTTTAAGTAGCTATTAATTTCACCAAACCAGTTTCAACCGAATTTAGAAGGTATAACTACGTTTTTACTGAATATGATTATGATTAGGCTACGCCCTTTTCCATCGGGTATAAAAAAACTGTTAAAACCAATAAGGCATCCCAAGTTTTACAAGGGATTTATGCTAACAAAACAGCACTATTTTAGGCAGATGTTTCGTACTCTTTGAAGTTTTTAGCAACTACTTGTTTTAGTATTACTAGTTTTTTTCACCATCTGACGCATTTGCGAGCTTTTTCAATAGTTTCGTTTTGTTAACAAAGCCAGGAGAAATAGTTTATGTAGCATTTCCCTTAACCACACACAAAAGAGCTTATTAACTCCAACATGTTGGCTTACAAGCATTATCGCGGGCCAAAATATGTACAACGAACTTGGGATTATATAACGGTTATTAGTTATTATTTGCTACTTGTTAACCGGTATCTCCTTTTTGTTGGTTTTTGTAATATATCTCCAAAATCGCCAATGAAATTACTTTCCATTTAAAAATTTGATGGTTCAATTGAACTTGTTGGGGTCGTAATGTTATATTCGTATTTGTTTAACAATTTTTCATTTGTGTTTTATGTTTAAGAAAAAAAGTAAAACACTTTAGAGTCTTCAAAGCAAGGTTAACTATATTTGTTTATTCACCTTTCCCTTGTGTGTCAAAAATGCACGTATTCCTTTCAATCCCCAATATTTTTGTTTTGCTTCTTGTATTGATAATTTTGTTGTACCTTTTTTGATTTGAAAACGGAAGCACTATAGTTTTCTTCGATTAATTATAAAAGGTGCAAGTCTCGCGATTAGCAGTAAAATGGTAACAGCTGTAGATTAATTAACTTTTTCGCCCCCACATTTTATGTTCAATGTGTACGATGTTTTTTCATCTCAATTTAATTTTAAATTTGCATTGATTGTATGACTAACGTTAACATAGATAACACTCCCCCTAACTTTTGAAATTGTGAATGTTTCAAATAAATCTTAAAAGTATTCATCATTGTTGAAATGAAATATACAACTGGAACCTAGTCGTTGTATATGACGATATATCGTTATATATCGTTGATAACAGTATATATCGTTGATGACAGTTCATTTACCATTTAGTAATTGAATGCTTTCCGATATCCAGCTTTCTATATGTCTGATTTCGTAAGACTTTCGCTCTGCTAGACCTTCTGCCAATCTTTGCTGTAAGAAGGAACTACATACGCTCATAAAACTTCACTGCCGACAAAACGATAATGTGTTCGATATCGTTTCTTACATAATTAGCACCTGGACTTCAATATAATTTAATTAATTGTAATTAATTTAATGTATGGGTACCCTCAATGAACTTCTAGTATGAAGCAGGTTGTAGCAGCCGAAAATTTGGTTGTTGCAACCGAATTGCACTTATCACAACCAAATTACATTTGCCACAGCCGAATTGCAGTTGCCACCACTGCATTTAGGTGGCACAGCGGAAATCATCCGCCACAACTGAAAGACGACTGATGCAAACTTATCCTTAACTTTAACCTTGTCCCAACCTAATTTCCAATCATTTATATTGGATCAACAGAATTTGTTATTTCATCGGTCCACGCAAACGATGTTCTCATGAATTCTGTTGCAGCAACCGAATCATTATCAAATTCGATTGCTTATTTGTTTTTCGGTGGTTACTGCTGGTGGTGCAATAGTTAGTGTGCGTGACTCTTGTATATCTTGTATATCAGCCATCTCGTTTAGTGCCCGTGACACTACCGAGTAATTAGCCATAAAATAGCTCTAAAGTAGATTGTGACAGACTCAAGAGTCGGTTGTAACAACCTCTAGAGTCGGTTGTGACAACGTCTAGAGTAGATTGTGACAACTTCTAGAGTGGTTTGTGACAACCTATAGAGTCGTTTGTGACAACCTCTAGAGTCGTTTGTGACAACCTCTGCATTCGGTTGTGACAACCGCTAAAGTAAGTTGGGACAACCACTAAAGTATATTTTGACAACCTCTAGAGGTAGTTGTGATAAACTTTAAAGTCGGTTATGACAACTACAAAATTTGTTTGTGAGAACCTCTAAAGTCGATTGTGACAACCTTTAAAATCGGATGTGACTATCTCTAAAGTAGATTATGACAACATATAAAGTCGGTTGTGGTAACCTATAGAGTCGGTTGCGACAGCCTCTAAAGTCGGTTGTGACAACTTCTAAGTATTTTGAAAATGGAACTAATTATAACTTTTTATAAAGCTTTTCTGATTTTGAAACGTCCTATCAAATAAAATGGAGCATGGGACTGAACGTGGAGGTGCAAAGTTTCTGATAGCCACTCATTTGGGAGTGTTCAGAAATGATTTCTCCATACAGCGGTCCAAGCAGCTCACTACTTCCTAGAAATAAGTATGTTACGGGCAATTGATTTATCGGAACCACCTTTGGCTGGATAGAGTAAGAAGTCGAAAGGAATGAGCAGCCTGATTGGTAAAGCTATGCGTCTCAGGTTAAATTGGTGACCTTGTAACTGATGCAGTTCGAACTAGCGGACAACTCCTTTTGCCCTTTAAAGGCGAATGAGTCCAAGCTATTGGACAACGGCGGATCGAAAGTAAAAACAAAAATAAATGGTTTCCCATTAAATCCCATGAAGGGCTTGGGAAGAGCTTCTTACTACAAGTGAGCTGTGTGCTTTCTAGTGTTATACTCACTGATTGGGACCTACAGTTTTACACACGGTCCCAAGCGGTATTTTGAGACGCAAATACTCGATAGTGTCGCCATCACTAAGCGAGGTGCCCGTTATTTGTTGGTGGTCAGAGCAGCGATCGAACCCATGTACAAGAGGCGCGCGCACTTCCATGACTTTTTCACATAGATGTGGTTGTAGTTGAGCACAGGAATTGTTTTTGTGTTATTATCATAATCCCGAGATGTCACAAAACCCCAAAGAAACAAATCACACGACTTTAAATCGCATGATCTTGGTGGCCTGTTGACATCTGATTTTCTTGAGATATTTTGTTCTGGAAATCGTTGCTGCCATAAACCGATTGTTTCACGCTCGGTGTGGCAGGTGGCGCCGTCTTGCTGAAACCACATCTATCTATTCCGTCCAGTTGAGATCACTAGAACTCCGGTATCATGCTTCTGTAACGAATGCGGTTCACAGTCACAGTCAAAAGTAAAGCCCAGTCACGCCGCCTTACCAAAATCCACACCAAATTGCTCGTTGTGGGTGATTTTTTTTTACTGTCCATAACCGACCCAGTTGCTACTAATTTGTTGACTACTCTTCGAATGGTTGACACATTAGGTTGCACTTTCTTCGAAGTTTGCGAGCGGTCTCAGAATAAGTTTCCAAATGTTTGTAATAAGTTTTCACAATTATAACGCGTTGCTCTCTCGTAAAGTGTTCCAGTTTTAATAATCGGAATAAAACAAATTATGTTTTATGTTTCTGTGGCCCAAATGTGCCTTTGTTTGTTAAAAACTGCTTAAAATAAAAACGTAGCAGACTACAAAGAAACAAAAAAGCAGGAGATCGTCAATTAATATACAAGATGCTTGCAGAGATGTGCATGCTATCTGCAATATGTTCCGGGGGCCATTTTTTTACGTGTACTTGAAGTGAAACTATAATTTTGTGTTAGGCATAAGGGTGAGCTGAGTTTCCTAAATATATTATATCATATATATATATATCACTAAATATATTTTCTGAATGCACGTTCAAGATTATTTAGCGATCAGATCAAAATGGAAGGGCAACAAGCGACTACAATTCCATTTGCCCCCAATTTGCGATTTATTCTGTACATTTTAATTGACAACATGTTAGTATCAAATTGAGACCATTCCGTAGTCAAACTAAATACTAATCTTTTGACCTACGACATTATGTGACACAACATAAAAACAATTAACTTTATTGTTTCCTTTCACATACACGTAACCTTTTTTCATCCAGGTTAATATCTAGCTATTGAAAACACCCCTATACTTGACACATTTGGAAGTTAAAACAATTTTCAGACACCTGTAATTAACTGCTATTTTAAAGCTCATTTTCAATAAACAGGGTGTCATTAACGCTATCAGATACTATTAAATTTATTAATAAAATTAATGTTATTAATCAGATTTTATCACATTCCAATTTAGCTGTAACATTTTATGAGAATACTATTATCAATATCTTCGTTAATTTCAAATATTCCTCATACTTCTAATACTACTGTGCTCAATATGAAATGTTCACATATGTATCATTATGTCGATAACGTATGTCGCTTATGTCTTTTGATTTGCAAAACCGTCTTCCCATGCATATGAGGAGCGGCGGCCACATCGCGTTTATTTGATAATTAAATAATTTCTTAACACCGTTTTTGACTCAATCGATAGCAATAGCGGTTGATTACCTATTTTTGGTAGGTTATCTTTGTTGATGTGTTTTTTCGAATGTTTTTTTCTCCCTCTCTCTCTCTTTGATAGCCAATTGTTTCGTGATTGTAAACGTTCACTTAAACAGTTTTTATTGCTTCCTAAAAATTGTAATCCAGATCGAACACCAGCAATTAGAGAAGTCATAAAATAGAGCAAAGTAAACCTTAAAGTGCACTACATCCTTTAGGTTTAAGTTTTGAAAATAAAAATTTGAATTTTACAAAGTTGTATAACCGCAATGCAACATTTTTGAAGTCAGCGAGTGCAAACTCCTTCTCGTGTGAAATTTCTCGATGTACTTATCCGAAACTAACACCCCCCTATTTGGGTTTTGCAAAGTTTATCTGCTGTTCGAATTTTATGACCTCATGTATATTTTGGCTAAAATTTAATTTTTCCCAAGAGCATGCAATTTCTCTCACGGCTATATCTCGGAAACATATAGAAGTTTTGTGTTCCTGTCTTCGGTATAATTGTAGCTATAGATTAGTCGAAAAAAAGTGTAAAATAAAGTAACCCCAAAAAACTGCAAAATTGAGGGATAATTTCTCTTAGTCGGGGAATGAACTGGGCATAAATCCGGAGAAACCCAAGCACGTTCTCTTTAAGAGGAAACAGAAGTTTCCGTTTCTTCAGCCATTGTCTCAAAGTGGTAGAGACAATTGCTTAAAGGACAGTGTAAGATATCAAGGTGTGATTCTGCTTACTTTCAAGTCAAACACTATACATGATATCAGAAGAGCTACAGTGACTTTATATTCGTGAAAGAGGATCACCGGAGGACGATGGGGTCAATGCCCGAAAATAGTTTACTGGATATATACAAATGTTATCAGCCCGATATTTCTTTATGGTATTGCCATTTGGTGGCCGGTACTGGCCAGAGAATGACAACGAAGGGTATCACTGGAGCCCTTTGGTGGTTATCCTCTATACATAAGTGTACTGAACAGGAAAATGGCTGAAGTGTCGGCAATCCGCCTAAGACAGGTAGACAGGGTACGTATTTTTATCAAATTTTGTATTTTTACAATAAGATGTTCACTTAAGCTTGAGACCCGGAACCGGTTCAAATACCCGGTTCTTCTCGGAACCGGTCCAAATACCCGGATCACCTCGGAACCGGACTCGACAAAAAATCTGTATTTTTATCAAATTTTATCTTCTTATTATGAGATATTTCACTTAAGCCTCTTTGGGACAACAATTTGCTGAGAACCGGAACCGATGCAAATATCCGGTTCTTCTCGGAACCGGTCCAAATACCCGGTTTTTCTCGGAACCTGAGTCGACAGAAAATGTGTAGTTTTTTCAAATTTTATTTTCTTCTGTATTTTTATCAAATTTTATTTTCTTATATTAAGATGTTTCACTTAAGCCTCTTTCGGACAGCAATTTGTTGAGTACCAGAACCGATCCAAATAACCGGTTCTTCTCGGAACCGGTCCAAATACTCGGTTCTTCTCAGAACCAATCCAAATACACAGTTCTTTTTGGAACAGGACTCTACAGAAAATCTGTATTTTTATCAAATTTTATTTTCTTATATTAAGATGTTTCACTTAAGCCTCTTTTGGACAGCAATTTGTTAAGTACCGGAACCGATCCAAATATTCGGCTCTTCTCGGAACCGGTCCAAATACCCGGTACTTTTCAGAAACAATCCAAATACATAGTTCTTTTCGGAACAGGACTCTACAAAAATTCTTTATTTTTATCAAATTTTAATTTCTAATATTAAGATGTTTCACTTAAGCCTTTTTTGGACAGCAATTTGCTGAGAACCGGAACCGATCCAAATACCCGGTTCTTCTCGGAATCGGTCGAAATAATCGCTTCTCCTCGAAACCGGTCCAAATACCCAGTTCTTCTCCGAACCGGACTCGACAGAAAATGTGTATTTGTATCAAATTTTATTTTCTTATATTAAGATGTTTCACTTTGGGACAGAAATTTACTGAAAACCGGAACCGGTCCAAACACCCGGTTCTTCTCGGAACAGGTCCAAACCCCAGGTTCTTCTCGGAATCGGTCCAAATACATAGTTCTTCTCGGAACCGGACTCGACAGGAACTCTGTATTTTTATCAAATTTTATTTTCTTATATTTAGATGTTTGTTTCATTTAAACGTCTTTGGGACAGCAATTTGCTAAGAACCGGAACCGATTTAAATATCCGGTTCTTTTCGGAACCGGTCCAAATACCCGGTTTTTCTCGGAACCGTACTCGACAGAAAATGTGTAGTTTTTTCACATTATATTTTCTTATTTTAAGATGTTTCACTTAAGCCTCTTTCGGACAGCAATTTGTTGAGTACCGGAACCGATCCAAATATCCGGTTCTTCTCGGAGCCGGTCCAAATACTCGGTTCTTCTCAGAACCAATCCAAATACACAGTTCTTTTTGGAACAGGACTCTACAGAAAATCTGTATTTTTATCAAATTTTATTTTCTTATATTAAGATGTTTCACTTAAGCCTCTTTGGGACAGCAATTTGTTAAGTACCGGAACCGATCCAAATATTCGGCTCTTCTCGGAACCGGTGCAAATAATCGCTTCTCCTCGAAACCGGTCCAAATACCCAGTTCTTCTCCGAACCGGACTCGGCAGAAAATGTGTATTTGTATCAAATTGTATTTTCTTATATTAAGATGTTTCACTTTGGGACAGAAATTTGCTGAAAACCGGAACCGGTCCAAACACCCGGTTCTTCTCGGAACCGGTCCAAACCCCTGATTCTTCTCGGAATCGGTCCAAATAACCGCTTCTCCTCGAAACCGGTCCAAATACACAGTCCTTCTCGGAACCGGACTCGACAGAAAATCTATATTGTTATCAAATGTTATCTTTTTATTACAAGATATTTCACTTAAGCCTCTTTGGGACAGCAATTTGCTGAGAACCGGAACTGATGCAAATATCCGGTTCTTGTCGTAACCGGTCCAAATACCCGGTTCTTCTCGACAGAAAAAGTGAAGTTTTTTCAAATTTGAATTTCTTATATTAAGATGTTTGTTTCACTTAAGCCACTTTGGGACAAAAATTTACTGAGTACAGGAACCGGTCCAAATACCCGGTTCTTTTCGGAACCGGTCCAAATACCCTGTTCTTCTCGGAACCGGTCCAAATACACTGTTCTTTTCGGTAATTTGTTCAAATTTTATTTTCTTATATTAAGATGTTTCACTTAACCCTCTTTGTGACAGCATTTTGTTGAGAACCGCGACCGATCCCAATACCCAAATATACGGTCCTTCTCGGAACCGGACTCGACAGAAAATCTATATTGTTATCAAATGTTATCTTTTTATTACAAGATATTTCACTTAAGCCTCTTTGGAACAGCAATTTGCTGAAAACCAAAACCGATCCAAATACTGTTTTTCCTCGGATCGGGACTCGAAAGAAAATGTGTATTTTTTTTTAGCAAATTTTACTAATTTTATATTCTTATACATAATAATATATTTCACTTAAGCCTCTTTGAGACAGCAATTTGCTGAGACCCGAAACCGGTCCAAATACCCGGTTCTGCTCGGAACCGGACTCGACAAAACTGGTTCTTCAAATACCGAAACCGCACATAACTACTGCAAGCTAAACGATTGAATTTTAAACCCATAATCCTTTGTACCTATGGCCGTCGGTTTTGCAATGGTTAGTGTGCGCGGCTCTTGTGCATGACAACGTGGGTGCGATCCCTGCACTGAATACCTAACATTTCATTGGACTACAGTCACCTCGCGTAGAGATGGCGACACTATCGAGTACTGAGCCATCAAAAAGCCTCTCAAAATACCGTTCGGAACCGGTGTGAAACTACAAGTCCCATACATTGAGTTTAAAACTAGAAACCGTGGGATATAATGGGAAACAATTGTTTTTTAATCCTTTGTACCTTAAAATCGAAGGCGCCTATTTAGCGTCACATTAGTTGCATCCTTGTGTATAAATTCCGAGTTCAATTGAAAAAAACTGTTCCTCCTCCAAGTCGGCAACCCCAATAAAAACAAAAAATATTGCGTTTTATAAAACAATAGATTTAATTGATGTTAAAGACATGTGCGCTGCACATACAAATGTTGCATGTTTTCATGCAACAACAATTCTGAGACGCATCGGAAAACAAATGACGAATATGACAGCGATGACTCCACAAACTGCTGGATGCAACTGAATGAATTCAATCGTGATGACGTCGCCAAATGTATGTATACAATACGATGACAGACATCGAAGCGGTTGGAATACGTAAAGCAATTAACACCAATATCTCAGGTAGTACAAAAACACACACAAAAGCAACAAATAAAAAAAATTCATAATGCAAGTATCATTGTTGTTATTTATGTTATTTGATACAATTTGTTGTTGCCGCTATTGCAAATTGCAATTATTGTTAAACTTGCCACAAAACTTAAAAACACTAGACACAAACACCAGCAAAACACATACAAGTACACATGCAAACGCGTTAATATAAAATTATTAACATTATTAGTTTTTTGTTTACGATTCAACAAAATCGAATCAAAACCAGAAATTGAAGAGAGCACCAGACAGCAGTGGAATTGTAACAGCGCTTAGTTCATAGATGCGCACAACAGACAAGTGCAATAACTTGGTATGTTGCATCGCTTTGCTGCGAATGTTGCAGCCAGCCAGACACAACCGTGGCAAATAGTCAGCCAGCCAGCCGGCCAGATAGCCAGTCATTCATCGTGCGAAGCAACCAGCCAGCCTATGAAGAAAGACATCAACCGACCGTCAGCAAGAAAGTTGCAACATGCGTGCCAATTTTAGGCCAAAAAATTCATTCGTTCATCACATCGTTTTGTATATTTTTGTGGGGTTTTTTCTTCTGCTTCTTCGTCTTCTTCGGAATCCGTTTTTGTTTTTATCTAAATGCGTAAGAAAAAACCAAATGTTTTCACATTATACAAATTGTTATTGTTTAATATTTTATTTAGACAATGACAACGTTTGGTATCTAATTACACAAGATTGTCATGCGATAACATTTGACATTTGACAGTTGCACGGAATTTCGTAGACCACAACTCAATTGACTTTCTTTTCCTTATTTAAAATGATTTTACAAAATAAAGGATTCGAAAAGAATCAGCAACGGTTCCAATTTTAATCTCAATTTTAAGTTAATTTTATAAAATTTTAAATCGAAATATGCAGATTATAGGAACTTTCGCACAAAAGAATCATTCCTTTCATTTCCTTTTAAAGATTATTTTTCGCAAATGTTGTTCGTAGCTGCGGCAAACATGCTCCATTCTGAGTAGAGATGGGCACGTGAGTAAGTTTTGGCTCATACCTACTCACACAAAGATTGGATTCACGCACGAAGATTTTTTTCCAACTTACGCGAGCAAAGTCTTACCCTACTCACATCCACATGTGAGTCACGACGTTACTCAAGTCTATTATGGGGTTTTCAATAAGAGCGCTACAAAAGTTTTTTTAAATAAAACAAAACCGGTATAAGATACCAATGAAATTCTTTATTCATGTGAAAGTACGTTCGATGCCATTATGTATGGAACTCGATTTCTTTTGCATGGCCACCACGGACACGCTTGCAGAAGTCCAGACGCTGAACCCAATTTTCGACGGTTTTCCAGCATAAATCGGCCGATACTGCTGCAATTTCACGTTCGATATTCGTACGAAGTTCATCAATAGTCGCTGGCTTGTTGGCATAGACCATAGACTTGACGTAGCCCCACAGGAAATAATCTAACGGCGTCAAATCGCACGACCGAGGCGGCCAATCGACTGGGCCATTTCGTGAGATAACACGTTCACCAAACTTGGGTTCCAATAAATTGATTGTGGCATTCGCTGTGTGGCTTGTGGCGCCGTCCTGTTGGAACCGCATGTCCTCCAAGTCCATATTATCCAATTGGGGCCAAAAATATTCGGTTATCATTGAACGGTAGCGATTCGCATTCACAGTAATGTGCCGGTCTTGATCATCACGGAAGAAGTACGGCCCAATGACACCACCGGCCCATAAACCGCACCAAACCGTAATTTTTTCGGGATGCAATGACGACTCATGGATTACGTGTGGATTGCTGTCTGACCAATAACGCATATTTTGCTTATTGACGAAGCCATTCAGCCAGGAATGAGCCTCATCGCTGAAGATGATTTTCCGATGAAAATCCGAATCATTTTCAAGTTGTTGCTCAGCCCAATTCACGAACATACGACGCTTATGATGGTCAAGCGGATTCAGTTCTTGCGTCAATTTGATCTTGTAAGGATGTAGGGCAAGATCTTTTCTCAAAATTCGCCACAATGACGTCACAGAGATGCCCAACGCTTGAGAACGACGTATGAGAGACACATTTGGGCTTTCTTGAACTGAAGCCTCAGCGGCAGCAACATTCTCGACACTACAGGTACTTCTTTGTCTCACTGGCACGGAAACATTTTGTACTGTGCCTGTGGATTCAAATTTTTCCACTAGACGCTCAATTGTTGATCTGGTAGGACGATTACGTCGGCCATAAATTGGACGTAGCGCTCTTAAAGTTGAGGCCACTGACTCCAAATTTCGGTAGTAAATTTTAATAATTTCGGCTCGTTGTTGGCTCTTCTATCTTTCCATGTGTGAAATGGCAAACCTTACTGACGAGAAATGTCAAAAGAGCGGGATCGATTCCCTATCGATTTACTTTTGTAGCGTCTCTGTTGAAAAACCCTTATGTTTCTCAAAAAAAGAAATCTGTAACCCATTACATCCCACGAAGGGATTGGGGAGTGCTTCCCACAACCAGGGAGCTATTCGCTTTCTAATTTTCGACTCCCTGATTGGGACTTACAGTTATACACCGGTTCCGAACGGTATTTTGAGAAGCTTTTTCATGGCTAAATACTCGATAGTGTCGCCATCGCTAAGCGAGAGGGCTATCGTCGAAGGAAATATAAGGCGGTCAGAGCAGGGATCGAACCCACGTTCTCATACACAAGAGCCGCGTATACCAGCCACTGCAGCACCGAAGTCCACGTTTCTCAAGTCTATCTCTAATTCTGAGGTTTACATTTTCCAAGAAACGTTAAAGACTTTCGATTGGTATTTATAATGGTGATGCAATGATAAGTGTGCACACGTATTGTACATGAGATCCTGGATTCGATCCCTGCTCTGACCACCTTAAATTTCTTTCATACTATCAATGACCTACAGTTTTTCACCGATTCCGAACGACATTTCTTTTTCATGGCTACACGCTGAAAAAAAACGGCGTCTGTAACATATTCTCCCAAACATATTCTGCAGGAACCATGTATATGTTTGAAACTTACTTCCGATTTTCTCAGTAAAGGCTCGGACAGAAAAAGGCCTTCACGTTGTTGCCCTGTCCAGTTACTTTCCTCAAAATCATTTCTCACTTTGGTAGCACACTTACACATACACAAAAACCAAACTAACATCACAAACCATTTAAGCGTCCGAGCCTTCGTTTATTCTTTTTTCACTGATCAAGCGCTTTTGATATCCTCTGCATTGACGACTGAATACATGAAATTAAAACCCAATACATCAGACAAAATAAGAAACACTTCATTTGCAATTTACACGCACATTCAGAAATATTTATGACTCACTGACTGAGAGAATAATGGAAAAATACAGATACACACTTACACGATAGCCTCTCGTGTTCCTCATTTACTCTCATGCTCTGGAGAGAGCATAGACAGTGCAACAAACACAGCTGTATTTGTCTCACAAACATAAATATATGTGGGTCGCAAAACATATTAATCATTTTGTCTCAAACATGTAATATTGTATAGCAAACACAATATGTTTGGACACAAGTATATTATATTTGCGATAAGCTCCAAACACACTTTATATTTGCATCCAAACAAGATAAAAACTTCATAATTTTCATTGTGTATGTACTCGATATTGTTGGCGTCACTAAGCGAGGTGCCCGTCGGCGAAAGAAATGTAAAGTGGTCAGACCAGGGATTGAACTCTTGCTCTTGTGTACAAAAGCCGCGCAGACTAACCATTGCACAACCGACGACCGTATGATATAAGGCGTCAATTTACCGGTTAAAAGCGTGAAATGAACTGTTCACGGAATTGTTCTCGCAATAATTCCTTGGGTTCAAGGGCTGTATGGCAAGTTGTGTTATCTAATTGGAACTAAATATCGTCGAGATCACATACTTTAATTACAGGTAGCATAAAGTCCACTGTCATGGCGCAATGACGGGCTCCATTCACAGCCACGTTCCGGCGGCCATTTATTTTTGAAGAAATTAGTGTGCGCGACTCTTGCACGACGCTCGCATAAGTGAGTGCTGAGAGTGCCGTGAGGTGCTATGAAGAGTAGGATGTCCACAAAAAATAAGTTTATTTTTTGATTTTCATTGTTGCGCAAGCTTAGTTGGAAAGCTTATAGGGTAAAGTATTTTTGAGAATTTTTTCAGATTTTTTAGAAGAGGTTTAGAGGTCGCCCAAGTCAAAATTTCCCCTAAAAAATCGGGAATTCCGGACATTTTTGGAATTTTACTTAAAACTCGATGAATACCCACGATTTTTTCAGTTTCTAAGACAAAATTTTTAAAGCAAAACGTGCAAACTTTTATTATATGTGCATAAACCACAAGCTTTGGCAATGATTTGGCTCAATAAGGTACCATGAATTAAATTTTTTTGTACATTTTGGATAAATGTTGTAAATAATGCTTTATAACATTTAAAATTTCTATGAAAATTTAAAAAAACTATGAAATTAAAAGAAAGATTTAAGTTGCAATTACTGTTCCAGAGTTATACCATTTTATAACTTGTATGAAACTAATTATATTATAAACCTTTTGCCACTTTTGCATCGGACTTGCTTTAAACAGTACATTAATTAAGAAATCAATCAGACGCTAAGTAACGACAAAGAATTACACGCAGAAAAAAACGGCCTCAGCAAATAATTGCAGGAACCATATATCTGTTTGCAAGCATTGTTTTCATGAATTGAAAATCTGCTGCGTTTGTCGTTCCTTTGTTGTCAGTTACGTCTTTTTCCAGACATATCCACATTTGGGTTTCACAAAACATAAATTATAGCGTATTAATCGTTGTGTCCCCAACATGTAATATTGAATAGCAAACACAATGTGTTTGTACACAAGTATACTATATTTGCCACCAACTACAAAACACGTTATATTTACATCCAAACAACAACCAAATATAGATGTTTCAGCCAAATGAGATAAACCGTTTCTTTAGGCAGAAGAATCGGCAGTGGAGAAGTCGCGAGTGTGAGAAAATTGAGATATACAGAAGGATGAACGAAGCTCGAAAATTCTACCTAAAAATCGAAATAGGAACCAATGGATATGGTTCAGGACTCCCCCTCTGTAAAGACAAGGATGGAAATCTCATCGCAGATGTTCATAGAGTGGTGGGGATATAGGGAAATCATTTCTCCATGCTTAATTTACCTTAAATATCAAATGATGGTGAGAAAATCCATCACAATCTGAACCAAGACGTTGATTGCCCCCCATCAACCCAGGCGTGGTCCGAACATACATTGCCCGGCTTAAGAATAACAAAGCCGCAGTAGTCGATGGATTACCGGTGGAGATGTTTAAGGCTGGCGGCGATGAGCTGATAAGGTGCATGCATCAGCTCATTAGGAAAATTTTGTTAGATGATTGCATGCCCAGCGATTGGAGTCTTGGTTTACTAACTCCCATATTTAAAAAAGCTGACCCGAGTGTCTGTGCCAACTACCATGGAATAAGCATTTTACCCATAGCCTATAAGGTTCTGTCAAGTATAATGTGCGAAATACTAAAACCAATTATCGCTGATCGCTGACTGCACCATACCAGTGTGGTTTGAGGCCTGGAAAATCGACATCTGACCAGATGTTCACGCTCCTCCAAATCCTAACGAAGACCAACGAAAAACAAATCAACGCATATCATCTATTTGTATAAGGCGGCCTTCGATAGCCCGATACGGAAGAAACTCTATGAAGCAATGTCTGAGCTTGGTATTACTGCAAAACTTATACGCGTTTGAGGGATGTCCTTGACGAACACCAAATCCGCATTGAAAATTGGTAAGGATCTTCCCTAACCTTTTGAAACTAAGCGAGGCCTCAGGCAAGGCGACACCCTAACGTGCCATCTCTTTAACAGCTTAATGCAGATCATTATGAGAAAAGCTGCAGTCAATAGGAATAAAATCATCAGCAGCAAAAGTCACATGCTGCTCACGTATGCTGATGATATAGATATCATTGGGCGCACAATTAGAGAAGTTACTGCGGTTTTTTCGAGAATTGAGAAGGAGTCAGCAAAAGTGGTTCTGACGGTAAATGAGGACAAGACAAAATTAATGGTTTCAACGAACAGGGCCTCCACGCGATTAGACCAAAGCGTGAACGTTGATAACCGTTATAACTTCGAGGTAGTGGACGAATTTATATACCTCGGATCTGCCGTGAACGAAGACAACAACGTCAGCCTTGAGATCAAGCGGAGAATTGTGCTTGCGAATAGATGTTATTTTGGGCTAAGCAAGCACTTTAGAGATAAAGCCCTCTCTCGAGTAACAAAAGTCCAGCTGTACCAGACTCTCATTCAACCTGTCTTGCTTTATGGCGCAGAATCCTGGGTCCTATCGCAAGCAGACGAAACATCTGTAGGAGTCTTCGAGAGAAAAATACTCCGGGAAATGTATGGCCCTATTGTGCATAACGGCGACGCATGAACCATGAGCTGTATGAGCTATATCCCGACATTGACATAGTTAGCGGACCAAAATATCACGCTGGCTAGGCCATGTCAGTAGAATGGATGAAGACGAACCAGCACGAAGTATTTTCGAAACCGAACACGAAGGAAGACGAAAAATAGGAAGACCAAGACTCCGCTGGAGGAATCAGGTCGACGAATCCCTGCGTATACTTGGTACGATATTATCAATTGGAGAGTTAAAGCAAATGATCAGACCCCCGGGGTTGTTCGACACGGGATAATCAGATAAGTGATTTATGTTCCGGCGGAGTCATTGGTCCATATGTCTTTAAACACGATGATGGGCAGAATGTTACTGTCAACGGAGGACGGTAAAGAACGTGTTTATAAATTGTTTGGTACTTCAGTTCATGTGACAGGACGGAGCCTCATGCCACACAGCTAACAAATAAAATAAATAAATATTTTTCTATAACATCCCTTAAAGGGACTGGGGAGAGGAGATTCGCACAACCAGTGAACTTTGTAGTTTTACACTTACTGATTGGGACCTACAGTTTTATATCGGTTCTAAACGGTATTTTGAGAAGCTTTTTCACTTAATTTATTCAAAGAAACTGTTGATGAACGAATACTATCGCGTCATGATCGTGTTTATTAGCCACCAAGATCATGTGATTTAACGCCATTGATTTAATCTTTGGGACCACTCGTCTACACCGATAAACCAGAGACAATTGAACACCTGGAAATCAACAATCAACGAGCTATTGGCGAAATACGGCCAAAAATGCTGGGTTAAGTGTGTGCAAATTGGAGTTCCAGATTGCGCTATGTACGCGTCAGCCGTGTCGGCCACATGACCAAATCATATTTAGCCAGTTTTTTCTAATCCAGCCAGTTTAATTGAAATTAAAAAAATATGGGGGGTTCCAACACAAGTATACCCGAATGTTCAGCTATGCAAAAATAGGTCGTCATGCCAGAAACGGCCGATAACATCGGTGGAATGATATTGGACTTCCGGAAAATAAAAGTGTATGAGTTGGTTGAGCCCTCAACCATCCCGTGTATATTTGGACATAAAGAAGCTATCCGCATGTTGGGTGCCGTGTTTACTCACAGTCGAGATTAAGCTCAATTCTGCGACTACTTCAATGGAGTGTCTGGCGATGTTCAGCCGCAATTCGAAGGAGTTTTTATGCCACTTTGTAACCGGGAATGGATCATGAATCCATCACAACACATCAGAAACCTAATAAGAGTCAAAGCAGTGGTCTTATGCGGGTGCAGAGGTTTCAAAGAAGGCCAAGTTTGATGTGGTGGCTAACAAGGCCATGGCGACAATTGTATGGGAAGCTTTGTGAGATGCATGTGGAGTCATTCACGTGGATTACCTTGAAAGGGTAACACGATCACCCTCGAATATTATTCACAGTTGTCGGAATTTCCTCATGCAAAAGTCGTATTGATATGAAGCAAATACGGTGAGGAAAAAAATTATACACCACTATGGCTATAGACTATGTTAAAAATCAATAAACTGAACTGCGAACTGCTACCACATCCACCATATTCTACACGCAAAGAAAAAACTCGTTCCTCCCAAACGAAATCTCATAACTGAAGTTCGTTTGGGGACTGTAGTTTTGAGAACCGAACTTCTGTTAAGCCATACATGTCATTTCGTTTGGGAGAACTGAAAAATGTTTGCAGCAAACGAGTTATTAAAAACATAATCTGAAAAACAAGTTTGCTAGAAACGAAAAACGGTTCCGCGAACTGTTCCCTCGGTTACAGCAACCGAGTCCTCCAACTGTTGTTTTGGTTACAGCAGCCGAGTTCTAGTTATCGCAAAATAAAAAAACGTTTGCGAGAACTGGAAAACGTTTGTAGTATACGAGTTATGGCAAACTAAAGCTGAAAAAACGTTTGTGAGGAACGACAAACTTTCCCACCAACTATTCTTTCGGTTAAAGCAACCGAGTTGTTCATGGCTTCCTTAAGCTCTTTTTTGTTTAAATTTCCAACTTTTATGATTTTGGTTTTAACCATAAAGTTTGTTTTAAAAAAAGTTGGCATTTGGTTTAGTTTTTCACTGTACACTTACATGTCTGGCTCGCCTTGCATTCAAATAACAACTAAAAGCGCCGCAAAGTACAAAGCGTCAATTGTCCATCCAAGATATATTAACAAGGTAGAAGCATTAGAGTGTGTGATCACTTTTATGTGTATGCGTAAGTGTGTATGCCATACGAGTGGATAAGTGGTATAAATTCGACAGAATGAGAGAATTTACATTCTTCGTAATCTGTGCTCTCCTTAGAAAAATGGCTAATTTCAGTTATCGCAAACGTTTTTTAAATTTGCTGCAAATGTAATTTTGTAGGCGTTTGAAGCAAACGAGAATTCATTTGCAACAACATAATACACATTTGCGATGTACGAATTTATTTGGAACAACTACATGAACGGTTGCGATTAATAAATTAATTGAAATCAATCAAAGTATTGTTGCGCCAACCGAACAATAAACTTTTTTTTCTTTGCGTGTACAGATTTTTCCTCCAGAGACTATTTGATTTTTATTGCAGAGAACCGCCTAATTCGAGGACCTTAAGAATATCTTTTTGTTTTTTGGCGAAATTCAAAAATTTATTGGAAAAAATATATCGCGGTAAAAGGAGACTGATAATTAAAACGTTCTTTTGCCAGAAAAGTAATTATTTTATGGAATTGTCATGGAAATGTGAGTTGGTTCTAGAGTGTTTATAATGCAATATAACTTACTTACTTTTATTGACTATTTTACAACCAGACGTCAGACGTCTTACACATATTAATTAAACAAACAAATTTCAACATATTATTTCAACAGGCTCTATCCTTCGCCTTTTCTCGCCAGTTGGTAACGCCAAGGATACGGAGGGATTCTTCTGCGTGGTCTTTCCAGCGGAGTCTTGGTCGTCCTCTTTTCCTGCTCCCATCGGGTACGTTATCGAGAACCTTTCGCGCTGGCTCATCTTCATCCATTCTGATAACATGGCCTAGCCAACGCAATTGGCCCACTTTGATTCGTCTAGCTATGTCCACATCAGAATATAGATTATATAGCTCTGCGTTCCAGCGACCGTATATTTTATGGAGAATTTTTCTCTCGAAAACTCCCCGGGGTTTTTTTCATCCGCTTGCGATAGTTTCTGAGCCATATGTCAAGACAGGTAAAATGAGAGTCTGATATAGCTGAACTTTTGTTCGTCGAGAGAGGGCTTTGTTCCTAAACTGCTTGCTGAGCCCAAAATAACATCTATTTGCAAGCACAATTCTCCTATCTATCTCCAGGCTCACGTTGTTGTCCTTCTTTACGGCGGATCCAAGGTAGACAAATTCATCTACCACTTCAAAATTCAATCGGTTGTTAACGTTCAAGTGCGGACCAAGTCCAGAGGTTTCTCTAGTCGTTGACACTATCAATTTTGTCTTGCCCTCATTAACAGCAAGACCCACCTTCGCTGATGCCTTTTCGATTCTTGAAAATACTGCAGTAACCTCTCGCAAATTTCGCCCAATGTTGTTTATGTCGTCAGCATATGCCAGCAACATGTGGCTTTTCGTGTTAATGGTCTTGTTCGTATTTACTGCAGTTTTTCTTATTATTATCTCCATTAAGATGTTGAAGAGATTGCACGAATGTGTGTCGCCTTGTCTAAGTCCTCGCTTGGTACAGAATGGTTCAGTGAAGTCTTTCCCCACTTTCACTGCTGATTTGGTGTTGGTCAGCGTCATTCTACAGAGGCGGGTCAGTTTTGCCGGAATACCAAGTTCAGGCATAGCTTCGTACAGTTTTCCCCGTATGGGGCTATCGACAGCAGCTTTGTAATCGACAAAAAGGTGGTATGTATCGATTTGCTTTTCATGGGTCTTTTCCAAGATTTGGCGTAGGGTGAATATTTGGTCAGTCGTGGAATTGCCTGGTCTAAAACCACACTGATAAGGTTTAATCAGGTTTTCAATAATTGACTTTAGTCTTTCACATAATACGCTCGACAAGATCTTTTACGCGTTAGATAAAAGACTGATACCGCATTAGTTGGAACAGATACACGGATCACCCTTTTCGAATGCAGGACATAATACACTGAGACTCCAATCGTCGGGCATAGATTCCCCCAGCCATATAACGCATATAAGTCGATACATGTGGGCTAGCAGTCCTTCGCCAACTGCCTTAAAAAGTTCAGTGGGTAGCCCATCCGCACCAGTGGCTTTACTAAGCTCAAGGTGGGAGATCACCGTTCTATTCTCGTGTTGATTGGGGGGTACAATCTACACTGTCTTCCACTATCATTACCTCCTGATCTTCAGTGGACGAATCTGAGTGGAGTAGTACTGAAAAGTGGTCTCTCCACATTTTGAGCACACACTGATTCTCAGTCACCTGATTCCCATTTTCATCCTTGTAGGAAGGCAGCCCATTATTAGGCCCGCCATTCGATCTCCTTACCCTCTGGAAAAACTTTCGGGATTCACCATTCATCCTGCACATTTCGGTTTTCTCACTGTCTCTCCGCCCCCACTGCCATTTTTCCCGCCTAAATAGTTGGGTTTCCTCCCTTCTCAGGCTCTTGTAACGCTCACTCGCAGCACGCGTTGTAACTGACTGTGCCGCTGCCATATGTGCAGCGTCTTCTCCATCAGTTGCAATGCGACATTCTTTGTGGTACTGGATTATCCTTCCGCGGTTTTTGATAGCCAAGTTCTTTGAGTTTGAAAGTTCCTGATAGCCATTCAGTTGGGAGTGGCCAGAAATGATTCCTTTATTGGGCAGTCCAAGCAGGTCACTACTTCCATGCAGTATGTCCTGGGCAATGGCTTTTCGGAAACTTCCGTTAACTAGCTAAAGTGAGTAGGCGAAACGAATGAGCAACCTGAGTGGTAATGCGATCACTGATACGTCCCAGGATTATTAGGTTACCCTGCCACTGAAGCTCATCGAACTAGTGGACATATTCTTTTGTCCTTTGAAGGTGGATGAGCCAACACCCCTGACCAACGGCAGATCCAAATTGAAGAATCCAAAATCCAGTTTCGACACACTGCATTCTGGTCAGCGTCTGATCCATAATGGGCGGCTGAAACAAGATCATCCTGGCAGTGGGTAAAGTGCAAACCACGGTGGGATGGGTTTGTCTCCTGCCACCGTTATATTGGCAATGAAAATGCGCAAGGAAGATGATGAATGCAAAATAACAGCTAAACCAAATTTCATGTATTGGATGCACCATTTCCAACAAAAATTCCCAAAAGGAAAATTAAATGCAAAAGAAAGAAATTCGTCTATATAAAATAGTTTCGGGGTTAGGTAACAGTGTGAACTTTATATTATAAATTATTATTTAATACCCATCATTTACATAACCGGTATCATATCTCGACTTCATACCTGATGCAAATATTTAAAGTACCACTGCTTTTGTCCAATTATCCCAATTATCTCCAGTAGGTAACCCTGTCTGCTCAAAATGATTCATTTCACTTCATTTCATTTCTTTGCATTCAATTATAATTTGATTACATTTTTTTGCTTTTCTCAATTCAATGCTACGAATGTATCGAACAAAGCATAACGAATGCAACATTTAGCAATGAATTATTATAATTTTTTTATTTCTTAGCCAATTTCGCATTTGTGTTTGCAATTTTTGTTTTTCACTGTACCAATCGAACGTGTCTTCATTGTTTTGGAAGTTTTGCTATGGATCATTTATACCAACGTCATTTTTGCAATTTAATTCAAATCTATATAATTGACTATTTGTTATACTTTCATTTTCATTTTGCAAAAATAACGAAGAGAGAGAGTGAGAGAAAGAAGAAAAATTACCCCCCTCCTCTGTAAAATTGGTGATGGAATGCAAATCAAAAGTGTTAATTCCAGTCGATTTCAAATATATACGATTTTCCATTGTCGATGCAAGTGTCGTTATCTGGGATGCGATGGGAAGCTGTTGGGTCAATGCACAGTGTTGCTGGCGAAGATCATGCAATGATTACTACGTAACATTTACAAAAAGAGTTTGATAGTAATTTGTTAACTGTCATTATAGGGTTGGGCACAAAATTCTGTTCGACGAAAATTCTGCTTTACAAAATTCTGTTTTACAAAATTCTGTGTTTCAAAATTCTGGTTTCCAAAATTCTGTTTCTCAAAATTCTGTTTCACAAAATTGTGGTGCACAAAATTCTGTTTGTAATTGCATTTTCAGTTAAATAAAAAATTATTTGAAAAAAATCGCGCGATTTGTTTCAAATAATTTTTTATTTAACTGAAAATGCAATTACAAACACATACATAAAAATAAAACAATTAAGAAATCACTTTGCCCTAACTTTCCCTTACATTTTTAACAAAAAAAAATACTGTTTAAAAAAACAGTTTGCAAATTTAAATAAAATGCATCACATACACTGTGTGTTTGGTCAAAAATTATGTTCCAGCATTTTATTTAAAATTAGTTTGTGTTGTGTTGTGTTGTTCTTGTCTCAATTGTGTTGTTTAATGTGTCGTGTTTAAAAAAATAAAAATGAATAAAGTGCAATTACTAAAAACCAATAAAAAAATTACAGCAGACAGTTGTCCGAGGCCTTCGGCCACGGACTGTCCCTGCAGACTGTGTCAGAGACACGGCCATTAAGTTTAACGTAGACTACGCCATCCGATAAGACAGAAAACATATATAACAATAAATTCATTTGCTTATATTATTTATCATTTATTGTTATATATGTTTTCTGTCTTATCGGATGGCGTATTCTACGTTAAACTTAATGGCCGTGTCTCTGACACAGCCTGCAGGGACAGTCCGTGGCCGAAGGCCTCGGACAACTGTCTGCTGTAATTTTTATATTTACCAACGGCATTTGATTCAAGTCCGTTTAAAAAAAAAAAATATTATGTTCAATTTTTTTAAACTTAATTTAATTTATGTATTTTAATTAATATTTTTATTGAAATAAGTTCTGCGAATGTTGAGAGGGCCGCCCTAATATTAAAAAAGGTTTACCTTATCGAGTCTTCGCATTAGCATTCGAGCGTTGTGTGAAAGCTTTACGCTTTACAATTCAAAATTAATGTTACAACAGCTTTATTGAAGCTTTCGCAAAAAAGCTTTATTACGTTAGCTTACTGTTTGTTTCACTTTTTACTAGATACATGTTGCCAAGCAACATTAGCTTGCTGTTCGTTTCACTTTTTACTAGATACATGTTCCTAAGCAATTTTGAGCAACCAAAAACACTCAACCAAACACCACACATATGTTTGAGTGTATGTGTTTAAACAATTTTCGTTTGAGAAATTAAAATACTAGAAATATATCAACCAATATGAAATGTATATCAAACGAAAGATAACATCTTCATTTACCTACAAAAAAAAAATTTAAAAAAAATTCATCCAGCCGTTTCCTCAAATTCAATGAAATAAAGATTACAACAATAAAAAACCTGACATGACTCCTCATACCGTAAGGTAAGACGTATTCTACGTCAAAATAAAGAAATGTTGTGTCTCAATGGATATTTTTATTATTTGGAAATGAAAAGACAAAAAGGAACCTTTAATTGGACGTGCTCGAGAAGAATTCGAGATAAGTGTTCCTCTCGAATAATAACAGCAATGGAAAATAACGAGCATGTTTTAATAAGATATCCAAAAAAGCATACCCACGAACCTATTGCTAGTGCAGTGGAAATATGCAGAACAAATACTTTTGTAAAATATGCCGCTATAAACAAACCCCTTAATCCAAGTCAAATAGTGCAACAATCGGTGGTAATTACAAACCAAAAATGTCGCGATTACCTTCCCTCGAAGTACGCGCAAAAGCGAAAAATAGTATACACTCGGAATGAAATGGGACTTTTCAGAGAGCCGCAAGCAATAGATGAAATAGATTACCCTCTAAATCTATACGTTTTGGATAACGAATTATTTATATTGGCAGAAGAGAAAGTGGGAGATGAATATATGGTTATATTCGGCACAAAATCATCAATTCAACTTCTACAAAAAAGCGATTGTTGGCTCGTTGACGGCACTTTTGCTGTGGTGCCCACAATAATGCGCCAACTCTTTTCCGTTCATGGAAGGATTGAACGAGAGGTCGTCCCACTCCTATTCTGCCTAATGTCCAAAAAATCTGCAGTACTCTATGAAGAATTTTATAAACGCATAATTCAAATTGCTTTGGAATATGGAGTTTTTTTTTAAGCCTAATCGTATTATATCTGACTTCGAAGTTGGTCTCGTGTCAGCAGCTAGAAAATGCTTACCAGATTCGCAGATACGAGGGTGCTTTTTCCATTTTTCCCAGATATTGTGGCGCCGTATTCAAAAAGAACGGTAAGAATTTTTAATAACGTTTCTAATTTATAGTAATGAACTTGTAATATGTACAACATTATCATTTCAGATTGGTTACTAAGTACGGAAATGACGAAAATTTCTCACTGCAAGTAAGATGTTTAAAAGCGCTTGCGTATGTTCGTCCAGAAAAGGTAGCCAAATATTATTCGAAGCTCCGAAGAACATTTGAAGACGACGATATTATTAAATTGGCCACCTGGTTCGAGGCCAATTATGCCTATAACGCTCGTAAATACCCACCTGAATTTTGGACGATATTTGATTGCGAGTATTCTAAAAAATACCCGAAAACTACAAACAATGTCGAGTCATGGCACCGACGTTTGAGTGTTGTAGTTGGGCGAAAAAAAAAACGGACTCTACAAAATTGTAGAACATTTAAAAGGAGAATTAATCTATTCTCAAAATATTGTCTCAAAGATTGAGAATGGAGAAAAGTTAAAAAAAAAATAAAAGAAATGTAAAAAAAAAAAATATTTCACGTATTGTAAAAAAATTTAATCGTTTAAGAAAACTACAATATTTAGAAAGAATAGCAAAAAACTTAGTTTATAATTAATTAAATATTGTTATCAGTTAAATTGAATTGCTATGATTTTTTATAATTTTTAACTTTGTCTTAATTTAATTGATTTTTAACTAATTTGTGTTTTTATTTAATGTTTGTTATTTTTTTTTCTTTTAAATTAATATGTTTTTCAATGATATGAATTTTTTTAGATCGATTTTGAAAATCCATTAATCTGTTTAATTATTTATTACATATTTCATAATTTGTTTCCAACGAATAATATATCTAACCATACACATACGTTATTATATGTAACATTTCTTATTCATAATAAACTGGCTTTAATTCTTAATAAATAATTTAACGGCATTTTATTTTTTTTTCTCATAATGAAAGGGGAATAACATATTTCAAAAACCAGAATTTTAATAGACAGAATTTTATTAAAAACAAAATTTTGTAAAACAGAATTTTGTAAAACAGAAGTTTGTAAAACAGAATTTTTTAAAACAGAATTTTAGTCAGACAGAATTTGTTTTTGGAAAAAAAAACCGAATTTTTGTAAGACAGAATTTTGGAAAACAGAATTTTGTGGCTATCCCGTCATTATAACTACCAGCAATAACCAAACTGGGCCAAGTAAAGGGTGTCTCAGTAAGGCCTCACTTTTTCATTTTTAAATAAAAAATCACATGAGACACCCGATTGGAACGAAGTTCCTTTCGCTATATATTATGTAGTACTTAGTTCGATAATTAAAATTGACCTTTAAGAAAAGATACCTTCTGTAAAATGATAAACTTTTGTAAGAAAAATTTTTATTTTTATAGAATATATATTTTTTAAGTATATTTGTAGGTCCCTTTTGTAAGATAATGTATTTTATTTTCCCAAAAAGGTCCTTTTCTAAAGAGAGGTACTTCTTTTATTAAAAGCTAATGTTTTTTTTAAGAAAAAGTACTATTTTTAAGAAGAAGTACGTTATGGATAAAAAAGCCCATAAGAGCATGAATTTGTTTTACAAAGAAGTACTTTTTAAGAACAGGTACTTTTTAAAGAAGTGGTGCTCTTTTTAGAAAATTTACTCATTTTGAAAAAGGCTACTTATCTCAAGAAAAGAAAAGAAAAGAAAAGAAAAGAAAAGAAAAGAAAAGAAAAGAAAAGAAAAGAAAAGAAAAGAAAAGAAAAGAAAAGAAAAGAAAAGAAAAGAAAAGAAAAGAAAAGAAAAGAAAAGAAAAGAAAAGAAAAGAAAAGAAAAGAAAAGAAAAGAAAAGAAAAGAAAAGAAAAGAAAAGAAAAGAAAAGAAAAGAAAAGAAAAGAAAACTGGGCCAAGAAAAGAAAAGAAAAGAAAAGAAAAGAAAAGAAAAGAAAAGAAAAGAAAAGAAAAGAAAAGAAAAGAAAAGAAAAGAAAAGAAAAGAAAAGAAAAGAAAAGAAAAGAAAAGAAAAGAAAAGAAAAGAAAAGAAAAGAAAAGAAAAGAAAAGAAAAGAAAAGAAAAGAAAAGAAAAGAAAAGAAAAGGTGTTATTTTATTTTTAAAAAATGTACTTTTAAGAAAAGAAATTTTTGTAAAAAAATTTTTTTTTTTTAAGAGAACTTATTTTTGGAAGAAAACGTTTTTCTTCATAAGAAACAGAGTTCGTATTTATCCCCCATGAGTAACCCATACACATCGTCGTGGGGAATGTGTAATGAACGTTTACCCATTACCCGCAGGGTATGGGGAAAATAATGGGTAGCTGCCCACGACAATGAGGAATTACCCATCACGATTACCCATTACCCTCAGGGCAATGGGGAAAATAATGGGTAGCTACCCACGAAATGGGGAATTACTCATCACGATTTCCCATTACCATCAAGGAAATGGGGCAAATAATGGGTAGCTACCCATGACAATGAGGAATTATTCATCACGATTTCCCATTAACCTCAGGCAAATGGGGAAAATAATGGGTAGCTACCCACGACGATGGGCAATGGGTTACCCATCCCCATTTTTTATCGATAATACGAAAAAATTAGAAAAAATGTCTATATCTCGGAAACGGAGCGTCCAATTCAAAACATAACCAATTTGTGTGGCTTTCTAAAGGGTTTTCATAAAGTGGTCCAATTCGTATGGAAGAATTTTTTTTCGAAAAATCGCCAAAATAAAAAAATCGCTAAAATAAAAAAGTAGCTATAACTCGAAAAAAGTGCGTCCAATCGAAAAAATAATAAAAAAATTTATCTCCACAGGAGGGTTTAACCACTGGGTGTCTCCAATATGGCATCACTTTTTTTTAAAAAAAATCGTTAAAAATAAAATTTTTCATACAAAAAATCGCTAAAACGCCCTCATGTTTATATCTCGGTAACGGAGCGTCCAATCGAAAAATAACTAATTTTTGCGCGTTTCTAAGGGGTTTTCATAAAGTGGTACAATTCGTATGGAAGAATTTTTTTTCGAAAAATCGCTAAAATAAAAAAATCGCTAAAATAAAAAGGTGGCTATAAATGAGAAAAGAAGTGATGCCATATTAATGACACCCATTGGTTAAAGCCTCTTCTGGAGGTACATTTTTTATTAGTTTTTCGATTGGACGCACCGTTTTCGAGTTAAAACTACTTTTTTATTTTAGCGATTTTCTTATTTTGGTGATTTTTCGAAAAAAAATTCTTCCATACGAATTGGACCACTTTACGAAAACCCCTTAGAAACACCCAAAAATTGGTTATGTTTTCAATTGGACGCTCCATTTGCGAGATATAGACATTTTTTCTAATTTTTTCATATTATAGATCAAAAATGGGGATGAGTTACCCTGGGTTACCCGTTGCCCATCATCGTGGGTAGCAACCCATTATTTTCCGCATTTCCCTGAGGGTAATGGGAAATCGTGATGAGTAATTCCCCATTTCGTGGGTAGCTACCCATTATTTTCCCCATTGCCCTGAGGGTAATGGGTAATCGTGATGGGTAATTCCTCATTTTCGTGGGTAGCTACCCATTATTTGCCCCATACCCTGCGGGTAATGGGTAAACGATCGCTACTCATTCCCCACGGCAATAATAATGGGTTACCCTGGGTAACCCAGGCTAACTCAATAGCCACGAAATACGAACCCTGATAAGAAATGCGAATTTTCTTTTTTATAATTGGTCCGTTTTTCATGAGTAGGTACATTCTTATGAGTAGGTACTTATCTCAAGAAAAGTTATTTTGTTTCACAAAAAATTTGCTCTTTAAGGAAAATTTAGTTTTTTAAGAAAAGACAATTTTTTCTACGAAAATGTACTTTTTAAGAAAACCATCCACAATAATAATAAATTCTACAGTATTTTTTTTTTTTTTAATAATGCATTCTATGAAAATGTACTTTTGGCTATAAAATACTTTTTCATATTTTCATAGAAATTGATCTTGAACTGGAAAAATTATTAAGGAAAATAACATCTTAAAGATCGAATAATAAAACAAAAATGGAAAAGGTACTTATTTAAAAAAAAAATTACTTTGTTTAAGAAATGGTACTTTTTCTAAGAAAATTTGATTTTTTTTTTAAACAAATGTACTTCTTTAAGATAAGGTATTTTATTTAACAAAATGTACTTTGTATAAGAAAGTGAATACGTATTTATTTTTTTTTTGGATAAAATTTTCTTCATTTAAGAAAAGGCATTTATTCAAGAAAATTATCTCTTTTTAAACTTCTTTCACTTTGGCCTTTCTAAATTTAATTTTTATTGGGTTCAAAAGTACAATATATACAAAAAATATTGGTTACAGGCTCCACCTAGAAAACTTCCCATTAAACAAGAAATTTCCCAACATATGTGAGACATCTAGTTAGTCTAGACACAAACCAAGGCAAAAGTAAACAATACAGTTGATAATAATGGTTTGTAGCATAATAGTGTTAAAATAAAAGTCGTTTAATTTTTTTTTCATTTAGCCCCCATCCCGCAACATACGATAAGGAACTTCGTTCCAAAACATGTATTTTTTGGGAGAGTTGTGGTTTTTTTATTGGATTGTAAAGAAGACATGAAGACATTCAACGGACATAAATGTAAATATCTCCTTCAAGCTGTAGTGTATTTCAGTCGGAAATTACCGCCATACTGGAGGTTGCTGAACTACTGAAAAGTAGTGCCACAACCCTCCGGAGAATATGTATCTACACAGACAGCCAGGCTGCCATATAATCCCTGGAAGCCATGTTTGCTACGTCCCTTGATGGTGAAAGAATGCCCCTCATCACTTAGGGTGATGGCAGAGTATTTTGACATCAGGCTCATCTGGGTACCGGGACACAGCGATATTCCATGTAATTGCGTAGCGGATGCGTTAGTTAGACAGGGTACTACGGTACAGGTTCTTCCGACAAAATAAGGTGTTAGTACGCCAATCTCTACCTGCCGTTTGCAGGTCAGGCAGTGGGCCGATAATATGTTCAAGGACAAGTGGAGACTTACTTCAACTAGCAAACTATCCAGAGTCCTCTGGCCACAGGTGGACAGGAAGAGGACTAGGCAACTACTTAACTTGCCGAGATGGAGGTTATCCACAATGATGGGAACACTTACGGGACATTGTCTTGTAGGAAAACACGCCCTAAGATTGGGACATAGAAACTCCACTCTCTGTAGATGCAACGACGAAACACCTTCTCTTGGATTGCCCTGCTCTGGCAGGACTGAGAAGTAGGATATTCGGTACACACTTAGTTAGCGCCGTAAGCCTACAGGATATTCCTGTAGGTCTTATAGACAATTTCATTGAAAGGGCATTGGCTAGACAACTAGTCAATAGTTGCTATAGAGGAAACTGCAGGTATCACAATGGGCTTCTTTAGTCTAAGTGTGCTAGACAGCGTGCTGTCTTGCAGCCTTTTCAACCAACCAAAGAAGACATGTTTCGATTGAGTGTGGAATAAAATATCCGTCAAATGGAGCCTCTGATGACAGGCCATTTATCTTTCCATGAAATTTTCCATGACTTTTTCACAGAAATGTGGGTGTATCTCACCGATGATGCAGTATCTCGGAATTGAGCTCAGAAATTGTTTCTGGTTTGTTCAGATAAACCCGAGATTTTATAAAACCCCAGAGAAAGAAATCGCACGGCGTTAAATCGCATGATCTTGGTGGCCAGTTGACATCAGAATTTCTTGAGAAAATTTGTTCTCAAATTCGTTGCTGCAATAAATCGATTGTTTCATGCGCGGTGTGGCAGGTGGCGCCGTCCCAGATCCATGCCGTCCAGTTGAGGCCACAAAAGCTGCGTTATCATGTTCCTGTGGCGAATGCCGTTCACAGTTACTGCAATTTCGGCCTCATCTTCAAAAAAGTAAAGCCCAATCACGCCGACTGACCAAAACCCTCAACAGACAGCTGCTCGATGTGAATGCATTTGTTTCTCATGGATTGCATGAGAGTTTGCTGAACCCCAAATTCAACAATTTTGTGTATTTACGAAGCCATTCAGATGGAAATGAGCTTCATTGGAGAATACGACTTTTTTTGAAAAATAAGCAATGACTTCACTTTGCTCCCGTTACCCATTGAATGAATTGTCGGCACTTTCCATGGCCTGCTGGTTTGAGCTCCAGAGTAAGCTGATTTTTTTACGTATGAAGGGGGAGGTCATTTGTCAAAATTGGCTTTGTAGTGCTTCGTGAAATTTGAAGTTGTTGAGATCGATGCCGACTTGATGTTTTCGGCTTTTCGGCAACACTATCGTTTACAGCAGCAATGTTCTCAAGAGACCGACCGGTAAGTTATTTTTTTCAATCCGTTGCATCCCCTTGTGTGGTTGCCAGTGGTGCAATGGTAGTATTCGCGGCTATTATACATGAGTACGTGGGTTCGATCCCTGCTGAGACCGCCTTATTTTTCCTTCTGTGGCGGTCACCTCCCTCAGTGACGGCGACACTATCGAGTATTTAGCCACGAAAAAACTTCTCGAATATACCTCTCGGAACCGGTGGAAAACTGTAGGTCCCACTCAGTGAGTGTAAAACTAGAACGCGCACAGCTTAGTGGTTGTGAGAAGTTCTCCCCAATCCCTTCATGGATGTAATGAGAAACCATTATTTTTCTTTTTTTTTGCATCCTTTGTATGGAACCACTTCTCGAAAGACTTTGTGGGCTCCTAGGGAATAAGTCGTGGTAGATGGGAAATTACCGGCTTCTACACTATAAATGCCATAATTGTCTTCTAGAAATTATCCATACACACATTGGCTCTACCGACTAACTGAATAATTATAGGTGCCTAAAAGCCTTGGAGTAACATGCCTGCCTGTGGACTATTTATGCCTCTGAATATCACAATATTTGGGACTATTTTCATCTTTCGTTTTCTTGTTTCTTGTTTTATTTCGTTTTGTTTTCAGTTCCTTTCTTATCTTTTTTTCTTTTCTTGTCTTTTCCTTTTTTCTTTTGTTTTATTTCCTTTTCTTCTCTTTTCTTTGCCTTTCCTTTCTTTTCTGTTATTTTCTTTTCTTCTCTTCTCTTTCTTTCCTTTTCTTTTCTTTCACCTCGCTTTAATATCTTCCAACATCCTTGAACTTTGTAATTTATCAACAAATAAATTTGGGCATGTCATTGAACGCAAACAACAATTTTTAAAATATTTTTTGTTAATTCAAACAAAAATTTATGATAATTGCTCTCGTGCTAAATATTTAAGGCCGAAATAGGTGATGGTTTAGCAACAGATAAACCGGCAGAGTAACTTTATGTGAATAATAGGCTAAAAACCCGAAAAAGTTAAGCTAATCCCAATCTAATAAATTGCTTATATATCTGTATGATATACAAAGGTAATTAGTAAAGGCTAGAAATGAAGCGTAATATTTGTCCAAACAGCAAAACGAAAAAAACTTAAAGTTCGTGTCTTTAGTCTTTTGATTTCATACAAAGAAAGGGATGTCTAATAATGAATTGAATGTTGCTATTGAAGTTGTAAAAGAAATGGATTTCCCACAAAGTAATCTTATGATTTCCCAGTTAGACGATTAAGATTTTTAAAGATGACTTGGTCTACTCTTAACTTGAATAACATCCGGTTTATCTAGAATTTAGAACCTTTCATCTAGAAGTTAAACCCTTTTGAGTTATAACTAAGTAATTTTCAAAATCAAAAAATCAACGCAATCGATCGTTGCACAGTGGGGCTGGTTGCAAAAAAAATGGTAATAATAATACATTTAAGCGATTTGCTGATTATTTTAGAATGAACTAAGTTTTTATACATATTTGTACAATGTGTTTCAACGTACACTGTGTTCCAGGTTGTCAAGCTCGCATGTCCTGTAACTTGCATACTTGTAAACCGATTTAAAAGATTTTTTGTTGCTCAGAATATACTAAGCAGCACAAATAAAAATGTGCAGAGTTATGTGTAGTGTCTCCAAGATATTTGGAATAATAAATTTAAATTTTAAATGTTTACACTGACTTTGTTTAGTTTTCTGGTAACACCTTGGCCATTTTGAGGCAAATTAAAGCTTCAAAAACACCGATATAGTGGGACGAAAAGATGCGTGAAGAAATGTATATAATCAAGCTCGCGAACGCGTGCGTTTTTTGTTTCCTTTTTCGAACGTAATATCGAGCTGTATATTTTGGATTTATTTTACACCTCTCTACTAACGAGTAGGTGCGATTTTGTACTCCACATTTTAAGCGTCGTGGCGGGTGAGGGAGCAGTGGTCGTGCGTTGACGATGCCTATTCTTTATATCGCTTAATGTAAACACTGGAAAAATCAGCACGTGTTACATTATGCATTAACGATATACATATGATTGCAACATCCATACACTTGCGTGCAAGCATTGTTTTGATGAATTGGAGATCTGCTGCTTCCTAATTTCTTTATTGTCTGTCACGGTTTTGTTTTCAACAGTTTTCAACAACCGCCCTGCCCGTCTTCTCGCCCCGTATTAAATGGTTCAAAGAGATTTCTACCAATCTTAACTGAGGATTTCCTGTAGGTCAGTCTTATTCTAGAACGATGTGTCAGCTTAGCAGGAATACCGAGCACTGATATAGCTTGGTACACCTTTACCTGAATCTGACTATTGACGGCATCTTTCTGAACTAGAAAGAGGTGGAAGTGTTAAATTGTTTTTCGTGGTCGATAATTTACTTACCATTCCTAAATACACACTTCTAAAGTCCGATCAGGTCTGCAACAAACGGTTTTCATCTTAACGCTTGAGAGGATATTTTCTGCACTGCGATGGATAAAAACTGTATTCCACGATAGTTGGTACTTGGATTCTTGGCTCACGTTTTCCGAAAACAGGACACGGATTCCAATCGTCGGGCATTCATTCGTCCAGCCAGATTTTGCATATGAGCTGATGCATGCACCTTGCCATCTCAGAGCAGCCAGCCTTAAACAACTCAGCCGGTAGTCCATCACCACCAGCGGCTTTACTGTTCTTAAGCTGATAAATTTTAGTCCTATCATCGCTTTGGTTAGGAGGAGAGCAGTCGACGCCATGTATGTGCTCAACAGCCTCATTTATATTGAAGCCTCTGGGACAAGCAAAGCGGAGAAGACATCTCTCCATATTGCCAACATTAGCTGCACATCTGCGACCAGATTCCCGTACTTATCTCTACAAAAGGGGGGACCCTAATGCATTTTTGTTGGTTTAGATTTATATTTTTCGGTAGAATTTCCGGGCCTCATTCTTCCTTCTGTAAGATTAAATTTTTTCACTCTGGCGTTTTATCAACAACCATTTTTTTCTCTCATCTTTTTCCTTACACCGGTCTGTCGCGTCTCGCGTTGCAACGGACGGCTGCATTGCCATACGGACAGCGACCTGTTTATCACTTACCATTCGACGATCTTCATCGTACCACTGTCTGTCTTTAAGTGGTTGTTCATAACAAAGTACTGTCCCTGCAGCAGTTTTCATAGAGTGGGACATGTAATCCCACTACGCTTCAGTATCTTGAGGTGGGGGTGCATTGTGCACAGTACCTGAGGGACCTTCTCTGTATAGACCATGGCTATCTTTGATAATACTTGTGCGAACCTTTGCTGCAAATATTTAGTGATGCGAATCGACATTAACTCCTCGAATCACACGTACATTCATTACACTAGTCCTGTGCCTTCCATCAATTACCAGGTGATCAATCTGGTTCTTCGTCTGGTGATCAATATATATCCAAGTACCCTGATGGATGTCTTTACGATATGTTGGAATCTCGTACTACTGACAAACATATTTTTCGCCGCGGCAAAATCTTAGAGTCTCATTCCGTTATCAGAAGTGATGGCCTGTAGACTGAATTTATCGATTGTTGGTTCGAAGACATATTGTCGACTTTAGCATTAAACTCCCCTAGAACAATCTGAATATCAGGGCCAGGGCAGTGGTCGTATGTTACTTCTAGGCGCTCACAGAACATATCCTTGATGTCATCGTCTGTTTCTTCTGTCGGGGCATGCACACAAATTAACGATATATTAACATAATTTTGCTGTAATGCGGTTTATGGCTATATGTCCACTCACGGGGTTCAACCTTTAGACCAGATGTCGCTTTCTTTACCAACTACAAATCTGCAACCAAATGCTATTTTTCATGGCATCTGCATTATATGTCGCAGTCCTTCTTCCTTGTACAGCCTTGACCTATCCATCACTTCATATGGATAACTGTCATGCCAGTTTTATAATTCTCGACAAAATCTGCCAGTTGAATAATGACACCGTATCTGCATATTCTTCTAACCTCCCAAGTGCATGCCACTAAATCCTGGTCCTGTTGACGTTTGCGGGGGTCATTAACAAATAGGGGGTGTTGTTTTTCTCAATCTACTTTTGAATTTGCATTGCGAATATAAATGTGGCGAAAGGTGTAGCGCTTTACCTACTGCCGGGATGATTATGTCACAGCCGCCCATTGTGTATCACATCCTGACCAGAATGCAGTGCGTCGAAACTGGATTTATGATTCTATACACGCTGAAAATTTTTAGTTTTTTTGTTGTTTGGATGCAAATATAATGTGCTTGTAGATTGTACCAAATATAGTTTACTTGTGTCCAAACATATTGTGTTTGCTATTCAATATAACATGTTTGGAACACAATGATTAATAGGTTGTAATATACGTATTTGTGACATAAATGTGACTTTGTTTGTTGAAAACTGGTGACAACAAAAACATGAAAACCAATAAAGAAACAAAAAGAGCAGATCTTCAATTCACTAAATCAATGGTTGCAAACATGTACATGGTTCCTGCAATATGTTGCTGGGGCCGATATTTTTCATCGTGTAGTTTTCATCCATCAAAGGACAAGAGAATATGTCCACCAGTTCGACGAGCTTCAGTGACAGGGTTACCTATTTAACGCGAGACGCATCAGTGATCATATATCGAATCAGACTGTTCATTCTTTTCGCTTCTAGGAAATAGTAAGCTGCCTGGACTGCCCTATGAAGGAATCATTTCTAGCCACTCTCAAGTGAGTGGCAATCAGAAACTTTCCACCTCCACGGTCAGTTCCATATCCATGAATAGTAATATTCAGACGCTTTCAAGTGCTTCGTAAAATGCATTACTTTTCCTTTGGTTATCCCACTTTCATAGACAACAGTAAAGTGTCTTCAATAGTATATAGAATTTCGTTTATGATCCTTTCCGGTTTACTCCACTTGTAACAGTTTTGAATTTTTCCAACTGTCCTGTTTTGGTTTAGAGAATAAAACAAAATACCTGCTGTGCGGTATTTCTCCTACACCGTCTGCAGCAACTTTTTGCCGAGACAATGCTGCTTTAGCATGAAAGCGGGCAAAATTGGGCAATCAGTTAGAGTATTGAATAATAAAGCGTCCTTAAGTAATGTCTCCTGTAATAGACCGTCACTTCCTTAGTTCTATTCCATCAAAGTTGACCAAATTATCCAATTGCAGTGTGTACGCTAAACTGCACATGCTGAATAGGCAAACACTATCAGAACCCAGTTTTTATTCTACTCCATTGCAAATTTACATGATTTTTTTAATAGTCACAATAAAAAATTATCAGCTGCATTGTTTGTAATGTGGTTTTGTCAAGGGCTGAGGTAAGCTCTGTCATGTCCAGAGTCTTTCGTTAGGATACACCAAATCTTTCAAAATAAGAACAGAATTGTTTTCCCTTTTCGGGGGTTCGAATTCTGATTTTTTTTAATCTTTAATTTATAAAGTAATTTGATTTACAGAAATAATATTAACTGATTCACTCATTTAGGACACTCGTCTGGATTGACAACACTCTTCCGGGGGCACTTGCCTTTGCTTGACAACACTCCTCTGGGGGCATTTGTCTTTGCTTAGCAATACTCTACTGGTGCACGCTACGGACTGTTAGATCTTAAGATGATCGGGAACTTAGTATGTCTCACACGCGGTTTTTGGGATTCGCTGTTTATATCGAGTATGCGGGTTATTGCCTCAGTATGTGATTTACATCTCCGGTTCAGGATCGGTCATCATTGAATGGGTTGTGTAGGAACAATATAGGCGAATAGTCGGTAAGAAACCCGCTATGAGGAATAGCTGATGCCGGTATAAACAAATAGACAGCCGAGTGTGCTATATTTCTATAGTCCGCGGAAGCCGTTATGGTCGATTAATCAGCCGAAGCCGCTATAATTGAATTGTCAGGCGAACCCGCTGTAATAGAATAACCAGCCACATCCGCTATATTGGAATAGTCAGCCGGAGCCGCTATAATAGAATTGCCAGCTGAAACCGAAACTTATATGATCGAATAGTCAGCCGAAGCCGGTATAATTGAATAAACAGCCGAAGCAGCTATAATCGTATAGCCAGTCGAAGCGTATTTGCTATAATCGAGCAATCAGCCGAAGCCGCCATAGTCTAATAGCCAGCCGAAGCCGCTACAGTCGAAGAGTCAGCCGAAGCCGCTACAATCGAATAGTTAGGCGAAGCCGCTATAATCGAATAGTCAGCCAAACCGATATAGTCGAATAGTCAGCCGAAACTGCTATAATTTATTAGTCCCCCGAAGCCGCTATGGTCGAATAGTCAGCCGAAGTCGGTATAATAGAATAGACAGCCAAAGCCGCTATAGTTCAATAGTTAGTCAAACCCGCTATAATAGAATAGTCAGCCGAAGCCGCTATAGTTCAATAGTCAGCGGGAGCCACTTTAATCGGATAGTCTGCCGGAGCCGCTATAATAGAATAGTCAGCCTAAGCCTCTATAACAGAATAGTCAGGCGAAGCAGCTATAATCGAATAGTCACACGAAGCCGCTATAATAGAAAAGTCTGCCGAAGCCAATTTAATCGAGTTGTCAAGCAAACCCGCTATAATAAAAATACCAGCCAAATCCGCTATAGTCGAATAGTCAGCCGAAGCAGCTGTAATCGAATAGTCAGACGAAGCCTCTATAATAGAATAGTCCGCCAAAGCCGCTATGATCCAATAGTCAGTCAAACCCGCCATAATAGAATAGTCAGCCGAAGCCGCAATAGTTTAATAGTCAGCCGGAGCCGCTAAAGTCGAGCAGTCAGCCGAAGCCACTATAATTGAATTGTCAGGCGAACCCGCTATAATAGAATAACCAGCCACATCCGCTATATTGGAATAGTCAGCCGGAGCCGCTATAATAGAATTGCCAGCTGGAACCGCTATAATCGTATAGTCCCCCGAAGCCGCTATCGTCGAATAGTCAGCCGAAGCCGGTATAATTGCATAATCAGCCGAAGCCGCTATCAACGTATAGCCAGCCGAAGCCGCTATAATCGACCAATCAGCCGAAGTCGCAATAGTCGAATAGCCAGCTGAAGCCGCTACAGTCGAAGAGTCAGCCGAAGAAGCTACAATCGAATAGTCAGGCGAAGCCGCTATAATCGAATAGTCAGCCGAAGCCGGTATAGTCGAATAGTCAGCCTAAGTTGCTATAATTGAATAGTCGCCCGAAGCCGCTATGGTCGAATAGTCAGCCGAAGCCGGTATAATTGAATAGTCAGCCGAATCCGCTATAATCGTATAGTAAGCCGAAGCCGCTATAGTCGAATAGTCAGCCGAAGCCGCTTTAGTCGAATATTCAGCCGCTATATTCGAGTAGCCGCTTTAATCGGTAAATTTATTTAATCCGTTTATAAAACTAACTCCTGTTATATGCAGGACTAGAGCCCCAGATCCAATACAATGATCTTCTCGGTTTGCGCGGTCGGAAGCGACTCACTGGTGAGGCTAATCAAACTTACCGTTAAGTACGTTAGCCGCATTAACGCGAATGAGAACTACATCAAAGTACTTATTATTGTGTAACCACGAAGCTAGTGTGTTGCTGCAATATATACAAGGTCGACAGAGCTTGTGCGTTTGCCAGTGAGTGTGGTTGTTCGCGAGGGCGGGAGGGAGTGAGATGTTGTAGTTCTGGCTTCAAAGAGAGTTAGTGTTGATTCGTTTGCACCTTAAGAGTGGTTGTACACGCTGAAAAATAATGGCCGCCAGCAACATATTGCAGGAAACATAAACATATTTGTAAACACTGTTCTCATGAATTGAAGATCTGTTGCCTTGTTGTCACTGTGGTGTCTGCCTCGTTTTTGTTTTTAGCGGTTTTCAACAAAAACCGCCACATTTGGGTCTCAAAAACATAAATTATAGCGCATTAATTTAGTGTCTCAAATATGTTATATTGCATAGCAAACACAATGTGTTTGAGCACAAGTATAGTATATTTGCGACAATCTACAAACACGTTATATTTGCACCCAAACAACAAAAAATTACAGATTTTCCAGCGTGTATGTATGTGGTGCAATGGTAGAGTGCGCGGCTCTTGTGCATGAGGACGTGGGTTCAATCCCTACTCTGACCACCTAAAATTTCTTTCGACGGCGGTCACCTCGAAATTGACGGCGACACTATCGAGTATTTAGCCATGAAAAAGCTTCTCAAAAATACCGTTCGGAACCGATGTAAAACAGTAGGTCCCAATCAGTGGGTGTAAAACTAGAACGCGCACACCAAATTGGTTGTGAGAAGCTCTTCCTACTCCCCTCATGGGATGTAACGGGAAACCATTTATTTATTTATTTTTTTTATGTATTATATGTAAATGTAGGGATGGCCAACGGGTATGGGAATGAACTTTTAAATATGTACTGACCGATTATACCGTCACGTTACAAGGTTCCCTACAATTCAATTTAAAACAGAATATTTTATTTTAAATGTGCGCCTTGTCATGCAGACAGAATTTTTTTGCAACTTTGTGCTGATATGGATTTCATAATTTTTTATCAAATTTCGAAAAACTGTCCGGACTTTTAATTAATAAACTTTCTGCGATACATGCATTTGTTTATCCCAATGCTTCTTTTACATTTTTGATTTTTTCCGCGCTTTTCGGGATAAGACCCCACGGTGCGTCGTTTATTAAGTGTTATCTTTTCTTTCAACCAGTATTTAAAAAAAATATTCTTAACAATTCAAACAACATAAAAAGTTCTTAAATTTGTAACGCGTTTTATTAATTTAAATAGGTTAACCTCATAAATTTAGCAGTTTTATTCATCTTTTGCCTTCTTTCATCTAAAATCGTTTGCACATCTTTCGAATCAGAATACATTTAGAACATAACCTTCTTTGAGACATGACCACATAATATCAGCATGAGAGCATCGACGTTTTAAAACGCTTTTGAATGAAATCTCACCAAGCAGTTGTTTACAAACACACACACACTTAACCACATGCGGCTATGATGGATGCCACAGTCAGATCGGTTATAGAACAACTTTCAATTTCAAAGAAAATTTTGAACCGCCACACAATGAAAGAAAAGGTAAGATAACTGGGTTATGTGAAAAGGCTAATTAAAATTTAAAATACAAACTGGTTAGAAAGAACAACATATAACGAGAATCCAACACACCAGGAGAGGGACAGAGAAGAAACAAATCGTAAAGTGTTTAAGTAACTTAGCAACACTCACTTAATTTTCCTTGGTTTGCTTGAATAAAAAAGAAAGTTTTCCCTGTCAAAATTTACTTTCTATCAGCCGGAACTAATTTCTTAGAATTATTATTGAAAATATTGAAATTTTAACACCCCTTGTAAATAATTAATTAATATCAAAGAACAGTTAACAACATAAGTGTTATAAAATAATTTTTTCTAAATTTCTTCTTTTTCTTGTTATTTACAATTGATTCGCTCTATTAGTTCTAGAGTATCACAAGTACCACAAAATGTCTGCTCAGCATGAAACCATCTTTTAGAAACTCAGTGGTCATCCACTGATAATGTTTGCTTCAAACCTTTGCAGTCCCGAGAAATCCAATAACCAACAGAAAAAAAATCAGGATTTGTAAAATAACAATAGTATTGATGTCCTTGTGAAATTTAGCTTATTTTTTCCATTACCCCTCTTGGAAGCATCAGGTTTCCACAAAGCAATTCCATCTAACACGATATACCGCTATTGTTTTTGCTTCTACCCATATTAGACTCTTCTGTTTTAGTTCTTGGATTATTGTGCATCTCCAGGTGTTTCTTGGTCGAACACGATTTCTTGAGCCTTGAGGATTCTACTCAAGCGCCATCCTTGTTATAATGTTGGGATATTTTCAGATGGTATATCCCATCCACCTCCATTTAATATTCTTTAACTGCTTCTTTATGGGTTCGTCACACTCTATGATAACTGCTTAAAGACAATCCATGGTACGATGAACAAAGTCGCATGGCCAGTGATGAAAAGACCGCTGCACGTATGGCAGTGCTTCAGTCAGTTGCAACGCGTGTCGCTACAGAGCGGTATAAGGAGAAGATCATTGAGGAACCCCGTTTGTTTAAGAAGGAAAACGTGTGGGGGAGAATGCACGAGAACGAGAAAATTTAATCTTACAGAAGGAAGACTGAGTTCCGTAAATTCTACCGAACGTACAAAGCCAAACAGACGGATATGAATCAGAGCCGCCCTTTTGTAGAGATAAGAACGGAAATCTTATCGCAGATGTGCAGAGTGTTCCGGGAGATCTTACTTGTCTCAGAAGACTTCAATATAGAAGACGGTGTTGTCCACAATCAGAACGATGGCATCCACTGCCCCCTCCTATCCAAAGCGAAGTTAGAACTGCAATTCCCCACCTCAAGAACAACAAAGCCGCTGGTAGTGATGGACTTCTGGCTGAGCTGTTTAACATTACGAGTTGGGAATGTGTACGCATCAGCTCATATGCAAAATCTGGCCTAACGATGCATTCCCGGCCATTGGAGTCTTAGCATACTGTGTCCTGTTTCCAAAAAAGGCGACCCTAGTATGTGCACCAACTAACGTGCAATAAGCCTTTTATCCATCGCAAACAGATCCTCTCGCGCGTAATGTGCGAACGTCTAAAGCCGTTTGTTCGAGTCCTGATCGGAATGTATCAGTGTACCTTTTGGCCTGGAAAGTCAACTATCGACCAAATATTCACATTACAACCAATCTTGAAGAAGACCCACGAATAACAGTTTAACACCTACCACCTCTTTGTAGATTATAAGGCTGACTTTGATAGCCCGATACGGAGAAATCTGTACCAAGCTATCTTGGAGGTTGGTATTAAATTGTCATCCTCGTCACAACCGAAATCTTTACAAAAGATTGGTTAGTCGAGGCCCTATCATGCGATCTCTTCAACATATTAATTGAGATCATAGTCAGAAATGATGCAGCTAACACTAATGAATCTAAAAAAAAAAATAAATGGTTTCCCATTACATCCCATGGAGGGGCCGGGGAGAACTTCTCACAAACACTGAGCTGTGCGCTTTCCAGTTTTCACTCACTGATTGGGACCTACAGTTTTACACCGATTCCGAACGGTATTTTGAGGAGCTTTTTCATGGCTATATACTCGATAGTGTCGCCGTCACTATGCGAGGTGACCGCCGCCGAAAGAAAATTGAAGGCCGTCAGAGCAGGGTTCGAACCCAGGATCTCATGTACAAGAGCCGCGCACACTAACCATTGCACCACCGACGGCCACACACTAATGAATCTATCAGCAGGAAAAATTCACCTTCTGCGCGCATATGCTGATGATTTAAACACCATATGGGCGAAATCAGCGAAAAGTTACTGCAGTATTTTTGAGAATTAAAAAGGAATTGGCAAAAGTGGGTAGGCCAATAAACGACGACATGACAAAATTAATGATTTCATCGAGTAGAACATCCACCCGATTGGATGAAACGGTGAACGTTGATAACCATTATAGTTTTAGGGTAGTGGACAAAAATATTTACGTGGGATCTACCGTGAATTGTGCTTGCAAACAGGTGTTATTTCGGGCTAAGCCAGCACTTCAGAGGCAAGACCATCTCCGAGAAACGAAGAGCCAACTAAATCAAACTCTCGTACAAACTGTCTTACTTTATGGCGCAGAATCCTAGGTAAAATCGAATGCCGATGAAACATCTGTGGGAGTATTCGAGAGAATACTGCTCCGAAAAATATATTGTCCTACAACAGAAAACGGCGAGTTTTGACAACGGATGAACCACGAGCTCTATAATCTGTATCCCGACATCGCCGTAATTATGTGTATGAAAACAGCGCGTTTTCGCTGGCTATGCCTTATCAGTAGAATGGTTCAGAATGAACCATTGCGAATCCAAAAATAGGACGAACAATACTTTGCTGGAAAGACCAGCTGGAATATTGCCTTGGTGTTACAAAATTGCAGGAGAAAAGCTGACCCGGTTGGAGAAACATGTTTTCCTCATTTTGTAAGGCCCTTGACACCGCTGTATTGTTTCCGGCCGCCTACGTCAGTAAGTAAGAACCTACTTAAACATACAACTAACATTCTTAGTTCAATGAGGACCGTTGTGATACCACGTGACGTCATATTCCGTCCCCCTCGATGAACCTGTAAAACGACTAGATATGTTTACGGGTCGTTCAAACCATACGATGCCTCATCCTGATATTACAGGATGTGGCTGAAGAATTAGTCCACAAAAGAATTAGTCCACAAAAAGGTTATCAGTTCATTCAGCTTAACTTCCTGATTGTCTGTTAAATCCAACATGAAATAAGATCCCAGATATTTTCTTCTACTCATACTAAAGACCGGCGGTAGCATATAATATGTTCGACGCTGATGTCCTCCTCTTCATCCCTACATATCCTGTAGTAATAATGATCTGAAATTCCAGTTCTACACGCGTGCCTATCTATTAAACAGTGTCCAGTGATCACAGCTACTATCATAGAGATATCATGTTTAGGATTGGATATCACATTTAGCATGCGATTCTCATGACTTGAATATCCTTGCTATTTCATTTTGCATTTGGTGCCACCAGTCCATCTATCATTCGCATGCTTGAGAGCTTCGGGTTTTAGCATGAGCTTGCATGCAACAAGAGGCAAACTCACATGCTTCAAACCGAGTGGAACAAGGAAGTTAGTCCCTATTCTCGCCAGTTTAATTGCTCCATTGTTCCCTCGACTGAGCCTATTACACGGCACCTATATAAGGTGAATATCGAACTACTTGGCCAACTCATTTATGGATGAGCGGCAGTCATGGGCAATTCTTGTAGTCAGAAATACTGATTCCAGAGATTATATAGCAGCTTGACTGTTAATATCCCAGGCGGTAACATGTCTGACGTGTCGTCCCAGCCAAAGCGCAACTTCTCCTGATGATGTCTGATGTCCTTTATGCAAAGTCTAGATTCAGCTCTTTAGAATAAACTCCAAATCCTACTTTGGCATCTACTTACAACTTTTCCAATTGTAATTCGGAAAATATCAATTAAAATGCAAACGAGATAAATTCTATTTAATAATTTTTAACTCAAATTCAGAAAACATCACTTGATATTTCGATTTTCAATTTGGAAAACAAAAAATACCAATGAAAAATCAGAAAATATAAATTCAAATTCAGAAAAAATCAATAAACGATCGGAAAATTTCAATTGAAATTCAGAAAACATCAATTGAAATGCAAATGTCGGGAATTGAAAGTCAGGTAACATAAATCAAAAATTAGAAATTAGAAATTAATTGTAATTCAGAAAATATCAAATGATGTTCAGAAAATATCAGTTGAAATTCAAACAAATGTGTAACGAGATGAAACTTCAATTGCAATTTTTCTGAATTTCAATTGACATTTTTTGATTTGTAATTTATGTTTTCTGAATTTCAATTCCCAACATCTGAATTTCAATTGACATTTTCTGAATTTCAATGGAAATTTTCAGAACTTTTATTGATGTTTTCTGAATTTGAATTGATATTTTCTGAATTTCAATTCACTTAATTCTTTCAGAATTTCAATTGAATATATATTTTTATTACAAATAGATATTAAAAATTTCCATTGATATTTTCTGAATTACAATTGAAAAAGTTATAGTTTGAAGCCATCAGTATAGAAGCCTGGAATGCGTCCAGCCAGTCCTGCCTGTCCGGGATATGAGTGGAGAAGTTTCTCTCAAAGGTAGAAGTAGTTAGCATGTAGTCAACTTCCATTGTCGATTGGTGCAGATCTCTTAAAATTGTGCCATGTCTAGAGTAGAGGTAAATTCCATGCCCAAACAACCCTTGGAAATAGGAGGAGTTAAACTTCTTGTGTCTGGCACCAGGATCCCTAAATATTCACTTAATTCATTGTTTGTTTCGCCACTATTAATATTAATTGATAGAGGTCAGGTTTCAATTAAATCTATGACTCAACCTAATGGGCCCACTATTAAGATCCATAGACTAGGCGAAAGTTTCGACAACTTTAATTAACGTCGATAGAGGTAAATCTTATTCATGCATACCCATGGAATTTTGTTGATGTTTATTATAATTTTTCCAAATTCTTCACTGGCGATTCAGACGATTAAAACAATTTATTCATCGTATATCTACCAAACACCATTCATCTAATTCTACACAAATTTGTCAAACTACTATCATTCTTATTGCTATTGAGTTTCTCAATGAAAATATATTTTAAAACTTAAAAAAAATGAACATTTAAATTTAAATAAATTATAAAGATACAAGTTAAAATCGAATTCATTAAACCCCAACAGCTGTGCCAGAAGCTAATAATCTTCTGTCAAAGATACAACAACAAAAATCGTTTACTATTATGATAATTTTCTTTCAGACAAACTGAAACGTCAAACATTAGCACTTCATCATTAATATGATGATCATCTGAGTTACAAAAATGTGCATACAAATCAAATAGCGTCAATCTTTGTAATTTACAAGCCAACACCAATACATTGGCATTTGCGACACACCAACACACTCACACACACACACACAGTGCCAACTTTATATCAGCCATTGACTCGAGTGTCGGCATTTCTAGTGTAGTTTACCTACCTAAATAGTAAAATAACTGTTTCAAATTCAGATTGTAGTAAAAAAATTACTTGTTATAAAACAACTATAAAAACAACAAAATCGCAAAGCTTTTCATTCTTTACAACAGTTACACAGTACGTAACGATATCAGCCACCTTGAATCACGTATACGATATTCGAGAAAACTTCAGTTTAGCAGCAACAGAGAAATCTGGCGACGTCCGCGGAACAGAGCAGCTACCTGGCAGTACGCAGAGGCCAGATAAAGCTCTGTTAAAGAAAACTCCAACGGTACTCGTATTTGGTAAGGCCAACAACTCAGATGAGAGGCGAAAATGTAACTGGAAATTCAAATAAATTCAAGAGAGCGCTGCAAGCGAAATGAACATAAACTACCCCCTCAAAGAGCACCAGTCGCTAAACCAAAGACTTAAGATACAAACTCAATCGAAATTAAATGAAATGAAATGCAGGTATCTATGGAATTTTTGCCTCAAAGAATCCGGAGATTAATCAAATCTTTGTAAGACATACAAAAGACTTAAGACACCAGCGTCCAAATCACATCACTTTAATCACGCCATCGTAGTATTCTGTTTTCATTATACAAAACGATTCAGGTGACAAGCGTAACCAATGATGACCCGAACAAAAGAGGAATCTTTTGAATTCATCCAGCAATCAATCACTTGCCTTTAGTTCCTATTGTACCTCACACAACTATAGAAAAGAAAATGAAAGTACGAAAGTTTGATTTTTGTCAATCAATAGTTCAAATGTGTGTAGCATATAAACAGACAAGATATATAAATATATATAAATGTATTGGTAGCAAAAAGCACTATTAGCAAATCATTTGCACAATAATCATTTAACTTGTTTCGGCTTAATTAGTATTGGCTATCAAGACAACGTGCATAAACAAACCGAAAGACTTAAGACACGAACTTTTTGGGTAACTGTTAGGAAGTGAGTTTGAGAGAGGAAGGGAGTACAACTACTTGATAACCATTTGGAAGGATCATTAATTAATTTGACAAATAAAAATGTTTTGGTTTTCTGTAGAGATTACGTTACAAACAATCTAGGAAGAGGTGAGTTAAAACAATTATATCATTTGTGTGGGATAACAAATGCAGTATAAATACATTTCTATTTGAAGTTCATCTAAATGTTATCACCCAATTACTATTAAAATTATTTGAGTAAAGCAATTGGTGATTTCAAATTCCATCCATATCGTTAAAGACACAAATTGTTCGATCCCTGCTCCGCCCACGTTAAAATTACTTTCGGCGGCGGTCACCTCGCATTGTGACGGCGACACTATCGAGTATTTAACCGTGAAAAAGCTTCTCAAAATACCGTTCGGGATCGGTGTAAAAACTGTAGGGCCCAATCAGTGGGTATAAAATTAGAAAGCGCACAGTAGTAAGAGGTTGTAAGAAGCTCTCCCCAATTCATTCATGAGATGTAATGGGAAGCCATTTATTTTGATTTATTTATCAACACCCAAAGAAATATTTGTTTGGAAAGAGGTTGTAATAACCGCAAATACAGTTGGTGTAACCGAATTGTGGTTTCCACAACCGAATTAACATTTTCACAACCGACTTCAGTCGGTACAATTCAATTATTGTTGGAGCAACTACGTTTGAAATCGGCCATTAAGATTGTAACGTGGTTTTGTCGAGGGCTGAGGTAAACTCAGTCATATCCGGAGTCATTCGTTAGGATCGGGGGTTCGAATTCAGATTCTTTATTAATCTTTAATTTACAAAATAATTTTATTTACAGAAACATCATAATCTCTTAGATTGAGAGCACTCTTCTTGGTTTTACAACGCTCTTCCGGAGGCACTTGTCTTGGCCTGATATCATACTTCTGGGAGTACCTGTCTTGGCCTAACAATACTATACTGGGGGCAAGTTGCGGGCTTTGCCATTTTAAGATTATCGGGAACTTATTCGGATTCGCTGCGTTGATCGGGATCGGAATCGGATATGTGAGTTACTGACTCGACATGTTCTTTACATGTCCGACGAGGGCGGTTCGGTCATTATTTAACGGAATGTGTATGAACAGCACAGAGAATTGTCGGCAAGAAACACACTATGGGGAATGGTCAGTCGAAGACGCTATAATCGAATCGTCAGCCGAAACTACTAGAATAGAATAATAGTTAGCCGAAGTCGCTGAAATCGAATAGTCAGCCGGAACTGATATAACCCAACAGTCCCGAAACCACTACAATCGATTAGCCAGTCATAGCCGCTATACTGGGATAGTCAGCCGGAGCCGCTGTAATCGCGTGGTCAGCCGAAGCCGCTATTACCGAATTGTCAGCCGAAGCCACTATAACCGCACGATGTGTTAAAACCTTTTTTTTACACGGTACCTGTTCGATTTTTATGAACACATTAGTATATGTTACATTGGAAAATAAAAAGAAGCATAGTTTCAGTGCCGAAGGCCCTTTTGCTATTGCACTAATGTTTTCTTACATCTGCTTTAACATTAGATGTAATATTGTTAAAATAAATAAAGCAATCTTTAGTTCACTGAAATAATTGTTTTTGTTTTGTCATAAACAGAGCGACGTCAAAAAGTATTGAATAGTATAGAGAACATATTGCACTCTTTTTCCGTTCTTATGTAGAGAGCCTGAGTAAAAGAGCATAACCGAGTCTTCTTCTTTTTATAGAATATTTCAATATAAATGCACCATTTCGATAATGTTATTACATAAAACAATTATAATATTACATAAATTATGAATAGACCAAGTTATGACAAAAAGAGAGTAATGCGTTTTAAATCATTCGCCAGATGTCGTCAGTGCTTTTCAGTCATACAATTCGTTCCATGAGTTCTCTATACTATTCAATACTCCTTGGCGACGACGACCTGCTTGGTTGTTCGCTGCCGCTAAATCAATACCATCATGTTAATTTTCTGGCAGAGACTATTGTTGTACAACAACCACGTATGTGATGTTAACGCTGTGTGTTGTTTGCATGTTTTCACTTTGATAGATTGCCCTACCCGTGCCTATAGGTGTTAACACATCAAAAAGTCATCTTCTCCGATGACGCGCATTTCCATCTGAATTGCTTTGTGAATACACAAAATTGTCGAATTTTGGGCTCAGGAAATCCTCATGCAATCCATGAGAAATAAATGCACCCACAACGAGCAACTGTCTGGTGCAGATTTTGGTCAGGCGGCGTGATTGGGCCGTACTTTTTTTAAGATGAGGCCGAAACTGCAATGACTGTGAACGGCATTCGTTACAGGAACATGATAACGGAGTTCTTGTGGCGTCAACTGGAGGGCATGATCTGGACGACATGTGGTTTCAGCAAGACGGCGCCACCTGCCGCGCCGCGTATGAAACAATCGATTTGTTGCAGCAACGATTTCCAGAACAATTTATCTTAAGAAATGCTGATGGCAACTGGCGACCAAGATCATGCGATTTAATACCGGGCGATTTCTTTCTTTGGGATTTTGTGAAATTTCGGGTTAATGGGAATAAACTAGAATCAATTCCTGTGCTCAAATTCGAGATGCAACGCGTTATCGGCGAGATCAGTCACTTCTCAGTGAAAAAGTCATGGAAAATTTCATGAAAAGAGTAGTGTGGCTTGTCATCAGAGTCATTTTGATGGATATCTTGTTCCATACTTAATCGGAACATGTCTTCTTTATAATCCGATAAAAAAAACTACCTCAAAATGTACGGGTCTGTATTTTAAAATGAACAAGTGCATTCGTGCATTGTCGATATTTTGAAAATATACCTTTCTATCTACGTTCATCCTCACACATCGTTTGAGGCACATATGGATCGAATCTTCAATGGTCCCTCATAGACAAAATAAGTTTGACGTTCCATAATCAGCTCTTCAATACGCTGACAACCCCTCCTCAAAAAAAAAAGTTTTTTCAGTACACCCTATTAAGGAAACATAAAGTATGCATATCAGCACTGTAATATACTCGTATTCATTACAACAATGAGGCATATTCAATTAAAAACACGTATGTTTTGAGAAACTCACTAATTGGGACCTACAGTTTTACACCGGCTCCGAACGGTATTTTTGAGAAGCTTTTTTCATGGCTAAATATTCGATAGTGTCCCGTCACTAAGCGAGCTGACCGTCGTCGAAAGAAATTTTAGATGGTCAGAGTAGGGATCGACCCCACGTCCTCATGCACAAGAGCCGCGCACACTACCATTGCATCCCATTGTATAAAACTGGAACGCGCACAGCTAACTGGTTGTGAGAAGCTCTCCCTAATTCCTTCATGGGATGTAACGGGAAACCATTTATTTATTTATTTAATGTTTTGAGATCCATAGTTCCGATTAACTATGTAATAAACTATCCATCAAAAGGCCCCCACGGCTCTGATGGCAGGCCATTTCACTTTTCATGAAATTTTCCATAACCCTTGCACAGAGATGTAGCTGTCTCTCATCGATGAGGTGTTGGTTCTCGGATTTGAGCTCAGAAATTGTTTCAGGTTCATTCGGATAAACCCGAGATTTCACGAAACCCCAATGAAAGAAATCTCGCGGCGTTAAATCGCATGATCTTTGTGGCCAGATGACATCAGAATTGCTTAACCTAATTAGATCTGGAAATCGTTGCTGCAATAAATCGATATTTTCATGTGCGGTGTGGCAGGTGGCGCCGTTTTGCTGAAAACACGTGTCGTCCAGATCCATACTGCCCAGTCGAGGTCACAAGAACTCTATTACGATGTTCCTGTACCTAATGCCGTTCATAGTCACTGTAATATCGGGCTCATCGGCAAAAAAGTAAGGGCCAATCACGCCGCCTGACCTAAATGTGCACCATTTACAGTTGCTCGTTGTCGATGCATTTATTTCTCATGGATTGCATTTTCTGAGCTCCAGATTTGACAATTTTGTGTATTCACGACGCCATTCAGATAGAAATCCGTTTCCCCGAAGAATATGACTTTTTTGAAAAATTGGCGTTGACTTAATTTTGCTCCATTACCGCCCCCCCCCCCCCCCCCTCCCACGTTGAACGAATTGCCGGCGATTTTCATGGTCTGTTGGTTTGCCCTCCTGAGTAATGGTGTGAACAGAATTGGTGCGTACTGCGTATTTTACGCAGCGTAAATACGTCGCCAAAAATAGAATACATTTGTGTATATGGAAATGAGCAGAATCACGACGGCGTCGTAAAATACGCAAGTACGCAGCAGCTGAAAATAGATTTATTTCTATTTCATACGCCTGCGTACGGCGTACAAAACAGTACCGAGTGACCATATTGTTTTAATATTTTAAGTATTTCAGTAATTAAAGTTACTTTTTACTTAAGAAATTGTTTATTTTTACTTATTAACATTTAAAATAATAATATATAAATAAAATTAAGTACAAAAAAGCTTTTTAGTTGAGTTTTTGTTTATGTTTCATTTGTGAAGTACTTTTTTTTACATATGGTCACCTTATCAGTTGTTGACAAAAAGAAAACTTACAATTATAAATTATTTCAGTGAGAATATGTTTACTGGCCGTACCCACCATCTTCTCCGTAAACGCTTACGCATAAATTCAAAACATTTATTTAAAATAAACATTATGTTTATTAATTTAATAATTTTCATAACATTTGTATGCTTTTGATTAATTTTTTCCATTATTAATTTTTTGCAATGTTCGCATTCACAAATAGTAAACAACTTTATCAGCTGTGTTTAGTTTTACGTCGTACGTTACGGCGTTATTGTGTTTCATACGACGTATTTCCACTGCGTTTTCTTGACCTGCGTAAATTTACGCTGCGTAAAATACGCAGTACGCACCAATTCTGTTCATAGCATAAGCTGAAATTTATGCGCAGAAGGTGGAGGTGTTTTGTCAAAATTCGCTGCGTAGTGCTTTGTGAAATTCGGGTTATCCGCGACACTCTCGTCTACAGCAGCAATGTTTTCAAGAGACCGACCGGTACATTGACGCACAGAAGTCTTACTGCCTATAACCGACCTAGTTTCGTCAAATTTGTTGACGACTCTTGGAATGGTTGACACATATGGTGCACTTTCTCGACTGAAAATTCTGAAAGTGTTGTTCTTTCGTAGAGCGCTCCATTTATAATATTCGAAATAAATTATCTTATAACATTTGTGGTCAAATCTAAGTGATTTTTGTTCAACTTTCTCAACAGTGAGGAACATTTATTTTGAGTAATGGAACACATTTTCATCGAGGTGTAGAACATGTTCGATATTTCAATTTCGATGACAATAATTGTTAGGGCCCGCCAACATATTCATTGCTGTGCTGAAAGCTTTCCGTTCAGAGTACACTCACAGAAAAATTCGGTTGTCAGCCGAATTAGCCGTAACCGAATTAAGAGGTTGTCACAACCGAATTGAGAGGTTGTCACAACCGAATTGAGAGGTTGTCACAACCGAATTAGAGGTTGGCACAACCTCATCAGAGCTTGTCACAACCTCATCAGAGGTTGACACAACCTCATCAGAGGTTGACACAACCTCATCAGAGGTTGACACAACCTCATTAGAGGTTGTCACAGCCGAATTAGAGGTTCTCACAGCCGAATTAGAGGTTGTTACAACCGAATTTAGATACTGTCATAAATGAATTATTAAAGTTCATTCTATTATTAAGTGATGATTTATTTTCTGGTATTTTTTTAAATGAATTAAAAAGCGAGAAAATAAAGTCATATATATGGGGTAATCTATATAAGTAGAATAATACATTTAATTTACATGCCTCTTCCAACCTTTATTGAAGTCCCAGCCATCATGGGATACCACACCAATTCTGGCGTGTTGTATCGGTTGCTCTAGGTCCAAAGCCGTTTTGTATCCAGACTACCGCATATATATCTGCTGTTGATATCTGCTTAAATAACATCTGCAAAATAAGACGGTTTAATACAAAATATATTTTACTTACCTTTTTAAAATAATATTTAATTATAAAATTTTAAACGTCAGATTTTAAATACATAGAATTATGTTGTGGTAACCGAATTGAAAATGAAATCGGTTGTACCTACAGAATTCATGAGAAATCCGGTTACAGCAACCGAATTGACGCCAAATTCGGTCGTTGCAACCGAATGGAGGCTAGATTCGGTTATTGCGACCGAATTGAACCAAATTCGATAGTTACAACCGAATTGATGTCAGATTCTGTTACTACAACCGAATTGAGGTTGGTTAAGACCAGATTCGGTTACCCCAACCGAATTAGGTACCAAATTTAAAATTCGGTTGTTTCAACCGAAATTTTAAAAAATTTAGTTGACTGAACGAATATAATTGAAGATTCAGTTGTCACAACCGAATCAATTATGAAACGAGGTTGCTTCAACCGAATTTCGGTTGTGGAGACTAAATTCGGTCGTAACAACCTCAATCCGGTTGTGGCAACCTCAATTCGGTTGTGGCAACCTCAATTCGGTGGTAACAGCTGAATTTACGGTTGCTACGACCTCTTTTCAAACAATTAGTTCTCTGAGTGTACAGACCAGGCAAATAATCAAGTAGGACGAGGATGTAAAGGATATTTGGTTTCCTTTAGCATTTTTATTTGTATGGTTTCGTCCTTAAATTTACTCATCAGTTTTGTTTGGGTCAAAACTGTGGAATTTTCAGTTTAAATTTTTTTAGATTTGGGTCAAAACTCTTAAATTTTGGGTCAAAACTCTTGAATTCTGGGACAAAATTCTTGAGGTTTGGATCTAAAATATTGGGTTGTGGGTCTTTAGTATGAGTCCTAATTTTGACAACTTTGTGTTATATCGTATTTAATAATCTTCTCTTTCCCTCTCCCTCTCCCTCTCTCTTTGTCTCTTTGTGCAACTAAAAGAGTTCGCCACAACTCCCAAAGAGTTTGCCAAATAACTCTATAGAATTTGTTTGAGCAAAACTCTGTTTTCCAAAAATGAATTTCCTTTATACTCTCTTAACAGTTTTCTCACTTCAATTTTCCAGTGCATGCAAAACTCTCTGAGTACCATCACATGCCGAACACCAAACAATTGCACACTTATGGCAAGATTTACAAGACCACATTCATTTTAACCAAGACCTCAGCGTGAAATAATACAAATATTTAACAAAGAAATATAGCAACAATAATCACAACACAAAGCTCGTGTACGATAGATATTGTCTTGGGTTTTTGCTTTATTATTACGATTATCATCGTGTATGAAACGAAAAGCGAGCGCAATTTCGAGATTGCAGCAAAGCTTAGCTAATACCAAAAAAAAAAAATAGCAGAAATGGAGTGAATGGCTTGACTGACTCGACTGGCCTGGCTAGCTGGCTGATTCGGCTGGACTGTCTTGGCTGAATGAATAGCAATAAGATAATGGTGATGTTAGGTTGTGCGCAGACGCAGAGACAAACGCATAAACTGCGCAGCCTTGATGTGTATACGGCTCCAACCAGCGACGTCTGCGCACAAGTAAATGCTTAAGTTGTATAAAATCGAAAGCAACGGTAGCAGCAACGTCAACGTCAACGCTATTAGCGTTAGCTGCTCAGACACACACACACACAGCTATAAGCTGAAGTCATTCATAGCCTGTTCAAATAACAACTTTTTCTCTGTGATTCATTTTCTTCGGCTTCAGTCGTTTTATGACTTTAGGAGCGTGTGTCTCTGGATGTGTGTGTGTGTGTGTGTGTGTGTGAGTGTTTTGCGAACGCAAAGTCTTAGTATCCGTTACTGTTACTGCTGCTCCGTTGTGGCCGTTGCCGCCAGCGACACCATCGTCTATCGGGCCAATAGAAAGAGCTAACAACGGTTTGGGGGTTCATTCAGAAGGTTTTATATATCCGTTCGTTTTATGTTTGCAATTCAGTTTGGTGCTTAAACGCGGGGCGCGAATTTCGTTCTCTGACTAAGCTGAAATCGTGGTTGGCGTCTCATTTTAAACATTGGATTTCAAAAATATAACAATACACTTATATATACAGATATAAAAAATAATTAAGAAACAAAAATATTAATTTCTTAAAATTAATTCCAAACAAAATTTCCCTCTCATCAAAAACAAAATTAAAAAGAAATTGATGAAATTTATCATCCAAAAAAACAAACATAAGTAATATTGAACTTTCGATTCGAAAACGAAATTGAAATAGAATTTAAAATCAAAAAAAATAACAGCGAAAAGTGAAAGCAAAACAAAAATTTTGTGTTACGGCAACAACAAGTGTAATTGTCAATTGCAACAAATTGTTGTGGAAGGTGAAGAATTTTTATTGGAAAATTACAAATCAAAACGGATTTTTTTTACAAAAAATTTCATTAAAAAAATCTTGAAATTCATCATTACTTACCGAAGTTGCTAAACGCCACAGGATTATACAAATTACAGTTTTACATACAAAGGATATAAAACCTTTATATAAAATGTCAGTGAAGTGGAAATTGAATTTGCTGCTAGCATTGTCCTTTGCCATTGTGGATATACATTTAGCGGAAGCTGTACGTGTTTCTGGTGGTCAACAACGTATTCAAGGTAATAAATTAAATGTAAAATAAAAGGATAACGAAAAGGGTATTTAGGATATACCAAAGGACATTTAATGTATACCAAAGGACAATTAATAAACACCAAAGTGACACAGAATTTGAATCCAGGCTATTGTTTATAACATGATAAAAGAAGTGATAATACATTCAAATACTTTAGCGAAAGGACATTTGAAAAAACTTTTTTTATGTAGTACGAGTAATACTGAGCAATATTAATTAATAGAGATATAACAAAAATGCCCAACAGCAAAAGGATAATTCCACAAAGGGCTTTAACAATAATTTAATTTGAACAATAATTTAATGATTGGAATAACTTTATTAAATATAACAAATCCTTTATCAACGAAAATATTTTACAACAAATTGCAAATGATCCAACAGTACCCTTATTTTTCCTGGAATCTAGCGAATGGAACCACCAAAATTTGTATTTCCTAAATCTAAAGATGCTACTGAACATTTCGCAGAAAGTATGATATTTTTGATCGCTTCGAGTTTCGAGTTCGATATAAGGAACAACAGTACCCTTATTTTTCCTGGAATCTAGCGAATGGAACCACCAAACTTTGTATTTCCTAAATCTATAGATGCTACTGAACATTTCGCAGAAAGTATGATATTTTTGATCGCTTCGAGTTTCGAGTTCGATATAAGGAACAACAGTACCCTTATTTTTCCTGGAATCTAGCGAATGGAACCACCAAACTTTGTATTTCCTAAATCTAAAGATGCTACTGAACATTTCGCAGAAAGTATGATATTTTTGATCGCTTCGAGTTTCGAGTTCGATATAAGGAACATTTGACCGCTTCGAGTTTACAAGATATAAGGAAAATTTTTTATTTCAAACAGACAGTTTCTAGGTGTTTCATGTGTTATCTGGCAATGTTTGGTTTTCTCAGTACATCTACAGCTGCTGCTGAAATTTAGCGGAATGATTTTTCTTCAAGGACTTTTTTTTATCTTAGAGTTTACAAGATATATGGATAAATTTGTAGTTGAAACCTCAAATGTGACTCTTTATAATTTCCAGGCGTTTCTTGGTCTTTCATGTGTTACCTGGAAATGTTTGGATTTCTCAGTACACCTGCAGCTGCTGATCAAATTTACCAGAATGATTTTTATTCAAGGACTTTTTGTAGCTTAGAGTTTACAATATATAAGGATAAACTTGTATTTGAAACCTCAATTGTGACAGTTTTTAATCTTCGTGTGTTGTCTCGAAATGTTTGGGTTCCTTGTAAATCTACAGCTGTTCACCAACTGTCGGCGAATTTTTTATTCAAGGACATGGTGGCGATTATAGCTTACAACATATGGACATTTCCACAGAATAGTCCACCTTTTGTCATATCACCGCACCATAGTTAATTGCTTATAGATTAAGATTAGTTAATTTGACTGTCTTCTCTCCTCTTATTAAATTTTGAGATTCTTTCATTGTCTATTTAGTAAAAGAATAGAAAACAATCAAACTACAAGATCCTAAAGTATAAGCAATAAACCAGGGTGACGTCATGTGGCATAGGGTGGGTACTTTCTGTGGAAATGCCCATATTTTGTTTACTCAAATAACTATTCCAAAAGATGATCCTCGACGAGGATCGAAATATCGCATAAAATTACAAATTTATTACAAAATTGAGCTGGAATTTGTAAAGAGAAATAAATAACAGGAAAATTTTTTGTTTGAAACCTCGAATGTGACAGTATTGAATTAATAAATATTTTATCTTGAAATCTTTGGGTTTCCTAGAAAACCTGTAGCTGCTGATGAAAATTTAAGAGAAAGACTTTTACTTTGTAAATAATAAAAATCATCCCTGATGAAATAGTTTTATTCAAGTAACTTGTGTCTCTTAGAGTTTAAGAGATATAAGGAAAATCGTGCATTTGGAACTTAAAACGTGACAGATTTGAAGTGTTTCATGTTTTATTTGGAAATGATTTGATTGCTGCTGAAAATCTATAGCTGCTGGCTAAAATTCTTAGAAAACATTTTATTCAAGGACATTGTGTCTCTTAAAGTTTACGAGAAATAAGGACAATTTTGTATTTGAAACCTCAAATGTGACAGTTTTGATTTATAAACCCTTGAGTATGGTAGTTTTTAATTATTCCGGGTCTTATCTAGGAATCTGTGGGATATTTGGAAAACCAATAAATTGTTATATTTTCAAGAATTCTGTGTCACCTAGAGTTTCCAAGGTATAAGGAAAATGTTCTATTTAAAACCTCAAATGTTATACAGAAAACAGTGGATGTTTTAGTTTTTGATTGTTTCGCATTTTATCTGGAAATCTTTAACTTTGCTAGAAGACCTAAGCTGCTAATGAGAATTCAACGGAAAGATTTTTAATCAAGGACCTTATGTCTCTTAGAGTTTACGAGATCTCAGGAAAATCTTGCATTTCGAACTTCAAAGGTGACAGATGTGAATTGTTTCGTGTTTCATCTGGAAATGATTTGATTGCTGCTGAAAATCTATAGCTGCTGATGAGAATTCTTAAAAAACATTGTGTCTCTTAAAGTTTACGAGATATAAGGAAGTTTTTGTATTTGAAACCTCAAAAGTGACAGCTATGATTTATAAACTCTTGAATGTGGCAGTTTTTAATTATTCCGTGTCTTATCTAGAAATCTGTGGGATACTTTGAAAACTAGTAGATGGTTATATTTTCAAGAACTGTGTATCTCCTGGAGTTTACACCTTGGAAAATTTTGTTTTTAAAACGTCAAATATGACATAAAAATCATTGGATGTGGAGGTTTTTAATTGTTTCGTATTCCATCTGGAAATATTTGGGTTTCTCTGCAAATCTAAAGCTGTTACGCAAACTTGGCAGAAGGTATTGTTTTCAAGGACCTTATGACTGTTAGATTTTACAAAATATAACGATCGTTTTGTGTATGAAACATCAACGGTGACAGATTTGATTTATTTCGTGTCTTATTTGGAAATGTTTGCTGCTGAAACTCTGTAGCTGCTGCGCAAAGTTCGCAGGTCTTATTTGTAAAGCCCTTGTGTCTCTTAGAGTTTACGAGATATAATGAAAAATATATAGAGTTTACGAGATATAATGAAAAATATATAGAGTTTACGAGATATAATGAAAAATATATAGTATAATGAAAAATATATAGTTGAACCCTTAAATGTGGCAATTTTGAATTGTTTCTTGTGTCATCTATTATTTTGTATTTAAAACCTCAACTGCGACATATTTGTATTAATTCGTGCTTTATCTGAAAACCGTTGGGTCTCTCTGCAAATCTAAAGCTGCTACGCAAAGTTGACAGAAGGTCTGATTTTTAAGGACCTTGTGTCTTTTACAGTTTACAAGATATAAAGGAAAACCTGTATTTCAATCCCTTAATTGTGACATTTTTTAATTGTTTCGTGTAAAATCTGGAAATATTTGGATTTATCCGTAAATCTATAGCTGCAGCGCAAACTTTGCAGATGCTCTTATTTCCAAGGACTTTGTGTCGCTTACAGTTTACAGGACATATAGGAAGACCTGTATTTCGATCCATAAATTGTTAGACTTTTTAATTTTTTGGTGTTCAATCTCAAAATATTTGGGTTTTTCTGCAAATCTAAAGCTGCTGCGCAAAGTTCGCAGGTCTTATTTGTAAAGCCATTGTGTCTCTTAGAGTTTTCGAGATATAGTGATCGTTTTGTATGTGAAACAACAAAGGTGACAAAAAAAATTGGTTTCCCATTACATCCCATGAAGGAATTGGGGAGAGCTTCTCACAACATGTGAGCTGTGTGTTTTCTTGTTTTATACTCACTGATTTATTCGGACCTACAGTTTTACACCGGTTGCTAACGATATTTTGAGAAGCAGTTTCATGGCTAAATACTCGATAGTGTCGCCGTCACTATGCTAGGTTACCGAAATTTTAGTTTTTATGTGGTCAGAGCAGGGATCGAAACCAGGGTGTCATGTACAAGAGGAGTGCATTTTTCAGGATACATTTGCAGATAGTGAACAGCATCTGACAGCTCTTCAGAGCAAATTCTGTAATTCAATTTTTTTCATACCCATTGAGCCACAACTGTGCATCGTCGCTGAAGACAATTTTTCAATAAAACAGGTGATCTTGTTAAAGCTCCTCTTAGGCCCATTCACCGAAAAGATGACGTTGTGAAAGGTTGCCCAGTTTCAGCTCCTTCACCAGCTATTTTTCGTATGGATTTAGACCGAGGTCCATACGTAAAATCTTCCAGGTGGTCAAATAGCACAAATCCAATAGCTGCGTTCATCGACTGATGGACACATCGTGATATACAGCAGCAGTGGCGGCTACAGCAGCAACATTCTTATCGGTAACCACTCTAGGCATGCGTGTTGATGGATTGATGCCCAATAGAGTAAAACTAATGCGAATTGTGGTCACAATGGCTTGAATGGCCTGCTCTGTAGGTGGATTATGAACCACCATAAAATGGACGTAACTTGCGAACACACATTTATCACAGAGCACGAATTTTGACAATTCATTGATTTGCGAGCGTAGTTCGTTTGAAATTCTGTTCATGATGAAATGGCAAGTTCAACTGAACATTTTTGACTTTGACACATGTCACAAATCACGAGTGAACTGGCCAAAATTTTACACCGAAAAACCTAATAGCAAAAAAATCACCCTTTATTACAATTTTAAACGCGGTTATTCTAAAGGGTGGCTTAGTAAGAATGGACTTTTTGATTTTAAAATAAAAACACGTATTTTTTAAGATGGTTGTGATTTTTATTTTGGTTTTTGTTACATGTTCCGATTAAGTATTGAAGAAAATATCCGTCAAATGGCCCCCATGGCTCTGATGATAGGCCATTACTCTTTTCATGAAATTTCCCATAACTTTTTCATAGAGATGTGGTTGTATCTCACTGGTCACCCATTGAATCTCGAATTTGAGCTCAGGAATTACTTATGGTTTATTTGCATAAATACCAGATTTCACAAAACCCCAAAGAAAGAAATCGGATGGCGTTAAATTGCCTGATCTTGGAGGTCAGTTGACACCAAAAATTACTCGAGATGATTTGTTGTGGAAATCGTTGCTGCAATAAATCGATTGTTTCATTCTCGGTGTGGCAGGTGGCGCTGTCTTGTTGAAACCACATGTCGTCCAAATCCATGCCGTCCAGTTGAGGTCACAAGAACTCCGTTATCATGTTCCTGTCACGGACACCGTTCACGATCACTGCAATTTCGTTCTCATCTTTAACAAAGTAAGGTCCAATCACGCCGCCTGACCAAACTCCGCACCAGACGGTTGATCATTGTGGGTGCATTTGTTTCCTATCAACTGCGTGAGGATTTTCTAAGCCCCAAATTTGACAATTTTGTGTACTCACGAAGTCATTCAGATGGAAATGCGCTTCATCGGAGAATATTACATTTACTGAAAAATTGACTTTGACGTCATTGACTTCACTTTGCTCCATTACCCATTAAACGAATTGCCAGCGCTTTCCATGGGCTGTTGGGTTGAGCTCCTGAGTAAGCCGAATTTTGTGCTCATGAGCTTGGAGGACTTTTGTCAAAATTGGTTGCGTAGTGCTTCGCGAAATTTGAAGTTTTTGAGAACGATACCGAAATAATATTTTCAGGTTTTCGGCGACACTCTCATTTACCGCAGCAATGTTTTCCAGAGACCGACCGTTACGTTGATGAACAGGAGTATTACTGTCCACAACCGACCCAGTTTCTTAAAATATGTTGACTACTCTTCGAATGGTTGACACATTAGCTGCCCTTACTCGACTGAAAATTCTGCGAATATTGCGAGCGGTCTCAAAATAAATTTGCAAATTTTTGTAAGAAGTTATCACATTTATATCGCATTGTTCTTTCGTAAAACGCTCCATTTTTAATCAAAAACAAAATACATTAAATTTAAAAAGTGCAATCTTACTGAGGCACCCGTTACATGCTCTCCCAGACCCACCAAATCTCTAGACCATTGGAAAATGTTTTGAATTTTTTTGTAGCAGTGTGCTGGTGCTGAAGGTCGGTTTATTGCTTGTGGCCTTTTTCCTACATCTCGTCTAGATTTAGAAGCTCTATAAATAAATCTTGTATCTCCCCTAACAAACCTTAAAACAAAAATATCAATTATCAACTATTTAATAATCAGAAAATTCTCAATAACACTGACGTACAAAAATTCGTGTCACAATTTGACGCACAATATTTGACATCCAAAACTAAATATTCAACTGAAATTCCCAAATTATTTCCCTAACAACGAATGCAACGGGTAAACAAATTCAAAACGGTTTCTTTCAATATTTCCTCCCCCCCCCCTATAGAAAACTGGAATATTCAAACCAGACGCAACACAGCAGTTGCTCAAGTGACATTAAATTTTGCTTATATTTCTACACGTAGACCAAATAAACTCGCTTACATTTTTGCCAACAGACGACATGAAACAACAACAAAAAACAAGATTGCAACAAACGAAATACACAGAAAACTGCATCGGGAATTGCCGTTTGCTGTACACACAAATATATATGTATGTGAAACAAAAGACTTTAGACACAAACTTGAAATTTCAGTGGCCGAGTTGATTTTGTCTGTAAGAGAAGAAACCAAAAAATATTCAAAACAAAACAATTGCATATAAATTTTCACATTTGTATTGATTTTTTTGCTAAAAATAATTACAGAAATTAACAAAATCAATGAAATCTGCATAAAGATTTTAAACGTTTTTTAAAAAAATAAATAAAATATTCCTAATAAATTTCAAAATATCTAAATTATTAAAAACCCAGTGTTTAATAATTAGTAGGTAATTTTTTTTTTTTTTTGGTAAACAAAACAATTAGAATTTGAATTTGCTACTAGAAGGTAAATTTCACTTGTCAATTTTTAAAATTTAAGTCATTCCAAGTCAATTAAATTGAGTCGTCTGAAATATGGACAAGTATTGTGTGCAAAGACTGAGAAAGTCAGTTATTCTGATGCAATCGCTTATTCGGATGCCGTGTAAGACCCTGGGATACCTCAGATCAGGCAAGTAGTATTTGCGCAAACTCTGGGGAATGAAATGTAATAGGAAAAATACGATTTCATTACAATGATGATGATTTCAGAATCCAGAGTAAAATCTAGCTCGGCATTACTATTGGTTGGACTGAGGCCTTTGAAATAGAAATATTGAATTACATAACGGTGGCCAAGTTTTTCCATGTTTCAAAAATGTGTTTCCATGTGTTTTGATGGCTCAAATAAAAATACTAAACAACGTGGTGCCCTGAAACTTAAAACATATGTTTTATAAGGTTGTCATTTTTCACCAAAATTTTTTTTTCAAACTACTGGCAACATCTTTAAGTCAGGTCGCCTAGTTATAAAAAAAATATGTCTTTCAAATTTTGCCCGAAACTGTATTTAAAATTTGGCCATTTTCGATGAGTCTTTAGGGCCAATTTTCGATCAGTTTTTAGGGCCAATGAGTTGGTAACATAGATCAGGCGACTTGATGTCTCTAGACCATTTTGTGTGCGACTATTAAGAGATAAGTTCGAAGAGCGGTTTATCTCAGGTTTAGTGCCTGTGGATGGGACATCTAATTCGTGCTATTTGACTTACTTTACTTTTATTGACTATATTACAACCTCATGAGGTCAAACGTCTTACACATATTAATTAAACAAACAAATTAAACAAATTTCAACATATTCTTCCAACTGGCTCTATCCTTCGCCTTTTCTCGCCAGTTGGTAACACCAAGGATACGGAGGGATTCTTCTGCCTGGTCTTTCCAGCGGCGTCTTGGTCGTCCCCTTTTCCTGACTCCATCGGGTACGTTATCAAAAATCTTTCGCGCTGGCTCATCTTCATCCATTCTGAGAACATGGCCTAGCCAACGCAATTGGCCCACTTTGATTCGTCTAGCTATGTCCACGTCGGAATAGAGATTATATAGCTCTGCGTTCCAGCGACGTCGGTACTCGCCGTTTTCCCTAACAGGACCATATATTTTACGGAGAATTTTTCTCTCGAAAACTCCAAGGTGTTTTTCATCCGCTTGCGATATGACCCAAGTTTCGGAGCCATATGTCAAGACAGGTAAAATGAGAGTCTGATATAGCTGGACTTTTGTCCGTCGAGAGAGGGCTTTGTCCCTAAACTGCTTGCTGAGCTTAAAATAGCATCTATTTGCAAGCACAATTCTCCTGTCTATCTCCAGGCTGATGTTGTTGTCCTTGTTCACGGCAGATCCAAGGTAAACAAATTCATCTACCACTTCAAAATTAAATCGGTTGTCAACGTTCACGTGCGGACCAAGTCGAGAGGTTTCTCTAGTCGTGCTATTTGACACTTATGGAATATTTATTGTGGTGTTCCTTGAGAGATGACTTTGGAAGAATGTTTTTAATATTTCCCAATATTATTCAAGCGTAAAGTGACCCATTTCGTAAATTTCTTACCTATAACTAATAATCTTTGACTTCACAAATGTCACGTGGGTCATCTGCTTCTAAATAACAGAGGGTTCAAATTCCAAAATTTGCATAGACCAACCTTTAACACGTTAACGTTTGAGCAACTGCCTTTACTTGCAATTTTCATTAAACTTTGTTAATGAACTGGAGATTGTCTTCCAAAAAAATAAACCTCAATTTCCCATATGATGTAGATCTCAATATAAATTCAATCTGCTGCGAATTTCAACACTTCGGTGCATTCTTGGAATTATGATTTCATTTTTTAGTTCAAACTGCATTTACAAATATTTAATGGTTTTGGGTTTTGCATAAATACACTCATAAATATTGTCAGATTTTTTTTATTTATAATACACAGATTTCCTGGTACTCAATTACTATTCTAATGTGAATTTTATGATTGAAATGTGTTGGAAACCAACACAAATATCTATAAATCATAAAATGTTGCAATATGATTTAAATTGCAATAGACATCAGAAATTTTTCAATAAAAAAATTCAGTTTTTGTTTGTGTAAAGTAACTTAGAGTTTGAACATGAAGTTTCAAGATTTTAAATACGTTACACAAACCTCTTGACAGGTTCACTAAAAGCAAAGGAATAAATAGCATTCAACTATTTATATCCTTATCCTTCTGTAACTTTACAGGACCATCATCAATTGTACACAAACATTTAAAGCATCTAATTTCATTTCAACATTTTGAGATTACAAGTTTTTACGTAAAACCTCAACCAAGAACCATTCCTATCCACTGTAAAAATCTGCGATTATTTTCTCTTCCATTTCGTCAAAGAATCCCATATGAATATGTTCAATATTGAGTATTTCCTCTCATATTTTCAATGGACAAAACCAATTCTTTGCCTCTACTGAAAATGGGCAAATTTTGAGTCATTACTCCTGGGCAGTTAGGATGCGATATATTCTAAATTCTAGCTTACAGACTTGATCGTTTAAGCCAATCATTGAAAATGTATGCGAACGAGTGCTGAAAATCCATCTCACTGCTAAAAATTCATCTAGCGAGATTCGTAGTCGTTAGTTGTAGGCGCAACCCAAGCGCTAGGGAGTAGATTCCAAAAATTAAGCATCACACGCCAGCACTCTTGAGTAGGTTCGTAAAACGAGCAGTAAAACAACTCTAATAAGGTTCGGTTTAATTCCTACATGGGATGTAACGTGAAGCCAATAACTTTTAATAAGGTTCGTTTCTGTAAAATTTCTCCCTCACTCGGTTTAAAGGCATTTTATTGAGAATGATAATATTTCAGATATTATACCCAAAATGTACCGAAAATTAGGAAAATGTATTTAAAAAAATACAAAACAATGAGGGACAATCGTACCAAAAGTGCAACAAAAGGTACATGCTGTCTAACAAACAAGGGCATATGAGTATCCAAGAGTACATACAAATTATGGTTCCCCATTACATCACATGAAAATATTGGGCAGAGCTTCTCACAACCATTGTGCTGTGCGCGTTCTAGTTTTACACTCGCTGATTGGGACCTACAATTTTACACCTATTCCGAACGGTATTTTGAGAACCTTTTTTCATGGCTAAGCACTCGATAGTGTCGGCATCACTAAGCCAGGTGGCCATTGTCTAAAGAAATGTAAGGTGATCAAAACAGGGATCGAATCCACGTTCTCATGTACAAGAACCGCGCACACTGACCATTGCACCACCACACGGAGTACACAAGAGTACCAAAAGTCCTCCAAAAACTATATAAATTATATCAAAAAAGTACATAAAGCATACAACGAATTGTTTCAAAAAATTGCATAAACTGTTCCAAGAAGTACTTCTTGTGGTACACTTTATGAACTATTTTGATACACTTAATATACATTTCGGTACACTTTAATATTTTGTAAAATTTTGCTATTTTGGTATATTCATTGCTATTGATATATTTTTCCTATTTTTAGTACACTTAATGTACTTTTTCAAAACATTTTATGTACATTTTCGTACACTTTTTGGTACCAATATGTACTTTTTTGTAAAATTTATGTACTTTTTTTTGATAAATTTTATGTAAATGTTGGTACACTTTTTGGTACACAAATGTACTTTTTGTACACTTTATGTACTTTTTCATACACATAATGTAGTTCTTGTTATCAGAAAGTATTGTGATACACTTTTTGTATTACATAATACACTTTATGTTCGGTTTGGTACCACAATGTCCTTATTTTGGTTCGCATAGAATGTGGTTCTATCACTGCTCTTAGCACTTTTACATTTTGGTATATTTTGTTAAACTCTTTCTATTTTTAGTACACTTAATGTACTATTGCAAACAAAAATTATGTACATTTTCGTACACTTTTTGGTACCAATATGTACTTTTTTGTATACTTATGTACTTTTTTGATAAATTTTCTGTAAATTGTTGTACACTTTTTTGTACCCATATCTAGTTTTCTGTACACTTTATGTACTTTTTTCATACACATAATATAATTTTTGGTACATATTATAGGGTAACTATTATTGTACACTTTTTGTATTATATTTATAATACTCTTTATGTTCTGTTTGGTATCAAAATTTCCTTTTCTTTTGGTTCACTTAGAATGTGGTTCTACCTCTACTCTGACCACATTTACATTTTGGTACATTTTGCTAAACTCTTTCTATTTATAGTACACTTAATGTACTTTTTATAGCATTTAATGTACATTTTCGTACTCTTTTTGGTACCAATATGCACCGTTTTGTTTACTTTATATACTTTTTGAATACATGTCATGTACATTTTTGTATACTTTTTGTACCCAAATATAATTTTTTGTACACTTTATGTACTTTTTTCATTCACATAATGTAGTTTTTGGTATCAGAGGGTCCTATTCTAGTACACTTTTTGTATTATGTAATAGAACTTCTGTACAGTTTGGTACCATAATGTTGTTTTTTGGTTTACTTAGAATGTGGCTCTACATATCTCTGCTCTGATAGAAGTTCTCCTCGCTTAGTGACGGCGACACGATCGTGTATTTAGCTATGAAAAGCATCTTAAAGTACCGTTCGGAACCGGTGTAAAACTGTAGGTCCCAATCAGTGGGTGGAAAACTTGAACGCGCACAGCTCACTGGTTGTGAGAAGCTCCCCCAAATCCCTTCATGGGATGTAACGGGAAAGCAATTTTTTTCTCACGATTAACTAGCCTTCGGCAACCCCCCACCCCGTCGAAATTATTTCTTTAATTGGTGATTTTTGAATTTAGTGCAATTTTGCAACCTAAATGTCAAGCTGAGCCTCTCACGAAAAAAAAGCACATAAGTTGTCAGGGGACACCCTGTTGGAACGAAGTTCCTTTCGCTACATATTATGTACTATTTATAGTTAGTTCCAACACTCCTAATGCGCCCATTGAAAAATACGATAATTTAAATGGATTTTTAAGAAAAGGTACTTTATGTAAAATGAAAATCTTTTTTTGAGAATTTTTCTTCAATGATTACGGTCCCTGTCTTCTGTGGATGAAGGAACAACAGCCGACGACTGTTTCGGAGATAAGAAAAGACTGTCCAAATTATCCAAGTTAGGAGTTACTGGTACAATTAAATTACGATCACTAGAAGCTTTTATTCCGTCTTGGGGAGGACGAGATGTCCTCAGGTCATTTAAAAGTTTCAAACATATCCTCCAACAATATAAGTTTCGAACTAATAGAGACAAAATCAGAATTTAAATTTTGAAATCCTTTCTTGGCCTCCTTAAATTGCTTATAAAAGTCAACATCGAATTACCTACACTTCCAACATGTTCAGCGAAGCCCGCTTTCCTTAGCCGTAATTGTGTCATAATGCCTTCCATTAAAGCCAGCACACTTCACATGGGCTTGACTATCACAAAGCCAACATGAAAGAGAACAACCCTCATATATGTACGTCCATGACTTTAAAAAATAAATGGTTTCCCATTACATCCCTAGAAGGAATCGGGGAGAGCTTCTCACAACCAGTGAGCTGTGCGCTTTCTAGTTTTATACTCACTGATTGGGACCTACACTTTTACACCGGTTCCGAACGGTATTTTTGACAAGTATTTTCATGGTTAAATACTCGATAGTGTCGCCGTCACTATGCGAGGTGACCGCCGTCCAAAGAAATTTTAAGGTGGTCAGAGCAGGGATCGAACCCTGGATCTCAAGTACAAGAGGCGCGCACACTACCCATTGCACAACCGACGCCCACACGTCCCTGACTTTACAGTTCTAGTAATAAATACCAATTATGTCTAAAGGTATGCAATAAAATAAAATAACAAAACGAATTGGTACAACTTTCGAACACTAAACCACGAAATGCTAAAAGTATGCAGAATAATACTGGGTTGTATACTGGGTTATAGCATAATACGGTTAAAAAAAAGTTGTTTACAATTTTTTCATTCAGCCCCACTCTTCGTTCCAAAATCTTTCGTACGGTACTGTCAGGATTACATGATTTTTCTATTTATTTGCAAGTACACGCTTCATAATCTGCATTTTATGGTTGTTTGGATACAAATAATAATGTGTTTATAGTTTGTCGCAAATATAGTATACTTGTGTCTAAACACATTGTGTTTGCTATTCTACATTATGTGATGGAGACACAATGATTAATAAGATATAATATATGTTTTGGGACCCAAATTTGGCTTTGAATATTAAAAACTGCTGAAATCAAAATCGTGGCAGACAATAAAGTAAGAAAAAACCGTCAGATCTGCAATTTGTGAAAACAGTGCTTGCAAAAATACACATGGTTCCTTCAATATGTTGCAGGGGCCGTTTTACTCAGCCTGTATTACTTAAGATAGTTTTCAACGTTTCTTGCTGTATTTTCCCTAAATCGAGTCCGTGTTTAGTAACCTAGTAAACAGCGTGGTTTAGGATAGTATGCCAATTGAAACTACTTTTTATTAACATTTTTGAATACGCTTAAAATGTACATCTTGGGGGGTGAACACTCTTCTACTTCTCATACTTTATAAGCAACGAAAAATATATTCCTGCAGAAGAATTTAAATTCTTCTTCTGAACATAAAAAAAATGTAATCAATTTATATACATATAAAGGACATTATGCGCAGGAAGTTAAATCGTATATTCTTTGAACCAAATTCAATATATGTCTGTCCCTTCTGATCTATGGTATCTACAGGGTGGCTGTTGAATTTTGATACATTTAAGAAACTCGAATAACTTTTTTTTGTAATGCATGGCATTTATTCAATCTTTTTTCATTTGAAACCTCATTGAATTGTTTTGAAAATAGTTCAATTAGTCTTAAAGATAATTGAATTTAAATGCCCGCCCTCTTCGTTGATGCAGGTGCGGCATCTTAGCAAAAAGTTGTTCGTTACTGCCGTCAATGTTGAGGCTGGAATTGCAGCTATTGTCGCTCAAAGTGATTGTTTTAGTTCATCCACATTTGTCGGTTGCGATTAGTACACTTCGTGTTTACATTAACCCCACAAGAAAAAAGTTCGGTGGAATTAGGTCAGGCGATCTGGCGGGCCAACGGAAGGTTGAGTTTCTTGAAATGATCCTGTTAGGAAATTTTCTGCGTAATTCGGCTATAACCGGCCGAGCTGCGTGTGCAGTTGTACCATCTTGTTGAAACCACACAGAGTTGAGAGGAATTCTCTTTCAGGATAGTTCCGGATAGAAATATTCCTTTAGCATACTCAAGTAACGGTCTCCATTAATGGTAACGCTGTGCCCGTTTTTTGTTCACAGAAGTACAGCGTGACAACAATACAGCGTGAAGAAACTGCTTACCATACTGGGACGCGAATTGGATGCAATTCCCTCTCATGCAGTATTTGTGGGTTGGAACCACTCCCTATGCAATAATTTTGTTTGTTCACGTTTCCGTTCAGATCGAAGCGAGCCCAATCAGGCAGGAAAAGACAATTCAACATGTTCTCGTCCTCTTCCACCTTTCCAACCCTCTTCCGGCAAAATTCCAAGCGAATCGGCAAGTCTGCTGCATTCAGTTTATTTGCCATTTGAATTTTGTAGGGAAGCTCAAATCCTTATGCATTATTGTCTGCAAAGTCTGCCTACTGACACCCATTTGAGAAGATAATTTCCTTGTTGAAACACTGGTGTTGCTTTGTATGGCAGCAGCTACGGCAGCAATAGCTTCCTCTGTTCGAGCAGAAGGGTTTCGATTATAAGGCCTTCTAGTGACTGTCTCATGATCTGCAAAATTATTTACTTGTCTCGTAACGGTCCATCTACTCTGACGATCGCCGCGAAACGTGCGCCTACTTTCACTTTGAACCAAAACTACAGACTTCAATGCGTGATAGCGGCGGACAATTCACATTCTTTTTTCGGTGTCCCAGTTTTCTCTTTTTACTAAATCCACGGAACAGTCTACAAAAACAAAAAAAAAAACAGATTACTTAGATGAAAAAAAAGATATCAAGTTTTCTTTTGGCAGCGGCTTTCATCAGCCGCCCTGTAATACAAATTTGCTTTAAGTAAAGGATATTCTTATTACCTTTTCTGTAGGCCGATCCCTGTCAATATCATTTTAAACAATTGTGTTGATTTTTATCGACATATTTCCTTAACATTCTTTACACTCTCGTACTTTCGTTGGATACAAAAATCTAGTTCAATTCAATTTTTGAATATTTCCCCTCTACTCAGTTTATAAAAACAATCACATTTCCATTAATATATAATAAATGTTGACTTTAACATAAAATAACAAATGTAATAATCATTTATCTTGTTGTAAATTTTATACTAAATATCAACATTTTTACAAGCAACTAACAAGTAATCCAACTGGCCAATACTCTCTTGACATCACAGGAAATCTACACTTTGTCAATATTTTTAGGGCCACTTTCTAAATGCCCGGTTATCTTTTATCGCAATGATAAAGTGTCTGCTAGCAGAATTTCATTTTCTCAGTGTATACATAAAATGTATCCGGCCGATAACTTTAACATAGTTCGGTTAGTAGTCTATAAGAACGATAAATGCAAACAGCTGTTGATAACAGCTGTTTTGTTTTGGTGTCGTTATGATTTAAATATTTGGTTTTCTAAAATTGAGTTGCTTTCTTCCACCAGGTCAACAAGTTAATTTTCCTCCACAACTGAGAAGTTATCCCCACCCTGTATAATTTGTTTGTTTTCCGCCATAATTTAAATAAATTACAGTTTGCACAAAAACAATAATACAGTTAACAGCTGATATCTTACAGTGCTGCCAACTGTAGTCAAACATTTCATCAGAATTGCCAACGTAAAACATCTAACATCTTGTTCCATTAACCGAAATATAAGAAAATGGAAAACCTTAGCAGGCAGTAAATCGTTCCGATAAATTAAAGCACCGATTAGTAAGCAGACACTTTAACCGGACATCGAGAAAATGTCCCTTAGTTAAAACCACCATGTGTTGTAGTTAATTGATATTACAAAGTTCGCCAATGTGATCAGATTGCAATTATATATAATACATACAACTAAAAATAATATTTACTATAATTAACACAAGCCGGTCTTGTTTCCAATTATGCGTACTTCAAGAGTCCAGTCATGTGTGGTGGCGAATGAAGTGAGCACAAAAACAAAAGACTTAGAACACAAGCGAGTGTAATTTGCGTAAATTTGAATTTAATTGTAAAATTGCATTATAAAATATAAATGATTCAATAAATTGAGTTGTATTATTTTTGCAATGGTTTATTAATGTAAATTTAAAAGATAGAGAAAGAGAAAGAGAGACAACACATTTTAATTGAGTGATTTTCTATATGTATAAAGTTCTCAAGTCAGTATAAAATGTATAATATTGAGTATTATGGCGTGATTTTTTAAAATAAATTATGATATTTTTATGTGATTAAACTTTCCGAACAATGAATATAACGATCTAATCCGTCCATGGGATGTAAAAGGAACAAATTCTGTTATTTATTTATTTAAATAACTGCCCACAACTGTCGCGCATCTCCAAATGAGATGGCCCAGAAGTAAGATATTCACCTTATATTGGTGTCTTGGCACAAGAATGTTCCAGGGAACCATAGAACAGATGAGCTAGCATGTTAAGGGGCAACCTTACTAGTCCCACTAGAAATGGAACATGTGGGTATGACTTTTTCTGCATGCAACCTCATGCTTGTAACCGAAATTCTCTGATATACGAATTATAGATGATCTGGTGGCACGAATTGCATGATTGCCAAGCAAGTATAGCCAATTTATGACCTAAGTCGTAATGCCAATCCTGGTATTCATATAACTCTTTGATAGTAACTGTGATTGCTGGCCACTGTTTCATAGACCGGCATGCGCCTAGACTTGGAGTCTCAGCTCATCATTACTGCGGAAGCTGTGAGAGTGAAGAGGGAGATGAGAGCATCAAACATCTCAAATGCTACTGCCCGGTATTTGTTTAAGAAGGAGATAATATCTAGGATCTTACTTCATGTTCTAACAGGAAGTTAAACTGTACGATCTTCGGACCTTTCCGCAGAGTACTAAAAGGTTCACCACGGTCCAATGTACGTCTCTTCTTCTGCCACATCCTGGTATATCGGGATGAGGTTAGGCCAAGTATCATATAACCACACCAGATCAATTTACAGGTTCAACGTTGGGACAGAGTATGACGACACGGTCCTCATTGGACTAAGTGAGTCAATACTGACAGCCACTTCTACATAATCCATTTCTTTAACTACAGGGTGGCGCACCAATTGCGCTACAATAAGAAATTCAAACAACTTTTTTTCTAATCAATGAACTTCATTTATTTTATTTTATTTTATAGAAAATTTAATTTTATTTTATATAACTACTTGGTTTTGAAGATGGTAGACCGTAAATGACCTTCATACTCATCCACGCACATGCGACACCTGATCAGAAAGTTATTCATTGCGTCCTGAAGTGTTGAAATTGGTATCGCCTCGATTATTGTTTTAATGGACTGCTTCAATTCAGTCAAATTTCTTGGTTTCGTTTTGTACACGAAATATGAAACGAGAGTTTTGCAACCGAATTTCAGTTATAGGCTCTCAATACGGTTGCTGTTGTAGAAAGTTGAGAGTAGTCAGTGGGAAACCCGGTTGGAACGAAGTTCCTTTCGGTATATTAAAAGAAAAACAAAAAAATAAATACATATTTATTATCTGTGTGCGGCCTAACCTCCCGACTATCCTCCAGTGTTCGAATTTCGTGGATAATGGGTTACCCTAAGTGATGCCGTATTAAAGACATCCTTTGGTTAAAACCTCCTACGGAGATACATTTTTTATAATTTTTACGACTGGATGCACCGTTTCCGAGTTTTCGCAATTTTTTTTTTTATTTTAGCGATTTTCAAATTTTGGCGACTTTTTGAAAAAATATTACTTCCATACGAATTGGACTACAATATTTAGCAACAATAACGACCCGTAGAAACCAGTAAAAATTTGTTATTTTTTCGATTGGACGCTCCATTTCCGAAATATAGTTATAGGGGTATTTTAGTGATTTTGTTAGTCGAAAACTTTTAGTTGTAGCGATTTAAAAAAAAGTGATGCCGTATTAATGACATCCATTGATTAAAACCTCCTATGGAAGTAACAAATTTATTATTTTTACGAGTGGATTTAGATTTGTCTATTTTTTTATTTTAGCGATTTTTTTATTTTGGCGATTTTTTGAAAAAAAATTTCTTCCATACGGATTGGACCACTTTATGAAAAACCCTTAGGAGCCTGGAAAAATTTGTTATTTTTTCGTTTGGACATCACGTTTCCGGAATACAGACATTAGAGTGTTTTAGCGACTTTTTCCCGAAAAATTTTAGTTTTAACGATTTTTTTAAAAAAAATTTGATGACGTATTAATGCCATCCATTGATTAGTATCTCCTATAGAGGTAACAAATTTATTAGTTTTACGACTGGAAGCACCGTTTCCGGGTTTTATCTATTTTGTATTCTAGAGATTTTTTTATTTTAGCGATTTTTTTATTTTGGCGATTTTTTGAAAAAAAATTCTTCCATACGGATTGGATCACTTTATGAAATAGCCTTCGGAGCCAGGAAAAATTAGTTCTTTTTTCGACTGGACGCTCCGTTTCCGAAATACAGACATGAGGGTGTTTTAGCGATTTTTTTTCCAAAAATGTTAGTTTTAGCGATTTTTAAAAAAAATCGTTTCAAAGTGATGCCGTATGGTGATAACAAATTTATTATTTTTTGCAAGTGGGCACACCGTTTCTGGGTTATGGGCATTTTGTTACTTTAGCGATTTTCAAATTTTGGCGATTTTTTAAATAAAATGTCTTGCAAGAGAATTTGTCCACTTTACGAAAAACCCTTAGAAGCCAAGCAAAATTTGTTGTTTTGCGAGTGGACGCTCCGTTTCCGAAATACACATATAAAGGTGTTTTAGCAATTTTTAAACAAAAAATCGTTTCAAAGTGGTGCCGTATTAAAGACATCCATTGTTTAAAATCACCTAGGGTGGTAACAAATTTATTATTTTTGCAATTGGGCGCACCGTTTCTGAGTTATGGGCATTTTATTATTTTAAGAATTTTCATATTTTCGCGATTTAAAAAAAAAACGTCTTCCAAGACAATGGGACGGACCCCTTTACGAAACCCCCTTAGAAGCCGAGCAAAATTTTTTGTTTTTCGATTGGACGCTCCGGTTTCGGGATAGAGAAATTTTTTCTAATTTTCTGATAGTTTCGAACAAAAATGTGGATGTGTTAGCCTGTGTAACCCATTACCCATCGCCGTGGGTAACGGATAAAGGCCGTTTACCCATTCCCATACATAATGGGTAATTCCCCACTGTAGTGGGTAACTACCCATTATTACCCTGTGGGTAATGAGTATTTCCCCATTGTTGTGGGTAGTTACTCATTATTAGTCTCATTACCCTGTGAGTAATGGGTAATCGTGATGGGTATTTCCCCATTGTCATAGGTAGCTACCCATTATTTTCCCATACCTTTGTGGGTAATGGGGAAACGGTCATTACCCATTCCTTATTGCAATGTGTATTGGGCAATCACGGGGAGGGGGGGGGGCAAATACGAACCCTGCTATCCACAACTTGTACTGAATCACGTTCACAATTCATTGATTATTATTTATTAATAAAAATACGCACGTCTATGAATTGAAAAATTATACAGAGAACCGATACAGACACCGCTTGTATAGCAGTGCCATATGCAGCTGCCTTTCCCCTCTCTGAGTGCTGTGTGGAAATGAGGGGGATAAGAGGGAGCCACAGTAAGTCGTATACGCTACTGCGGCCCACACCATTGCGAGCGGTTGAAGAGAAAGAGAGTGCTGACGTCCTATTACAAAAGTGACGTGACGGGTACAAATATTTCAATTTTGTCGGCTTATCCCCCATCTCGCAACGTGCTATAAAGAACTTCGTTCCAAAAAAACGGTGGTTTCAACCTAAAGTTTCTTTGATAAAAGAATATAATTGATATTTCTGTTTCAGAAGTTTTTTCAACCGAAGATCAATTGTGAGGAATAAATTTCAATTCACTTGTGGCAGTCGCAATTCGTTGACAACAACCAAATATATGGTTGCCACGACCTCTTTTCAAACAATTAGTTATGGAAGTGGCAGAAACGTCTTCGTATGTTTTATCATATATCAGAAAATAAAATGGTTATGGCAAAATATTCTTGTGTATGTTTTCGCACAGGTAGGAGTAAAGACAATTCTCGCTTAGTTGAGATTTGTTTATCCCTATAATGTGTGATGAATCATCACTGATGATATACCTAAATACTTGTGGAGAAGGGAACTGATGATATGTCTAGGTGCGCATTCACATAGCCATATTCCCAACCATCCACCATAATAACGGGTTTTTCAATAAGAGCGCTACAAAAGTTTTTTTAAATAAAACAAAACCGGTTTATGAAATTCTTTATTCCTGTGAAAGTACGTTCGATGCCATTATGTATGGAACTCGATTTCTTTTGCATGGTCACCACGGGCACGCAGACGCTGAACCCAATTCGATGGTTTTCAAGAATAAATCGGCCGATACTGCTGCAATTTCACGTTCGATATTCGTACGAAGTTCATCAATCGTCGCTGACTTGTTGGCATAGACCATAGACTTGACGTAGCCCCACAGGAAATAATCTAACGGCGTCAAATCGCACGACCGACGCAGCCAATCGACTGGGCAATTTCGTGAGATATTTCCAATAAATTTAATTTCCAATAAATTGATTGTGGCGTTCGCTGTGAGGCTTGTGGCGCCGTCCTGTTGGAACCACATGTCCTCCAAGTCCATATTATCCAATTGGGGCCAAAAATATTCGGTTATCATTGAGCGGTAGCGATCCGCATTCACAGTAATGTGCCGGTCTTGATCATCACGGAAGTAGTACGGCCCATTGACACCGCCGGCCCATATACCGCACCAAACCGTAATTTTTTCGGGATGCAATGATGACTCATGGATTAGATGTGGATTGCCGTCTGACCAATAACGCATATTTTTCTTATTGACGAAGCCATTCAGCCAGAAATGAGCCTCATCGCTGAAGATGATTTTCCGATGAAAATCCGAATCATTTTCAAGTTGTTGCTCAGCCCAATTCACGAACATACGACGCTTATGGTGGTCAAGCGGTTTCAGTTCTTGCGTCAATTTGATCTTGTAGGGATGTAGGCCAAGATCTTTTCGCAAAATTCGCCACAACGACGTCACAGAGATGCCCAACGCTTGAGAATGACGTGTGAGAGACACATTTGGGCTTTCTTGAACTGAAGCCTCAGCGGCAGTAATATTCTCGACACTACGGGCACTTCTTTGTCTCACTGGCACGGGAACATTTTGTACTGTGCCTGTGGATTCAAATTTTTCCACTAGACGCTCAATTGTTGATCTGGTAGGACGATTATGACGACCATAGCGCTCTTAAAGTTGAGGCCACTGACTCCAAATGTCGGTAGTAAATTTTAATAATTTCGACTTGTTGTTGGCTCGTATATCTTTCCATGAGGAAATGGCAAACCTTACTGAAGAGAAATGTCAAAAGAGCGGGAAAAAAATATGGCGTCGTTTGCTGTCCCTATCGATTTACTTTTGTAGCGTCTATCGATTTATTTTGTAGCGTCCCTTTATTCAATTTCACATTATTTTTATTTTTTTTTTAATATATATATTTTTTTTATAATACATTCTATGAAAAGGTATTTTTCATTATAAACGTACTTTTTTATAGAAAATGATCTTGAATCGCAAAAATTATTAAAGAACATAAGATCGTAAAGATCGAATAATAAAACTGAAATGGAACAAAATAAAATTATAAAAATTCTATCCAGCGCTAAATTTTAGTTTACATTGAGTTAGTCCAAAGGGTTATTTATCATACGCCTCAATCCGTCCTAAGGATTTCAGAACCTTTTTTGTTACGTTAACTATGTACTGTCCCATATCACTAAAGAAGTGAAATTATCAGCTTAAGACAGTACCTTATTACTTATTAATATTGCCTTATTACTATTACCTTGTTAATATTACCTTATTGCTATTACCCTAGTTTTGTTAAACCTATATCTTGGCAAATGTTGTTAACAAACAACTCCATTTGTTGTGTTCATTTGTAATGTAGATCTGTATAAATTACCGATAAGAAATGTAGATGTTTTTAAATTAATGATTTCATTTAAAAATCAAGATCATATTATGCGTAACTTTTGCCACCACATGTTCAGCAACAAAACGAAAGACTTAGAACACGAACTTGCAAGCCTGCCAGCAATGGCAATACCACAACTTATTTGCGTAAATCTATCAGATCATGCAAATTGCATTGCTATTGCTATTACTTTTATCTTTGAAACGAAAGATTTAGACAACAAACATGATTTGCGTAAATTCCATTACACATTGTAGCAGAAATTAATTTAATAATTTTATGGAATGTTGTATTACCTGAATTTAAGAAAAATTGCAATTTACTCGATACTACTTAAAGCCGACAGATTCGTTATTAAGTAGATCAATATTAGAATTGCTTTACACTACATTATTTATTAATTATACTAATTTATATTATGTGACTAACAGCGATAGAACTAATGCTGCTAATGAGCAGCTCTTTAGCAACATTGTTGAAACCAAATTGAAAATATCATAATTGAATCAGTTAATAATTTATTATAATATTCCTTCATGTAAGAGGGAGATAGACAGTAATTTTGCTATAGAAAATGATATGAATTTTAAATTTTCCAGCACTCTTAACACTTTCTTTGTGCATTCAAATGAAAATAAAATTTCTACCTTTCATTTCAATCACCTTTGATGCTAATTAGACAGGTTATAGTTATAGTACACAAGCAGTCATTCAGGCTAGCAATGTTCCATGTGTGTGGTTTCCACAAAAAACAAAACACTTCAAAAACCTCAAACTACAAAGGAAAGATTAATGGTTATTTAAGTTCCAGTTTCGATTGTTATACTATGGATGCGGTGAATCTTCTTTTATAACTTGTTTTCCATTTCCATAATATCTCAATCAACCACATGAGAAGATGATTCGAAAAAAACCCATAAATTATCCAAAAACATAACAAATGACCGATTTTGCCAAATTATTGACGGTATGTTGACTTTTGTGAATGACAGTCACGATCATCACTATTTTCTTTTTGACCATCACATGTTTTGCGAATGTCATTAATATAAATAAAGTGTTCATTTTCAACACTAAATATGGATATTAGTTAAGCTCCTCCAGAAAAACAATAACCGTAACAAACTGTCGACTATTTGCAGCTGCTGTCTGTATATATTTATATTTTGGTAGCAAAAGGTTAACATCACACAGCACAGTGACAAATGCGGCGTACACAGATAAAAACAAAATTAAATCACAATGTTGAACGAATTAATTTAAAAAATACAGACCGTTAAAAAATTCAAATATTTTCCCACGGGATGCGAAATAAAATTCATAAATTAAAAACTGATAAATTTATAAGTCAAATGAAAAAAATAAAAATTTTTGTTTTAAATAAAAACTTTAGCAAATCTAATTCCCAAATTTAAAGAAAATTTTGTGCCCTTTTCATGTTTGGACGATTTTGTTTCGAGATTAAAAAAAACTAAAACACGAAATCATTTTAAATTTGATTTTGCTTTTACAAATAGCAGAAATTTCAAATAAAACTTTTATTTGTTATAGAAAATTTCAAGATTTTACACAAGGGATCAAGAAAAACGTCTCGCATTTAGAAAATTGTTGATAAAAATCACATGATAGACGGTTAATAGAGGGTGTCTCAGTAAGATTGCACTTTTTAAATTTAGTATTTAGTTGACATCTCTGAAATTTCGCAGCTGTCACATATGTATATTCCAATTATTAAAAGTGGAGCGCTTTACGAAAGAAGAACGCGTAATAATTGTGAAAACTTATTACAAAAATTTGAAAAGTTATGCTCAGACCACTCGCAAACTTCGAAGAATTTTCAGGAAAGAAAGTGGACCTACTTTGTCAACTATAGGAAGAAAGTGCACCTAATGTGTCAACCATTCGACGAGAAGTCAACAAATTTTAAGCAACTGGCTCGTTTAATGACAGCTAGAGTCCAGTGCGTCAACGTAGAGGTGGGTTTCTTGAAAACATTGCTGTTGTAAACGACCATGCCGACGAAAACCCGAAAACATCAATCCGGCATGGTTCTCAAGAACGTCAAATTTCACAAAGAACTACGCAGCGAATTTTGACAAAAGACCTCCACCTTCTTGAGTACAAAATTCATGTTACTCAGGAGCTCAAACCAGTAGACCATGGAAAGCGCCGGCAATTCGTTAAATGGATAATGGAGCAAAGTAAAGGCAATGCCAATTTTTCAAATAAAAACATCTTCTCCGATGAAGCGCTTTTCCACCTGAATGGCTTCGTGAATGCGCAGAATTCTCGAATTTGCGGCTCAGAAAATCCTCATGCAATCCACGAGACACAAATGCACCCACAACAAGCAACTGTCTGCTGCGGACTTTGGTCAGGCGGCGTGATTGGGCCTTACATTTTTGAAGATGAGGCTGAAATTGCAGTGACTCTGAACGGCATTCGCCACAGAAACATGATAACGGAGTTCCTGTAGACTCAACTTGACGGCGTGGATCTGCGTGGATCCACCTGCCACACCGCGCATGAAGCAATCGACTTATTGCAGAAACGATTTCCAGTACAAATTATCTTAAGAAATTCTGATGTCAACTGGCCACCAAGATCATGCGATTTAACGCCGTTTGATTTCTTTCTTTGAATGAATGCACTTTTTGATTTTTAAATGAAGATACGTATTTTTTGAGATTTTTTTTATAGGATTGTAAAGAAGACATGTAAAATATCCGTCAAATGTCCCCCACGGCTCTGATGACAGGTCATTACTCTTTTCATGAAATTTTCCATGAGTTTTTCACAGAGATGTGGCTGTATCTCACCGATGATGAGTTGCATATCGGATTAGAGCTCATGAATATTTTCTGGGTTATTCGCATAAGCCGGAGATTTCACAAAACCCCAAAGAAATAAATCGCACGGCGTTAAATAGCATGATCTTGGTGGCCAGTTGACATCAGAATTTCTTGAGACTATTTGTTCTGGAAATTGTTGCTGCAATAAATCGATTATTTCTAGTGCGGTGTGGTAGGTGACGTCGTCATGCTGAAACCACATATCGTCCTGATCCATACCGTCCAGTTGTGGCCACACGAACTCCATTGTCATGTTCCTGTAACGAATGACGTTCACAGTTACTGCAATTTGGGCCTCATCTTCAAAAAAGTAATTCCCAATCACGCTGCCTGATCGAAAGACACACCAGGCAGTTGCTAGTTGTGAGTGTATTTGTTTCTCATGGATTTCTCATGGAGCCAATCAGATGGAAATGGGCTTCATCGGAGAAGATGATTTTTTTTTTTAAATTGGCATTGACTTCACTTTGCTCCATTACTCATTGAACGAATTGACGGCGCTTTCTATGGTCTGCTGGTTTGAGCGCCTGTGTACGCTGAATTTAGCCATGGAAAAGCTTCTCTAAACTATAGTTCGGTACCGGTGTAAAATTGTAGGCCCCAATCAATGAGTGTAAAACTAAAGCGCGCAGCTCACTGGCTGTGAAAAGTTCCCCCAATCCCTACACCGGCTGTAATGGGAAACCATTTTTATATTCAGCAAATATCAATTTAACTTTAAAAGATATCAATAGAAATTTCAATATTCTATTTGAAATTTGAAATACATCAGTTGCAATTTAAAAATTGTACTTGAAATTGAAAAGTCTTCAATAAAAAATTTAAGGCCGTCAATTGAAACCTAAATGACATCATTAGCAATTTACAACATCAATTAATGCATCAATTTAATTATAAAATACACCAATTTAAAACACGCATATTGGAATTTAAAACTCCACAATTTAAATCCAAAACCAAAACCAAATTTTGTATACCTGGATTGAAAATGCAATTGATGTCTTTTAAACGTCAATTGATGTCTTCTAAAGTTCAATTGATCCCTCTCAAAATGCATCTGACTTCTTTTAACTTTCATTTTTTATCTTTTATATTTCAATTGATGTTTTTAAATTTCAAATCATGCGTGTGTCATTTCAATTCATGAGTTATAAATTTCAATTGATGTGTTTTAATTTCAATTGATATTTTTTAAATTGTAATTGATGTCTTTAAAATTTCAGTTGATATTTTTTAAATTGCAATTGAGGTTTTTTAAACTTCAATTGATATGTTTAAAATTTCAATTGATGTATTTTAAATATTAGATGGAATTTTTATATTACAATTGATGTGTTTTAAATTTCGATTGATATTTTTTAAATTGCAATTGATGTCTTTAAAATTTTAATTGATATTTTTTAAATTGCAATTGATGTCTTTAAAATTTCAGTTGATATTTTTTAAATTTCAATTGAGGTTTTTTAAACTTCAATGGATGTGTTTAAAATTTCAATTGATGTCTTTTAAATATTAGATGGAATTTTTATATTACAATTGATGTGTTTTAAATTTCAATTGATCTTTTAATTTTTAGATGAAATGTTTAAATTCCAGTTGATTTATTTTAAAATTCCAATTAAAGTGGTGTCGTAGGGGATTCTGTGAATTTAGGAAACTGCAAGAATTAACGGATAGGTGAAGGCTAAATTTTGACTTTCGTGGAACAATCTAACTGTTTCTTCGCTGGGTATTCTCCGAATTGCAATGGACTTCAAAATCTGAGTTAGTCGTTCATCCACTGTCCCCCAAAATTTAACCTAACCTACCCAGGATTTCTGTAACTTTTCACCGCTAAAAACCGGTAGTTAAATTAACAAAACTCGGAAATTTTGTATTGAAATTTTATGAATTTGTACAGTTTAACTACCGATTTGTATCGTTATGAAATTACAGTATTCCGGTGCTAAAATATTTCATCACTTCTAGGCTTCTAGATGTAGATATATTTTGAATTTTGGGTCAGTTTGTCCCATTAATTTTTTCATTTTTACTAAGAAGCTTTAGCCGTGGTCGTCGGTGGTTTAATGTTTAGTAAGCGCGACTTTTGTACATGAGAACGTTGGTTCGATTCCTGCTCAGACCACCTAACATTTCTTTCGACGACGCCCACCTCTCTTAGTGATGGTGACACTATCGAGTACTTAATACTTAACTTACCAAAGCTTCTTAAAATACCGTCCCGAACCGGTGTAAAACTGTAAGTGCATGCAGTCAATGCAGTTAACATGCGCACAACTTCTTCATATGGCCTTTGAGCGCAGCTGATTACGATCTGATGCTGACAATTAAAATGAACCAATGCAAAAAAATACTTGTGCTTGAACCAGATAGAATATCAAAGATGTTCTTGGAAATGGCAAAGAAGATGGAAAAACGGAAAGAGTTGACAGCAAAAGTTGCCGTAAAATAAAACTGTGTTAACAAGTTCAATGTGGCCATCACTATTGCCGGTGTGAGATGATGGACCAACTTGATTTTCCTCCATAAATAACAGCAGTATAACTTGTTTGTTACTCAAATGACATTTAAAGAAAATACAATGTGTGGTTGACTGACTTGACTGGCTGGGTAAAGTTTTGTAATGAATAGAAAATGCATTTAAAGAAATTTCAATGTTGTTTGGTTAATATGTGTAGGGGAAAATAATAAGTGATTTAGGAAAACAAAAAACATTTCTGCAATTATTTTATTTATAGTTTAATTAATTTAAATTGAAGTCATACAGAGCACTGATCCCCTGAGCTCTTTAATGGCACAGTAGTTGATTTTATTAAGAGATTTGTAAAATTTAAAAAAAAAACTACAGTTTTACACCGGTTCGGAATGGAATTTTGTGAGTTAAGTTCTCACAACAGGTCGAACTTAGCGGCTTAAGTGTATGTCTTTACTGACATGGGAAGGTTTAGAGTGCTCCTTCTGAACACTCAACACCACGCCCCTCTTTTCGAACTAACTAACTAAGTTCTCATGCACAAGAGCCCCTCACGTTAGCCATTGCACGAACGACGACCAACAGTTGTATATATCTATTAATAGAAATATTGAATAGTATTGGGCTAGAATAATAAAATAAAAACAGAAGTACGAGTAATAGGAAACTTTGTGGAAAAATCAAAGCCTTTTTTTCCCTAAACAACTGTTGTCAAAGTTCCTCTTATATCCCGAGAACAATGCAATTTCCAATTCAATCTTCCGTGAACTGTTAAATTTGTGTACTGTTAGGTACACTTTATGTACTGTTTGGTACTCATGTGTACTTTTTTTGGCATATATTAAGCGTGTTTTCGTTACTAGCTAGCGATTATAGCTTGCTTGCTTGTAACTAAAACGCCAAACTATCGATAATTTATCACAATATACAGTCAAGGAAAAAAGTGTACATACATCCCTTGTTTTAGAGGTTTTAGAAAGTTTGTGAATGTGTTAACACCTTTTTACTACACGGTACCTGTTCGATTTCTATGAACACATTAGTAAATGTTACATTGGAAAATAAAAAACAGCGTTCAATCATATGATGACGTTACAGTTAAATAATATTAATACTTAAAATTATTTAAAGACCCAGTGCAAGCACATGTGTCATTATTTTCTTGCTCAATACTTTTTGTTTTATTCCCACAAAAGTCAAAGAATGCAAAGCAACAGCCATTTGTATATACCAGTGATGGGCAAAAATTGAAAAACGTACCACATGTGGTAGGAAACGACAAATGGTGCTGACGCTCTGCTCCCACACGTTCATGCTCATTTGATTGTAGCAACAACAAAATAACGTGTTTACTCAAATGAACTCAGTTGCTGTTTGGCATTCATGTACAGCGCAGTTGCCTATTATTGCACGCACACAAACGTACTTTCCTAGTGTTAGTGTGGCCATCACTGGTAACACATACATACATACATTGTTATATTCGTACATACGCTACACAAGTTCACAAAATTGTCGTTGCTCTCTTGCTATCTCATTTTTATATACGTATAATACGTCATTACTCTCTTTGCTCTGAGAGTGCTCTGCACCAACATTTTATTGGACTTACCTTTCACTATAATAAAAAACAACAACACCAACAACAACAACTACTACTACTACTACTGCTGATATGTTGGTGATTTATTTGTGCTTGTTGTGTCGTGCAGTGTTTGTTCAGTGGAGGGTGTAGGGGGGAGGTACGTAAAATAAAAATTGTTAAGGGAATGCAAAGAGTGGAGAGTGAGAGTGTAAATTGTCATGGTGGAGGGTATATAAGCTTCGGCCCGGCCGAACTTAACACCGTTTCTACTTGTTTTTGTATACACTGGGCAATGCTGAACATCAAATGACTCGCTTTGTTTGGCCACAGCAACAACAACGAAACAACCAAACACACAACATCACACATACTTTGTCCGAAGTAGCTGACGTATTAGTATGCCACCATAACGTCGACTGCGCAAGCCCATGCGCTTGCACATGAAATTTTCCGGTCAATAACAGCAACAGACACATGTACATACATACATTATTATGCTAATACATACGCTTTAGACACAATTTCGTTTGCCTCACCCCTGCCACACCACTCTTTCATTGCTCTATTGCTCGCTCATTTTTGTGTACGTGTGTCACATAACCACATGTTTGCCATATCAACAGCAACGAAACAGCCAAACACACAACATCACACATACTTTGTACGAAGTAGCTGACGTATTAGTATTTCACCATAACGTCGACTGCGATGGTTTTAGCAGCAGAATAAAATCTGGTTTTAGCAGATTTTGACTTTGATAGATTTAGTCCCTATACGCCGCTATAGATGTTAACACCTCAAAAAATGTTTATTTCAATATTTAAGGCATTAATAAATAAGTTTATTTATAAAATAAAAAAAAACAATTCATTTATATAATAAAAACAGTAGTAACAAAAACACTGAAAATTCATAGGAAAAAAGTCTACATACAGCCACAAAAAATATATATTATTTCAAAATTTTATATATAAAAACCAAAAAAAATATAACTTAGTATTTGGTCGGTCCACCTTGGGCATTAGTAATTGTTTGAAGACGACGGGCCATTTATGTCACCAAATTCTCCGTAATATCGGGTGTTCTTTTAGCCCATGCACGAATAAGAGCGGTTTTTAATATTTCACGGCTACTAATGTGATATTGTCGTACCAATTTTTCAAAACGTCCCATATGTATGTGCTCTATTGGGTTTAAGTCTGGTGACTCGGGTGGCGACTTCAGCTGTCTTGGGGCATAGTCATGAAGCCAGTCTCGAACAACGTGTGCAGTATGCTTAGGTTCGTTATCTTGTTGGAAAATCCATTGATTTCCCAGGCCTAAACTATCAACAGATGCCTTCAGATTTTGTTCCAATATATTTTTCTATTGGTAGCGGTCCATATTACCCTCGACAAAAACCAAACGACCCACTCCAGGTGACGCAATGGCGCCCCAAACCATAACGTTGCCACCACCATGTTTTACTGTTGGTATTATGTTCTTTGGATCAAGTGCAGTATTTGGTTTTCTCCACACTTTGGATCGGCCATCACTTCCGAAAATATTATACTTACTTTCGTCAGTAAATAAAACACGTTTCCAAAAGTCCATACCCTTGTCTAGATGTGCTTTAGCGAAGTGGAGTAACAATTAGCAATTAGCAATTTCTCCATAAGATTTATTTTCCTTGCGGAGATTTACTACCATATTCCGTACTGAAGTATGAATCTCTATTCGTTTTTCCATTTTCAATGATAAAAATTCAAAGAATACCTTATTTGTTGTCACTTTGTCCACTTAAATAATTGTTATGTTTGTAAATGTAATTAATTAAACAAAGTTAACTGTTATTTCCCTTTCTTTGTTTTCAATTTTCTATTTGATTTTATTATTTGTGTTCTATTTATTGTGTTTTTTCCTAATAATTTCCATGTTATATTTTTTTCATATTTTTTTTTCTACAAATAATCTCTATTTTAAATTACTAAAATATTACAATAATATCATTTTCAATTATCGCTACTAATTCTTTTAAACTTCAAAATCGTAGGTTGTACGTAGACTTTATTCCTTGACTGTATATATAAGTAATCTTCTTCCCATTGTGTCTTGAACTCACAATAACGATATCCAACACTGCTTTTCTGATTTTTTCATACTGGCAACTTTCTCTCTGTTTAAACAGGAAATGCATATAATCGTCTTGCTCTAACAAATGGTGTATAGTTATTCTTATAAATGTTTATACCCTTCTCCATATCTCTAACCTTACAATCACGATATCCAACACTGTTTTCTCATTTTTTCAGACTAGGAACTTTATACTTTAACTTCAAGTGCCGCTTAATATCGCTTAGCTCTTCATACAAAATAAATGATAACTACACCACGCCTATTATGTACAATATGGTACATTTTATGTATATTTTGGTACATTTTATTCAGTTTTTGGTATACTTTATGTACTTTTTGGTATACTATTGGTACACCATATGAACATTGTATTGATCAAAATAGTGCATTCAAAGTAAATTACATTTCGGTACATTTCAAGTTCTAGTAAAGTACTTTTCGGTACAGTCCATGCACTTGTTTGATAAAATGTATGCACCTGATGGCCCACTTCATGTACGTTTCTTTATTCATAGGCACTTTTTGGCACATATTATGTACAATATGGTTGGTACACATTCATACTGAAGTACTCTTCGGTGCACTTGATGTACTTTTTTGGTACAATTTACGTACTTTTTGTCAGGCTTCGTGTGCTTATTGTTACTAATATGTTAATTTTTGACACTCATTATATGCAATATGGTGCACTTTATATACATTTTGGTATATTCTATTCGCCTTTTGATATACCTTATGTACTTTTTGTTATATTATTGGTACACCTTATGAACATTGTATAGACAAAAAAAGTACACTAATAGTAAATTACTTTCCGGTACATTTCAAGTACTACTAGCGTAGTTTTCGGTTCACTCCATGCACTTTTCTGGCATAATTTATACTTTTCTAATTCATGTGTACTTGTTGCGATCGAGCTTAAGGAAAATTACTTAACAAAACGGATGAGAACTAGCGATTTATTGCTCAAATGCAACGAAAATTATTAATTTTTGACACGCATTATCACTGGAGATGAAAGATCGATTATGTTCAACAATGTCAACCGAAACAGATCATAGTCCAAGCGCGATGAACGCACCCCAAACGTCATCAAAGGCTGAACTGCATCAAAAATAGTTTATGTTGTCCATTTGTTGGGATTTTCAGCGAGTAATCTGTTTTGAACTGCTTCCAAACCATAAATTCTGACGGCTATTGTCAGTAATTGGCAAATCTTAATGGGACACTGGTTGGTTGGTTGAAAAGGCTGCAAGACAGCACGCTGTCTAGCACACTTAGGCTAAAGAAGCCCATTGTGATACCTGCAGTTTCCTCTATAGCAACTATTGACTAGTCGTCTAGCCAATTTGCCCTTTCAATGAATTTGTCTATAAGACCTACAGGAATATCCTGTAGGGCAACGGTGCTAACTAAATGTGTTCCGAATATACTACTTGTCAGTCCTGCCAGAGCAGGGCAATCCAAGAGAAGGTGTTTCGTCGTGTCCTCGTCCTCTTCCATGCAGCATCTACATAGAGTGGAGTTTATATGTCCCAATCTTAGGGCGTGTTTTCCTACAATGGACACTGAAAAACCACAACCTGATTGGTAAATCTCAAAACTTTGGTTTTCCATGAGAGGCCTACATCTTTGTGGACTCGGCAACAAATATTGGAGCTTGGATGGGGGGTATTGCCACATCACCTTATAGTCCTGATCTGGCACCTTCGGTTTTTCATTTATTCCGGAGCGACGAAACTTTTTGAATGGAAAATCCATTAATACATTTATATACCGAGTTGTTACAAATATATTGTTCAATCGTTATGTTCGATCTTACAGCGTGTTAAACACGCTAAATGAGACTTATTCTTGCTTAGTTTTAAAGAAAATTCTTCTTAAACGGTAACAAACTTTAAAAGAAATTTCATTCAACTTTTGTATTTGCATTCAGCCCAATTTCCCCCACTGTGCTTGGTTGATGTAGAGACAACCTATTTTGTACACTCGCATCATCAATGTCAATGACTTTTGAGACTTTTAATTAAACGATTTCTTTTTTTTATGGCGACCATTTCTTCAGCTTTTGCTAAATGCGGCCATTAATGGGACCATTTGGTCGTTTATATATTTGTCGTTCAACATTTAGATACAACTCGTTTGACCATAATAACGAAATTAATATTATGACAAATCATAGCTGACTTTAAGTTCAAGTGAATATTTTCGCCGGCAAGGAAAAGTTCGCAAAAATTTGGTAAATATCATGGAAGTTACAGCCAATGGCCTTAATCATAAAAAGTTATGATGATCACACAAAAAAAACGTCTCTCAATACTCTCTTAACTTTTTATGAATTAGGCCGTAAGTGTTTATGTACGTCTTCAAATAAAATAGGAGGATTACATAGGAAAACATTTAGTAGATGTACCCGCTTCATTTCATTAATAAACTCCTTTTATAGCAGCGTCAAAAAGCTGACATTACAGGACATCGTCGCATTTCCTTAGTGTCGAAACTAAAAGGTTTTATAATGCGCCACACAATTTCCTTGTGATTTTCTATTACATTTTATCATATACATTCATACATGTCTCAATTAAACGAATTTAGAGTTTTTCGTCTGCCTTTCATTGCTGCGATAAACCGCCATTGGTGATACCACAAACCCAATTGCATAATAAGTTAATCTCGTACTGGGAGGGAGTAAAAGAAGAAAAGTAACTGGATATTAGTCGGATTTCCATACAAAAATGGCTGAAAGCATAACAAGCTTTTTACGAAATGAAGGTGTTTACAGGAAATTCATGTTGTTTATTGATTCATAATGAATGGCCTCATATGGTCAAGTTTCTTTGCTTCCTTCCATAACAACTCCACCCAATTTGTAAGCGACACATGTACGACGACGCAAGTGGGAAAATGCGGTCAATAGACCAGTGAAAGTGGTGCAGTGAAAAAAATATACATGCTCTTATGAGGGTTAATTCAAAATGAAGGATAAACTGAATCAAGCAATGGCGTTACTGGAAGATTTTTCTCTGTATAATGCAATTCAGGTTAGTTTCATTTCGACACAGAAATCTTTAGAAAAATTAGATGTAGTAACAAAACACAATAGCAAACTAATGACAAATTAATAGTCCACAATGATGGACTTTAACTTAAAAAGTGAATAGAAGAAACCCCCTAAGGAGAGACTTACCACCACTGCCCTGGAATTTAGCAGTGGATAGTACTTTGCTTGAGCTATCAGGCTGCACAGTATCAGAAAGCTGTGGTAGCAGGATGCACAGTCGTAGCTTATGTTGACGACCTGCTCAGGGATAATACCTCCTCCACATGCCGAGATATGCTACAGGTCTTAATCACGAGACAGCTCTAAGTGAGCCACGGAGAATGGGCTGGCTGTAAATCCACAGAAACTCGAGCTCATACTCTTTACCAGGAAGCAGAAGTCGTCGTATATTTAGCCAGTGTCTCTATATGGTGGAGAATTTGACTAAAAAGATACTAAAATATATCTAGGTATGATTCGTAACAGAAAATTCAGTTTCAAATCTAACACCATGAATAGGATCAGTAGAACCACAGTGGACGTACATACGTCTTAACAAGCCACCGGTGGACGTTGAAGCCTATTCCCGAAAATAGATTCCAGTATGTATTCTGCTTTTGTGCGCCTGATATTGCTGTAAGGCTTTGTCGTTTGGTGGCCGGTACTGGAAAAATCCAATTGCCTATGTCAGTTGGCAAAAGTTCAGAGATTGTTAATGGTGTGTACCATGGATCAACAATGGTGTGCTATCCCCCGAAGCCTTTCCTGGCGAAGAATGAGCATCCCATGTGGTTATTGGACGATTTCTAGTGATTTGCGGCAATCCACAATAGAAGTGGATTGCATGACAACTACTTCTACATTTAAGAGACACTCTCCCTCTACTTATATCTCAAACAGACAAAACTGCAGGTCAATTCTGTAATTCTCCTAGCTAAATCTCTAACTCTATCGCTAAAATGCTAAAAAAATTTCAAGGCAAATTTCTTAGAGATTTCTCTAAATCCGTATTCTGTAACTGCAATCTCTTAGCTAAAATTTCCTATTTTCGCCGTAGCTAATTTGCTAAAAGTAGTCTATACCACTCACTCTGCTTTGATACAATGCTGAGAAAAAGGGACAAACATATTTCGCATACATTTGACACTTTATATTAGAGCTGCCAAGCTTCATATTTTGTTATCCTCAAAAACATATAGAATTTTCTTTCATAAAATTGTAAAAAGAACTTTTAAATATCTAATTTTTAAAGTTAAACTTGAAAGTTCTTGTCAAATTGTATTTAGGTTTTGCAACATACGTTTAGTATTTTGCCGAAAAACCACCAATTATTGATATCCCTCTAAAAGTTTGCAAAACATGGCAGCTCTATAAAGGCTTAGTTTGTTTTATGTAAAAAAGTAAACAAACAGTTCATAAAATTTGTGCTGTGTAAAAAGTTTATTCAAAACGGAAATATGAGTGGATTTTGAGTGGATTTAAAGTGGAAATATGAGTGAATTTAAAATTACAATAATTTTAACAAATTTTTTTTCAATTTACAATTACTTACCTTTTAGCGGCTTCAATTTTTGCTTGCTAAAAATTCTTCATTTAAGAGACAATTAACAGCTGTTTATTGCGTACAGAATACAAAATAAGAGTATTTTAGAGACGAACGGTTAACGCTAAAATTACGGCGAATTCCATTTTTAAGAGATAGCTAAATTTAGATACACGTTACAGAATTGCATTTGATGCTAAAAATCTCTAAATTCATTTTAGAGTTTTTTAGCGATGGAAATAAGCTTTAGCAACTTGCAGAATCCAGCTGCTGAATTTCAATTCAATTCATTTTATTAATAATATATTCCAAGGCCAAAATCATTATTTAGATGGCTCCAAACTAGCAGCTAAACTACGGTTTGGAGTCGACGGTAAAGAGGTGGTTCTAGACGTTGCACAAAAGCTTTCACGCCATTGTAGTGTCTTTCAGGCAGAAGTTATCGCACTCAAAGAAGCTGTCCCTTAGCTGACACGAAACGTCATAGCTGTTAGGTTGAGATGAAATTAATTTAATTGAAATGAAATGGAATGGAATGATATGAAATGAAATGAAATGAAATGAAATGAAATGAAATGAAATGAAATGAAATGAAATGAAATGAAATGAAATGAAATGAAATAAAATGAAATGAAATGAAATGAAATGGAATGGAATGAAATGGAATGGAATGGAATGAAATGGAATGAAATGAAATGAAATGAAATGAAATGGAATGGAATGAAATGGAATGGAATGGAATGAAATGGAATGATATGAAATGGAATGATATGAAATGGAATAAAATAAATTAAAATGAAATGAAATTCAATGAAATGATATGCTATGATATGAAATGATATGAAATAAAATTAAATGAACTGAAATGATAAGAAACGAAATAAAATGAAATGAAATGAATCGGAATGCAATGAAATGGAATTCAATGGGATGCAATGATATGAAATGATATTAAATGGAATGAAATGAAATGAAATGAAATGAAATGAAATGAAATGAAATGAAATGAAATAAAATGAAATGAAATGAAATGAAATGAAATAAAATGAAATGAAATGGTATGAAATGGAATGAAATGGAATGAAATGGAATGAAATGAATTGAAGTGAAATGAAATGAAATGAAATGAAATGAAATGAAATGAAATGAAATGAAATGAAATGAAATGAAATGAAATGAAATGAAATGAAATGAAATGAAATGAAATGAAATGAAATGAAATGAAATGAAATGAAATGAAATGAAATGAAATGAAATGAAATGAAATGAAATGAAATGGAATGGAATGAAATGGAATGATATGAAATGGAATGATATGAAATGGAATAAAATAAATTAAAATGAAATGAAATTCAATGAAATGATATGCTATGATATGAAATGATATGAAATAAAATTAAATGAACTGAAATGATAAGAAACGAAATAAAATGAAATGAAATGAATCGGAATGCAATGAAATGGAATTCAATGGGATGCAATGAAATGAAATGATATTAAATGGAATGAAATGAAATGAAATGAAATGAAATGAAATGAAATGAAATGAAATGAAATAAAATGAAATGAAATGAAATGAAATAAAATGAAATGAAATGAAATGAAATGATATGAAATGGAATGAAATGGAATGAAATGGAATGGAATGAAATGGAATGAAATGGAATGAAATGGATTGAAATGGAATGAAATGAAATGAAATGAAATGAAATGAAATGAAATGAAATGAAATAAAATAAAATGAAATGAAATGAAATGAAATGAAACGAAACGAAATGAAACGAAATGAAATGAAATGAAATGAAATGAAATGAAATGAAATGAAATGAAATGAAATGAAATGAAATGAAATGAAATGAAATGAAATGAAATGAAATGAAATGAAATGAAATGAAATGAAATGAAATGAAATGAAATGAAATTAAGTTAAATTAAATGAATTGAAATGAAATAAATGAAATGAAATGAAATGAAACAAAATAAAATAAAACAAAATGAAATGAAATGAAGTGATATGAAATGTAGTGAAATGAAATGAAATCTCTACTCATACAATCTGTATTCTTGACTTCAAGAACTGCACACAAGTGCAGCGCATCTCTAAATAAGATCTCCAGCATTTCGATGTTCACCCTAAATAGGTGCCGGGCACACGAACATTCCACGGAACCATCGACCTGATAAGATCTGTTCCAATGGGTACGGAGCTTGAAGTTCTGCACCATTGTGCTTGCAAGGTCAAGCTTAGTGTGGATCCGTAGTTACACAATGCAGGATCAACATGCAGGTATGGCCAAACTATGGCCCGAATTGTTTGGCAAAATTACCATTCATTCCTAGACAAGATATTTGTATGATAGCAGCTTTGAAGACTGGGCATTGTTTAGTAGGCAGGAGTTATCTGCACAAGACGTCTTGAATGGTGATTCAAGACATTAGCTTTCTTCAAGACATGTACTGTAGCGTGGTTGCGACTTCGGGGTACTGTCGACAAATAATTAGTGTATGTGTACATATGTGTGTACACAAACATAAATCATTAGTTTTGTGATCTGTTTTGATGGTTTCATACAGTTTTTATTTTTTAATTTCTTACTCAGAGGCTGCGGTTATTTTTTGACACAATTTTATATATTTGTCACCATTACTCGAGAACGCCTAATCCGATTTTATTTAAATAAATTTCGAAAAATTAACAATTACAATACTTTTAATCTATGCCTGTGCTATTTCCCAAGATAAGCAACGGTTACGCAGTTACGAGTATAAATAAATTTATGAAGAAAAAATAATAAATTTTTGCTTAAAAAATTAAAATTATGTATGAAACAATTTTTATAGAACCTTAATTTTAGGGCAAAAGCTAATGATGCAGTTCGATTCGCAGGACCCGAATTAGTGTAAATCCGTTGAGTCCACTTCTGTTTTCAAATATGAGTGAGAAAGAACAGCACAAGAAGAACAGCACTAGTAAATTACGGCAATCAGTAAACATACCTTCGATCTTTTACTTGTCGTAAGTTAGTTTTATATGGAAGCCAACAACAAAATTGGAAAACTGTTTTGAGAAGGTAAGATAGTACGACAAGTACGACAAGTACGAGACCTTGTGAAATGCCTAATGATTGAAAGCGTATACAATTAAGCTAGTAGACTGTTGTTATAAGACTGGTTTTCCAGTTAATCTAACTTCAATTTCTATAAAAGAGCTAAATAACTTGAAATCTCATTTTTTTCAAAAACTAATAGCCAAAGTCACGATGTCGAACGTTAACGTTCGCTTTCTATCTATGCGACAAACAGCTGATTTGGGAGTCACTAACAAGCAAACGAAAAAATCTCATTTTTTTCAAAAACTAACAGCCAAAGTCACGATGTCGAACGTTAACGTTCGCAAACAAGCAAACGAAAGCATATACAATTTTGACATTTTCGTTCGCATAGATGACAGCGAAAATAGTTAGTGGCTTTCGATTTTGTAAACACACAACCGCACAATAACATTTAAAGCCAGGCATACGAACGAAAGTGAGTGACTGGCTTTCGTTCGCTTAGGTTTTTTTTCGAGATCGTGACTTTGGCTGTAACTTTTTTCATACTCAGATTTCGAATCCGTAGAGATGGTGAAATTTCTTGACACTTCCAGCAATTAATAATATGATGAAGCTTAATCAATATCAAGCAAAATATCGAGAATTATAAAAATCACATGAGATGTCAGGGGACACCCGGTTGGGACGAAGTTCCTTTCGCTATATATTATGTACTACTTAGTTCCAAAACGCCTAAGGCGGCCGTTGAAAAATATCATAATTTAAATGGATATTTAAGAAAAGATACTTTTTTTTAAATTTTTTTTATAGATGGTATTTCGTTTTTTAAATGGTATATTTTAGGTCGTTTTTGTAGGAATATGTATTATATTTTCCAGAAAAGCTCCTTTTTAAAGAGAAGTACTACTTTTATTTAAAGCTTATGCTTACAAAGAAGTACTTTTTTTAAGAACAGGTACTTTTTAAAGAAGTGGTACTTTTTTAGGAAAAGGATATTTTTTTAGGAAAATATGCTTATTTTCAGAAGGGCTACTTAGAAAGAAAAGAAAACGTTTTATTTTATTTTTAAGAAAAAAATTAATTTTTGTAAGAAAATGTATTTTTTTAAGAGAAGGTATTTTTGAAGAAAGGTTTTTTTTAAGAAATGGGATTTTTTTTTAGAATTGGTACTTTTCAAGAATAGGTAAATTTTCAAGAGTAGGTACTTATCTTAAGAAAAGCTATTTTGTTTCACAAAAAAGCTACTCTTTAAAGAAAATATAGTATTTTAAGAAAAGCAAATTTGTTGTAAGAAAAGTGACCTTTTAAAAAAAAGGTACTTATTTTTAAAAAAAATACTTTTTTTTAAAATCAACTTTTTGTAAGAAAATGTCCTTTTTTTAGGCAGATGTACTTCTTTAAGATATGGTGTTTTTTTAAGAAACGGTACTTTGTCTAAGAATATGAATAGGTTCTTTTTTGAGAAAATTTACTTTTTTTAAGAAAATGCACTGATGAACGTAGAGCACGACGATACAACAGACAATAAACATGGTAACACTGTAAACATTGTGTTGTCTTTTAGACAACAACAAAAATCATTTCTAATGGAGACCGATGGCTCTCTGGAGATGGAAAGAAGTTGTTTGCAAGTGGTTTCTTGTGTGTTTTGCTGGCGATATTTTTCGAACACCTGCATAGTGGAAAATTCTCAATTTAGATGAGTTTTTGTTTTGCATTTAGTTTGATGAATTTTTCAAAAGCAGCATTGCAAACAACCGCTGATGAAGATTTGTGGATAGATCTGAAATAGCTACACGGTCTGCCAGGAATCATGAGGATGCATTTGCAAAACATCTTCTTTAAAAAGAACTATATCTCTTTTGATAGAGATATAGATGGTCTTGAGCTTGAATAATAAAACAAAAAGTACCAATAATAAGGCCGAATAAATAAATAAAAAAATTATCCCAAAAGGCACTTATTTAAGAAAAAACTTCTTTCACTTTGGATTTGCTAAATTTAATTTTTATTGGGTTCAAAACTACAAAATATACTAAATATTGTTTATAGGCTCCACCTAGAAAACTTCCTATTGAACAAGAAATTTCCCAACATATGTTAGACATCTAGTTAGTCTAGACACAAACCAAACCAAAAGTACCCAATATAGTTGATAATACTGGGTTGTAGCATAATAATGTTAAACAAATTTGATTAATTTTTTTCATATAGCCCCCCTCCAGCAACGTGCAATAAGGAATTTCGTTCCAAAACTTCGTTCCAACAAACAATAAAAGTTTTATAGAACATTGATAAAAAGTGCTAACAACATTATTTACCTAAAGTCGTGTCATTTTCCTTCATGATCGTATATCAGAATTTTATATTTAGGAACAACGAACTCAGAATCGAAGTCAAAACTGAAGTTGAAGTTGGAGTCCTTCAATCTTTTGCAATGCCCATAGTTGTGATTTACACAGTACAACCTTCTGAAACCCCATGTGACAATCTTCGTGTAGTTATGGTTTTACCTTTTCAAAACCAAATCACATTAATGTGTTTTTTCTTTTATCAATCTGATCTGAAACCAGCCATATTATTTCACTTATATGCTCTAAATATTTTCGTTTGAACAAAACTGTCACAGAGATATTAAGTAAACTGCGGACAGATAACAACTTCTTAATGAAATATTTTTCAAAAACGTAACATTTTCAAAATGTTGTTGTTCAGTGTGTGTGTGTGTGTGTGTGTGTATATATGTTGGACTATTTCTTAACATGACAATGTAATAATCGCACAAGATTTGACACAACAATAGAGTCGAAAGAATGTGTTAATATTTCGAACAGACAAAACTTTAGAAATGCCACTAACCGATGGCAGCAGCAACACTGTCAGCAATCTAAGATTTCTGACAACAGCACTACTAACAACAGCCAGTACTCAGTTGCAACTGAGTGTGACACATAACAAACACAAACAACATGTTTTTCTGTTGCAGCCTCGTTTTTTTTTTTTTGTCATGTTTCTCTACCCCTGGATTATTTATACTTTTTTGTCACACAATTCTGAAATTGTATTCAGTTCTTTGGGGGATTTCAAAGTGTCAGCAAAAAAAAAAAAAACTGGAACAAACTTGACTAGAACCCAGTAAGAAAAAAAAACAATCACCAAACCACTGTTCAGATTCGAATGCTTTTTATGTGATGGTAGTCAAATACTTAGTCATTCAAAACACTCAATTACCAATAGATTAACAAGTAACCTAAGGGGGTGTAGTAAGTTTATGGCTGTTAAATATTTGATAACTATTGAGTATAAATTTGGAACGGAAGGGGATAGATGCCCAGTGCTAAAACATACAATACTTTACAAATAGCTTAAAGGCAAATCAGAATTTTTAGACAATAAATCAAATTGTAGGAAAATTGCAAGTTCATTACGGAAATTAAAGGAAACATAATCACACACTCACAGAAAAATTCGGTTGAGGCAGTCAAATTAGCCGCAACTGAATATACAGGATATCACAACCACACGAGAGGTCATGACAGCCGTATCAGGGGTTGCTTCAACTGAATTAAAGGTTGTCACAACCCAATTAGATGTTATCATAACCGAATTAGAGGTTATCACAGCCGAGTTAGAGATTGTCACAACCGTATGGAAGTGGTGTCACAACCAAATTTTGAAATTTTTGGCTATGAATTTAGTGATGATTTATTTCTCTGTATTCTCATCAATACTTAAAAGGCGAGGATATACGTAATTCATATTTTGAAATCTTTAGGGTAACAAATTTATTTTGCATACTCATCGGACTGTTTTTGAAGTCCAGACCATCAGGCGATGTAGGCCCTACACCATTCTATAAAGAAACGATAGCTGAAGATCTCAAACGACCGAATTTTAAGATCTCAACTGTTGACATCTGCCTGTCCTACACACTGATAAATGTAATCATTTTCTGCAAAAAAATGATATTTTTGAGCAGAAACAGTAATTGCAATATTTGTACTTAACTTTCCCAAAAACCACAAAACAATCTTGAAATCACCGCGACCGCAACACTTGTAAATGCATTTTAGAATTTTCAATATACAAGGTGGCGCAAAAGTAAACTTCCGATGTTTTTTGGCTGTAATTTAAAAAAAAAAAATTAAAAACTTTGATTCTTCTTGTGGATTATTTTTATTTGATCTTTTAATTTTTTTACATCAAGTCGAGAATATGATGTCATGTAAATGGCCGCCGCCACAGTTGATTGTCATTTGAGCCCTTTTTATGGCATTTTCCATCACTTTGGCCAAAACTTCCGGCGATACGTCCTCACATTCTTGACGGATATTGTCTTTAAGAGCTGCAAGAGTCTGAGGCTTGTTGACATAAACCCGCGACTTCAAAAAGCCCCACAAAAAGAAGTCTGGAGCGGTCAAATCAGGCGATCTTGCTGGCCAGTGCAAATCGCCAAAACGGGAGATTAGGCGCCCGGGAAATGCATCCTTCAGCATATCGGTTGTGGCACGTGCAGTATGTGCACCGTCCTGTTGGAACCACATGTTTTCCAATCCCAATTCATCAAGTTGCGGCAAAAAGAACTCGTTGATCATTGCTCTGTAGCGCTCACCATTCACAGTAACCGTTTGGCCCGCGACGTCTTCGAAGTAAAAAGGTCCGATGACTCCTCCAGCGAAAACAGCACACCATACAGTGACTTTGAGCGGATGTAATGGCTCTTCGTGGGTTACACGCGGATTTTCAGTTCCCCAGAAGCGTAAATTTTGCTTATTTATGTACCTGCTAAGATGGAAATGGGCCTCATCACTCATGATTATTTTTGATGAAAAATCATCTTCCTCTTGGTGGTGATTAAGGATGGCTTGAGCGTATGTTAGACGCGATTGGCGGTCAGCAGCTAACAGCTGATGCACCGTCTGGACTTTGTACGGAAACATCTTCAAATCTTGTACAAAAATTCGCTGTAAAGGCCGTCGACTGATACCCATTTGCGTGGCACGTCGTCTGGTCGATGTCGACGGCGCATCCATGACATCCTCGGCTACAGCAGCAATATTCTATGCAGAACGGCTACTCCGTGGTCTGCCACGCCTGGCAGCATCTCGTGTTGTGCCAGTCTCTTCGAGGCGAGCGGCTAAACGTCGCAGTGTTTCACCAGTAGGCGTTGGACGGCCAGGAAATCTGCGACGAAATTCACGTTGTGCCAAAGTCACCGACCGATTATTGGTCAAATAAATAGTCAGCAATATTCCGCGTTCTGGAGCAGTGTAGCGTAACATTGTTTATTAACGTGTATTTCGCATGTGTTTACTACACAAATGTGAAAATAGAACTGACATTAGGGACCAATCGCAAAATTTATAGCATTTTCTGATAGGAGGATTACTTTTGCGCCACCTTGTATAAGTAATATTTGCTTTGAGACTTTGAACGTATAAAGTTTATCTTTGTTTGAAATTGTTGGAATTTTCTTATTGGCTTGTAAAGAAGACATGTTCCGATTAAGTATGGACTAAAATATCTGTCAAATGGTCCCCAGGGCTCTGATGCCAGGCCATTACACTTTTCGTAAAATTTTCCACGACTTTTCCACAGAGAAGTGGCTGTATCTCACCGATGACGCATTGGATCTCGGATTTGAGCTCAGGAATTGTTTGTAATTCATTCGCATAAACCCGAGATTTCAGAAAACACCAAAGAAAGAAATCGCACGGCGTTAAACTGCTTGATCTTTGCCAGTTGACATCAGAATTTCTTGAGATAATTTATTCTGGAAGTCGTGTCTGCAATAAATCGATTGTTTCATGCTCGTTGTGGCAGGTGGCGCCGTCTTGCTGAAAGCACATGTCGTCCAGATCCATGCCGTTCAGTTGAGGTCACAACAACTCTGTTATCATGTTCCTGTAATGAATGCCGTTCACAGTCACTGTAATTTCGGCCTCATATGCAAAAAAGTAAGGTACAATCACGCCTCCTGACCAAAAGCCGCACCAAAAAGTTGCTCGATGTGGATGCATTTGTTTCCCATGGATTTTTTGAGAACTAAATTCGACAATTTTGTGTAATTCGCGATGCCATTCAGATGGAAATGCGCCTCATCGGAGAAGATGACTCTTTTGAAAAAATGGCATTGACTACAATTTGCACCGTTACCCATTGAACGAATTGCCGGCGCTTTCCATGGTCTGCTGGTTTGAGCTCCTGGGTTAGCTGAATTTTGTACACATGAAGGTGGAGGTCTTTTGTCAAAATCCGCTGCGTTGTGCTTCGTGGAATTTGATGTTGTTGAGAGCGATGAGGAATTGATGTTTTCGGGGTTTGGCGACACTCTCTCGTTTACAGCAGCAATGTCTTCAAGACACCGACCGGTATGGTGACGCACAGGAGTCCTTCTGTCCATAACCGACTCAATTTCTTAAAATTCTTCTAAATTTGCGAGCGGTCTCAGCATAACTTTCTAAATAGTTGGAATAAGTTTTCACAATTATAACGCATTGTTTTTCCTTAGAGGTCCCAATTTCTAATAATCGGAATAAACATGTGTGACAGTTGCCAAATTTCAGAGTTGCCACTTGCACAAAAAAATTACACGTATTTTAAAAAGTGCAATCTTACTGAGACACCCTTTATATATGAATATGTTCCGGTAGCTGAAATGGAACTTAATTCGGTTATTCCAACACAGTTCATGAGGAATTCGTCAACTGAATTGACGCCAAATTCTGTCGTTGTAACCGACTTTAGGCCAAACTCGGTTACTCGGTAACTCGGTATGCGATAAAAATTCCCGCCAAATGGGTTAATTTGATCTATGAATTACTAACGAGAAGGGGCATAAACCCGTCCCTATCTCACGACTTTTGCTCGAAATGTGAACAGAGAAACACTCCAAGGGGGAATCTGACCACTACTTCTCTGGAATTTAGTACTGTATAGTAGGGTGTACTGAACTGTAAAGAACTGATTCCGGGAACGTCCAACTTTTTTAAACGAGGCTATTTATAGTCCCCTACTGGCGGTGGATATTTCAATTCCTAGAATATTTTGGTAATATTTTCTTTTGTATATATGGGTCTCAAATGACGTGACATGATGAGCATAATTAGCAAAATATATTTTCAAATTTTTGACAGCATTTTTTTCACGGCGGCATTTGGAGTCTTGATCAGGCATAGTTACCTCGACTTTTCAGATATTTCTCAATGTATTTTACGAATTCGACTCTACTTATACATATTTATTTTATAGATTTGATCCCATCCCAGCTTGAGTCTAAAATAAAAAAATTATTATATACAAAATGAAACATTTTATTTTATATATTTAGGCTTATTTTCTCTAAATAAATGTATTTTTATTTCATTTTCTATTTAAAAATAAAAAAAATTTGTAACCCCTCGTTTCCCGTTGTTTGATCCAAACCAGTGGTTAGGCCAATCATGACACGTCGTTTGAGCCCCATATTGACCAAAACCAAAATTATTGCCAAAATACACAAGCATTCGAGACTTCAACGGGGGTCAGGGAACTATAAAAAAAGTTTGACGTTCCCGCAATCAAGTCTTCAATATGCATCTTTTGATACCCCTACTTTTGAAATCCCAAAAATACTGTTTTCAGTACACCCTAGTGGATAGTGTTTCGCTACAGCTGTAGTGATAAAGTTGCACAGTCGTGGGAGATGTTGACGACCTGGCAACTGCACTGCAGGGAAAATACGTTTTCATTGCAGAGTTGTGCTCCAGAACTTAATTAAGAGACACCTATAAGTGGGACACGGAGAATGGGCCGGGTGTACATTCAGAGAAACCCGAGATCGTACTCGTTCCCAGGAAGCAGATGGTTCCGTATATTCATTACTTGTCTTATGTGGTAGAGAAATGTTCCTAAAAAATAGGGAAATATATCTACACGCTGGAAATTCTGTCTTTTGTTGCTGTTTGGATACAAATATAACGTATTTGTAGCTTGTCGCAATTACAGTATGATTGTGTACAAACACATTGTGTTTGCTATTCAATATGACATCTTGGAGACACAATGATTACCAAGTTATAACATATGTTTTCTGTCACAAATGTGTCTTTGCTTGTTGAAACTGCTGAAAATAAAATCGTAACAGACAACAAAGACACAAAAAAGCAGCAGATCTTCAATTCATGAAAACAATGCTTGCAAAGATATATATGGTTCCTGCCATAAGGCATTGTTATTTAATGGCTGGTACTGAAAAAATCCACTAAATAAGTCTTTTGACAAAAATCCAGAGAACAGCAATGGTGCGTATCACGGGTGCCTTTCGCACAATACCTACCATGGACTTGGGGTTATCCGCCACCTGTGACCACTACACTTACTGGGAAGGCAGTAACGTGGGTAATCCGTCTAAGACATTCCTCGCAATGGAACACTAGCCTATATGGTCATGGGTAGATTTTGAAAGATCTGCGGCAATCACCAATATATGTCGAGGACTATTTTTTGAACTTGTTCCACCACGTTCTCATGGCTTTTTAACTTCATTCATTCCTAGGTTCTAAACGATTTTGTTTTTGTCAACATCTCAACTCGTCTTATTGTTCTAAGCGATTCTTCTAAGCGACTTGGGAATATTAGTGGTAAGGAGCCAATAAGGATATTATTAAATCATGCTCATTATATTTTATTATCTCGCAAACTCAATCTGTAGTCTATATCTAAAGGTCTCACGATATTTCACTTCAAAATCTAATCATTTCTTCTTTTATTTCATTACAGGTACAATTACATTCAGTTTTGATGAGAAATGTTGGTAACTATCAAATATATTCCCATCAGTGAATACTTTAGGTATTTTTTATGAAACAGCAAGAGCTCCACGCTGATAAAAAAAAAACAGCTTCTGTAACATATTCTCCCAAGCATATTCTGCAGGAACCATATATAAGTTTGAAACATACTTCAAACATTCATATGTGTGTAAGCCCTAAACTCATTTGGGCTAGTGATATGCAAACAGTAGCATGTTTACTTGCAAACATGTATGCTTTTACGTGGACATATATGCGATTCTTCATCCCCAACATTTATATACTGACGTGGAAGCATTTGCGTGTTGCCCCCAAACCTACATATACTTACGTGGAAACATATGCGTGTTTCCTCCCAAACATAATTATATTTAGAAACAAATTATTCGTTGATTTATATATTCTATTTGTAATATTTATTATAATTAATTTTATCAATATAAATCCACATTTATAAATAATTTTTATAAAAATTTAAAGGATTTAAAACAGCCCTTTTTACATTTCCTTGCATTGAATGCATTATTTGTCTTTTTTTCATGAAATGAGAATCTGCTTCTCTTTTACTTTTCCTTTCTTTGTTGTCTCTCACGCTTTTGGTTTCAGAAGGTTTCAGCTATGCGCTGGCACACAAACAAGAATTTATATTCAAATGAAGTTCATGCAAACCAAGCGTGGATTATTTACTTGTGTTGTTTTTATTACACTTTTTTCACAAATGGTCCTCCGTTCCGATTTTCTTAGTAAAGGTTCGAACAGACAAAGGGCTTTCTCACTTTGGTAGCACACAATCATATATACGAAACACATACACAAAGACCAAAGCAACATGCCAGCTGCAGAAGTCTCAAAGCCTTCCAGAAATAATGCGCGGAATGGTTCTTTTGTAATAAAAATAAATAAATGGTTTCCCATTACATCCCATGAAGGGACCGGGGAGAACTGCTCACAATCACTGAGCTGTGCGTTTTCCCGTTTTTCACTCACTGATTGGGACCTACAGTTTTACACCGATTCCGAACGGAATTTTGAGAAGCTTTTTCATGGCTATATACTCGATAGTGTCGCCGTCACTCTGCGAGGTGACCGCCGCCGAAAGAAATTTTTTTTTAAGGTGGTCAGAGCAGGTTTCGAACCCAGGATCTCATGTACAAGAGCCGCACACACTAACCATTGCACCACCGACGGCCACGCTTCCACGGTTGTAATGCCTTCCTAAAATATGGCCTGCGGAATGCATGAATTTTTTCATCAGATATAGCCAAGAAAAAGATTTTTAAAATTTTGAGAAATTTCTTATCCGCTTCTTTTTAAACGTAATTTAATTGGAAAATTTCATACAAATTTTAAAATTATTTTATTTATTAAATATTATTTTTATTTTTTCAAAATTTTTCAAATTTCAATTCAATATTTTTAAAAATGTCAATTGGAAGTTGGGCGTGGTAAAACTTTCTAAGATAGATACATACATAGTTATAAATAAATATGTAGAACTGGATAGATAGTGAGTTTGCAATAAAATAAATTATTTTAATTTTATTTTTGCCTTCCTCTTTGCTTGCCTTCTAAGGCCTTCATTAGGCAATGGGCAAGGTAGGCCTTGCCTCCCAATCCCACGCAATGTTAAAAAGAAAGGAGGGTCTAATGTAAAGGAACGCCTTCCTTTTTTTTAAGAAGGCCTGTTTGGTCATGATTTCAGACCTTCTAGGTCATGAGTTCCGCCGCTGGGATCACAAACCATTTAACCGTCGGAGCCTTTGTTTATTCTTTTTTCACTGATCAATCGCATTTGATATCCTCTGTCCGATGAACCATTGACGACTGAATGCATGAAACTAAAACGCAATACATCAGCCAAAATAAGAATCGCTGACTTCATCTGTAATATCCATGCACATTCAGGAATATTTATGAATCACTGAGAGAATAGTGCAAAAAAAAGAAACACACTTGCAAGATAAACTCTCGCGTTGTCCCTCTTTTATCCTCTTGCTCTCGAGAGGGCATAAGCAGTGCAACAAACACAGCTGTATTTGTATCACAAACACAGATATATTTGGGTCGCAAATACTAATATATGTGTAACATATTAATCATTGTGTCTGAAATATGTAATATTGAATAGCAAACACAATGTGTTTGGACACAAGTATATTCTATTTGCAAATAGTAAACACAATGTGTTTGGACATAGTTTACTTTTACTTTTATTGACTATTTTACAACCTCATCACGTCAGACGTTTTACACATATTAATTAAACAAATAAATTAAACAAATTTCAACATATTCTACCAACTGGCTCTATCCTTCGCCTTTTCACGCCAGTTGGTAACACCAAGGATACGGAGGGATTCTTTTGCCTGGTCTTTTCAGCGGAGTTTTGGTCGTCTTCTTTTCCTGATTCCATCGGGTACTTCATCGAAACCCTTTCGCGCTGGCTCACCTTCATTCATTCTGATAACATGGCCTAGCAAACGCTATTGGCCTAATTTGATTCGTCTAGCTATGTTCACGTCATACTACAAATCGTATAGCTCTTGGTTCCAGCGACGTCGATACTCGCCGTTTTCCCTAACAGGACCATACAGGGTGTTTCAGGAAGTTCCGGACAAATTTGTCCAGTGTATTCCTTGGCTCATTTCATGAAGAAAAGTCCACTAGGACCATGTCCGAAAATGCAAAGGTAGTAGGGTAAAGTTCCAAATTCTGAGCCAGTGGTCGGATTTTTTTGTTTTTGGGCTTATTGGAAAGGTCTTTAAGAGGCCTTTCAGAATCAATAAAAAAATAAAACATCTTTGCATTTCAGTAAAATGGTCATAACTTTGGAACGGTAAGACCTCTGGGCTTCGTTTAGGTCACTTTGGAAAGGTAAGAGGTATGGCTATCAAAAAACATAAGTTACCTGCCATCTGGCTGAGCAAATTGAGATTATGTGAATTTTTTTTCCCATTTTTTTCCGAAAGCTCTGAATCTCGGCGATTTGACTTTTTTCTACTTCTTTTTTTATTGATTTTGAAAGGCCTCCTTTCCAACAAACCATTGTGTGTATCTGCATGTTGCATTGTTCTCCCCAAAAACAAAAAAATCCGACCACTGGCTCAGAAGTTAGCAACTTTAGACTACTACCATTTGACCACCAATCCGAAAATTTTGAACCCGCTGCCATTTCGCACCCTTGCATTTTCGGACATGGTCCTAGTGGAATTTCTTCATGAAATAAGCCAAGGAATACGCTGGAGACTTCTGGGGACTTCCTGAATCACCCTGTATATTTTACGGACAATTTTTCTCTTGCATAATCCCAGGTGTTTTTCATCCGCTTGCGATATGTCCCAAGTTCCGGAGCCATACGTCAAGACAGGTAAAATGAAAGTCTGATATAGCTGGAATTTTGTCCGTCGGGAGAGGGCTTTGTTCCTAAACTGCTTGCTGAGCCGAAGATAGCATCTATTTGCAAGCACAATTCTCCTATCCTCCAGGCTGACGTAGTTATCCTTGTTCACGGCGGATCCAAGGTAGACAAATTCATCTACCACTTCAAAATGCAATCGGTTGTTAACGTTCCAGCGAGGACCAAGTCGAGAGGTTTCTCTAGTCGTTGACACCATCAATCTTGTCTTGCCCTCATTATCAGCAAGGCCCACCTTCGCTGACTCCTTTTCGATTCTTGAAAATACTGCAGTAACCTCTCGCAAATTTCTCCCAATGATGTCTATGTCGTCAGCATACGCCAGCAACATATGGCTTTTCGTTTTAATGGTCTTGTTCGTATTTACTGCAGGCTTTCTTATTATTATCTCCATTAAGATGTTGAAGAGATTGCACGAAAGTGTGTCGCCTTGTCTAAGTCTTCGCTTGGTACAGAATGGTTCAGTGAGGTCTTTTCCCACTTTCACTGCTGATTATGTATCGATTTGCTTTTCGTGGGTCTTTTCCAGGATTTGGCGTAGCGTGAATATTTGGTGTTTGGACATAAGGATATTATTTTTGCAACAAGCTCCAAACACATGTTATATTTGCATCCAAACAACAAACAGCGACAGATTGTCAGAACCTTGTTATTTTTTTTTTAGTTGTGTTCCACAGTGTAATTAGTCTACCTCAGACCCTAAGATTATTGAAAGAAGGTTTCAACATAAACTTTGACGTCAGTCCAAGTTTTATTACGATAAACTTTTGAGCAAATAAATTAATTTTTGCGAAACCGCAATGAATATAGTAATCAAGATTTCAACGTACAATCTCTGAATTAGGGTGGCTCATAATGTAACTTGTATAACATTACAAAGATCGTACAACAAATTTCAATTGTTTATTGTAAGAAATCTCCTAAAATATAAACGATATCACAAATTTAAAATCGGTTTTAATTACGTCTGACTGATGTTATTAACATCAAAGTATAAAGATCAAAAGTTTTGCATTATTATTGGCTAACTTAGACTGCTAGTTTAGCATATAGATAGTGGCTAAATTGGACACCAATTTATAGCATTTTTTTGAAAATCTGTTAGGTGTTTCCCTGCATTTTAAAACATCTATATTTATGCTCTTGCTAATGTTTGATTTAAACTACAACAATTTAAATTATGTTAATTCATATCACATGAAATAAATTTGCCATGTGTCAATGGTATCACATTTGTTAATTTATTAACCAAAAAACGACACTCAATTCAATTCCAGCTCCAGCCAACTTTTCGAGATTTATATATTTCTTATGCAAAATTATCTAATAATTTTTCTCACAACAACTGAAGATGACATTTGAAAACTATATAAATTAAACATGGCATACCAAACTTATATTAATTAACAAATTTCGATAATAAAATAAATTATTATAACTTGAAACTGCGTTAAAATTGGAAACAAGTTAGACAAATATCGAACGAAATGGGGGGAAAAAAAAACTTGAAATTCAACTCGATTTCGATTTGCATACAAAGTTAGAAAAATTGAAAAAGATTTGTGGATTAGATGTCAAATTAATATACAAAGTAGACACTGGATAGAAATGATGGTAAATACCGAAAATATACCGAAAAGAGAGAGAGAGAGAAGAAATTTCGCAACACGTGTGTATGTGGGGGAGATTAAGAATTTTGCAATCGTATTTCGGATGAGGTTTGTGTCTTAAGTCTTTTGTTGCAATTACTTTAAAAAATTAAGTAAATAGTTGCTGTTATACTACTATTCGATATTACGATTCAAATTTCATGCTCAGCTGATTACAGAATTTATTCACATATTCACTGTCACTCCATATTTGGGAATTCTTCGAATATTTGAAATATTTCCTCTGAATAAAACAATTAGATTTTTAAAAAAAAAAAAGATATTTCCAAAGTTATCTAAACAATATGGGCACTGTATGTAATTATTCAAAATTCCTCAAAAGCCATTTCAACACTTCATTCATATGGCTTAACAATCAGTTTAACTACCGATTACGGCCACGTCTGCGTCCTCCTTCTAGCTTTTATAACTCCGTAATTAGCTGAGAACATATACAACAAAACTTGGCTATCATTTTTTTTCAATCAACTACCATTAGCGGTTATATATCACACCACAATTCAAACGATATTACACCACTAAAGAGTTGTACAATTTATCGAGTAGATCTTACGATATGAGAATGACAGTTTTGTTGTTGGTTTTTGTCTTTTGCATTGACCACGTCAAAAAACTTTATTGCTGTATAGCAAACAAAAAATAGCAGACAGCATTATATTAAAATTGCATAAAGATCAATTTAAAATTTAATTATTCTATTGGCAACAGCAGCAACAATAACTGCACCAACTTTAGCAACAATTTAAACGCACTCAACTACAGTTTCATACTATAGCTCAGTGAACTTACTCAGTCACACTCTCCAGCCTCCCCAAACGAAGTGTTGAAAATATTTTCATTATATGTCCGGCCATAACCGGCCACTGAGATGGCGATGGAGATGGAAATGGTGGGACATGAATTTATAATCACACCACTCATAAATGTTGTATCTCTATAGATTTAACCGATTTGTCTTAAGCCAATGACGACAAATATCACCACCATCAGTATGCGGGAAAATCATAACGGTAACGAGAAAAACAAATTAACGTAACAACTAATTGCTTTAACAAAAGTGCAATAACAAAAAAATTGGTTAAGAAAAAATTTGCAACATTCGAGTCTTATGTCCGTTGACTTAAATTAATTGGAGTGCCACAAAAAGGCATAATTTACCAAGTCCACATTTTGAATATTTTCCAAGACAGTGCAAAGAATTGTGCAAAAATGTTAGGATATTATATTAAAAGTATCAGTAACAGATATGAAGCTAAGCAGCAGTCGTCTAAACTTGCGCCCTCCTAAACTGTATATGTCAAATTCTTAACCAGTGCTTTTTAAATATGTTTACCCACAACTATAATATATTTACAAACTACCATATATATGTTTGAGATAGTCTTCCAGGCATATTATTATTAGTATTACAGTATATATGTTTGCCACATAAAATATTATAATGTTTGTGAATCAAACATTACTTGATTGGTTTAACCCAAAACTTATATTCTTTCCATTTTAATTTTTTAACCACTGCTTTACAAACAGCCTGAAAAAATATTTTTTTTAAATATGCTTACCCACAACTATAATATATTTACAACCCACCATGTATATGTTTGCGACATTCTCCCAATTGCGTTATTATAAGTATTACTGTATACACGACGCCTGATCAATAAATTTGTAACTTTTTGAACTTCCCTCGAAGTTATATTAAATGCAACACTGCTCCCTTCAAGTACCACCTGTTGATAGATATTTTGAGCTAATTCCGTCATTTACTTTGCACTTAACAGCTGTTCAAAACATAGAAGCTCGTGAATTTTTTTTTTAAATGGAAAAAAGTCAATTTTGAGTGCTCATTAAATACAATTTTTTGCGAAAAAAAACCGTCAAGCAAACCAAGGAAAAACTTCATAAATACTATGGAGACTCTGCACCATCGATTTCCATGGTAAAAAAAGTGGTTTACTGACTTTCGTTGTGGTCGCACAAGTACAAGTGACGCTGAACATTGTGAACAATTGAGGTCAATGCACCCGAATGTCGAAAAAATCCACGATATGGTGTTGGCCGATCGAAGAGTAAAAGTGCGTTAGATTGTTGATGCCATCATAGGAATTTCATATGGCGGTGTGGTTTCGATTTTAAATGATCAGTTGGGTTTAAAAAAGCTGTCTGCAATATGGGTGCCGCGTTTGCTCTCAATTGACCATAAACGTAATCGTGTGACAACTTCAAAGGATTGTTTTGAGTTGTTTAATTGGTCTACGAATTGGTACCACATCCGCCATATTCTCCGGATTTAGCCCCCAGTGACTATTTCCTATTTCCACACCTAAAGAAATGGCTCGGTGGAAAGAGATTTAGCTTCAACGATGAAATTATTTATTGATCAAAAAAAGCCTATTTTATGGACCTCGAAAAATCTTATTTTTTGAAAGGGATACAAAAATTGGAGAAACGTTTGACTAAGTGTATTGAGCTAAAAGGAGATTATGTTGAAAAATATTTTTTTTTTGAAAAAAATCTCTACATGAGTCATTCATTGACGGCAACCCCTAAACTAACTTTGGTTTTTTTAGAATTTAGAATTTTTTAGAAGAAGTTGTACTGTATTTGTTTACATTCTCCTCTGGTACTCAAATAACTTAAGAAATGAAAATTTCAGCTCTTAACCGGGTGATCGAGGAAATTTTATACCAGTTCCAAACAGCTTAAAAGTTGTTCATGGTTTATCCGATCAAGTGCCTGTTGATGCATAAGTGTATTAGTGGCAGCTCTTATCATCATCGATTCCACGTTTGTTGCCTAAGTCTTGCGTTCATATTTCTCTGGCACGACATGACTATAGTGTAACAATTGTGGTTTGTTTCTTAAAAATCGGTCAACAAATTAGGAATTTTCTTGTTGCATTTTGTTGAAATTATAGAATTTCCATATATTTGAATTTTGAGCTGAAAGCGCAATTTTCCTAAATTTTCCGAATTAGCAGCTCCTTGATTTTAAAAATTAAAGAAAAAACATTTCATATTTATAATTTTTTAAATTTATTGAAGCTCAAGACCTTTTAAATATACCGTAATTATAAAGCTTATCTATTAGCTTTATAATATTTTCAAAAAAATCGAGCACAAAATGTGTTGACTGTCTGTATAGCTATTTCGGATCTTGCCAAGATCTTTATCAGCAGACGTGTTTGGAATTCATCAATACTGTATGTATAGAAACACTCGCCATATTAATGAGAATTCCTTTATACATATGTTCGAAGAATACCAAGCACTAACATTAATAAAAGAGCTTTATATTAAAAAGGACTTGAGCTTGAATAAATTCTACAAATTTTAAGTAGAAAAACAGGCCGACTGAAAAACTCCCACAGGGGAAATGAGGAAAATACTTTCATTTTAATGAGAAGCCTACCTGATTGTTATTAAAACAAATTGGTGGCAACGAATCGAATGTCGATCATGCCCGTGTTCACAAGGCAAAAATTTTCAATAAAACAAAGGCATCAATTTAGTATAAATATAAGTATTAACACATTAAATATATTCAGAATTTTAGTGGCAGACTTCATGCGGAAAACTCTGTTCTTTCTGTTGTTTGGATGCAAATATAACGTGTTTGTAGCTTGTCGCACATATACTATATTTGTGTCCAAACACATTGTGTTGGCTATTTAATATTACATGTTGGAGACACAATGATAAATAGGTTATAATAAAGGGTATCTCAGTAAGAAGGCACTTTTTTATTTTAAAAAAAAAACACGTATTTTTTGGGATACTTGTGATTTTGTTATTGTATTGTAAAGAAAACACGTTCCGCTGAAGTATGGAATAAAATATCCGTCGAATGGCCCCCACGGCTCTGATGACAGGCCATTACTCTTTTCATGAACTTTTTCATGACTTTTTCACAGAGATGTGGCCGTATCTCACCGACGACACATTGGATTTTGGATTTCAGCTCAGGAATTGTTTCTAGTTTATTCGCATAAACCCAAAATTTCACAAAACCCCAAAGAAAGAAATCCCACGACGTTAAATCGCATGATCTTGGTGGCCAGTTGACATCAGAATTTCTTGAGATAATTAGTCCTGGAAATCGTTCCTGCAATAAATCAATTGTTTCATGTGTGGTATGGAAGGTGGCGCCATCTTAATGGAACCACATGTCGTCCAGAACTATGCCGTCCAGTTGCGGACACAAGAACTCCGTTTTCATGTTCCTGTAACGAATGTCGTTCACAGTCACTGCAAGTTCGGTCTCATCTTCAAAAAAAGTAAGGCCCAATCATGTCTCCTGACCAAAATCCGCACCAGACAGTTGCTCGTTGTGGGTGCATTTATTTCTCATGGATTGTATGAGGATTTTGTGAGTCCCAAATTCGACAATTTTGTGTATTCACGAAGCCATTCAGATGGAAATGCGCTTCATCGAAGAAGATGATTTTTTTTGAAAAATTGGCATTGACTTCACTTTGCTCCATTAACCACTGAACGAATTGCCGACGCTTTCCATGGTCGGCAGGTTTGAGCTCCGCAGTAAGCTAAATTTTGCACGATTGGAGACGACGGGTTTTTGTCAAAATTAGCGGCGTAGTGCTTCGTGAAATTTTAAGTTGTTGAGAACGTTGCCGAATTGATCCATTCGGGATTTCGGCGACACTCTCGTTTACAGCAGCAATGTTTACGCGATGGAGTCGTATTGCCCGTAACCGACTCATATTTTTCAAATTTGTTGACGAGTCTTCGATTGGTCGACACATTAGGTGCCTTTTCTCGACTGAAAATTCTTCGAAGTTTGCTAGCGGTCTCAGCATAACTTTCCAAATTTTTGAAATAAGTTTTCACAATTATAACGCGTCTCTCTCTCTCGTAATGCGTTCCATGTTTAATAATCGGAATAAACATATGTGACAGCTGCCAAATTTCAGCGTTGCCACTTCCACAAAAAAAAATTGCACTAAATTTAAAAAGTGCAACCTTAGTGAGAAACCTTTATATGTTTTTGTGACCCAAATGTGGCTTTGTTTGTTGCAAATTGCTGAAAACAAAAACCTGACAGACAAGAAACAAACAAAAAAAGCAGCAGATCGTAAATTCATAAAAACAATGCTTGCAACCATATACATGGTTCCTGCAATATGTTGACGGGACCGCTATATTTTCAGCATGTGAACTGACATAGAAATCTTGAATTTGTCATAACTCAAGACAGTTAGCAACAGCAAAAAAATGCAGAGATAAAATGGTCGAAGTTCTAATAAATCCTAACGTTTGATGCAGAACTTTGAAGATTTATTGAACCTTGGTAAAAAAAATAAACGGGAACTGAAATATAGAAGAAAAATATTTTAGGGTACGTAAATGAAGGATTTAGATAAAACATTCATTACAATTTTATTTTATTTCATTTATTCAAGCTCAAGAACTGTATCTCTTTAGCAGAAATAAAGAATAATTTTGAGCTTGCATAAATAAACTAAAATAGTTCTAATAAAAGGCCGATCAAATAAATATCATCCCTGATATAATATTTACTGTATCCCTTATTAGTCATTATCTGCATCTAAAATCCTATTCTTTGTCTCAATTAAAAAAATCTGTCACTGCTTTAGATTCAGGAAACAACGTTTCTTTTCGAAATATGGTGTTGTAATCATAAGATGTTTTCTATATGTTACCAATTTTCGTTAACTTTTTTAACGTTTCTATCCACTGTTCCGCTACTTTTTCTATTTCCCTCAAAACCAATTTTCTAACCAACAAAATAATATATGGTATTTACAATGCCGTTGTAGCACTTTATAGAGCATAATTAGTATGCAGCCAAATGATATGATGGATGCCGATCCAATATAAAGACTTTGTTTTCCTAATTCTCAGAAGAAAAATAATTTCGTTATCATAAATTAATAGATTGTATGTGAATCGATTGCTGCATCGAACTGGTTGGCGAAATATGTTATCTTCGTGTTGTAAGGATAAGTAAGTAAGTATGTGAATAGTACAAATTTCGAGTTGTGATTTCAACCAAACCAACATCACACAATTAAGATATTATTGCATACAAGAAAAAATATTAATTACCTGAATTTACACTGTAATTTGTAAGACATATCCTAAAAAGGAAGTTTGTGTTTTAAGTCTTTTGTTTTGTAAGAATACGCCAGCAGAGAATACAAAGTTTGCAGTAATGGAGTGTGAAATACTACAAAGTTTGCATTGCTTTGTTTTTATGGGTATAGTTACGAAAACTCCGTAACTGGTTGATGGTATAAAGCTTGTGTCTTAAGTCTTTTAATTTGTATGAGGATCATGGTATTAATTAATATGTCATCAGTGTTTTGTTGTATCCTTTAAAGACTAAGTAATCAAGAAAAATAAAATAATAAAATCGGTCGTAAAATAAAATAAATAAAATAAATTTGAAATAAATATAAATATAAATACAAATTTGTCTATTTTGGCGTAGAATACGTCTTACCTTACGGTATAGGGAGTCACGTCAGATTGTTATTGTTGTAATCTTTATTTCATTGATTATGAGGAAACGGCGAGATAACTTTTTTTAAAAATTTTTTTGTAGGTAAATGAAGATGTTATCTTTCGTTTGATATACATTTCATATTGGTTGATATCTTCCTAATATTTAAATTTCTCAAATGAAAATTGTTTAAACACATACACTCAAACATATGTGTGGTGTTTGGTTGAGTGTTTGAGTTTGTAGCGTGAACACAAACTATGCTGCTGTTTTAGTATGGACACAAACCTTCGGCTGTTGTTTTGATTGATGAAATATTGAAATTTCGTATATTTACTTATGTATTTAAGTGAAACAAAATGTTAAATGTGAATTTGAATTTAATTATAAAATTATAATTAATTTAATTATAATTATAAAAAATATATGAAAAAATGAATTCATACATTTTTATGTTAAATGAAAGTGCTGCCAAGTAAGCAAAATAACAATGCTGCTTGATGCTGTTTGACAGCAGCTGACAGTTGACGTTTAGTAAATTAAAATAACAACTACTAATCAAAATAGCACCTACACGAAACACAAGAAAGCAACGAGTGGTTGTTATGTTATCATTTATTGTTATATATGTTTTCTGTCTTATCGGATGGCGTCTTCTACGTTAAACTTAATGGCCGTGTCTCTGACACAGCCTGCAGGGACAGTCCGTGGCCGAAGGCCTCGGACAACTGTCTGCTGTAATTTTTTAGGGATATTCACTTTAGAAAAGAAATTTTTTGAACTAAAAAAAAAGAATACGAGAAATTATATAACCAAACCCTTTTATCTAACGTTATAAATATTTTTTGAAAATTTTTAGAAGTTGTATAAAATTGTAGCAGATCTGGTTACGTAACGTAGTTATAAAGGATGTCCCAACAAAAGTGCACGACTTATTTTAAGAATAAAACGCATATTTTTTAACCAAGTGGTGATATTTTTACTGCGTTGCAGGGTGGACGTCTTCCGATTAAGTATGGAAGAAAAAAATTTCTGGCAAATGCAACCATGCCCTTGCTTCGCGACATTTGAGACTGTTGCGATCGAAGACGAATTGATGTAGCCGGTGTTTCAACGTCAGCAGCAATGTTTTCGAGAGACCGACTGGTACGTTGAAGCACAGGAGACTTACTGTCCAGAATCGACGACGCAGTTTCTTTAAATTGTTTGATCACTCTTCGAACGGTTGACACATTAGATGCAATTTCTCAACTCTTTTGTAACAGGATTTCAGAGTGATAACGCGTTCCTCATTTATGTAGTGCTCCAGTTTTAATAATCGGAACAATCGCAGTCGAGAATTGTCAAATTTCAGAGCTGCCGCTTCCAAACAAAAAATAATATCAAAAATCGTGCACTTTTGTTGAGACACCCTTTAAATGGATTATTTGTTTTGGAATGGTATCAAATATAATACAAGGATTCTATGGATTCGAATTCAAGGATTGTGCGTCTATGTAAAGGGAAAAATACAAAATCAATTATATCGACTAATCTTAAATACAATGCAAAATATCCCTCCTTTTACCGTTCGGAACCGGTGTAAAACTGTAGGTCCCAATCAGTGAGTGTAGAACGGGCACAGCCCACTGATTGTGAGAAGCTCTCCCTATCCCATCATGGGATGTAATGGGAAACTATTTATTTATTTATTTAAAACATCCATTGTTTTCATTTATTTATTTTTTTCTTCTGTCTTTCCCTCCAAGTGAAGTCCTAGATATTTGACATCATCTTTGCCAGGAATAATCGTACCATTAAGGAGCACAGGCGGGGAGTTCTCTCTCCGTAAAGTGAATGTAATGTGGTTTGATTTTTGTGTGTTCACTATAATATACCACTTTGAGAGCCAGTGGTATAGACTGTCGAGTTGCAGTTGTAATATTCTTGAAGCTTCAGATGCCGATGGGAGAGAGCATAAAAATGCCGTGTCATCAGCATAGGTTGCTACAGTGACGTCATCTCTAATCGGCATGTCAAAGGTAAATATTGTATACAAGACTGGGCCAAGTACGCTGCCCTGTGGAATACCGGCTTCTATTTTATAAATGTTGGATACGTCATTATTGACTTTAACATAAAAGCACCTGTTACTTAAATATGACAGGAAAAACATGTAAAACGGAGCTGGAAGAATATTTTTTAATTTGAAAAGGAGTCCATTGTGCCAAACTTTGTCAAGTGCTTGTTGCATATCCAAAAACACAGCAGAGCAGTACCTTTTATTTTCAAACGAATCAGTTTTTGTTTTAATTATTCGGTGAGATTGTTCTGGCGTTCCATGTTTATGACGAAAGCCGAATTGGTGGTCAGGGATGATTCTGTTTTTTTCAAGAAGGGGCAGTATGCGCTTAAGGAGTAGCCTTTCAAACATCTTCGAAAAAACGGGCCGTAAACTAATTGGTCTGTAGGAAGAAACTACAGTTTCCGGCTTGGTAGGTTTTAGAACCATAAATATTTCCGCACACTTCCATTGTGAAGGAAAATGTTGTAGTCGTAGAATAGACTTTAATATTAACGTTAAGAACATAATTCCTTTAAGCGGCAAGGATTTTATAGCTTTAGCATCAATTTTATCAAATCCTGTGGACTTTTTATTGTTTCATATTTTTATTTCCGATTTAGTTTCGTTTGGGGTAATATGCTTGATTGGAAGATCCATTTGAAACGCAACACCTAGAAAATTCAGAATATCACTGTCATTTGAATTGGTGCAACAATGTGCTTTGAAAGTGTTCTATAAATGCTCTACAAAGGCCGTAGATTTTTGTTCATCGGTTCTACATCATAAACCATTAGCATTTCTAATAGGAACGTTTCTTTTTACAGGACGCTTAAGGTATTTAGTGGCATTGTATAGCTCATGTTCTTTGTTTTTATTATGAGGCTTTAGTTTGCTGAGATACTGACCAGTATTTTTGTTTCTCTCTTTAGCCAAGGCGTCTGAGCATAGTTTAATGGCAAGGTTCCAATTTGTTTTATCCACGGGATTTCTCGTACCGTGCTAAACTCTTCTTAGCCGTCGTGATTGTCTAATCATTTCTCTTGCTACTGCAGATGTTCGAACTTTTAGACCAAAATTCTGAGATGGCTCAACAGATGGGGTAGATAAAAGTGCAGCTTCGTGAATCACTGCAGTGAATGTTTCGACAGCAGTATCTAAGGCATCTCCTGTTTTGATTTCTATGTTGAGATTCAAATTGGTTTCTATTAATTCACTTAATTGATTCAAATTTGTATTTTTATAAATCAGTTTGTCTTTACTAGGAGTTAATTCTACAGTGACATTGTAGTTGACAGGAATCGGAGAGTGATCAGAATATAAATTATCATCATTTAAAATGTCACTGTACCTGGAAATGCCACCATATGCAACAAAGTCAAGAAGATCCGGAATTTTAGTCGGGTCTGTGGGCCATTATGTAGGTCTTCCTCCTGATAAAGTACTGAGGTTATTTTGCATTATACATTTACATAGTTGTCTACCCTTAGGATTGGTTAACCTAGAACCCCGCCATGGGTGTTTCGCGACAATGAAACGAGGACCTAAACTTTTAAAAAAGTTGTCATATTCTTCGCATTTTACGTTATGTCTTGGAGGAAAGTAGATTGCGTAAATGTTGATAGGCCTATTATTGCAGACAACTTTTACACCAGCGGCTTGTATATATCTGCGTTGACATTCTTCTGCAATTTCATACCGAATACCCTTCTGAGGTTCCAATTTTATATGCCACGTTCAAGAATTTCGACTTGTATTTGGCGAATGTTGCGAATAATGTTGACTTCGAGTTTCTCAATTGCAGCCAGTTTATCCATGTACAGTTTTAACTTTATGTAGGTCTATAGGAAAAAACCTGGAAGTGTGATATCATATAATCTAGGCCGCCAATTCAGCGGTTCGAAGCACCAAATTAACTGCTCACCAAATTGTTTTGGCACTAATATTATACACGCCAAAAAATCTTTTTTTTTGTTGTTGTTTGGATGCAAATGTTTACGTGTTTGTAGCTTGTCGCAAATATAGTACACTTGTGTCCAAACACATTGTGTTTGCTACTCAATATGATATGTTGGAGACACAATGCTTAGTACGTTTAGAATATGTTTTTGTGACCCAAATGTGGATTTGTGAAACTGGAAACTGTAGACAACAAAAACGTGACAGGCAACAAACAAACAAAGCGGCAGCATAATTTCAATTTATAAAAACAATGTCTGCAAACATATACATGTTTCCGGCAATATTTTACAGGAGCCGTTTTTTTTCAGCGTGTGTGACCTGTCATCAAACTTCGTACAGACAAATTTACATCTACAAGAATCACCCATTATTTGGCAATCTAAAAGCCTCTTGGTCAAATCTGCTCTATATATAAGTAGCTGCAATGGTGCAATTAGTGCTCATGAGAATATAGGCTCGATCCCTGCTCTGACCGAAGTGACGCCATCACTACCGAGTAATTAGACCATGAAAATGTTTTCCTAAAACCGTTTGGATACGGTGTAAAACTGTAAGTACCAACCGGTGAGTGGTAAACTAGGACCTGCACAGTTCACTGACGTTGAGAAGGGATGTAATGGGGAACGCTTTTTGCTTGCTTTTCAAACCAAATACGGACCAGTTGGGCCTCATCGCTGACCGAATTGTTGTTTGAAAACAATTGATCTTTTTCAAGACTTGTGGTGAATATATAACAAACTGCATGCCAAACTGAAATTCATTGAATTGATGCAAATGATATTTGTGCAATTGCAATACAATTTTTATAGATTTAAAAATGTTTCGAGTTTCAATGATTTCATGCCATTGTTCGTTGTGGTTCATAACAACTGCTTTGTTAACTTTGGTGACTAAAACGGTGGCGATTCGTAAAGTCGGCCTGGATGAAATATCAAACAATACTGAAGAAAAATACGAAGAAATGAAAAATGAAGAAGTGAAGAAAATGTCATCCAAATTCTTATGGGGAAATTACCTCCAAATAAATTATAATTTGGCAAATTTAAATAACATTTGACGAAAATCTACCCTTCATCGTATTATTCCACATCTATAAAACGAACCAGAGGCGTGTCATTCATGAGCATGAACATCAGCTATCATTGATGTTTATTGTACCATTCTTGGTACCAAATAAAAATGTAGGCGAAGTTGATTGCATCACTACCATGTTTGCAAAATTTTTTTCTAATACATTTTCAAATTCATCAACCAGATAAAAAGTTATCGTTCAAGTTCATGCTCATGTATGATAAAACTGTGGTACGCTTTCATGATAGAGTTTCATCGAGCTTTCTTACTAAGAGATATTATTAAAACTGGTCGCATATTTGAACAAGATTTAAATACAATTCAGCCAACAAATTAAAACAGTTATTGTGAATATAACAAAAAGATAAAATAGTTTTCCAACTCGATTTTTTTAAAATATTTTCCATTTATTAAATATTGAAAACTGTTACTTTCATCTCACAACTTTGTTAAACGTTATACATTAATCTCGTAACTTTCGCTTTCATCCTTTAATTTCTTATTTGTCTATCATCACTTTCTTATCCATTATTTTCTTTTTTACCACACATTATCATTATTTGAAAACATTTCTTATTTCCTACTCGTAACATTTTCATGATTGCATTGTGTTCTTACAGTTTGCGTTTCCAATTTAATTAATTTTCAAAAGACTATTTTGTCTATGCAACGTTTTCACGTTTGTTGCTTAAATCTTTTATATGACTCCATGGTTATATATTTTTTTTCGGAAACTTTTGTGGGCGCCTTTGAGATTTCCTCTCCCTCCTCCCACATTAATGGCATTGACAATCATCTTGTAGTTTTATGACATTTCGTGTTGTGGAATTTTTATTATTATTTACAGTGTCGCGGTGGTTTGATTAAAGCCAAGAGTTTATTATTCCATAATGTTTGCAAACAATTTTTTTATCTCAAACAAAAAATCAGCGCGTGCACGACACGCTTATGCTTAAAGGCAAATGTTGACATTTAAAAAAAAATAAATAACAGAGAATAACAAAAATCAATGCCTTAACTAAGCAAGAAGACATTAACTGCTTCCAGCTTAAGTCGCAAACGAAGATTCACCAAAAATCGCCAAGATTAGCAAAGCAATTGTTATGAACCACCACTAACAATGGCATGAAATCATTGAAACTCGAAACATTTTTAAATCAATAAAAATTGTATTGAAATTACAGCAATAGAATTTGCATCAATTCAATGAATTTCAGTCATGAAAACAGCAGTCTGGCATGCAGTTTGATATATATTGATCATGGGGTTGTTAAATATTTATGAATAACAGCAAAACAAAAATATGGAATAATTTGAGATAATTTTCTTGAAATCATGCAGCTCTAACATTACAAATTGATTTTTGTTGCTGTAGTTGTTATATTGGCTATGCAATAATTTTTGTTGTTGCTAATTTAATGGCTCCTAAATGGATTTCGAAAATTCCCAAAGTACAATTACTAAGTAATTGTAGGCAAAATTAAATTGAAACCTTTTCATTTGGTTTCTATTTGTGTAATTTTCCTCAATTTTTTTTTTAAATCAATTTAACACTTGTTGCACAGTGTAATTGCCGGTAAATTGATTTAGGTCAATCAAAATTAATGTAACACCTTTTGTTGTGTTCAAATTGTAGAGTTGTTTTTTTGAAGCTGGTTACATTTTCCACAATAGTAGGAAAAAGCGGATTTGTTTCTTAAGTCTTTTGTTTGAGCTTTAGCTAAAATTAAATTGCAAAAAAGGCAAAAATTACCAACATTTTGTTGGAAACTTGACGTTTGGTCAAGGAAATTGAAACAATCTAGCATTGTTATTGTTACAGCATAGATTTAGAAGTTTGTGGTAACAATTAGAATTATTCTAAGGACCACAGCAGATGTAATGGTTGCAAAATACCAGAACTTCCATATAAATTTCAAACAGTTTTAGAGCCTAAGCTATATTTGCACACCAGGACTACCTACAGTGTCATTTTTTTTCGACTTGGCTCGTTGAAACGAAAAAAAAACTGACATAAATTAATGAGGCACCCCAAAGATGACACCCGTACTCTATACAATCGTCATGATAACAATGCATATTAAAGCATCTCAAGTCTGGTGAACATCAATGGAAACGAAGTTCAACATTGAAAAGATGCAAAAGGTGAAATCAATGTCCTTCTTGGTACAATAAGAACCACATCGACAAGGACAATGGAAGCAATACGTTCCATGATTGAGGTACGGATTACGAACAAACATGTTTTGGCACACGCTGAAAAATTCGTATTTTGTTGTTGTTTGGATTCATATATAATGTGTTTGTAGCCTGTCAGAAGTATAGTATACTTGTGTCCAAACACATTCTGTTTGCTATTCAATATAACATGTTTGGAACACAATGATCAATAGGTTATAATCTGAATATTGCCAGACAAATGTGGTCTAGTTTGTTGAAAATTGCTGAAAACAAAAACATGACAGACAATATAGAAACAAAAAGCAGCAGATCTTTAATTCACGAAACCAATGCTTGGAAACATGTGCATGATTCCTGCAATATGTTGCTGGGAACGTTATTTTTCAGCGTGCAAGGCAGTGACCGTAGGCAATAGCAGAATGGATCCATTTACCAGAATCGCTGACACGGTGTTTACCATCGTAAAAGAGACAGTTCGTGGCCGTTGGTGGTACAATGGTTAGTGTGAGCGGTTCTTGTACCTGAAAACATGGGTACAATCCCTAGTCTGACCACATTACATTTCGTTCGAAGATAGTCACCTCGCTTAGAGATCGAGCGGCACTATGGATCGCTGACACGATGTTCACCATCGTAAAAGAGACAGTTCGTGGCCATCGGTGGTGCCATGGTTAGTGTGCGCGTTTCTTGTACATGAGAACGTGTGTTCGATCCCTGCTCTGCCACTTTACATTTCGATCGACGGTATTCACTTCGCTTAGTGATCAAGCGGTGCTGTGGAAATCGCTGACGGTAGTGCAATGGTAGTGTGCGCGGTTCTTGTACCTGAGAACGCGGGTTCGATCCCTGCTCTGACCACATTACATTTCGTTCGACGGTAGTCACCTCGCATAGTGATCGAGCGGTACAATGGAATCGCTGATACGAGTTTCACCATCGTAAAAGAGACAGTTCGTGGCCGCTGGTGGTACAATGGTTAGTGTGAGCGGTTCTTGTACCTGAAACATGGGTTCGATCCCTAGTCCGACCACATTACATTTCGTTCGACGGTAGTCACCTCGCATAGTGATCGAGCGGTACAATGGAATCGCTGACACAATTTTCACCATCGTAAAAGAGACCGTTCGTGGCTGTCGGTGGTGCAATGGTTAGTGTGCGCGGTTCTTGTACCTGAAAACATGGGTTCAATCCCTAGTCTGACCACATTACATTTCACTATGGATCGCTGACACGATGTTCACCATCGCAAAAGAGACAGTTCGTGGCCATCGGTGGTGCCATGGTTAGTGTGCGCGTTTCTTGTACAATAGAACGTGTGTTCGATCCCTGCTCTGCCCACTTTACATTTCGATCGACGCTATTCACCTCGCTTAGTGATCAAGCGGTACTATGGAAATCGCTGACGGTAGTGCAATGGTTTGTGTGCGCGGTTCTTGTACCTGAGAACGTGGTTTCGATCCCTGCTGTCACCACATTACATATCGTTTGACGGTGGTCACCACGCTTGATGACCGCGGTAGTATCGAGTACTAAGCTATGAAAAGGCTTCTGGAAATAACGTCCGGAACCGCTGTAAAACTGTTGGTGCCAATCAGTGTGTGTAAAGCTATAAAACGCACAGCCCAGTGATTGTGAGAAGCTCTCCCCAAACCCTTCATGGGATGTTAAGAGAAACCATTATCAGGATCTTCAGATTCTTGTAGCAATAAAAGTGCTGCTCCTGGGTGGCTGCTGCCTAATCTTGTTAGCCTGTGTTATCACATTGGATAAAAAAAAACCGAAGTAACTCTTTCAACGACTGCCACAACCACGTAACATGTCCCAAAAATGGTCATTCTTGAATCTGCATTTACAATGCGGCGAAGATGTTACTATCATATTGTTACGTCTTGATATATTCATTTGCACATTTCTTCACATTTTCATACTTTTTGTGGGCATGAGATGGAAGTAGTACAACCTACATTTAGGCTAATATTATCATCTTTAAATTGAATTGCATTAATAAGTGTGTATTACATTGTCCAATCAAATGTTGTACAATATATTGCACTTCTGTCGGAGACGATAACCTGGCTTAGCGATGGCTACATTATCGAGTAATTATTAAAATTCATTTAAAAATTAAATTATATGAAGAATACGAAACTAAGGCTCAGTTTCTCAGTTGAAAATTCTCCATTTAAATGGACTTTAATGTCCGACGTTTTTCATTGAATATGCAAATTTGTCTATGACCTTTAAATTGAGCTTTTAAATGACGAATGTGAAACTCGCCCTAAGCCTAAAACACGCTTATTTAAATCCAATCATAAAACACAATTTGGCTTTACTTCCAATAAACTGTATTGACCGTATATAAGTTTGTTTCTTAAGTCTTTTGTGTTTTATGGCAACCTACTTGTTAGCACAATTTTTGCTTTGTCTAAAAAAGGGTGTTGTTTTCTACTCACCTGACCTAATTTCTCACCCCTCCCTCTCAATTACATCCAACAATTAGTTAGTATCCACCCAAAAAAAGCAAAAAAATAACATGATTCCCAAGGTTATCCCGGCAAATGTTACAATTGCATTCATAAATCGTCTGTATTGGAGTTGTCTGCTAAGGTATCTGGCTTTGCCTGTATCTAACAGTATACGGGTGCTAATATATCATCATTTAATACATCGAGTGTACATGATATAAAAAAATATAAAAAAAAAGTATAAAATAAAAAAATAAATACAAATTGATATAAAATTTTGGAACAGATAACAATTGCGAAACCTGCCAACATTCGTTTATTACTGAAACCTGTGATCTTTTGGCAAAATTTGTTTTCCTGCATCTAACATGTGACTGCGATCTTATCTTTCAGCTGATTGTGTGTTGTTGTTTTTGTTTTGTGTTTTTCTCTCTCTCACTGTGATTGACCCAAATTTTATGATTTCAATTTGCCAATTCTCAATGTATTTCATATTGGTTAAATCTATGATGGTGATCTTATTAACACATTGTATAATTTTTATCAAAAAAAGAGTGTGTGCAAAAATTTTAATTGTTCCCCCCAACCACAGTGGGGTATTTGTCGAAAATAATGGAACTAATTGAGGCGTGTCTAACCGGTTAAGCCGAACAGAATCAAATTTCACACAGGCATAGCTGAGGTTTTGCGCTATGGAAAACAATACACTGAAGGGTCATCGACACCACCGGAACGGCACAGTGCGAGTCAAAATTTGACTTCGCCGGAGATCAATATAATGTTTGCCTTTGTAAATTTTACGATTTTTTTTATTGCAATTTACTAAATACTAAAACCCAAGAGATGCGTTTTAAACCTCATGACATTTTTTCTTTTAGTATTACGTGTCATAGAGATTGCACATCACATATTAACTACGCTTAGTGTGCCGGATTATCAAGAAAATACAAAAACAAGAAAAAGTGCATGACGCATTGCGGTTTAAGGCGCATCTGAGCCGTAGTTGTGTATACGGTTTTGATAAATCTTTGATACCGTTGGATCTTTGATACCGTTTATCTGAAAAACTAAACCTAACTCACGAATTACAAATTAATATTTTCCAAAAAATTTGATGATGAGTATCGCATGGCAAGTGATAAAAAGAACGCTGTACGTGTGGTAACGCTTCAGCCAGCTGCAATGCGAGGTGCGTTGGAGCGCACGGGAATAGAAAAATTGAACCCTACAGGAGGGAGAATGAGGGCCATGAATTCTTCTGAAGGATGCCAAATTCGGCCAACGGAAATGGATCAATTTCCCCCTTTTGTGGGTATAAGCACGAGAATCTTGCCACAAATGTGCAGAGTATGGAACATGGAATATAGAGAGATAATTAAAAAATCAAGGAGCGTTCGAACTCACGAGCGATGTGTTCGATTTCTATCAACACATTATTAAATGTTACATTGGAAAATAACAAAAAGAATAGTTTTTGTGCTGAAGGCTGTTTTGCTATTGCACTTTCTTTTTTCTTACATCTTCTTTAACATTAGATGTAATATCATTGTTAAAATAATTAAAGCAATATTTAGCTCACTGAAATAATTGTTTTTGTTTTGCCATAAACAGAGCGACGACAAAAGGTATTGAATAATATAGGGAACTTATTGTACTCTTTTTCCGCTCTCATGGAGAGAGGCTGAGTAAAAGAGCATAAACGAGTCGTATTCTCTTTATACAACATTGGAATATAAATGCACCATTTCGACAATGTTTGTACATAAAATAGTACACAAAGCATAAATGTTACAGACGTCATCACTGTTTCATATCAAAATTATGAATGGACCAAGTTATGCCAAAAAAAAGAGGAATACATTTTGAATCATTCGACAGATGCTTTTGAGTTATACAATTCATTCCATGACTTCCCTCTAATATTCAATACTCTTTGGCGACGACGACCTGCCTGTTTGTTCGCTGTCGCTACATCAATATGATCATACTTATTTTCAGGCAGACTATTGTGGTACAATAACCACGTATGAGATGCTAACGCTGTGTGTTGTTTGCATGTGTTCACTTTGAGAGATTGCTCTACCCGTGCCTACCCAATGTGCACAAAAACGGATACGGATCAGTTTCGAACTCATTTCGAGTCAGTAAAAACATAAAATGAGTATCAGTGAAATTTCGATTTGGCGGATCTATCTCGATCTCGTTTCGAGTCAGTAAAAACATAAAATGCGAATCAGGGAAATTGCGATTTGCGGATCCATCTCGAACTCGTTTCGAGTCTGTAAAAACATAAAAAACAAATCAGTGAAATTGCGACATGCCGAATCCGTCGCGAATTCATTTTATTTTCCAAAAATGAATCCGAAACGGATTCGAATATGCAGTTCGTTACGAATTCGAGACGGATCCGAAAATGTACAAAAACGATTCGCGTTTTCGAAAGGATTTTCATACGAATACGAATTCGTTATGAGTTCGTAACGGATGCCAGTTTCGGATTAAATGTCGGCAGAAACGGAGCTTCTCACAACCAGTAAGCTGTACGCTTTCTAGTTTTACACTCACTGATTGGGACCTACAGTTTTTACACCGATTCCGAACGGTATTTTGAGAAGATTTTACATGGCTTAATACTCGATAGTGTCGCCGTCACTATACGAAGTGACCGGCCCCGAAAGAAATTAAAGGTGCAGGGGTCAAACCCAGAACCTCATATGCAAGACGCGTGCACACTAAACATTGCATCGCCGATGACCAGAGACCAATTCTCTGATTTACTTGTCCCAGGATATTTCAAAATATATAAGGGTGGGGATCACATACAGGAGGGAGGCGTAGACTGACTCACTCCTTGCCAAAGCGCAGTTAGTACAGCAATTACCCGGCTTAAGAAAACCAAGTTGCTTGTGCTGATGATTTGTTGAAAACCGCTGAAAACAAAAACGAGGCAAACAACCGCTAAAACAAAACGAGGCAAACAATGTCGTCAATCTGCTATTGAATATGGTCACTTTTGAGTATGGGCGTTTTTTAACAGAACTTCCAAGCAATGGATGACTCAGGGTAAGGGTACGATTAAGTCGGTTCACCCGACTGAAACTTATGTACTGGTTTTAAACTTCTTCCACTTTGGCTTTTCTAAATTTACTTTTTATTGGGCTCAAAACTACAATATATACTAAATATTGGTTACAGGCTCCACCTAGAAAACTTCCCATTAAACAAGAAATTTCTCAACATATGTTAGTCCAGACACAAACCAAAATAAAAGCAAACAATATAGTTGATAATTGTGGGTTGTAGCATAATAGTGTTAAAAAAAGTGGTTTAATGTTTATTTAATTTAGCCGGCAACGTACGATAAGGAACTTCGTTCCAAAAACAAAATGCAAGGTTTTTCAAGGGTTCAAATTTTTTTGATGGCTTCCATTGTGCGACCCCATTGGGGCTGTGGCACTTTTCTATTTCGTATTGCCCATTACATCCCATTAAGAATTATCGAGAGCACCTCTCCAACCAGTGAACTGTGCGCTTTCTAGTTATACACTCAGTGATTGGGACCTACAGTGTTACACCGGTCCCGAACGGTATTTTGAGCAGCATTTTCATGGCCAAATAACACGGTTGTAGTGGAAAAAGTATCAGCGTTCTAGTAAATTGCACCGGCTCCATGAAATGTCGGTAGAATGTCAAATTTTGGATAAAATAGATGTCTTCCAGTTCTCAGATATTCCTGAACTTTTTTTTTTTAATTTTTTCACTTTTTTCAGCATAACTTCAAGGCAATCCAAAATATTCACTCACAACATTTCACAACAAATTGTAGCCATGGTAAATTTGTGAACGTATTAATACAATCTGAATGTGTCTGGTCACCTTAAATAGAGCATAAAGACCACTTTGTATCTTTTCAATAACATGGTATGTAAATGTCATCATTACTCGAGAACGACGTATCCGATTTTGTCTGAATAAATTTAGAATTACAATACTTTTAATTTATTCTTATACCATTTCTCAGTGTCTTCAACAGGTTTCCAGTTATAAAAAAAAGTTTTGAAAAAAACTTAAAACTTTTTAAAAGATTCAAATTTTGTATTATTAAACAACACAGAAAACATAAAAACAACAACAAAAACTGTACAGTTTTATTAGTTTATCTTAAAGGGACATGACCTGTAAACAAAATGACACATGGATCATAAAAATCGATGGACGCATTTCGCTTTTATGCACAATTTAGTGAAGGTATCTCATTTTGTCAAGAATTGTTACTCATCATATGCATCTCAGACAAAAAATTTGACTTGATACTGACATTTCATGGGTACGGATCCACGCAGTAGGCTTGCCTCTATCCAACACAATTTACTAGAATGATTTTCTAGAACGTTGATTTCACGCCAAAAACTAGAACAAGGAGACTTTCGTGAAAAGAAATGTAAGGTGGTCAGAGCAGGGATCGAACCCCCGTTCTCATGTACGGCAGCCGCGCACACTACCAATGTCACACCGACAGACGGTCTGTGGCGCATAAATATATTCATTTCTCTAGCACAACACTTCAGCTGGGCACAGAACCAGCCATTTAGAATCAGCTGAATTAATTAAATTTTTTTCGCGAGATTACGCACTGTGCAACCTTCGGCTTTAAATCCCTCAGACAAACATTTGATTTCTCAGACACAAAATGTGTCAATTTATTTATTGATTGATTGGAGGGTTTTGAAAAAGGATTTTTGTGTTTCTTATATGATTGATATTTAACTAAAACATATTCTGTTCTGTTAATTCTGAGATATTTTTAAGAAAAAGTGCAATAATCTTGTTAAACATTCATTTATTAATTTAATTATACAAGAAATTTTTAGATTTGACATAAAATTTTAGGTGTAATATGAAATAGAGACAAACGCAATCAAAAGACTTAAGACACAAGCATGTTAAGGAAACATTAAATAACATAACTACTTAAGATAACGCATTAAGAACAAGGAAATGAAATGAATGGAATTGAAATGTTTTACTTTCTAGAATTTTGACGATTTGCAGAATTTTGTTTAAGACTTAAATGAACTGGGTTAAAATGTTTCAAACAACAGAAGGTTACAGACTTGAAAAAAAAAACACTTAAGAATTTTTAAATGTTTTAAAGAATTTTTTATAAATCTTGGAACAATTTAATGTAAATCTGCAATAGTAAAAGATTTGGAATATTATTTGATTTCTATTAAAAATTATCCCAGCTTCTGAAAATTGTTCCCTGTTCATTCAACTCCTGAATTATGTCATTTCCCACCAAAAACAAAACATGAAGTCATTCTTAGCATTCTTCCGCCTATGACTCAATTGGCTAAACAAAAAGAACGTCAAATTTTTTTTATTTATTAACAATTTAATTTCAACTTTATGTTGTTCATTTTTATTAATTTATATATTTTGTTTTGTTCGCTTTGTGAACAATAAACTCACAAAACAATTGTATTTTCGCACAAAAATCACATAAAATAACAAAATTTTACAACATTTCTAACACTTCATAAACAAAAGAACCGTGTTAGGTTCGAATGGGAAGGGGGATCGTATACGCGGAACGCTCCGGTCGACCCCAAAATATGAACCTACCTCTACCTACACTTTGGTTGAAGACTATTGCGCCATAAACATAAAGTTAAACTCCATAAATGTTATTTACAGTCAACAACAATGACAACCGGCCAGTCTACAAAGCAAAAACAACAACAAAAATGTTAACAACACAAAAGTTCAACCGTGTTATAAGAATATCGGCATAAAACTGTCAAGCGACAAAAGAAAAACAACAACAAAATTGCAATAAAATAAAATAAAATGTTTAAAACGAAAACAAAAATCAAACTGGCACACACTGACACACTTTGAAAACTAGAGTTCTTTAAACTTTTTTTTTTTTTTGAAATCCAAAATTTCTGCCAAAATTTTAAATTGCAAAACCAAACTTCAACACAGAGGCTGTGTGGTCATATGGACCAGTTAGTACGTGCTTTTTTTTGATATTAAAGTAATGGTACTCAAGACTTCTATCAAACACCTTTAAGATACTCGTATTTTCATAGTCTTAGTTACTCCATATCTTAGCTGTTATTGCGCTTGGACTTTTATGGTTCTTTTTCTATCAAAGATTTTCAATTGCAAGTTAGATAAATAAACAAGTTAGCATGTACGCAAGACAGACTAAGTCGTTCTCATTTCTTTATTTTATAGATATTTATTTGACTGTTTGTCTGTCTATTTGTCTGTGTTACAGTGCAAAAAGTTGGACGACACCGTCCAAAGCCACACCACACCACCACACCAACAAGTCGGCCGGATTAAGGCATCATGGGGGCCCATGGCTTCACGTTTACTTTACTTTACTTCTATTGGCCATTTTACAAACTCATGAAGTCAGACGCCTTCCATATATTAATTAAATAGACAAATAAATTAATTAAACAAATTTTAACATATTTCTGCACCTGGTTCTATCCTTCGCCTTTTTTCTCGCCAGTTGGAAACACCAAGGATACGGGGGGATTTTTCGGCCTGGTCTTTCCAGGGCAGTCTTGGTAGGTCTCTTTTCATGCTCCCATCGGTTACGTCATTGACGTCGTCTCTCGCCGTTTGCCTTAACAGGACCACATATTTTATTTTACTTTCAAATACTGCCAGGTGTTTTTCATCCGCTTGCGATAAGTTTCTGAGCCATATGCCAGGACAGGTAAAATGAGAGTCTGATGTAGCTGAACTTTTGTCTGTCGAGAGAGAGCATTGTTCTTAAACTGCTTAAAAAAATCGTTTCCCATTACATCCCATGAAGTAATTGAGGAGAGCTTCTCACAATCATTGAGATGTGCGCTTTCTAGTTTTTACACTCCCTGATTGGGACCTACAATTTTACACCGGGTCCGAACGGTATTTTGAGAAGCTTTTTCATGGTGACTGACGTCGAAAGAAATGAAAGGTGGTCAGAGCAGCGATCGAACCCACATTCTCACGCACAAGAGCCGCGCACACTAAACATTGCACCACCAACGGCCACAAACCTAACTGCTTGCTGAGCCCAACAATAGCCTCTATTTGCAAGCACAATTCTGTTTTTTTATCTCCAGACCGACGTTGCTGTCCTTGTTCGCGGCGGATCCAAGGTAAATAAATGCATCTACCACTTCAAAATTAAATCGGTTATCGACGTTTAAATGTTGACCAAGTCCAGGGGTTTTTCTAGTCGTTGACTCCACCAATTTTGTCTTGTCCTCATTAACAGCAAGACCATCACCTCCGCTAATTCTTTTCAAATTCTTGAAATTACTGAAGTAACCTCACGCAAATTTCGCCCAATGATGTTTATATCGTCAGTATACGCCAGCAACATATGGCATTTCGTGTTGACAGTCTTGCCCATATTTACTGCAGCCTTTCTCATTATTATCTCCATTAAGATGTTGAAGAGATTGCACGAAAGTGTGTCGCCTTGTCTCAGTACTCGCTTGGCACAGAATGGTTTGGTGAGGTCTTTTGTTCAGCGTCAGTCTACAGAGGCGGATCAGTATTGTGACCCATAACATCCCATGAAGGGATTGAGGAGAGCTTCTCAAAATCAGTGAGATGTGTGCTTTCTGGTGTTTACACTCCCTGATTGGGACCTACAGTTTTACACCAGTTCCCATCGGTAATTTGAGAAGCCTTTTCATAGCAAAGTACTCGATAGTGTCGCCACCACTAAGCGAAATGACCGCCGTCGAAAGAAATGTAAGGTGGTTAGTGCAGGGATCGAACACACGTTCTCATGTATTAACGCCGCGCACACTACCATTGCACTACCGATGGCCACACAAAATTCAGACATAGCTTCGTACAATTTTCCCCGTATAGGGCTATCGAAAGCAACTTTGAAATCGATAAAAAGATGGTATGTATCGATTTGCTTTTCATGGGTCTTTTCCGGGATTTGGCATAGAGTAAAACCATAGTGATAAAGTCCAATAAGGTTTTCAGCAATTGACTTTAGTCTTTCAAATAATTCGCTCGAGAAGATGAATAAAAGACTGATACCGCATCAGTTAGAACATACACACGGATCGCACATTTTGAATACAGGACATAATACACTGAGACTCCAATCGTCAGACACAGATTGTCCCAGCCATATACCGCATATAAGGTGATGCATGCCGGCTGGCAGTCTTTCGCCACCTGCCTTAAAAAAGTTCAGCGGGTAGGCCATCCGCACCAGCGGCTTTATTATTCTTCAGGCGGGAGATCGCCGTTCTAATCTCGTCTTCGTTGATGGGGGTACAATCTATACTATCTCCCACTATCATCACCTCCTGATCTTCAGTAACAGAATCTGAGTGGAGTAGTGATGAAAAGTGGTCTCTCCGTATTTAAGCACACACTGCTTATCTGTCACCATATTCGCATTCTCGTCCTTACAGGAGGGCAGCCCGTTATTCGGTCTTCTTACCCTCTGGAAAAATGTACGGAACTCGTTATTCACATTTCGGTATTTTCACTCTCTCTCTCTGCTCCCACTGCCATTCTAGGTAATATCTGCGGTTAACCCCAAGGAAAATCCAAACATTTTAATCGATAAACATTTTAATCTTCACGCTGGAAAAAACGGCCCCAGAAAAATTTTGCAGGAACCATGTACATGTTTGCCAGCATTGCTTTCATGAATTGAGGATCTGCTGCTTTTTTGATTCTTTGTTGTCTGTTACGTTTTTGATTTCAGCAACAAACAGAGGCGCATTTGGTTCACAAAAACGTATAACGTTACATATTAATCTTTGTGTCCCAAACAACTTATATTGAATAGCAACCACAATGTGTTTGGATACAAGTATACTATATTTACGTCAATCTCCAAACATGTTATTTTTGCATGCAAACAACAAAACGAGACAGATGTTTCAGCGTGGATTATGTCAACGTTTTCTGGCGTAACGACCTCTCTCGGGGTCACTTGTGGTGGTGGTACGACCACATCCGAATTCAGAAAACTAATTTTTGAACTTTAAAATTCGTGGAGCGGACTCCCCATAGCATCAAGGCTTGCTTGATTTCGGTGATGGTTGTTTTATGCAAACAAAAATAAATGAGTGTTCGAACTCACGGGAGGTGACCGTTTTGTTACACGGTACCTGACCGATTTCTATGAACACGTTAGTAAATCTTACAATGGAAATTAAAAAAACTAGTAGTTTTTGTGCTGAAGGCGCTTTTGCTATTGCACTTTCTTCTTTCTTACATCTGCTTTAAAATTAGATGTATTATTGTTAAAACAAATAAAGCAATATTTAGCTCACTGAAATACTTCTTTTTGTTTTGTCATAAATAGAGCGGCGACAGAAAGTATTGAATAGTATAGGGAATTTATTGCACTCTTTTTCCGCTCTCATGTAGAGAGTCTGAGTAAAATAGCATATTCTCTTTATAGAATATTTTAATATAAATTCACCATTTCGTCAATGTTATTGCATAAAACAATACAGAAAGCATAAATGTTTCAAAATGCATCAATGTTTCACACCAAAATTATGAATGGACCAAGATATGACAAAAAGAGAGTAATACGTTTTGAATTATACGCCAGATGTCGCCAGTGCTTTTGAGTCATGCAATTCGTTCCATGAGTTTTCTAAAAAAAAAACGTGACAGACAATAGAAAAGAGCAGCAGATCTTCAATATACAAAAACAAGGCCCTAGACAATTAACTACACGCTGCAAAATTTGTGTTGTTTGGATGCAAATAAATCGTGTTTGTAACTTGTCGCAAATACATTCTACTTGTGTTCAAACACATTGTATTTGATATTCACTATAACTTATTAGGGTCACAAAGATTAGTAGGTTATAATATATGTTTTTTTTTGGCCCAAATGAGGTTTTGTTTGTTGAAAACTGCTGAAAACAAAAACGTGACAGACAAAACCAATGCGTGCACACATGTACTTCGTTCCTGCACTACGTTGCTGGGGGCCTTATTTTTCATCGTGTATTTCTGTAAGTCCGTCCCTGCTACTGCATATTTGAGCCACTCAGATGTCAATTGACCTAACTCGAGAATTTAAGTATTTTGAGATTTTAATGCTATTAAAATCGAAACATTCAAATCTTTCCATATTTAATATTTCCTTGCCCATTATCATTATCGTCTCTCGTCAATGTAAGAGTAATCCAGATGTATATTTTTGTCTCGCTTTAATTTTATATTTGAAAACGTAGACGTTCCCAACATCGATTTAAATTTTCTCCACTTTTTTATTTGGTGAACTTAGAACAACTGGCCTGTGAGTAGCTCATATACAGACGGATGGTGATATATTATATGCAAACGAATGGAGGATAGGTAGACTGTCTACATCTATAACTAAACCTGGGCCTTAGTCTGCTTTTAGTTTTCTATCTGTTCTTGCTCGTCTCTCGCTCCTACTGAATTTGTAAATATTTAAATTTTTTTTTGTCCGCTATTCTGTCCTTTTTTTATTTGCTAGTTTGTCCGTCCTTTCGTCTATCATTCCGTCCACTTTTAGTCTATTTTGTCCATTGATTCTGGCCATGCTTTTTAGCAAGTTTGAGACTATGATTTTTTGGCAATTTGGTCTGTCTTTTGAAACTATGACTTGACAATGTTGTGCTCTCATATCAAGTATAGAGTAACATTTTGTTTTCTTTAAGTTGATAATTCTGGTTTTTTTATATTTAATTTTTTTTTTGCAAAATTTTTTTATCAAAACTACCCAAATTATCTAAGCATGTTTCTCGACAAATATGGAAATTTTACGTAGTAAATAAAAATACTAGAAATAGTTAAAAATAAAAATTATTTCAAAATAAAATACAAATTTAAAGAGGTCATACATAACTGGATATTCTTGACCTACCATTGCAATTGAAGGGATCAGTTTACCGCTTAATGCTGAGAAAGTCCAACAATTCCTGTTGACTCTGAACAAACTATAGCTTTTTAGAATGTTGTTGCTGTCATCTTTAACACAATTCAGATGATGGGTCTCAACGCATACGTGCCTCTTTCTTATTCCATTTCTGGGAATACACTTAAACCGGTGTCATGCCATAATGTCCATGAACATTATGAGACCACAACAAGTGTCATAAAGTTCATGCTCATTGCGATATTTTCAAAAGTGTCACAATGGTCATGGACATTAGAGTGGCATTTTTTTGTATGAAAATTTTTTTTTCTTTCTACTCAAGGATTGCCGGGCCGCATATTATGCCACTTGATGAAAAAATGTTATGCTATAAATTTGGGGAAAATTGGACAATGTTAACACGTCGCGCCCGAAGGTCAAAGTTCCAAAATTTTGAAATTATGTTTTTCTAAGTGACAGATTGTTGCCATATACTTATTTTTCGGCAGATTTTTGCGAAACTTGGTGGGTTTGCAAAACAGAAGTTACTTTGTATCTGGTAAAAATTTAGGCAACATGGGGCAACGTTAACACGTAGCGCCTTTAGGTCAAAGTTGAAACATTTTTAATTTATCTATTTCCAATAGACAACTTGCAGAAACATACTAATTTTTATTCGGATTTTTATGAAACTCGGTACAAATGTAACAGTGAAGTTCCTCTTAATCTGGTAAAAATTAGGACAAAATTGGGCGACGTTAACACTTACCTCCTCAAGGTCAAAGTTCAAAAATTGATGAATTATGTATTTCCAATAGTCAGCTTCGAGCAACATACTCATTTTTTACCAGATTTTTACCACAAACTTCGTAGAATTGTAACTATGAACTTGTTGTTTATCTGGTAAAAATAAAAAAAAAAAAATAAAAATAAAAAAAAAAAAAAAAAAAAAAACTTTGACCTAAAGGCGCTACGTGTTAACGTTGCCCCATGTTGCCTAAATTTTTACCAGATACAAAGTAACTTCTGTGTTGCAAACCCACCAAGTTTCGCAAAAATCTGCCGAAAAATAAGTATATTGCAACAATCTGTCACTTAGAAAAACATAATTTCAAAATTTTTGAACTTTGACCTTCGGGCGCGACGTGTTAACATTGTCTAATTTTCCCCAAATTTATAGCATAACATTTTTTCATCAAGTGGCATAATATGCGGCCCGGCAATCCTTGAATTTCAAAAGTAAGGGAAAAAATGCCACTCTAATGGACATTGTGACCCTTCTACAGTAGAAATAACGAGCAGTGGTGTTCAAATAACGACATTTTACACCAAAGCTGTATTTTGAAATTTTGTAGACATTATGACAATTTAAAAAGTATCGCTATATCCATGGACGCAGTGACACGGATTTTGTGAACATGTGACACTTTTGAGAGTGTCGATAATACCGATGGGGCCTATGACACTTTTTATGGTGTCATAATGTCCATTGTCAAAACCTCCCTGGACGTTATAACAAGCAACCCTTGGTGGTATGTCATACCACCTTGCATTTCTTTCGACGGCAGTCACCTCGCTGCGTGACGGCAACAATATCGAGTAATTAGCCATTAAAAAAAACCATGCGAAATCGGTGTTAAACTGTTAGTCGAAATTAGTGAGTGTAAAACTACAGGGGTTTCCAATGGGGTTGGCTAGATTTTTGAACTGTTTAAAACAAGATTTGCGTGAGATATCAATGATTTTTTTTGATTCATTTTATAAGGGTGTCAATGACATAATCTGTACAATATAACATCTTTCAAATGGGAGCCGGTGGCTCCTGTGTGGGTTGCATCTCTGAGCCCCAATTTTCGATGGCTCTGGCGAATAGATCAAGCTATATTTTAGTGATAATGTTGATTTTGTAGCACCAATCCTTTGCAACTTGCCGACTTAGAAACCGGTGGCCAGTTTACGACGCCTCTACGCTAGATAGCAATGCCCTCAAATCGCTAGTGCACAATGCCTATTGTGGCATCAGCTGTACGGCACGTCCTCTTGGCACGTTGAAAAAAGCGGCCTCTGAAACATGTTCTCTCAAACACATTCTTCAGGAATCATGTATATGTTTAGAACACACTCCAAATATTCATATTTTTGGAAGTCCTAAATTCAATTATATTTAAATGAAAAAATTTGCGTGTTCACTTGCAAAGATGCATAATTTTACGTGGAACCATATGCGTGATTCTTCCGTAACATGCCCCAAAAGTCCCAAACGAACGATTGACAACGGAATGCATGAAACTAAAACGAAACATATGAAACAGTGCACCAAACGCAACCAAACGCAGCTGTAATTGTATCACAAACAGAGCTATATTTGGATCACAAATACACATATTAAAAAAAAAAAATAAATGGTTTCCCATTACATCCCATGAAGGGACTGGGGAGAACTTCTCACAATCACTGAGCTGTGCGCTTTCCAGTTTTCACTCACTGATTGGGACCTACAATTTTACACCGATTCCGAACGGTAATTTGAGAAGCTTTTTCATGGCTAGATACTCGATAGTGTCGCCGTCACTATGCGAGGTGACCGCCGCCGAAAGAAAATTTGAAGGTGGTCAGAGCCGGGTTCGAACCCTGGATCTCATGTACAAGAGCCGCGCACACTAACCATTGCACCACCGACGGCCACACATATTATAACATATTAATCATTGTGTCTGAAACATGTAATGCCGAATGGCAAACACAATGTATTTGGAGACAAATATACTATATTTGCGAGAAGCTCCAGACACACGTTATATTTGTCTACCAACAGGCAAAAACGCAGTGTTTTCAGCGTGTACATATCAATGCAGTTTGTTTGGCCTGAAGAAATTGGTCATCGTAGATCGATTGGGCTGTCCGTTGCCTGTGTTAGCAATACCATCATTGGTTTTTAAGCAGTAATGATACCGCCGCCCGACGAACAACACAAAATAGTAACCTTCTGCGTATGAACTGCCCGTTCGTAAACCACATGTGGAGTGGTATCGCCGACAATGTAGCTCGTTGGTGCCTTCAAAAAAAAATAAATGGTGTACCATAACATCCCATGAAGGGATTGAGCAGAGATTCTCACAATCAGCGAGATGTGCGCTTTCTAGTTGTTTACACTCACTGATTGGGACGTACAGTTTTACAGGGGTTCCGAACGGTATTTTGACAGCTTTTTCTGCTTTGTGCACTCATTGATCCAAAAATGAGCCTGGTCGCGAAATGGACGTAAAGCAGGCACAACAGCACACCCGTTCTGATTATAGCACTTGCATTGTAACATTTGGACGTGATGCTCGACGGTGTAACTTGACATGGCGATTTGTCTTTATTGCCTTAATAAAAACAACACACAGGTAAATCAAAAAAAAAAAACTAACACAATATAACCGCCATGAACTGTCAAAATCCACACGTCCCTATTGGAAACCCATTTAGAAATCGTACAGTTTGCAAATTGTAAAAACTATCCCCTGTCCCTTCATGAGCACCCTGGGATATTTATTCATTTAACAGCATTTTCCTCTTCGCGGATTGAAGTCATTTGGAAATATTGGATGTAATTCTTCAAATTGGGTATTTTGAAACTCTTTCAAATCCATTTCCACATCACACATTTCATAGTAGAATACAAAGGGTGTCTCAGTAAGAATGCACTTTTTCATTTTAAAATCAGAACACATATTTTTTGAGATACTTGTGTTTTTTTAACTGTGTTGTAAAGAAGACATGTCCCGACTAAGTATTGAATATAACATCCGTCAAATGGCCCCCACGGCTCTGATGACAGGCCATTACTCTTTTCGTGAAATTTTCGATGACGGTTTCAGAGAGATATGGCTGTATCTGACCGATTACGTGTTGGATCTCGCATTTGAGCTCAGAAATTGTTTCTGGTGTATTCGCATAAACCCGAGATTTCACCAAACCGCAAAGAAGAAAATTGCACGGCCTTACATCGCATGATTTTGGTGGCCAGTTGACAGATAATTTGTTCTGTAAATTGTTGCTGCAATAAACCGATTGTTTCATGCGCGGTGTGGCAGGTGGCGCCGTCTTGCTGAAACCACATTTCACCAAGATCATTACCGTCCAGTTGAGGCTACAAGAACTCCGTTGTCATGTTCCTGTAACGAATGCCGTTCACGGTTACTGCAATTTTGGCCTCTTCTTCATAAAGATAAGGCCTAATCACACCGCCAGAATAACATCCGCACCAGACAGTTGACCGTTGTGGTTGCATTAGCCTCTCATGGATTCCATGAGGATTTTCTGAGCCACAATTTCGACAATTTTGTGTATTCACGAAGCCATTCAGATGGAAATGCACTTCATCGGAGAAGATTAATTTTCTTTGTAAAATTGCCAGTGACTTTACTCATTGCACGAATTGCCGGCGCTTGCCATGATCTGCTGATTTGAGCTCCTGAGTAAGCTGAATTTTGTACGCATGAATATGGAGGTCTCTTGTCAAAATTCGCTGCGTAGTGCTTCGTGAAATTTGAAGTTGTTGAGAACGATGCCGAATTGATGTTTTCGAGTTTTCGGCGACACTCTCGTTTACAGCAGCACTGCATTCAAGAGACTACCCAGGACATTGACGCAATGTCCATAACCGACACAGTTTCTTTAAAATGATGGAAATTCACTCTTGGAATAAATTTACTCTTTGGAATGATGGAAACATTAGGTGCACTTTTTCGACTGAAAATTCTTCGAAGTTTGCGAGCGGTCTCAGCATAACTTTCCAAATTTTTGGAGTATGTTTTCACTATTATAATGCGTTGTTCTTCTGTAGAGCGCTTCATCTTTAATAACACTGTGAGACAAAATTTGATTTTTTCAAAATGATGGGGTTCTTTCAACGGATTCTGGTAGAAAGTTCAAATATACGTGTATCGGCGTTTTGCCAGATCTGATCAGAATTTTATTTAGGACGGTTCAAATTTTCCGCCTCTTGGAACTTTCCTGCAACATATCGGCACGCAAAATTGTGTGTTCCTTACTTCTGAGATACAAAATATGTAATATATCTTTTATAGAAAAGAATAAGATAAACATTTTTGTGGAACAAATTAACCCTCTAAATGTCACGTATAACCATAATTTTTTACTTTTTTTTGAAAACTCGCTAAAAACTGCTCCAAAACGACGGGGGGCGTGGTCAAAATGTTGTAAAAAAATTATCGCCATAAAATTTCACTATATGTGTCCGAACAATCCAAAACACAAATCGTAGCCCAAGTGCTAGATAAAAGATGAAATATGACAAATTCATTATATTATGTGGACTATTTTTAATGGAAACAGCAAATTGACAAAATTCATTATTAACCCTAAGAAGGCAGTTAGTTTTTGCTTATTATCTACCACTTATGTTAAGATTTGTGTTTTGGAGTGTTCCGACACATATAGTGAAATTTTATGGCAATCATTTTTGTAAAATATTTTGACCACGCCCTCCGACATTTTGGAGCAGTTTTTTGCGAGTTTTCAAAAAAATAAGTAAATATTATGGTTATACGTGACAGTTAGAGGGTTAATTTGTTCCACAAAAATGTTTATCTGAATCTTTTCTATAAAACTTCTGCACATATTTTGTACCTCAGAAGTAAAGAACACACAATTTTGCATGCCGATATGTTGCGGGAAAGTTCCGAGGGGCGGAAACTTTGACCCGCCCTAAAAAAAATTCTGATCAGATCTGGCAAAACGCCGATACACGCAAATTTTTTTTAGACCTTTCTACCAGAATCCGTTGACAGAACCCCATCATTTTTGTTGGTGTCGCACTGTGTAATCGGAATAAACATATGTGACAGCTGCCAAATTTCAGAGTTTTAATTTAAAATGTGCAATACTGAGACACTTCTTAGTAGGGCTTTTTTCGATTTTCTCCAAATATTCCACACACTTAAACATTTGTATTTTTTTGTTGGTTCGCAAATATAGTATACTTATGTCCAAACACAATGTGTTTGCTATTCAATATTATATGTTGGACACAATGGTTCATAGGTTATAATATAGGTTTTTGTGACTCAAATTTGGTTGCGTTTGTTAAATACTGCTGAAAACAAAAACGTGGCAGACATCGGAAAAACAAAAGACCAGCAGATTTTTAATTCATCATAACACTGCTTGCAAACATTTACATGGTTCCAGCAATATTGTGCTGGGGTCGTTTTTTCTTTAGCGTGAGAGTTAAGCAAATTAGGAAGCGACTTCTTAGAAGTCTTATTACTTTGTGAAAGGATATGGTGTAAAAAAATTATAAAACAAAATAAATTCTTACAGTTTTGAATGAATTCTCAAAGTTTTTCCATATAACTGGGGTATTCAGAAAAAATCGCCCAAGTCCGCCTATCAAAACCTATATATGTTCTCTTCTCTAGCCAAAACTTGATGATTCCAGAGAAATTGTATAACAATTTTTTGAACTTATAAAAATACCGTTATATATTAAAATTCACTTATATAAACCAAAAATTCCAAATCAACATTAGTCTGCATAGTTAATTCTTGCATAAAGCCACGGAAGTCTGTTTATTCAGACAAGAATTAAAAACTTTGGGATTTCATTAAAAACCTTTCAAACACCGTAACTGTTATAAAATATATCTAACTAATTATTCCCTGCTATTGGATTTTATTATATCTTCACGTTTTAACATTATAACTATATAGCACATTGTGCAGCAGTTCAATATAATTTATTGAATTGGCTTGACAAATGTTATTTGACAAATCCAGTTTTTATGCTAATTATTTAAATAAAGAAATGTCAGCAAATCCAATACATTTCAAAAGAGAAATGCTGGCAAAGCTAATTATTTTTTATGACTTTCCTAATAAACGATTTGGAACTGGGTTTTGAGTTTCGAACCAAAAAATTTAAATTCAAAATTAACAAAAAATTCAAACTCGTTTAGTGGACACATAATAGAGTTAAGGTACGAAATTTGAAAAAATTTAGAAATATCCAAACATACGATTAAGCAACATATTGCATATCTCTCTAAAATCGAAAGTCAAACGAATTTTATACAAGAAAGATGAAATATAAATAAGGGCGAAAAAGCTGAAGCAACAATTTCAGCTTTTTCAACAAACAAGCAACAAATTTGTCAAGAGTACCAGGAGTACCAGGTATCATATTGAACGCTAGTATCCGCAGATGAGGAAAGAACTCCCCTCTTTGAAATGTGCATCTATTGGTATACGTGGTAGCGATCGAGAAGCCCTCCTCGCTCGAGACGCGAGTCGTGGTGAGCATTTCGTACACTAGCCCCTTAATATTCACGTCCAGCCACGATAGCTCTAATTCCATCGAACTATGTGTTATGTTACTGAATGCACCTTAATGTCAAGAAAGGCTGTCACCCACCACACTCTTAAAAATCTGTCCTTTTTTGATATTTGGATGCAAATATTACGGGTTTGTAGTTTGTCGCAAATATACTATACTTGTGTCCAATCACATTGTGGTTGCTATTCAATATATCATGTTTGAGACACAATGACAAATAGGCTATAATATATATTTTTTAAAGATTCAAATGTGGCTTTGTCTGTTGAAAAGCTCTAAAACCAAAAACGAGGTAGACAACAAAGAACAAAGAGGCAACGCATCAACAAACAATGATTGGAAACATGTACATGTTTCCTACAATATGTTTCAGCGTGGACCTACTCTTTAGTAGCCAATGATTTATCAGCGCATTCCAATAGTTCATGCAATGCTGTTCATATAGATCTGTCTTGCAGTACTCATGATATGCACCGGATAACAATCTAACACCAATACTCGCCCGTAAGTGGTCACCTATCATAGAATTCATAGAATTCCGTACGAATAATTACAGGCTCAGGAGATATGAGTATGCTCTACCATGCTTTCTATACATTCCCTTCATCCTAGATTCAGAAGCAATTTCTGTGGCACCTACTGGTATATGGAAAGCAAGTTCATTTACATCAAATGGGTATTCCTATTGCCTGACAGCAAAATTTCCCTAAATCTTTAGACCATTAAAGCGGGTGCTCATAGGAAGATTAAGCGAGTTTGGGGTAGTGCCCAGATGAGTCCCTCGGGTGCTCTATCTCTGTACTGCCTGACGCTAGAATTGTCCGTAGTCTTGAAACAATCAAAACAGGTATTCGTAAGAAGATTGCGCTAATCTCCACTGTAGATAATTTAGTACCCCGAAAAATCCTTCCGATATGTTATCGTCCGTCGGTGGTGGCTCTGACCACCTTATATTTCTTTCGACGGCGGTCACCTCGCATAGTGACAACGTCACTTTCGAGTATTTAGCCATGAAAAATCTTCTCAAAATACCGTTCGGAATCGGTGTACGAACTGTCGGTCCCAATCAGTGAGTATAAAACTAGAAAGCGCACAACTCACTTGTTGTGAGAAGCTCTCCCCAATTCCTGCAGGGGATGTAATGGAAAAATTTTTATTTTTGTTATCGTTGAATTGACTGAGGTCCGAATTTTCCTCACACCTTGTGACCACGAATATACCTTCTATGGATTCAGAGAAAAGCATCCAGGACTTAGTATTCGCCCATCTGAGCGCATTAGTATACTGGTATATATCGACTTTGTACCTTTATTATACACGCTGGAAAAACATAGTCCCAGCAAAACATTGCAGAAACCATGAATATGTTTGCGAGCATTGTTTACATAAATTGAGGATCTGTTGCTATTTAGTTTCTTTGTTGTCTGGCACGTTTTTCTTTTCAGCAACAAACAAACCCACATTTCGGACACAAAAACATATCATATAACCTAATAATAGTTGTGTCTCAAACATATAATATTGAGTAGCAAACAGAAAGTGTTTGGTCACAAGTATACTATATTTGCGACAATCTATAAACATTTTATATTTGCGTTCAAACGACAACAAATTACACATTTCTCAGCTTGTAAGACAATGCATATGCAGAGATATGCTTAGACCCTGCATGACCTTGTCCGCTTTATTCTCTACATAGGTGACCGTCTATGGCGCCTTTTGTATATGAGATCCTAGGTTTGATTCCTGCTAGGACCATCTTAAAATTTCTTTTGGCGGCGGTCACCTCGCATAGTGACGGGGACACTATCGAGTATTTAGCCATGAAAAAACTTTTCAAATACCGTTCGGAATCGGTGCAAAAACTGTAGGTACCAATCAATGAGTATAAAACTAGAAAGTGCACAGCTCAGTGGTTGTGAGAAGCTCTCCCTAATCCCTTCATGTCATGTAATGGGAAACCATTTAGTTCTGATAAGTGTCAAGGGCTACTAATAGTTTGCATGGCTCTTGATAGTACGTCCAGTCAGTGTTCCTAATAAAAAAAAAATATTTCAATAGTTTTCCATTACATCCCATAAACAACTATGAGATCACGACAGTGAAATAATAATGGATCTATGCAGATAAACCTGCAGCTAAGCAGCAATCGACTGCATGGGTCTTCCAAGACGAGCCAAATCCAACAATATTTGATCGCTCACGAAGCAGTGGCCTGCTTCTTCGTCATAACAGTTCATGTGACAACAGTTCCATTACAGCACCATAGGACGGCCAATTCTGAACAATACGCAACCTATTTTTTGCTAGAAGATTTTGGTAAACTAAGGAAAACGAACCCCCAAAGAAGAATAATTCTCCATCACAACAATGCTAGCTCTAACAAATCGGCTTATACAAAGGCGTATGTGACTAGCAAAAAAATTGGTTTGAAGTGTCATCCACCTTACAGCTCCAATTTGGCAACTAATAAGTTCTTTTTATTCCCGCTGATTAAAAACAAATTGTCCGGTCAACGTTTCTTGACGACTCAAGAAGCGGTTGATGCGTTCAAAACGCATGTTTTGGAGCGACGTCATTCGGAGTTGCAACAGTGCTTCGACAGTTGATGGAAACGCATGCAAAAGTGTACTGATCTTCATGGAAAATATTTTGGGAAATAATGAAACCAATTTCAATCATCAGTATTCGTTTTTTCATTATTAGGCCAGAAATATTAACAGCCACCCTTGTAACCTCCACTGAATATTAGATCAGTGTAACTAAATAAATATGTTCCCATTGCATTGCATATAAGGACATAGGGAAAAGGTTCTCCTAATCAGAGAGACAACTGTCTTAAGTTAAGAAATAGTATCTTAATACTAGGGTTAAGCTTTTGGAAATGGGTATCGATTGCTTACCCATTACCTACGGGGTATGTGGAAACTAATGGGTAGCTACCCACAGCGATGGGGAAGTACTCATCACGAATACTCAAAACCCATGGGGTATGGGAAAAATAATGGGCAGTTATTCACTACTATGGGGAATTAGCCATCACATTTACCCTTTACAGATGGGGAATGGGTAGGCGGTAATGGATTATCCAAGGACTCTCATTTCTATTTTTGATCGAAAATATAATAAACTTTTTAAACGTTACAAAAAATCGCTAATACGTAGTATCATTACACATTCGCCACTGTGATGTGGATGTGTTAAACAAGGGGGGGGGGGGGGGGGTAAAACGAACTCTGCATCCATCGCAAAAATAATAAAATTTTGATCTCCATAAAAGGCTTTAACCAGTGGATAGTAAAGGGTCCGCCATCTAACGTTTTTTTTCAACTAGTGCTTATTTCGTGAATGGTAACACTTAGCTCATGTCTGATTTGACAGATAATTAGTTTAACCTTCCGCTGAACGAATATGGTTGTGTATACGCTGAGAAATATTGCGACATTACTTTGAAAATCATGGTAATGTTGCAGAATGTGTGCGGAAATTGCGTTCCGATTTTGGAAGAAGAGAATCACCGTCAGTTCCGTATGTTCGTTATCTTGTGAAAAAAGTGAAAGAAACTGGCATCCTCATCGATAAACCAAAGCGTCAAAAGCCAAAAATAGTGCCTACACCCGAGAATATTGCTGCTGTGGCAGAAAGTGTGCGTGAAGCGCCATCAACATCAATTCACCGCCGTTCTCAACAATTGAACATTTCGGAGCCATCATTGAGACGAATTTTGCCTAAAGACCTTGGTATGACGCCATACAAAGTCCAATTGGTTCAGGAGTTGAAGCCAACTGACCGTCCAATGCGTTTTCGCTTCGCTAAGTGGGCCTGCGATCGACTTACATAAGACACCGATTTTGCCACAAAAATCATATTTTCAGATGAAGCTCATTTTGATCTTGCCGGGTATGTAAACAAGCAAAATTGTCGCATTTGGGGCACAGAAAACCCGCACGAATACATTGAAAAGTCGATGCACGCAAAACGAGTCACTGTTTGGTGCGGATTTTGGGCCGGAGGCATAATTGGGCCATTTTTCTTCGAAAATGAGCAAGGAGTGGCCGTTACAGTCAATGGCGATCGTTATCGGGCCATGTTGAACGAATTTTTGTTCACAAAAATTGAAGAGGAGGATATTGGCAACATTTGGTTTCAACAGGACGGTGCTACGTGCCACACAGCCGAAGCTACACTCGATGTTTTGCGCCCCGTTTTTGAAGATCGCATTATCAGCCGCAGAGCTGATGTCGTTTGGCCACCTCGGAGCTGCGATTTGACACCGTTGGACTATTATTTGTGGGGTGCCCCCAAAGATAAGTGTTACGCCGACAAGCCAAAGACAATTCACGCTTTAAAGGACAATTTTCGTGAAGCCATTGGTGAAATACCACTGCACACAATCGATAATGTGCTTAAAAATTGGACCGATCGTGTAGGCTACTGCATGGCCAGCCGGGGCAGCCATTTGAATGAAATTATTGTCCACTATTAACCGGAAGGATTGTACTTTCAAATAAAAAGAAGAAATTTGAGAAAATATTCAGTAGTTTTTCTTTATAGCATTTTCAAAAAAAAAAAGTTATTTGGCGGACCCGTTATTTCATTGGATGGATGGCATCACTTTAAACTCAAAATAATTATTTTCTAACATTGTCCATTGTGCGAGATTTGTGTTAGTGTTTAATTACAGAAATATACACAAGATATTAGTCTTGATTATCGAAATGCTACCAATGAGTTCATTATTTTTTTATTCTTTTATTTGGTCAATTTGTCATTCAAGTCGTACCAGTTTCTTAATTAAACGCGTAGAGGATAATCGTTAACTTGCACAGTATAATGACCGTAAACGTCATCGTCATCATTATCATTAACTCCATCTTTTGCACAGATGTCAGTGCTTGTGTCTATATTTAAAAATAATATATTTTGCTTAATTGGAATTCTGCTTCTTCTTGAAAATTAACGACAAAAAAAACGTTAAAAATATTAACACAATTTAGTGACAAAGAAATAAATTTAGGAGACAATTTTTTTTAATGGGAGTTAAGTTACATGTATCAAACACGTCGACAAAGGGCTTCTGAATTCCAGTGTGCTTTTTAAAAACTTAATAACTTGATTTCCATTACATCGTACACCCAGAAAAAAATTCGGTTGGACAACCGAATTTGCGGTAACCAAATTAAGATGTTGTCTCAATCGAATTAGAGGTTGACACACCCTCATTAGTGGTTGACACAACCTCTTTAGTGGTTGACACAACCTCGTTAGCGATTGACACAACCTCATTAGAGGTTGACACAACCTCATTAGTGGTTGACACAACCTCATTGGAGGTTGTTACAACCGAATTTAGATAGTGTCACAACTGAATTATTACAGATTTTTTTTTATTATTAAGTGATGATGTATTTCCCTGTATTCTTATAAAACAATGAAAAAGCGAGAACATAAAGTCATATATATCGGGTAATTTATACGGTTATAAATTTGTTTTACATGCCTCTTCCGACCCTCTCTGAAGTCCCGACAATCATGGGACACCGCACCAATTCTGACGTGTTGTATAGGTTGATGATTTAGATCCTAAACCGATTTGTGTAGAGACGATTGCAGCATATCTCACATGACAGACCTTGAAAAACTTCAGAACTGTTGATAACTGCTTGAATAATTTCTGCAAAATAAGACGTTTTAAGAGTGGCAGCGATAACCACAAAAATTCTTAAAATAATATTTGATTATACAATTTTAAACGTCAGATGTGAAATACATAGAAATATGTTGTGGTAAAAGAAAAAAAAAATAAACGGTTTCCCATTACATCCCACTGAGCTGTGCGCTTTCCAGTTTTTACTCACTGATTGGGACCTACAGTTTTACCCCGATTCCGAACGGTATTTTGAGAAGCTTTTATCATGGCTATATACTCGATAGTGTCGCCGTCACTAAGCGAGGTGACCGTCGTCGAAAGAAATTTTAAGGTGGTTGGAGCAGGGATCGAACCCAGGATCTCCTGTACAAGAGGCGCGCACACTACCCATTGCACCACCGACGGCCATGTGTTGTGGTAACCGAATTGAAAATACATTCAGTTATACCTACAGAATTCATGACAAATTCGGTTACAGCAAACCGAATTGACGCCAAATTCGGTCGTTGCAACTGAATTAAGGTTAGATTCGATTATTTTGACCGAATTGATACCAAATTCAATAGTTACAACCGAATTTTTGCCAAATTCGGTTACAACAACCACCGAATTGATACCCGATTCGGTTACTCCAACGGAATTTGGTAGCAATTTCGGTTGTTGCATCCGAATTAATTTCAAATTCGCTTGTTCCAACCGAAATTGTAGAAAATTTAGTTGACTGTGACGAATATAATTGAAGATTCAGTTGTCACAACCGGATCAATACTGAATCGAAGTTGCTTCATCCGAATTTCAGTAGTAGGAACTATAATCGGTTGTAACAACCTCAGTTCGGTTGTGGCAACCTTAGTTCTGCGGTAACAGCCGAATTTGCGGTTGCTATAACCTCTTTTCAAACTATTAGTTATCTTGGTGCATGAGGGTAGGATATGGAGAACTTCCCACAGTCAGTAATCTATGTGCATTATATTTGTTCACAGACTGACCAGAACCTGACGTCAGGCACTGCACTTAGTGCTATCCTGAACATCTGTACTCCTGCCGCTACATCCCTGGTGAGAATTAGAGATTGTGGCTTTTTGATATCGGGACATTCCGGACACGCTGAATTACTACACCGTATCAACTGTATTCCCGTAAAAACGGACTACTGTATCCCCTACCTTCTACCAGCGACAAATCTAAGAACTTCTATACCGAACAGGAATACCTGGGAAAAGTCACTGAAAGGGGACACCAGTAGTATAAAATTGTTCACGGATGGATGAAAGTTGGAAGAGCAAGTAGGCTATGGGGTCCATTCACCGGAGCTAAATTTAAATATCCACTTCAAGCTGCCTGATCACTGTAGTGTATTTCAGGCGGAAATTACCGCCATACTGGCGGTTGCTGAACTACTGAAAAGTAGTGCCACAACCCTCCGGAGAGTATGTATCTACACAGACAGCCAGGCTGCCATAAAATACCTGGAAGCCATGTTAGCTACGTCCCTGACGGTGAAAGAATGCCACTCATCACTTAGGGTGATGACAGAGTATTTTGACATCAGGCTCATCTGGGTACCGGGACACAGCGACATTCCAGGCAATTGCGTAGCGGATGCGTTAGCTAGACAGGGCACTACGGCACAGGTTCTTCCGGCAAAAGAAGGTGTTAGTATGTCAATCTCTACCTGCCGTTTGCAGATCAGGCAGTGGGCCGCTAATATATTCAAGGACTAGTGAAGACGTACTTCAACTTGCAAACAAGCCAGGGTCCTCTGGCTACAGGTGGACAGGAAGAGGACTAGGCAGCTACTTAAGTTGCCGAGAGGCAGGTTATCCAAAATGATAGGAACACTTACGGGACATTATCTTGTAGGAAAACGCGCCCTACGATTGGGACATAGAAACTTCACTCTCTGTAGATGCTGCATGGAAGAGAGCGAGGAAATGACGAAACACCTTCTCTTGGATTGCCCTGCTCTGGCAGGATTGAGGACTAGGATATTCGGAACACATTTAGTTAGCACCGTAGCCCTACAGGATATTCCTGTAGGTCTTATAGACAAATTCGTTGAAAGGGCAAATTGGCTAGACGACTAGTCAATAGTTGCTATAGAGGAAACTGCAGGTATCAAAATGGGCTTCTTTAGCCTAAGTTTGCTAGACAGCGTGCTGGCTTGCAGTATTTTCAACCAACCAACCGACCCGCTCCTAAACACAGTGTTTACAATGATTTCGAACGGATGCCATTTAAGACGGCAGTACTGGCTAATCATCCGATATTGATAGTCAACAAAAGAAATGAAAGGTTGTCAGTGAGAGGCATTAATCCGCATTTACAAGAGTCAGGCACGCTAACCAGCTCACAGCCTAGTTGGCAACACCTCTCTGGCCCGTTTGTCTATTTTGACATTTTATATATTCCAGTGCCCATTCCAGTTAGTGTGCGTGCGCGGATCTTATACATGATTATGTCGATTCGATCCCTCCTCAGACCGCCTTACGTTTCTCCTGACGACGATGGTCGCCTCTAAAAACGTTCTCAAAAATACCATTCAAAACCGCTGTAAAACTGTAGGTTGAAATCAGGAAGTGTAAAAGTAAATCGCGTACTGATCTCTGCACCTAAATTCTGAATCGTTTTAACGATAGAAATAGGAAATAGTTAAACTGTCAAAACTCATAAATTTTCAATACAAAATTTCGGAATTTTTTCAATTCAGCTACCAATTTCTATCGAAAAAAGCTACAGAATACCGGTGTTGATTTTGACAAGCTCTCTCCCCAATCCCTTTATGGCTTCTAATGAGAAACCATTATTTTTCTATATGTATGTATCTATAAATATTCCAAATAATTTGAAATAATTTTTAAAATATTTCAAATATTTATTTCAAGCAACTATTTACAACAATTTGAGAATTACTAACCTTTAAACGATTCTAAGTTCATTCCATTCACTTTAACTAACAACCAAAAATTCCCATTTCATTTATGACATTCTTTATATATCAGCCTCAAATAACAACCGAAATTTCCAATAATTCAGAATTATTCATTTTGGATTTCCCATTTCAACAAAAACTCGCTGATTCACATGATGAAATAGTTTGATATTGCAATAATAAATATGTAACAAATCACATTATAACGCAACAATACCCATACCTACCTACCCTCTCTCGTTAAATTGAATTGTAATTGAAAATTAATCTAAATTTAATTGATATATATATTTGCAATTACAAATATATGTAATTCAATATAGATATTTTATGAAAACATTACAACTACTTAGATTTAATTAAACATATTGCAATGCCCGCCCTCCTTGTTGCCCCTCCCCTCGTAACATTCCCCATTGTCATGTATGATTTTATTAAATATACAATTTGATTTCATTCAATCCATCTAGCCAATTATAAAAGAAACAATCAGTTTATATCAAATTATTATATGGCAAATAGGGTGGTATATTGTGAAGAATGATAGAATTTTGAAATGAGCAGAGATGAGGATTTGAGAAAAGCAACACATTTTTAAAAGAGACATGAAGGAAAAATTCTAATCACATTTGAAGGTTGGATAGGAGACTGTAAATATTCAAGAATTTATAAAATAAATAATTATTCCCCATTAGATAGAATGGACAGAGGAGAACTTCTTACAATCAGTGAGCTTGTGGGTGGGTTCCGATGGGTTTTCTGAGATGATTATTCATGGCTAAATACTCGATAGTTGCGCCGTCATTAAAAGAGGTAATCTTCGTCAAAAGAACTGTAAGGTGGTCAGAGCAGGGATTGAACCCATACTTTCATATACACGCTGAAAAAACTGTATTTTTTTGTGTGGATGCAAATATTAGTATACTTGTGTCCAAACACATTGTTATTGCTATTCAATATTACATGTTGCAGACACAATGATAAATAGGTTATAATATATATTTGTGGGACCCAAATGTGGTTTTGTTTGTTGAAAACTACTAAAAACATAACTGTTACAGACAACAAAGAAACAAAATTGATTCAATTCAGATCTTCAATTCATGAAAGCAGTGCTTGCAAACATATACTACATGGTTCCTCCAATATGTTGCTTGGCAGTTTTATTCGGCGAATACATGCTCAACATTGCACCACTGATAGATTTTATCATGGGCCTAAACAAATAAAAACATGCCCAGTACTATCTTCCTAAAAGATTAAATGCGATGGCGTGCTGATCCATTTCAAGGAATGTTCAACTCCATTCCCGAGAATTAGTACGTAGGTACTAAAATTTGTATTAAAAATTCATTGAAATAATTATAAAATGAATGTAGTTTGCGAAAAATTCCGTTTTCGTTCATCATAAACGATTTATATTTCAATGAACACGATTTATGTAAGATCTAAAATTAATTATATATATTGAAATGTAACTCGTTTGCAGTAAACGCTGAGATCTTTGTTTGGATGCAAATATTACGCGTTTGTAGCTTGTCGCAAATATAGTATACTTGTGTCCAAACACATTGTGGTTGCTATTCAATATTACGTGTTCGACACACAATGATAAATAGGTTAATATACATATGTTGTAGGTTAGTAAAGCTGTTTGTCGCAAACATTATTTATTTTAAGCTAATATGTGTTCGTTTGGGGTAAACGAACGAACTGTTAATAGAGATATTGTTCGTTACAGGCTAATTTAATTTTTTATTTAATTTTTCATTTTAAAATTAAAACATATAGTTTTTTAAATAATTGTGATTTTTTTATTGGATTCTAAAGAAGACATGTTCCGATTAAGTATAGAGTAAAATATCCGTCAAATGACCCCCACGGCTCTGATGACATACCACTACTCTTTTCATGACTTTTTCAAAGAGATGTGACTGTATCTCACCGATGACGCCTTAGGTCTCGGATTTGAGCTCAGGACTTGTTTCTGGTTTATTCGCATAACCCAAAGACTTCATAGAACCTCAATGGAAGAAATCGCACGGCGTTAAATCGCATCAGAATTTGACATCAGAATTTTTTGAAAAAATTTGTTCGGAAAATCGTTGCTGCAATAAATCGATTGTTTCATGCGCGGTATGGCAGGTGGCACCGTCTTGCTGAAACCACATGTCGTCCAGATCCATGCCGTCCAGTTGAGGCTACAAGAACTCCGTTATCACGTTCGTGTAACGAATGCCATTCACATTCGCAATTTCGGCCTTATCTTCAAAAAAAGTAAGGCTCAATCACGCCCCCTGACCAAAATCCACCCGAGACAGTAGCTCGTCGTAGGTGCATTTGTTTTTCATGGATTGCATGAGGATTTTCCGAGCCCCAAATTCGACAATTTTGTATACTCACGAAGTCATTCAGATGGAAATGCTCTTCATCAGAAAATATGACTTTTTTTTAAAAAATTGCCATTGTCTTCACTTTGCTCCATTAGCCATTGAACGAATTGCCTGATCTTTCCATGGTGTGCTGGTTTGAGCTTCTGAGTAAACTGAATTTTGTACGCATGAAGATGACGGTCTTTTGTCAGAATTCGCTGCGTAGTGCTTCGTGAAATTTAAAGTTTTTGAGAACGATACCGAAATGATGTTTTCGGCGACACTCTCGTTTACATGACCAACGTTTTCAAGAGACCGACCGGTACGTTGACGCACAGGAATCTTGCTGTCCATAACAGATCCAATTTCTTAAATTTTTTTGACCATTCTTCGAATGGTTGACTCATTAGTTGCAGTTCCTCGACTGAAAATTCTTTGAAGTTAGCGAGCGGTCTCAGCATAACTTTCCAAATTTTTGTAATCAGTTTTCACAATTATAACGCGTTGTTCTTTCGTAAAGTGCTCCATTTTTAATAATTGAAATAAACATAAGTGACAGCTGTCAAATTACAGAGTTGCCACTTGCTCAAATTACACTAAAGCTTAAACGTGAAATCTTACTGCGCCACCCTTTATAGTCGCTTGTTTTTTATGACAACAACATAAACATATTCTGCAGGAACCACGCATATGTTTGGAACACACTGCAATCATTCATAAGTTTGCAAGTCCCAAACTTACTTGTATTTAATTGCAAACAGATTACTGGCAAACATGTATGGCTTTAGGTGGACACATATCCACATACTTACGTGGAAGTATTCGCATGTTCCCCCAAACCTCCAGATACTTACGTGGAAACATATGCGTATTTCGTCCCAAACATAATAATATTTAGAAACAAATCATTCTTTGATTTCAGTATATATGTATTATTTATTATAATTAATTTTATCACTGTAAATCCACCTTTATTTATAATTAATACTAAAAATTAAAAGATTTAAAACCTCTCTTTTTTTTGCACTGAATGCATTATTTTTTTTTTCATCAAATGACAATCTGCTGCTCTTTTTCTTCTCCTTTCGTTGTTGTCTTTCACGTTTGTGTTTTCAGAAGATTTCAAATATGCGTTGGTTATCAATATAAATTTTCTCAGTAAAGGCTCGGAGAGACAAAGGGTTTCACGTTGTGGCCCTTTCCAGTTTCTTTCCTCAAAATAGTTTCTCACTTCGGTAGAACACATTCATATATAAGCAATACATACACAAAACCCAAAACAACATCATAAACCATTTAACCGTCCGAGCTATTGTTTATTCACTTTTCACCGATCAAGCGCTTTTGATATCCTCTGTCCGATGAACCAATACATGAAACTAAAACGGAATAAGAAACACTGACGAAATATATATTTGCATACATTCAGGAATATATATTTGCATATATTTGTGAACTCAGAGAATAATGAAAAAATACTGAAACACACTTTCGTTGTCCCTCTTTTATTCTCTTGCTCTCGAGGGAGCATAAACAGTGCAACAAACACAGCAGAATTTGTTTCACAAACACAGATATATTTGGGTCGCAAACGCATATATTACAACATGTTAATCATTGTGTCGCAAACACGTAATATTGGGTAGCAAACACAATGTGTTTGGACACAAGTAAATTATATTTGCGACAAGCTCAAAACACACGTTATAATTTCAGCCAAACAACAAAAAACGACAGATTTTATGACTTATGGTTAAGAATTTGTTTTCTATGTTTTGTCACCAAATTATGTGAAGAAATGTCTCAAAAAATTTTAAATTTTAGTTTTAGTAATATTTTTAAAACTTTTGCTATAGAAATTGAAATTTCGACCCTTGTGATGCTTAGGGGACCATATTACATGAAAATTGTATTAAGGTTATTCGTTAAAATTTTTGCTGTTGGGCTGTGTTATGAAACGAAGTCAATTCAAACGATTTTCAGTCGCAATAAACTAAGTCCGTGTGTAGCAACTGCAATTCAGTGGCTACAGACGAATTTATGGTTGCTACAAAAACTTCTGAAACAATTAGTTCTGCGAGTGTAGTTTTTTGGGTCATTAGCAAAATTTGGTTAGATGAATGCATGCCCGGCGATTGGAGTCTCAGTGTACTATGTCCCATATCTAAAAAAGGTGACCCGAGTCTCTGTGCCAACTACCGTGGAATAAGACATTTATCCATAGCATATAAGGTTCTATCAAGTATTATGTGCGAAAGACTAGAACCAATTATCACTGACCTGATTGAACCACTGGTATGGAATATCGACAATAGACCCACGAATAAAAAATCGACACCTATCATCTATTTGTCGATTATAAGGCGCCCTTCGACAGCCCGATACGAGAGATACTCTACGAAACAATGTTACAGCTTGGTATTCCTGCAAAACTCATATGCCTTTGCAGGATGACCTTGACGAACACCAAATCTGCAATGAAAGTTGGTAAGGTTCTTACCGAACCTTTCGAAACTAAGCGAGGCCTCAGACCATGTGTGATCTCTTTAACATCTTAATAGAGAGTATTCTGAGAAAAGCTGCTGTCAACATGAATAAAACCGTCTGTTGACAGCAGCTTTTCTCAAACCAACCATCGCGTATGCTGATGATATCGATATCATTGGGCGCACAGTTAGAGAAGTTACTGTGGTGTTTTCGGGAATTGAGAAGCAGTCAGCAAAAGTGGGTCTAACAGTAAACGAGCACAAGACAAAATCAATGGTTTCAACGAGCAGGGCCTCCACGCGATTAGACCAAAGCGTGAACGTTGATAACCGTTAAAACTTCGCGGTAGTGGACGAAATTATATACCTCGGATCTTCCGTAAACAAAAAGAACAACGTCAGCCTTGTGATCAAGCGGAGAATTGTGCTTGCGAATAGATGTTATTTTGGGCTAAGCAAGCACTGTAGAGATAAAGCCCTCTCTCGAGTAACAAAAGTCCAACTATATCAGACTCTCATACAAACTGTCTTGCTTTATGGCGCAGAATCCTGGGTCTTATCGCAAGCAGACGAAACATCGGTAGAAGTCTTCGAGAGGAAAATACTCCGAAAAATGTATGGCCCTATAGTGCAGAACGGCGAGTATCGGCTACGCATAAACCATGTGCTGCATAAGGTCTATCCCGACATTGACATAATTAAGCAGATCAAAATAACGCGATTGCGTTGGCTAAGCCATGTCAGTAGAATGGATGAAGACGAACCAGCACGAAGGGTTTTCGAAACCGAACTCGAAGGAAGACGAAAAATAGGAGGACCAAAACTCCGCTGGAGGGATCAGGTTGACGAATCTCTGCATACACTTGGTATTGCTAACTGAAGAGATAAGGCAAAAGATCGAACTGGTTGGCGAATTATGTTATCTTCGTTGTGTAAGGTTCCTGACCCCTCGGGGTTGTTCGTGACCGGATAAGTAAGTAAGTAGTTTTTTGGTTCCTAAATTTGGATACGGTAGACATGAGGTTTCATCAAGTCAGTCCCACATGCCATACAATCCGAGAAAAAAATTAAATTGCGTGAATTTTGGGACACCGTTTATTAAGACTTTCAAAGCTTCTCAAAATACCGTTCACAGCCGGTGTAAAACTTTAGGTTCCAATCAGTGAGTGTTAAAATTATAAATAAAGCGCACAGCTTATTGATTGTGAGGAGCTTTCTCTCTGTCTCTTGTTTATTAAGCCTACAACGATTTGGAGTAATATGAAATGTTTTGAAAAATCTATCACTCCATGTAACTCACCCTCTTTCTTTTAATGAGTATTAAGAAAACTATTTATCCATTCACTCACTCATTCAAAAAGCAAAATCCTTATAATGCACAATACAAGATACCACCTCTCTCAGCATGCGTTCGTCGCGCAACCATATAATGTATCGCAGTGTTGCACAGCGGTATTTTATTGTGTTGCAAGTTGACAAAGCGTCATGTTGTCTGTCACAAATACCGTCTTTTTTCCTCTGTCCACCAACTATTACACCAAACAACATTGTGCTTGGAACAAAAAAGAAATAACTACAACATATAAATGCCACCAATATATACTCGTACCAGATGCAAGATTATTTCTTAGCTTTTTTTAATGAATAATGTAAGAGTGATTTAATGTCTTTGTAAAGAGTCAGGCAAACGACACGACGTGACGTGACGCGACGCACTCCAACCAAAATCTGTTACAATTCTCCAGAGGTTGATGCACATACATGCCTTTAAGTTTACCTACTACTAGTTCATACGAAAAAGTCTTAAATCTTATTTTTTACTTTAGAAGAGGGAGCAAGAGTCTTAACTCTTGCTTTTGATTTAGAAGAGGGACTTAGGGGCTTTTACAATGGCTCTAAAAAGTTGTCGTTTTTTCCTCGGTGTCAGTGGGATATTTGAAAGATTAATACTCCTTTGATAGGAAAAAATTGAATTGACATAAATAATGTTCGAGACAGTTTGCAATTCATTGTGGATGTTGTTAGAGAAATATCTGCTGTCAAACATTATTGCGAAATGGGAATGTATAAGAGTACGTGTTTGTTTAAATAATTGCTGGAGGCAAAAAAGGGATTATTTTAATTGGTATAAGGAAATTTTGTAAACATTTTTTTTTTAACTACCAAAGTGAAGCTAACCTCTTTTGTCTTTGAGGGGCATGCAAAGTGTTGACCGCGTAATGATTTTCAATTTGTTTTTTTTTTTCGATAGTTAACTAAATTATTTACTATGATTACTATTTTTTTGTATATCTTCCATTGTTAACCATTTTTCTAATTTGTTTGTATTATCTTCTCTTTTTTTCGTTTCAGGTATGATTTGTTCACCATTAAAAGAGATTATCTAGGCTATGGTAATTATTTGCAACATTTTGTTACCTCATTCTAAAACTTCAGTCATGTTGGTATGACAAAAGATGCTAAAGTTTCTTCTCAAACTATTTCTTCAGCTGCTGATTTTTTTTTTATTTGGCGTCATTAATTTATTGCCACATTTGTTGGCAGAAGCGGCAACAACTCCATAATCATTTTGAAGTAATTTGCATCTTAGGGCCTCTGTCTTATTGTTAAATTGTTGGAATTCAAGAAAATATAATTAAGTTTTTTTTTTATTAAATTATTTTGCATAATAATGAGAAAATTTAGAATTTGTATAACAATTTTTTTACAATATTGAGAACAATTAAAAAAACCCTTGTGTTACACAAAATGAGCAGTGAAACAACTGGTGATACATTTGGATGTTGTAAAAATTATTCCCTCCCCACAGCGTACGCATGTGTTCAGCAACAACTCACCGCAAGCACTCGTCTTAAAACCCTTATAATCCAACCCCATTATTGATAAATAGTTGTGAGAGGTTTAAGAGACGTTTTTTGTATGAAAGATCTTCTCTCAAACCTCTCATAACTTTTTATGAATACGGCCATAAACCTATAAATCTAAATGTAGTTCAAGATATAATTATACTGTCACACATACGAGGGCGGATCAATAAGTCCCTGACTTTTCGAACTTCCCTCGTAGTTATATGAAATGCAACACTGCTTCCATCAAGTACCACCTGTTAACAGACTACTGTCAAATTTTCAGCAAGTTCCGTCATTTACTTTGCCTTTAACAGCTGTTCAAAACATACAACATCGTGAATTTTTTTTAAAAATGGAAAAAGTGAATTTCGAGTGCTCATTAAACGTTATTTTTTTGCGAAAAAAAACCGTCAATCAAACCAAGAAAAAGCTTGATAAATACTATGGGGACTCTGCACCATCGATTTCAATGATAAAAAAGTGGTTTACTGACTTTCGTTGTGGTCGCACAAGAACAAATGACGCTGAACGTTCTGGACGGCCAATTGAGCTCAATACAACCGAAAATGTCGAAAAGATACACGATATGGTATTGGCGGATCGAAAAGTAAAAGTGCGTGAGATTGTTTACGCCGTAGGCATTTCATATGGTAGTGTGGTTTCGATTTTAAATGATCAGTTGGGTTTAATAAAGCTGTCTGCAAGATGGGTGCCGCGTTTGCTCACAATTGACCTTAAAAGTAATCGTGTGACAACTTCAAGGGATTGTTTGGAGTTGTTCAACCGCGACGTTTTGTAACTGTGGATAAAACATGGATCCATTACAACACTCCGGAGACAAAGCAGCAGTCTAAACATTGGGTTTCTCCAGGTGAACCGGCTCCGAAGAAGGCCAAGGTAAGTTTGTCGGCCAATAAGGTGATGGCAACAGTTTTTGTGGGATTCACGCGGGATAATCCACATCGATTACCTTCAAAAGGGAAAAACCAATAAATGGCGAATATTAAGCCAACTTATTGGACCGATTTAACGAGGATTTAAACAAAACGACCCCATATGGCCAAGAAAAAAGTTATTTTTCATCAAGATACTGCACGGGTGCAAACGTGTATAGTCTCAATGGCAGAATTCCATGGTTTGGGCTACGAATTGGTACCTCATCCGCCATATTCTCCGGATATAGCCCCCAGTGACTATTTCCTATTTCCAAACTTAAAGAAATGGCTCGGTGGAAAGAGATTTAGCTCCAACGATGAAATTATTGATCAAACAACTGCTGTTTTATGGACTTCGAAAAATCCTATTTTTTGAAAGGGATAGAACGTTGGACTAAGGGTATTGGGCTAAAAGGAGACTATGTTGAAAAATAAATTTTTGTTTGGAAAAAAACTGTGTTTCTTACAAAAAGTCACGGACTTATTGATTCAGTGAAATTTTGTCAGTAACTATTATTTGTCCAAGGTTAGTTTGGGATTGAAATGGGCGTTTTGTCCACGCCCCTTGTGGTAGCTCCCATACAAATCGACACATTTTGTACAAAACCATGTTTCTTCTAAAACTTTATTCTGTTAGATGTGATTAGTTTCAACTCAAACATTGGTTAATAATCTGTAAATAACTAATTAACTGGAGAAAATTGGCGAGGTTGCCACGCCTATTCTGGTACCTCCCACGCAAAATCTTGGTGAGCGTCCGTGCTGTCAATGCGATAAGTTGCTTGAAAAACCTTTGTTGCTGGTTGTTCGGCAAGATAACTAACTCCTGCAAAATCTAACCAATCTTTATAAAATTTGTTAATAGACCGAAATTAGTCAAATGGCACTCTTCTATGGAAAATGGGTCGTTTTGCCACGCCCATTCTAGTACCTCCCATGCAAAGTTTGGTGATCGTCTGGGTTGTCAATGCGATAAATCGCGTGCCACACTTCCGATCTTAATGAAATTAGGTTATAGGCTTCGTGTCATCAAACGCCAAGGGTGATTTTGTTAAATGACAAGGGTGATTTTGACAACGGTGATTTTGCCACGCCCTACCAAGATATATTGTGCGGCGGGCTGGTTATTCGGCAAGATAACTTCCGCAAAACCGAACCAATCTTTATGAAATTTGGTACCATACAAAATTTAGAGAAATGAACGCAAAAGTAGAGCGGATGACCGGTTGATCGACACAATAACTCTTGTAGACTACAAGCGATCTTAACGAAATTCGGTACTCCAAAAAAGTAAAGATTGACCACTGTCCACGCCCATTTTCGTACCTCCCATACAAAAGTTGGGCGGCTTTCCGGCTTATCTCCCGTATACCACAACCGATCTTAACAACATTTAGTACTGATCAATATTTTGTTTAATACTGTCTAAAATCAGATGAACATCTTCGCCATGCCCATTTTTGTACCTCCCATATAAATATTGGGCCAACAATTGACTGTTAGTCACGATAACTCCCCATAATGACTTAGGATCGCAATTAAGTTGGGTATTGAATAATATTTATCGCAATGTCACTTTGCTATTGGATATTGACATATTTTACAATATTCAATAGAACTCGGTCGCAATGGATGACTTCCGGTGCTACGCGTACGAGCATACGGGCTAGCAAATCATGTTTTTCGCAATCACTGAAAAAAATAAAATGTCGGAACTGGGATTTGAGCGGATCGTTTCGCAGATTGTAAGTCTTCTCATTAGCTCCTAGTGAAAGATATTTACTCCGTTGTAGTCTGATTTTGCTTAAAATTACGACACAAGCTGAAAATCTGTCTTTTTGTTGTTCGGATGCAAATTCAGAAAGCCGGATCAATTGAAATTCGGAAAAGATCAAATTTATTTAAGAATTTCTAATTCAAATTCTAAAAGTTTCAGTCAAATGTCAGAATTCAGAAAATCAGAAAATGTCAATTGAAGCTTAGAAAATATCAACTAAAATTCAGAAATCAATTGAAATTCGGAAAAGATCAATTTAATTTAAGAATTTCTACTTCAAAACCTAAAAGTTTCAGTCAAAAGTCAGATTTCAGAAAATCAGAAAATATCAATTGAAAATTAGAAAATACTTGTATCAACTATAATTCAGAAATCTTCAACTGAAGTTTCAAATAAAATTCAGAAAACTTCAATTCAAATTCAAAAGTTGTGAATTGAAATTCAGAAAACATCAATAAAAATACAGAAAATGTCAATTGAAATTCAGAAAACATCAAATGGATATTCAAAAAATTTCAATTGCAATTCAGACAGAAATGAAACTTCAATTGAAATTTATCTGAATTTCAATTTAAATTTTCTGAATTTTAATTGATATTTTATGAACTTTAACTGATTTTATCCGAATTTCAATTGATTATTTTTAATTCTAATTTGAGTTTACTGAATTCCAATTAATTTTTTCTATATTTCAATTGACATTTTCTGATTGTGAAACAGAAATTCTAAATTTCAGTTGGTTGTTTCTGAATTTCAATAGGAAAAACTGCATTTTATTTCATCTTCTCTTACAGCCTGTTTATCTATCTCGAACGAAAGCTTTCGTTCGTGTTATAGACCAAAGAAAGTTGATTTGGCTTCCACAATCTTGTAGTTTCAAGTCGAATGAAAACATAAAATTTTTCAAAACTTTTCAGTACAAATAAGATGTGTCTATTACAGGTGGAAGCGTTAGAATTTTTTCTAGTCGTTTGGGTCCGACCTTGTCAAATGTTGTTTATACCAATTCAAAGATGTATCTATTATACGTGGTAGCGTTAAAAGAGCACATTAATTTTTTTCTTGTCCTTGTGGTTGTTGATGAAAATTACAACAATTCCTCCTGATATCACCTGAAATAAATACATCTTGACAATTTCAATCAGGTGAATTGAATTCCTACTGCTTCTACCTTACTTATTTTCCCATGAGTACAAATTTTGGTTTCTCTATTTCGAATGTGCTGTCAGTTGGGAATAAACATAACAATCAAACGAAAATTTTGACTTAGAGGATCCCAATTTGAGTGGAATCTGAGTGATTGATTTTAGCCCGCTTAGCTTATCGTTCGAGATAGGGAACAGGCTGCTAATTTCAATTGGGCATTGCTAATTCCAATTACAATTTTCTGAATTAAAATAAATAAATAAATAAATAATGCCCCCTTATAACTCATAAAGGGATATGGGCGAAGTTTTCGTAACCAGTAAGCTGTCCACTTTCTAGATTTTACACTCTACAGTTTTCCATCGGTTTTCGAACGGTATTTTGACAAGTTCTTTCATGGCTGAGTACTCCACAGTGTCGCCGTAACTAAACCAGGTGACCGTCATCGAAATAAATGTCAGGAGATCAGAGCAGCGATCGAACTCGCGTTATCATGTATAAGAGCCACGCACACAAACTATTCCACCACCGACGACCAATTGAATTTCGATTGAAAAATGTGTGGAGTCGAAGTGGATTCGTGCATTTTTAAAATGCAGAAGTCGGATTCGCCTTGTGATCAAGCGGAGAATTGTGCTTGCGATGGTATTTTGGGCTAAGCAAGCACTTTACAGATAAAGCCGTCTCTCGAGTAACAAAAGCCCAACTTTACCAGACTCATAAAACCTGTCTTGCTTTATAGCGCAGAATTCTGCGTCCTATCGGAAGCAGACGAAACATTTGTAGGAGTCTTCAAGAGAAAAATACTCCGACAAGCGTATGGTCCTATAATGCACAATGGCGAGCATCGGCGACGCTTGAACCATGAGCTAGCTGTATGAGTTGTCTCGAAACCGAACTCGAAGGTAGACGAACAGATTCGGTTATTCTGCAATTACAGAAAAAATTATACAGACGGAACTAGAATTTGAACTCCCATCGCCGGGCGGTAGTTTCGAAGATTGTGAGTTTTCTTATCAGCGCCTTAGGCCCCTAGGCCAGTGACCATTTCGTTTAATTGTGCCACCCATTGCAGTTATCGTTTTCTGGGTGTCTCACGTGTGAATTGTTAAAAATATATCGTATTTAAATAAAAAATTTCGAATTTATAGAAATGCTACAAATAAATTGATTATCGTATAAGCAAAACACATTGCCCGCATTAAATATCTAATCATTTGTATCCCAACTTTCAACCACATACAGTTCACTATATCAACTGAATCATTCATCCGCTTTGAAAATCATATAACGTTTGTACCTTAAGTCTTTTGTTTGCCTTAGTACGCGCAATAGCACTTTCCGTTTTATGCTTTAATCTTAATGTCTTCATATATTTTTCCATGTGTATGTAAACATATGTTGACTCTTATGACATAATTGTGTGAAAATAAAATGTTGTAGTTTTTTATTGTTGTTGTCATTTCATCACAGTACTCGCACAGCAAATTATAACAACATATGCGTGTTATAATCGAGGGAGCGAAAACTAAGTTTACAGGAAAAACATGTTGATATAATTTTGACATATTAGCTTTATGTGATTTTCACAGAGGTTATGAACTGACCCCATAGTTAAGTATGTGTCAATTCATATAACAATTCCATTTTATTTCAAATATTTTTTGTTTACCACATTTGGTAATTTGGTCTTTTTATTGTTGGATTTCGCTTTATTTCTAACAAGTTTTTTTGCGCAACTGGGGGAATTCCTTGGTGACATATTCATTATGTTTCATTTTTAATGAAGTAATTACTTCATTTATTTTGTGTGGCAAATTTGTGGTTAAAATTGCAAAATTCCCATTCAAACCATTTTATATGTAACATCAGCAATAAAAATAACAATAAAATAATATTTATGACTGTAAGGATATTATGAAGAAAACCACAAAATCACGTTCTGAAATTGCATTAAAAATTTCTAACAATTTATTTTCCACTTGAAGCTTATAAACATTGAGTTTAATAGCAGTTTTGAAGGTCATCGAAATTAATACTGGCTGGCGCCAAAAATAATCGCCCGATGTAGTTTTGTTACAACTATCAAATGAAAGGACATAATTTCATAATAAAATTTTGCTGTATCTAAAGGGTGGGTCAGCAAGATTGGACTTTTTGAATGTTGTGTAATTTTTTGTGCAAGTGGCAACTCTGAAATTTGGCAGCTGTCACATCTGTTTATTCCGATTATTAAATAATTATTGCTTTGCTAAAGAACAACGCATTATAATTGTGAAAACTTATTACAAAAATTTGGGAACTTATGCACTGCGCATGAAACAATAGACTTATTGCAGCAACGATTTCCAGAGCAAATTATCTCAAGAAATTATCTCATGAACTGGCCACCAAGATCATACGAATTAACGCCGTTCAATTTCTTTCTTTGGCGTTTTGAGAAATCTCGGGTTTATGCAAATAAATGAGAAACAATTCCTGATCTGAAATCCGAGATCCAACGCGTCATCGGTGAGATACAGCCACATCTCTGTGAAAAAGGAGTAATGAGTAATGACCTGGAAGGAGTACTGACCTGTCTTAAGAACCGTGGGGGCCATTTGACGTATATTTTATTCCATACATGTGTTCTTTATAAACCGATAAAAAAATCATAACTATCTGAAAATTAATGTGTTTTTACTCTAAAATTAAAAAGTGCACTCTGACTGAGACACCGATATTTTGTTTTAGTTTTTAGAAGAAAAAGTTTAATACAAAATTTTGCTACGACCCTTACCAAACGCTCCTTTGGTTAAACACTCCGTACAGCACTCGTTTGTTTGCTAATTACAAAACCTATTTTGCCTGGAACCTGTAACTTTATGCGTGTCGTCTTCACTAAGCACGGTGACCGCTGTCGAAAGAAATGTTGGGTGATCTGATCAGGGATCGAATCCACGTTATCATGTACAAGAGCCGCGCACACCACCACTACCGCAGGAATCTCATACTACTGACAACACAAGTGGAACAGTCTCATTGCGTTATTGGAAGTGATGGCGTATAGAATAAATTTACTGGTGGTTGATTCAAAGTTGATTTACCTGCCGACTCTAGCACTTAAATCTCCTGGAGCAATCTTAATGCAATAGCCAGGGCAGTCGTATGTTTCCTCTAGGTGCTACTAGAAGATGTCCTGGGCTTCATTGTATTTTTGTTCTGTCAGGGCATGTACACAATTTAGTTCAAATAAAATACATGTACAAATGTTAAAGTATTGTCGCTGATATAAAAATAAAATAAATGGTTTCCCATTACATCCCATGAAGGGACTGGGGAGAACTTCTCACAATCACTGAGCTGTGCGCTTTTCAGTTATCACTCACTGATTGATTGGGACCTACAGTTTTACACCGATTCTGAACGGTAATTTGAGAAGCTTTTTCATGGCTAGATACTCGATAGTGTCGCCGTCACTATGCGAGGTGACCGCCGCCGAAAGAAAATTTGAAGGTGGTCAGAGCCGGGTTCGAACCCAGGATCTCATGTACAAGAGCTGCGCACACTAAGCATTGCACCACCGACGGCCACTGCTGATATCTAACTTTGTCTATATTTGGTTTACATACTTTAGACATGCAAAGATGCTTCATCTGATAGGAAAACGTAACTCCCATGCAAAGTCCTTTACTTTTTGAACCTCATGAGGTCAGATGTCTTACACATATTAATTAAACAAACAAATTAAACAAATTCCAACATATTCTTCCAACTGGCTCTATCCTTCGCCTTTGCTCGCCAGTTGGTAACACTCTTTCTCCTCTTTTCTTGCTTCCATCGGGTATGTTATCGAAAACCTTTGGCGCTGGCTCATCTTCATTCATTCCGCTAACATGACCTAGCCAACGCAATTGGCCCACTTTGATTCGTCTAGCTACGTCCACGTCAGAATAGAGATTATATAGCTCTGCGTTCCAGCGACGTCTGTACTCGCCGGTTTCCCCTAACAGGACCAAGTTATTTTACGGAGATTTTTTCTCTCGAAAACTCCCACCTGTTTTTCATCCGCTTGCGATATTTGCGATAGTTTCTGAGCCATATGTCAAGACAGGTAAAATGAGAGTCTGATATAGCTGAACTTTTGTCCGTCGAGAGAGGGCTTTGTTCCTAAACTGCTTGCTGAGCCCAAAATAGCATCTATTTGCAAGCACAATTCTCCTATCTATCTCTAGGCTGACGTTGTTGTCCTTGTTCACGACGGATCCGAGGTAAACAAATTCATCTACCACTTCAAATTAGTCCAGGAATGCCTAAAACTAACATCGACTCCACGACCATTCGTAATAGCTCTAATCATAGCTCTTCCTTAGGAGGTACAATCGGCAAAATTATCCAACCCATTTGTTTGGATGTAAAGTGTATCAAGCTGTAAAGAGCTATAAAGAAAGAGATCTCTATATCAGGCGTTGAGAAGCCAAACTACCTAAGTCCACTTTGTACAAATTTGTATAAGTTAGAGTTGGTGGGTTAAACTAATGTAGCCAGTACATTCTGAATTTCACTAGACGCAGTGACAGTAAATTTATATATAATACTAGCTGACCCAGCAAACGTTGTTTTGCCTTCAAATTACATGTTCACTGAAAGTCTGGTTCCGTTGCAAAGTCATGGTGGAATGACAGTGGCGCCATCTGTCGAAAATTGGTCGTTCCAACTCAGAAACTTTCGTGGGCTCATGCACAACAACTTTGCTAAAGATCATCACATGATCAAATGCATAGTTTACGATTCTATAAAGGACATACAGCGAAACATTCATTTTTTATACTCGTATATAGTTTAATTATATAGTTTGGTTTTCTTTATTTGCAATCTATTTTCAACAAAACAATAAGCAAATCTTGTAATAGTTTGATATTAGCATTGTTACCGAGTTCCAATGAGCTCGATAAATCCATACATTTTTACAATTTTAATACATTTGCTTTAAGTTTACATTATTGTTAGGTCAGCTTATTAACTACGATACGTGTACATACAATTGTTAAATTTTTAGTTCCTTAACGGTAAATCAAGTACATGTGGTCTTTTAATTCTTCTTAACTCTTCACTGTCATCTAACAAACAAATGGCCAATGCATTGGAATGATTACTAAGTCTATTTAGATTATTTATACTAAATCGTATAATTTCTTCTTTAACAAAAGGAACATCAAGGTCTTTGTGTATGCTGTTGTTGTTTACAAACCAAGGAGCATTCAGTAATAAGCGCAAAGTTTTCGATTGATACCTCTGTAGTATTTTTATATTCGAATTGCTTGTTGTTCCCCAGAGTTGGACTCCGTAGGTCCGCACGTTCTTCAAAATGGTTTTGTATAAAAGTACTTTGTTTTCCCAGCTCAATTTCGAATTTTGATTAAGCAGCCAATACATTTTCTTTACTTTGATATCTAGTTGTTTCCGCTTTGCAAGTATATGACTTTTCCAAGTTAGTCTTCTGTCCAGGTGAAGTCCCAAATATTTAACACAGTTAGTTCTAGGTATAACATCTCCATTTAGTATCAACACAGGGCAATCTTTGTTTCTAAGGGTAAAGGCGATGTGGGCTGATTTGTCCGTATTAACTTTTATGTTCCACTTTTTCAACCAGTCTTGAATCACAAACAATTCTTTTTGTACTAGTGAAGAAGCAATTACGTGTGATTCAGTCGTCGCCAGCAGTGCAGTGTCATCGGCATATGTAGCAACTGTGACATCGTTATTTGAGGGCATATCTGGTGTGTACATGGTGTACAACACTGGTCCCAAAACACTTCCCTGTGGAACACCTGAGTTGACTGATCCGAATTCAGAATCAACATCATTTAGATTGACATAAAACCTTCTTTCACTGAGGTACGATTTTAAAAGAAGATATAAAGGAGTTGGTAGCAGATTCTTTAACTTAAATAGTAAACCCGCATGCCATACCCTGTCGAAGGCTTGCTTCACATCTAAAAACACAGCTGAACTATAAAGTATTCTTTCAAAAGCGTCCCTTATGACATTTACAATACGATGGCATTGCTCGGGTGTACCATGTTTTTGCCTGAATCCGAACTGGTGATCTGGGATTATTTTGTGTTCATCCAGAAGTGGATCTAACCGTTTTATAAATAGTTTTTCAAACAATTTGGAAAATATTGGCAGTAAACATATTGGTCTATATGAGGTCACCAGATATGCGGGTTTGTTTGGCTTTAGTATCATTATGATCTTTGCATATTTCCATTGTGAAGGAAAATGACTCAACCTTGCAATTGCATTAAAAATTGTTGTTAAGAGAACACTGGCTTTTTCTTTTGGAAGACATTTTATCACTGTAACGTCAATTTCATCATATCCTGGAGATTTCGAGTTGTTAAGTTTACTTATTTCTTTTATTAGTTCATATACAGTAAAAGGCTTTATTGGGGGGCACATTTGTCACGACTTGTCCAAAAATTCGGATATTTCTTCTACATCAGCAGTACTGGATAAAGAAAAAGGAGTAAACGTCTCTTCTAAGTGATCCTTAAACGCAGCCACTTTACTTTCATCTGACCTACACCATGAACCATTCAAGTCTCTAACTGGTAAGTTTCTCTTCTTGGGTCGAGAAATGTGTTTAGTAGCCTTCCACAAGTTGTGCTCATTATTGTTTGAGGGGCTTAAGTTACTTAAAAATGTGTTCATGGACTCAGCCGTGATCTCTTTCAAGCGTTTTTTAAGTAAATTGGAAGCACGATTGAATTTGGTTTTGTCTGTTGGTAATCTTGTTCTTTTCCATAATTTCCGTAATCGTCTCTAAGTTTTAATAAGTTCCCTTATTTCAGCTGAACATCGAACTACAGAACCATTGCTTTCGGTTTTTTGTGGTGTGGATATAAATGCAGCTTTGAGAATGACGTTCCTGAGGGATTCCACTGCGTCGTCTATCTCAACGCCGCTTTTAAGGCGAATGTTTAGGTTTATGTTTGTATTTATATAGGACACAACTGCATTGTTATCAGTCCTAGACGAAATTAGTTTTTTGTTTTAAAGCGCACTGGGAACTTCAGTTTCTACGCACTTTCTTCTTATGGCTTTGGTCGTTTTGGCTACTGACATATCAATATATTCAAAGGCAATTCCAATTTCTCATTACAACTAAAATACCCTACCTATAACTTATATTGTTTACTTTCTCTACGAAAAATAACAGGGGCACCTTATGAGCAAACTAATTAATCTAAAGCCTTACAAATCTTTCCTGTGAGAAACGACTGGTGCTTGGGTAAGATCCATTGTCCATAGAAAATTTTGACAAATTGATCATTAAAAAAGAAAGTGTCAATTTATGATATTTCTCAAGAATTTGACTGCTAATAGTCTGATGATTAGTATGAGTTAGTGAATTTTTCCTTTATTAACGAAAATTTAATTGGCTGTTATTTAACTTAATTTCGTTCATTCCAATGACTTGAAGCCTTTCAGTTGCTATAAATTTACAAAATTAAATATCAAATACTGACAGAATAATGCCAACAACCGCCTCTACACTGGTCATTCATATTCATTATAGCCAAAACAAAAAAAAAAACATCCATTTTGTAAAGTTTTACTGGTAATAAAAGCCAGCAGTAACTGTCTAAGTAAATAAAATTTATGATAAATTTACAGTTGACTTGATTTCACCAGCTGAAATACTTTCAAAAATCACACAATCACAACAAAAGTCGAAGCACAAATCAAATTTACTCATAGCCAAGTTACGAAATTTCCAAAAATATTTCGCGCCTCTAATAAAATAAAACAAAAATTATAAAAAAAAATATATATATATAATAATAACATTAAAATCGCGTGAGATATTCTAGTGAATTAATGATAAGGCAAAAAGGTGAACACAATATACCCAAGTGATTTCATTAAGTTATTAAAACGGCGATAAGCCCGAACATTGTGCTTTCAAGTAGAACATTCTTTGTTGTTGTAGGTTTTTTTTCTGTTAATTTTTTTTTTTTTTTACTTTTCTTTGATGTTTTTATTTAATAATTTTTAATTTTATATTTATTTGTTTTTTTTGTGTAATAATTTGCAATATACAATTATTAATCGAGCTTGACGAAAGTTATTAAAGTCAACAATGAATATTAAGTATCAAATTAAGTAAAATTTAAATTCACCTGAACGTTGTGACTTTATCACACAGAACAAAAGGGAGCGCATGCAAAACGAGTTTGTTGCTAAAGTCTTTTGTTTTGTTCACACACAGATTTCATTCAACTAGATGATATGAGGCTTCATATTGTTTTAATTAAAGGCAAATTACTTAGACCTGGGAAATTTTGCAAATTATAAATTATTTTATATTTAACAAGTATGAATTTTACTATAAGAGTAAGAACTTAAGCTGATGGTTTTTGGTCAAAATAAAAGGGCATTATGAAAAAAAATGTATCTAAAAAATTGTAATAAACTTCTAAAGTTCTTAGACAGCATTTTGCTCAAATTAGTGGTTTGTGCTATAACATTGTATAGAACATAAGACAATCGATATACAATTAATTAATAAATAAATAAATGGTTTCCCATTACATCTCATGAAGGGACCGGGGAGAAATTCTCACAATCACTGAGCTGTGCGCTTTCCAGTTTTCACTCACTAATTGGGACCTACAGTTTTCCACCGATATAAAAAAAAACCATAATTTAAAAGCAGGAAAAGAGAACGACCAACATTCCGATGGAAAGGCCAGGCCGAAGAATTCCTCCGTATCCTTGGTGTTACCAACTGGCGTGAAAAGGCGAAGGATAAAACCAGTTGGAGAAATATGTTATCACGGAAGAGGTTTGGATAGTACCTCACTCTTTACCAAGGAGGAGTAGCTCATGTACAGAGAGTTTACTCAATTGGTAGCTCGTGGACGGAAGAAAGAAGTCGCGCTGGCGGATATGCGAATACGGGGCGTTTGTTCTCCCACGTAATCGTGTATACCAATGGTGTAAGGCTTCCTATTCCTGATCTCTTGGCTGCCCCTCTATGCGGGGTAGCACGGATATCTCACGGGCGGCGCTAACAGTCGTATCAAACATGTTCTTGGTGGGGCGGTGCTCACCTGTGGTTAAGGACTTCACGTCGAGAACCACATTAAATCACGCGGACTCTGACCTCATGAGGTTGTACAGGGTGAAGCGCGGTAATTTGCTTATTTGGGAATGAAATAAAAAAATTGTGAACCTTAGAAATATGTATTTTATATTTTAATTATATTGAACAGTAAGGGAATTTTCAAATTACATTGTTTTAAATAGTGTATCTGGCAAATGTCGACCTGCTGTATACGTTTTCTGAAGTTTTCATGCACTCTAACAAGCATGTCGACTGGTATTCTGTCAATTTCAGCCTCAATATTGTTAATTAGGTCTTCCAAGTGTTGGGACGGTTGATATACACCTTCGACTTCATATAACCCCAAAGGAAAAAATCGCATGGGGCTAAGTCTGGTGAGCGAGCCGGCCAGTTTGCATCACCCCTCAAAGAGATAAGCCGTCCAGGAAACATTTGTCACAAACAATTCATGGTAACCCTCGCTGTGTGTGTATCATAGTCAAGTAACGTTCGGAGTTCACAGTTAGGGAAAGACGGTTATCCTGGAAAAAGTAAGGGCCAATGATGCCTACTCGCGATGTGGCGCACCACACAGTGACGCAGTCCGAATGCAAAGGTCTCTGGTGAAGTTTTCTGGGGTTTGTTTCACTCCAGTACCGCATATTTTGTTTGTAAACGAAAAGCACGGTGCACTGTAATGATCGAGTGCGCATTTGAAAAATACGCTTCAACACAAAATGACCTCTCGTCACGTGTCCAATGCATGATGGCAACTGAAAAGCAGACGACTACAAATCTCCCGTCAGCCACTATAAGCCACGCACACTCTCCGCTCTCTTCGACCAACAGTACCGCCACAGCCTGCAGTGCCAAAAAGCAAATTACCGCGCTTCACCCTGTATACACAAAAATTTTACTGCAATTAATATCGGATCTTTAATCATTTTCTTTTTCTTTATTTTTCTTTTTCTTTATTTTTCTTTTTCGGAAGCTTTTCCACATAATAAGGAGCAACATGCAAGTGGATCGGAAAATCTGGCAACTGAATCATAAAGTATGACAAACATACAGCCAGAAATACCATTAAAAAAGCGTTATAGGGTTATGAGATAGATTTACTCTATGATTCTTCATCAAGAAGAATTGAAAAGCTGGATATTTCACATTTTTTCCGATTGCAGAAACCCCCTTATCTGTTTATCTCAAAAGGAAATTGCAAGAAATATTCTTCTAGGAATTGAACAGCTGGATTATCATTTCAACGATGCTCATACCCACTCTTTCATAGCATATGTTACTTATACGGTCTCGAACAACCCCGGAGGTCAGGGACCTTACAGAACGCAGATAATATATTTTGACAACCAGTTCAATATTTTGCCTTGGAAATACCAAGTGTACGAAGGAATCCGTCAACCTGATCCCTCCAGCGGAGTCTTGGTAGTCATATTTGTAATCCCGTATTAAATTAAACGACACAACCTTTCGCTTTCTTGTCCACTTTATTAATAATCTTTTACACAGCTCAGTAACAATCAGAGCAATAGCTTAAAACTAGGTAAATATTGGAACAGGATAGATATATATACAAATAATACAGTGGTATGGGCAAAAAGAGGATGACTATTCACCTAGAACAATTGAGGTACACTCTTAACAATAAATCTACACTTAGAGATAAATATGTACATAATAACTATAATATTGCTACATATTTTTCGCCTTTCTTCGGGTTCGGTTTCGAAACCCCTTCGTGCCGGTTCGTCTTCATCTATTCTACTGACATGGCCTAGCCAGAGAAATCGCGCTAGTTTGATCCGCTTAACTATACCAATGTCGGGATATACGTCATACAGCTCATGGTTCAGGCGTCGCCGATACTCGCCGTTGTGCACTATTGGGCCATACATTTTTCGTAGTATTTTTCTCTCGGACACTCCTACAAATCTTTCGTCTGCTTATGATAAGACGCAGGATTCTGTACCATAAAGCAAGACAGGTTGTATAAGAGTCTGGTATAGTTGGACTTTTGTTACTCGAGAGAGAGTTGTATCTTTAAAGTGCTAGCTTAACCCAAAATAACATCTATTCGCAAGCACAATTCTCCGCTTGATCTCAAAGCAGACGTTATTGTTTTTGTTTACGGTAGATCGGAGGTATATAAATTCGTCCACCACCTCGAAATTACAACGGTTATCAAAGTTCACGCTTTGGTCTAATCGCATGCAGTGCCTGCTCGTTGAATCCATTAATTTTGTATTGTCCCCATTTACTGTCAGACCCACTTTTGCTGATTCCTTCTCAATTCTCAATTCTAATTGTGTGCCCAATGATATCTACATCATCAACATACGCGAGCACTATGACTTTTGCTGCTGATGGTTTTATTCATGTCGACTGCAGCTTTTGTCATAATGATGTGCACGAAGATGTTAAAGAGATCGCACCATAAGGTGTCGCCTTGCCTGAGGTCCCGCATACTTTCGATAGGTGTGGTAAGATCCTTAGCAATTTTCACTGCCGATTTGGTGTTCATCAAGGTCATCCTGCAAAGGCGTATGAGGTTTGCAGGAATCCCAAGCGCAGACATTGCTTCGTAGAGTTTCTCCCTTATCGGGCTATCAAAGGCCGCCTTATAATCGACAAATAAGTGATAGGTGTCGATTTGTTTTTCGTAGGTCTTCTCCAGTATTTGACCTAACGTGAAAATCTAGTTACTTGTCGATTTTCCAGGCCTAAAGCCCACTGGTATGTTCCAATCAGGTCAACGATAATTGGTTTTAGTCTTTCGCAGATTATACTCGATAAACGGCTTATTCCAAGGTAGTTGGCACAGAGACTCGGGTCATCTTTTTTAAATATGGGACATAGCACACTGAGACTCCAATCGCCGGGCATGCATTCATCTAACCAAAATTTTGCTAATAAGCTGATGCATGCACCTTATCAACTCATCGCCGTCAGTCTTACACAGCGCCGCCTATAATCCATCGGTTCCGGCGGCTTTGTTGTGCTTAACTCGGGCAATAGCTGCTCTGACTCTGTCTTGGTTAGGAGGGGGCAATCGACGTCGTCATCCAAATTTATATCGATTGTCTCATCGTCATTGGATATATCAGGTACCAGTAGGGCGGAGATATGATTTTTCCATATTCCCAACATGCTCTGCTCATATGCGATGAGATTTACGTCCTTGTCTTTACATCAGGGGGCCCTGAATCATGTCCATTAGTTTCGTTTTTGACTTTTTGGTAGATTTTTCGGGCTTCGTTCTTCCTGCTGTATGTCCCAATGTTCTCACTCTCGCGATTTTTCCATTGACGTTTCTTACGCCTAAAGAGATAGTTTATCTTTTTCCCCTATACCGATCAGTCGCAGCTCGCGTTACAATTGACTGAAGCGTTGCCATGCGTGCAGCGTTCTTATCATCATTTGCAATGCAACACTCTTCATCGTACCATGGTTTGCTGCGAAGCGGTTTTTCAAACCCAAGTACGGTTGTTGCGGCAATTTTTATAGAGTCGGAAAAGGGTTTCCACTGCGCTTCAGGATCGTCATCAGGAGGGGGTGGGTTCTATGCCAAAAGTTGCGAGAGCTTCCTTGAGTTGGCTTTGGCCACCTCTCGTAATTGCGGCTTTCCGATGTCCAGCTTTCTCTGTGGCAGGTTTCGCACGATTTTCTCTCTACTTAATCTTCTGCGAACCTTTGCTGCTACCAGATAGTGATCTAAATCGATGTTAGCTCCTCTGATCACTCGTACGTCCATTACATTGGATGAGTGCCTTCCATCAACTACCACGTGATCAATTTGGTACTGCGTTCTTTGATCAGGGGATACCGAATAGCCATGTGGATGTGTATATGCTGGAATCTTGCACCAATGATGATTTTTTTTTTGCCGGGGGCAATCTCATCCCATTGTTGGAACTGTCAGGATGTAAATCGAAATTGCCAATAGTTGGATGAAACGCATTCTCTGTCTTTGGCATCATCATCTTTCTCTTCCATTGTTTCTCTGCCATTGCCCAGGACATCCTGCGTGGAAACAGTGAGCTACTGAGACAGCCCAATGAGGGAATAATTTCTGGCCACTCCCAAGTGAATGGCTATCAAAAACTTTCCACCTCCACGTACAGTCCCATGGCCATGGGATATGTTACGGAAGAAAAAAATAGATTTCCGCCAAGGTAGCTCGAACTTAATCTATACTGTGGTTAAAGTATTAATAGCGTTGCTAGAATAACTATATACTACGTATATAAAGTGAAACTAAGTGATTCCATATGGCATTGATACGATGAATCCAACAGCACTTATCGTTATTCTGTATCGCATGAAATTGTTGACATATCTGGCCATGATAATTACAGGCATTAGGTCTTCACTCCTCTCCTTCGCTTAGAATCTTCAAAAAAACATAATAAATTGGTAACAAAAATATTGTGCATCAAAAGTCATACACGTTGAAAAATATCTGCCCCAGCAACATATTGCAGGAAGCATGTACGTGTTTGTCAGTATTGCTTTCGTGAATTGAAGATTTGCTGTTTTGTTTTTTTTTATGGTGACAGACAGCAGTGTTTTCAGCAGTTTTCAACAAACGAAACCACATTTGGGTCACAAATACATATACTATAACCTATTAATCATTGTGCCCCAAACATGTTATATTGAATAGCAAACACAATGTGTTTGGACACAAGTATACTATATTTGCGACAATCTACAAACATGTTTTATTTGCCTCCAAACAGCAAAAAAGGCAACCTTTTCAACGTGTAGAAATTGTGGAAATTTTGGAATAGAAACTTCGACAAAAATGTGATACAGAAAAGCGGTAAACGCCATTGGATTCAATGCGTCAATATCTAATGGTGCTACCAGGTTTCATTCAATTTAGACTGTCGCACACAGTGAAAAGTATAATACTTGAGTCCAAATTTTTATTATATTTTCTATATTTGTATTAAACTCACATAATCACTGATATTCAAAAGCAGTTGGCTGACAATTGAATCAAATTCTTAGAATCTTCAAAAAACAATGTTAGATTGGGAACACATAAACCCACCATAAAACTCTAAAAAAAACAATGTTTCAATTTACAAAATCTCCAAAGAATTCTTAATATTTACTTTAATGTATTTTATTTATTTCGTTTTTTATTTATAAATTCATATTGGTCAATATGTTAAGACTGGTTTGTGATTTTCTTGAAATTTTCTCAGAACAATTGTTGTTAGGCCTTGAAAGTGCCGAGTTGTTTTAGCCAAAAACTGTTCACACCAAATACAAATTGTAATACAATTTAAACATTTTTGACTTGATTTCTTTAAAGGCCCCAAACACAGACATCAAAACAATAGACAAAAATATCAATGTTCTGTGTAATATTTGACATTTTCAAGGCGGCTGCTGTCATTACAAAGTATGTTCGCCTTGTCTTTCGTATCTGTCGCCGGGTGATTTTCGAAACGATTTGATTTTTGTTTCAATATCACATGACAAAATACAAACAAAAATTTACTTTGACTTAAGGAGAAACAAGGTGGTCCAAAGACGCCTTTTGCTTCAAACCAATGTGTTGCTGTTATTTTTTAACTAAATACAAACTTAAGAAATGCCAACAAAAATACAAAACAAAAATTAAATTTTATATTTATAACGATTTCCAAAGGAATTTTGTTTGTTTTTATTGTCGTTTGTGTTTAATGACTGTTCTAATTATCTTATGCTGCTCAGCTATGCTCTTGAAGCCGGTGCTTTTATCATTCGTTCCAAATCTTTAATGGTGAATGGGGGGCCGAGGGTTGTGGTTCAATTTGAATGTCGGTTTTTTTTTAAATTGTCAAAGTCAAGTAAATTTCATTGTACACGAATTGCACGTAATGTGAACTGTTATCTCGATCAAGTGTTAGTTTTGAAAATTAAACAAATCTTAGAATTTTGTATAATTACAAAACGAGATTTTGGTTTCGTTTAATACTAAACAATTAGACAATTTTTTTAACAAAATTATACACGTTTTTACAGCGGCAAATATAATGTGTTGACATAAACTTCAAAATGTTGAACATATTTTAAAATAACGTGTGCTATATAAAATCCAATACTTTTTAATTCGTCCCTGATGAATTTTAAAATCCATTATATTATATTATAATATCTAATTTATTTTCGTCATAATACGTCGTCCGCCGTGTTCCGCTTGACAAGGAACTTGTACCTTCTACGTGTATAATGGGGGCCAGTGCGTGCCGCATGGAGTACATTCCTCATTTGCATTTCATGCTGTATCCGGAGGAGCTAAAAAAATCCAACATAAATAATATTTTGTACAGACTACAACTACAACTACAACAACAACTACAACTACAACCACAACTATAACCCCAACTACAACTACGACTTGAACTACAACTAAAAACACAAAAACTCGTTCAAATAAAGGGTGATTTTTTAAGAGCTATCGGATTTGATTTAAAAAAATACATAAAATTTAGAGAAATGTATGAAATCTTTATTTGGGTCGATAGAACGGTCTATGTAATTCAACGTTTAAAGATGACTTCATGTGAATGTTGACCGCGGCTGCGCCTCAAATGGTTCGTACGCTGGATCCAATTTTGGCATACTCTCTCCAACATATCGGCCGGTATCTTACGAATAAATTCTTCAATATTGGCTTCCAGTGCGTCAACCATTGCGGGCTTGTCCCTATAGACATGAGCCTTAACATACAAAAATAAATAAATGGTTTCCATGAGGGGCTTAGGGAGAGCTTCTTAACCAGTGAGCTGTGTGCGTTCAAGTTTTACACTCACTGATTGGAATCTAGAGTTTTACACCGGTTCCGAACGGTATTTTGAGAAGCTTTTTCATGGCTAACTAGTCGATAGTGTCGCTGATACTAAGCGAGGTGACCACCGTCGAAAGAAATTTAAGTTGGTCAGAGCAGGGATTGAACCCACGTTCTCATGCACAAGAGCCGCGCCCCACAAGAAATAATCTAAAGGCGTTAAATCGCACAAGATTCCGAATAGCCGCCTCAGAAGGTCGCCCAAACAGACCATAAAATGCATGAATTTTGTTGTTCGTTTGTTTTATTCATGGTTAAATTTTAGACCAAACTGAACAGGTTTCACAGTAACATGTGACACGAAAACAGCTGAGCTGTCAAAAACAGTGTTGCCAAAAAGAAAGTTTTAAAAAATCACACATTACAAATACAACCACAAATACAACTACACCTACTGCTGCAACTAGAACTACAACTGCAACTACAACTACAACTAAACCACAACCACAACTACAACTACAACTACAACTACACCTACAACTACAACTACAACTACAACTACAACTACAACTACAACTACAACTACAACTACAACTACAAGTACAACTACAACTACATCTACAACTACAACTTCAACTACAACTTCAACTACAACTCCAACTACAATTACAACTGCAGCTACCACTAACTACAAGTACAACTATAACTAAAATTACAACTACAACGACAACTGCAACAACAACTACAGCGTGTGGATGACGTGATGTCACTTGTCACGGCACGCCACTTAATGCGTATTTTATAGGATGCCTTCCCAGCGCGTGTAATCTCCCATTTCGTTATTTTGGCTTGGCCAGCCAGATTTCCCGATTTGGCTGTCCCGGACTTCTTCCTCTAGGAATTTTTGCAGTCGTTGGTATATGCAAACAAGCTTATGCAAAGTTATGCAAATTGTAATCAAAGGAGCCTAAATTTGCATCACACCGACAGAGACCATTTGTCTAAAATAATTTTCTCCAATTAATTGAAAAAATAAATTTATAAGTGCGAATAAACTGAATTAAAAATAAAATGAATTTGTATTTTTAGCAAAAGTTATAGTGAAAGAAATCCAGATGGTGTTTTTTTTTGCCCACCCTCTCTATATAAACAAATAAAAACATTTAAATACGTTTGACTTTATTATGGAATTGGAGTTTGCGGAATTTTTGTGTGTATTAGGGCCTACAATACTCCAAAAGTAAAAATAAACATTTTTGGATATATTCTTTTAACAATTAGTTTGGAATTTTTTTATTTTGACCATATTTTGAGCAAGAAACCATTACGTCAACCCCAACCTAGTCTCCACATTAAATCAAGTACGTGGGCTACAAGTTTTCTAAGCAAAGTTTTTACATCGGTACGGTAGTTTAAGCACAGTGAACACAAAGTTAGAGACAATATATTTTATTTAAAATAAAAGATTTTTTACAAACACCAAAAACCTAAAAAATTAGAAAAAATAATTAACACAATTTTTTCCAATGTTTATAACACATAGCTTGCATCACAACGAAGAACAAAAATTATATCTAAAGAAATTGGATTGCTACATATAGAAGTTATGACGCATTATATATAAGTACTACAAATTAAATATTTTTGGTATTTTTATATTTTTCTTTATTATAGGGTGTTCATAACTTTTAGTGATTACGTTTTTTTTATATTGGTTTTTATATCCATATAACGAAGAAAACAAATCATATTTGAAAAAAATGCATGAATAAATATAGAAGTTATAACCCGTTATATATATGAGTACCACAAATTCATTGTTTTTCGGTTTTTGTATTTTTTTTTTTATTGTTGCGTGTCCATACCTTTTAGTGATTTCGTTTATTTACACTGTCATTTATTTCCATATAACGATGAACAAAAATCATATTTGCAAAAAATCCATGCGTAAATATAGAAGTTATAACCCATTATGTATATATAAATACCACAAATTCAATTTTTTCGGTATTTGTATATTCTACTTATGTTTATTTTGTGTATGTGTGAATATTTTAGTGTATTATAGCGTTATTGATTTCGTTTATTTACATCGGCCTTTAAATCCACATAATGAGGAAACAACTAATATATAAAGGGCATCTATCGATACATATAGAAGTTATGAACCAATATATACAAGTACCACAAATTAAATTTTCTCAGTATTTGTATATTTCTCTTAATTATAGCGTGTTCATATATTTCATTGATTTCGTTTATTTGCATTGTCCTTTATTTCCAAATATCGAAGAAAACACATCATATCTGAAGAAAATCCATTGATAAATACAGATGATATTACCCATCATATCTGTATATTTACCACAAACTCTATTTTTTCGGTGTTTGTATATTTTACTTTATTATAACGTCTGAATCAAAGGCGTATGTGAAATCGGAATTTCTAAGAGTCGGTGTTGAAGAATCTAGCTTGGAGTCGGAGTAGGTTTGGATTTCAGAGAATTCCGAAGATGGAGTTGGGGTTTTCTAAACTTTATGAAAGCTTCACGCCCCTGTAATCAAAATAACAAAGAGTTTTCCCATCTGGTGTTACAGCAGAACAAATTAGTCAATATTTGCAGTTTGCACATTGCTTGATGAATCTGTGAAAACGAATTCAAAAAAATGAGTCCAAGTTGGTCGTTTTACATCAAGCAGTGTTCACAGCTCTGCAGTCACACCGGTCCGCACGGACTCATATTAACATTTACACAGGTAGATTATGTTACATAAACCTCAGTGTACAAAATGGTGGTTTTTTACAGATTAACAAGTTTGAGTTAGTAACAATGCTTTAATAAACAATCGATTTATCACCTTATAATTGCACCGTTTCTGAGTTATAGCCAGTTTTTGATGTGTTAACATCTATAGGCACGTGTAGGGCAATGTATCAAAGTGAACTCATGCAAACAACACACAGCGTTAGCATCACATACGTGGTTGTTGTACAACAATAGTTTCTGCCTGAAAATAAGTATGATGGTATTGAGGTAGGGGCAGCGAGCAAACAAGCATGCAAAAGAGTATTGAATAGTATAGAGAACTCATGGAACGAATTGTATGAATCCAAAGCACTGGCGACATTTCATTACTCTCTTTTTGTCATAACTTAGTCCATTCATAATTTTGATGTGAAACATTGATGCCTTTTGAATCATTTATGCTTTTTTTGTAATAAAATTGCTATGTTGTAATAAAATTGTCGAAATGGTGCATTTATATTAAAATATTCACAGAATAAGACTCGTTTATGCTATTTTACTCCGAATCTCTACATGACAGCGGAAAAAGGGTGCAATAAGTTCTCTATATTATTCAATACTTTTTGTCATCGCTCTGTTTACGACAAAACTAAAACAATTATTGCTGTTAAGAATATTATATCTAATGTTAAAGCAGATGTAAGAAAACAGAAAGTGCAATAGCAAAAGAGCCTTCAGCACAACAACTATTCTTTTTTTATTTTCCAATGTAACATTTACTAATGTGTTCATAGAAATCGAATAGGTGCCGTGTAACAAACAGATGTTAACACTTCGCCCGTGAGTTCGAACACTCATTAATTTTCTATTTTAACGATCTTCTTATTTTAGCGACTTTTAAAACAAAAAACATCACATGAGGTGTCAGGGGACACCCGGTTTGAACGAAGTTCCTTTCGCTGTACATTATGTACTAGTTAGTTCCAATACGCCTAAGGTGCCCGTTGAAAAATACGATAATTTAAATGGATCTTTAAGAAAAGATACTTTTCGTAAAATGATAAACTTTTTTAAGTAACTTTTTTTTTAGAATGAATTTTTTTTAAAGTAAAGTTTTAGGTCCTTTTTGTAAGACCTAAATGCTAACTTTTTTTTAAGAAAATTTACTATTTTTAAGAAGAAGTACTTTCTGTAAGAAAAAGCCATAAGAGTATGTATTTTTTTACAAAGAATTACTTTTTAAGAACAGGTACTTTTTAAAGAAGTGGTACTGTTTCTAGGAAAAGGTTATTTTTGAAGAAAATATACTTATTTTCAGACAGGCTACTTATCTCAAGAAAATAAAAGAAAAGACATTATTTTAATTAAAAAAAAAAGGCATTTTTGAAAAAAATGTATTTTGCCTAAGAGAAGGTATTTTTTTGAAGAAAATATTTTTTTTAAGAAATGGGAATTTTTTTTAGAATTGGTCCTTTTTCAAGAATAGGTACATTTTTAAGAGTAGGCACTTTTCTCAAGAAAAGTTATTTTGTTTCACCAAAGAGGTACTCTTTAAAGAAAATGTAGTTTTTTAAGAAAAGGCAATTAATTTTTTTAAAAAATTATACTTATTTTAAAAGAAAATACCTTTTTAAAGAAAAGCAATACCTTTTTTCCCCTTTTTTTAAGCAAAGTTACTTGGTTAAGATAATTTTATAAGTATTTTTAAGGTACTTTGTTTAAAAATATGAATAGGTATTTTTTTGAGAAAATTTACCTTTTTAAGAAAGGACACGTATTTAAGAAAATGTTCCTTTTTAAACTTCTTTCACTTTGGCTTTTCTAAAATTACTTTTTATTGGGTTCAAAATTATAATATACATATACTAAATATTGGTTACAGGCTCCACCTAGTAAACTTTCCATTAAACAATACATTTTCCAACATATGTGAGACTTCTAGTTAGTCTAGACACAAACCAAAGCAAAATAAACAATATATTTGATAACACAGTGCAACACGAAAAAATATAACCATATACGGACAGCACTATGTGATAAAAGACCCGTGTCTCCCAGTTTTGCCTAAAGTCATGATCTTTTTTTTATGGGCCCCAAAGATTTGTGGCCTCGGTGTCATTTTTGCAAAAAAGTGATCATTTTGTCAGGCTCATATCTTACAATTCGTTCGAAATTTTGATTTACTTTCTGAGGGAAAGTTGTAGCTATTGTCATAAAGAATAAAAATTGTTAACATATAGAATTAAAATAACTTCATCTTCAAGGTCAAAATCGCAAAAAAAAACTTTATAAAAATCAATTCTTATTTTTACTTTTTTTCGCCTGTTCTGGTCCATAGGTAGCAAACCGTTTAAAATTCAAGAAACAATTAACTACAGAATTGTACCTAAGATCCCAGTAAAGAACTTTCAAGAACATATGAACTTCCTAGGAATGATTCTTATATTGTGTGCTGCGTCCCTTGTTTCGTGTGCTGAGCTTACTGCTTTGACTGTGCTGCTGCGGTCGGTGAGATAGTATAGTATCTCAATGTTGAAGTAAACTGTGTTAAGAATCATTCCTAGGAAGTTCATATGTTCTAGATCATATATTGAGATCTTAGGTACATTTTTTTAGTTGATATTTGCAAGATCTGAGCCTGACAAAATGATCACTTTGTTGCAAGAATGACACCGAGGCCCCAAATCTTTGGGGGCCCATAACAAAAAAGTCCATGACTTTGGGCAAAACTGGGAGACACGGCTCTTTTTTTTTGGCCTTTTATCACGTAGTGGTGTTTGTATATGGTTGTATTTCCATGACTTAAAAAATTTAACACAGTGTAATATTAGGATGTAGCATAATAGTGTTAAAACTAAAGTTGTTTAATTTGTTTTCATTTAGCCCCCATCCCGCAACGTGCGTTAAGGAACTCGTTCCAAAAATCCACACGAATTGCACCACTTTATGGAAGCCCCTTATATAAACCCCCAAAAATTATTAATATTTCCAAATCGACGCTTTCTTTTTCGGGATATACTTAGATTTTTTTTTTAATTTTTTGATATTTTCGATTAAAAATGGGATGGATTACCCAGGGTAACCCATTACCTATGAATTTTTTTTTATAATTTTTTGATATTTTTGTTCAAAAATGAGATGGCTTACCCAAGGTAACCCATTACCTACGAAATACGAACCCTGCTTACAAATAATAATAATTTATACTACAATTATATACTACATTTATATTACAAGCTTTCAAGTTAGGAAACATTTTTCTAATTGAAAAATGATTGGGTATTGTTGGAATAATGGACAATTCAGTTAAGCACACTTACTGGCATGACTAGTTTCGAACTCCGTGACAAGTTCGTCATCAGATGCCTAATTAGTGTGCTTGAATTGATACCATCGGTTGATCATCATTCGTATATAATCAAATTGAATTATGCAAGATCCCTAAGTAGCAACACACACTGAAAGGTCCTTAATTCCAACACAAGAGCAGGCGGCTTTTTTTCCCACCATGTTCTTCTTTTCCTTTTGCACACTAGCAGTGTTGCAGTGTTTTGAGGTGAGTTTCATATCACAGAGTTGAACTTTCTATGGTATAGATTTGTTGATGGCCGAGTTAGTGTCAGTTACGTGTTTGAATTTGAAGTTTTTTTTATGAATAATAATTTTGTTTATATTTAAATATAAAATTTTTGAATATGGGCATTTCCACAGAAAGGTCAACCTTTTGTCACATCACGTCACTCTCGATAATTATTTATATTTTCGGACCAGTTAGTTTGACTGTCTTCTTTTCTTTTACTAACTATGTAGTTACATACATTCTGTATTTTGGGAAAGAATAGACGACAATTGCACCACATGGTCCTAAAATATAAGCAATTAACGAGGGTGACGTGATGTGACATAGGGTGGCACTTTCCCTGGAAATGCCCATATTTGAAATTTCAAGTAGCACTGTGAGACAAAATTAGATTTTTTTCAAAATGATGGGGTTCTGTCGACGGATACTGGTAGAAAGGTCTAAAAAAAATATACGTGTCTCGGCGTTTTGCCAGATCTGATCAGAATTTTTTTTTTTGGGCGGGTCAAAGTTTCCGCCCCTCGGAACTTTCCTGCAACATATCGGCATGCAGAATTGTGTGTTCCTTACTTCTGAGGTACAAAATATGTTCAGAAGTTTTATAGAAAAGATTCAGATAAACATTTTTGTGGAACAAATTAACCCTTTAACTGTCACGTATAACCATAATTTTTACTTTTTTTTGAAAACTCACTAAAAACTGCTCGAAAATGTGGTCAAAATGTTCTAAAAAAAATATCGCCCTACAATTTGACTATATGTGTCCGAACAATCCAAAACACAAATCTTAGCCCTTAGATAAAAGATGAAATATGACAAAATCATTATATTATGTGGACTATTTTTAATGGAAACAACAAATTGGCAAAATTCATTATTAACCCTTAGAAGGCAGTTAGTTTTTGCTTATTATCTACCACTTGGGCTAAGATTTGTGTTTTGGAGTGTTCGGGCACATATAGTGAAATTTTATGGCGATAATTTTTGTAGAACATTTTGACCAGGCCCCCCGTCGTTTTCGAGCAGTTTTTTGCGAGTTTTCAAAAATTTTTTTATTCCATTCTACCAGAATCCGTTGACAGAACCCCACAATTTTTTTTGGTATCGCACAGTATAATTAGTTGAGCATAAAATAAATAAAAATTTTCCCATTACATCCCATGAAGGTATAGGGGAGAGCTTCTCACAATCACTGTGCTGTGCGCTTTCCAGTTACAACTCACTGATTGGGACCTACAGTTTTACACCGGTTTTAAATTTTTTTGAGAAGCTATTTCATGACATATTACTCGATAGTATCGCCGTCACCAAGCGGGGGACACCAATATATTAGATATATGTTACACCCGAATTAGTTTTTAAATTTTTCGTTGATCCAAGAAATAGAATATTCACCACTACCGGATAATTTGATTGCTAGCACTAAAACAACAAATTTTCCTTGATCCAACAAATAGAATATTCACCACTACAGGATAATTTGATTGCTAGAACTAAAACCCGATTGACAGATCACATTTATTTCTTGTTGCTGCGGCTTCAAATAAATATTTCAGTTCTTGCAAACAAAACTGAATTACGAATCAACTGATATGCACAACATTTGGTGATACGGAACACAATTATTGGTAATCACAACTGAATAATGTGATAGTCCACGGAGCCGCCAAATTATAGTTGGCTGTAAATATAGTTGGGACTGGAATCTCTTGTCTGTATGCAGCTTTTCGTTCGAAATAGAGAAACAGGTTGTGAAAATTTTAGAAAAATACTTTAAGCAAACCCATTAAGTAGCACTTCATATATAATTTTATATATTATATATTTAATTTTTTATATATAATTTTTTTTTTTTTTTTGATTTTTTACAAATAATAAACTCCACAAACGAGTCCTTTCAACAATCACTTAACAATCCTTTTCTTCCACACATCCACCATTGGCATGACGGTAGAAGCCGGGCTTGCACTGACAGCCAATGATGCATTGATAAGTACAGAATTTAGCTGGTGCTTCGCCACAGGTTAATGGACAAGCGGTGCCACATTGAGTAAATGCCTCATTAGTACCACAAGTTTGCTGGGGAGGAGCTGAAAATGATATAAATTGAAAACAATTATAATCAAGCAAAACTGAAAGTAGAAATTCAAAGATTAAAGTTTGATCTGATACAACGACAGCAATTTGCTTCATAGAGTAATGAGAGTAGAGAGTAGAGAGTAGCCAACTCTCTCAGTAAACTGATGACATTTGGTGTGTTGCAAATAGGCGGTTGGATGTTGGAAAGAATTGCTTTAATAATACCAGATAGAGGCAATGCCTTAAACCAACCAGCCATAAATAAGCAGCGCCATTTCGTGGAGTGCATTAAATTTTTTCGTGTACATACAATAACACAAAATTCCAAAATAGGTTTAAATTTCACAGTTTTCTCATCAAAACGACATGAAAAATTTAATTAAAAAATTTTTGTAATTCCACCTGGTGTAAGTCAATTTATGTCAAGTAACTCTCTATCGCACCGACCGCACCAAAAACAGTGTGAAAGGGAATATCTATCAGATGAGAAGAATGGCAGCTCTATATGACCTTTATCTATGATTTGCTTTAGTGGCAGCTCAGTAAGCGATTTTTTTTCATGAGTTTTGACACCATTTAATGCAATTAACTTTAATCTAATAAATACTTTTCCTTGTACACATTTCATGCCTTAATGATTCTTTGTATTTCTCCAGTAAACTCACCTGATTCCACGGCCATAAATATAACAGCCAATACGGCGAACAGGAGCATTATTTGTTTCAAAATTTTAGCCATATTTCAAATCTATAGATCACAGGTTAACACCACTCTCAGAATATTTAATAATTATCCGACAAAAGTTTGTTAGCAAATACATTGAACCAATACAAATTCTCTGGTTTTATACAAAATTCATCTCAACTACTCTACGCTTTTGTAGTTATTGTACATTTTCAGAGCTGCTAATGTGAAGTGAGATTGTGGAAACCACATTTCATCTCAGTTCAAGTTCATTTGTTTGAGTTTAATATAATAATTCTACTTTGCTAATTTCTAATACTGATAAACGTCATCAGAATTGGGGATTTTTCTGCCAGAGTTTTGTTCGAACAAATTAGCATCAGCATTGTTGCGAATATATTGGCGTAGGTGTGAATAATATTGAAATATGATTAATTACCCGAACGTAGAGTTCAAAGGGAGCATGCATGGGAATTTTTAATTAGCGTTAACATATTTTTAGAAGTACTTGGTGTAATGGGAATGCAAACAGTATTACTTCCTATACACTACAATTGCAATTCGAAACGTCACATTACACTGTGGAACAAAATTAAACTTTTTCGAAAATAAAAAGGTTCGGACAACGGATTCCGGTAGAGGGGCTAAACAAAAATATACGTGTATCGGCGTTTTGAAAGTTTACTTTTGAGAAACGACAACGTCAGCCTTAAGATCAAGCGGAGAATTGTGCTGGCGAATAGATGTTATAAGCAAGCACTTTAAAGACACAATTCTCTCTCGAGTACCAAAAGTCCAACTATACCAGACTCTCGTACAACCTGTCTTATTTTATGGCCCAGAATCCTGGGTCTTAACGCAAGCAGACGCAGTATCTGTAGGAGTTTTCGAGAGAAAAATACTCGGAAAATTGAATGGTCCTATAGCGCACAACGGCGAGTACCGGCGACGCATGGACCGTGAGCTGTATGAGCTATATCCTGACATTGATATAGTTAAGCGGTTCAAGATAACGCGATTGTGCTGGCTAGGCCATGTCAGTAGAATGGATGAAGATGAACCAGCACGTAGGGTTTTCGAAACCGAACTCGAAGGAAGACGAAAACAAGGAAGACCAAGACTCCGCTGGGGAGATCAGGTTGTTGAATCACTGCGTACACCTGGTATTGCCAACTGGAGAGATAAGGCAAAAGATCGAACTGGTTGGCGAAATATGTTATCTTAATTTTCTAAAGTACCTGACCTCTCGGGGTTGTTTGAGACCGGATAAAGAAACAAGATTTGCTTTTGAGAAACTAGGTTAATTTTTTGAATTCTCATATGGATTATTTTGAGCATCAATTGGCAACAGAGTCCGATGAACATGATGAACGATTTCATCAATCATGCGCGCCTATTGAAGAACGCTATAAAGGGCAGAGTATTCATTCTCTTATAGCTGACATATGCTGGACATTGTTTGATAACGGCATAGAATCACCAAGAGCCAAAAAAAAAATGTATTAAATAAATTCTTTCTTAGATACCCAAATTTATACCGATCTTTTATTTTCAAAAATGGTTTCCCTTTACATCCCATGGAGGGATTGGGGCGAGCTCCTCACAAATTAGTGAGCTGTGCGCATTCTAGTTTTACACTCACTGATTGGGACCTACAATTTTACACCGGTTCCGAACAGTATTTTGAGAAGCTTTTTCAAGGCTAAGTACTCGATAGTCTCGCCGTCACTAAATGAGGTGACCGCCGTCGAAAGAAATTTAAGGTGGTCAGAGCAGGGATCGAACCCAGGATTTCATGCACAAGAGCCGCGCACACTACCATTGCACCGCCGATGCACACTGACTAATAAATCTACAGCTTTCTTTTGTTCGGTGATTTTGCGTAGAATATTTTTCCAACACACACCAACCCTCGAGGATGCAGTTTTGTGGGGCATTTTAGCGCCAACTCGGAATAAGTACGAAATTAACCCTTAAATGTATTTTCAGTTTTGACTTATTTTTGGCATTCAAATAGAGTTTTGAGCTTTGGTGTATAAAGAAACTTATAGTAGAATTGTATGAGAAATATTTTTATAGTACATTTTAACCCTTCACATCCTTGTTTTAGGGCTGTTTTTTTTACCCTTTTCCACAAAAAGAACAAAACAGGGTCATATATTGAGGTGGTAGAGGGTTAAAGTATTCCACAAAATGTTTCTCGTAAAGTTTTACATAATATTATTGTACACATCCTATATTTAAGATGCCGATTCATGATAAGAATGTCCAAAAGGGGAAAAATTTCACCCCACTTCAAAAGAATTCAAACGTAAATTTTCAAAACGCCGATACATGTATATTCTTTTTTACCCCCTCAGCTGCATAACTGAAGACACGCATGTCAATTATTATGAAACTAAAGAATGCATTATTCTGGGGGCATCGTCTGTGGCACCGACTTAATGGGGGCATCGCCTTGACAAAACTTCATATCGTGAAAAACTTCATATCGACACCGTCTTATGTCACCTAAATATTTTTGAGGAATATTTTTATAGTACATTTTAACCGTTACATCCCTGGTTTAGGGCTGTTTTTTACCCTTTTCCGTAAAAAGAACAAAACAGGCCCATATATTGAGACGGTAGAGGGTTAAAGTATTCCACAAAAATGTTTCTGGTAACTTTTTACATAAAATTGCGGAACTCATTCTATACCTAAAATATAAGGATAACATGGTTTCCTATGCCGATTCATGATAAGAATGTCCAAAAGGGGAAAAATTTCACTCCACTTCAAAATAATTCAGACGTAAACTATCAAAACGCCGATACATGTATATTTTTTTTACCCCCTCCACTAGAACCCGTTGACAGAACCTTCGTGTTCCACAGTGATATTTTCAAATGCATAACTGAAGACCCGCATGTCAATTATTATGAAATTAGAGAATGCATTGTACTGGGGATATCGTCTGTGGTCTTAACTGTGAGGCATCGTCTTGATGAAAACTCATATCGTGCACATCCATATCATTAAATTTAGGAACAACAACACTAGACTATCATCATGCAGAAGAGCACCATCAACTGCTATTGTCCAACCAGAAAATGGTCTGAACATACTCTCAGGCAAAACTCGACACCAAACAGTGTTACACTGTTGATACATTTATTTTTAACAACCACATGAGGATTTTCAAAACCCTAAATGCGACAATTTGAACATGAAAATGAACATGAGCTTCGGTAGTTGAAGCTGATTTTCTTCGAAAACCCTTCATTATTTTTAAAATATTTCTCTATAACGAAAACACTTTGACTTTAGTTTAGACTTCCATTTTTTACAACCCTGATGTTACAGCTGTCACCTAGTTTTTTTTTTCTCATCAACAATAACACTTTACTGCACACAGAGAGAACGAAATTCAAATCTTGGGTAAATTTTCGGACGCCCTTTAACAGGGTGGTTCCAGTACAAGTATTTTTTTTTTCAAAATTAAATAAATTGAACTGAATTTCATTTAAAATGAAAATATTCGAGCGTTAGGTCAATATTTGAAATTGTTTTATTTTAAATATTTTGTTACCCTTTGGGTACCATTGTCTGGAAAATAAACAACAATTACAACAAACTGAATTTATTATGGTATATTATGGTCTTATTATAAATAACAAATATTCCCATTATTTATGGAACACGATTTGATTCATATGGCTGCCGGGGCTGGCTTCGCAATAGCTCATCTTGTCCGCCGAATTTCCCAGAACTTTGTTGTCAGTTTCTGGTTCTATCTCACGAATGCCTCGCATAGTATTAGCCTTATGGGTGTGGCTCGTTTTTGGAATATTCATATAGCATCGGTCTCAAACGGCACCCCACAAGAAAAACTCTAAAGAGGTCAAATCACAGCTCCGAGGTGGCCAAACGCCAAGACGTCTGATAACACGATTCCCGAATGTGGTGCGCAAAAGATAGATTGTAATGGCTGTCTCAGTAAGAATGAACTTTTTCCTTTTAAAGCAAAAACACGTATTTTTTAAGATAGTTGTGATTTTTATATTGATTTGTAAAGAAGACATGTTCCGATTAAGTATGGAATAAAATATCCGTCAAATGGCCCCCACGACTCTGATGGCAGGCCATTACTATTTTCATGAAATTTACCATAACTTTTTCACAGAGATGTGGCTGTATCTCACCGATGACTCGTTGTATCTCGGAATTCTCTCTCGTTTATTCGCATAAACCCGAGATTTCACAAAACCGCAAAGAATGAAATCGCACGGCGTTAAAATGCATGATCTTGGTGGCCAGTTGACATCAGAATTTTTTTGACATAATTTGTTTTGGAAATCGTTGCTGCAATAAATCAATTGTTTCATGCGCGGTGAGGCAGGTCGCGCCGTCTTGCTGAAACCACATGTCGTCCGGATCCATGCCGTCCAGCTGAGGCCACAAGAACTCCGTTATCATGTTCCTGTAACGAATGCCGTTCACAGTCACTGCAATTTCGGCCTCATCTTCCAAAAATTAAGGCCCAATCACGCCGCCTGACCAAAATCCGCTCCAGACAGTTACTCGTTGTGGATGCATTTGTTTCCCATGAATTGCATGAGGATTTTCTGAGCCCCAAATTCGATAATTTTGTGTATTCACCAAGCCATTCAGATGGAAATGCGCTTCATCGGAGGAGATGAATTTTTGGAAAAATTGGCATTGACTTCACTTTGCTCCTTTACGGACGGATTTGCTGTCGCTTTCCTTGCTCTGCTGGCTTCTGCTCCTGAGTAAGAGGAATGTTTTACGCATGAAGGTGGTGGCCTTTTTCCAAAAATTCGCTGCGTAGTGCTTCGTGAAATTATTTAGAACGATGCACTCTCGTTTACGTAAAAAATCTCAAAAATAGGGAATGAAAATGAGAAAATCTTACACGTGCTCCTAGAACTTCAATATTTGACAACACATTTGATAACCCTTTAATTTAGACTGACCAGCTGCACCAGGGTTAGTGTGCGCGGCTGTTGTGCGAATAAACGTGGGTTCGATCCCTGCTCGGACCACCTTAAACTTCTTTCGACGACGGCCACCACGCGAAACTATCGAGTACTAAGCCGTGAACTAGCTTCTCAAACAACCGTTCGGAACCGGTGTAAAACTATTGGTCCGAATCAGTGAGTCAAAACTCGAAAACCCAGGAGCTGTCCCCTATCCCTTCATGAGATGGAATGGGAAAATATTTATCTTATTTATTTTATACGCTGACCAGATAGTAATGATACTTTTTCTAATTGATATATTTCAGAAGCTGTCAAAGTTACCAATGACAATCAGCTGTCAAAATATTCAGTATTGGTGGCATTACATCATGTGGCCGTCGATGGTGCAATGGTTAGTGTGCACAGCTCTTGTACGTGAGAACGTAGGTTCGATCCCTGCGACACTATCGAGGAGTTAGGCATGAAAAAGTTTCTCAAAATACCATTCGGAACCGTTGAAAAACTATAGGTCCCAATCATGTAGGTGTAAAACTAGAAGGCTAACATCTCACTGGTTGTGAGAAGCTCTCCCCAATCCCTTCATGGGATGTTATGGGACACCATTTTTTTTTTTTGATATTTCATTAGGCATTGCGGAAGTGATTAAAATCCGGCTCAGTTGTAAATAAACAACGTGAATTTTGGCCAAAAAATCATCTTCTCGTGCTAAGCCCATTTTTGGTTCGGCGGCTATGTCAACTAGCAAATTATATATGTTGGAGCAAACACAATCCTCAAGCGTTCGACCATGTATCACAAAGATTGACTGTTTGCTACAGTTTATGCCATGGTGGCATCATCGAACCTAATTTCTTTTGAAATGATGAAGGAGACACCGTTATTGCCAATTGCCCTCAGTAGAGAGCGGTGTTAACTGACTTTCTTTCGCCAGACCTCGACAATATTGATATGTTCGAGCTGTGCTTCCAAGAACAAGGCTCTACATGCCATACAAGCTATGCAAAGCTCGAAGTTGTGTAGGAAACATTTGGAAACTGGGTCATCTCAAGGTGAGCGTTCATCAACTGACCGCCGCGTTCATCAACTGACCGCCGCGTTCATGCGACTTGACACCTCTCGATTGTTTTCTCTGGGGCTACCTCCGGTTCTCAGTCTACCCTAATAAGCTAATAAGTCTACCCAAATAAGCTATTGCCAAAATCAGGTCGCACATATCAACAAAAACTACTCCGAACGCTTGGAGCACTCCCAGCGAAGGCGAGACGGCCATTTGAATAGTGTGATATTCCAAATATAATGACGGCAATGTAGCTTCAAAATAAAGTTAGAATTAATGTGATATCTAACACGGTTATTGTTTCATTTAAATTTATTTTCATATCGTTCACCTATATACCGAGATACACTGACAAAAATATTTTATGTTTATATATTTCTTCAGTTTTTATTAATAATAACGGGTTTTTCAACAGAGACGCTACAAAAGTAAATCGATAGGGACAGCAAACGACGCCATATTTTTTCCCGCTCTTTTGACATTTCTCTTCAGTAAGGTTTGCCATTTCATCATGGAAAGATATACGAGCCAACAACGAGTCGAAATTATTAAATTTTACTACCGACATTTGGAGTCAGTGGCCTCAACTTTAAGAGCGCTACGTCCAATTTATGGTCTTCAGCGATGAGGCTCATTTCTGGCTGAATGGCTTCGTCAATAAGCAATCCATGAGTCATCATTGCATCCCGAAAAAATTACGGTTTGGTGCGGTTTATGGGCCGGCGGCGTCATTGGGCCGTACTTCTTCTCTGATGAGCAAGACCGGCACATTACTGTGAATGCGAATCGCTACCGTTCAATAATAACCGAATATTTTTGGCCCCAATTGGATAATATGGACTTGGAGGACATGTGGTTCCAACAGGACGGCGCTACAAACCACACAGCGAATGCCACAATCAATCTTTTGGAAACCAAGTTTGGTGAACGTGTTATCTCACGAAATGGCCCACTCGACTGGCAGCCTCGGTCGTGCGATTTGACGCCGTTAGATTATTTCCTGTGGGGCTACGTCAAGTCTATGGTCTATGCCAACAAGCCAGCGACGATTGATGAACTTCGTACGAATATCGAACGTGAAATTGCAGCAGTCTCGGTCGATTTATGCTTGAAAACCGTCGAAAATTGGGTTCACCGTCTGGACTTCTGCAAGCGTGCCCGTGGTGGCCATGCGAAAGAAATTGAGTTCAATACATAATGGCATCGAACGTACTTTCACAGGAATAAAGAATTTCATTGGTATCTAAAGCCGGTTTTGTTTTATTTAAAAAACTTTTGTAGCGCTCTTATTGAAAAATCGTTTAATATTAATAACAAACCCACTCACTCAGACCTTCACCCTACTATATCCCTTGGGTCCGATTACCATTTAAAGTTGGTGATCCAAATTTTCGGAAGATTCAAGAGATGCAGAGATTTTTTAAATAAAAACTTATGCTACCGACCAACCTTCAGGTGTCTAAATTGGCGTGGCAAATTCTCCCATATTCAATGGCGGAGTGGTCTCAGGCAAAATATTGGTCAACATACCACAAAAAATACAGAATGAGCCGTAACCCTATTTAGAGGTTGTCATAAACGCATTAGATGTTATTACATCCGACCTGGAGATTGGAGGTTGTCACAACAGCATCAGAGGTTGTTAGAATTGCCTCAGAGGTTGTCACAACTACATAAGCAGCTGTCAGAACCGCCTCATACGTTTTCGCAACCGCATCAGAGTTTGCCACAACCGCATCAGAGGTTATAACAACCACATCAGAGGTTGTCAGAACCGCATCAGAGGTTGTTAGAACCGCATCAGAGGTTCTCACTACCGCATCTGAGGTTGTCGCGTCATTATCAGAGGTGGTCACAACCTCATTAGTTGTATCACGTACAAACCAGAGGTTGTCACAACCGCATCAGAGGTTGTCACAACAGCATCAGAGTTGGTCACAACAGCATCAGAGTTGGTCACAACCTCATTAGTTGCACCACGACCAAACCAGAGGTTGTCACAACCGCATCAGAGGTTACAACAACCACAACAGAGGTTGTCAGAACCGCATCAGAGGTTGTCACAACCGCATCAGAGGTTGTCAATACCGCATCAGAGGTTCTTGGAACCGCATCAGAGGTTGTCACAACCGCATCATAACTGGTCGCAACCTCATTAGTTGTATCACGACCAAACCAGAGGTTGTCACAACCGCATCAGAGGTCATAACAACCACATCAGAGGTTGTCAGAACCGCATCAGAGGTTGTCACAACCGCATCAGAGGTTCTCACTACCGCATCAGAGGTTGTTAGAACCGCATCAGAGGTTGTCAGTACCGCATCAGAGGTTGTCGCGTCATTATCAGAGGTGGTCACAACCTCATTAGTTGTATCACGTCCAAACCAGAGGTTGTCACAACCGCATTAGTGGTTGTCATAACCTCATTGGAGTTTGCTTTAACCGAATTTCAGTTATGGTGATTAAATTCAGTCGTGTAATCCTCAATTTGGATGATATGGCAACTGCAATTCGATGGCACCAACCGAATTTGTGATTGCTACAACCTCTTTTCAAACCATTACTTCAGTGAGCGCAGATGAAAGAATACAAGATGGCAATTTTTCCACAGCCTCCGAGTCGTCGCGGTTCTGAAAAAAATTGGTTAATTAAGTTTGGTGTAATGCAATTATAAGCGTAATTAGTTTCGTTAAATTCCCAATAGTTTTCGAGATAATACAAAGCAATTTGGAGAACAGCAGCATCATAATTTTGAGTCACTCTAATTCTGATTATAAGTTTCCATTGGATTGTTCTAGTTTTGGAAATATCTTCGGAAAAAAAGAGTCGAAGTCGTAATCGTGGTCGTGGTCGTGGTCGTGGCTGAAGTAGGAGTTTAACTCAGAGTCGGAGTCGTTGTTGGAGTAGGAGTCCATGTTCAGAATTTTTAAATTGCGGAATTACAGTCGGAGTTTTCAACATTTTAGGAAAAGTCAACACCCCTGGTTAGTACCCATTTGCAGTTAGTGTAGAATTTGAAAAACACTACATTTTAAAATTCTCATAATTTGTTTAAATTTTATTTTTAGCAGTTTCCGACAAATTACATAGTCCCCAAACGAATCCTGTCCACAATCATTTAACAGTTCCTTGGGCTCACACATCTACCATTGGCGTGACGGTAGAAACCGGGCTTACACTCACAGCCAATAACGCACTCAAAAGTACATATTTTAGCTGGTGGTTTACCACAGGTATTAGGGCAAGCAGTGCCGCATTCAGTATACGCCTCATTTTGACCACATCTTTGCCGGCGAGAGGCTAAAACGATATAAATTTAATAAATTTATAATCTAAACTACATTTAAAAGAAAAATCTTAATCCTAATCCTAATTTGCTTAAGTGGCAGCTTAGTATGCGTTTTTGTATTTTTTTTGCAGGCATCGCAAACGCTCGCCAGCGTGCGTATAAAACCCCTGTCGCTACTCGAAATACATCTAGCGAGATTTGAGGCGTATATTTTCGCACGCAAAACGTACGCGCACGCGAGTGTTTTTGAAATGTAGGTCCTGATAATTTAAATCACTTTCACATTCACCTAATTTTTCGACATCAACTCTTGAATAAATAGAGAACCTGATATATGATTTTTGTTAAAATATGTACTTCTTGAGTTCATTTGTACATAAAAATGTACTAAAATCGTACAGCAAGAACTTGACGTTAAAAATACCAAGTGACATGAATGTGAGTTGTGCGATTAGACCGTTAAATTTAAACGCACACGCGTCCGTTGGTGTGAAAAACGAGCATTAAAACGACTTGTGATTACCTTCGTTTCTGTATAAGTTATTCGCTCCCGACATCGTCCGATTGCGTTGAGAACAACTCACTGCTCGCACTCGCCTTAAAATGTTAATAGTGAAAAAGATAAATATTTTGCAAGTACTACGTAATATGAACAAATGTACCAAAAAGTTCATAAAACCTGATAAGTTGTACCAAAAATTGAATATATTATACCAAAATTTCCTAAAGCCTACCAAAAAGTAATTAGAATGTGCCAAAAGGTATATAAGTGCACCTAAAAAAGTACATAATGTGTTCCAAACAGAACACATGGTACCAACAAAAATTACCAAAAAGCATACTTTATATAAAATAGTACATAATGTGTACCAAGAAAGTAAACGCAGAGTACCAAAAAGTTTACAAGAAGTAAATTGTGTAGCAAACAACTACATAACACGTATTAAAAAGTACATAAAATGTATCGGAAAGTAACTAGGGTACCAAAGGATGTACATAAAATGTACGAAAGATATGTAAAGTAGTCTATCAAAATACAAAAATTACATAAAAGTGGAAATGTATGTAAATTTTTGATATACTTTTCTACTTTTTGTATTTTGTATATAAGTATCATTTTGGAACGAAGTTCCTTATCGCACGTGGCGGGATAGGAGCTAAATGAAAAAAAAATTAAACAACTTTTTTTAACACTATTATGCTACAACCCAGTATTATCAACTATATTAGGAACTTTTACTTTGGTTTGTGTCTAGACTAACATATGTTGGGAAATTTCTTGTTTAATGGGAAGGTTTCTAGGTGGAGCCTGTAACCAATATTTAGTATATATTGTACTTTTGAACCCAATAAAAAGTAAATTTAGAAAAGCCAAAGCGAAAGAATTTCAAAAAATTAAATTTTCTTAAATAAGTGCCTGTTTTTAAAAAAAAAATAAAATTTCTCAAAAAAAAATACCTACTCATATTCTTAAAAAAAATAATCTTTTCTTTCAAAAAATACCTTATCTTAAAGAAGTACCTTTGCTTAAAAAAGTAAATTTTCTCACAAAAAGTACCTTTTATTAATATATGTATATATATTTTTTAAATTATGTAACTTTTCTTAAAAAACTTACATTTTCTTAAAACAAATCGCCCTTTCTTATAAAAATACCTTTTCTCTAAAGAGTACCTTTGCCTACAAAGGTAAATTTTCTTACAAAAAGTACCTTTTGTTAATATATATATATTTTTTAAAATAAGTACTTTTTCTTCAAAAAGTACATTTTCTTAAAACAAATCGGATTTTCTTAAAAAACTACATTTTCCTTAAAGAGTGCCTTTTTTTATTAAACAAAATAACTTTTCTTGAGATAAGTACCTACTGTTCAAAATGTACCTATTCTTGAAAAAATTATCAATTCTAAAAACAACTCCAAATTCTTTAAAAAAAATACCTTTTCTTACAAAAATTCCTTTTCTTAAAAGTACCTTTTCTTAAAAATAAAATAATACCTTTTCAAAAATTAAATTGTTCGAAATACGACCAAACGTATTTTTAATTAATTTTATTCTTCGATATTTCGCTACCCTTTGGGTATCTTTTCTTTTCTTGAGATAAACAGCCTTTCTGAAAATAAGTACATTTTCTTAAAAAAGTAGCATTTTCTTAAAAGTGCCTGTTCTTCATAAAATTTACTTTTTAGTACAAAAAATCATACTCTTATGGCTTTTTCTTACAGAAAGTGTTTCTTCTTCAAAATAGTACCTTTTCTTAAAAAAACCATTAGCTTTTAATAAAAGAAGTACCTGTCTTTAAAAAGGGACCTTTTCGGCAAAATATAATACATATTCTTACAAAAAGGACCTAAAAATATACTTTGTTTTTAAAAAAAAATACATTTTATAAAACAAACAAATTTTCCAAAAAAAGTTTATCATTTTATAAAAAGTATATTTTCTTAAAGATCCATTTAAATTATCGTATTTTTCAACGAGGCGCCGTAGACGTGTTGGAACTAACTAGTACGTATTATATAGCGAAAGGAACTTCGTTCCAAACGGGTGTCCCCTGACACCTCATGTAATTTTTTTACTTTTTGTGTTATTTTTAGTACACCATATATATTTGGTACTTTGGTAAATTTTTCGGTACATTTTGTGTACTTTTTATGGTACACTTTATGTACTTTCTTTTCGTACACTATATCCTTTTTGGTTTACAAAGTACCTTTTTAGTACACATTGTGTACGTTTTGGTACACTTTATATACCTTGTGGTACACTTTTCAGTACACTTTATATACCTTGTGGTACACTTTTCAGTACACTTTATGTACTTCTTAGCACACATTATATACACCTCTATAGATTTTGCTGTCTCTGGTACGTTCTATGTACTAATTGATAAACTTTATGTAATATATCGTACACTTTCTGTACGTTTTTGCTACCAATTTTATACGTTTGGTACTTTTTGTACAATTTATGTATGTATGTATATTCTTGATGCACTTTATGTACCTTCAGTAAGACTTTATGAACTTTCTTAAACATTCAACGTACTTTATGTAAATTGCATGTATTTTTTGCAACAAATTAAACGAGAATACCGACCCGTATCCTTATATTGTATCTATTTTTTCCCACCGCACGTTTTACTCCATTGTGACGAAAAGGACCGAGGGGAAATTCATAAAAACAAACGCACGCACCTCGCCCGCCATCGCATTTCTTGTTTTCTTTTTCGCACGTGCTCTCGAGTCAAATATTTTGGATATTTTGTATCTCACGACTCAATATTGTGCAATTCAAAGTTCCCCAAAACAGATCAAGCGGGAAGGAGGACCTTGAAACATTGTTTGGTTTTTTATTTCTGGACTCTCCGTTTAACGTCTCGTGGCGAGTCTGAGAGCTGTAAGCGTGCGTTTACGATGCGTGAGTTGTAGAACCACTTATTTCAATTAATTGTGATTTATTAAAAATTTCACTTACACACGTTTGCAAATGATATGATCAGTTTTTCCTTAAACTCACCTGATTCCACTTCCATAAAAACAACAGCCAATACCAGGAATACAAACATTATTTGCCTCACAATTTTAGCCATATTTCCAATGTTAAATATAGATTTTAGGTTATGACCACACACGGAGTCTTTGATATTTATTTGATAAATAGTTAAGACGAAATACTTGGATCTATAAAAACCTTCTGGGTTTTATACAAAATTCACTCCGACTACTCCGTCATTTTACCTTCGAGCTACTCAAATGTCAATTGATCTAACTCCACATTTTAGCAATTTTAAAATGCACTGTTATTCAAACTAAAACATCTTAAAGTTGCCTGATTTAACACCCCCTTGATTATAAACATAAAAATGCGGGCGTAACCAAGAAGATTTTTTGGTCCTCACACTAGTTTTGAATGAGAATACATACCAGTCGCACATTATTTTCCAATTTTCTCTACTTTTTGTTTTATGGAGTTAGACCAATTGCCCTTTTAGTAGCTCATTTGTATGTAGACTTTGTAATGATGCTAATGCAAAGTGAGATTGTGGAAAACGCAATTTCTTCTCAATTCAGGTTTATTTATTCGAGTGTAATATAATAGTTCTAGTTCCAGTTTGCTAATATCTAATACGGATAAACGTCATTAGAATTGGAGATTTTTCCGCCCCAACCTAGTTACAAAACATTTGCATCGGCATTGATGCAACACGTGTAGACAATAGATTGTATGGGAGTTTTTAATTGACATTAATAATTATTTTAATTATTATTGGCATAAAACGGTGTATAGTTGAAAATTCCAAAAAAAAATCTCTAAAATTGAAGGACAAAACTGTACACGTGCTAATGAGCACATAGATAGCTACACAGTAAACAAAACGGCCCCACCAACATATTTCAGGAACTATGTGTATGTTTGCAACCACAGTTTTCATGGATTGAAGATCTGCAGCTTTTTTGTTTCTTTGTTGTCTGTCACGTTTTTGTTTCCAGCAGTTTTCAAATCCACATTTGGGCCACAAAAACATATATTATAATCTATTGACAATTGTGTTTCAAACATGTTATATTGAATAGCAAACACAATTTGTTTGGACACAAGTATACCATATTTGTGACATGCTACAAACACGTCATATTTGCATCCAAACAACAAAAAAATACAGATTTTTTAGTATGTGGGTATGGTCGTAGATGGACATATTTTCATGAAATGACCCAAGGTATACGCTGGTGAAATTTGTCCAGTCGTGACTGAACCATCATGTAACGGGTCCGCCAAATAACTTTTTTTTTTTGAAAATGCTATAAAAAAAAACTACTGAATATTTTCTCAAATTTCTTTCTTTATTTGAAAGTACAATCCTTCCGGTTAATAATGGAAAATAATTTCATTCAAATGGCTGCCTCGGCTGGAAATGCAGTAGCCTACACGATCGGTCCAATTTTTAAGCACATTATCGATTGTGTGCAGCTGTATTTCACCAATGGCTTCACGAATATTGTCCTTTAAAGGGTCAATTGTCTCTGGCTTGTCGGCGTAACACTTATCTTTGAGGGCACCCCACAAATAATAGTCCAACGGTGTCAAATCGCAGCTCCGAGGTGGCCAAACGACATCAGCTCTGCGGCTGATAATGCGATCTTCAAAAACAGGGCGCAAAACATCGAGTGTAGCTTCGGCTGTGTGGCACGTAGCGCCGTCCTGTTGAAACCAAATGTTGCCAATATCCTCCTCTTCAATTTTTGTGAACAAACATTCGTTCAACATGGCCCGATAACGATTGCCATTGACTGTAACGGCCACTCCTTGCTCATTTTCGAAGGAAAATAGCCCAATTATGCCTCTGAACCAAAATCCGTACCAAACAGTGACTCGTTTTGGGTGCATCAGCTTTTCAATGTATGCGTGCGGGTTTTCTGTGCCCCAAATGTGACAATTTTGCTTGTGTACATACCCGCCAAGATCAAAATGAGCTTCATCTGAAAAGATGATTTTTTTTGGCAAAATCGGCATCTTCTATAAGTCGATCGCAGGCCCACTCAGCGAAGCGAAAACGCATTGGATGGTCAGTTGGCTTCAACTCCTGAACCAATTGGACTTTGTATGGCGTCATAGCAAGGTCTCAATGCAAAATTCGTCTCAATGATGTCTCCGAAACGTTCAATTGTTGAGAACGACGGTGAATTGATGTTGATGGCGCTTCACGCACACTTTCTGCCACAGCAGCAATATTCTCGGGTGTACGCACTATTTTTGGCTTTTCACGCTTTAGTTTATCGATGAGGATGCCAGTTTCTTTCACTTTTTTCACAAGATAACGAACATACGGAGCTGACGGTGCTTCTCTTCTTCCAAAATCGGTACGCAATTTTCACACACATTCTGCAACATTACCATGATTTTCAAAGTAATGTCGCAATATTTCCCAGCGTTGTTCAAGCGTATACACAACCCCATATTCGTTCAGCGGAAGGATACAACTAATTGTCTGTCAAATCAGACATGAGCTAAGTGTTACCATTCACGAAATAAGCACTAGTTGAAAAAAAAACGTTAGATGGCGGACCCTTTATATTAGACTATTTGTTACATATCGTCACCTAAAATTCAAAAGGCCGTATCTACACTTTTAAGTTTTTTACAGGAGAAAGAATAAACGTTATAAATATTTCTTAAAAACTACTTTTTTCCATTAATTTGTTTTTCAGAAACAAATACGTCTTTTTTTTAAGCTTGAATCTAAAATTTGGTTATTAAGTTTTAAGTAATCTTTAATTTCTAACGTTTATTCCATCTCCTGTAAAAAACTAAAAAGTGTAGTTACGGCCTTTTGCATTATAGGTGACGATATATATCAAATATCAAACCGTTCGGAAGCGGTGTAAAACTGTAGGCCCCAATCAGTGAGTGTAAAACTAGAACGCGCACAGCTCACTTGTTTGTGAGAAGCTCTCCCTAATCCCTTCATGGGATGTAATGGGAAACCATTTATTTTTATTTGTTACATCTTTAATAAAAAACATTTTATTATCTAGGAGTTTCTTGTTACTTGATCCTTGAAGCGAATTATGATGAAAATCAATATACCAATAAACAAAATGGAGATATTAAAAAACAAATACTTTTTTTTATTGGAACGAAAAATGAAAATAAATTTAAAAAAAATAAGCAACTTTTTTTTAACACTATTATGCTACAACACAGTATTATTTGGTACGTTTGCTTTGGTTTGTGTCTAGACTAACATATGTTGAAACATTTATTGTTTAATGGGAAGTTTTCTAGGTGGAGCCTGTAACCAATATTCAGTATATATTGAAGTTTTGAAACCAATTAAGAGAAAATTTAGAAAACCCAAAGTAAAAGCAGTTTAGAAAAAGAACATTTTCTTAAAGAAATGATTTTTGTTAAAAAAAAGGTAACTTTTCTCAAAAAAAAAATTCTTACTCATATTCTGCAACAAAAGTACCTTTTCTTTAAAAAATATCTTAAAAAGTACGTAAAAAAAATATATTTTTTTGCAAAAAGTAAATTCTCTTAAAAAACGTAATTTTTTGTTCAATAAGTACCTTTTTAAAAAACTACATTTTCTTATAACACATTGTCTTTTCTTAAAAAAACACATTTTCTTGTGAAAGGCCCCAAATCTTCGAGGGCCCATAAAAAAAGTGCATGACTTTGGGCAAAACTGGGAGACACGGGTCTTTTTTTGTCTTTTAGCACGTAGTAGTGTCCATAGATGGATATATTTCCATGACTTACAAAATTAAACACAGTGTAATAAATGTTTGGCCGTTTTTCTTTAAAAATGTTGACTTACAAACTAAGAAAATCGTGTTTTTTAACCGAGTTTTAAGTAAAATTCAAAAAACGTCCGGAATGCCCGATGTTTGGGGAAAATTCGACTTGCACGACCTCTAAACCTCTTCCGAAAAATTTGAAAAAAATCTCACAAATACTTTAGCCTATAAGCCCTTCACCCTATTTACCCTGTAAACAGTGGCGGATTTAGGCCTGCTCCCTTTCTAGGCACTTTTTGATATGCCGCCCTTTTTGATTATATGGAAGTGATAATCAAAAAAAACATATTTTTAAAATACTTAAATTGTTTAGCATTAATTTTTATTAATTTAGGTAGATACAAACATATATATACATACATTGTTTTCACATATAATTATTCCAATCGTTTGGTCAATTCGAAACAGTGTCATATCAGTGTTATTTTTCATACATATTCCAATTATGTTATGCATTCATAAAATCTTGTTTATAATGAATGTGGTGTGGTGTGTTTTAAAAAAATGTTATTCCAAATTTTATAATTTTATTTCAAAATTTGAAGTTTTAAATAAAATAAAATAAAATGCATCGTATGTATATAAAATAGAAAAACAAAAGGTTTTGTGAAAAATAAAAGTAACTTCATACATAACTTTTTAATAAGAATACTATTTTTCAAAAATTAATTATTAAGTTTTTTTAATGAGCGCTACTTTATTAATTTAGTCTTTCGGGATTTTGCTTGGGCAAAAACGTTAATTAAATCTTCATAGTTTATTTCTTGCACTAATTTGGCTTCAATAGACAATAATGCAAGAGCGTTAAGTCTGTCTTGACCCATACTTGCCCGTAGATAGTGTTTTACCCTTTTCAGGGTAGAAAAAGATCTTTCTGCAGAACAGTTCGTAGCAGGGATACTTAAAACAATTCGTAATGCTATGTATACATTGGGGTAAACATCTTGAAGATTCCGTGAATGTAATATATCGGATATATTTTGTGCAGAGCGCGCATCTTCAGTTTTTGCCAATGAATCTTTGAGCTGATAATGTAAATGAATGCATTCATTTGCTAATGTCTCGTCTAGATCATCCGGATACTTTTTGGCTAGCTTATTTGCTTGACTTTTTAACTCATTTGTATCTAATTTAGATAAATTATCAAAAAAGTTAAAGTTTAAAAAAAGCTTTTCATATGCGTTTTTACGTTCCGATAACTGTACACTCAGAGTGTCCAAAATGGGATAGTAAATATATGTACGAAAATTGTCTTGTCCAGAAAATAGTGCTCTTTCATTTACCCGTGATTCACCTGGCTGAAGTTTTCTGGTTTTTCTGCGATGAGTATCATAACAATAATAATCTTGAACTCCAGATAGGGCTTTGGCTTTTTCTTCAAACTCAGAAAATTGTTTATTTCTAATATCCTGAAGAAATGAGGCTAGAAAACCATAAATTTGGATAACAGATGACAAATCAGCGTGAGATCCCTGAAGTTTCTTACTAGCAGCATTAAACCGATCTAAAATTACATTCCAAACAATGACTAGAATAGCTGTTTCTAGATGCTGTAATTTTCGTTCAAATCCAATAGCTTCAGATCGTGTAGTTGGTTTCTCGTCTTTGTTGTCTGCTAAAATGTCTAATGCATCAATTATTCCAGACCACTCTTTTTCGAAAGTATAACATGCATCATATCGAGCAGACCAGCGAGTTTTAGAGAGACTTTTGAGTCTCAAATTTGTCCGCTGCACCAAGATCTCCCAACGATGTGTAGAATATTGTAAAAAAATTATAAAGTTCTTGCAAGGTGAAAAAAGTTGACTGCTTCGGGTACAGATTCAGCTGCACAAGTGTCTACTAAATTCAAAGAATGGGCAGCGCAAGGCACGTAATCTGCTAAAGGATTAATTGTTTTAATTCTTGCCTGAAGTCCTGAATATATACCTGACATATTACTTGCATTATCATAAGATTGACCACGGCAGTTCATTATGTCGAAACCATTTTTTTCTAAAGACGGCATTTTCAATATCTTTGGTTTGTGACCAGAATTTGGTAAAAATTCTAAAAATCTTTCAACGGTTTCACCATTTTCACGTACATATCTAATTATTATAGCAAGCTGATCGACATGTGCAATATCAGGTGTAGAATCTACAATGATACCAAAATACTTAGCGAATTGCACTTCAGTAGAAATGTTTAGTTATACTTTATCTCGAATCAAGATTATAATTTCTTCGTAGATTGTTTTAGATAAGTACGACGTTTTTCCACTCCCATGATGCGCATAACATTTTAAATGCTCAGATAAAAATGGATCAAACTCGGCAAGAAGCTCTACAGTTGCTAAGAAATTTCCATTGTGGAGATCACCAATTTGTTCTGAGTGTCCTCGAAATGACAGTCCTCTAATTGCGAGTGATTTAACAATTGCAATTATTCTGTATAAAATTTTTCTCTAATATGAAATTTCTTCATCCAGCTGTTTTATTAGACGTTGATCAACACGGCCTTGAACTAATGCTCGAGCTTTTAGATGATAAACATTCGTTTTATGAAAATCTGAATTTTCGTGAGCATCAACGCGTGCATTTGAGTTTTTCCAGTCACAAAAACTTTCGCCGGTAAAAGCATTAATTTCTCCACTTCTGCCAAATAACAAAAAAGGAACACAAAATACAGACCCTTTAGTTTCTGAATAAATCAACCACTCACGGCGTTGAATCTCTCCGTTTTTTAATGTACGTTGGAATAGGTTTTTGGAACAATACCTCGTTTTGCCATTGTAAACGTTTTTGGAATTTTTGAAATTTGTAATGTTATTTTGTGGCGTGTCGTTTATACTTATGTAGTCCCGTGTTTCTTCATTTAAACTCCACAAAAACGGATCACTATTAATCTTGATAACATCAGTTCTAATCGAATTGTCACTTAATAAGTTTGTTGGAGAATGGTTTGAATGTATTTCTTCGATATCTTGTGCTGAAGAACGTTCTAACTCCTGCTAAATAAAATATAATTTTTTTACAACCATAATTGAAAAAAGCTTGAATAATTATTTCGAAATACTTACTGCAGATGAACATGATGGTTGTTGGTCATTATTAAAGGATTTTGTCGAACAAGTTGTCATAAAAGTAGATATTTTTGGGTTTTTTTTTAGTAAATTATCTACCTTTGTAGTTTCTTCTGCCTTTTTTTTACGATATTCAGCACCGCTGAGTTTTTTCCGATAGGCACTCATATTTAAAAAAAACAATAGATTAGAATTGGAAAAACACAAAAAGAAGTGGTGACTTGTACCTACCTCTGTCAAATATTTATATGTGCAAAATAATTTTTTTTTCTTTCCTTCCGAAAACTAACTGTAATTTAATGTCGGCCATATACAACTTTTTCAATAATATGCCTCTCTCTTTATCATGTACTTTTTTCTCTTTTGGACTTTATTTGTAGTCCCGTTATCAATGATAATCGCTGTAAGTTTGCAATTCAATAGAAAATAATTATATGTGCATTCGCGTTCCTGACCCTTTAAAGTGGACAACTCTATTTTTCTCGGGTGTTTAGTATGAAATAAATTTCTGTACTTGAGTAAAGTGATCGTTATGAATATATTCTAAGAAACGTTTTATTCACAGTTTTGTTTCTAGTTGAAAATGCCACGTGGAAGTGAACTTACGGATGGGGAGAGCGGAAAAATTGTTGGAATGAGACTAGGAGGGAAAAGAATTGGCGAGATTGCAGCTGCGGTAAATCAACATCGCAATACAGTTTCGAATTTCCTCAAAGACCCCGAAAACTATGGTTGTATTAAGTGCAGTGGACGCATCCCAACTGTAGACCAGAGGACTAAGCGGCGCATTCGGCATTTCGCTGCTAATGAGAATACGAGTTGTTGGGAAATAAAGGTGGAATTGGGTCTAAATGTAACGAGACAGCGTGTCCAGCAACTGTTATAGGTCTTCGGTACCAAAGCAAAATGGCCAAACCACGCTTAACCCAGCGCCATAAAAATGGGCGTATTGCTTTTGCAGAAAAGTACAAGTTTTGGGAGGACAAATTGAAAACCGTTATATATAGTGATGAGAAAAATTTTAATTTGGACAGACGTGATGGTCAACATAAATATTGGAGAGATTTACGACATCGTCGTTAAACGTGCTACAAGCGAAACCACGGGTGGTGGATCTCTTATGATATGGGCTGCATTTGGAGCATGAGGGAAGTCAGAAATATGCTTTGTCCCAATTGAAATGAATGCGGAAGCAGACGTTGATCTGTTGGACAGCAATTTAATTGACTTTGCTGGTGAATTATATTTCAAGAAGACAACGCCCCGATCCACATTGCTCGGCTCACAAGGGATTTTTTAAGTCCCGAAAAATTCCATTACTGGAGTGGCCAGCCATAAGTCCCGACCTCGACCCAATTGAAGACCTCTGTGGGATACTTTTCGCCAAGGTGTTTTCAAAGTCGAAGCAGTATACGACGCTTAAAGAACTAAAACTAGCAATATTGGCGGAATGGGACAAAATTGACATGCCCACTTTAAGCAACTTAGTGAGTTCTATGCCACGCAGGCTACAACAAGTTCTTATACACTAGGGCAACTCAATATCATATTAATTACATATTTTAATTGGATAAGAATAAGAATTACATTTAAGTTTCATTTTTGCATATATAAATATTTTCTATGAAGAATATAATATACACTTTGTTTTTGTTCTAAAAAATAAATGAAAAAATATGTTTTATTATAATTTTAAAGGACACATAAATATAAACTAATATATAAAATAAAAATCCAAAAAAAATTTTAGTTTTCAAAGCTCCAACTCAACATGATACATTGCACATATATGTAAATATTTGACAGGGGTATACGTGCACAGTACATCAATCAGAATGAGTCACCCACATGCAAAATAAATAACACTCTCACATTGTTATTTTATTTTACATGGCTTATTATTGAAAAGGGGAATCACCTAAATACTCTTTTAACGGTGTGGCCTTACTAGACTTGGGTCACATCAACCAATACGTGTGAGTTTTTTTTTACTAACACAATCAAAAATATGTCAGTATGATGTGTGGCCATACGGCTTTAAAACCTTCTGAGCAGTGATGGGAATTTAGCTATTTTCCCATCAAATCTAGCGATTTTTAAATATTTTTATCAAAATAAAAGGCTAATGTACACAGATTTTTTAAGAATATTATATTATATCCTTTACTAAATGTGTGGTCAGAATCGGTAACCCTCTTCGTCGACTTACTACTTAAAAAGTAAATTCAACAAATGAATTACTTAATATAATTAATAGAAATTTCGTATTTGCTTAAAGCAAAACTTAGCCAACTCAATTTTCGAATTTGAATTACCCTCACATTCTTATACCTTTAAATTTTGGCGCCCTTTAAATTATGCCGCCCTAGGCCCGGGCCTCACGGGCCTATGGGTAAATCCTCCACTGCCTGTAAACAAATATTAATCCTAGATTTAAAATACGATTCATGAAGCTTTCAAAAAAAAAAATAATTGATGGGTCCCCAGACACTTCATGTTATTATTTTTTTTTAAAATAGCGATTTCCGAAGATTTCTAGGTATACAGTGATAGTTAAACACTAAATGCAAGTATGTAACGGGTTTTTCAACGGAGACGCTACAAAAGTAAATCGATAGGGACAGCAAACGACGCCATATTTTTTTCCCGCTCTTTTGACATTTCTCTTCAGCAAGGTTTGTCATTTCATCATGGAAAGATATACGAGCCAACACCAAGTCGAAATTATTAAAATTTACTACCGAAATTTGGAGTCAGTGGCCTCAACTTTAAGAGCGCTACGTCCAATTTATGGTCGTCATAATCGTCCTACCAGATCAACAATTGAGCGTCTAGTGGAAAAATTTGAATCCACAGGCACAGTACAAAATGTTCCCGTGCCAGTGAGACAAAGAAGTGCCCGTAGTGTCGAGAATATTGCTGCCGCTGAGGCTTCAGTTCAAGAAAGCCCAAATGTGTCTCTCACACGTCGTTCTCAAGCGTTGGGCATCTCTGTGACGTCGTTGTGGCGAATTTTGCGAAAAGATCTTGGCCTACATCCTTACAAGATCAAATTGACGCAAGAACTGAAGCGGCTTGACCACCATAAGTGTCGTATTTTCGTGAATTGGGCTGAGCAACAACTTGAAAATGATTCGGATTTTCATCGGAAAATCATCTTCAGCGATGAGGCTCATTTCTGGCTGAATGGCTTCGTCAATAAGCAAAATATGCGCTATTGGCCAGACAGCAATCCACACGTAATCCATGAGGCATCATTGCATCCCGAAAAAATTACGGTTTGGTGCGGTTTATGGGCCGGCGGCGTCATTGGACCGTACTGCTTCCGTGACGATCAAGACCGGCACATTACTGTGAATGCGAATCGCTACCGTTCAATGATAATCGAATATTTTTGGCCCCAATTGGATAATATGGACTTGGAGGACATGTGGTTCCAACAGGACGGCGCCACAAGCCACACAGCGCATGCCACAATCAATTTATTGGTGAACGTGTTATCTCACGAAATGGTCCAGGCCGCCTCGGTCGTGCGATTTGACGCCGTTAGATTATTTCCTGTGGGGCTACGTCAAGTCTATGGTCTATGCCAACAAGCCGGCGACGATTGATGAACTGCGTACCAATATCGAACGTGAAATTGCAGCAGTATCGGCCGATTTATGCTTGAAAACCGTCGAAAATTGGGTTCAGCGTCTGGACTTCTGCAAGCGTGCCCATGGTGGCCATGCAGAAGAAATCGAGTTCCATTAATAATGGCATCGAACGTATTTTCACAGGAATAAAGAATTTCATTGGTATCTAAAACCGGTTTTGTTTTATTTAAAAAAACTTTTGTAGCGCTCTTATTGAAAAACCCGTTATATTATGATTTCATCAAATCCCTATTTGCAGCATTAAATTCACATTTCAAAGGCGATTTTCTCAGAATTTTGACTTTGTGGCTCATCGTGTTATTACAATAAGCCCTTCAATTTGTTTTTGATTCCTTGAATCTCTGTCGTTATTGTGCGCAGATGTAGGCAGTTTCTAACACATCACCGAAGTTGTTTTAATTGCTTCCGGGGATGTTAACTGTACTTAATAATCGCAACACTATAAGTCATAGAAAAGCTTTTCGTCTATATGTTTCTCAAGTAAAACGATTGGTCTTGTTTTGCTAGTAAGTCAGTCTTTTGAAACCCTCCAATTCACTGATTTGAAAAAAAATCTGTTTATTCTTCCACAGAATGAAGAAGAAATTGTTTTAATTTCGTCAGATCTATTGGTCAAGGTTATTCAGTGATCAGTCTATATCAACAAAACAATTGATTGCCTGTCCAACTTTTCACCTATCGCATATTTCTCTCTTGCATTCGGTTTACTTGAGGCCAGTTTCACAGTTGAAAATTCTCCATTTTAATGGGCATTAAATACCCGATGTTTGTCATTTAAATGTCGTTTAATATGAAAATTTTCTGTCATTTCTGAGCTTTTAAACGACAAGTGTGAAACTCGCCCTTAATCTCAATATTTTCAAACTGAGTCTTTTTAAATAAAGTGTTCTACACATGTTGCTGATAAGAACCAACTACCCAGCATAGACAGGCATAGACATCATCAATTTAAAAAAAAAATATAGTTTAGCCATGTCGTAGGTTAAGAACATCAAGACGATTTCATGGAACCATAAACCTTGAGATTATAAATGCATATTGGTATGAGATAAGACAACATTGTTGGACTTTCACTTATAATTTCGTGCTTAGAGTTAAATAAATTATATGACAAAATATTCAAATCATATATGAAACATTAAATTATATACTTAAATTTCATAAATGCCTGTAAAGAGTTTTGAATTAACCAGCATTTATATCGCGCGTCCATATGTAACTGGTCGCAATAATTCATATCACTGACATCAATTACCATTTCAATATGAATTTCCTTAATGTAATCAAACACAAAACACACATAATAATTAAATAGTTTAGAAAATGTTCAAGTCTCTCGTATGATTGTTTGCGATTTATTGCCATTACAGAGCGACCACACAGACTCTGTACTCGCCCAACTTCTAATTGTCTAAACTAAGGTGGCACCCCAACATGATGGCTAACATGCAAAAGAACAAATTATTCATTTGCCAAAGGAACGAACGAAAACAATTGGCTTAAACAATTATCGTGAGAACTAAACTTTAGCCGACTTACATGCATATTTTCATACATGTAGAGATTTCATTTGGTAGTTGATTTTCATTTGGTAGTTTTTTTTTCTCGATTATTTGTTAGTTCACTTCGTTTGTTTATTTGTTCCCACCATGAAGGTTACTACGAAATCTTAGATTAAACTGAATAACAAACCGACTAAAGTTTATATTGATATGCACATGTGATTGTAGTAGTACACGCAAAGAAAAATGTCATTACACCCTAACGAAATTTCATATCAATGAATATCGTTCGATAAATGAACATCGTTTGATGAATGAACATTGTAATTGTGGCAAACAAATTACGATTCTGTCTGTTTTAAATTCTTTATATTAACTTCCCCTGTCTGCGCACCGAAAAAACTTTGGATTGATTTTTAAAGCTGAAACTTTGCAGGCAAACTAATGGCGACCACAAAAATTAACAATCCAAATATTGGCGAGATTGCACAAAGGGGCGTGGTACCTTCCATACAAATCACAAATTAAGAATCCATTATTTCTGCTCCTGTTAACGAAATTTGAAAACAATTGGGTATGTTTTTAGGTTTACATATTCTAAGATCTACTGAAAATATGGGCGGGATTGGACAAAGGGGCATGGTCATAAATAAAGAATTTATAGTCAAAAACTATGTTTTTTACGGGTTGGTTTTTTTTGTTGTTGTTTTTCTTTTTTTTGTTGCAAATACAACGTGTTTGTAGCTTATCACAACTATAGTATACTTGTCTCCAAACGCATTGTGTTTGCAATTCACTATTACATGTTTGAAACACAATGATTAGTAGGTCATAATATATGTACAAAAAGGTGACAGACAGACAATTCACAAAAAGATCTTCAATCCATAAAAGCAATGCTTGCAATCATATACATGTTTCCTGCAATATGTTGCTAGTGCCGTTTTTTTCAGTGTGTAGTAACCCCAAATATTCAACATACAAAACATCACCTACCATAAACAACTACTCAGATCAACAATTTCAAAAAAAAATATGTTGTCCCAAAAGTTTCATTTCCTTTGCGGTAAATAACTCAAATCGGTTACGGCAACAAAAAAACGTTTGCCACAAACGATAAATAGGATTTTCTAATAGGGACGGGTAGATGTTAAAATTTAATGAACCATATTTCGTAAGAGATATCAAAAAAATATTTGTTTTATTTGAAAAAGATATCATTAACATTAAGTATGAAATATAACAGTGATCGAATGACCGCGGCGCCGTGGTTCAGAATTGATTTCCACCGGCCGAAATTCAATATGTTGATGTAAAAAAAATGTTTGAGTTCTGTCAGAAGTCGAAATGATAACATTGAAAAACGGACTAAAAGGTGTCTCAGTAAGATTGCACCTTTTTAGTGTCAGTTTTTGTGCAATTGGCAACTCTGAAATTTGGCAGCTGTCACATATGTTTATTCCGATTATTAAAAATGGAGCGGGCTTTACGAAAGAACAACGCGTTATAATTGTGATAACTTCGTACAAATGTTTAGAAAGTCATGCTCAGACCGCTTGCAAACTTCGAAGAAGTTTCAGTCAAGGAAATGCACCTAATGTGTCAACCATTCGAAGAGTGGTCAAAAAATTTGAAGAAACTGGATCGGTTATGGACAGCAAAACTCCTGTGTGTCAACGTACCGGTCTGTCTCTTGAAAACATTGCTGCTGTAAAACGAGAGTGTCGTCGAAAACCCGACTACATCAATTCGGCATCGTTCTCAACAACTTCAAATTTCACGAAGCCCTACGCAGTGAATTTTGACGAAAGACCTCCACCTTCATGCGTACAAAATTCAGCTTACTCAGCAGCTCAAGCCAGCAGGCAATGGAAAGCGCCGACAATCCGTTCAATGAAAATTTAAAAAAAAGCCATATTCTCCGATGAAGCTCAATATCATCTGAATGGCTTCGTGAATACATAAAATTGTCGAATTTGGGGCTCAGAAAATCATCATGCAATCTATGAGAAACAAATGCACCCATAACGAGCAACTGTCTGGTGCGGATTTTGGTCAGGCGGCGTGAGTGGGCCTTACTATTTTGAAGATGAGCCCGAAAGTGCGCAGTGACTGTGAACAGTATTCGTTACAGGAACATGATAACGGAGTTCTTGTGGCCTCACCTGGACGGCATGGATCTGGACGAAATGTGGTTTCAGCAAGATGGCGCCACCTTCCACGCCGCGATGAAACAATCGATTTACTGCAGCAACGATTTCCAGAACAAATTATCTCAATAAATTCTGATGTCAATTGACCACCCAGATCATGCGATTTAACGCCGTGCGATTTCTTTCTTTGGGGCCCAAGCCATCCTCAATCTCGTGTACGAAGGGCACGGTTTTTACACCAAAATCATAATGAGCGATGAGGCTCATTTCCACCTCAGCGGGTACGTGAACAAGCAAAACTATTGCTTCTGGGGCATCGAAAATCCACGAGTGATGCACGAGGAGCCATTACACTGCATGGTGCGCTGTTCATTCTGGAGGAGTCAGCGGGTCACTTTTTCCGAGAACGCCGCTGGTCAAACGACAACAGTGGACGGTGCGCGCTATAGAGCCATGCTAACCGAGTTTTGTCTGCCGCAATTCGACGAATTAGGACTGGAGGACATGTGGTTCCAATAGGACGGAGCAATGGCACACACTGCGCGAGCCACAACCGATATTCTGAAGGCGGCGTTCCAGGGTCGCCTCATCTCTCGTTTTGGCGATTTGCACTGCCCCGCAAGATCGCCCGATTTAACCGTTCCAGACTTTTTTTGTTGGGTTTTTTGAAGTCCCGTGTTTACGTGAACAAACCCGAGACCCTGGAAGCCCTCAAGGTCAAAATTCGACACGAGTGCGAGAATCTGTCGCCCGAAGTTCTCGCCGAAGTGATGAAAAATGCCATAAAACGACCGGTTGGTAAACAATTGTTACGGCGCCAATTTGACCGATATCATCTTCCCAACTTAACCAATAAAATTCTATAGGTTCAGATAAACATAATCAAAAAACAGAATCGAAGTTTTTCATTTAGAAAAAAAATGAGAGCCAAACAACATCGGATGACTTCTTTTGAAACACCTTGTTGGTCTATACACTGAAAACAAGGCCCCCTGCAACATATAGCTGGAACCATGTATATGCTTGTAAGCATCATTTTCATGAAATGAAGATCAGCTGTTTTCTGTCTCTTCGGTGCATGTCAGAGTTTTGTTTTCAGCAGCTTTCAACATACAACGCCGCATTTGGGCCAGAAAAACATATATGTACTTTAACCTAGTAATCATTGTGTCTCAAACATGTAATATCGAAACGCAAACACAATGTGTTTGGACGCAAGTATACTGTATTTACGACAAGCTGCAAACTCATTATATTTGCATCCAAACAACAACAAAACAGATTTTTCAGCGTGTAGGCATTTATGTATGAACCACAACATCCGTTAAATGCCCACCTGGAGCCTTTGACAATACATGATGGGCGTATAAGTATAATACGATAATTGAACATGACACGGATGGAATTGCATCTTCACCTATAAAAGATTTTATAGAATTTTAAATACAAATTTATTTTAGTGCTTACGCTTTCAATGGAAAATTTTAACCCAGGCACGGTCACTGCAAATGCGTTCCCATATCCACTGAGCCAGCGAATACGTTGCACGAAAACGAACAAAACTTTAGCTTTAGGAGTTGCTTGTTAGCAAGAGACAGCGTAGCGTACATCTGCGTTTGTACATATCTTGTTTTCTCTTAAAGAAGTGAGAATTTTTTTTCTCTTACAGAATAGAGATCACTTTTTAGTGAGTGCATTTGTTTACGAGTATACACCTTTTCTTTTATAATAAACAGATTTCTTTGTTTGCCACAAAAGTTAATTATGACAGTTTTGGTTAAATTGAAGTTAATTTATAACAAAAGAATTGCATTTTAAATTGAAAAAGAATACATATTTTTACCTTCTTTTCATTTGTTGTGGGAAAATGATCAACTGCTTGCAGCCAACCATGAGGCTTTTACTTTTGTTGCGGCAAATATATCAACTTTTGCGGTCAACCTTGACACTAAGTGGCAAACAGAATATGTTTGGTCCAAAGGAAATATTTGTTTTAGCAAAAATACTGAGAAACAAATATTTCGTATTTTTATGACCGATTTTGTTAGTTTTAGTTTATGTACGAGAAGTTCATAGTACAAGCATACAAGGTCAGGTTTCATCTAGAAAAATGTTCCCAACCTTGTAAGCGTTTAGTATGAACTTCTCATACATTAACTAAAACTATCAAAATCGCTCAGAAAAATTCGAAATATTTCTTTTTCACTATTTCTTTTCTTTCCGTGTACATGGTATGTATTTGCAGTGTAATGTGCGAATACATAGTCAGTTGTATAGAACACTAGACATCACTTTAGCTAGAATTAATGTATATTTATTTTAATTAATTATTTATTTTGAAACTTGAGATGATAATTGCTTAGTAGTAAGTCAATGAGTCGCAGTTGTTTGTTGTTGGTGTCATATTTGTCGACTTGGTGAAATAACACATATGTGGAAAAAAGGTGCTAGCCGAAGGCGTGACAGTATAAAACAAAATTCGACAAATACATAAATACATAGTTTCCCATTATATACCATAATGAGACAGAGCAGGGCTTCTTACAATCAGCGAGCCGTGCGATTTTTAGTTTTACACTCACTGACTGGAACCTACAGTTTTTTATCGGTTTCGAAGAGAAGGGTTCCTAAATCGCTTACAAAAAAAAAATTAAATTAAAATTAATTGATGTTGGACTCAGCCTGTTGTTTGTTTAAAAGTTAATACAAGACATTTATTGTCATTCTGACGGATCTAGGATGAATGGAAGAACAGGAATATAACTTGTTTACCAATAATCTAAATATAAAGCAGCACTGTCGCCTTCCAGCTGAAGTTATGGCGATCACGGAATGTTTGAAAAGGCTGAATAACGCCAATGGATTCAGTGGTGGAAAAATGTTCACTGTTAGCCAAGCTGCGAGCGCCAACTATAGTTGTATACAAGAAGCAAATAAGCATATTCTCCACGTTTGATAGATTGGGGATCAAAGGATCTTCTGACTACTGCGGTATCTTGGGGTACGCTTGAAGATCATAAGGTCTTCTGAGTACTGCGGCATGGATGTATACGCATTGCATCTTAGGATACGAAAGGTTTTTACCAGAAGAGTGTAAATCTGTTCATCGCATAGCCTTTCCAAGAAGCGTAGGTTGCACAATAATTGACAAGCATAGACCGCAATAGAGTATGTGATTTACTAAAAGGTGGCAAAGTAGCATTGACTCTAAGGAAGAGTCTGGATGGGAAAAATACCAGAGGGTAACACAGTTGAATATATTCGGACTTAAATAAAAAAAAAAAAAAATCGTGTCCCTTAACATCCCATGGAGGGATTGGGGAGAGCTTCTCACAATCAGTGAGATGTGCGCTTTCTAGTTTTACACTCACTGATTGGGACCTACAGTTTTACACCGATTCCGAACGGTATTTTGAGAAGCATTTTCATGGCTAAGTACTCGATAGTGTCGCCGTCACTAAGCGAGGTGACCGTCGGCGAAAGAAATTTTAAGGTGGTCGGAGCAGGAATCGAACCCAGGATCTCCCGTACAAGAGGCGCGCACACTAACCATTGCACCACCGACGGCCACTTCGGACTTAAATAACTTCTCAGTATTCTCCACCTTGTATATAACAACAAACTGCTTGCGTAATTGATAAAATACCAGACAATATATTGGCCAAAATAACAAGCATATGTTTGCTGAAATAACAAACGTATTTGGTAACCCATTCTCAGCAGTCTTTTCTCCTGTGTTTACTAGTTTATTTGAGTGTAATTGTCACAGTTTACTTGAGTTTAATTGTCACGCTATTGTGAGACTAATACGGCATTTACACCTACCAAAATTAAAATTTTTACCTTTTTTATTGTTCGGGTGCAAATATAACGTGTTTGTAGCTTGTCGCTAATATAGTATACTAGTGTCCAAACACATTGTGTTTGCTATGATATATGTTTTGTGTGACCCAAATGTGGCTTTGTTCGTTGAAAACTGCTAAAAACAAAAAACAAAATGTGACAGACAATAACGAAACAAAAAACGGCAGATCTTCAATTCGTGAAAACAATGCTTGCAAACATGTGCATGGTTCCTGCAATATGTTGCTGGGGCCGTTTTTTTTTCAGCGTGGACGTTAATCCCGTTAACTCACGCTAACCCACAAGATTACATATACAAACACTGAAGTTTAATATTTAACCTCATTTTAAACGGGTGTACTGTTTTATGCAACACTGTTAAGTACAAAAAAAAATGCAACCATAATATAAACATACACAAAAAACCAACTGCTTAACAGACGAAAACCGATCGAAAATTTTCCGACGCGTCACCGCCACCAAAATATTTTGAAGCTGACGCCGCCTCCAATATAATTGGCAATCATCGGTCTCCAATCTGAGAAGAGTTGACCGGTTGGCCCGATTTGACCGACTGATACAATCTGAAAGGTTCAGCTATTTTAAAAACACTCTAAATTTGTACAAAAAAAACTGACAAATCCCTGAGCCACCGATTGAATTGTTCTATCGTGCCGCCGTCTTCAATTATTTGGTCTGGGCACGGAGTTGCTCTAAATTGGTCTAAGCAAATACGATTTACTAAAGTAGACAGTCAAAATTTCTCGAATGCCAACAAACAAAACGAGTGAAGCGCTAATCATTCTCTGCTCTCTCTCTGTCTCTCTCTTCATTGAATATTTCTAATACACGAGCATCTTTTTGAAAATGTTATTGTATAAAGGGTCCGCGATCTAACGTTTTTTTTTCAACTAGTGCTTATTTCGTGAATGGTAACACTCAGATTTGACAGATAATTAGTTTTATCCTTCCGCTGAACGAATATGGTTGTGTGTACGCTTGAACAACGCTGGGAAATATTGCGACATTACTTTGAAAATCATGGTAATGTTGCAGAATGTGTGCGAAAATTGCGAAAATACACTCGATGTTTTGCGCCCTGTTTTTGAAGATCGCATTATCAGCCGCAGAGCTGATGTCGTTTGGCCACCTCGGAGCTGCGATTTGACACCGTTGGACTATTATTTGTGGGGTACAATTGACGCTTTAAAGAACAATATTCGTGAAGCCATTGGTGAAATACAGCTGCACACAATCGATAATAATAGGCTACTGCATAGCTAGCCGAGGCAGCCATTTGAATGAAATTATTTTCCATTATTAACCGGAAGGATTGTACTTTCAAATAAAAAAAAAAATTTGAGAAAATATTTAGTAGTTTTTTTTTTATAGCATTTTCAAAAAAAAAAATTATTTGGCGGACCCGTTATAATTATACAAATTCCAACCATGTTGAAGTAAAATTACATAAACGATGCAAAAAGTATGAAATCATCAAGATATGACGCGAGACAGAAATGCGTTTGAGTGAATTGTCACCACTTTTTGGTTCTCTTTTCCGAGGGTTGCCAAATTGAGCACATCTTCTGGTCGCCTAGTTCCGGATCGTCTTTAGTCTAAACATAAAGTTGCCACCTGAACTGACAATTTAATTTCAAGTTGGGCGGTGTAAACGGTTAAGATTAGAGAACAAGGATACCGTTAACCTGACCGCGATTACCTACAGTCTAAATGCGGCATAATAGTGTAACACCCCTGCGATGAATTTACATTAGAGTGTCCCAAGCCAAAAGTGAAGTTAAATCCGGTTAACTAGTATTTTGCTATTAACAGTGTGCCGGCTTTTTCAAAAATTTAATTTTCGAACAAACTGGAAACAGTTTATTTGATATCAGTTAAAGGGTTTCTACTCAATTTGATTTAATATCCTTAAAAAAAAGGTATTAATAAATGATATGATTTTCGAATTTTTATGAAATTTTGGAATTGAGATACATCATTTCTATTTTCAAATATGAGTTCAATAAGTTTTTTCAATAAAATTTAAATATCATTTCCGAACAATTTTTGTATTCAAAACTTCAAAATTATTTTATGATTTGGATGAGAATTAATTAAAACCTAATTAAGAATCAATAAGCTTGCCAATCATTTATTGTAAAATTTCCAAATTTAATTCAAATTAAACAATTTTTATTTCCAAAATTCATAAATAAATGCTTTAAACTAAATAAAATTTTCGTGATTGAAAATCTCTTTCAAATTTGAATATAATTTTCGAATTTAAATCAGTTTAATATGGATTTTAATAAAGCTTTTAAATTGTATATATAAGTACACACGCATTCCAAATAGGAATCTGATATAACCGCAACTGTCGTATTTAAATAGAGTTGTGAAATTTTGAGTTTTAAGCACGAATAATATGAAATATGAATAATAATATGAAATTGTCGCTAAACAAATAAAGTGTAAGTGCTACACGTGTAATTGAATTTAAAGTTAAAAAACATAAAAAACCGGTTCCACCAGTGTTTGCTAAAATTAAAAACTGAAAACCGGTTTTTTGAAAAATTTATTTTTCGAACAAACCGAAATCCTATATCTTGAAAAATTGATATTTTGAACAAAATAAAAACCTGTTTTTTAAAAATGCGGGTTTGTTGGGCATTCTGGTCTACATCCATTAAGGTAATTTAAGCGAAACGGATTGGAGGACATTAAGGCAATTTTTGAACACGTCGAACTTTCTTTGATAGACAGTTGAGGAACTGCCGGGACTTCGAAGAGCGCCCAACAGGCCAGGCCCAATACATTACTTTTTATCTCTCGACTCGCCACAGAGACCCTTCAATTTTACACTAATGTGATAATGTTGAATATTATTAAATGTGGCGAATGCGAAGCTAAATGCCGCATTTTCGAAAATAGGTCTAGTTGTTTGTAAGTTACTCTATCCACCACAACCTCATTCATCCCAAAGAGCCACGTGTTATTAGTGTTTCATACTACCGACAAGTCATGTCAATTATTTCCACAAACCATTTAATATCATACCACCACACCCTCTTTCAAACATATCCTTACATGACATCTCTAATTAATAATACCAACCAACAAGTAGTAGACAGGCGCAATAAACCATTTTTGTCATAACAACCCAAACATTGTCTCACCTCATTAAAATTATTTTCAAAACGAATGTGTACGAAATCCTGTTAACAATAACCCAGAACGACAAGAAAAAAAACCCCAATACGGCCAACAATAATTTCCTATTTTTCCATTTTCTTTCAGGTAAATAAAACCAATAGGAAAAATGTCATGCCAGACCACCGTGTCAGGCGGCAGGCAATCAATGCCGGCCTGCCGGACTACTTGTTGCCTGCAAATACGACAAAACCTTAAATGGATCGGGTATAACATTGTAAGTAAAATTGAAACAAAAACCGCGACAACAAAAACCCCGAAAAGGTAATCGAAAGAAAATGCAAACAATACAACAGTTTATGTGTCACTCTAGCGATAAAGTGCTAAGTGGCGTTACTGGGTAATGCTGTCAACTGATGTTGCTGTAAAAGGAAATTTTCACATGCGAAATCAAATAATTTTTAATTAGTATTCAATTTGATAACAAGCGAAGTTGAACCAATTAGTGTCAGTCAATTCACAAAATTTTATAAACGCATTTGTGAAATTCTGCAATGGTGGGGCGAAAAAGGAAGAGATAACGAGGAATTTGAAATGTATTGAATAGAATTGAATTGAACTGAATTGAATTGAATTGAATTGAATTGAATTGAATTGAATTGAATTGAATTGAATTGAATTGAATTGAATTGAATTGAATTGAATTGAATTGAATTGAATTGAATTGAATTGAATTGAATTGAATTGAATTGAATTGAATTGAATTGAATTGAATTGAATTGAATTGAATTGAATTGAATTGAATTGAATTTTTTTTTTTTTTTTTTTTTTTTTTTTTCTTTATTAGTTTGAATATTCTTTAATATAATTTCATTTACATTTATCTTATTCCCCGCGAAGCCATTCAATTCAATTGAATTGAATTGAATTGAATTGAATTGAATTGAATTGAATTGAATTGAATTGAATTGAATTGAATTGAATTGAATTGAATTGAATTGAATTGAATTGAATTGAATTGAATTGAATTGAATTGAATTGAATTGAATTGAATTGAATTGAATTGAATTGAATTGAATTGAATTGAATTGAATTGAATTGAATTGAATTGAATTGAATTGAATTGAATTGAATTGAATTGAATTGAATTGAATTGAATTGAATTGAATTGAATTGAATTGAATTGAATTGAATTGAATTGAATTGAATTGAATTGAATTGAATTGAATTGAATTGAATTGAATTGAATTGAATTGAATTGAATTGAATTGAATTGAATTGAATTGAATTGAATTGAATTGAATTGAATTGAATTGAATTGAATTGAATTGAATTGAATTGAATTGAATTGAATTGAATTGAATTGAATTGAATTGAATTGAATTGAATTGAATTGAATTGAATTGAATTGAATTGAATTGAATTGAATTGAATTGAATTGAATTGAATTGAATTGAATTGAATTGAATTGAATTGAATTGAATTGAATTGAATTGAATTGAATTGAATTGAATTGAATTGAATTGAATTGAATTGAATTGAATTGAATTGAATTGAATTGAATTGAATTGAATTGAATTGAATTGAATTGAATTGAATTGAATTGAATTGAATTGAATTGAATTGAATTGAATTGAATTGAATTGAATTGAATTGAATTGAATTGAATTGAATTGAATTGAATTGAATTGAATTGAATTGAATTGAATTGAATTGAATTGAATTGAATTGAATTGAATGGAATTGAATTGAATTGAATTGAATTGAATTGAATTGAATTGAATTGAATTGAATTGAATTGAATTGAATTGAATTGAATTGAATTGAATTGAATTGAATTGAATTGAATTGAATTGAATTGAATTGAATTGAATTGAATTGAATTGAATTGAATTGAATTGAATTGAATTGAATTGAATTGAATTGAATTGAATTGAATTGAATTGAATTGAATTGAATTGAATTGAATTGAATTGAATTGAATTGAATTGAATTGAATTGAATTGAATTGAATTGAATTGAATTGAATTGAATTGAATTGAATTGAATTGAATTGAATTGAATTGAATTGAATTGAATTGAAATGAATTGAATTGAATTGAATTGAATTGAATTGAATTGAATTGAATTGAATTGAATTGAATTGAATTGAATTGCATTGAATTGAATTGAATTGAATTGAATTGAATTGAATTGAATTGAATTGAATTGAATTTAATTGAATAGAATAGAATAGAATAGAATTGAATTGAATTGAATTGAATTGAATTGAATTGAATTGAATTGAATTGAATTGAATTGAATTGAATTGAATTGAATTGAATTGAATTGAATTGAATTGAATTGAATTGAATTGAATTGAATTGAATTGAATTGAATTGAATTGAATTGAATTGAATTGAATTGAATTGAATTGAATTGAATTGAATTGAATTGAATTGAATTGAATTGAATTGAACTAATTTGAATTGAATTGAAATGAATTGAATTGAATTAAAGTAAATTAAATTGAATTGAACTGAACTGAATTGAATCGAATTGCATTGACTTGAACTCAAACAAAATGGATGCTTCTCTTCTTCAAGCATTAATTTCAAACATACAATCATCATAAACTAAAACTTTCAAAGCTTCTGGGTGCTCTTTTAGTGAGTGATTTATGTCGCTCTACCGAAAACATTCTTAGTTGCTCCTCAATCTTACAAACGTGTTGCCAGCTATACATTAACATGGAGAATATTATTAATTAAGTAATACAACTGTTAAAAACAACCGCGTTACCCTATAATTAACATAAATTCCAAAATGACCAGATCTTAATTATTGTCATAATGAAATCAATCTAGTTGAAAATGTATTCTGAAATTCAAAATTATATCATAATCTATACTTTGTTGCAAACTAATATCGTGTAGCTCTAGTTCATACATTCCGTTTCACATTATGACAAATCGCAAATTATATGTTACTTCCATGGAAGATCATATCTTGAATACTGCTACGCTAGAAACACAGTACAACCGTAAAACAGATGCTGTTGTCACAAAGGTGTGCTAGCGCTGCCAGGTCTTGCTAGCGCTGCCAGGTCTTTTGACTCAATTTTAAAATGAAAAAAAAACAGAAACACCAAAGTCATTAGATGAATATATTTAGAGTTGCAGAAACTGAGTTGTAATCGCAGTAAAAAAATATACAAAAAACAACAAAAACTATTGTATCTTACAAATTAAATCATTATGGTAGATAGTCAAGTTTGACTTTTCACAAAACGCTGATTACCAGCAGCCACTACTACTACTACTACTTATATGGTCAGAAGTCTATGGCCAATATATGAATCAAGTTTCCAACTGGCTAAAATGCTTAAGGCATCGCAAAATAAATTAAAAAGAATTCTTTTGTATGATGCCGAGATTCGATCTTTTGGCTGAATCGAATTCGAGCACAGTTGTCATGGTGGCATTAATCATTTCTATTCAGGAGTTTAATTGAATAATTGGTTTCAAGGTCTATACGATTATTTCGCAATGTCTGTAAAATAAGGACATTTTGTTTTTGCAATCAAATTGCTATACAAATAAATATTTTTGTAAAAATGGTGACAATGTTTTGAGTTCTTAATTCCAAACCCATAAAAAGCAATTCAAATCCCTGGATATTCAAAACTTTGATTAGAAAAAATACAAAAAATGGTTCCCATTACATCCCATGAAGCGATTAGGGAGAGCTTTGTAACGTGGTTTTGTCGCGAGCTGATGTAAGCTCAGCCATGTCCAGAGTCATTCGCTATGATCCCACCTAACCTTTCGAAAAAAGAACAGAATAATTTACTCCTTTCGCGGGGTTCGAATTCAGATTCTTTATTGATCTATAATTTACAAACTAATTTGATTTATAGGACTAAAATCAACTGATTCATTCGGTGAGAACACTACCCTTAGGTTGAGATCACTCGTCTTGATTTTACGACACTCTTCCGGCTGCACTTGTCGTGACTTGACGGCACTCTTCTGGGGGCACTTGTCTGGCCTTAACAACATTCTTTTGGGTCAGGTTGCGGATTGGTCGATTCTAAGATGATCGGCAACTCAGTGACTTGCACACACGATTATTCGTAGTCGCTGCGTAGATCGGTATCGGATGTGCGGGATGCTGGTTCGGTATGTGAGAACGGTTCGGGATCGGTTATCATCGGGCGGGTTACATGGGAACAGTGAGCCGACACCCCTGTGTAGGAACAGTGAGCCGAAACCCCTGTGTAGGAACATTGAGCCAAAGCCCCTGTATACGAACAGTGAGCCGAAGCCCCTATGTAGGAATAGTGAGCCGTACCCCCTGTGTAGTAGCAGTGAGCCGAAGCCCCTGTGTAGTAATGTATTTACACCGTCTTTACTAAAGTACGGATCCCAAAATTGCTCCTGTCCTTTGCAGAACTTCAGCCCCAGATAAGATGATATAATCTTACTGGGTTGTGCGCTCTAAGGCGTCCACTCGAGTCTAGTTAACCGTAACACAAAGTACCATCGCTGTAGTGACGCAAATGAGAATTGCATCCAAGCATTCATTCTCGTGTAGTCATTGAAACTAGTTCTCTGCTACTATGTGCACAATGTCGACAGAGATTGTGTGTTTGTCAGAGAGTGTGATTGTTCACGTTGGTTGGTGCAAGTTATGGATGTTGTGTATGCTTAGGTGACAGGTAGACCAGGGACGTATTGGAGTGTGAATGGCGGTGAGTGTATACTATTATGTACGGACGAATCATGACGTCACGTTACAGCTTCTCACAACCAGTGAGCTGTGCGTTTTCTAATTTTTCACTCACTGATTGGTATTTTTGAGACTCTTTTTCATGGCTAAGTACTCGATAGTGTCGCCATCACTAAGGAAGGTTGCCGTCGTCAACAGAAATGTAAGGTTGTCAGAGCAGGTATCGAACCCACGTTCTCATGAACAAGAACCGCAAACACTTGCCATTGCACCACCGACGGCCACAAACCTTTGATTAACATGTTTTAAAGTTACCTTGAGCAATAGGGGAACACATCGGCCTTTCCAACTGTGCATCACATTCGTTGAAGGCTGTGAAGTAAAGAAGTTATGTTGCTCCAAATTGAAAATAGTTTTTGAAATATTTAGTAACAACCGAACTGTATTTGCTATAAACAAAATGTAGATGCCGTATTAAATCTACTCAATCTGCCTTTTCAATAAAGAAAAATTGAGTGCAATATCTCCACAACTGAACGAGATACAGTTCAAACGAACCACAGACTTGCCATTCATGAGCATGAACACCAGCTATCGTTGATGTTTATTGTCGGTTTGCCGCCTTTCTTGATACAAAGCAAGAATGTAATCGAATTTTTGGTTAATATTTTTTCAAATTCATCAATCAGATAAAAAGTTATCGACCGCCCATGCTCATGAATGACAAGTCTGTGGTTCGCTTCAAGAAATTCAGAAAAAAATTTCAAACTTTTTCGATTTTTAAAATTCGAAAAAAGCGAATATCTGTAATGAACATTTGACATAATAATATGTTTAAAAAAAAACATAAAAGAAAAAACCAACATTTTTGTTTTCTTGGAAGTCGAAAAAAAACACAAAATGTAATCAAATTTGGAAATTTTTCTCAAATATACCCCACTGTACTATTTTCAATGTTGATATATCGCAATAATCCTTGACTCCTTGCCTACAATCAGGTTTAAAGCAGAACTTAAAAAGTCCAATAAATAAAAATCATTCCTGAAGAACATAGAGCACAAAGAAGCTACAGGCAATTATTAGTGATAGTAAAAATTGTGTTGCCTTTTAGGCAACAACAAAAATCATTTCCAATAAGGGTCGATGGTTCTTTGGAAATGGAAAGAAATTTTCTGCAAATGTTTTCTTGTGTGTTTTGCGTGCGATATTTTTCTGGCACTTGCATAGTGGTAAATTCCCAAGTTAGATGACTTTTCGTTTGCATTTAGTTTGATAAAAAATTTTCAAAAGCTGCATTCCAAACAACCCCTGATGAAGACCTGTGGCTAAATCTGAAATAGCTATACTGTTTGCCAGGAATCATGAGGATGCATTTGCAAAACCTTTTTATAAAAAACTATATCTCTCTTTGTAGAGATATAGAATGGTCTTGAGCTTGAATAATAAAATACAGAAGAACCAACAAAAAGGTCAAACAAATAAAAATCATCCCTGAAATATTTAAAAATGTTTACTAGATAACAAGATATGGGATTTTTGGCTGATGGAATTCGATTCTGAACCACAGTGCGACGTACCATTATGAGCTTAATTAGCAGAATATATTTGCAAAATTTTGAGAGAGAATTTTTGTTTCACGGCAGCATTTTGAAGTTTTGATCAAGCATATAGTTCCCGATTTTTTTTTCGATGAAGGGTCACGGACCTTGCAAAATTAAGAGATCTTTCGATATTTTGCCTTACGAGGCGGATCAATAAGTCCGTGAATGAAACACAGTTTTTTTTCAAAAAAAATATTTATTTTTCAACATAATCTCCTTCTAGCTCAATACGCTTAATACAACGTTTCTCCAGTTTTTGTACCCCTTCAAAAAAATTAATTTTTCGAGGTCCATAAAATAGGCATTTGATTGATCAATAATTTTATCGTTGGAGCGTTGGATCTCTTTCCACCAAGCCCTTTCGTTAGGTTTGGAAATAGGAAATAGTCACTGTGGCCCTAATGCGGAGAATGTGGCGGATAAGGTACCAATTCGTAGCCCAATTAAACTACTCCAAACAATCCTTTGAAGTTGTCACACGGTTACGTTTATTGTCAATTGAGAGCAAACGCGGCACCCATATTTCAGACAGCTTTCATAAACCCAACTGATCATTTAAAATCGAAACCACACTGCCATGTGAAATGCCTATGGCATCAACAATCTCACCCACTTTTACTCTTCGATCGTCCACCACCATATCGTGGATATTTTCGACATTTTCGGATGTATTGACCTCAATTGGCCGTCCAGAACGTTCAGCGTCATTTGTACTTGTGCGACCACAACGAAATTTAGTAAACTACTTTTTTCTACCATTGAAATCGATGGTGCAGATTCCCCATAGTATTTATCAAGATTTGCCTTGGTTTAATTGGCGGTTTTTTTTTCGCAAAAAATAATGTTTAATGAGCACTCGAAATTAAGTTTTTTTCCATTTTTAAAAAAATGAACGAGGTTGTATATTTTGAACAGCTGTTAAAGACAAAGTAAATGGGGGCACTTGCTCAAAATTTGGCAGTAGTCTATTAACAGGTGGTACTTGATGGGAGCAGTGTTGCATTTCATATAACTACGAAGGAAGTTCAAAATGTCACGGACTTATTGATCCGTCCTCGTACCTCTCCAGATGGTAATATCAAGTGTACGCAGGGATTCGTCAATCTCCTCCCAACTGCGGTGTCTTGATCTTCCCATATTTCCGCTTTCTTTGGGTTCGGTTTCGAAAACCCTTCGAGCTGGTTCGACTTTATCCATTCTACTGACATGGCATAGCCAGCATAATCGTGCTATTTCGATCCGCTTAACTGTGTTAATGTCGGGATATAGCTCATACATCTCATGGTTCATGCGTCTCCGATACTCGCCGTTGTGCACTATTATATTGTTAAAATTAATTATAATAAATAATACATATATATTGAAATCGAAGAATAATTCGATTCTAAATATTATTATATTTGGAACGAAATTCACATATGTTTCCACGTAAGTATATGTAGGTTTGGGGGAAACACGCGAATGCTTCCACGTAAGTAAATGGACGTTTGGGATGAAGAATGGATATGTTTCCACGTAAAACCATACATGTTTGTCAGTAAACATGATACTGTTTGCATTTAAATACAAGTAAGTTTGGGACTTGCAAACATATTAATGTTTGAAGTGTGTTCCAAACATATACATGGTTCCTGCAGAATATGTTTGGGAAAATATGTTAGAGAGACTGTTATTATTTTTCAGCGTGTGGGAACTCTTAATTAGAAAAAAAACGCTTTCATTAACTTTACATTGGCCAGCCCATAATGCCACCTATGTATATATAATAACACGCTGCTACAAAATGACATTTCTTGAACTTGAAAACCGAGCTAATGTGTGTAGTAGGTCCTCTAACCTCACGTTGTGGCGCCAGCAATTGGTTTACTCGTTCGAACGATTTAGCACCACTAGACTTTTTGTTTTGTTGGAGCACATGATGTCTGTCGTCTATAGGGGCCACGATTGCTGCCTTGGAAGACAACATTATTAGTGTCAGTGGTAAGATACCGGCCCAAATGTTGGAAAAATAGTGCAGAAATTTGACTTTCAGAATAGACCATGTGAAGCGTAACCGTGGGCACACTGCAGAAGAAATTTATTTTAAAATAAATATCCTTTGAATTTTTTAACTTCTGTAAAAACGACAAATAATCACAAAATAAAAATCGCAATACGGACTTTTGGTACTGATGATCAATAGTTTAATAGTTCTTAGAAGCAAAATCGTGTCGCAAGGTATTGTACACGAGTCCGTGATAAACTTGTAACACAACTTATTTTACATGGAGAACGAAACATTTTCAGCTTCACAGATTCCGGCAGGCGTCATCCAAGGGACTCCGAGTCCGACTTCAGTATTTTAAAAATGCACGACTCCACTCCGACTCTACACATTTTTTAATCATAATTCAGTTGGTCGTCGGTAGTGCAATGGTTAGTGTGCGATGCTCTTGTGCAGGAGAACGTGGGTTCGATCCCTGCTCAGACCACCTTACATTTCTTTCGACGACGATCACCTCTCTTAGTGATGGCGACACTATCGAGTAGTTAGCCATGAAAAAGTAGAAATAGTAGGTTCCAATCAGTAAGTGTGCAACTAGAAAGCGTACAGCTCAATGATTGTGAGAAGTTCTCCCCAATCCATTCAGGGGATGTAATGGGAAACCATTTTTTTTTTTACTTATATTGCCTACAGGCCATTGAAGTTTCGATTCTTAGTGTATCTCGGTAACAATATATTTTTTTGTCAATATCAATGCTGTGAAAAGAAAATACTCTATCGAAATTTTTAAAATATATATTTCTGTTCATGCTCGTCATAACACATCGTTTGACAAAAAAAAATATTTTTACCCAAATTCATACTCGAAATTTCAACGGTCGCTAGGGAAATATCAGTACCCTCGTATAAAAAATGTTTGATGTTCCCATAATCAGGTTTTCAATACGCATCTTTTGAGATGCCTACCCAAACCAAGAATTTGTCTTTTTTGTTGTTTGGATGCAAATATGACGTGTTTGTAGATTGTCGCAAATATTGCATACTTGTGTCCAAACACATTGTGTTTACTATTGAATATAACATGTTTGGAACACAACGATTAATAGGTTATAATATATGTTTTTGTAACCCAAATGTGACTTTGTGTGCTGAAAACTGCTGAAAACAAAAACATGACAGACAATAAAGAAACAACAAGCAGCAGATCTTCAATTCACTAAAACAGTGCTTTCAAACATGTACATGGTTCCTGAATTATGTTGCTGGGGCCGATATTTTTCAGCGTGCACTCAAGTAGTTACCTTCATAAATATTACGAAATCCTTCATCGTTTCTATGAATTCTTTCATTAGTTTTCAGCCAAAGAAACACTTCTTGGGATCTATGATACATGTTCATAGATTTCAATAAACTACATCGATGGAATTTGTTCATAATATCATATGTGAATGATTTTGATAAATTCTGTAACAAGAAATTTATGAAATTTGCACATAAATGTTAAGCCTTTGAAGTCTTTACAGAAATATAATTGAGCTTCTGACAATCAGAAACAAATTGCAACCTAATTAAGAGCAAACTTCTCTAATATGAGCTCTCCTCTGCGTATATAATGGTCATTATCATGATCAAACCGCTTGTAATGACTTCTGATCTGTATTAATATAAATCATTATTTTAGGAGGCTCTTGTAATGAGTTCTCATTTGTGTCCATAATGACCATTTTCAAACAGTCCCCTGAGAATTTTCAACTTACATACAAAACTAAAAATGTCCTCTTTCAAACGATTTATGTTATTCGGAAACTCACCACAAATACATTAAAGTTTTACACGAATTCGAATCGAAATCTCCCCCTCCTTCGCCAAATCAGCTAAATGTCAATTAAAAACGAAATGTTGTACAAAACCGCCACAACCAAAATCTAATGTTAATCGCAAAAACACTTGTTAAATTTATAGAAAAACATACAAAAGGTGAATACTGAACCGCCTTAGTTTTTGATTTTTTTTTTCATGGCGGTTAATCTTAATAGAATTGTTGTTCATTTGAATCCGAATACGAAAAAGCAAAAAATTTCAAATATTTTAAAAAATTGCAAATAAATCAAAATTAGACTTAGGAATGTTCACACCTTAAATATAATTTGAAACCAACAGCAGCAGCGGCTGCCTCCTAATTTGGTCAAAATGAAATGCGTTTAAGGAAAATTGTAACCTGAAGTCTGTATATAAATGAGTTTGATTTGGTGGCCGAAAGAGCCAATTTAAAATTAATTTCTGTCAGAGGGGGGGGGGGGGGGGGATTTATTGAGATTCGACGTGGTAATGTTTATTAGTTTAGTTAATACGGGAACACATGTTGCTGCTGCCTGCAAAACGTTTCTAAACATTGTAATTTTATTACGAAATTGTACTGAACCAGCTTAAATTTTTCTATACCCGTACGTTTTCCTTCTATGCTCTTTCAAATGCAATTTTTAGGGTTGGGCTGTAAATTACTTTATTATAGACCTTGGTTAATAGTCATCAGACTTTTCGCCATCACCTTTGTTTCCCCCCGTATTTATCAACATTAACGTTAAATGTTACAGTGGGGGGCAAAAGGTGTAAATGATGGCTAAACATATAATCACATGTATGGGGGTAATGTGACCTTTGGAAAATGTAAGTTTGCCCCAAAGATGTTGTGGGAAATAAAACGTGTACAATTTGAAAAATACGTGCCAATTAGTCTAACTCCATATTTTAAAAATTTTGAAATTTCAATTCAATTAAAACTAAAATATCTTAATCTTGTCATATTTCAACGCCCCTTGTTTAAACTCATTAAAATGAAGGAGTAGGCATCAAGTATTTTTGGTTATCGCATTAGGTTTATATGAGAATACACAAAAGTCTCAAATATCTTTTGCAATTTTCTTCACTTTTTGCTTGGTGGAGTTAGAGCATTTGACCGCTGAATAGCTCATATATTGAATTCAAGGGCCTAATTGTATATCACGATAATCGTTCTAACGATACTGATATGTCGATAATGACAAATATGTATGCTTTTACGTAGAAACATATGCGTGCTTCATCCCAAACATCCATATAGTTGATGCAAGACAAGCGTGTATTAATTACTTGTGTTTTTTTATTGTTTCACAATTTGTCCGCCATTCCGATTTTGTTAGTAGAGGCTCCGGCAGAAAAATGGATTTACATTGTTCCCCTCTCAAGTTTCTTTCCACAAAATCGGTTTTCACTTTGCTAGCACACAGCCATAAATATATGCGAAATACCACAAAATCCAAAGCAACATCAGAAACCATTTAACCGTCTGAGCGTTCGTTTGTTTATTCTTCTTTCACTGATCAAGCGCTTTTGAAAATCTCTGTCCGACGAACCATTCAGGAGTATTTATGAATCACTCACTGAGAGAATAATGCAAAATACAGATACACACTTTTTTTTTTTTTTTTTTTTTTTTTTAATCGAGCGAACCCATCGCCGCCACTCTTACCCGCCCCTACCGACCGAGAGGGCCACGTCCCCATAACGTGAGGACAGCGTACACATTATAGACCGGTCTATAACGGGAGAGCAAGGATTATAAGTTCACACGTTACAACCAACTACAGAAATTCTTCACCAGTTGGTATTACTGGTATATAAGTATAAAAGCACATCACGAGATATTAACATAAGATACTTCAATATATAATAATTACGAGCAAAACGAAAACCAAATCATAAATCAGACCAGATAGTAAGGATAAAGTAAATTAAATTTACATATGTACGTCAACGAATATACAGCACTAATGCAATCGGTTCAAATGACAAATTATGCTAGACTTTGTCGTTTCCCAACTACCTGTGAAATCAATAAACTGATATAGCTCATTAAAGTCACGACACATTCTCCTAACTGGATCAAAGGACGCATAATTCGAACGCTGAAACTCGATGTTTACGAGTTTATAGTACCTCGTGGGCCTCAATGGGACATTTATGAAAATCTTAGATAACAGAAATTCAGAACATATACTTCCATCAATTATCTTCAAAACTGTAATAGAGTTTATCATGGTACGTCTACTACTAAGAGTCGGCAATCTGATCAATGCTAGTCTACTGCTATACGAAGGAAGATTATGGTTCGGGTTCCATTGAAGATTTCTCAGACAAAAAATGAGAAACTGTTTCTGGACCGATTCAATCATATTAACATACAAATTGTACTGGGGGTCCCAAACAACTGATCCATATTCGAGAATAGGGCGGACTAGTGAAGTAAAAAGATTTTTCGTAACGTAGGGATCTGAAAATTCCTTTGCCCAACGTTTAATAAAGTTCAGAACGCCATAAGCCTTGTTCACCATCGTAATTATGTGGGAGTTGAAATTCAATTTTCTGTCCAAGAGAACACCAAGATCAACAAATGAATGAATGAACATTGCCACCTAAAATGTATTTTGCCGAAAATAATGATGACCTAGAGAACAGCATATGCTTACATTTCGTAAAATTAAGCTCCATCAAATTGGTCTCGCACCACGTCTGGAAAGTAGACAAATCCCTCTGAAGTAAAGTATATTGACAAGGATCCTTGTAAGAAAAATAGATCTTCACGTCATCAGCGTACATTAACAATTTAGAGTGCATTATGGAGGCGGGTAAGTCGTTAATGAATAACAAAAATAGAACCGGCCCAAGATGACTGCCCTGAGGCACCCCAGATGACACAAAAATAGATCTTGAGAATGATCGACCAAATGATCCAATTCAGCATGTTACAATTAAAACCCATTGCCCCTAATTTATATAATAACAAATTGTGGTTAACTTTATCAAAAGCCTTACTAAAATCGGTAAAAATCACATCAGTTTGATCTCCATTAATAAAGCCGTCAATAATAGAAGAGGAAAACTGAAGCAAATTAGTCACGGTGGAACGACCCTTCCGAAAGCCATGTTGACATGGATCTAAAATAGAGGAAACCTGATGAGAAATTACCTCTGTGACTAACTTCTCAAAAAGTTTAGGAATGGCACTCAATTTTGCAATTCCCCTATAATTTGCAACATTTACTAAACTACCAGATTTGTGGAGAGGGATTATATAAGAGCTCTTCCACTTTGCAGGAAAATGGCCGAACTTCAACGAAGCGTTAAATAAGAGAGTCAACGGTAAGCTGAGAGAATTCGAGCAGTATTTCAACATAGAGTCCGGGATACCATCAGGACCAGCTTTATTCGAGGCTTTCAAGCTGATTAAGTTATCTAGCAACCACGAAGAATTTACGACAGGTGCATCAAACGAAATGGTAGAGCGGACAGTGTACGGGTATGATTTGGAAACATCATAGGCTCGGGTGGAATAAATAGATGCGAAAAAATCGGCGAAACAAATAGCAATAGACTCTTCATCTGAATATTCAATACCGTTCATTTTGATCCTACAAGGTGTGGAAGACGAATTACGCTTCAAGTTAACAAATCTAAAGAATGATTTGTGGTTCCGTTTAAAATTAGCCTTCAACCTATCCAAATATAATCTGTAACTCTCACGAGATTTAGAGTTGTATCTACTCCTAGCAACAATATACCTCGCATAGTCTGCTAGCAGTCCAGATTTTTTATACTTGTTCGAACATCTATTCCTTATATTCTTGAGACTATTTAGAGCCCTTGAGGACCATGGGGGACCAGTATTACCCCTTATTGGCCTCTTGGGTACAGACTTAGAAATATAGCCATTAATAATATTATAGAAATCATCCAGGGCGATTTCAAATTCAAAAGAATTATCACACTGACATATACTATGCCAGTCGGTATCAAAGATAAGATTATTCAAAAGTATAAAGTTCGCACGCGAAAAGCATAGGCCAACATAGGACGAAGAGCAATTGCAACCAACCTGCATGGTATCATAGGTATAATTAATTCCCAGCGTTGGATGGTAACTATCCTCAGGAGAAATTAACGGATCAATTCGAGAAATATCAAAGTTGTTAGAATCATCCACTAAAACTAGATCAACGACTCGATTCATAGAATTGGGAATGTCGTTCAATTGAATCAACCCAAGTTCGGAAATATGCGTAACAAAATCAGATGACCAATCATATGGTGTCAATAGAGTCAGAGAATTAGTATCGGGTAAAGACACCCATGTCACAGACGGCAAGTTAAAGTCACCCAATACTAAAATACGGTCCTTTCTACTGGCTAACGCAATAACTTTTGCAATAGCGTCAATATGCACTTGATATACCTCAAAGCATGAAGATGGCGGAATATAGGAACACGTGACAAACAATTTCAAATCGCCTAAATTAATGGACACCACAAGAAACTCAAGATCGCCAATGTCATCAACTGTAACCAACTCAGAAGATAAAGAATTCTCAATTGAGATTAAAACACCACCACCAATTTTACCAACACGATCTTTTCTATAAACTACGTACTTATCGCACTTACAAGACACTCGTTGCCCCACTTTTGTTCTCCTGCTCTCTAGAGAGCAAAAACAGTGCAACAAACACGGGTATATTTGTATCACAAACACAGATATATTTGGTTTGCAAAAACATATGTTATAACATTTTAATCATTGTGTCTCAAACACGTAATATTGAATAGCAAACACAATGCGTTTGGGCACCAGTATATTATATTTGCTACCAGCTCCAAACACGTGTTATGTTTGCATCCAAACAACAAAAAACGACAGATTTTTCAGCGTGTATACTCCAGATTTACGTATATTTCTTTAGACTGTATACTTCGATTAATTCTTATTGCTAAACTATTAATGATAGAAGGTTGACATTTCGGCACAGTATGTGACGGTTCTTGCTTTCCAATATAGCAGTATTTCCTATTTTTTGCTGCAAAACTTTTAAGGATACAATTTCCTATTCCCCATCCTTGGTCATTGAAAAATTAAATAAAAATTTCAAGCAAATAGTGAAAATCGTCCTCTTTCCCATTGTCACAGAGGTCAAGAGAATTATTTTATATATATATTTTATATAAATTATTTTATAAAATTATTTTATAAAATTATATAAATGGATATCCTTGGGTATTTAAAAGTCCTGTAGAAACGACAAACTATAACGAAATACAAAACAGAGTACGCAGTTTTGCTACAGGGGTCCTTAGTTTATCTTGTATGTAGATTCGATCTCAGGAGGGGGGAAAATGATTTTTGTGACACGGTGTTATCATTCAAATTTAACTACAGATTACAAAATTTCTTAAATGATGTATTTTTCAAGAAGTTGCTGAAAACCACGTTATATTCAGGTTGGACATCATTATGGAATTGTTACTCAAGTCAATTGACATAGAAATACCCTCACCCTTAGCACTGTTTGCTCACGATCTAAGACACTTGATAGTTTTCGATAGTCAACCGAATTTAGAGGTTGTCATAACTGAATTAGTGTTTGTCACAACCGAAGTAGAGGTTGTCACAACCGTAACAGAACTTGTCGCAACCCACAAGAGGTTGTCACAACCCTCTAGATGTTGTCACAACCCCATTGGAGGTTGTCACTACCACACTAGAGGTTGTCACAATCGTACTAGAAGTTGTCACAACCCACTAGAGGTTATCGCAACCCACTAGAGGTTGTCGCAACCTCATTTACAGATTATCACAAACAACTCAAACCAATTATCTATTAGAGAACATTTTTAACTGTTTAATTAATATATAATTTAATTAGTTATATTTTGATTTTATTATTTTCATATTATATAGTACGCGGCTCTTGTGTATGAGAACGTGGGAACGTTCCCTGCTCTGACTACCTTAAATTTATTTCGACGGCGGTCACCTCGCTTAGTGACGCCGACACTATCGAGTACTTAGCCATGAAAAAGCTTATCGAAATACCGTTCAGAACCGGTGTAAAATTGTAGGCCCCAATCAGTGAGTGTAAAACTAGAACGCGCACAGCTCACTGGTTTGTGAGAAGCTCTCCCTAATCCCTTCATATACGAAACACATACACAAAAACCAAAGCAATATCACAAACCATTTAAAGAGTCCGAAACTTCGTTTATTCTTTTTTCACTGATCAAACGCTTTAGATATCCTCTGCCCGGTGAACCATTGACGACTGAATACATGACGACTAAAATGCAATAGATCAGCCAAAATAAGAAACACTGACTGCATTTGTAATTTACATGCACATTCAGGAATATTTATGAATCACTGACTGAGAGAATAATGCAAAAATACAGATTCACACTTACAAGTTAGACTCTCTCGTTGCCCCTCCTTTATTTTCTTGCACTCGAGAGAGCATAAACAGTGCAACAAGTACAGCTGTATTTGTATCACAAACACAGATATAGTTGGGTTGGCAAACATGGAATAATAAATAGCAAACAAAATGTGTTTGGACACAAGTATATTATATTTGCGACAAGCTCCAAACACACTTTATATTTGCATCCAAACAACAACAAAAAGACAGATTTTCAGCGTGTATGCACCTGTAAGCCGATACGTTGTCATGATGGCAACCCTTCTTTTCCGTCGCCAAATGCGGGCGATTTTGCTTCAAACCTGTGTCGAATCTGTCCGCAGCTGTGATTAATATTCGCCGATGATGGTTTTAGGCTTTTCAAAGATTTCGATGTAAGTGACACCGCATACATCACTAAAACCTGCATCTGGCAACATTTAAGTGTTTCTAAATCAATGTAACAACCAATAAAATTGTAGGAAGAAATCACTTTCTGAAAAATGGAGACTACACCTAGTGGAAGTGGTAGCTCTAGTCGAGTCCGCAAAATAATATAGACTGATTTGTGATGTACGCCACAAGGCCTATAACTTTCACTATGTCGTTTTTCACGATATTTTTCACTGTAGTACAGTTTTGGTAGCGTAAAAACCCTTTCAAATATTGAAGAACATAGTCGTCAACAGTGTCACCATTTGTTCCAGCTCTTTCCTTGACAGCTATGTGGAAGCTTCTATGATGGTCTTGAGTTTTGTATTCGCTGATGTTTCGAAACCAATCTTCGGCATCTGATATAATTATATAAATAATAAAAATAATTGTTTCTCTAGAGTTCAAAAACTCTCTACACGCAGAAAAACCTGTCTTTTTTTTGTTGGTTGGGTGGAAATATAACGTGTTTGTAGCTCGTCGCAAATATACTATACTTGTGCCCAATCACATTGTGTTTGCTATTCAATATAACATGTTTGAGACACAATGATTTATAGGTTATAATGTGAGTTTCTTTTTGAAAACCGCTTAAAACAAATACGAGACAGACAACAAAGAAACAATAAAGCAGCAAATCTTGAATTCATGAAAACAGTGCTTGCAAACATGTAAATATTTCCTGCAATATGTTGCTGGGGTCGATATTTTTTAGCGTGTAGTATACAAGAGAATTTCATTTTCACAAAATACAATGAAAATTGGTTTCCCCATTATGTCTTCTTGTCTGATTGTCCTGCAGTGTAAATTGTACCATAACATTTGTGATTAATAACTAATATCCTCCTTCAAGCCAAAACAAAAACAAAATTTAACAATTTTCTTAATCACATAACCACCAAACCAAATTGAACCTGTCGTACATGATAAACCTGAAACTTCAGAAAAAAAAATAATGAAAATCACTTTACAAATTTGTTTATAACCATTTGCCCTTAAACCACTAAACTGTTAGATGAAGCATAAGAACAATCATGTAAAAATGTGGTACCACAGTTGGCCAGGAAAACCCCCCATATTCAGTCTTTAGATTTAAAATCACCACAAATGTTACACTTTCATTGGTTGCATTTTTTCTCGTTTTAGTCTTTGACTATTTTTGGTTTAAGGTCATAATTATGGTGCTGTGATAGTTTAGAGGCAAAATAAAACAATTTTCATGAAATTGTCTTGAAAAAATATTTACAACTTCACAGAATTCTTGAATAAAACTCTAATAACATGAGAAATTCTAAGGAGGTCATGGATTTGTTGTGGCAAAGAATTGAATCAAAATGTAGATACATTAAAGTTCTAAGACTAATTAAATGCAAAAAAATTAATTAGAGTTAATTTTTGCTTTAATAAAGGCTATACATATTGTTATAATTATGCATACATGGGATATTTGAATTTGTATTAAATTTGCAATTTCAAAAGAATACAGAGCTGAGCATAAAATACAGTCAACTCGCGGAATCGTGAACATCCAGAAGCATGAACAATTCAGAAACATGAACACCATTTTTCTGCATACAGGTCTCGTAAACGTGAACAACTTTCAACAAAGTTTTGTTTTTATTATAACGCTTTTTGTAGTTTGGGGAATCCCCGAATAACAATTCCTTATCAATCAGCATAGTAAACACCCTGCTTCACATGCAGAGCTACATTGACCTCTCAGTTTTGTTACAAGTGTTACACGGAAAGGATGCAATCTTTAAGTGTTAAAGAATATTTCTAAAATCTTCATAGTAATAATAAGTGGAAAAATTGGTGTTTGTAAAATGTCAGCTAAGAAACCAAGAGTTTTAAGTCTAAAAGATAAATCAGATATTGTGGAGTTTCTAAGAAAAGGTTCGAGTGTTACTGCTTTAGCCAAAGCATATGATGTCGCAAAATCGACAATTTGCTCAATAAATAAGAAGAAAACAGCCATTACAAAATGTGTGAACAATACATTTTGTGGGCCTGGAAAACGGAAAACATTACACACATCGGAACTTCCAATAATGGAGCAAAATCTCTACAAGTGGTTTATTCATATGCGAAACAAAAACTTGCCTGTAAGCGGTCTGATGTTGAAAGCAAAGGCCGTGGAGATTCACTCTAAAATTAATGAAAACGGCCGCGATTTTAATGCCTGTGATGGATGGCACCAAAAATTTAAGAAAAGGCATGGAGTTCGACTTCTCAAAATTTGCGGAGAAAAGTTATCTGCGCAGCCCCAGTTAATCGATCCGTTTAAAGTAAAGTTAAAAGCAAAAATGGCAGAGCTCGGCCTGTGCAATGACCAACTATACAATGCGGATGAGTCTGGGTTATGTTGGAAAAATTTGCCGGAATAAACTTATGTGTCGTCTTTGGAGAAGTCTGCTGCAGGTGCAAAGATGGAGAAGCAGAGGTTTACATTTATGTGCTGCTCAAATGCATTGGGATCTCATAAAATAAAGCTTCTTGTAATTGGAAAGGCTAAAAATCCCGGTAGCTTCAAAAGTGTTAACTGCCTTGTGAATTATAAAAATTCAAAGTCAGCTTGGATGACAGCAGCTATTTTTAAAGACTGGTTTCACCACTCATTTGTACCTGAGGTAAAAAGATTACATTGGTGACAAATAAACTTATGTAATTTAATATTTATATTCACGTTACAGACGGTTCTATTTGTGCTATGTTTTTACCACCAAATGTCACATCCATCATTCAACCAATGGATCAGAATGTGTTCAAAATCATAAAACTGCATTATAGAAATAGTCTTCTAGCATCAATAGCAGCAAAGGAGTCCGATTTGCTGGAATCAATTACACAGATCACGTTAAAAGATGCAATTAATCATTTAGAATACGCTTGGACTCGAATTACAAACGATACGTTATCCAATTGCTGGAATAATATTTTGAACTTAGTATCAGACCAAGAAGACCCTGATGACAACGTCCCATTAAGTGTCTTAAAACAAAGTTGGGAAATCGAAACAAGACAATTAGAGGAGAGGGCGGTTGAGCTTCTTCTTATCTTGAACCCTCAGGTTTGTTAATAACTAAAGAGTGTGAAAATGGTTAATATTTTTATAAAAACAATTGTTTATAGGTTGAATGCAATGTTACAACTGTGTAAGAATGGAATAACAACCCAATTGAGAATTCGACAGAATTTGAAGAACTTGAAATTCATGAAGAACATGACCATGATGACTGTATTCTGGAAGAGCTAGAAATTAAAATAAAAGCGAAAGAAGCTGTGGAAGTATTTGATAAAGCACTGAAATGGGCAGAGTGTGAAATGGTTGATCAAAGTGATATTCGAGTATTGAGAAAATTAAAAGAAAGGGCTATATTTAAGATGATCGAACAAAAGAAATACCAAAAAAAGATGACTGATTTTTTGAAATTATAATTTTTAGTATTCGCCATCAACATTTTCGTCCACTGAACGATGAATTTTAGTTTTTCTTTAAAAAATAAAAAAAATAAATAAATGGTTTCCCATTACATCCCATGAAGGGACCGGGGAGAACTTCTCACAATCACTGAGCTGTGCGTTTTCCAGTTTTCACTCACTGATTGGGACCTACAGTTTTACACCGATTCCGAACGGTATTTTGAGAAGCTTTTTCATGGCTATATACTCGATAGTGTCGCCGTCACTATGCGAGGTGACCGCCGCCGAAAGAAATTTTAAGGTGGTCAGAGCAGGGTTCGAACCCAGTATCTCATGTACAAGAGCCGCGCACACTACCCATTGCACCACCGATGGGTTTTTCTTTACCCCGTCCTAATTTAAAATTAATTTTTAATGTGTTCATTTTGAGCCGCGGTGACAAAAGTTTGAAGAAAGAAATTGATAGTATTGAAAATTACTTTTCTATGGTAATTAAGGTCCGCTGAACTCAAATCCTTCGTCGCAATTTCGTTGTCAAATGTAGTTCGCCCACCGGAGGCAACAGAAACTTATTTGTAGCTTTTTCTTCAAAAGATATATATTTTTGAAAAAATAATTCTTTTAATGTGCCTCATTTTCGTTTTAGAAATTTGCTCTAAATATAAGGTTGTTTCAACACTTGCCAAGAGCCCATAAAAAAAACGTCGGGGGGGGGGGGGGGGAGTTGGTGAGCAAGGCAATTATTTTCTGGAAGCCAACAAAATTTCCTATAGTACTGCATCATTGTGTTTTGCATCGCGCATACATTGTCATAGGAAAATATTGGGTTGAAAATATCTGTTCGAAAACTCAAACAGTGGCTCAAAATAGGTTAAACAATTGTAAAGCATATTTGAAATCCCCCTAGATATATACCGCCATTTTCACAGTACCAACTGCAGCACATGTTTATTAATTTCTTTGAAAACCCAACATTTAAAGCTATTTTGTTACAATTGAGCCAATTGTTTGTTTAACCACCCCAAAATACGGATCAAAAGGATTATTTTAAGGATCTGTAATTTACCTATTAATTTTAACAAAAGAATTCAATAACTTTTTAATTTATCTTGCTTTCGTTTCAAATGCTATTGCTTGCTATATTATACAGAGTACTATCAACCTTCTTTGGCGCAAGAATTTGGCGTTAGAATTTCGCTTAGATACAATTATATCTTGGATACACATGAATAGCATTTGGTTCTTTAACACAGTACAAAAAAAGCTTTCAGCTCAGTTTTCGCACCACTCTGTAACATATTCTCTCAAACTCATTCTGCAGGAACCATGTATATGTTTGGAACACACTTCAAATATTCATATATTTGCAAGTCCTACACTCACTTATATTTATTGTTTGTTTCATCCCAAGCACACATATACTTGTATCGAGGCATCCGTGTGCTTCCTCCCAAACAAACGATTGACGACTGAATGCATGAAACTAAAACGCAACAGATCGGTGAACATAATAAACACTCAATGCATTTACACGCGCATTCAGGAATATTTATGAATCACTGACAGAAAGAATAATGGAAAAATAGAGTTATACACTTACAAAACAAAAATTTATGATTTATCCGACCTCTCGTATTATATTCAAAATTAAAATGTTCGAGCGTTTGCTCGTTTTTTTAAATAATTTTATTCTCCAATATTTCACTGCCCTTTGGGTAGCATCGTCAGGGTCATAAAAACAATTATTAATTAATAATAATTTTAATTTTGAATGCTATACACTTACAATAACATACACTTCGGCTGAGAACAATTTCCCTTTGCCCCCCTTTTATTATTTTTCTCTCGCCAAAGCATAGCGACAAAAACATTGACGTAAAAACTGCTCCAAACACAGCTGTATTTGTATTACAAACAGAGTTGTATTTGGATCACAAACACACAATTATTATAACATATTAATCATTGTGAAACATACATGTAATACTCAAGAGCAAACACAATGGGTTTACACGCAGATATATTTTTTTGCGACAAGCTCCAATCACACGTTATATTTGCATCCAAACAAGAAAAAATAGATTGATTTTTCATTGTGTATATCTGATTATACTGAAATGAAATGAGACATTGCGATCAACTCTCGTGAACGTGATGGTAGCTTCCCCATATTATAGTCCACAACACGTTGAAAAAAACGGCATCTGTAACATAGTCTCTCAAACACATTCTGCAGGCACCATTTCTATGTTTGGAACACACTTCAAATATTCATATAAACTCCTAAACTCAATTATATTTAAATCGAAACATTAGCAAATTTACTTGCATCCTTCTGTCTTTTTTTGTGTGGTTTGGATGCAAATATAACTTGTGTTTGAAGCTTGTCGCAAACGTAGTATACTTCTGTCCAAGCACATTGTGTATGCTATGCAATATTACATGTTTGAGACACAATGATTATTATATTTTAATATAAGTGTTTGTGATCCAACTACAGCTATGGTTGTGATACAAATACTGTCATATTTGGTGCTTATTTTTAATTTTTTTTCTTCTCGACTTCCCGAATGTGATTGATATGATATATTTCCATTGATGTTAATTTTTCTCTTACTGTGCAATATTTTTGAATGCGGTATTGTTGTTTCCAACGGGTTCGATAGAAAACTGTTTGCCTTAAATTCCATTCGGTTCGATCCTTTTGTTTCTATCAAATATCCCACCAATATGCCTTATGTTAGAATCTCCCACGGGTATTTTAAGGTATTCCAATTCACATATAATTTCTTGAATTTAATTTAACATAAATTTTATAGTCCCCATGCTCTGTTATCATTAACGTTTCGAGGCTAATCTGAATAATCTATTTGTCACATTAACAAACTAATGATTAACTTCGTTCACGCAATCACGTGATTAACATTTCAACGCGTTTCGCTCGATTTCCATATGAATAGAATTAGCATTTCCCTTTAATAATTTATATGATTTTAAACACCTGTTGAATGGTTGGGTGTTGAATAGTTGTTGGTATTGTTAGCTTAAATCTTAAACGCTCATTTACATGTGACGTTTCTAAACAACCACAAGAAACCTCCATCTCTTGGGCTTAACGGCGGCATAATTCACCCGTCAAACAACCCATAGCAAAGCCGTTAAAACTGCTGTCATGACAGGCAGTAAACGAAACCAGTTAGCACTTTATTATTACAGCAACAGAGACAACTAGACAGCGACATTGTACAGCAAACACTAGCAATAGGACCAAGATGGAGCCATGGATACATGTTGTTACAAAAACTAAAGGAAAATGGGAACAAAAGTTGACGCATCTGAAATTTCACATGGACTCCCAAACGTTGGCAAAAATTACACAAAAAATCATCTAAAATGATCACATCCAAAGACTTCGATTCGATTGGTTTATCCGTTTGAAAGGGGGAATTATAGAGAGGTCATTGACTTAATTGAACTTATATCGCTGGTGGCGTTTGCAAGTCAACACGAACTATAACGATATCGTTGTTGCATGTGTGACGCAGTGAGGAAATAGTTTTTATTGGAAGTCTACGACTTGATCATCGTCTGTCTAGTTTTTGTTTGTTTTGCTGATGATCACAATGACGATGAGTTAGTTGCTTACCGCGATGCTACGTTGCTACCGCGCATGCGTCTGGCATCTTTTTTTTTGAGTTTTCGTGTTTTGTTTTGAATCATTTATAGCTTGAAGAGGTCTTTGTTTTCTCGCCTTAACTGTTGAACTTGTTTATTAAAAGCTAAAGTTTATGATGTTACTGTTTGCTGTTGTATCTTGAATCTCCGATTGTTTCGTTTAGTTTTGTTGGCAATAGCGTTTTTGGTAGGACGTCTGGTTTTTTTTCTCTGGTAGCGTTTCGAAAGTTGTGTCAAGTTCAAGATTTTTTTTTCGTAGCAGTTTCTTGTTTTGTTTTCAAGTTGAAGGCTAGAAATTTTTAAGCAAGACATCTAAAATGAAATGTGCGTGCAGTTCAGCGAAGATAAGTTGAATTGAGTTTATGTGAGTTTTGAAAGCAATTCGAATGAGTTTCCAGGAAAAAAATTATCGTCATCAAAATTGTTTTCGGTGTCCGCTTAATTTTGAGATTTCAATTTAACAAGTTTTAACATTCACACACCAAGTTATTTGAAAAGAGGTTGTAGCAACCGTAAATTTATTTATTGCCACCGAATTGAAGTTGCCACTACCGAATTGAGGTTGCTACCACTGAATTTAGTGCCCACAGCTGAAATTCGGTTGAAGCAACCTATAATGTGTTGTAGCAACCTGGAATAGGTTGAAGCAACCTCGGATAGGCTGAAGCAACTTCGAGTAGATTCAATTCAATTCTGACAACCTGTAATTTGAATTTGATGACATCTAATGTGGTTGTGACAACCACTTAATTCGTTTACGGCCAATTTTTTGGGGACGTAGAGAACATAACACAGTCCAACACCATTTTTCTGAAAGAATTCACACAAGATTCAGAAACACTCAGTTGTAATGCTAGAAAATCAGGAAAAACATGTCCTAAGTTGGCTCTAGTTCCAAAAGAATAATATATGATTCGTAGTTAAATTCAGAACTTTCACCGAAAAGACTTTAGTCACATTTAAAATTAAAAAAAAGGTTTCCCACTACATTCCATGAATGGATTGAAGAGAGATTTCTAGTTTTTTTACACTCACTGATTGGTATCTACAGTTTTACACCGTTTCCGAACAGTATATTGAAAAGCTTTTTCATGGCTAAATACTCGATAGTGTTGCCATCACTGAGTGAAGTGATCATCGTCGAAAGAAATGTTTTCATGTACTAACCATTGCACCACTAACGGCCAAATTTAAAATATTCAGGTTTTATTCCATTCAGGACCTTGTAAATGATCTGTGTGTCTTTTGCCTGGTTCGGTGGCTATTCACAGACATAGCTGATATTAAGCTTAGTTTAGGTTCGATGAAAGTGGCTGGCACTTTTGACACAGTTAGTAAAATGAAACCCCTTGCATTACCACAGGACGTTACGTTCCGTCCCCATCGTTGACCCTGTAAACTGACCTGGCATGGTTAGGGGAAGTTCAAGCCATACTCAATACCGGTGCTCCAAGATGGGCTGGAAAAAATAATTATTTTAGTTTGAGATCGAAGGGAAGTTCAAGCCATGGTTAAGGGAAGTTCAAGCCATACTCAATACCGGAGCTCCAAGATGGCCTGGAAAAGATAATTATTTTAGTTTTAGATCGAGGAGCCCGGCAACAAAAATCTCGAACAAAATCGTCATGTCGAACCTGTTCATTACGTTCGCAGGGGTCACACCTAGGCTACTAAATCAACTAACTGCACGTTGAAAAAATTTTCATTTTTTATTGTTTGGATGCAAATAGAACGTGTTTGTAACTTAGACCAAATATAGTATAATTGTGTTCAAACACATTGTGCTTGCTATTCAATATTACATGTTTCAGACACAATAATTAATAGGTTATAATATATGCTTTTGTGACCCAAATGCAGCATTGTTTGTTGAAAACTGCTGAAAGCAAAAACGTGACAGACAATAAAGTAACAAAAAAGTAGCAGACCTTCAATTCATGAAAACAATGTTCCAACCATATACATGGTTCCTGCATAATCTTACAAAAGCCGTTTTTTTTTTAACGTGTATTAATCCCAGACGAACCACTTTGTGATCCACAACCATATTTTAAGGTCTTATCCAGTTTAACCATAGAGTACTAATAGATATGAATATCATATCTGAAGAACTGTGTCACCAATCGCCTTGAAAATGTGTGTGGTTGTATTTTGGTATTTTTGCAAACAAAAAATGGACGGGATCGGATCAGTGGGCGTGGCATGCAACTTGAAATTTTAAACGGCTGTATCTCATGAACTACCAGAGGTATGAAGATTAAATTGGGTATATATGTTGTTCGTGTAGTTCGAATTAGAGTCAGGGTGGAAATGGGCGGTTCCACACCCCCTTTTCAAAAATCGCTCTGACGGCTTTTCTAATAGACCGATTGTTATGAAAATTTATATGGCTGAAAAATTCGTGACCTAACAAAAAATGAGCGGGATCAGATCAGTGGGCGTGGCATTCAACTTGAAACTTTAAACGGCTGTATCTCATGAACTATCAATGGTATAAAGATGATATTAGATACATATGTTGTTGGTACAGTATGAATTTCAACCAGGGTGGAAGTGGGCGGTGCCATGCCCCCTTTTCAAAAATCGTTGTGCCAGATTTTAAAATAGCCCGATTGTTATGAAAATTTCACACTGTGGTACTGATAACCTGCTGATAGTTCTTGGCTGTACTTGGTAGTGACTCAATAAAGGGGCGTGGCACCGTCCATACAACTTGAATGGTGCAATGGCTAGAGTGCGCGGATCTTGTGCATAAGAACGTAGATTCGATCCCTGTTCTGACCACCTTACATTTCCTTCGATGACGGCCACCTCGCTTAGTGATGGCGACACTATCGAGTACCTAGCCATGAAAAAGCTTGTCAAAATACCGGTCGGAACCGGTGTAAAACTGTAGGTCCCAATCAGTAAGTGAAAAATTAAAAAGCGCACAGTGCACTGGTTGTGAGAAGCTCTCTCCAATCTCTTCATGGGATGTTATGGGAAACGGATTTTTTTATATTTTATGAACTAACTGAGGTATGAAGATGAGATTTGGTGTATATATGTTGTTGGTACAGTATGAATTACAGCCAAGGTGGAAGAGGGCGGTGCCTCGCCCCTTTTAAAAGAACCCGCTATAACAGCCATAATAATAGTTTGATCATCCTGAAAATTTCACAGTATGTTACAGTTGGCCTAGAAATAAGAACAGGTTGTTTGGGAGCACTTGAATAAATATAATTTTTATTTAGTCGGCCTTTTTATTGGTACTTTTATATTTTATTGTTCAAGCTCAAGACCCATCTATATCTGTATAAATAGAGATATAATTTTTCAAAAAAGAAGATGTTCTGCAAATCCATCCTTATGATTCCTGTCAAACCGTATAGCTATTTCAGATCTAGCCACAGATCTTCATCAGCGGTTGTTTGGAATGCTGCTGATGTTTTCTTGTGTGTTTTGCTTGCGATATTTTTCTAACACTTGCATAGTGGAAAATTCTGAATTCAGATGAGTATTCGTTTGCATTTAGTTTGATGAATTTTTCAAAAGAGTTTAGATTCTTGGCTCTTAATGATCGATTTTATAAAACAGATACAAAAAATACCTCTATTGCATGAGATGGGAAATCAAATTTTGCAAAAATTTGCTGCCAGATATTTCACAAATTTCTACAAAATTTCAAATTTTTACAAATTGACATTTACAACAGGGCAACATAATATGTATCTTCAAACATGTGAAACTAGAATTGAATTGAATTAAACCTCTTTTTAAATGTTACACATTTGAAATAAACTCCATTGCAATGACTTCAATAAACCTAAATGTTGTACTGTTTTTTTTATTTGTAATTTTATATGTATGTTAGACTTAAATAACTTCCCTATTCCAATGCAAAATGTTAAATATTAATTAAACTATACAACCACCTCGTATTAACACTAACGCTGCCAATAAAAATTATGCGCAAATAGTTAAAGCTCAAAGCTTAAAACTCAAAATTTCTTACCTCATTTAACACAAATCTCGCAGCGAACGACTAAGCAAGCGAGTGATTTGAAAACATGAACAAAAAATTGTTATAAAATTGAACTTACACACACAGTAACAATAACAACAACCAACCATCACACAGTAACATTACGAGTATTAACAAACAAACAAAAAAAATGCACCTGTTGTAGTTGTTGGTCGTGATATAGTATGGAATTGGCTCAGACGCTGTTCAAAACTGAAAAGTAACAACTCATAAATGTCGGCTACTGTCGGTCTAAACGATAAATGAAGCAAAAATCTTAGCGAACATTTTTGTTTAAATACATCATGTTTGTTTTTTCGTCTTCTTCTTCTTCTATTGCATCTGCAGTCTAACGAAAACTTTGTAAAGTTTTGAACAAAAAACCCATAATTGTGAAATCTCTTACATTTAAACACTCAAGCACTAACCCGCAAAACTGAATGAAGAAAACTTTAGTTTGTTAAATGAAACGACGGACATTTTCAACCACTACATTGTCTACGAAAACAGTAGTAGAAAATAGTAGTAAAATAGTCTTTAGTTTAAATTAAATGTTAGCGTAAAAACATCAGTATTTATGTGAAAATCTTTAAATGTATTTAGTTATCAGTTATCCACCACCAAACAACAAACAGCCTGCTCCCTCTGCCAAAATACAATGAGACCGTAACCAAAGTTGTGGCACATGCAACCGCCAACTACTAGGCAGACAGTCCAACACAAAAACATAGCACCCAAATACATGGCTGTCTATTGGAACAAACCTACGGACAGACACACTCACTCAGTGCGGTTGTATTTTCTGTTTAAATAAAATTTATTTATTTTATATTTTTAAATACTTTGCACAGTAGTAGTTGAGATCAACATTCTTTGAGCAGAGATGGTTAAACTAAGTTGCGAAGAACTTATCATCAAGTTCGTTGCCTAAGTCTTTTGTTTATGATGAAACGGGTAACAGAGATTTTTGAATATAAATTCATTGCTTGGCTTTAAGTTCTAGTGAATATACATATTTACTAAGAACCTAAACTTGATATGGACCATAAACTCTTTCAGACCTAAAACAATGTTCTCATACGACATCTGTGGTGTCTTCTAAGAACTAACAATGTTGGGCACCTTGACCTCTACGAGGTATGTTAACAGAGGTGCACCTCAAGGAGGGGTGCATTCTCCGCTTCTATGAATGGAATACTATATTCCAGTACCCAAAGGGGTATTCTCTAAGATTGCGAGAGCTAATGAACTAGGTGTAACCTATCACGCTCAATGGATTTAAAATACTGCTTTCACAGTGTGACAAATACGTGGGTGTTATTTTAGACAGCCAGCTTAGTTTCAGATCCAATATAGTAGAATGAACGAAAAGGCAACTATATTCTAGAGTTGGGTAGTTCATGAACTACCTAGTTCATTTAGGGTGACCAGACATCACCCTCATGAACATAATGCACATGTTCGATACGGCGAGAAAAAAAGAAATTATTGTTACGACACCTTAAATGAAGGAGTTCGAGAACTAGTGAATGAGTTCGACATAAGTCTACTACAGTCCTATGCACCTGTCAGAGGGCTACATATTAGCCACTGGATATATACAGCTGTAGTGTGACCGGTAATACTTTATGGGGTTGTCGTGTACTACATAAACCAAATTATTGTGCACTACTGACTACCGTTCAGAGAACGACGACGATGTGGGTCAAGGGTAAAATAAAATCAATGAGTGTTCGAACTCATGGGCGATGTGTTAACACCTTTTTGTTAGACGGTACCTGTTCGATTTCTATGAACACATTAGTAAATGTTACATCGGAAAATAAAAAAAAAAGAATAGTTTTTGTGCTGAAGGTTCTTTTGCTATTGCACTTTCTTTTTTCTTACATCTGCTTTAACATTAGATGTAATATTGTTAAAATAAATAAAACAATATTTAGGTCACTGAAATAATTGTTTTTGTTTTGTCATAATCAGGGCGACGACGACCTGTTTGTTTAAATGCTGGCATACAACTGAATGAAAAGCAATATTTAGCTTGTTTGTTGTTTTGTCCTAAACAGAGCGACGACAAAAAGTACTGAATAGTATAGAGAACTTATTGCACTCTATTTCCGCTCTGATGTAGAGAGTCTGAGTAAAAGAGCATAAACGAGTCATATTCTCTTTATATTCTCTTTCGACAAAGTTATTACATAAAATAATACAAAAAACATAAATGTTTCAAAAGGCATCAATGTTTCACATCAAAATTCTGAATGAACCAAGATACGACAAAAGGAGAGTAATACGTTTCCAATCATTCGCCAGATGTCGTCAGTGCTTTTGAGTCATACAATTCGTTCAATGAGTTCTCTATACTATTCAATACTCCTTGACTTGCTTGTTTGTTCGCTGCCGCTACATCAATATCATTATACTTATTTTCAGGCAGAGACTATTGTTGTACAACAACCACGTATGTGATGCTAACGCTCTGTGTTGTTTGCATGTGTTCACTTTGATACATTGCCCTACCCGTGCCTATAGATGTTAAGACATCAAAAATTGTTTTCCGATTACATCCAATGAAGGGGTTGGTGAGAGTTTCTCACAACCAGTGAGTTGTGCGCGTTGTAATTTTACACCCACTGATTGGGACCTACAGTTTTACACCGGCTCCGAACGGTATTTTGCAGAAACTTTTTCATGGGAAAATACTCGATAGTGTCGCCGTCACTAAGCGAGGTGACCGCCGTCAACGGAAATGTAAGGTAGTATGAGCAGTGATCGAACCCACGTACTCATGTACCTGAGCCGCGCACGCTACCTTCCTGCCACAATGTTACTGCAACTCGTACAATGGGGCATGGTACGAATCGGTCATGAAAGAGCGATGAAGCTGCCCCCAACATTCCTGCAATTGTCGACTACTCGAAAGCGGAAAAACTATCCGACCGGGAAAAGCATACTCTCATAGAGGAAGAGTTTCCTGGCAGAGAGTCATAGATGAATTTCTATAAGTATTGATTGAAATTGTTCTACGGTGAGAAACTAGGGTTGTTCCTTTCAAGTAAACTACTTTTCTTTCTCGCACGCTACCTGACACTTATACCTTATACCAGGCAAATATTTTGGACATTAGGGAAATAACCGGTAGGAAGAAGGATAATAGTCCTGCAGGCGTTGGGGTTAATGACAGTCAGGCGGTTATCAAGTCTATGAAATCTGTATTCCTGAACTCAACATCTGCCAGGACTAGTGCAAATCTCTTAACGAGATGGTCCATCAGTATGAGATTCACTTCAGCTGGGTTCGAGTTCAAAGGGGCAGTCCCAGGGACTGCAGGGCAGAGGAGCTGATGAGACCAGAGACTACCTTACTGGTTCCCCATGAATTGGAAGGTTTTGCCATGAATCTAGGGACTTGAAAATAAAGCCTGCAAGAAGACACTATACGATGATGTAGAAGAGATGGGCGAGGATTATAAATTGCGTACGCACAAGGCAAATTTGGGAGATTGCGGGTAGGAAGGAAGATACATGAACCTTCTGTCTCTACTCAGGCCCAAGGTAAGTAACAATGCTTGTTTCGACATGTAGGTGACATGCGGCGAGACTAAAAATTATTGCAAATGACTCCCGTAGAACCTTCCTTCTTCAGAGAGGAAGAATCCATTGAACATATTTTCTGCACGTGTTAAGCACTAGGATGTCTACTACGTGATCCTTCTTATTTAGGTACCTGGGCCAATTACCTCAAATACGCGTTAACAGAATATTGAGCTTCTTGGATCAAACTAAATGACTTTCTAGTGAGGTTAGCATTAAGAAGTCTTAGTGAATCATTCATCTATTACCACACGCGCTGAAAATTTTGCTTTTTTGTTGTTTTTTGGATGTAAAAATAACGCGCTTGTAGCTTGTCGCAAATATGGTATACTTTTGTCCAAACACATTGTGTTTGCTATACAGTATAACATGTTTGGGACACAATGATTGATAGGTTATAATACATGTATTTGTGAGCCAAATGTTGCGTTGTTTGTAGAAAATTGCTGAAAACAAACAAGCGCAGACAATAAAGAAACAAAACACAGCAGATCTTCAATTCACGAAAACAATGCTTGCAAACGTGTACATGGTTTCTGCAATATGTTGCTGGGGCCATTATTTTTCAGCGGACAAATACCTAACATAACCTAGGCCGAAGTTTTGATGTACGTAACGAAGACCATATAGTTTTAAGAAAGGATATCTCTCGTTCAATATAACACAGGTATTATGTTTATTATTAAAATCCAGGAATATAGAGAATAGTCCTCATAATCGAAAAAAGATAACTTATTATGAAGAACATTAGGCCGCGCTAGAAGAAAATTGGAGATTTAGGTTTCGGTTACCAAAAAAATTGTTCCAATGATCACGATCCCAAATGATTAAAGACGGATAGAGCAAAAAAAAATAATATTCCACGAAGGCAGTTTTAGACATAACCAGGGAGCTGTGTAGTTTTTAGTTTTACACTCACTGATTGGGACCCATAGTTTTACACCGAATCCGATCGGTATTTTGGAGATATAATTTTCATGGCTAAGTACTCTATAGTTTCGCCATCACTAAGCGAAGTGACCTCCGTCAAAAGAAATGTAAGGTGGTCAGATCAGGGATTGAATCCCCGTTCTCATGTACAGGGTGTCAGCAGATTTATATTTTCAAACTTAAACAAAAACCATAATAATTGACACAAAGATTTATTAAGAGCATTGAACGATAGAATGGAAATGCGGATTTTATTTTTTAAAGAGTCTGTCATCCAGATGACCGTTGACATTCGTCCCAGGCCTCGAGAATTTTCGAAAAAAAAATGGTTCAATTATCTCATGCGTGGATAATGCACACCAAACAGTTACCCTGGGGCAATGCAATGGTCTTTTATGTTTCAATCGAGGGTTGAGGGTTCTTGGAGACCAGTAACGGCAGGAAATGAGCCTCGTCGCTCCAAAAAATTGGATTTACAGTGCGAAAACGCTCCAACATCGTTTCACAAAAATTTTTCCGTAAATCAAAGTCACTTTCTTTCAGTTCTTGAACAATTTGAATTTTAAAAGAATGGAACTTCAGATCCTTTTTTAAAATTACATGAACAATTGCTCTTGGAAGTCCGAGTGAGTCTGCTTTGTTCCGTACTGAAAGACGCAGATTTTCACATAAACTGCTTTCAACCAGTTCAATGTTTGCGGGAGTCCTTGAAGATCGACTGGGCCCTGGCCGTGGGACATTCATAGCCGAAGCAGTTCCGCGGAATCTCTGCACCCACGAACGAATGAATTTTACACTCGGTCCATCACTTACTCGCCGAATACCGAACTTTGAACAAAATTGTCGACGAGCAATTACGTAAGAATCATTTCTCTTAAAAAATGTATCCACAGCGAACGCACGATGCTCACTCGACCACTGCGACATCGTGACTGACAAATCCGCGCAATCGATGATTCCAACGGCGCCACCCTCCCTCCGCACCGTTTATTACTTTTTGAAATAATCGTATTTAAAAATATAAATTTGCCACCAGACACCCTGAATAAGAGCCATCATATACACTAACCATTGCACCACCGACGGCCACAGAAGGCAAACCTCCAAACAAAAGCTTTCTTACATAAAAATGTACGTCAAATCTACGAAGCCGATGTAAGGCACACACTTAAATTCCCAAACCCCTTCGTTAGGCGGACGGGCTGGAGACATGCTAAGGAAAGCAATATGGCATAGCGATGTTGGACAAACCCTAGAGGAAACCCAGTAACCATCAGTAATATTCATACTATTACATACGAACCCACAAAATCGGCAGTTTAAAATAAATCTTCCTTTTATCTCCTGGGAGTTTATTTAGCGATATCTTTTTTTTATCTTCAATATGGAATTATAGCCTTATAGTCGACTTATCTTCATGGGGATTAGCTGACAATATTGCGAATTTGTTTCCTAGATGTATAACCCGTCGTTTTACTTTAACGTATTGTTGGCGATAAACATTTGCTCCGGAATATCTTCTACGTAGAATTTTAACGATATTGTTACAATGTCTTTATGGAGATTATCGGGCGATATAGCGAATTTATCTTTCAGAATTATTGGCTTTCCTATTGCTTGGAATTATTGAGCGTAATAAACATTTGTTCCCGAATATCTTCTATATGTAATTTAAGCGATATTATCAATTTATCTTCATGGGGATTATCTGGAAATATTACGAATTTATCTTGTAGAGAGGTTATCTTTCTTAGTGATTGGTAGTATTGAAGGTAAAAATCATTTGCTCTCGAATATCGTCTGTATGTAATTTAAGCGATAATTATTATCTTCTAGAGGGATTATCTTCCATATTACTTGCAAGTTTTGACGGTAATAAACAGTTGCTCCTGATTATCTTCCTTATGTTATGTAGGCGATATTATCAAATTATCTCCATGGGTATTATCTGGCAGTATTGCGAGTTTATGTTGTAGAGAGATTGTCTTTCTTTATCTTTCTTAGAATTGGTAGTATTGAATGTAAAAATCATTTGCGCCCGATTATCTTCGATATTATTAAATCATCTTCCTGGAAATTAACTGACAATATTGCTGCTAATTTATCTTCCAGAGAGATTATCTTTCATATTATTTGGAAGTATTGACGGTAATAAATAATTGCTCCCGACGGTCTTCTTTATGTTATGTAGCCTATATTATCAAATTATCCCCATGGGGATTATCTGACAATTTTGCAAATATATCTTGTAGAGCGATTATCTTTCTTAGTGATTGGTAGTATTGAAGGTAAAAATCATTTGCTCCCGAATATCTTCCGAATTTAATTTAAGCGATAGATATATCAAATCATCTTCCTGGGAATTATTGCTGATTTCTCTTCCAGAGGGATTATCATTCGTATTACTTGGAAGTACTGACTGTAATAAACAGTTGCTCCGGATTGTCGTTATTATCAAATTATCCCCATGGGGATTATCTGCCAATTTTGCAAATATATCTTGTAGAGCGATTATCTTTCTTACTGATCGGTAATATTGAAGGTAAAAACCCGCCCGAATATCTTCTGTATGTAATTTAAGCGATATTATCAAATCATCTTCATGAAGATTATCTGACAATGTTGCGAGTTTATCTTGCGTTTTGCTTGCGTATTGCTTCATAGTATTGTCTGCGATAAACATTTACTCCCAAAAAGGATATCTTCCTCAATAAGAAAACATTTCCTGTCACTATGGTATTTATCTTCGAGGCAATATTGCTTAGTTTGCTGGGTTTATGGGCTTCAGAGACAATTTAATAGTTCTGCCTAAATTTCCCTGAAAAATACTAGCAAGCGTTTGAAACTACCAGGGGCCCTTAATTGTTCTTCTCTGTTTTTAGTTGTGTTTACTTAAAATTTTGTTTCGGTGGCATTTAAAAGATTGAAGAGATAGTCTTGTCTGCAAGTTTTTATGTTAGAAATGCCAAATAATCATTTATTTTTTGTAGATGAACTTAACCCAATATAAAAATTGTTAAACGGGGTTAAGAAAGAACAATTCAAAATCTAGTGGGTAATAAAAATAAAATTGTGGGGGCAAATTTAATTTAAATTTAAGACAAAGAACAATATAGAGATACAATTTGTATATCTGAATGAGTTTATGTCTGAATAAGATTTGTATCCAAATTATATTTTCCCACAACACGGTGCTTAACACGGGGGGCTATTTTTGCTGCCCCAAATTTTCAAAATTTTGATTTTCTAATGGTTCGCTACTTTCGATATAATCAATTCCTATGAAAATAATTCGAAATTCAAAAATATTTTCCCATTAAAGAGGCAGGGGGAGAGCGTCCAACAGTCAGTGAGATGTTCACTTTATAGTTTTACAACTACTGATAAGACCTACGGCTTTACACCGCTTCTGAATGTTTATTTTGAGAAGCTTTTGTGGAATTATAAAATTAAATTCTCTGAGTGTAAAATTCATCACACTTTTCTTAGACAATTTTCGTGTGAACTTAATAAAAACAAAGCTTCATTCGTTTTTCAAATCTCGAAATTGTCTATAGTATCAACTTCAATGTAAACAATTTTCCACATAAAATGATATCGAAGTTTGGAATTTGAAACTTAAAGTTTCAGTTTGTATGATTGAAAGTAAAAGTTTTTCTTTGAAAAAAAAACTCAATTACTCAAAGTTCAAATTTCAATCGATTTCAGTTTTCAGTTTTCTTTCAATACTCATGAAATATCTATGTAAATATTTGCACACATACTATGTAGACCTTGATGTCTTCGCCAGACACGCTTAACATAATTTATGTTTTTTTTATATTGGAAATTGTTGCAATAAAAAACAAAAACAAAAAGCAACAGAAAGATATATAACAGAAATTTGAACCACATGATTTAACAACAATATTGGCAGAAATACTGAAAACACTCAAATACAATGGCCAGTCAGAGAGGCAGACAGACAAACAAGTGGACAGACACAAAATCCATACATATGATTCAATACACCAAGTTTAACTGAAATTAGAATTGTTCATTGTGGTGGCTCTCGACAAGGTTAAATTCGCTTCGATGAATGGTCTAAAGTGAAATACGTAACTGATATTATAGATAAAAACCGCTCCAGCTGAGCAATAAGGTGTGACTATCATCGCTTCTCAAGAGGCGGGTGAGATTTAACAAATATTTTGCTGTTACATCGTGAAATTAATGATCTAAATTCCCATGAAATGTATCTGTTAAAAGGGGAAATGCTATAAATTGTATCTTAATGATGACAGGCGCTGTCATCTTTATAGTTTGCGTAAAATTGGCCCAATTTTATTTTTAAGATGTTGTAATCTAAACATGTTGTACCCCACAAAGAAAACCCAAGAGTGTATGAATTGTTATTAATATAACACTAAATTATTAACGTAGATATCGTGTTGGTAAGTCATAAGGATTTTTAATGATTTCTTACAGTTCACGCCTCAGTGAATTTCACAAATTTTTTAAATACCCATATAAAATTACGAAAAAATAAAGCAAATTTTATGCCTAAGTACACGCAAAGAAAAACATGTAGAGCTCATTGAGCGCAAAAAAATAGTCTGATGGTTCACCACAAACATTGATACTTTTCCCCGCTCATAAAAAACTTTTATCGTAAAAGCTATTTCTTCTACTGTAAACGAAATTTTGTTTACCTTAAAAATTCCATCAGTTACATTTACGGCAACTAGAGACATCATATGAGGAGTCGCAGAACAAAACGTGCCTTTTCGATTAATTCAAACTGTTTGGAAATCCAAGATCATTTTTTCCATCCGATTCTACGATAAAATTACGACATTTTCCCATCTCTAATAATAATCTCTAGTCTATGAGAACAGAAGAAAAATTGTCCAAATAAAATTTTTTCCAATAGAACTTAACCAAATTCATGCAGACATCAAAAAAAACATTTTGTAAAAAATGCAAAAAGTCACGTTTTGTTCTGCGACTCCTCATATATTAGAAACGAAAAATGTTATACCCATACACGCAAAGGCGATCCTCTCATGAATTGTTCCTCCTTTCTACGTTGCGAGAAAAAAAGTTTATACAAACACACACATGCACTACACTATCTCATGATTTAATGTTGTCTCCTTTCAAGAAAATATCTACAGCGTCAGCATCTTCTCTAGCAGTACGACTTAGAACGTTCCATTGACAATACACATTGCTGTAATTCCATTTTAACCACAAGATCACGTTATTTCTGGTTAATGAAAAATTGTAAATGGCGCTGGTGGGATTCGACCTCACATTTGCGGGACAATCGTTTCGATATTTTCAAAGCATCATCTTCAGTAGCGTCTAGCCCGTTAAGCCACTGCAGTGAATATTCACACCTATCACCATCCGGTCTGATCTAAGCAGCTATCAATATCTTAAAGGTTCCTTGCAATTGAAATGATTTTCGATTCAAAAAACTTCAAAACAAAAATTCAAGAAATTTCATAGTTACACCCACTTAACTATTTGTTTGAATATTCGGTTGTTGCAACCGACTAGCATTTGTCACAACCAAACAGCAACTGCCACAGCTGATTTTAGTCGACACAACTGAATTTCGGTTGTAAGAACTTCACTTCATTATAGATTAGGTTAAGATTTCCCAGATTGTAACAACAATGGTTGTGACAACCTCTAAAGTCAGTTATGCCAACCACTAAAGTCGGACGTGACAGTCGCTAAAGTTTATTGTGAGAACCACTAAAGTCGATTGTGACAACCTTTAATGTCGTTTGAGGCAATCCCTGACGTCGATTAAGACATCCCCTAAAGTCAGGTACGACAATCTATAAGATGGCTTGTGACATTCTCCAAAGTCGATTGGGATAACTTTTAAACCTCCAAAAAGCCATCGTAGTGTGTATTTATACCTATTACTAACCAGTCTGATTTAAGCAGCAATCAATATTTTAAAGCTTCCTTGCGATTGCAATGATTTACGGTTCAAAAACATTCAAAACAGAAACTCAAGAAGTTTCATACGACAGTTACACCCACCTAACTATTTGTTTGAAAATTCGGTTGTTGCAACCGACTAGCATTTGTCACAACCGAACTGCGACTGCCACAGCTGATTTTAGTCAACACAACTGAATTTCAGTTGTAAGAACTTAATTTTTTTATGGATTAGATTACGATTTCCACACTGTAAAACCAATGGTTCTGCCAAACTTTAAATCGGTTATGAAACTACTAAAGTCGAACGCGACACGCACTAAAGTCGATTGTGATAACCACTAACGTCGATTGTGACAATCTCTGAAGTCGTTTGTGACAAACCTTGAAGTCGATTCAGACATCCTCTAAAATCAGGTGCGACAGCCTCTAAGATGGGTTGTGACATTCTCCAAAGCCGGTTGGGATAACCTTTAAAGTCCGGTGTAAAACCTCTAAAAAGCCACCGCAGTGTGTATTCATACCTATCACTAGCCGGGCTGATCTAAGCAGCTATCGATATCTTAAAGGTTCCTTCCAATTGATATGATTTCAAAAAAAAATCAAGAAGTTCCATACGATAGTTACACCCACCTAACTATTTGTTTGAAAATTCGGTTGTTGCAACCGACTAGCATTTGTCACAACCGAACTGCGACTGCCACAGCTGATTTTAGTCAACATAACTGAATTTCGGTTGTAAAAACTTCATTTCATTATTGATTAGTTTGCAATTTCCCAATGGTTGTGACAACCTCCAAAGTCGGTTGTAACAACCACTAAAGTCGGTTATGACAGCCATTAAAGATGATCGTGAGAATCACTAAAATCAATTGTGACAACCTTTAATGTCGTTTGTGGCAATCCTGACGTCGATTAAGACATCCCCTAAAGTCAGGTACGAACAATCTATAAGATGGGTTGTGACATTCTCCAAAGTCGGTTGGGATAACCTTTAAATACCGTTGTAAAACCTCTAAAAAGCCACCGCAGTGTATATTCACACCTATTACTATCCGGTCTGATTTAAGCAGCAATCAATATCTTAAACGCTCCTTGCGATTGAAATGATTCTCGGTTCAAAAAAATTCGAAACAGAAATTCAAGAAATTTCATAGTTACACTAACTATTTGTTTGAAATTTCGGTTGTTGCAACCGACTAGCATTTGTCACAACCGAACTGCGACTGCCACAGCTGATTTTAGTCAACACAACTGAATTTCGGTTGTAAGAACTTAACTTCATTCATTATTGATTAGATTTCGATTTACCACATTGTAACAACAATGGTTGCGACAACCTCTAAAGTCAGTTATGCCAACCAATAAAGTCGGACGTGACACCCACTAGAGTCGATTTAGATAACCACTAAAGTCGATTGTGACAGCCTCTGAAGTCGTTTGTGACAAACTTTGAAGTCGATTACGACATCCTCTAAAGTCAGGTGCGACAACCTCTAAGGTCGCTTGTGACATTCTCTAAAGGCGGTTGGGACAAACATTAAAATCCGGTGTAACCATCTCTAAAATAGGGTGTAATAACATCTAAAGTCGGTAGTGGCAACATCTAAACATCTAAAAACAACATCTAAAAAATTCGGCTGCGGCATCATCTGAAGGCGGTTGTGACAACCCCTAAAGTCGGGTATGGCAACCTCTTATGTCGGGTAACACATATTTTAAAGTGTGTTGTCATAGCCTCTAAATTCGGATGAGGTCTCCCCTCTTGTCAATTGTAACCACCATTAGAGTCCATTGCAAAACCGTTTGTAGTCGACTGTGACAATATCTAAAATCGGTTGATGCAACATCTAAAATCGGTTGTGTGCAACCAGTAAAGTCGATAGTGACAACCTCAAATATACTTATGATTGTGACAAACTCTAAAGTTAGTTTTGGCTGTCTCTATAGTGGGTTGTTACAACCGCTAAAGTCGGATATGAAAACATATAAAGCCGGTTGTTATAACCTCAAGTTAGTTGTCACAATGTCTACAGTCGGTAGTGACATCCTCTAAAGTCGGTAGTGACAGTCTCTAAATTCGGTTGTGGTAGCCTCTAAAGGCGGTAATGAGAATCTCTAAATTCGACTGTGATAGCCTCTATATTTGGATGAGACCACCTCTAAAGTGGGTTGCGACAAAATATAAATTCGATTGTGGCAACCTATAAAGTCGGTAGTGACAGCATTTAAAGTCAGTTGTGCCACACTATAAATTCAATTGTGGCAACCTCTAAAATCGTTTGTGACAAACTCTAAAGTCTTTTGTGGCAACATCTAAAGTTGGTTGTGACAACGACTGACGTCAATTGTGGCTACCTATAAAATCGCGCTGACAGCTTTAAAGTGGGTTATGATAGTCTCAATATTCGGATTAGATTACCTCTAAAGTCAATTGTGACAACAATTTAAATCTATTGTAAAAACGTCTAAAGTCGATTGTGGCAACCTCTAAAATCGGTTGTGACAACATCTAAAGTCGGTTGTGACAACCACTAAAGCCGATATTAGCAACTACTAAAGTCGATTGAGACCAACTCCAAAGTCAATTTTGACTGCCTCTATAGTGGGTTGTCACCCCCGTTAAAGCGGGATGTGAAAACATATAAAGCGGGTTATCATAGCCTCTAGTTAGGTGCGACAATGTTTGTAGTCAGTTCTGAAAACAACTAAAGGTGAAAGCAACTAAAAGTCGGTTGCAGTAACCTATACATTGGGTTATGACAACCTCAAAAGTCAGTTGTGTTAACATATAAAGTCGATAGTGACAACATATAAACAACATATATATGGCACACTCACAATTCAGTTGTGGTAACCTCTAAAGTCGGTTGTGGCAAACTCTAAAGTCGGTTGCCACAACATCTAAAGTCGGTTGATACAACGACTAAAGTCGATTGTGGCAACCTCTAAAATCGGGCTGACAACTTTAAAGTGGGTTATGATAGCCTCTATATTTGGATAAGTCAATTGTGACAAACATTGTAACCTGATGCAGAAACCTCTAAAGTTGATTGTAACAACATCTAAAGTCGGTTGTGATGACCACAAATATTAGTTTGGTATCTACTAAAGTAGGTTGTGACAAACTTTAGATTAATTGTTGACTGCCTCTATAGTGGGTTGTAACTACGACCAAAGTCAGTGGTGAACCCTGTAAATTAGGTTGTGAGAATCACTAAAGACGATTACGACAACCTCTAAAGTTGATTGCGAACACTTGTAAAGTCGTTTCTAACAACCACTAAAGTGGGTTGTAACAATCCCTAAATTGTAATACAGCTGAACAATTTGTAGACGTTATGCCGGGTTAAGTATTTCCATGATGAACGCCAAATAATACCGAACAAACATATCATGACTGTTTGATAGTTTGATCTGTCATAAAATCCCTACTAGAATAAGAGTAAATCTGTCACCCTTTCGTATACTTGTCCAAGGTTCAACTGAAATAAAACTTTGTACTATAAAATACAATAGGCGGCAGTTTGCCATTCCTGTCACAATTTTCTGGAAACAAAACATTCTTCTAAAGGATGAAAAAGGAAGAGCTAAAGCCGACTTATATGATATTACTACTTCACTTAAAAAGGAATGGCAGCTCTTCAAATCCAAACCCCTCCACAGCTTCCGAAGATCAAACAACAAGTTTGTTATCCTATGTCCTCAAGTATAAAGCCTTAATTTAGAATTTTCTACAATTTAAATTACAGTATTATTAGGCGCATATTAGTAATAGCAAATATGTCTTCCCAAGCATATATAATTTTAATCTAGTCGTTCATATAAAATTAGCATAAACAACTTCTTAATACTTAAAACAATGTAATAAATCATTTCAAAACAATTCGTTATCGAATCAATTTCCCACATTCACAAAAGCCTTTTACCTTCTAATTGATTTGCTAGCTCAACCCAGTTGCTTCGACTAAAAGCTCATGCACACTACGCCTACTTATTGTGTGATTTTGTTTATATTTACACTCTAAACTAATAACATTAATTATGTATAACTAATTATTTTTCCCATACTAGACTAAGTAATAAATATTTTTTAAAGTAGACAACTTAATCACATTATACTTTTTTAAGTTAATACTAGTATTAGGCCACCGCCATAGGTAATCAACACCTTTCCAGAAGATATATAACGCTACTTAAGTTAATAGAATACTAATTATAACAAGTTTTTCATATCGATTTAGTTTAATTTTCTTATTTTTATTTTGTATTTTTTTTTTGGTTCGAAATTCCCAAATGTATTGTCTTTAGAGAACAAGTTGGATCTTTTGGTTGTGTCATGTAATGCATAAAATATGGATCATTTTACTTGAGCAAAAATACCAGTTCACATATCCCCAAGGGTGATTTGTTTTGTGCAAATTATGCGCCATAATCTTGTGTGGTTATCGGAAAAAATATTCCATAAATTAGTAGCAACATAAAAAAATCGCAACAAAATTGTTTATATACAATGACCAGCAACACGGAGACTCAGACATATGTATAAAAAGAGAGACCGCGCGAATTGAAGAATTTGGTGTGTGTTGAATTTGGTGTAAACAACTAAATACAAAAGACTTAAGCTGCAAACTTGTTAAAATACATGATGTTATATATGGACCATATTGGAATTTTTTTCAAATCTGTTATATAAATTATTAAATTCAATTGATGTTTGAGATATAGAAAGTATTCAATTAATTATATGTGAACTAGTTAGAGGCGTTGGCACGTTGTAGTGTAATGGAAAATGTCACATCATCATTATCGTATTTTCTATCTTTGAAAGTTATATCCGCATTCTTACCAGGTGATTTGAATATAGTTTATTGTAGAGGCTACATTTTGTTATGCTATTAGTGTTGTAAATTATAACTGAACTTGGGGTGTGAAGGAGAATTAATAGGAGAACATAATTTTGTGAATTTTATGAAAGATATATGTCAAGAAAGATTGAGAGTTCAGTAAATTCCGGGAATCTCAATCGTTTTTGTTGGGTATATTTAACTTATAACTTTACAACAAACTTGACTTATATTAAATCTTGACTATATTTAAAGAAATAATTGTAGTGTCTATCTGTCTTAAAGTATATCATTAAAATTTCGTTTGTGATCAGACGGTCAGTTCTTGTTCACATTTTCTCAAAACGAATACTAATGTACTGTATCTTCTCCTGTCATACCAGGACAATGGGGTCTTAATGTTCGAATAGAGGGACTCTCTTTTCAAATAAGAGTAAACGTTAGTTACTAAGCACCTTATTCATTAAAAGTTGTGAGAGATTTGGAAGACTTTTTTTGTTTGTGAAATCGTCTCTGAAACCTCTCAAAGCTTTTTATTTAAAATACATAAATACTACCCTTTTCTCTCAGGCCAATAGAAAAACAAGACATATGTATATCTTCTCCCGGAATATCGGTTCTGGAGCTTTAAATTTCTCTGGAAGATGTTGTCATGTCGCAGTGGATGGCAATTGCAAATAGTTAGACCAACCCTGTTGTTTTACAGACTAAATTTATGGAGTATGATAGAAACCGCTGACTAATATCCAAGAAATAGCAGATATCCACGTTTCCCGTTTTGTAAAGTCGGCTGAGTCCCCCTCCATAGTTATGTGTGACCACCTCTAAAGTCAGCTGTGACAACGCTAAAGTCGGCTGTGACCACAACTAAAGGCGATTGTGGCAACGTCTAAAGTTAGTTGTGGCAACCTCTAAAGTCGGTTGTAATAACTTCGAAGGCGGTTTGTGACAACATCTAAAGTCGTTTATGACAACCTCTAAAGTCGTTTATGACAACCTCTAAAGTCAGTAGTCGCAATAGTAAAAAACAATTGTGATCATCTTTAAAGTCGATTGTCACCACCTCTAAGGTCGGTTGTGACAAGAACTAAAGTCGGTTGTGACACCCTCTTAAAGTAGTTTGTGACAATCACAAAACTTCTAAAGTCGGTTCTAACAACCACTAAAGAGAGTTGAGACCACCTCTAAAGTGTGTTGGAACAGCCACTAAAATCGATTGTGACATTTAAAATCGATTGAGACAACCAATAAATTCGGTTGTGACAACGACTAAAGTAGGTTGTGACAATCACTAAAGACGGGTACAGCAACCTCGAAAGTTGATTACGAAAACTGATAAAGTCAGTTCTCATAAACCCTAAAGAGGGTTGTGACAACCTCTAAAGTGAGTGGGGACAACCACTAAATTCAATTGTGGCAACACTTAAATCGGTTGAGACAACCACTAATTTCGGGAGTGCCAACCTCTAATGTTGGCGGTAACCTATAAATTCGAATGTGAATACCTCTAAATTCGGTGGCAGTTAATTCAGCTTCCCTACCGAAGATTTCTCTGTATGTTGGACTAAATACAAACCCTTCAACTCTAAAAAGGCCCACTTTATCTTTACCATCACAAATCCCGGTCCCCCACTTGATTCAGATCTAAAGGAGGGTCACATTTGTACGAACAAATCCAGTGTGGAATGTAGTTTTTATTAGGAAAACGAGAACACGAAAATATAGAATAACCTCTAAAGTCGGTAGAGACATGCTGCTCGCGTATGCTGATGACTTAGCCATCTATAAACGAAGTCTGCGAGTATTTACTCCAGTATTTTTGATAATTGAGAAGGAAACAGCAAAAATTGATTTGGCAGTAAAAGAGGACAGGATCCAATTAATGGTTTAGTTCACCAGAACATCCAACCGATTGGATGAAAGGGTGAATGTTAATATCCATTATAATTTCAAGTTAGTAGGCAAATTTATTTACCTCGGATCTACCGTGAAGAGAAGCTATAACGACCTCCTAAAGATCAAATAGGAATTTTGCTTGCAAACAGATGATATTTCGGGCAAAGCAAACATATCATATATAAAACTCTCTCGAGAAGAATGAAGATCCATCTATACTAGACTCTCATACAACTTGTCTTGCTTTATGGCCCAGAATTCTGGGTCATTTTGTATGCTGATGAAACATTATTGGGAGTCTTCGAGAGAAAAATGCTCCGAACAATATATGGTCCTATAATAGAAAACGGCGTGTATTGACGACGGATAAAGCAGGAGCTGTATAATTTGTATCCCGCTATCGAAGTAGTTATGCGTATCAGAATAGCGGGATTATATTGGGTTGGTCGTGTCAGTAGAATGATTCAGACTGAACCAGTGCGTAAGGTATTCTAAGACGTACTCGAAGGATATTGAAAAATAGGATGACCAAGACTTCGCTGGGAAGACCGGGTGGAATATTCCCTGCGAAAGCTTGGTGTTACTAATTGAAGGAGAAAGCTGAAGATCGAGCCAATTGGAGAAACACGTTATCCTCATTTTTTAAGGCCCTTAACCCCTCTGGGTTGTTAGAGGCCACCTAAAAATCTTTGTAAACTTTTGATAAAAACATATTTGGTTGACAAACTCAAACTCTCAAATCGATGGTTTTCTTCAAAGATTATTTACGTAGTGCCTTTGTATAAATTAATATCATTATTGTATCAATTCAAGTTTGTGTCATATATATTTTGTTTTACTAATGCCAAAGAGGATTTCTGGCAACTTAACAGATTTCCATATTTTTTCTTTGCTTAAATCTAGTTTTTGTCTTAAGTCTTTTGTTTTACTAACATATGACAAGAAAAGTAAAGCCTACACAACTTTTCACTAAGCTTTAAAGTAATTGTTTTCTATTTGATATTAGTGGAGGTCTATCACTCATATTTTCTTGCATCATGTTTGTTTGTAGCTTAAGTCTTTTGTTTTCTTAAAGTATAAAAACATAATATGTTGTATTTCAACAATTGTTAATCAAGAAAATTGGAAATTTTTCCTATACCTTTATCTTTTATAATACTGTTTTTTAACAGTTGTAATGTGTCGCTTTGCAAAATAACCATCAATCATGTAACCCAGGCTAAACTGGACAAATGGCAGCAAAACTCTTCTCTATGCGTGCGATGATATTATGGTACAGTAACCACAAAAACTCAAATTGTGTGATATAATATTGTAAATTAATTAATTTACATGTTCATTACCGGTATATCTTAATTAATATCTATCTCGGAAGTGTGTGTGTAAATCACGTTATCAGTGCCAAACTGAAATTCCACGCAGCTAAATAATGGACAAGGAAATCACGCCAATACCAATGGCTAAGCATACATGCGTTATAGCCTTTTTGCGTGATGACTTTCCTAAACTGTATAACATAATTTCGCTGCAGAAATTAGTGCAGTCATTATAATTGAATATTAATAGTTGACTATGTTATGATCACTTGAATCATGTCCATGTACTACCAACCATATGTCACATATCAGCCAAAATGGGTTACAATAAAATGTCGCTTTTTTTCTTTTTGGTTACTCTGAACACTCATGGCTAACACACTTCTTGTCATGTTCCGTATATTAACCCAATTGCAAATAGCCAGAAACTAAGGCAAAAACGGGAAAAGAGAGGCACACAAACACACACGCTGCAAAAACAAAATCACTAAAAGAAAAGTAAAGCACTGACATATTTGTTTAAGTTTTTCTTTTCTCACTCAGTGGCTTTTTTCCTCTGGGCTGTCAGCCTCAAATGCACTTATAGAGTTTCACAATGAATGCATGAAATGTAGGTAAGACGAGAAGTGAAGTGAAAGAAAGAGAAACAGGGAGAAAGATGCAGAAAAATGACGATGACAACAAAAGCTGTTAGCAATTGTTGAAGTAGGTTATGGTAGAAAATCACAACAAAACCAACAACATTATACAACAAGAAATGAAAAAAAAATCTATATCGTTTAACAGCAAAACACGTAATAGTTGACGTGTCTTCTCGTAATATAAATTCAAACTCTTTCTAATCATTAATACACTCAGAAGAAAAAAACTATAAAATTACAAATATTTTCTAAATAGCAAATGGCGAAATCACATTCCAAAACATAGTACAAGTCTTTAAATGATTTATTCGAAATTAATTTTTTAATAACCATTCTAACTAAAATTGCAAGCTGCATGCAATCGGTTAGAAATTTACTGTATTCATTTAAAGAGAAAAATAAAATCAGGACTTGTTTTCCATTAGATCGTGTGGTGTTGGAACTTTTCTAACAGTTTAGTGGAAGTTGTTGGACAAATCTGGATACGTTCATATACGAAACTAAACAAGGCAAGAAGTTTTGTAGATAGCAGCATATACTAGTCAACGGAATACCAGCATATTTTGGTCTGCATAGACTACAGATTTTGAAAATGTAAATATCAATTGAAATTCAGAAAACATTAATATAATTTACGAATTTCGTATTCAAATTCAGAAGATACCAACTAAAATTCAAAATTTCCATTTGAGAATCAGAAAAATCAACTGAATATAAGAAAATATGAATTGAAATTCAGAAAACGTCAACAGAAGTTTTGAAAATGTCAATTGAAGTTCAGCAAATATCAATTTACTTTAAGAATTTCTAATTGAAATTCAGAAAATATCAACTTAAATTCAGAATTTCAATTTCAGAAAATATCAACTGAAAAAAATAAAATATGAATTGGAAGACAGAAATCATCAATTGAAGTTTTGAAATTATCATTTGTAATACAGAAAGATGAACTAAATTTACAAATTTCTAATTCAAATTCAGAAGATATCAATTTAAATTCAGAATTTCAATTCTTAGATCAGAAAACATCAACTGAGAAACAGAAATTTTGAATAGGAAGACAGAAAACATCAATCGAAGTTTTGGAAATATCAATTGTAATTATAATTCAGGAAAAATCAATTTAATTTAAGAATTTCTAAATCAAATTCAGAATATATCAACTAAAATTCAGAATTTCCATTTTAAAAACAGAAAATATCAACTGGAAAACAGAAAAACAGAAACAGAAATATGGAAAACATCAATTGAAGATTTGAAAATATAAATTAAACTTCTAAAAAGATCAAGTTAATTTAGGAATTTGTAATTCAAATTCCGAAGATATCGACTAGATTTCAGCATTTTAATTTTTAAAATCAGAAAATATTAAGTGAATCACAGAAAATATGAATTGGAAGACAGAATACATCAATTAAAGTTTTGAAAATATCAATTGTAACTCAGAAAAGATCAATATAATTTCAGAACTTCTAATTCAAATTCGGAATATATCCATTTAAATTCAAAATTTCAATTTTAAGATCAGAAACGACCAACTGAAAAACAGAAATTTTGAATTGGAAGACAGAAAACATCAATTGAAGTTTTGGAAATATCAATTGTAATGCAGGAAAGATCAATTTAATTTAAGAATTTCTAAATCAAATTCAGAAGATAACAACTAAAATTCAGAATTTGCATTTTAAAATCAGAAAATATCAACTGAAAATCTGAAAATATGAATTGGAAGACAGAAAACATCAATTGAAGATTTGAAAATATAAATTAAACTTCAAAAAAGATCAAGTTAATTTAGGAATTTGTAATTCAAATTCCGAAGATATCGACTAGATTTCAGCATTTTAATTTTTAAAATCAGAAAATATTAAGTGAATCACAGAAAATATGAATTGGAAGACAGAATACATCAATTAAAGTTTTGAAAATATCAATTGTAATTCAGAAAAGATCAATATAATTTCAGAACTTCTAATTCAAATTCGGAATATATCCATTTAAATTCAAAATTTCAATTTTAAGATCAGAAACGACCAACTGAAAAACAGAAATTTTGAATTGGAAGACAGAAAACATCAATTGAAGTTTTGGAAATATCAATTGTAATTCAGGAAAGATCAATTTAATTTAAGAATTTCTAAATCAAATTCAGAAGATAACAACTAAAATTCAGAATTTCCATTTTAAAATCAGAAAATATCAACTGAAAATCTGAAAATATGAATTGGAAGACAGAAAACATCAATTGAAGATTTGAAAATATAAATTGAACTTCATGAAAGATCAAGTTAATTTAAGAATTTGTAATTCAAATTCAGAAGATATCGACTAGATTTCAGCATTTTAATTTTAAAATCAGAAAATATTAAGTGAATAACAGGAAATATGAATTGGAAGGCAGAAAACATCAATTAATGTTTTGAAAATATCAATTGTAATTCGGAAAAGATCAATGTAATTTCAGAACTTCTAATTCAAATTCAGAATATATCAATTTAAATTCAAAATTTCAATTTTAAGATCAGAAACGACCAACTGAAAAACAGAAATTTTGAATTGGAAGACAGAAAACATCAATTGAAGTTTTGGAAATATCAATTGTAATTCAGGAAAGATCAATTTAATTTAAGAATTTTTAATTGAAATTCCGAAGTTAAAGAGTGTTTTTTATTGACGTGTAGAACTTTAAATAAAAATACTATAATGAGATTACATAATTTCAAACTGAGAATTGACTTTATTAGAAAGACAATTAACTTGGTTAACTTGGGGCGTGGGGGCTCCGCGGCTGGCTCAGATGTGACAATACTGAAAGTCCAGATTTCGGTACTCTTTCAAGCAATGGGATCCTATCTCGGCAGTGATTTGCATAATCTTGTCTTCCAAGGCGTCCAAAATTTCCGGTTTGTTCGGATAAACCAATGACTTCACGAAATCTAGAGGCGTTAAATCCCACGATCACGGTGGCCAACTGACTAGCCCATTTCGAGGAATATAGCGTTCAGCAAATGTTTCCTTCAATAAGGCGATTGTTGAAAGCGTTATATGGCATGTGTAAAAACTTGTCTTCAGTCAACATTCTAGTCAATTGGGCACGAAATCATTACCAATCATGTCTCTTTAGCGCCCGCCGATGACGGTAATGTTCTCGCCAATCTCGCTTTTAAAAAAAAATAAGAACCAACGATTCCACCGGCCCATAAAGCACACCAAACAATCAGTTTTTGTAGTTAAAAATCTCTCGCGTAGATTCTCTTCCCATAAATCTCTCGCGTAGATTATCTTCACTCCAAAGGCAGCAATGGGGCTTATTGACATGTCCACTAAGCCAAAAATGAGACTCGTCACTGAACAGAATAACCTGTTTTATACCCATTGACCGAACGTGCGGCTCAAATGATGGTCCATCAATCTATTCATGATGAAGTGGCATACCAAACTGAGCTCAACTGAATTTGTGACCGATTCATCGGTATCGACAAAATTTATCATTTTAAAAACACCCTATATCAATTAGCATTCAGAACTTCCATTTAAAATTGATTCCGAAAATATGAATTGAAATTCAGAAAACATCTATGGAAGTTTTGAAAATATCACTTGACATTCAGGAAACATCAATTGAAGTTCCGAAGTTAGGAATTGAAACTCCGGAAATATCAATTAGACAATGTCTATTGAAATTCAGAGAACTTCAAATGCTATTCAGAAAATATCAAATGAAATGCAGGCATATTTTTTGAATTTCAACTGATGTTTTCCGAATTTCAATTGATATTTTTTGAATTTTATTTAGAGGTTCCTTAATTTCAGTTAGTATTTTCTGAATATCAATTTTAATGTACTGAAAATTTCAATTTATATTGTCTGAGTCTCAAATAGAAATTCGAAATTTCAATTGACATTTTCTGAATTTCAATTGAATTTCAATTCAATTCAATTCCGAATTTAAATTGATATTCTCCGAATTTCAAATGATTTGTTTCTGAATTTCAGTTGATTTTTTTTTTGGAAATTCAATTTGAATTTACCGAATTTCAATTTGATTTGTTCTGAATTTTAATTTGCATCTTCCGAAGTTCAAAAAGAAATTCTAAATTTCAGTTCGTATTGTCTGTATTTCAAATGCATATTTTGAAATTCATTTGATCGTTTCTTAATTTTAATATCAAATTCCGAATTTCAATTGATATGTGCTGAATTTCAATTGATGTTTTCCGAATTTTAATTGATGTTCACCGAATTTGAAATGATTTGTTTCTGCATTTCAGTTGATTTTTAGTTTTTGAATTTCAATTGATATTTTCTGATTTTGAAATAGAAATTTTAAATTTCTATCAGTATTTTCTGAACTTTATTTGGAAATTCTGAATTTTATTTGATCGTTTCTTAACTTCAGTTGGAAATTCCGAATTTCAATTGATATTTTCTAAATTTCGTTTGAGGTTTTCCAAACTTCAATTGGTATTTTCTGAATTTCAGTTGGAAATTCTGAATTTTATTTGATCGTTTCTTACTAAAGTTCAATGAGTTTGTTCTGAATTTCCATTGATATTTGCTAAATTTCAAATAGAAACTCTAAACTTCAGTTGGTTTTTTCTAAATTTCAATTGGAAATTCTGGATTTTATTTGATCGTTTCTTGTCTTCAATTGGAAATTCCGAATTTCAATTGACATTTTCTAAATTTTAGTTGATGTTTGTCAAATTTCAGTTGATGTTTTCTCAATTTCAAATGATTTGTTTCTGAATTTCAGTTGATATTTTCTGAATTACAATTTGAATTTACCAAACTTCATCTTGAATATTTCTGAATTTCAATTGATATTTTCTGACTTTCAAATAGAAATTCTATATTTCAATTGGTATTTTCTGGATTTCCATGGGAAATTGTGAATTTTATTTGATCGTTTTTTAATTAATTAAGTTCAATGAATTTGTTCTGAATTTCAATTGATATTTTCTGATTTTCAAATAGAAGTTCTAAATATCAATTAGTATTTTCTGAATTTCAATTGGAAATTCTGAATTTTATTTGATCGTTTCTTAACTTCAATTGGTCATTCCGAATTTCAATTGATATTTTGCTAAATTTCGTTTGAGGGTTTACAAATTTTATTTGATATTTTCTAATTTTAGTTGACGTTTTTCAAATTTCAATAGATGAATTACAATTGGAATTTGATTTTTTCTAAATTTTAACTGATATTTTCTAATTTTCAAATAGAAATTGTAAACATCAATTGGTATTTTCTGAATTTCAATTGAAAATTCTGTGTTTTATTTGATCGTTTCTTACTAAAGTTCAATGAATGTGTCCTGAATTTCTATTGATATTTGCTAAATTTCAAATAAAAATTCTAAACTTCAGTTGGTTTTTTCTGAATTTCAATGGGAAATTCGGAATTTTATTTCACCGTTTCTCAACTTCAATGGGAAATTCCAAATTTCAAATGATATTTTATAAATTTCGTCTGAGGTTTTCCAAATTTCAATTAATATTTTCCGAACTTCAAATGATTTCTGTCTATATTTCAGTTGATGTCTTCTGAATTTCTATTCGTATTTACGAATTTCAATTTGATTTTTTCTAAATTTCAATTGATGTTTTCTGACTTTCAAATAGAAATTCTATATTTCAATTGGTATTTTCTGGATTTCCATTTTTTATTTTCTGGATTCCTGAATTTTATTTGATCGTGTCTTAATTTCAATTAGAAATTCTAAATTTCAATTGATATTTTCTGAATAACAAGGGAAAAAAGGTGTAATCTTATTGGGTATTGTCTGATTGGAAAGTTACTTTTATAATTTAAGATTTTTTTTAATTTAAATCATATAATATTGAGATTTTAAAGCAAAACTAATTTTGGATTTAAGATTAAGAATTTAAAATTTTTTTAAATTTAAATCATATAAAATTGAGATTTTAAAGCAAAACTAATTTTGGTTTCTTTCTTTGTTTTCTTTGCAGGTATGATGATAGTTTAACAACACGTAACCGTTTCTGATAACATTAGGGGTTAGTATAAAATATTTCAGAGGCGGGCAATCGTTTGAAAATTATTAGAAAAAAAGTTTGTGTAACCATAAATATAACTGACTATTTTTTCATAATTTTATAATTTGGCCAATAATTACACTGGCGAACAATACTCACTTCAGAGACAATACTCCACTTACCAACGTTTAACACCTTTATGATCCGCGCTAGGACTGAGAGAAATTCGAGGACGCTTTGATAACTCCTTGACTTTTTTAACTTCCCTCATTGTGAATTAAAAATAATCACTAATCGTATCAACTACCATCTGTTAGTAGGCTACTGTCCAATTTTAAGCAAGCTGCGTCATTTACTTTGTGTTTGACAGCCATTGAAAACAGACATCCGTGAATTTGGACTAAATTGGAAAAAACTGAATTTCATTTTTTTTTGCGTCAAAACCCCATCACCGTGGGTATTGCAATCGAGGGGGGCTATCAAAAGATTTGGACTGGAGAGCGGGTTACGGCCTACAGGCCGTTGAAGTTTCCATTCCTAGTGTATTAGGCTGAACATTTGCTGTGTATTTGCTGAATATGGGTATCAATCGACAAGCATGATCAGCGTAATTACAAAAATATATTTTCAAAATTCTGAGATCTCTTTTTTGCACGCCAGCATTTTGAAGTCATGTTCAATCACATATATGCCAACGCGATCTCTTATTTCTCATTCTAATTCGGTTTTAATTATTCGGTTTTATTAATTATTATTCGGTTTTAATTATATTTATTTTATATATTTGATAGTATTTTCATGAAAAAGTCATGATTTATCCGACCTTTCGTATTATATTCAAAATTAAAATGTTTGAGAGTTTGGTCGTTTTTTTTTTAATAATTTTATTCTTCAATATTTCGCTACCCTTTGGGTAGCATCGTCAGGAAGATAAACACAATTATTAATTAAAAAGCGAAATATTGAAGAATAATATTATTTAAAAAAAAAAACGACCAAATGCTCGAACATTTTAATTTTGAATACAGTATTTTCATGAAAAATTCAAAATAAAGTAAATTGAGAAATTAGTAGGGAAATTTGGAAAGAAAAACTATTCAAAATTGAAATTTCGAAATGCAGCCGTCAAAAAAAAAATACTAGAGGTCCTCATGCAAACTCGAAAGAGCCTCGTAAACGCGTAAACCTCGCAAACTTACTCGGCAAACGTCAAAACAAAGAAATTTCCCATACAAAGCGACTTGCACACAAGTGGAAAGTCTTCAAGTCAGATTTGCTGCGCAAACGTGGGATGGACAAACGTGCAAACTTTTGACATTTCGTTGTCAGCTGACTAGGATGGATAAATAAGGTGATAGCACCAGAACAGTAGAAAAAGTACACAGACATAATACATGCAATTGCTACTGCTACCACCTTATGTATCCATCTTGTTCAGCTGATATGGTTTTGAGCACAAATACGCTGAGCAACTTTACTTGGTGCCTCATGCAACGGTGCGAGGGAAACTTGCGCTGAGCAAAAGTTCTTGGCTTTCACGTTTGCATGAATGCCGCTACTGTGAAAATTTTGAAAATATATTTTGAAAAGGGATTGACCAAAAAATTAGATTTTCAAAAAATACACCAGGAATCGTAAAATCAACGGCCGGTAGGGGACTAATAGTACCCTCGTATAAAAGAAATTAGAACGTTCCTGTAATCAGTCCTTCAATACGAAACTTTTAAATCATATGGTCTTCTATTGTCTTCAGCGATCTAGCTCATTTTTTGCTCAATGGGTAACTACGTTTATAATAATAACAGAAAACGGCGAGTATCGACGACGGATAAAGCACGAGCTGTATAATCTATGTATATCCCGTTATCGACGTACGTATGCGTATCAAAATAGCGCGTTTACGCTGGCTCAGTGATGTTCCTAGAAGGGATCAGAATGAACCAGTGTGAAAGACCAGGTGGAAAATTGTTGTCATGGGCTTGTGGTTACCAACTCGAGGAGAAAAGCTGAAGATCGAGCCCACTGGGTTGTTTGAGGCCACCTACGTAAGTAGGGTACTTCAGTGCACAGATTTGCCGAAATTGATCCAAAAGCAGCGAGAGGCTGTTCAAGAGCTGTTAATGCACCCTGAAAAATGCACCAGTTGGTGTGGTTTCCTCTTCAAAGACGATGATGGCGGAAAACGTTACTGCCCAAAATAGAAGAATTGGACTTCTTTGACATGTGGTTCTAGCAGGAGGGTGCCACATTGCACGCGATACCCTAAAAGAAAAGGTTTCATCAGATCTATGAATTCCTTCATCCATTTGATGAAACATTTCCTCATTTTCCAACTTACGACACATTTCATTGAATTGATGAACAACATTACATCAATCTTTCATCCATATTTCATCAGTGCTTTGTGTTAATTCACAGACAACGCTATATCAAGTCAATTTAATTTAAGTTTCTCATCAAGTTGAAGAAAATTTGTCACCATTTTGATGTAAATTATTCATCAAATTGCTATACATTTGTCGTCAATTAGATATAAGGTTGTCATCAATTTGATATAAGTTTGTCATAAATTTGATGTAAATTGTTCATCATTTTGATGTAAATTGTTTGTTAATTTGTAGCCAAACTAATAAACCTTCAGTGTAAAACATACACAAGAACAGGGTATAAGAGAACATAGAAAATGCTTATAGCGTGGATATTGTTTTCTGTCCATTGCACTATTTTCTATTATGTATTTATTTTCCGCTAGCAGTTTTCGTTTTCTCTTTTTTTTCAATACTACGTCCATATTTTGAACCGATCCCACTAACTATTTCTAAATTCCAATGATGACGATTAATGTAAAAAATATGAAAGGTGAAGAAACGGACAATCTTCAAACTATAGAACTTTTTCATTTATTTGATGAAATTTGTCATCAATACAGTGAAGAACAATTGATGAACATTTATCATCAATTTGATGTATAGATTTTCTTTCAGTGTACCATGAACCAATTGAGTCGAGAGTTTGGTGAACAATTAATCACGTTGTGGCGCTGTCAAATGGCCGCCTCGTTCGTGAGATTTGACCCCACAAGACTATTTTTTGTGGGGGCACATTAAGTCCCTCGTCTATAGGGACAAGCCAACCACGACTGCTGCCTTAACCATTACACTAGTTTTGCTGATAAAGCGACTGAAATGTTGGTAAAAGTGTGCCAAAACTTCACTTTCAGAAGGTACCACGTGAAGCGTAGCCGTGGACAACAATCTTTAAATAAATAAATGGAAAATATTGATTTATCGATTCGAATTAATATTTCATTCATGTGTAGAAATTTTCTGTTTTCTTAAATTATCGAAAACCAAATATCAAAAATCCGGTACAACTAAACTACACTGAAAGTAAAAGTTTGACCAAATTTAAGAATTCCTTCATCAATTTGATGAAATATTTCTGTAATTTCCAACCTACGACACATTTCATTGAATTAATGAAAAACATTTTGTCAAACTTTTATCCAAATTTCACCAATAGTTTATGTTGATTCAATGACAACGTTATACCAAGTTGATGTAAATTTTTCATCAATTTGATGTAAGTTTGTCATCAAGGTGAAGAAAATTATTCACAATTTTGATGTATGCATATTCTTCATCAATTCGCTGTACATTTTTCTTCAATAAGATGCAAGGTTGTTATCAATTTGATGTAAGTTTATCATCAATTTGATGTAAATTTGGAATAATTAAGAACAGGGTATAAAACCACACAGAAAATGTTCACAGCGTGGATATTGTTTGCTGTCCATTACACTTTTTTCTAATGTGTATTTTTTCAAATTCTATTAGATTTTTCCTATTTATTTTTTTCAATACTACGTTCATATTTTGAATCGGTCACACTAATTATTTCTAAACTCCAATGATATAGATTGATGTAAAAAAGATCATCAAATCAATGAAGCTGAAAAAGGCGAAGTAACGCACAATCTTCAAACTGAAAAATCTTTTCATTGAGTTTATGAAATTTGTCACCAATTCAATAAAGATTTTATGTAACGATTTTCTTTCAGTGTAGGAGAAACTAATTCAATGCTGCGTCTCTATCACGTCATAGGGAAAGATAATAATTTGTACAGGCGATCTAAAGAGAAATACTTCCAAGTGTGACATCAACCTCATTGGTGACTACAAAACCCTATGTCGTAGGACTTGTTCGTGTTGATAAACGATACGTCTTCGTATTTGTCCTTGATTTCAAATCTTATTCTAATAATAAAGTTCATTTTTATCTGCTTAATATTTGGATCGTATATTTGACAACTGTTATCTTTCCCCAATATTAATTCCGCCTGATTTTAAAATATTCATTGAAATTTGTCACACTCTCAATAACTTCCCCTTTCAAATTTTCCGCTAATTTATACCAAAACTAACAACTTTTGTTCTATCATCACTATCAAACTATTGAAATTATTCAATGAGCAACCAAACATACTACGTCCATTAATTATCACCTTGTATAACAAGTGACTGAACATTTGTGTATCTCGTATTTATCTAATTTATATTTAACTGACATATGTAGCGTCTCTTGATGAATTTCAATAGTTTCCCTGCCCATAGGATTGGAAAGACGGACATGAGATACAATTAACTGCATGTTAAAACTGACAGTTGTTACGCATTAAGACAATTAATGGCCAAATGTCGTATGACATTTAAATGTGTCCAATGTGTAGACAGTCGTCTTTGTGCTTTCAAGAAGAAGATAACGTTGATAAATTGGAGTTTTGAGTTGTGAGAGACAAACAAAATTAAAAGGTGTTGATCCACTTATGTCATTGCCCAAAAGGTTAATAAATAAAGTTGTCTTTATGTGTTGGCTTAAGACAAAAAAAAACAGGGTAATAAAGAAATGATTTAATGCCTGATGAGAAACAAATTATGGGAAGCAGCTTTCATTTTGGGAGAACACGAAATTTGTAAAAAAAAATTAACTGTAATAAAAATAATGTCTTACAGAACCTGTAATTTTCTCTAGATACTAATTAAGTCAGTAATAACATGAAAAAAATTAGGCCTTTTGGAATGAAATTTCATATGAATTTGATTGCGTTGTGTGTGACGCAGTCTTTTGTTTTCCACGATTTTGCTAACAAGAGGAAACTTCAATCATTTAGAGTTGAAGAGAAACTGTAGACTCCGTTACATCCAATGTAAATGTAAATAATTACAAGTTTAATGTAAAATAGAGTAGTTCGATTAGAGGCTTTTTTGATTATTATGCTACCTTACAAATTATGTTACAATAACCGCGATAAAATTGTAAATGCAACCGTCATCATTATTTAGCATGATTTGGGATCGAGCTGTTTTTTTGTATGAAACATCAGTTGGTTTTGGGCTCAAAACATGTTGAACATCTTGAACACGCTAAATGGAAACGCAGCTTTATTATTCGTCGAAGTCAGGATTCGTGTTGGCTCGCGAGCTGGCGTTCAAACAGCCGACGTATCGAAATTCAGCTCCCGAATTGCGAGCCGGCTTCTTATTTTGCTACTATTTTTGCAATTGGATACTCTTCAGAGTTGTGGGCATATTTACATTTTAGTGACGATTTTTATTATATTGATTTTCTATCACTTTGTCCAAACACCTTCGGAATCATCAAAAATTACAGTATTTCCACACGCTGAAAAATATCGGTCCCAGGATCACATTGCAGGAACCATATACATGTTTGGGAGCATTGTTTTTGTGAATCGAAGATTTGTTGCTTTTTTTCTTTTCTGTCAGCAGTTTTCAACAAACAACATCATATTTGGGTCACAAATCCATATATTATAATCTATTAATCATTGTGTCCCAAACATGTTATATTAATGAATAGCAAACACAATGTGTTTGGCCACAAATATAATATATTTGCGACAAGCTACAAACACGTTATCTTTGCACCCAAACAACAACAAAAAAGCCAAATTTTTCAGCGTGCGCAATCACAAGAACCGATCCCGAGACTTTATATTTTCTTAAATTTCTTTAACGTCCCAATAATTTTCCAAATCTCTAAAACAGGACAAAAAAAATGTCAAATTACAAATTTTGTATAATTTTGAAATTGTATTCCCAGTAGTCCAAGTATACGCCGAGTTTCCCTTTTTGTCGAATCGTTTAATTCGATTTAAATGTTCCTCCAAAGTAAAGTGTCCAGTTAAAAACCCCATTAATCGACTAATCTCAAATCTGACCAGGATTATAAACCATTAGGACGTTTCGTTTCTTTTTTTTTATGCCATCTACAGCGTCTAATATTCTGTTGTGGGATTTTCTAGTCCATGTTTGAAACCCAGCATTTGTTGCAGGAAAAGGCTTTGCATTGTCCAGATTTGACAAAGTTTGTCGCCTCTTTTGTTTTTAAAAATGCCACAGAGCCCCGGAGATCATATGACCCCCATTCTGCCAGTGATTGAAAACTTCTTCATGTACATCTTACAATCGACACCGTTACGGACCTCTCGCGTCGTGAAGGTAGTGTCTTTAGGTTAACTAACATTAGTCCAATGAGGACTGTTCTCTCACTAAGGGACGTGATGTTGCGTCCCCATCTTTAAGCCTCCATATTGACCTGGTTTGGTTAAGAGAAGTTCAGGCCACATGACACCCCATTCCGGTGTTCAAAGGGGAGGCTGAAAGTAAGCAGTCCCTGAACCAACCAATGTGTGCCCCGCAAACAGATTTTAAGATCATACAGCTGAATAGCCTGAATGTCTATTAGACCCAAAAATAAGTAGGGGGATATGGCATATACGACCCTCTTGTCCACCTGTTGCATCCATGTAACAGTAATATTGAGCTGACATTCCTAGCCTTGATGAGTACCTACGTATTAAGCAGTGACCATCTGGTTGCGTGGAGATATCCTGTGTAGGAGTGAATATCAAATTTATCACACGATCATAACTTGCTCATTTCTGTCTGGTAAACCTGCAATATGTATCAGCAAACCATCTATCATCCGCATGTCTGAGAACGTCGGTGTTAAGCATGGGCTTGAAGGTACAAAGAGACATACCCACATACTCCATATCTAATGGAACAGGTAAGGAAAGGCCCAATTTCGCGCGATTATCCGCTCTATCGTTCCCAGAAATATTCCTGCGCCCCAGCAGTCATATTAAGAGGATATTACTTGCCCATCTCAGTTAGAGATATGCGACAGTTGTGGGAAATTTTGGAAGTCAATAATACATAATGCACAGACTTTATTGCAGCTTGGCTGCCAGAGAAGGTGTTAACAACCCTAGCGGTATTATTGCATACTCACCGCCAGAGTGAACATAACCGATTGTTATGACTTCTGGAACACATTACAATGACCTGGTAGCCTTTGAGCTAGACCGGGACTCATCTCTTTACACAGGACGCTAAAACCTATTTTGCCATCTAGTTCAAAGCTGTCCGTGTAGAAGCCCAAATACCTTCAGTCTACTGGCCTAAGTCTGTTGACAAAGGTCCAGGGAATGACAGTGGTGTATATAAGGGCGTCCTTCCCTCAAGACCTACCGAGGGGTTGAAACTTATGCATCAACTGTTGTCACTGTTGAGCTTGTAAATGGCAGCAATGCCAGCAATCCACTTAGGAATTTTTTCACTGTGGGTTAACAATATCTATGATCAAGGGAAGATTTTAAGGGATTTACGGAAATCCAGTTTGAAAATGAATTTCATGACACCCAGGTCTACCTTTGAGAGAAACTTCTCCACTCATATCCAAGATAGACAGTTATGCATACCTTCTAGTCCGTAAATCCCATAAAATCGTCCCATGATCATAGAGCAGATTGTTAACCCACAGTGAAGAAATTCCTAGGTGGATTGCTGGCATTGCTCCGGAAATATAGTGGCAACAATTGATGCATAAGCTTCAACACCTCGGAAGGTGTTGAGGGTAGGACACCATTATATACACCACTGTCATTCCTTGGGCCTTTATCAACAGACTTAGGTCAGTAGATTTTTATTAGCACCGACCCCCTGATGATAACAACGCATTCCAGAAATTTTGGGGGGCCAACAGCTCTATATATCCCATAAAGTATTTTCGGCGATATTCCCTAAAGCCCTCCGATTCCGTTTTTGTATGTAACCGGTGTCTCAGTAAGATTGCACGTTCTAAATTTAGTATAATTTTTCTTTGTGCTAGTGGCAACTCTTAAATTTGTCAGGTGTCACATATGTTTCTTTACCTAAAGTGTCAACCATTCGATGAGTGGTAAAAAAAATTTAAATAAACTGGGTCGGTTATGGACAGTAAGACTCCTGTGCGTCAACGTACTGCTTGGTCTCTTGAAAACATTTCTGCAGTAAACGAAAGTGTCGCCGAAAGTCCGAAAATATCAAATCGGCATCGTTCTCGAATACTTCAATTTCAGGAAGCACTACGCAGCGAATTTTGACGAAAGACTTCCACCTTCATACGTACAAAATTCAGCTGACTCAGCAACTCAGACCAGCAGACCATGGAAAGCGTCGACATGGAGGAAAGTGAAGTCAATGCCAATTTTTCAACGAAAAAAGGCATCTTCTCCGATGAAGCTAAATGCCACCTGAATGGCTTCGTCAATACACAAAATTGTCGATTTTTGGGTTTAGAAAATCCTCATGAATTCCATGGGAAACAAATGCACTCACAACAAGCAACTATCTGGTGCGAATTTTGGTCAGATGTCGTGATTGGGCCTTACTTTTTTGAATATGTGGCCGAAATTCCAGCGACTGTGAATGGCATTCGTTACAGGAACAGAGTTCTTGTGGCCTCAACTGGACAGCATGGATCTGGACGATATGTGGTTTCAGCAAGACGGCACCACCTGCCACACCGCGCATGAAACAATCGATTTATTTCAGCAACGATTTCCAGAACAAATTATCTCAAGAAATTCTGATGTCAACTGGCCACCAAGATCATACGATTTATCGTCTTGCGATTTCTTTCTTTCGGATCTTGTGAAATCTCAGGTTTATGCGAATAAACCAGAAACAAATCCTGAGTTCAAATCCGAGATCCAACACGTCATCAGCGAGTTACAGCCTCATCTCTGTGAAAAAGTCATGGAAAAATTCATGAAAAAAGTAATGGCCTGTCATCAGAGCCGTGAGTGCCCTTTGACGAATATTTTATCCCATACTCAATCGGAACCCGTCTTCTTTAGAATTCAATAAAAAAAATCACAATTATCTCAAAAATTTTGTGTTTTTATGTTAAAATCAAAAAGTGCATTCTTACTGAGACACTCTAATTTCCTTTAAGAAAATTAAAACTTGGTTTCTCAAAAACTTTGGCCCAAGTGTCAAGCAAACCTATTGTTGTATTTGAAATTCTTTGCATTTTAATCTTAGGATTATGATGATGACCGGGTATTACAAGACAATTTTTATTAAAAATCTGTCCACCCTATTGCATACGGAATTACATCCGAATTTTCTGTTTGGTCTCTTTTCTAGTCTATTCGTTTTTCTTGTTTATAAATTTCATGCATTAAACTGTATCTAATGTTAAGACAATCAAATAATTTTCAGTTTTTCATTACATTTGTTATCATGTTGTCTGTAGCGGCTGTTTTGCTTTTTCTCTCCCCTCTGGTCAGTCATGCTAACGAGGCATGCAACTTAATCTTCTTCTGTATTTTATCAGGGGTGGGGGGCAAAAAAAATCACAAAAAAAAACACAATTGAAAACAAAAAGAAATAGAAAAATCGAGCACTAAGAGTGAAAGTACGACAAATGAAATATACGATAAACATTTTTCACGTCTTCATTATTTTCACATAATAACTGTGATTTTTTGGTTTTTCATTCCAACCACCGATGGCAATTGTTTGAAGATAGCAGTTTTTTAGCAGGATATTTTGATTAAAAACCAGTTAAATCAAATTCAAAACATAAAACATTACAAATCTTAGTAATAATTCAATATGTAATAAACTGTAATTTGCCGCCCTCTTTGCCGTCAAAATAAAATTAACTACTTCTCCTGGGTGAAAAACTTTAACCTTCAATCCCATTTGTAGTAATTTATCATTTTAAAAATCCATTGTAATCAAGGTTAAATGCTGTGAGGTGGAGCGACTTCCCTTCCCTTAACGGTAAAAGAGAAGTGAAATGTTTTCATTTAATCAAATGCTATCAAACTCCATTATAACCAATCAAAGATAATAAAATAAAACATTTCCCAAACGGAAATTAGGCAATATTAAGAGAAAACTATATATTTTCTTTATATATATAAAACAAAACAATAGTTATTGCTAAGAAAATTACCTTGTGTTCGGCGCTTGTGTCTTAAGTCTTTTGTTTACAAAAAAACACTTGCAGTGCATTTGCCTTCAAAAGGTCTTTGGTCGGACAAGTGTAATTTTTTAAATATTAAGATGTGATTTAATAAATGTGAAGCACAAGAATATGAAGAATGAAGCTTTGGAATATTAAGAGAAAACTATATATTTTCTTTATATATAAAAAAAACAATAGTTATTTCTAAGAAAATCACCTTGTGTCTTAAGTCTTTTGTTTACAAAAAACACTTGCAGTGCATTTGCCTTCAAAAGGTCTTTGGTTTGACAAGTGTAATTTTTTAAATGTTAACATGTGATTTAACAAATGTGAAGCACAAGAATATGAAGAATGAAGCTTTGGAATTTGAATATAAAGCCGGAGGATATAAATAAATTGTCTTTAAAATATATATATAAATTGTCTTTATATAGAAAATAAACTAAAAACTGCCAGCCTTAAAAAGGAATACTTCGAATCATGATATCTAAAGAATTTTGTTTCAAATTGCAATATCACTAAACAGATGCAATTATATAATTTCCATTTCTAAGAGATTTTTATTGCAGAGATTTTACAATCATTAGTTTACACCTCAGCTCTTAACTGATCACTTGATTCTGCATGCAACACCGGCTCATACCGAGGTAACAAAAAAACATCCGTGTTGAAACGAGGATGTGCAAATACTGAGAACATTTTGCAGAAAGCTTTTTAATACGGTTTCGTCATCAACGATGGAGCGAGACTCGATTCTGTCAAATTTTGATTCAAAGAGTATTAGAATGAGTTAAGATCTTAAGATCTTCGCCATCGTTGGTGTCACCTCGTTAGGTCACTTCGCTTAGTGACGGCGGCACAATAGAGAATTTAGCCATGAAAAAGTTTCTCAAAAATACTGTTCGGTGTAAAATTGTAAGTCCCAATCAGTGAGAGGAAAACTAGAAAGGCCACAACTCACACTCACTGGCTATGAGAAGCTGTGCCCTGTCCCAATCATGGGATGTAACGGGAAACATTTTCTTTGTTTTAAGATCTTTACAAATCATGGCATGAAAACATTTCTGCGAAAGCTTTGAAAACCCGTTTGAAGCTTCAAGGCTGCGCCAAGGCCTTTCGATGACTTCCACATCTCTGGGATATCTGAAAGAACAAAACGTACGGTAGACGACATCGAATGATGGACCGTTAGACTTTTTACTTAACTCTTTGACGACCATACATTTTTGGCCAAAGCAATTATTTTTTTTTATAATTTTCGTGATCTATGACCTAATAATAGCTAAGCCCCAAAACATGAGGCAAACAATTTTTTTTCTTGTTGTTATATTTTTTTCCATTTTAGGAAAAAGGCGACCATTACAGCAATGTGAGGCTGATAATATCTGTATTCATTTGGTAAATTACTTTCGGGGATAACCCTTTTACGCGAGTATAGGAAAACTCTGTCTCTGCTGATTTTATCCGAAGCGTTTGTCTTGAAACTAAGCTTTCTGCCCACAAGCACATCTAGATATCTTGCACTATCTATGAGGCACATTTGTCTATCACATAGACACAAGGGATGAATATACGGTAAAGAGTATCATCCTGGTAAATAGCATCATTTGGGTTTTCTCCGGATTTACATGCACCCCAGTCTCCATAGACTACTTAGAGGGTTTACCAATTCAGTCCTGGATCACTTCGATATTCGACCTTACATTTTTTAAAAGGTAAGTTATGAACTCAAAGCGTAGCTGACGTTTCACCTCCACTTTTTGAGGCCTCATAGAGGTCAAATCGGATCAGTTAGAATATTGACGCCTATTAAACAACTATTGCCCCTACTCTCTTACATAAATCACCAATGGATACATTTTCTCTATATTCTATCTGAACAATAATAGGTGTCAAAAATCCTAGGGCACATAAGGGTTAAACCACACTCTCGAGGAAACTAGTTTGAACACATCAAGTCGTACTCGTTTCCAGGATGCAGAGGGTTTCGTATATTCATCCCTTATCTCTATGTGGTTGACAAGGTTGTCTAAAGGATATCGCTAGATATCTATGTATGATTCACGACACAAAGCTTAGTTTCAAGTCAAACCCTGTGAGTACGATCAGTAGAGCCACAGTGGCCCTAAAAAGAGAAATCGGACTCCAATAGGTACTAATCCCGAAAATAGTTTACGGGATATATTCTGCTTATGTCTGCCTGATATTGCTCTACGGCATTGTGGTTTGGTGACCGGTACTGGCAAATCCTCTCACCTGAGTCTGTTGGCAAAAGTCTAGGGGATAGTAATGGTGTGTAACACGGGTGCCCTTGGTACAACTCCCACTAAGGGTTTGGGGGTTTATCTTCCACCCCTTACCACCAGATTTCTGCAATATCTGCAATCAACCTGAGATATTCCTGGCTATTTGATTGTCCTTCCAATGGCCATGGGACGATTTATGGAATCTGCCACATTCCACAATAGAAGTGGATTACATGACCCCTACTTCTACCTTTAAGAGTAACTTCTCGACTCATATCCCGGACAGGCAGGACTGGAATTAACGCCTAATTGGTTGTAGAAAGTATTTAGGCTTCTACACTGATGACTTCACACTAGATGGAAAAATAAAGCTTCGAGTGTATTCTAAAGAGCTGGGGACAGACTACGCATAAAGGCTACCAGACCATTTTAGTGTCTTGCTGGCAGAATATGTCCATAACATCATGGGATGATTTTGAGGCATCGCGACAATCTACAATAAGAGTGGATTGCATGGCACCCTCTTCTACCTATGATATAAACTTTTCCACTCATATCCCGGACAACAGGCAGAACTGAAAGGAACGCACACCTGATTGTAGATGATTAAGTATGGTTTGGAGTTTACTCTAAAGAACCGGATGCAGCCCTTGCAAAAAGGCTTATAGTGCCTTTAATGCAGAAGTCATGGCAATCGCAGAAGTTGCCCTTTGGCTGGGATGAAACATCACCACCGTCTGGGGTATATCAACATCTTGCCCGCCAGTCAGTCTGCAATAAAATCTCAGCATTATGTCTTCCGAACTTCAGGTATTGCCCACAGCTGCCGCGTATCTCTAAATACGATGTCCAACCTGTTTGCTATGTATAGGTTCCGGGGCACAGAAATATTCCAGGGATCCATAGAGCAGATGAGCTGGTAAGATTAGAAACTCTCTTACCTGTTCCACTGGATATGGAGCATGTGATCATGACTTTTCTACAGGAAAGGTAATGGTTGAAACCTCAATACTTTCAGATATGCGAGTGATATATGGTCTTGGGGCACAAAATGCATAATCACCAAGCATAGTATGATCAAGTTATGATCTGAATCGTAGGCTAAACGTTATCTATAGTCCTATGTTAGTAGCTTTGATCACTGGAAACTTTTAATAGGCAGGCACGTGCCTAAATTTTGAATTTCAGCTTATGATTACTGCAGAAGCAGGGGGATGAAGTGGAAGACGAGAGCGTCAACCATCTCATATACTACTGCCCAACCACAGTCGCTGGTCAGTATTTGTGGCTCTTGTAGACGAGATCATCGGTTCGATCCCTCCTCTGACCACCTAACATATCTTTCGACGGCGATCTCCTCGCTTAGTGACGGTGACACTATCGAGTATTTAGCCATGAACCAGTTTAGAACCAGTGTAAAACTGTAGGTCCCTATCAATGAGCAAAAACCAAGAAGAGCATAACTTTCTTAACTTTGTGATAAGCTCTTACTGCTCTCTTCATGGGATGTAATGGGAAACCCTTTTTGTATTGAATTTACTTCGGAGACAATATCTAGGGTCGAACTTCAGAGATTTAGGGAGTTAAGCTAAATTATGTTAGTACCTTTTGGCAGAGCACTATGTAATTCGCCGAATGTACGTCTGTCACATCCTGGAATATCGGAAGGCTTTAACGCTCCTTAATCATACCAGCACCGGAATTCTGTAACCTTTTAACGACAAAAATCGGTAGTTACATTGTCAAAATTTATAAAATTCCATACAAAATTTCGGAATTTTAACAATTTAACTATTAATTTTTGTCGTTAAAAGGTTACAGAATTCCGGTGCAGCGCCCGAATTCTGTAACTTTTTAACGATAAAAACCGGTAGTTAAATTGTCAAAATAAAAAAATACAAAACTTTTGAATTTTGTCTAATTAACCACCGATTTTTATCGTTAAAAAGTCACAGAATTCCGGTGCAGGTCAATGTACAGGTTCAACGATCAGGACGATCCTCACTGGGACTAAGTCTATCAATAGTGACAGGCACTTCTGCGACAAGGATAGGTATCACAACAAGACGGCGCTCCTTACCACACAGTCTGTGACACCATGCCATCATTGCAAGAACATTTCATTGAACAGCAATGAATTGACCGAATAAATCATGTGATATTATAAATCTAGACTCTTCCGTTTGGGGCGGGCTCGATAAAATCCAAAGTCTACATTGATAAGCCGTCGACATTTGAAGAATTGGAATCCAATATTACGCGAGTCATTCGCCAAAATTGGAGCCCTAGAATGAACCATGTTAGCTGCAGTTCAAGTCAACAATACAACGGAATAGTATTTAAAAAATTAATGTAAAGAATGATACTTTTGTATGATAATTAATATTATCCGATAAATTTGGATTCTTCTATTACTTTTATTTCGGAAAGTACCTATAAATGAATCACCCATTACATCAACTTTTTTCTTCATTGTCATCAGTGGATTCCACGAAAATAAACCAAAAAAATGTCGGTCTAATCAAATATACTCTTGTGTTAGATGAAAAAACGATTTCCTTTTGCCCTGCCATATCATTAAACTGGTGCAATTATATTATTTTCCTTTTCTAAGAAAGTTTTATTTTAACGATTTTATAGTCTAGATTTCCTGCCTCCAATTACATCAAATTATTTGCCCTCTTTCATGTCATATCATGTTCGCTGCCTAAGACTTTCCCGCCTTTACAAAGTTCGTGTCTTAAGTCCTTTGATTTTTCCGCATATGACATTTTGGTGTCTTGTTTATCATTTCACTCTCACCCTGTTGTTGTTTTAACATTTCAATTGTTAACAATTATATGTAAATGTTAATTATATAGATGTATTTGTTTGTTTTGTGTTTTTTTTTTCTGTGTGTGTAACATATGTTTAATGTTTAAAAAAGAAACAAAAGAAACGTCATTTTAGTTTTATTTACATGCAAGGAATGAACGAATGAATGATGGAATGAGGGAATGAATGTGGAACTTTATGTAAAATTAGATGTTATGGTCAAACTTTTGATGTAATTTTACTTTCAAACTGTCATTTCTTAGCTTTTCATTTGGAACTAAATAATTTTTGGTTTCAATCTGCAAATGTTAGGTTACAGTGTGTGTAATTTCGATTTGACTTTATGCAGACTCTGGCTACAGTTGTATGAAAGCTGGACATGTGGGGAGTCATTTATTAAATGACAGGGGTTGGGCTCTCAATTCAACTACAATCTAATTGTAACTCTCAAGTGATTGAAATCTTTAATCTGTAAGATTTAAGTAACATCCACATAGTCGTATGTGCTATCACATACAATCATAAATTTTAATTCCGAACAAATCTCCACAAAATACTTTCTCCAGCTTAGCTTGAAGACAACATAGCAACAAGCTAAACCAACATTTGGAATTGGGCCAATTACAAAGTAAAACTTATGTCAACAACATAATCGCCACATGGTCATAAATGAAATGGGAATTAAGGTTGAAATTGAAAATGAAATTCGAATTTGAAATTGAAATGAAGGTCGTAAATAAGACTTAAATTGAATTTGGAAATTGAAATTGGAATTGAATTTGAAAATTGGAATTGAATTTGGAAATTGAAATTTTAATTTAAATTGATATTGAAATTTAAATTAAAAATGGTATTTGGGAATTGAAATTTGGAAATTCAAATTGAATATGAAAATTGAAATTGAATTTGGCAATTTAAATTGAAATAGAATTTGGAAATTTAAATTGAAATTAAGTTGAAAATTAAAAATTTAATTTTAAATTGAAATTGATATTGAATTTGGAAATGGAAATTGAAAATAAAATGGAAATTGAGATAGAAATTGAAATTGAAATTGAAATTCAATTTGGAAATTGAAATTGAAATTGAAATTGTAATTGAAATTGAAATTGAAATTGAAATTGTAATTGTAATTGAAATTGTAATTGTAATTGAATTTGAAAATTGAAAACTGAAATTTAAATTGAATTGAAATTGAAATTAAAATTGAAATCGAAATTGTAATAGAAATTGAAACTAAACTTCAATTGGAAATTGAAATTGAAATGGAGAATGAGATTGAAATTCAAATTCAAATTGAATTGGGAAATTTAAATTAAAATTTAAGTTGAAATTGAGATTGAAATTGAAATTGAATTGGAAATTGAAATCCAAATTGAAATCAAAATTGAAATTGAGTTTGGAAATTGAAATTGAAATTTAAATTTTAATTGATATTGAAATTGAAATTAAAATGTTATTTGGGAATTGAAATTGAAATTTAAGTTGTAAATAGATTTAAACTGAATTTGGAAATTAAAATTGAATTTGAAAATTGAAATTGAAATTGATTTTGGCAATTTAAATTGAAATAGAATTTGGAAATTGAAATTGAAATTAATTTGGAAATTGAAATTTAAATTTAAATTGAATTGGAAATTTAAATTTAAATTAAAATTGTAAAAGAAATTAAAACTGAAATTCAATTGGAAATTGAAATTGAGATTGAGATTGAAATTTAAATTCAAATTGAATTTTGAAATTTAAATTCAAATTCAAATTAAAATTAAAATTAAAAGTGAGATTGAAATTGAATTGGAAATTAAAATTGAAATACAAATTGAAATCTAAATTGAAATTGAATTTGGAAATTAAAATTTAAATTGAATTTGCAAATTTAAATTTGATATTAATTTTGGAAGTTGAAATTAAAATTGAAAATGAAATTTAAAATTGATATTGAATTTGGAAATTAAAATTTTAATTAATATTAAAATTGAAATTGAAATTGAATTTGGAAATTAAAACTGAAATTGAAATTTGAAATTTAAATTGAATTTGAAAATTGAAACTGAAACTGAAATTAAAATTGAATTTGGAAACTGAAATTGAAATTGAAATCGAAATTGAAATGAATTTGGAAATTGATATTGAAATTTCAATTGCAAATGAAATTGAAATTGAAGTTAAAATTAAAATTACAACTAAAATTGAATTGAATTTCGAAATTGCTATTGAATTTTAAATTGAAATTGGAATTGAAATTGAAATTGAAGTTGAAATTGAAATTGAAGTGGAAATTGAAATTGAAATTGAAATTGAAATTGAAATTGAAATTGAAATTGAAATTGAAATTGAAATTGAAATTGAAATTGAAATTGAAATTGAAATTGAAATTAAAATTGAAATTGAAATTGAAATTGCAATTCAAATTGAATTTGGAATTGTATTGAAATTGAAATTGAAATTTAAATTTAAATTGAAATGTAAATTTAAATTGAAATTGGAATTCATATTTAAATTTAAATTGAATCTGAAATTGAGAATGGAATTTAAAATTGAAATTAAAATCAAAATTGAAATTGAAAATAATATGGAAATTTAAATTAAAATTGAAATTGAGGTTTGAAATTGAAATTGGTTTTTAAATTGAATTTAGAAATTGAAAGTGAATTTGAAATTTAATTTGGAAATTGAAGTTGTAATTGAAATTGTATATGGAAATTGAAATTGAAATTTGAATTGAATTTGGAAATTGAAATTAAACTTGAATTTGAATTTAGAACAACATTTAAATTTTAATTTTAACTTCAATTTCAACTGAATTTGGAAATTGAAACTGAAACTGAAATTATAATTGAATTTGGAATCTGAAATTGAATTTGAAGTTGAAATTTAAATTTGCTTAAATTGAAAATGAAATTGTAATTTAAATAAAAATTAAAATTAAAATTGTAAATGAATTTGGAAATTTATATTCAAATTGAAGGTGGAATTAAAATTGAAATTGAAACCGAAATAGAAATTGAAGTTGGAATTGAAATTGAAATCGAATGGAAATTAAATTTTGAAGTTTAAATTGAAATTGAAACTGAAATTGAATTTTGAAATATAAATTGAAATTGTAAATTGAAATTGACATTTAAATTTACATTGAAGTTGAAACTGAAATTTAGAAACTGAAATTTAAATTGAAATTAAATTTGGAAATTGAAATTGAAATCGATACTGGGTTTGGAAATTGAAATTTAAATCGCAATACAAATTGAATTTAGAAATTGGAACTTCAAGCTGGATTTAAAATTGAAACCGAAATTGAAATAGAAATTAAAGTTGAAATTGAAATCGAGTTGAAATTGAATTTTGAAGTTTAAATTTAAATTGAAAATGAAATTGAAAATGAAATTGAAAATGAAATTGAAATTGAAATTGTAATGGAAATTAAAATTGAAATTGAAATTTAAATTGATATTTAAATTGATATTTAAATTTAAATTTAAATTTAAATTTAAATTGAAAGTGAAACTGAAATTGAAATTGAAATTGAATTTTGAAATTTAAATTGGAATTTGAAATTTAAATTGAAATATAAATTTAAATTGGAATTTAAATTTAAATTGGAATTTAAATTTAAATTGAAGTTGAAACTGAAATTTAAATTTAAATTAAATTTGGAAATTGAAATTGAAATCGTAATAGAAATTGAATTTGGAAATGAAAATTGAAATTGGAATTTTAAACTGAAATGAAAATTGAAACCGAAACCTAAATTGAAATGGAATTTAGGAACTGAAATTTAAATTTTAATTTAATTTGAAATCGCAATACAAATTGAATTCGGAAATTGAAATTGAAATTGATATTCGATTTGGAAATTGAAATTGAATTTGAAATTAAAATTGAAATAAAATTGAAATTGAAATGAAATTGAAATTGATATTGACTTTTGAAAATGAAATTTAATTGGATATTGAAATAGAAATTGAATTTGGAAATTGAAATTGAAATTGAATTTGGAAATTGAAATTTATACTGAAAGTGAAGTTACACTTTAATTAATAGTGAAATTGAAAATGAATTTGGAAATTTATATTGAACTTGAAATTGATGTTGGCTTTGAAATTGAACTTCAAATTGAAACTGAATTTCGGAATTGAAATTGAAATTGAATTTGGGAATTGAAATGGAAATTGAAATGGAAATTGAAATTGAAATTGCAATGGAAATATAAATTTTAATTGAAATCCAAACTAACATTGAAATTGAATTTCAAAATTGAAATTGAATTGAAATAAAAATTTAAATTGAGATTAAAAACTAGCATTGAAATTGAATTTCGAAATTGAAATTGAAATTGATTAGAAAATTTAAATTGGATTTGGAAATTGATATTGAAATTAACACTAAAGTAAAAGAGTGACCTGTAATTTCCTTAATCTTTAAGATTTTCTGCAAAATTCAGATCGTTTTTAAAATTTTTAAGAGTTTCTTTTTTCACTACCCATTTTCAAAATGTTGGTATGCAAAAGTAAAAACAATTACAATATTTTTTTTTTTTTTAAACTTAATAGCAATTTGCATAAACTTGACTTTGTAACATGATTTCGCACTTGAATGCAGAAAATTGCCAACAATAGCACTACCAACATAAAAAGCAAAAACTTACTGTATGAAATACTAACGCATCGACTTAAATATTGTTGCTACTGCTGCCTTTTTGCCACAATACTACGATACTCAAATTTACCTTTCGCTTTAGCCATACAGTCCGGCATTAAGAGTAAACAAAAGCCAAAGCAGGTGCAATATTTTAAGCCAGATAAAGTTTCGAAAAATAAAAGTCAAATGCAAAATAAAAACAACAACAATAACAACACAAACAATACACTTTAGAAAATGTTAACATTTAAAGTATTAGTCATTGTCAAGCATAAAGTGTTAACACTAACGTGGTAGTCGTCGCCGTCGTTGCTGTTGACGTCGTCGTTGTTGTTTGCGTTACCTTGCCTTTGCATTACATCTCTCTGCCATAGACGAGTTCGTGTCTTAAGTCTTTTGTATTTGACATCCACCAGTCAATAATGCAACTCATGATTGTAAGCGCTGGACTCACTGCAAATTTTGCCAACTCCGTTTTTGTTTACATTCATAAATATTTGCTCGTATTTGTTTATCTTACATTGAGTGACACTTTTGTGTTATGTTTTCTTAATTAAAAATGCAAAAGGTGTTTTTGCTTTTTAATTTATTTATTTATAACAACATTTGATAGAATTCCGGAGATATAAAGTATATTTTAAATTGACCATAAAATAAATGAAAACAAAAGTTTGAAATTATTTGAATTTTTTTCCATAAACAAACCGCTCAATGGCATAAGAGACATATTTGAGATGTTTGTCACACAACCAATAAGAATACATATAATTTTTTGAAGTTTTCAAGGTCTAATATTATTTTATAAAAGTCTTTGAACATTTCATTATGTCCATATCTATATACGTATCCAACAGCTCGATGAACCTAAAATTATAGTTGCGAATTTATTTTCTAAATCGGATCATTTTCTAATTTCGCAATCTGACACGTTTGAACTTAACTTCCTTGGCCCTCTGGGTACTTCGGATCATTGTAGCATTTCTGATGCCTTTCTGTATTCTGACCTTCATATTGCTTCAAGACCAATCACAAGGCGATCCATATTTTTGTACGGTAAACCCTGTTGCTCTGAGCTCAACGAGTTCTATAAGCAGTTCATTTGGAAACAATGTATTTTCGAAGACTATATGGATGCTGAGACAAAAATGGTTGAAGAAAATTATGGAAATTATCTCCATATTCCTTGCACAATAATGACTTCTGCCATAGAAAGCGTGTGCGAAAATTCAAGCCAGATTTGAATTTCGTGCCATGTTGAACAACAAAAACACTGCTTAGCAGCTGACAGTTGAGAGTTATTGAATATTAAACTCTAAGGGACCACAAAATGGGAGATAATAAGGGACAACAATACGTTTTAATTTTTAAGAAACGTTTTAGAAGCAATCAAGGATTTCCGAACAAAATCAGAATAAGTTTTCTTGCTTCTTCCTTTAAAACCAACTGTCCTTTGAGGGAAAGAAATCCATGTATTTAATTGAATGCCTCATATATTATTTCGAGCACTTGGAGTTATAAAGATTCTTTCGGAGTTCGGCGTTAACAAATCCTCAGGCCTAGATGAAATTGCAGCACATATCATATCACATCAAAAAACCACCCTTTGACGCTCTTTCGTCCATTGCAGATTCAGCAAAGTGTACATTACATTATCATCTAAAGATCATTTAAAATGCAAAAATAAAATTATGACATTCTAGGTCTCACTTTGAAGGAGTCACAATGGCTTCAAGAACTTGATTTCTACAGCTTCACAAGCTGAAAGCTTTGCTGATGTCCTGGTCCTGGTGATACACTGTGCATATTTTTTCCAACCCTAGTGGTGTACTAGACTCCAAAATAGAAATTCAATCCTCGTTTAACTAAATAAATAGCTTTCCATTGAATACCATAAAGTGGAAGACGACAGCTTCTCACAATCAGCGAGCTTTATAATTTTTCTAAAACGGTTTTACACCGGTTTCGATCGTTATTTTGACAAACTTGTCGCCGTCGGTAAGCGAGGTTGACGTCGCCTAAAGAATTTTAAGGTGGTTACAGCAGAGATCGGACCCACGTTCTCCTGTACAACAGCAGTGCACACTAACCATTGCACCACCGGCGGCCTAGTCGTATACCACCGTTAAATCAACGGTTTGTGTTTCATTGAATAAAAAAATCCGGGTTTGCTGGCAAGGGATAAAATCTCATATCCAACTCCCCGGCCTATTGTATGAGTGGGAAAAAATATCTAGGATCATACCTCGTGTTGGATCTAACAGACATTCAGGAAGTTAAGCTGACAGATCTTAGAACCTTTTTGCAGAGAACTAATTGGCTCACCAGGGACCAATTTACGTCCTTTCTTCAGTCACTTCCTGGAATATCAGGATAATGTGTCATATAGCTAGACCGCCCCTTAACCATACCGGGTCATTTTACAGGTTCAACGACGGGCACGGAATATGACGTCCCGTATTATCACAACCGTCCTCATAGGACAAGTGTGTAAATTGCGCCAGCCACTTTCACCAAAACCCTAACCTAACCGATCCTAACAAGATTCAAAAAGTTATGTCCATCCTTACACGCTGAAAAACACCGACCACTAGCATACATATTCTCTCAAACACATTCTGCAGGAACCATGGCAACGTTTATAACACACCCCAAATATTCATAGGTGTGCAAGCCCTAAACGGTCTTATATTTAAATGCAAACATTAGCATGTTTACCCGCGAAGATGCATGCTTTTAGATGGAGCCATATGCGAGTTTCATTCCAAACATTGCTACACTTACGTCGAAGCATTCGTATGTTTCTGTCAAAACGAACGATTGATGACTGAATACATGAAACTAAAATGCAGCAGATCAGCGGACATATCAAACATTCAATTCATTTACACACACACGCTCTGAAAACTTTGTCTCTTTTTGTTGTTAGGCTGCAACTATAACGTGTTTGTGGCTTGCCGCAAATATAGTATACTTGCGTCCAAATACATTGTGTTTGCTATTTGATATAACATGTTTGGGAAACCAGGATTAATAGGTTATAATATATGTGTTTGTAATCCAAATGTGGCAATCTTTGTTGAAAACACCTGAAACCAAAAAACGTGACAGACAATAAACAAACAAAATGCAGCAGACCTTCAATTTACGAAGACAGCGCTTGCAAACATGTACATATTTCCTGCAATATGTTGCTGGGACCGTTATTTTTCAGCGTGCAGGAATATTTATAAATCCGTTAATGGAAGAATAATGAAAAGTACCGTCATACACCTACAATAACCGTACTTAGACTGAGAACAATATATTTATTGAAGTGAACCGTGCACCAAACACAGCTGTATTTGCATCGCAAAGAATGCTATAGTTGGGTCCCAAAACACATAAATTATAAAATATTAATCATTGTGCCTCAAACAGGTAATATAAAATATAATTGGTCACAACTATACTTTATTTGCGACAAGCTACAAACAAACGATACATTTGCATCCAAACAAACAAAAAAGGAAAGGTTTTTCAGTGTGTACTATTAGGTGGCCTCAAACAATCCACAGGGGTCAAGGTCCTTACAAAACGTAGATAACATGTCTCTCCCTCCAACCGTGTCTATCTTCAGCTTTTCTCCTCCAAGCTCTCGCAGGCAATATTCCACTTGGTCTTTCCAGCCAAGACTTCGCTATATTTTTCGATGTCCTTCGAGTACATCTTCCAATACCTTTCGCACTGGTTCATTCGGATGCATTCTACAGACATGTCCTAGCCAGCGTAGACGTGCTGTTTGGATACGCATAACAAAGCCGATGTCGGGATACAGGTTATACATCTCGTGGTTAATCCGCCGTCAAAACTCGCCATTCTCTATTATAAGATCATACATATTTCAGAGCATTTTTCTCTCGAAGTCTCCAAGAGATGTTTCATCACCATGCGATATGACCCAGGTTTCTGCGCCATAAAGCAAGATAGGTTGTATCAGAGTCTGATAGAATTGGATCATCGTTTCTCTAGAGGGACTTTTCTCTCTGAAGTACTTGCTTAGCCCGAAATAACACCTGGACGCAAGCACAATTCTCCGTTTGATTTTAAGGCTGATGTTCTAGCTTTTGTTAACAGAAGATCCAAGGTAAATGAGTCCGTCCACTACGTCGATACTATAACTGGTATCAACGTTTACCCTTTCATCTAATCGGGTGGATTTTCTGTTTGTCGAAACAATTAATTTTGTCTCGTCCTCATTTACTGCCAACCCCACTTTTGCTGATTCCTCCTTCGTTCTCTAAAATACTGCAGTAACTTCTTGCAGATTTCACTTAAAGATGGCTAAGTCATGCCCTGCCCTAAGCCCTGCCTGAGTCCTCGCCTCGTACTAAATGGTTCGGAGACATATTTACCAACCTTTGCTGAGAACTTCGTGTCGGTCAGTGTCATTGTGCAAAGGCGTGCCAGCTTAGTAGGCATACCAATCCCCGACATAGCTTCGTACAGTTTTTCCCGTATCGGGCTATTGACGGTAGCCTTATAATCTACAAAGAGGTGGTAGGTGTCGGTTTGTGTTTCTTAAATTTTCTCCAGTATTTGTCGGAATGTAAATGTCTAATCGACCGTTGATTTTCCAGGTCTAAATAATATTACTGAGCGGAGTATATATCGGATCAATGACCTCGTTAATATGGAATGCATGCCAATAGGTGGACCCTCATTGACCACACTAACAAGAACCAATCAGATCTGCAACTAATGACTTTAGGCCTTCACACATTACGTTCGAGAGGACCTTGTATGCGATGGACAAAACGTTTATTCCACAATAGTTGAGACATATACTCGGGTCGCCTTTACTGACAATGGGACGCAGTACGTTAAGACTCCAATCCTCTGGCAAGCATTCGTCTAGAACAATTTTGCACATGAGCTGATGCATGCAACTTTCCAAGTTATAACTTTTTGTTCTTAAGCAGGGAAATTGCTATTCTAACTACGCTTTGTCTTGGAATTTTGGCAATGATCGCAAGATTTACGTATGTGACCCAGATATATAAGAAACTTGCGTAGACCCTGTGCCTCAGTCCAGCTGGCGGATGTTCTCGATTTCCTCGAATTAAAATTAGGACATCGCAGCCATCCGGAAAATGCGATGGGCAGGATCTGGATATAAAGGGAACAAAAAATTCAACATACTAAAATACTACAGTTGTCATGAAAAAAACATGAATTAAGTTGTGGCTTTGAAGTTGCAAGAATACTACGACAACTAGTCTCTGAGTTTATCCCAGTGTGAGAACGCATTAGCCACCATTCACAACAACAGGAAATAAGGCAACATCCATCCGATGGATGGATGGATGATTTCATCTCTATCTTTCATCGGGGCAGATGCAAAGATTAACGAATATTGAGATCAGGCTTCACTTCAATTCAATTAAATTCAATTAAATTCAATTCAGTTCATATCAATTCAATTCAATCCAACTTTATATGAGGAACAATGTTGAGGTATAACATGATGTGCCTATTGATTCTAGGCAAAAATGTTAAAATTTCGACCAAAATTATACCTTCTCTAGACACGACTTACATGTATGTCACTACATAAGTTAACACAGGACTCTTTTTACATCACAATGCCAATGACTTTAAACAAAACAAAAGACTTAAGACAAAAACTTTGTTTGACAATTTGTCATAAATTGTTTGCAGATCTTTTGCTAAGTTTACTGAAAATATAACTATTTCATTTACTTGATGGAATTGTTTCCTCTTTACTTGTGAGTTATAAAATCTGCTTGTAAACCAAGTGATTTATTGTGACTTCAGTTACATGTCATTGGAGCAGGAAGAACGAGTTGCTTTTCCTTTTTTCCAGCTCCCTGGGAAAGTGCATCCTCTGACTATTTTGTTGGTTACACTTTCTTTATCACTAAAACTCGTTGTTTTAAGGTTAGACATAAATTTAAATCAATTTGTTGTCTCTCTCTAACAATAGATTGATGTCTTATTTAGCTGGAACTGTTTCTCCAACAAATAACTATAACTGGCAATGCTTTTATCTACCGTAGTTAGTTTAGCCACCTGACCATATCTAATAAATCACTTATCGAGGACATTGACCAGACCTGTCTAACTGCAGATAGTCTAAGATATTGTGATGTTATAAGAGACTCTTTGTTATTTGATAAATAAATTGATGTCTTGATTAAACAATTATGGTTCATGCATAACAGACATTATATGGAAATTTTTATTATGATCAATTATTTTTATAAATGGAAAGTAAAAGTAGTTAATAAGTGTATAAACTACACAAAAACAAAAATTACACTTATGCATTTATAGGATAATTGAGTAAATCCGGAGTGACATTGCACGAGACACAAGATGGATGCCTATCAGACTGATGTTGATGGGGTTAGGATACAGTCTTTAGTGGCCCAACCTGATTAAACAGGAAATTAGTTGGAAAATTATTAAATTATTTAAAACAAAAAAAAACTAATTAAAAAGTTTATTTTTAAAATAAATATGATATTTAAGATTGCCATTAGGGTGTTCGCTACCGAAACCGAACAAACCGGCAAACCGTTTTCAAAAGTACTATCAGTTTGTCAGTGCTTTAACATACGTATTTTTCGAATAACCAAAAACCGGATTTCGAACAATCAAAATGCCGGCTTCATGTTCAAAACTCAATTTAAAATTTTCCATTATATAAGTAATGAAATATTTTATTACGTTTCAATTCAAATGAATTGTAATTTTAATTCAATTCAATTCAACTCAAATAAATTCAGTCCAACTCAATTCAAAACAACTCAATTCAATTCAATTCAGTTCAATACAATTCAATTCAACTAAAATTAATTCAACTCAATTCAATACATTCCCATTCACTTTACTTCAATTGAATTGAATTCAATTTCATTCAGTTCAATTCAGTTCAACTGAATTCAATTCAATTCACTGCACTTCAATTTACTACAATTCAATTCAATCCATTTCAATCCAATTCAATCCTATTCAATTCAAGTCATATTAATGCAACTCATGTCAATTCACTTTACCTCACTTCACTTCAGTTCAACTCAACTCAATTCATTTCATTTCAATTCTATTCAATTCAATTTAATTCAATTCAATCCAATTCAGTTCAACTCAATTCATATCAAATCAGTGCAATACAATTCAACGCAATTTAATTCAATTCAACTCAATTCAATTCAGCTCAATTCAATTAAATTAAATTCAATTCAACCTAATTCAATTAAACAAAATTTAATTCAACTCAATCAATTCAATTCAACTCAATTTAATTCAATTAAGTTCAATTCAATTCAATCTAATTCAATTAAACTCAATTCAATTCAACTCAACTGAATTCAATTCAATTCTGTTCAACTCAATTCAATTAATACAATTCAATACAATTAATCTCAGTTCAAAACAATCAAATTCAATTCCACTCAATTAAATTCAACTTAATTCAATTCAATTCAATCCAATTTAATTCAGTTCAATTCAATTCAATTCAATTCAATTCAATTCAATTCAATTCAATTCAATTCAATTCAATTCAATTCAATTCAATTCAATTCAATTCAATTCAATTCTATTCAATTCAATTCAATTCAATTCAATTGAATTCAATTCAATTCAATTCAATTCAATTCAATTCAATTCAATTCAATTGAATTCAATTCAATCCAATCCAATTCAATTCAATTCAACTCAACTGAATTCAATTCAATTCTGTTCAATTCAATTAATTCAACTCAATTCAATTCCATTCAATTCAATTCAACTCAATTCAATTTAATTCAATTCAATTCAATTCAATTCAATTCAATTCAATTCCATTCAATTGCATTCAATTGATACCATTCAATTCAATTCATTTCAATTCGATTCAATTCAATTCAATTCAGTTCAATTCAATTAAATTAAAATCAATTCAATCTAATTCAATTAAACTCAATTCAATTCAACTTAATTCAAAACAATCAAATTCAATTCAATTAAATTAAGTTCAATACAATTCAACTCAACGCAATTCAGTTCAATTCAATTAAATTAAAATCAATGCAATCTAATTCAATTAAACTCAATTCAATTCAAGTCAACTGAATTCAATTCAATTCTGTTCAATTCAATTAATTCAACTCAGTTCAATTCAATTCAATTCTGTTGAATTCAAGTCATTTTAATTTAAAGTTCAATACAATTCAATTAAATTCAATTCCGTTCACCCCAATTCAATTCAATTCAGATCAATTCATCTCCATTAAGTTCCATTCACTTCAATGAAATGCAATGCTACTCAATTCAGTTCAATTTAATTCAATAAAATTCAACTCAATTCAATTTAATTCAATTCAATTCAATTCAAATCATTTCAATTCAATTCAATACAATTCAATTCGATTTAATTCAATTCAAGTCAATTCAATTCCATTCAATTCAATTTAATTCAATTCAATTTAATTCAATTAATTTTAATTCAATTCAATTCAATTCAATTCTATTCAATTCAATTCAATGCAATTCCATTCAATTAAATTAAATTAAATTCAATTCAATTCAATTCAATTCAATTCTATTCTATTCAATTCAATTCAATTCAATCCACTTCAATTAAACTCAATTCAACTCAACTCAACTGAATTCAATTCAATTCTGTTCAATTCAATTAATTCAACTCAATTCAATTCAATTCAATTCAATTCCATTCAATTCAATTCAATTCAATTCAATTCAATTGAATTAAATTCAATTCAACCTAATTCAATTAAACTCAATTCAATTCAACTCAATCAATTCAATTCACTTCAATTTAATTCAATTCGGTTCAATTCAATTCAATTCAATCTAATTCAATTAAACTCAATTCAATTCAACTCAACTGAATTCAATTCAATTCAATTCACTTCATTTCAATTCAATTGATTTCGATTCAATTCAATTTAGTTCAATTCAAATCAATTCAATTCAAGTTAATTGAAGTAAATAAAATTCACTTTAATTCAGTTCAATTCAATTCAAAATTGTATCTTTAAAGAAACCATCAGAATTATACTTTTGTAGGAAAATATTAACTGGTGATATTTTTCAAATTAAAATAATATTGTGTTATATTTTCTAAATAGGTAATTGTCCGTAGAAGGGCAAAGGGAAAAACGTATGAAAATATTACTTTGTGTTGAGTTTGTTTTAATTTTTCGACAAAAACTTATAAATTCTTATCAATGTACAACGAAAAAATCGAAAAGAGACCGTAAGCTAACCGTGTCGCCTTGTTTTGTTCTATTCTGAAAAACCGAAACCAGGTTTCCCAAAAAAGTGATTTTTCATCAGCTTAACTGATTATCCAATCTCATTTAATTCTGGACTTACAGTTTTGCACCGATTCTGTGTAGATTTTTTGTACGTTCTTTGTCATTTTTAAAATATGATTTTGGCAGATAAACCCCACATCTTCTTAATGTAGGGGAAAAATATCGCAGGATTTAGGGTGATATATGATAAATTCAGGGTTTTATAAAATCAGCGAGTAGTGGGCTTTTCATATAACGAACAGCTTTTGAACTTCTTGGAAGAGGGTTAAAGGCACTCCTTAGCCTTAAAGAACCCTCTTTCACTGAGCATAATTCGTTGTTTTATAATTTTTAATTTAAGAAAATCTGTGTTAGCTCTTTGTCTTCTAATAAAATAGTGTATTTTTATTAAAATTTTAGCAGAATCTCACCGTCTCAAATATCTAATTAAATTAAGAACAACATTTTTCCACTTTAACACTTTACTTCACTTCCAATATAACAACTCCAATCTCGAAACCAGTGCATAGCAATGTATCCACCATATACCTTCTATCTAATAATGAAAACTTAAACAATAGAAATCACTATCAAACCCAACCCATAGCTATTGATTCTGCGCATATTCGATAAAGTAGTAAAACACAAAAAAAAACAAAAACAAAAAAACTTTAATGATTTTCATTTCTAATTAACTGTTAATTTAATAATAACATTGGCTAAGACTAAAGGGAAACAAGAACAACTTAATCATATTTGGTTGTTTGAACATAAAAAAACAATCGAAACGATATTCATTCATATTCAAGGTAATAAATGTCGATTTTCGACATTTAATTTTCTGCTCTAAATCATAAGATTTGCGCAATCTATAGTTTTTTTTTGTTTTTGTTTTTTATTTTACACCAACAACACAAACAATCATTTACATTCAAACTAATAAATTCGTTCAAAATAACGTTATAGATTTAACACCTTCTCAATAATATTTAAAAATCGACACAAGTTTTCACAAACAATAGTTATTGGAACTAACTAACCTTCTTTTGTTCTCCTTTTTTTTCTTGTATTCCATTGCAGATAAACAAACCGATCAAACGCCAGCCGGTTCATTTTGGCAATCTCATGTAGTCACACCTTCCTCATCCACACCCTTTGATTCGCCATTCTTTTCGGCCACTCATGGCATTGTCCAAACACATCCCTCACTGAATGGCAATATACCCAGACCGGTGCCCCTTAACAGCAACAGCTTGGGCACTGGTAGTGCGGGTAAGCCGGCGACGGTCAGTGGTAGTGGTTATCTGAATTCACGCGGTAATTTCCCCTCATCTGCTCGTTATCCCAATGTGCCATCGATTGCGGGTACTGTGGTCAATCCCAATCCCAAATCACCCTTCAGACATTTAGATTTCTCGACCAGTGCTACAGCGGAGTTGAGACGCAATTCAGCGCTGTCCGCACCAGATGAGTGTGCACGTGCGTGTCGTGAGGGTGAGCCGCCAAGGATATGTTACTATCATTTTACACTGGAATATTACACCGTTTTGGGAGCGTAAGTATTTGGACTTCAAACTACTTGTATATACAAAACAGATGATTTATAAAAGAAAATCATAACAATTCAATATAAAATGTTTAAATAAACTCAAAACTATATCTAAGGTACTAGATTTGTAAAACAAGATACTTGACTACTAGCGCCTAGATTAATATAAAAAGAAATTCAATTTAAAATGCCTAAATAAACAAAAGACTTAAGGCAAGAACTTTTCATAACAAATTCACAATATTAGTTAAAATATAAACTTAATTTCTTCATTTATTGAAAAATGCTGAATAAATCTACCGCCTGTTCCTGGATCCCGAACGAAAGCTTTCATTCGTGATCTAGTCGGAAGAAAATTTGATTTTGTTTGAAAATTAAAAATTTATTAAAACTTTTCAGTAACAATTTTTGTTCCTCTATTCGAACGTTCTGCCAGTTTCGAACAAACACTCACCCAGCGGCCCAAAATTTTGAATTTGGAGGAATCCAATTTGAGACGACTGGCATTCGTTCGTTAAGCTTTTGTTAAAGTTGGAAAGGAAACGTAGGCTTGATTAAGATTTGAAAATGCTGCCGTGAAATAAAACTACTATATACAAATTTTAAAAATAAATTTTTCTGTTTATTCGTCATTTCAGTATCATATTGACCAAAATACAATTATTATACCCCCACAAATAGGAATGGGGATATTCTTACTTACATATCCAGTCTCGGACAACCCCGGGGGGTCAGGGACTTTACAAAACGAAGTTCGATCTTTTGATTTATTTCTTCAGTTCGTCCAAGTGTACGCAGGGATTCGACAACCTGATCCCTCCAGCGGATCTTGGACTACCCATTTTTCGTCTTCCTTCTAGTTCGGGTTGGAAACGCCTTCGTGCTGGTTCGCCTTCATCCATTCTACGGACATGGCCTAGCCAGCGCAATCGCGTCATTTTGATCCGCTTAACTATGTTAATGTCAGGATAAAGCTCATACAGCTCATGGTTCATGCGTCGCCGATACTCGCCGTTGTGCACTATAGGGCCATAAATGTTCCGTAGAATTGTTCTCTCGAAGACTCCTACATCTGCTTGCGATAAGACCCAGGATTCTGCGCCATAAAGCAAGACACGTTGCGTGAGAGTCTGGTACAGCTGGTCTTTTGTTACTCGAGAGAGGGCTGTATCTGCAAAGTGCTTGCTTAGCCCAAAATAACATCTGTTCGCAAGTACAATTCTCCGCTTGATCTCAAGGCTGACGTTGTTGTTTTTGTTTACGGCAGATCCGAGGCATATAAATTCGTCCACTACCTCGAAATTATAAGTTCATGCTTTGGTGTAATCGCGTGGAGGCCCTGCTGGTTGAAACCACTAATATTATCTTGTCCTCATTTATCGTCAGACCCACTTTTGCTGACTCGTTCTCAATTCTCGGGAACAGCGCAGTAACTTCTCTTATTGTGCGTCCAATGATATCAATATCATCAGCATACGCGAGCACCATGTAACTTTTGCTGCTGATGGTTTTATTCATGATGTCTGCAGCTTTTCTTCTAATGATCTGCCTTAAGATGTTAAAGAGGTCGCACGATAGGGTGTCGCCTTGCCTGAAGCCTCGCTTAGATTCAAAAGGTTCGGTAAGATCCTTACCAACTTTCACTGCGGATTTTGTATTCATCAGGGCATCCTGCAAAGGCGTATGAGGTTTGCAGGAATACTAAGCTCAGACATTGCTTCGTAGAGTTTCCCCCGTATCGGGCTATCGAAGGCCGCCTTATAATCGACAAATAGATGATAGGTGTCGACTTGTTTATCATGGGTCTTCTCCATGATTTGGCGTAGCGTTAAAATCTGGTCAGTTGTCGGTGTTCCAGGCCCAAAAGCCACACTGCTATGTTCCAAATTGGTCTTAGTCCTTCGGACATTATACTCGATAGAACCTTATATGCTATGGATAAAAGGCTTATTCCACGGTAGTTGGCACAGATACTCGGGTCACCTTTTCCAAATATGGGACATAGTACACTGAGACTCCAATCGCCGGGCATGCATTCATCTAACCAAATTTTGCTAATGAGCTGATGCATGCACCTTATCAGCTCATCGCTACCAGCCTTAAACAACGCCGCCGATAATCCATCGGCTCCTGTGTCTTTGTTGTTCTTAAGCCGGGCAATAGTTGTTCTGACCTCGTCTTGGTTAGGATGGGGGCAATCGACGTCGTCGTCCATATTGTCGTCGATTGTCACATCGTCATTGGATATATATCATTTAATACGTATAAAAAAGTTACGCATACAAGGAGCCATATCAGACGCTTAGTATCTTTGGACGAAATTAATTTTGTGACTTTTTAAGACGATTGAGCCATGTCCGTCTGTCTGTCTGTCTGGCTGGCTAGCTGGTCAACACGATAACTGCCGTAAATCTTTGTCAATCACAGCGAAATTTTGTCGGTGAATATTATTTAGCCAAGGTTAGTTTTGGATTGAAAATGGGCGTTTTGACCACGCCCCTTCTGGTACCACCCATTCAAATTGACACATTTAGTAGGAAATCATGTTTCTTTTAAAACCTTTTCCTGGTAAATGTGATTAACTAAAACTCAATCATTGGTTAATAATCTGTAATTGTCTACATAAGTGGAGAAAATTGGCGATGTTACCACGCCCATTCTCGTATCTCCCATACAAACGTTTGGTGGTCGTCCGTGTTGCCAATGCGATAAGTCGCGTGAAACACTTCCGATTGTAATCAATCGCAAGCATGGTATTAGGCTTCATGTCATCAAACGCGAGTCACCGTTTAGGACAAGGGTGATTTTGCCACGCCCATTTTGGTACCTCCCATACAAAAGTTGTTCGGCCAGCCGGCTGTTCGGCCAGATAACTCCTGTAAAAGTTTGCCGATCACAATGATATTTTGGTAGTGACTATTATTTGTCCAAACTTCCAAACTAGCTTCAACTCAATCATGGGTTAATAATCTGTAAATGTCTACTTAACTGGAGAAAATTGACGAGGTTGCCACGCCCATTCTGGTACCTCCCATACAAAAGTTTGATGGTGCGAGAAGTCGCGTGAAACACTTCCGATCTTAATGAAATTAGATTATAAGCCTCATGTCATCAAACGCCAATCACCAACTAAGGCTTGGGTGATTTTGCCATGCCCATGTTGGTGCCTCCCATACATAAGTTGTTCAACCGGCAAGATAACTCCCGCAAAATCGAACCAATATTTATGAAATTTGGTAATAGACAAAATTTAGTCATGAGTGGTTTTGTCACATCCATTCTTGTACCTCCCATTCTGGTACCTCGCACACAAAAGTTTGGTGGACGTCCGTGTTGATGATGCGATAAGTCGCATCAAGACCAATCGGATACAGTTATATAGTCGTAGCCTAGTAGTAAAGTTAGGTCTAGTACTTCCCGCCTAACCGAAATTATGAAGGTCGGTTCCTCGCCTCTATTACATATAGTCAAGGATCATTGGTGCCGGTACTCGCCCATATTGTGTGGTGCGCGTTGGCATCGGCACCTATAATGACGCTATAATTCCGTCTTTTTGCCTCCGATACAATATCCCTGACGCACTTCGGAGGGGTGATTGAGTATGATCGTCGCCATGTACGATGAAACTAGCCAGTTATCCCGCTGGCCGTTTTCCAGCGAGAGGCTGATGGCGGTTATATCGCTATCACTAAAATTCTGCAATAAAAGAGCATTAAATTTGTTTTTAATGAGTATGCAAGAGCTTGACCTACCTGTGGTTGATAGGACGAAGGTCCTGTATCCATTGCACCTGATACCACATATACGATCATTGACCGTCCATGGTTCTTGTATCAAGGCCACATCGGCCCCACCCTTCGCAAGATGGAGCATGAGGTTGGCAGATGCTGCCTTACTGCGATGAAGATTTATCTGCAGGACTTTCATCGTCTACAGGATCTTCAAACTCCGGGTACTTCGATCACGGTTGTCTCGTGATCACCCTCGCTAGTGACGGACCCATCTCGGAGCCAGGCAGAGCGGGCCCACAGGTCGATGATGCTACCACTGTCGTCATCCAGTTGTGCTTCTTCAGCATCTACCGCCGTTTCAGGAGGCTTTCCAGCATTGACAGCTGCGACTTCCGACTTCGACTCGGCCAGTTTGCCACTCAGCGTATTCACTTTGTATACCCTGAGGGGTACACTCATGAACCCAAACCGAATTTGGCCTTTGGCCTCCTCTAGGGGTTTTAAGGAATCCTGGTTCAGGACCAAAACTACTTGCCGGGAGGTTCCTATGCACGGCTTTGAGTTTGGCCCCCGGCCAAACCTCACCTGCCCGACTCATGGCGGACTTATACAATCGAGCTGCTCGTTCATCAGACCAGCCCATAAGTTTAATACTTCCCTGGAACCATCCCGCGTCTTCGCAGATTGGCACATAACCAGGGTTGTCGTTTACGATGTCCATGAACACCGTCCTTCTGCGAGGCGTCATTTATTCATCCAAGACCACAACATGGACAACATAAACATTTTTTTGGTGTAATTCAACCTTTGATGAAGTTTGAGGGCGTTCATCGTACTTGGAACAGAATCTCTTTCGGTTGACATTGTTGTAAAGAATCCATATTTGATCTCTAGTGAAAATGCTTTACAAAAATGGTTTCTTTTTGTTGCGTTTGAGCAATTACTTCCTTAACCTCGCGCGGAACCCAAATATCAAGCTTTTTGACAAGTCAAGAACAAGACAAGAACACCGTTTGTGTTGATGTTCAATGGACGTGCGTGACACCTTCTCGAAGAGAGTCGTGTCGGCCAGATTCGATAACGGCTTTGATTTTGTCCTCATCAACCTCATTTCTTCTGTGTCCATTTTGATCGTAAAATTTCCAGGACAAAATCTTTTGAACCAGCTTTGTCATATTTCCGCGGCATTTGTTGTCTTTCGGAAATTAAAGAGCACAATATGACGAAAATTCTCATGTTGATCACCCATATACACAAGACGATTTAAATGAAAACTTACCACTGAAAATAATGTGACGTATCACAGATCTAAGTTTGAAATGTCAGCTGTGTAATTGTATAACACAGAAAACCGAAGTTACATTCTTGCCAACCCAAAATTTTCCCATTACTTGTTTTAAGGGATAGAGGAGAGCATCTCAGTAGCAGTGAGTCACTTTTATAGTTTTACACTCCCTATTTGGAACCTTCGGTGGCCGTCGGTGGTTCAATGGTAGTGTGCGCGGCTCTTGTGCTTGAGAACGTGGGTTCGATCCCTGGTCTGACCACCTTAAATTTCTTTCGACGGCGGTCACCTCGCTTAGTGACGGCGACACTATCGAGTAATTAGCCATGAAAAAGCTTTTCAAAATACCGTTCGGAACCGGTGTAAAATTGTTGGTCGCTATCAGTGAGTGTAAAACTAGAACGCGCACAGCTCACTGGTTTGTGAGAAGCTCTCCCTAATTCCTTCATGGGATGGAACGGGAAATCATTTATTTATTTGTTCCGGATGTTTTTTTGCGAAGAACTTTTGGGTGCTGTCACTACGAGACGGATCAATAAGTCCGTGACTTTTCGAACTTCCCTCGTAGTTATATGAAATGCAACACTGCTCCTGCTAATAGACCACCTCTTAATAGACTACTGTCTAATTTAGAGCAAGTTCCGTCATTTACTTTGCGTTTACCAGCTGTTCGAAACATAAAACCTCGTACAATGGAAAAAAGTGAATTTCGAGTGCTTATTAAACATTATGTTTTGCGAAAAAATACCGTCAATCAAACCAAGGAAAAGCTTGATAAATACTATGGGGACCCTGCATCGTCGATTTCTATGGAAGAAGGTGGTTTACTGACTTTCGTTGTGGTCGCACAATTACAAATGTCGCTGAACGTTCTGGAAGGCCAATTGAGGTCACTACACCCGAACATGTCGAAAAATCCACGATATGGTGTTGGCCGATCGAAGAGGAAAAGTGCATGAGATTGTTGATGACGTCATAGGCATTTCATATGACAATGTGGTTTCGATTTTAAATGATCAGTTGGGTTTAAGAAAGCAGTCTGCAAGATGGGTGCTGCGTTTGCTCACAATTGACCATAAACGTAATCGTGGGACAACTTCAAAGGATTGTTTGGAGTTGTTTAGCCGCAATTCGAAGGAGATTTTGCAGCGTTTTGTAACTGTGGATTGGACATGGATCCATTACAACACTCCGGAGACCCAGCAGCTGTCTAAACAATGGGTTTCTCCGGGTGAACAAGCTCCAGAGAAGGCCAATGTAAGATTGTCGGCCAATAAGGTGATGGCAACAGTTTTTTGGGATGCACGCGGGATAATACAAATCGATTACCTTCAAAAGGGCAAAACAATAATATTATATGGCGAATTATGCGGCGAATATTATGCCAACTTATTGGACCGATTTAACGAGGATTTAGCCAAGAAAAAAGTTATTTTTCATCAACATAATGCACGAGTGCACACGTGTGTAGTCTCAATGGAAAAATTGCATGAATTGGGCTACTAATTGGTACCTGATCCACCATATTCTCCGGATTTAGCCCCAGTGAGTATTTCTTATTTCCTAACCTAAAGAAATGGCTTGGTGGAAAGAGATTTAGCTCCAACGATGAAATTATTGATCAACCAAGTGCCTATTTTGTGGACCTCGAAAAATCAAATTTTTTGGAAGGGATACAAAAATTGGAGAAACGTTGGACTAAGTGTATTGAGCTAAAAGGAGATGATGTTGAAAAATGATTTTTTTTTGCAAAACAAAAACTGTGTTTCATTCAAAAAGTCACGGACTTCGACACGGACACGGTCTTTGAAAGAAATGCTATCGTGGTCAAAGCTGCTACTGAACCTACGTGTCCTACGTGTCCAAGAGTCTTGCTACTAACAGAAATAGTGGCATGCGACCTGGACTAACCTAATTTCTTATAATTCTTAAATTCTTATCATTTCCAACCCTTCTTCGTTGTGGTCGAATGGTTTTGCAGCCAGTTCAACTTTAAATTTGTTGTGTTTGATTGAACGAGTTACTATTTTGTGAAAGAACGACAACGATGATATGGCAGATGAATAGAATACGAAAACAATTTTATTGAAAGCGTAAATTTTTGCGTGGCCTTCAAATTACATTTGTATATCATTATTTCCCATTTAGTTTCAATATCCTATGACCCTTTTAACGCCTCTCAAAATTAATTTTAAACACTGACAAACCTCCTCGTAACACTCGAACAAGCTAATTACATTTGCTTACATTACTTTAGCTGCTTCGTATCAATACCCTCACTTTTGGCCCCCTTTCACATTTAAACGTTACCTGCTCTGTTAATGACCCATATAAAAATACACACACATACATACAGGCGAAAATAGTGGAAAATATTTGCAAAAAAAAACTTCAAAATGTCCATAAATACTTCAAAATATTATTAATACTTTTAAAGTTAACTAGCAAATAATGGTATCTTTTTGTTATTTGTTTGCTTTAAGCCAAGAAACAACTTGGCTTAAACTGCAAACTGCAGGCAAAAACAAAGCCAAAAACAAGAAAAAGAAAAAGTCAATGGATTGTAAAAACGTTATTATACCTCAAAGTGCGATACAATAAACAACAGACTGACTTCACTTCTGTATACTTTGTATGCATCAGGTCTATAATTTGTATTTGCATCTGCTTCTGCTTCTGCTCCGGCTTCTTTTTATTTGTCTTCTTCTGCTTCTATTACTACAATAGTGACGGCTGCTTTGTGTTGGCCATAATTTGTAGCTTTAGTTTCAGTTTCAGTTGGAAGACAACGAGCGACTTCAAAGTTGTATACAATTTATTTTAAATGATTATTATGGCAAATTGTCCTAACACCTCCTTTTGTATTGAGTGGTGTCAGAGCGTTTGAACACACAAAACGCTTCAAAATCAATGGGGTGTTATTTTGCAAAACGCCAAGCAGATGTTGTGATTATAATAAATTAAGGATTTTGTATAAAGTACAACAAAATATTTTATGGTGTTTTTCAAATAAAATAACCCAGCAAATACAGCTATATACCCCAATTTCTACTACGTTGCGTTCTAAAAAATAACACCATCACAGAATGAAAATGATATATCAAAGAAAACTGTTTTTCATTTTTTAACCCCCTCCTATTGCTATTTTTATGTATGTATAAACTTTAAAGGATGGAAAACAAAAAATGTACAAACATTTCGACAACATTCATTTACCGAAAATCGCTGCAATAATACTAAGCGAAAATTATAACTGCAATTTATATGACAGCCAAAGTTGGAGCAACAACACAACGCATACACCAACGCTTCTCCTGCCGGCAGCAACCAGCAATGTAATGGATAGCAACTTACAATGTTTTTCATTATTTTATAATTTATTTCATTTTCTTTGTTTTTTTTTTTTTGGTATAGGAAGAGTTTAAAGGAAACGGCCAAAATGAGAAATGTGAAAAAATTATAGTAAATTACAGAAAATGACTTATTTTGTGATTTATAGCGTAAACACAACGATAACGCAAATATTTGCATAATAAGCGAAAGATTTAAAAGTTTTGTCAAAATCGCTTAAAATCAACAACACTGTGATGTGATTTAGTATGTAAATCCTAACTGACTTTTACTCGTTGGCCAACAATGTTGCCATAGGTTATGAAAAAAGGATTATAGTTCATATTTCAGTTGTAAAGGTATAGAAAATGTTTATGGCTTAAGAGATTTCGTGAGAAAGTTTGATTTGAAACGTAAGACTTAAGCCACAAACTTGATTAGCTACAATACAAGTATTTCTATATGATGTAAAACGAAAGACTTAAGTAACAAACATAATGACAATTTTAATAAAGGAACTAAGAGAATAGGTTGTTGATGTAAAAATCTTACAAATTGGGCAGGTGTAAAATGAGTTTGTAAGTAATTGATGTAAGAAGTACTTCGTTCGAGACAAATCTTTCTACAGCCCAATCTATGAAGACAATAAATACTGTTAGATAGGTAAATGGTATCATAAATAGTTCCCGAATATTGTGGGTCATCTGAAATTGGATAGGGGAGTTTGTTACTAAATTTAACCTCCTTGACCCAAAAGAATCCAAACACCGCTGGAAAGACCAGGCAGAAGAATGCCTCCGTATGCTTGGTGTTGCCAACTAACTAGAAAAGGCGAAGGATAGAATATGTTGAAATTTGTTTAATTTGTTTGTTTAATTAATATGTGTAAGACGTCAATAAAAGTAAATTATAGACCCAAAAGAATTGAACTAAAGTCAAAATATAACTTTTCTGCCAATATTTTCTGGTGAGATACAATCCGTTCATTTATACACTAATTATAAATATAATCTGTTCGCTTATACAGAAATTACCAGAAAAGGAATACAAAATATCGCCACTGAATCTTGAAACCCGAATCTTAACACAAGCATGTTACAAACAATGTTACCCAGTTGGTTTTAATGAAGACTGTCATAAGTTCAGCCATTTACAGGGAATTTCGTTACTTACTAACATATCCGGTATCGAACAACTCCCCGGTGGTCAGGGACCTTAAAAACGAAGATACCATATTTCGACAACCAGTTCGATCTTTTGCCTTATCTTCCCAGTTGGCAATACCAAGAGTACGCAAGGAATTGGTCAACCTGATCCCTCCAGCGGAGTCTTGGTCTTCCTACTTTTCGTCTTCCTTCGAGTTTGGTTTCGAAAACCCTTCGTATTGGTTTGTCTTCAACCATTCTACTGACATGGACTACAAGCGCAATCGGGTTATTTTCATCCGCGTTATTTTTTTCCACTGAGCCATACAGCTCATGGTTCATGCGTCTCCGGTACTTGCCGTTGTGCGCTTTTTTTTCTCGAAGACTGTTTGTGATAAGACCCAGGATTCTGCGCCATAAAGCAAGACAGGTTGTACGAGAGTCTGGTATACCTGGAATTTTGTTACTCGAGAGAGGGCTTTATCTCTAAAGTGTTTGCTTAGCCCAAAATAACCTCTATTCGCAAGCACAATTCTCCGCTTGATCTCAAGGCTGACGTTCCTGTTTTTGTTTACGGCAGATCCGAGGTATATATATTCGTCCACCACCTCGAAATTATAACGGTTGTCGACGTTCTCGATTTGGTCTAATCGCGTGGAGGCCCCGCTCGTTGAAACCAATAATTTTGTCTTGTCCTCATTTGCTATCAGACCCACTTTTGCTGACTCCTTCTCAATTGTCGAAAAAACCGCAGTAACTTCTCTAATTGTGCGCCCAATGATATCGATATCATCAGTATACTCGAGCAGCATGAGATTTTTGCTGCTGATGGTTTTATTCATATTGACTGCAGCTTTTCTCATCATGATGCCCAGTAAGATGTTACAGAGATCGCATGATAGGGTGTCGTCTTGCCTGATGACTCGCTTAGTTTCAAAATGTGTGGTAAGATCCTTACCAACTTTCTCTGCGGATTTGGTGTTCGTCAAGGTCATTCATTCGCCTTATAATTGACAAATATGTGATAGATGTCGATTTGTTTTTCATGGATCTTCTCCAGAATAAGGCGTATCGTGAAAATCAGGTCAATTGTCGATTTTCTAGGCCTGAAGCCATACTGGTATGGTCCAATCAGGTCAGCGATGATTGGTTTTAGTCTGTCGCACATTACACTTGATGGAACCTTATACGTTATGGATAAAAGGCTTATTTCACGGTGGTTGGCACAAAGACTCAGGTCGCCTTTTTAAATACGGGACATATTACAATGAGACTCCAATCGCCGGGCATGCATTCATCTAACCAAATTTTGCTAATGAGCATTCAAAAGCTAATCCGTCTGTCTGTACCAACTATGCCGGTATCAGTCTTTTATCCATCGCATATAAGGTCTTGTCGAGGGTATTATATGAAAGATTAAAGCCAATTATTGAAAACTTATTTGGACCTTATCAGTGTGGTTTTCGACATGACTGACTAAATATTCACGCTACGCCAAATCCTGGAAAAGAACCACGAAAAGCAAATCGATAAATACCACCTTTTTGTCGATTACAAAGCTATTGTCGATAGCCCCACAAGGGGAAAACTGTACGAAGCTATGTCTGAACTTGGGATTCCGGCAAAACTGATCCGCCTCTGTAGAATGACGATGACCAACACCAAATTAGCAGTGAAAGTAGGGAAAGACCTCACTGATCCATTCTGTACCAAGCGAAGACTGAGGCATGGTGACACACTTTCGTGCAATGTCTTCAACATCTTAATGGAGATAATAATGAGAAAAGCTGCAGTAAATACGAACAAGATCAGTAACACGAAAAGCTATATGTTGCTGGCGTCTGCTGACGACATAGACATCATTGGGCGAAATTTGTGAGAGGTTACTGCAGTATTTTCAAGAATCGAAAAGGCATCAGCGAAGGTGGGTCTTGCTGCTAATGAGGGCAAGACAAAATTGATGGTGTCAACGACTAGAGAAACCTCTCGACTTGGTCCGCACTTGAACGTCGACAACGGATTTAATCTTGAAGTGGTAGATGATGTCTACCTTGAAGTTGTCTACCTTGGATCCGCCGTGAACAAGGACAATAACGTCAGCTTGGAAATAAATAGGAGAATTGTGCTTGCAAATAGATGCTACTTTGGGCGTAGCTAACAGTTTAGGAACAAAGCTCTCTCTCGACGGACAAAAGTCTAGCTATATCAGACTCTCATTTTACCTGTCTTGACATATGGCTCCGAAACTTGGGTCATATCGTAAGCGGGTGAAAAACACCTGGGAGTATTCGAGAGAAAAATTCTCCGTTATATATATGGTTCTATTAGGGAAATCGGCGAGTACCGACGTCGTTGGAACCAAGAGCTATATAATTTATATTCTGACGTAGACATAGCTAGGCGAATCAAATTAGGCCAGTTGCGGGTTCTAGGCCATGTTATCAGAATGGATGAAGATGAACCAGCACTAAAGGTTTTCGATAACGTACCCGATGGATGCAGGAAAAGAGGACTACCAAGAGTCTGCTGGAAATACCAGGCAGAAGAATCCCTCCATACCCTTGGTGTTACCAACTGGCGAGATAAGGCGAAGGATACAACCACTTGGAGGAATATGTTGAAATTTGTTTAATTTGTTTGTTTAATTAATATGCGTAAGACGTCGGACCTCATGAAGTTGGAAAATAGTAATAGAAGTAAAAAGTCAAACAACAAGGAGACAAAAAAAGCAGTAGATCTTCAATTCATGAAAACCATGCTTGCAAACATATACATGTTTCCAACAATATATTGCTGGGGCCGTTTTTTTCATCGTACATAGGGTTAACAGTCAGGACCGCCATCAGTTTACTTGTAAAACGGTATTTACGCAAGCTAATCTACACTCTTGGCTTAGCAACATATTGCAGGAACCATATACATGTTTGCAATTATTGTTTTCTTGAATTGAAGATGTGCTGCTCTTTGGTTCTTTGTTGTCTGTCACGTTTTATTTTCAGCAGTTGACCACCTTCGGGTCACAAAAACATATATTATAACCTAATAATCATTGTGTCTCCAACATGTAATATTGAGTAGCAAACACAATGTGTTTTGACACAAGCATACTGTATTTGCGACAAGCTACATTTTATACTTGTGACCAAACACATTGTGTTTGCTATTCAATATTACATATTGGAGACACAATGATTAATTGGTTAAAATATGGGCATTTCCACAGAAAGTGCCACCCTATGTCGCATCACGTCACCGTCGGAAATTGTTTATATTTTAGGATCATGAAGTTTGATTGTTTTCTATTCGTGTATTAAATACAGAATGTAAGAAGCTCTATATTTAATAACAGATGAGAAAACAATCTAATTAACTGGTCTTAAAAAATAAGCAGTTAACGAGGGTGTCGTGATGTGACAAAAGGTGGACCTTTCTGTGGAAATGCCCATATATGCTTTAGTGGCCCTCATGTGACTTTGCTTGTTGAAAACTGCTGAAATTAAAAACGTATGAAAACACAACGAAACTAAAAAACCAGCAGATCTTCAATTTATGTAAACAATGTTTGCAAACATATTCTTGGTTCGTGCAATATGTTGCTTGGGCCGTTATTTATCAGCGTGTAGGGTTATAATCCTGAGATTGAATCTTTATATTTAAATAGTTCCTAAAGTCTAGGAAATTTAAAAAAAAAAATAGCAGTTGTATTACAAATTTCATGTGGCATCTGTACAACACGTTCGTTTCCTAAATCTTTTGTTCTTAAGTTTTTTATTTTAATAGTCATGAATTCCAATTACAGATAAGATGTTTTTACTTTGAAATATGATATCTTTAAAGTTGATCTGTAGATCTTTGAGTCTTTATAAATTCCATATAATGTCATTGACTTTTGGGAGAGAAAAAACAGACCGACCACCTGTCTCCAACTCTAGTTCGTCAATATTTGTACAATGATGAATACAATTTTCCTACATTTGAGGTTAGTGACAGCTATTCCGTTTGCCAACTGTCTTATATCATAGTAATGAATTTTTGTAATACATAGTATGCCTTTATGTACAAATGCAAAAACCACAACATCTTTGACTTTCCTGTATATCATAAATATGATTGGCATTATATATTTCATCTATTGCTCCGCTGGGGTTTTCATATCATCATAATCAGACGAAGATGCGGCATAGACTTTAATGTAAGCGGCGCATAATGTAGGCATCAAAGTGTGGCATCAATATATCAGATGAAGATGATTGTGGCGAGGAGAGTGAAGATGATAGGGAAGATGATAAGGATGATGAAGATGGTAATGCTGATGATAGTGAAGATGCTAATGATGATGATGATAATGATAATGATTATTAACATCATGACGTTAATCGTGTTGATAATGCTGATTATAATGATGATGATAATGTTGTTGATAATGATGATAATAATCATGTTGATCATGATGTTTATAATGCTGATGATAATGGTGTTGATAATGATGTTGATGTTGATGAGCGATTTTATGAGCGTTACATCTCCAATTGTAATTATGCGGTTTTATACTTTGAATTTATTGCGTTTTTTTTTCCATTTGCTTTTGCTACTTTTTAGTCACTATTTTGATGTTATTTTGTTGTTGTGTTAAACCACAAAGACTAACCAATAAATTGACAGATTTTGTTGCAACAAACTTCCGCAGTGAATGTTTTTCATATGGAATATTTAAAGATATATGAAAATTAGGGGAAATCTAACGAAAGTTAAGGCTAAATGAAAGTGTTGTTTGGTTGAAAGCAAAATAAAGATCATAAACAAATCCATATTATGGTTAACAAAACTCTAACACTACAAACAAAAGACTTAAGAAACAAACTTGTTTGAGGAAACATAATGGCTAACACAATTTTATGTGATGATTGTTAACAAACTTGGATCGAATGAAAAAATGGGTACATTCTTAAACAAAATATGGAATGAATTAAAAGTAGACGTATGTTTTGCAGATAGTGTTAATGGATTCCAAAATTTCACAAGTTTGCATTCGATCGATTAATACAATGAGGCATAAATTTAGCATATGGATTTTAAAATTATTTACAGAAAATATGCAACAAAATATTATTCAGTAAGACAAGTCAATGTATAACTGCTGCAGCTACATTAAATGCAAAACCCAAACGAAAAATGCAAATCAAATTAAATCAATACTACAAATTTCAACACAAACACATCACAATGGATATAAAATCCTAACTAAAATCATTCGAAAAAAAATTATCAAAACTCATTAAAAAAAAAAATTGCCAAAGTTATACAGAACTCAATCAAAATCGATTAGTTTAAATCAAATTTATAAAACCCAAAAAAAAAACACGAAACAACTCATGACTCGCCCTCCAAACAGTTATTGCAATCATTCAAATCCAAACGCCAGACAACACGATTAGACTGTGGTTATCTTAATTTTAATAATTGCATAAAAGTGATGGCCATTAATAATATTTATCTCACAACTTCAATTGTACTATTCCCATAATATCATATGGACAACGAACGAAAAAAAAATCATAAACCAATTCGCATCGAAGGAAGATCATTAATAATGATTATCTTATATTTAATATCATTGTTTGTTTGATCCGGTACTTGATATGATTGAATCCATTAAGATATTTGCTTCAGGCTGATGGATGTATTAATTTTAGGATCACGATGGGCTATTGCATCTTTATTAAATAGAAATGGGTAAAACCCCCATAGAAACAACACCACCTTCCAACTGAAACATTTTTTAAAATAACTAAACTAAATAAATAATTTACAAATCTTTTCTCTAAATAATCCACAATTCGGTACAAAAATTTTATTTGCAACTGAGAATTTATTCCGAACAAGTTGTTCAAAGTATCGGGTGCTTTTTCTCTGTTTATAAACGCAGATAACTTTAAGTTGACATCCCTGTTTGCTGTCACAACCGATTTGACAGTTCTCGCTGTTCTCGTTTTGGGTATAGTTTAGTTTCGTAATTCATTTTGAATTGATACATGCTGGATTAACGTTTTCAAATTATTCAAGTTTATTTTGAAAAACATTTGTCAATACTAAAAAATCATCGAATTTTATGAAAATTTTATCGTACCCGTAATCGCCCTTAAATCCTTGACAACCACAGGCAACCATGTTTCCCCCAGGGTTTTAGTCCCTATCTGTGGCGCACGCGTAGCCCTGGGAGATTTACAGATAATATTAGTGGCAAATGGATGAAACGGGTCGATAAAAGGGTCGCACCTTAACTTTTAAAAAATTTAATGTCGAATTTTAACGTGCGTACCTGGACCAAACATACGTTTGGGAAATATAAAGCACACATAGGAAAAATTAAAAAAATCAATGAGCGTTCGAACTCACGGGCGATGTGGTAACACCTTTTTGTTACACGTTATATGTTCGATTTCTATGAAAACAGTAGTAAATGTAACATTGGAAAATAAAACAAACGAATGGGCCTATTCGGAAATGCAATAACTGTTGCAGATGCTTGTTGGTTGCGCATTTTGTTTGCAATTACGGTCTCAAAACACCTGCAAAGTTGTCAGATGTTGCATTTACGAACGTGCTGCGCATCAGTTGCAGAGCAGTGATGCATTTCCGAAAAGGCCCAATAGTTTTTGTGCTGAAGGCTCTTTTGCTATTGCACTTTCTTTTTTCTTACATCTTCTTTAACGTTAGATGTAATATTGTTAAAATAAATATAGCAATATTTAGCTCACTGAAATAGTTGTTTTTGTTTTGTCGTAAACAGAGCGACGACAAAAAGTATTGAATAGTATAGAGAACTTATTCTTTCCGCTCTTACGTAGAAAGTCTGAGTAAAGGAACATACTTACTTACTTACTTATCCGGTCTCGGACAACCCCGGGGGGTCAGGGACCTTACAAAAAGTGTACGCAGGGATTCGTCAACCTGATCCCTCCAGCGGAGTCTTGGTCTTCCTATTTTTCGTCTTCCTTCGAGTTCGGTTTCGAAAACCCTTCGCGCTGGTTCATCTTCATCCGTTCTACTGACATGGCCTAGCCAGCGCAATCGCGTTATCTTGATCCGCTTAACTATGTCAATGTCAGGATAAAGCTCATACAGCTCATGATTCATGCGTCGCCGATACTCGCCATTGTGCACTATAGTGCCATAAATTTTTCGGAGTATTTTTCTCTCGAAGACTCCTACAGATGTTTCGTCTGCTTGGGATAGGACCCAGGATTCCGCGCCATAAAGCAAGACAGGTTGAATGAGAGTCTGGTACAGCTGGACTTTTGTTACTCGAGAGAGGGCTTCATCTCTAAAGTGCTTGCTTAGCCCAAAATAACATCTATTCGCCAGCACAATTCTCCGCTTGATCTCAAGGCTGACGTTGTTGTTTTTGTTCACGGCAGATCCGAGGTATATAAATTCGTCCACTACCTCGAAGTTATAACGGTTATCAACGTTCACGCTTTGGTCTAATCGCGTGGAGGCCCTGTTCGTTGAAACCATTAATTTTGTCTTGTCCTCATTTACCGTCAGACCCACTTTTGCTGACTCCTTCTCAATTCTCGAAAAAACCGCAGTAACTTCTCTAATTGTGCGCCCAATGATATCTATATCATCAGCATACGCGAGCAGCATGTGACTTTTGCTGCTGATGGTTTTATTCATATTGACTGCAGCTTTTCTCATAATGATCTCCATTAAGATGTTAAAGAGATCGCACGATAGGGTGTCGCCTTGCCTGAGGCCTCGCTTAGTTTCGAAAGGTTCGGTAAGATCCTTACCAACTTTCACTGCGGATTTGATGTTCGTCAAGGTCATCCTGCAAAGGCGTATGAGTTTTGCAGGAATACCAAGCTCAGACATTGCTTCATAGAGTTTCTCCCGTATCGGACTATCGAAGGCCGCTTTATAATCGATAAATAGATGATAGGTGTCGATTTGTTTTTCGTGTGTCTTCTCCAGGATTTGGCGTAGCGTGAAAATCTGGTCAGTTGTCGATTTTCCAGGCCTAAAGCCACACTGGTATGGTCCAATCAGGTCAGCGATAATTGGTTTTAGTCTTTCGCACATTATACTTGATAGAACCTTATATGCTATGGATAAAAGGCTTATTCCACGGTAGTTGGCACAGATACACTGGTCACCTTTTTTAAATATGGGACATAGTACACTGAGACTCCAATCGCCGGGCATGCATTCATCTAACCAAATTTTGCTAATGAGCTGATGCATGCATCTTATCAGCTCATCGCCGCCAGCCGGTAATCCATCGGCTCCTGCGGCTTTGTTGTTCTTAAGCCGGGCTATAGCTGTTCTGACCTCGTCTTTGTTAGGATGGGGGCAATCGACGTCGTCGTCCATATTGTGACCGATTGTCCCATCGTCATTGGATATCTCAGGTACTTGTAGCGAGGAGAAATGTTCTCTCCATATTCCCAACATGCTCTGCACATCTTTACAGAAGGGGGGCCCTGAACCATGTCCATTAGTTCCGTTTTTAACTTTTTGGTAGAATTTTCGGGCTTCGTTCTGCCTTCTGTATGTCTCAATTTTCTCACTCTCGCGCTTTCTCCACTGCCGTTTCTTACGCCTAAAGAGACGGTTTACCTCCTTTCTCTTCTCCCTATACCGCTCAGTTGCAGCTCGCGTTGCAATTGACTGAAGCATTACCATACGTGCAGCGTTCTTTTCGTCATTTGCTATGCGACACTCTTCATCGTACCACGGTTTATTGCGAAGCGGTTTTTAGAAACCAAGTACGGTTGTTGCGGCAGTTATTATAGAGTCGGAAATGGGTTTCCACTGCGCATCAGGATCGTCATCGGGAGGGGGTGGGTTCTGTGCCAAAAGTTGCGAGAGCTTCCTTGAGTAGGCTGTGGCTACCTCTGGTAATTGCAGCTTTCCGATGTCCAGCTTCCTCTGCGTCTGGTTTCGTACGATTTTCGCTCGACTTAATCTTGTGCGAACCTTTGCTGCTACCAGGTAGTGATCAGAATCGATGTTAGCTCCTCTGAACACTCGTACGTCCATTACACTGGATGAGTGCCTTCCATCAATTACCACGTGATCAATTTGGTTCTTAGTTCTTTGATCAGGGGATACCCAAGTAGCCTTGTGGATGTCTTTATGCTGGAATCTTGTACCACTAATGACCATGTTTTTTGCCGCGGCAAAGTCAATCAGTCTCATACCGTTGTCGGAACTGTCAGCATGTAGACTGAAATTACCAATAGTTGGACGAAATACATTTTAGCTGCCTACTTTGTCATTAAAATCTCCTAGTGCAATCTTAATGTCATGGCCAGGGCAGCGGTCATACGTTTCCTCTAGGAGCTCATAGAATATGTCTTTGGCATCATCATGTTTCTCTTCTGTCGGGGCCTGCACACAAATTAGGGAAATATAAAAATATTTCGCTTTTATGCGGATTGTGGCTATTCGTTCACTCACAGGATTGAACCTAGAGACTAGATGTCGCAGTCTTTTGCCAACTACAAATCCGCAACCAAATTCATGTTTTTTTCATGGCAACTGTGCAGCCATGTCCTGTCCATCGCATTTCCTGGATAGCGGTAATGTCAGCCCTATAACTTTCGAGGACATCTGCCAGTTGGATACTTGCACCGGATCTATATAGAGTTCTTACATTCCAAGTGCATATCCGTAAATCATGGTCCTTATAACATTTGCGGGGGTCGTCAACAAATAGGGGTTGTTTATGTTTTCTTGTTGGTTTACGTATTTTCACTGCCATTATGAACGGTGGCGGGAGGCAAACCCAGCCCACATAAGAGAATCTTATTCTCTTTATAGAATACTAGCAAATCCGGCAGACTTCGTCCTAAATTTTAGTAGGGGGAAAAACAAAAAAACCAAATAGCCTATATCCCCCTGTGATAATGTAGCATTATACTGAATTTTTAAAATCTGATGAGTAGTTTAGAAGATTACCCCCTACATACAAACTAACAAACTGACAAAAATTTCCTCTCTATAATATTAGTATAGATATAGATTTCAATATAAATGCACTATTTCGACAATGTTATTACATAGAACAATACAAAAAGCATAAATGTTTCAAAGGCATTAATGTTTCACATCAAAATTATGAATGGACCAAGTTATGACAAAAGGAGGGTAATACGTTTCCAATCATTCGCCAGATGTCGCCAGTGCTTTACAATTCGTTCCATGAGTTCTCTATACTATTCACTACTCCTTGCCTTGCTTGGTTGTTCGCTGCCACTACATCAATACCATTATACTTATTTTCAGGCAGAGACTATTGATGTACAACAACCACGTATGAGATGCTAACGCTGTGTGTTGTTCGCATGTGTTCACTTTGATAGATTGCCCTACCCGTGCCTATAGATGTTAGGACATCAAAACAATTTGATGCTACCATTTTTTGCGGCGTGGCCGTCGGTCTTGCAATGGTTAGTGTGCGCGGCTGTTGTGCGAGAGAACGCAGGTTTGATGCCTGCTCTCAACACCTTTCACTTCTTTCGACGACGGCCACCTCTCTTTGTCACGCGACACTGTCAAGTAATAAGCCATGAAATAGCTTTTCAAAAAATCGTTCGGAACCGGTGTAAAACTGTAGGTCTCAATCAATAAGTGAAAACGGGAAAGCGTACAACTCTGTGATTGGGAGAAGCTTTCTCCTATCCCTTCATGGGATGTTATGGGACACCATTTTTTTTTTATTAATAGACATACAGATTTCAGAAAGGAATTTTGCAAATGTATTGCTATTATTCGTGGCCATAACTATTTCAGATTTAGCCACAGATCTTCATCAACGGTTGTTTGGAATGATCCTACTAGTTGAGTTTAGATATTCAAGCTCGAGTCCATTCTATTGAAGTATTAAACAAACGTTTTTATTTTAACAAAATGTTTATACAATGAAATACAAAATCGGAATGAAAAATATTTGAAATGAACATGACAATATTATAAAAGTAAAATCAAATTGTGAACCCAGGTAATAGTATATAAAAACTTATAAAGTATTTATAGCAGAAGTACAACATTTTAATACCACTACAATACTCCCCCTTTTGAAAAATGTATGTCCAATAGATTAAATGTAACTCGTTTTGTGTTGTTTTCTTTTTTAATGTCACTATTCTGCTCACGACACTCTACATACACAGGCTTTATCCTATCTATCGATATCGTTCTAATATTGGCATCTACTTGAAGTTTAAAATACTTGTCATTCCTTTCGATCACTCGATAAGGCCCCTCGTATAGCTTATGCAATGTCTGTTTCTCCCCGACTCTCATAAATACGTATTTGCAACTCGAGATATTTTTGGGTATGTACACATCATTTTCCCTTTTCCATGATGTGACAAATTGGAACGAACATTCCTAAAATGATTTTTTAATGAATTTATGTAATCAAACAGCGTCGCGCTAGTGTTTGTCGTTACAATTTCGCCTGGTAAACGTAAATTTTGGCCATAGACCATTTCGGCAGCAGTGGCTTGCAGATCCTCTTTAAATATTGAACGCAATCCGAGAAGAATTATAGGTAGTAGTTCACTCCACCTTTGAGATTTACCGCTCGCCATCACTGCTGCTTTAAGTTGCCTGTGGAATCTTTCAACCATACCATTGGCCTGGGGATGAAATGCTGTGGTCCTTATTGTGTGACTGCCCAAACATTTAGCCAGCTCTACGAACACCTTCGATGTGAACTGCGATCCCCGATCAGTACTTATCTGAAGCGGTACGCCGAAAAGACTAACATAATATGTGAATAACGTTTTTGCTATTCTCAGTGCTGAAATGTCTCTAATTGGGTATGCCTCCGGCCAACTGGTATGCCTATCAATAATCGCTAAAATGTACCTATAATTTCCCGACGGGGGTAAAGGACCAACTATATCTATATGCACGTGTTCAAACCTACCTTTCGGAATTTCTATTTTAACTACTGGTGATTTTGTATGACCTCCAACTTTCGATCTCTGACAGTTCAAACATTCTTTCAACCATGTGTTAATCTGTTTACTCATATTAGGTCAGTAATACCGTTGATTGATCAGTCGTCGAGTAGCTTGGGTACCCGGATGTGATATTGAATGCAATTTATCGACCACAACCTTGCGTAGATTTTCCGGATCATATGGACTTGATGAACTTAAGGATATTTCACACCACAATCGAATCCCAATAATAGAAACATTCATTAACTTTAAATTAAGGAAATTGCCTTCTTTCAGTAAAAGTTTTCCCAACTCTTTGTCTTTTTGTTGTTCTGAGTGTAAAGTTTTTATATTTAAATCCACGCTTTGAAATGCATTTACTTCACATGACCTCGAAAGCGTATCCGCAACTTCGTTAGCGTCTCCGCGAACATGTTGTATGCCATTTGTAAACTGTGAAATGTAGTCTAAGTGCGAAGTTTGTCGAGGGCTTCTCTCTGTTTTTTGATTCCAAAGCAAATACTAATGGTTTATGATCCGTATAAACTGTGAATTGTCTTATTTCTAACAAATACCTAAAGTGTTTCATATTGGAATATATTGCCAGTAATTCACGATCAAACGTACTATATTTTAGTTCTGTATGAGACAACTTTTTGGAATAAAAAGCTAAAGGTTCTGTAATTTTACCTCGTACTTGATGCAAGACTCCTCCAACTGCAATGTTAGAGGCATCCGCTGTCATAGTTAATTTATACTTCCCATCGAAATGGTTCAACAAAACCTGCGAAGCAAAACAATTCTTTTTATGGTCGAACGCGACTGCTGTATTAACGTCCCAATCTATGTCTTTTCCCTTCACTTTCAATGCCCGTGTGATCATTTCGTAGATTGGACTATAATATTCCTCGAGTTTTGGAATATATCTATGGTAATAATTTACCATTCCGATAAACTTTTGCAACAATTTAACCGATGTCGGCCTCTCAAAACTACGAATGGCTGAAACTTTATCCTCGGATGGCTTAATACCTTGCACGGATACATTATGTCCTAGAAACTATACACTTCCAACACCAAACACGCATTTACCTGGTTTGATATTTAGACCGTATTCTTATAACCGTTTAAATACTATATCTAAATGCTTCATATGTTCTTGTTCATCACTGCTCGGAATAAGCACATCATCGATGTATACAAATACAAAGTCGAGGCCATTTAACACTTCACTAATATGCACCTTTGAAAGGTTTGAGCTGAATTTCTTAAACCAAATGGCATGCGTATGAATTCAAACATGCCAAAAGGTGTTGTGATTGCCGTGTTATAGATATCTTCTTCTGCCATTGGTATCTGGGTGATAGGCTCTTACTAAATCTATCTTAGAAAATATACTCCTGTTTCTCAAGTTCATGTTCAAATCATATACGTGCCGTAACGGGTACCTATCCGGTATCGAAACTGATTTGGAACCTTCTTTGGGCTTCGTAAAAAGGAACGATCCACTTGTTGTCAATTTATGAACTGTTGAATGTTTCATCGGTTTTGACAAATCGGATTCTGCTATCAAGCTCGGGTATTGTCTCAGTAACTGAGTATATACTGCAACTTTTCGAGAAAGCATTGACCGAAAGGTGTGTCAAAGGATCTATTAAAGATTTATGTTTAATATCAATTAATAAACCATATTTATGCAAAAAATCAGCTCCTATTATACGTTTTTCTATATTTGCAATTGTAAACCTAAATTAACATTTAACATTTTTCTACCGTATGTGGGAATGCTTGACTCGTTTGTTGCTGTCAAAATTATATTCGTACTTTTAAATTTTGAGGAAGGTAACATCGAAATATCCGCTCCGCTATCTACTAAAATGTTAATGTTATTTTCCTTGTCATATATAAAAGGACAACGAGTTAGTAAATCAATTTGCCCAACGTCTGTCGCCTCGACACTAGGACCTTTTAGTTTGACGACTGATTATTCGTTTCGGTAAAGGCACAAGGTTGTTGTTGCTTGTTCTCTACCAAGTTCTCTACCACTTTTCCAAGATCCGAAGTGTTTGATACCAATTGTGGTGTATTTATCGGTTTTTTCAATAAGAGCGCTACAAAAGTTTTTTTTTAAATAAAACAAAACCGGTTTTAGATACCAATGAAATTCTTTATTCCTGTGAAAGTACGTTTGATGCCATTATGTATGGAACTCGATTTCTTTTGCATGGCCACCACGGGCACGCTTGCAGAAGTCCAGACGCTGAACCCAATTTTCGACGGTTTTCAAGCATAAATCGGCCGATACTGATGCAATTTCACGTTCGATATTCGTACGAGGTTCATCAATCGTCGCTGGATTGTTAACATAGACCATAGACTTGACGTAGCCCCACAGAAAATAATCTAACGGCGTCAAATCGCACGACCAAGGCGGCCATTCGACTGGGCCATTTCGTGAGATAACACGTTCACCAAACTTGGTTTCCAATAAATTGATTGTGGCATTCGCTGCGTGGCTTGTGTCGCCGTCCTGTTGGAACCACATGTCCTCCAAGTCCATATTATCCAATTGGGGCGAAAAATATTCGGTTATCGTTGAACGGTAGCGATTCGCATTCACAGTAATGTGCCGGTCTTGATCATCACGGAAGAAATACGGCCCAATGACGCCGCCGGCCCATAAACCGCACCAAACCGTAATTTTTTCGCACCAAACCGTAATTTTTTCGGGATGCAATGATGCCTCATGGATTACGTGTGGATTGCTGTCTGACCAATAACGCATATTTTGCTTATTGACGAAACCATTCAGCCAGAAATGAAATTCAGAATTCAGAAATTGGACGTAGCGCTCTTCAAGTTGAGGCCACTGACTCCAAATTTCGCTAGTAAATTTTAATAATTTCGACTCGTTGTTGGCTCGTATATCATTCCATGATGAAATGGCAAACCTTACTGAAGATAAATGTCAAAAGAGCGGGAAAAAATATGGCGTCGTTTCGATTTACTTTTTTAGCGTCTCTGTTGAAAAACCCTTTATATTAGAATGCTTAATAGAACATAATTCGTCTCCTTGTAACACTTCCCAATGGTTATCAGCTAGTCTAGTTATTTGTTCAATATCCGAAAAGTTTGATCCCGCCAACGCCACATTCAAAGTTTTAGGCAGCTTCCTAAGCCGTAACTCTTTCAACACATTTGTACTAAAATTATTCCCCCCAGTAACAACAGCGAACGGTAAAAGTCTGACGGTCTTGTATCTCCAATTTCTGTATCCGATAAAAGCTTGTCTAAACGCCTGCTCTCACTAATTGTACAAGGTGGCGCAAAAGTAATCCTCCTATCAGAAAATGCTATTAATTTTGCGATTGGCCACTAATGTCAGTTCTGTTTTGACATTTGTGTAGTAAACACATGCGAAATACACGTTAATAAACAAGGTTACGCTACACCGCTCCAGAACGCGTAATATTGCTGACTATTTATTTGACCAATAATCGGTCGGTGACTTTGGCACAATGTGAATTTGGTCGCAGATTTCCTGGCCGTCCAACGCCTACTGGTGAAACACTGCGACGTTTAGCCGCTCGCCTCGAGGAGACTGGCACAACACGAGATGCTGCCAGGCGTGGCAGACCCCGGAGTAGCCGTTCTGCAGAGAATATTGCTGCTGTAGCCGAGGATGTCATGGAAGCGCCGTCGACATCGACCAGACGAAGTGCCACGCTACAGAGCAATGATCAACGAGTTCTTTTTGCCGCAACTTGATGAATTGGGATTGGAAAACATGTGGTTCTAAAAGGACGGTGCAACGGCACACACTGCACGTGCCACAACCGATATGCTGAAGGATGCATTTCGCGGGCGCCTAATCTCCCGTTTTGGCGATTTGCACTGGCCAGCAAGACCGCCTGATTTGACCGCTCCAGACATCTTTTTGTGGGGCTTTTTGAAGTCGCGGGTTTATGTCAACAAGCCTCAGACTCTTGCAGCTCTTAAAGACAATATCCGTCAAGAATGTGAGGACCTATCGCCGGAAGTTTTGGCCAAAGTGATGGAAAATGCCATAAAAAGGGCTCAAATGACAATCAACTGTGGCGGCGGCCATTTACATGACATCATATTCTCGACTTGATGTAAAAAAAATTAAAAGACCAAATAAAAATAATCCACAAGAAGAATCAAAGTTTTTAATTTTTTTTTTTAAATTACAGCCAAAAAAACATCGGAAGTTTACTTTTGCGCCACCTTGTATTTCGTTCAATTAAAGTGATCTTCAATTTACTATAACGCTCCTCTAATGGCGGATTTTGAACGACATCAAGCAATGACATTATAATTTCCTGTGGCAAAGCTGTAACGACTCATTCAAATTTGGTTCTATCAGCAATGACAGTATAATTTCCAGTGGCAAAGCTGTATCGACACATTCAAATTTGGTTCTATCCGCCGTGATCCCCCGAGTTGCAAAATGCATTTCAGCATGTAAAAATCATGCTTCAGGACAAGTTGTCCAAAACTGGGGAAGCTTTATTACCACAGCTGTTATTTGAGCTTCAGAACGAACCACTGGAGGATCTTGAGAAGCATGCAAAAAGCCATAAAGTATGTGTATTTAAATTACTAGGAGGATTTCCAAGGTGAGATTGTATATCTGAATCGCGGTTTAACGCGTTCGAATTTGTTCTAGGAGGTGAATGCAGCAACATGCTGTATTCAAGAGAGGACGTTTACAATGATTTTAATAATGTTTGTAATTGTAACATATAGATTTATAAATATAACGATAAAAAAAAATAAATAAAAATTATAATATTTATGACAAAATTATATCCTTAATAATTCCTTTGGCGCCAGAACGGATTTAAAACTTACAGGACTCGCAAATTGGTAGTATTATTGTCCTTATGTTGCTTGTGGTATGGAAAATTGGTAAGCTTGCTTTTTGAGTATAAAAATTGGTACCTCACCTTGAAGTGGCTTGGGTCTTGACACATATATTTAATTCTTCAGGTGATTATCTTATTGCAATTTATCCAGGATAACAGGCCTCTGGTATGAGCAAAGATTTCCAATATTGATTTTGATCGGCAATATGCGATTGCCTAAATTCCTCGATATTTGCTCGAACACTGAAGATAATTTGGTAGGCTTTATTTATAACTTTTTAGATAATTAATTATTTGAAGATTAAGCACAGGCAGGATCGCCAATTGTAGTATTAAGCAAACGTTTTTATTTTAACAAAATGTTTATACAATGAAATACAAAATCGGAATGAAAAATATTTGAAATGAACATGACAATATTATAAAAGTAAACTCAAATTGTGAACCCAGTTAATAGTATATCAAAACTTATGAAGTATTTATAGCAGAAGTACAACATTTTAATACCACTACACTATATCTCTAGTTTGATGCATTTTGCAATAGCATCTTTGCACACAACCGCTTATGAAGATCTGTGGCTAGATCTGAAATATCTATAGGGTTTGCCAGGAATCACAGGAATACATTTGCAAATCTAATTTTTGAAATCTATATCTCTATTAATAGACATATAGAATGGTCTCGAGCTGGAATAAAAAAAATTAAAATGGCCGAATAAATAAAAATTATCCCTGATGTATTTTAATATACGTTTGTAGCTTGTCGCAATTATAGTTAACTTGTGTCCAAACATATTTTGCTTACCTTTCAATATTACCTGTTGGAGACACAGTGATTAATAGGTTACGAGTATAATATATATTTTTATGAGCCACATAAGGCTTTGTTTGCAGAAAACCGCTGAATAGAAAAACGCCACAGACAACAAAGAAACAAAGTACGGGATCAGCAATTAATGAATACAACGTTCCAAATATATACATGGTTCATGCATAATGTTATATGTGCCGTTTTTTCAGCGTATGTACGAGGGCGGTCCCAGTACTAGGCGACCTACCCAAGAAGACACAAAAAAGTTGGGAAAAATTTTCTCTATTTTTCTACATAATCTCCTTTCAGCTCGACACACTTTTTCCATCGATATTCAATAGCTTCGATATCCTGTTTATATCAACGACTGTCAAACTCCTTAAAATAGCGATCAAGCGCTGACTCCACCACTTCATTGTTGGCAAAATTTTTACCACCGAGTCATTTTTTTTAAATTTGGAAATAGAAAATAGTCCGAAGGGTCTAAATCTGGCGAATAAGGTGCATGATGAAACAGTTCGAACTTTAATTCATTAATTTCGGCCATCGCAATAGTGGATGTGTGAGAACTGGAGAATTGTCTTGATGAAACAAACTTTCTTTTTCGCCAAATGCGGCCTTTTTCAACAATTTCATCACTAAACGCTGCAATAAATTACCATAATACTCGCCGTTGATGGGCTTTCCTTTCTGAAGATAATCAACCAAAATTCCTATGCGCATCCCAAAAAACAGACGCCATGACATTTCCTGCAGATAGAACCGTCGTCGCCTTCTTTGGACACGATTCTCGCATTCCAGTCCACTGCTTTTGACGGTTCCTTTGTGTCAGGTGTGAAGTGGTGGACCCATGTCTCATCCATGGTTATAAATCGATGCAAAATTTCGGCTTTATTGCGGTGAAACATCACCAAACACTCTACTGAAACAACATCACGCCGCTGTTTTTGCTCTATTGAAAGCAAGCGCGGCTTCCATCTTACGCACAGCTTTCTCATCTTCAAATCTTCGGTCAATATACGATGTATAGCACTTCTTGAAATGCCTATAATTTCACCTTACTCACGCTCCTTCAGCCGACGATCATCCAATACCATTTTGTGGATTTTCTTAATCGTGTCTGGCGTGGACAACTCCATTGGTGGACCACTACGGTGTTCATCTTTGCAGCTCGTACGGCCTCGTTTAAGCTCTGCTACCCAATATTTTACACTCGTAAACCAAGGAGCAGACCCCGCCAGAGTAGAATCTAGCTCGGCTTTAATATTGCTTGGAGTGAGACTTTTCAAATGGACCAATTTGTACCATTTTTACAAATTCCCTTAGATTGTTTAATTTTGATGGCTCCAATAAAAATACTAGAAAACGTGGCGCCTTGAAACTGAAAACATATATTTTATAAGGTTCCTACTTTTAACCAAAATATTTATTTTCAAACTACTGGCATCATCTGTACGTCAGGTCGGCTAGTTTAGGGACCGCCTCGTATATTGATTTCACGCAACATTTGACTTTGAACATTTTCCATAAAATTGGATGATTTGCTATTCTACAAAAGTAATACTTGTTAAATTTCACTGATGACAATAAAATATTTCGACTCGTTTTTTGAATTTAATTCGGACAATATCGGACAGGATGAAAATATCGGGCAGACACAACTCTGTCTACATTTTGGGGTGTTACGCTATACTTAACTTATGTAAAACTTATGTATACATTTGGTGATGGAATCATTCACCAGGAAAGCAAAACTTCAATTTATTTGCAGAGTATAATAGGTGGTCTTCTCACTTGGCTTTAGTTCCTTAAACATTTCAATCCAATGAATGTACTCGTGTTTGTGTCTTAAGTCTTCTGTTTGTTTCCCAGTTAAAAATCAAAATTGTGTTAAAGTTTACCCAACATTTTCCCCTACTGGCTCCCTTATCTGATACCAAAAGCCTTTGTGTTTTCCTCATTTAATAAATTTTTCAATTAATTTAATAAAGATATTACATAAATCTCGTTGTTACCGCCCATCACGATGTTCGTTATATTTGTTTACCAACAAAAACTCACTACCTACCATACCACCTAAAATAAACATCATGATATCTTTCTAAATTCTTTAATAAAAAAAAACTTTTGCGCAAATTTTAACAAATTACTTTATTGTTAAACAAGAAAATGTTTATTTAATTTATTTAGACCTTTGTTGTTGTTGTTTTTTTGTAATTAAAAGCCACCACAGACGACCATATTTCCTGTGATTACAATTTTCCTAAATGAATTTGCTCGTGCTATTAAACTTATGTTACTTGTGATGCCAATAATAATAATAATAGTTAACTAAAACAAAAACAGCAAAAAAAAAAAACTTTATTTTATTAAATTTGTAATTACATTTACAACAAATATTTTGTTGATGTTGTTGCTACTGTTGTGTGTGGTTTTTCTTCATCTCTCTTTGTACGTATTTGCTGCAAAATCGCTGATGTCGATAACTGAAATTCAACCGTCTATGTAGCGGCAGCGATCGATAGCGATACTTTCACGCAACATAAAATGCGGTGAATTTGGCGCCTTTTGCTTAATGTTGGCCAATAGAAAAGCCACGTTAGTTTTTTGCTTGAATGTTGTTAATAAACTTTTGTTATATATACATGTACATATGTATGTGTGAGTATATAGACATTTCGCAAAAACATTTCACTTTAAAACATTAAGCAATAAATGAAATTGTTAAGATATTTTCGCACTATTAGATTATTTTTAAACGCGGTTGAACTAGGCGTGTAGGCAACTTGACTGGGTGAGTCATTAAAAGATATCGGTGCTGAAAATAAAAGAAGACATTGACAATACAGGCTTAGTTTTTGAGGATCTAGAGGGTGTCTCAGTAAGAAGGAACTTTTTTATTTTAAAATAAAAACACGCATTTTTTGAGATAATTTTGATTTTTATTATTGGATTGTGAAGAAGATATGTTCCAATTAAGTATGGACTAAAATTCCGTCAAATGGCCCCTACGGCTCTAATGACAGGCCATAAGTCTTTTCATGAAATATAACGGGTCCGCCAAATAACTTTTTTTTTTGAAAATGCTATAAAAAAAAACTACTGAATATTTTCTCAAATTTCTTTTTTTATTTGAAAGTACAATCCTTCCGGTTAATAATGGATAATAATTTCATTCAAATGGCTGCCTTGGCTGGCCATGCAGTAGCCTACACGATCGGTCCAATTTTCAAGCACATTATCGATTGTGTGCAGCTGTATTTCACCAATGGCTTCACGAATATTGTCCTTTAAAGCGTCAATTGTCTCTGGCTTGTCGGCGTAACACTTACCTTTGAGGGCACCCCACAAATAATAGTCCAACGGTGTCAAATCGCAGCTCCGAGGTGGCCAAACGACATCAGCTCTGCGGCTGATAATGCGATCTTCAAAAACAGGGCGCAAAACATCGAGTGTAGCTTCGGCTGTGTGGCACGTAGCGCCGTCCTGTTGAAACCAAATGTTGCCAATATCCTCCTCTTCAATTTTTGTGAACAAAAATTCGTTCAACATGGCCCGATAACGATCGCCATTGACTGTAACGGCCACTCCTTGCTCATTTTCGAAGCGAAATGGCCCAATTATGACTCTGGACCAAAATCCGCACCAAACAGTGACTCGTTTTGGGTGCATCGGCTTTTCAATGTATGCGTGCGGGTTTTCTGTGCCCCAAATGCGACAATTTTGCTTGTTTACATACCCGCCAAGATCAAAATGAGCTTCATCTGAAAAGATGATTTTTTTTTGGCAACATCGGCATCTTCTGTAAGTCGATCGCAGGCCCATTTTTCCCATATTTCCCAGCGCTGTTCAAGCGTATACACAACCATATTCGTCCAGCGGAAGGATAAAACTAATTATCTGTCAAATCAGACATGAGCTAAGTATTACCATTCACGAAATAAGCATTAGTTGAAAAAAAAACGTTAGATGGCGGACCCTTTACCATGACTTTTTCACAGAGATGTGTCTGTATCTCACCTACGGCGCGTTGGATCTCGGATATGAGCTCAGGAATTGTTTCTGGTTTATTGGCAAGAAATCGCCCGGGGTTAAATAGCATAATTTTGGTGGCCAATTGACATCAGAATTTCTTGAGATATTTTGTTCTGAATATCGTTGCTGCAATAAATTGATTATTTCAAGCGCGGTGTGGCAGGTGGCGCCGTCTGGCTGAAACCACATGTCATCCAGATAATGTTCTTGTAACGAATGCCGTTTACAGTCACTACAATTTCGGCCTCATCTTCAAGAAAGTAAGGCCCAATCACACCGCCTGGCCGGAATCCGCACCAGACAGTTGCTCGTTGTGTATGCATTTGTTTCCCATGGATTGCATGATGATTTCCTGAGCCCCAAATTCGACAATTTGGGTGTTCACGAAGCCAATCAGATGAACATGCGGTTCAGCGGAGAAGATGACTTTTTTTTTGAAAATTTGGCTTTGGCTTTACTTTGCTCCATTACCCATTGAACGAAATGACGGCGCTTTCCATGGTCTGCTGGTTTCAGCTCCTGAGTAAGTTGAATTTTGTACGTAAGAAGGTGGTGGTCTTTTGTCAAAATTTGCTGCGTAGTGCTGCGTGAAATTTGAAGTTGTTGAGAACGATTCGGAATTGGTTTTCGGCGACACTCTCGATTACAGCAGCAATGTTTTCAAGAGACCGACCCAGTTTTTCGAAATTTGGTGACAACTCTTCGAATGGTTGACACATTAGGTGCACTTTCTCTACTGAAAATTCTTGGAAGTTTGCGAGCGGATTCAGCATAACTTTCCAAATGCTTGTAATAAGTTTTCAAAATTATAACGCGTTTTTCTTTCGTAAAGCGCTCTATTTTTTATAATCGTAATAAACATATGTGGCAGCTGAGAAATTTCTGAGTTTCCACTGGCACAAAAATCTTACCACTTTAAAAACTTTAAAACTTTAAAAAGTGAAATCTTACTGAGACAGCCTTAAAAAAGTTAAGTCAAGTTCGTTTCTTAAATCTTTTGTTTAGAGCAAATGTGCAATGTTAGTAGGCTCTGTTTTCTGCTTTTGTTCTTTCGAAGCTTAAATATGCATATCTTCCCAGCAGACCACGGAAAGCGCCGGCAATTCGTTCAATGGGTAAGTGCATTTCTATCCGAATGGCATCCGATGAAGCGCATTTCTATCTGAATGGCATCGTGAATACAAAAAAATTGTCGAATTTGGATCTCATAAAATCCTCATGTAATCCATGAGAAACAAATGCACCCACAACGAGCAACTGTCTGGTGCGGATTTTGGTCTGGCGGCGTGATTGGACTAGTGACTGTAAACGGCATTCGTTACAAGAACATGATAACGGAGTTCTGGTGGCCTCAATGGGACGGCATGGATCTGGACAACAGGTGGTTTCAGCACGACGTCACTACCTGCCTCACAGCGCATGTTTGATTTATTGCAGCAACGATTTGCAGAACAAATTATTTCAAGGAATTCTGATGTCAACTGGCCACCAAGACCATGCGATTTATCACAGTGCGGTTTCCTTCTTTGGGGTTTTATAAAATCTCGGGTTTATGCGAATAAACCACAAGCAATTCCTGAGCTTAACTCCGAAATCCAACACCTCATCGGCCACATCTTTGTGAAAAAGTCAAGGAAAATTTCTTGGTAAGAGCAATGGCCTGTCATCAGAGCCGTGGGGGATATTTGACGGATATTTTATTCCATATTCAATAGGAACATGTCTTCTTTACAATCCAATCAAAAAATCACAACTATCTTACTGTGACACCCTTTATATGAGTCGATCTGAAATAATTTCTAAGGAGAATATTTTAGATTTCCTTTGATCTATACAGATCAGAGATTTTCTACCATTAGCAGAAAATATCAAGAGTCGGATCCAGGATTTGAACTTATGTTGGCGGATAATCTGTTTCGAAGGTTGTGACTCTTCTCATCAGAGCCTTAGAAGTTCTAGGCTAGTAACCGCCTACCTGCAGTTGTCGTCGTTGGGGTTTCTCTCCTCTGACTTTGGTTGTAGCTACTATCGACGAGATTAGGATTCAATATCGTACTTTCCTATAATTTGTATATTTTGCTTGGTTAATAAATCAAAATATCAGCAGGGTCGTAGGAATACCGTATGAACTACTGTGAACCCTAATCAATCAATTAGAAAAAACATAAATTATAACTATCAGGAAATTTCCTACAATTTTTTGTTTTGAATACAATATTCCACAACTAATTTTACCAATTTTATTGTAACTAATTTCCAGCTTAAACACAGAAACTGTTAATGTTGCATTATAATCGACACCATACCTCTTGCCGGTTTTATCCATAACTTAGGAAAATTTCTCACCAATTGTTTGATTTTGATTTCGATTTTGTTTTGGATTTGAATTTGAATTTTATTTACATATTTTGATTTTTTATTATTTATTCCAGTGCCTGTCAAGTTTGCACACCCAATGCCACCAACACCGTATGGTCTCACTGCCAATGCGTTTTAGCCGATGGCGTCGAACGTGGTATTTTAACCTCCAATCGCATGATACCCGGTCCCAGTATACAAGTGTGTGAAAATGATAAAGTTGTCATCGATGTTGAAAATCACATGGAAGGCATGGAAGTCACCATTCATTGGCACGGCATCTGGCAACGTGGATCCCAATACTATGACGGTGTACCATTCGTTACACAATGTCCCATACAGCAAGGCAATACATTCCGGTAAGTTTGGGGGAGAGACGTGAAGTTTTAAACAGAGATAGAGAGAGCGTGAGGAGAAAGATACTGATTAAATTTTCCGTTCATTTTCTTTCTCACGCAGTTATCAATGGACTGGTAATGCTGGTACACATTTCTGGCATGCCCACACGGGTTTGCAAAAACTGGATGGTCTCTATGGTTCCGTTGTAGTCCGGCAACCACCTTCTCGTGATCCCAATTCCCACTTGTATGATTTCGATTTGACTACACACATAATGCTGATCAGCGATTGGTTGCATGAAGATGCTGCCGAACGTTATCCCGGACGTTTGGCCGTGAATACCGGTCAAGATCCCGAGTCATTATTAATCAACGGCAAGGGACAATTCCGTGATCCCAATACCGGCTTCATGACCAATACACCACTGGAAATATTCACCATTACACCTGGTCGCCGTTATCGCTTCCGTATGATTAATGCCTTTGCCTCTGTGTGCCCCGCTCAGGTGACAATTGAAGGTCACAGCTTGACAGTCATCAGTACAGATGGTGAGCCCGTGCATCCGGTTGGAGTTAACACGATTATATCGTTCTCTGGTGAGTTTTACATTAAATGTTACATGTAATGTAAATAAATGTTACAATTCCGGCGACAGTTGCAAGAATTTTATGTCAAACAAAATCCGTGTTTCTCGATGGCCATTAAAAGACCTAATTTGCATAACAAACAGAAAACATTTAAATATGGTAGTAAATCTGTTGCCCTGCCTCCTTACAAGCAAAAAACATAATACCCAACTTGGGAAAAAGTATCTCGGGTTTTTGTTAATTTGTTTATAATTATACTTCGCAAACGCCGCCGCAGCCACCATTGCCGCCGCCTCATACTACGACCACCGTCGCCACCGCTGTTTCCTCAAACAATAAGATTCGTATCTGTTGACTCCATTCGAAACGTTTTTGCTGTTTCTCAGAGTGGGCTGTTTCGTGCCGTTTGATATTTTTATATTTTTTGTTGTTTTTTTTTTTTTTTTGCTCTGCTGTTGGCGTTTCCATGTATCGAACGTTCCATATCTTATGCACCAATTGTTTACACTAGCAATTGCACCTCAACTAGTCCACTTCGGCGTGAGCTTTTCTGTTTATACGATTTCTATAGCGCGTTATTGTCAGTTTTCAAACTTCAAAGCGAAATGTTCAATAGGTATTACACGAAAAGAAAATGAAAACATGTAAAGAAGAAAAGAAAAGTTTAAAAAACGAAAGCAAAAAAATAAACAATGGTATTAGTGGTTCCATAATAAATGAACAGTAAAGGTTGGGGGGAAAATGTGTATGGAATTTGTGGCGACGGACATATTTAAACCTAAAGGTTTCCATAATCTGTAACTGAAATTTATATACACAAATGTTGTAAAGAAATTCATACTCAGTAAGTGACTAAAAATTTGCTAAAGAATCTCATGATCAGTAACTTGATGAGTAACTGGATCAAAGATTTCCTAAAGAATGAAAAGAATCTCATGATCAGTAACTTGATGAGTAACTGGATCAAAGATTTCCTAAAGAAATGTATAAACAGTAACTGATCAAAAAATTTCCTAAAGAAATTCATAAACAGTAACTGACAAAAGATTTCCCACAGAAATTCAAGATCAGTAACTGCTCAAAAATTTCGTAAAAAAATTCTTGATCAGTAACTGATCAAAACCTTCCTAACGAAATCGATGATCTGTAACTGATAAAAAATTTCCCAAAGAAATTCATGATGTCCTAACGAAACTCATGATCAGAAACTGATCAAAAATTTCATAAAGAAATTCATGATCAGTAACTGATCAAAAATTTCCCAAAGAAACTCATGATCAGTAACTCCTCAAAAACTTCCTAAAGAAATTCATGATCAGCAACTGATCAAAAATTTCTTAAAGAAATTTATGATTTCCTAACGAAACTCATGATTAGTAACTGATCAAAAATTTCCTAAAGAAATTCATGATCAGTAACTGATCAAAAATTTCCCAAAGAAACTCATGACCAGTAACTCCTCAAAAACTTCCTAAAGAAATTCATGATCAGCAACTGCTCAAAAATTTCTTAAAGAAATTTATGATTTCCTAACGAAACTCATGATTAGTAACTGATCAAAAATTTCCCAAAGAAATTCATGATCAGTAACTGCTCAAAAACTTCCTAAAAAAATTTATGATTTATTAACGAAACTCATGATCAGTAACTGATCAAAACCTTCATAACGAAATCCATGATCTGTAACTGATCAAAAATTTCCTAAATAAATTCATGATCAGTAACTGATAAAAGATGTCCTAAAGACATTCGTGTTCCGTAACTGAATAAAAACTTGCTAAGACATTCATGGTCAGTAACTGATCAAAAATTTCCTAAAGAAATTCATGATCAGTAAGTAACTGATCAAAAATTTTATAAAGAAATTCATGATCAGTGACTGATCAAAAATTTCCTAAAGAAATTCATGATCAGTAACTGATCAAAAATTTCTCAAAGAAATTCATGATCAGTAACTGCTCAAAAACTTCCTATAGAAATTCATGATCAGCAACTGATCAAAAATTTCCTAAAAAAATTTATGATTTATTAACGAAACTCATGTTCAGTAACTGATCAAAACCTTCATAACGAAATCCATGATCTGTAACTGATCAAAAATTTCCTAAGTAAATTCATGATTAGTAACTGATCAAAAATTTCCTAAAGATATTCATGATCAGTAACTAAATAAAAACTTGCTAAGACATTCATGGTCAGTAACTGAACAAAAATTTCCTAAAGAAATTCATGATCAGCAACTGATTAAAAATTTCCTAAAAAAATTTGATGATTTATTACCGAAACTCATGATCAGTAACTGATCAAAACCTTCACAACGAAATCCATGATCTGTAACTGATCAAAATTTTCCTAAATAAATTCATGATTAGTAACTGATCAAAAATTTCCTAAAGATATTCATGATCAGTAACTGATCAAAGATGTACAAAAGACATTCATGATCAGTAACTGAATATAAACTTGCTAAAGACATTCATGGTCAGTAACTGATCAAAAATTTCCTAAAAAAATTGTTGATTAGTAGCTGAACAAAAATTTCCTAGAGAAATTTATGATCAGTGACTGATTAAAAATTTCCTAAAGAAATTCGTGCTCAATAACCGATCAAAAATTTCCTAAAGAATATTCATGGTCAATAACTGATCAAATGTTTCCTAAAGAATTTCATGATCAGAAGCTCATAAAAAATTTCCTAAAGAAATTCACGATTTCCTAACGAAATTCATGATCAGTAACTGAATTCTCCTGAACAAATGCATGATCAGTAACTGATCAAAAACTTCGGAAAGGAATTCCTGATCAGTAACTGATCAAAGATGTCCTACAGAAATTCATGATCAGTAACTGATCAAAAATTTTATTAAAAAAATTTTTGATTAGTAGCTGAACAAAAATTTCCTAGAGAAATTTATGATCAGTGACTGAGTAAAAATTTCCTAAAGAAATTCGTGATCAATAACCGATCAAAAATTTCCTAAAGAATATTCATGCTCAATAACTGATCAAATGTTTCCTATAGAATTTCATGATCAGAAGCTCATAAAAAATTTCCTAAAGTAATTCACGATTTCCTAACGAAATTCATGATCAGTAACTGAATTCTCATAAACAAATTCATGATCAGTAGCTGATCAAAAACTTCGGAAAGGAATTCCTGATCCGTAACTGATCAAAGATGTCCTACAGAAATTCATGATCAGTAACTGATCATAAAAAATAAATAAATGGTTTCCCATTACATCCCATGAAGGGACTGGGGAGAACTTCTCACAATCACTGAGCTGTGCGCTTTCCAGTTTTCACTCCCTGATTGGGACCTACAGTTTTACACCGATTCCGAACAGTAATTTGAGACGCTTTTTCATGGCTAGATACTGGATAGTGTCGCCGTCACTATGCGAGGTGACCGCCGCCGAAAGAAAATTTGAAGGTGGTCAGAGCCGGGTTCGAACCCAGGATCTCATGTACAAGAGCCGCGCACACTAACCATTGAACCACCGACGGCCACAACTGATCATAGATTTCCTAAAGAAATTCATGATCAGTAACTAATCAAAGATGCCCTACAGAAATTCATGATCAGTAACTGAACAAAATATTCCTAAATAAATTCACCAGCAACTGAGCAAAGATTTCTTCAAGAAATTAATTATCAATAACTGATCAAAGATTTTCTGAACAAAGGTTTTCGTATGTCTCCATCTCCATACCGTGATACGGCAACTTCTACAGACAACATCATCATATTCCTAGTCTCGTTCGTAAACGTTTAGGATTGTCTCTCTGAATCCAAAAGGGATTATAAATAAATAAATGGTTTCCCATTTTATTCCATGAAGGAATTGGGGAGAGCGTCTCACAACCAGTAAGCTGTGGGCTTCTCTGATTGGGACCTATAGTTTTTACACCGATTCCGAACGGTATTTTGAGAAGCTTTTTCAAGGCTAAATACTCGATAGGTCACTATGAGAAGTGACCGCCGCCGAAAGAAATTTAAGGTGGTGAGAGGAAGGATCAAACCAAGGATCTCATGTACAAGAGACGCGCACACTACCATTGCACCACCGACGGCCATATCCAAAGACATTACACGTCTGAATAGTTTTAGAAGAGATGCGATTCCTTGTACAAAATGAATATCGCGTATCTACAGATACCAACTACTTCGTCCAATTGATCACTTTTAAGTTCGGGATTTCAATCCTTCTCACTAAACTCAACGCTTTTCAGGACGGGCAGATTAGCTGAAATCCAGGCACGTCCCCAGGGATGGCTGAAGGATTGTGATCATAACTCGCAAACGTTTGTGATAGGTTCTAGTTATATGTCGACAACCATTGAACTCCAAACTTAGCTCGGACTTGGAACCTGCCTGCGTCAAGACAATGTGGATCATCTCTTCCAGTTTAGTGTCGTCCTTTTCGCCTTTATTAACAACTCGTACTTTAGAGGTTTTTTAGCAGCTTTCCTCTTGGTAAACTTAGTCTTTTAATGATGTAGGCGCTCGTTGGGTAAGTGAATCTATTTGATACTTACTTCGAATTAGAAGCCGCTGTAATATCTTACTTCAGACAAAATTCAACGGATTCCACGGTCATTACAATACATGAATGCCTGTGACGACAGCTCGCTAACTTTTTAAAACTGCTCGTTATATAGAACATCGGCGACCATTAATCTCCAAAGTTAACACGGTCTTGCAACTTGCCTGCATCAAGCTAACGTGTAGACGAGCCCGGTATCTCTTTCAGTTCATAATATATTCCCCTTTATTCGTCTTTCATCCCTTTATTACCAATGCGTACTTTGCCGACATACTAGAGGATCTTTAGCAACTTTCCTCCCGGCCGCCTTAGGCCTCCTATGATATAGGTGTTCGACTTTTTCTTTGGTTACTCTGACATGGAAGCCACTGTAATATATTGTATGTCAGTTGCATAGCGTATCAATTTCTCTCTGACTTCTCTGCTGCCGTTGCAGCAATCTAATTTTCCACAAATACGTTTGTTGCAACCGAATTAATGTCAAATTTGGTTGTTATAACCGAATTGGTAGCATATATGTTTGTTGCTACCGAATTTGTTCCAATTTCCGTTGTTGGAAACGAAATAAAACAAAATTCGGTTGCTACAAACGAATTAGCATCAAATTTCATTGCTGCTACCGAAGTGATTCCAAATAATGTTGTTGCAACCGAAGTAAAACAAAATGGCTTTTGCCGGACTTCAGGCGATGCTCAAAAACACACGAAAGTAGAGTAAAACATAAGAATGAAAATGTAAAACAAATTTCTCGGCCAGACCCATGGAACCCACTGGGTATAAATAATGGATCCACCCAGCGTCAATAGGAAAAGGCAAGTACGGGAAAACTATTATTTTCACGGATTCAACAAATTTTGTCATATGGATGTTAGGGATTCTCGTCTCTCAAAAGGGTTCAGCACCGGCTTCGGCATTTCTTGATATAACAAAGCTTGCTGTGTGGCCGGCGTTCGGCCGTGTTTAGGGATTTTCTCCTCTGGAAAGGGTTCAACACCGGCAGTTTTTTTTCTTGTGTAACAATTCATTTTGCGTGACCGACTTTGGGCTGGGCTTAGCAATTTTTTCGTCTGGGAAGGGTTCAACACCGGTTTCGCTTGTATTTACTGTTACAATTCGTACCGAGTGACCGTTATTCTGTCGGGCTTAGCGATTTTCTCTTCTGGGTAGCGTTCAACAGCGGCTTCGCGGTTTGTATAGATTTTTATGTCACCATTCATTCTGCGTAGCCGGCCTTCGGCAGGGCTAAGGGATTTTATCCTCTGGGAAGGGTTCAATATCGGCTTCGCGGCTTCGGCATTGTTTTGTGTTACAAAGATTTATACGCGGTCGGCCTTCGGTCGGGCTTAGGTATATTCTCCTCTGGGAAGGATTCGACACCGATTTCGGCATTATTCTGTATTATATATATAACAAAGCTATCTGTGTGGCCGGCCGTCGACCGGGCTTAGGGATTTTCTACTCTGGAAAGGGTTCAACACCGAAAATTTTTTTTTGTGTAACAATTCATTCTGCCTGACCGGCCTTCGGCTGGGGTTAGGGGTTTTTTCATCTGGGTACTGTTCAACACCAGCCTCGCCAGTTTTTAATGTTGTTTTCCGTGTATCCGACATTTTGTTGGGCTTGGCGTATTTCTCCTCTGAGAAGGGTTCAACTTCGGCTTCGCGGATCGGCATTTTTTATTTGTATTACAAAGCTATCTGTGTGGCCGGCCGTCGACCGGGCTTAGGGATTTTCTACTCTAGGAAGGATTCAACATCTGCTTCGCGGCTCCGGCAGTTTTTTTGTGTATCAATTCTTTCTGCGTAGCTGGCCTTCGGCTAGGCTGTTTTTTTCTCCTCTGGGAAGCGTTCAACAACGATTTCGCGGCTTCGGCAGAGTTTTTGTGTTACAATTCCTTCTGCGTGACCGGGTTTAGGGATTTTCTCCTCTGGAAGGCTTCACCATCGGCGTCGGGAGATTTATTATGTTACAATTGATTCTGCGAAAGCATTCTGCGCAGCCCGCTTTCGGACGGGCTTGGGGATTTTTTCCTCTGATAAGTTTTCAACACCACCTGCGCAAAAACAAAAAAACCGAGATAGTTACTAAAAAAAAATATTTTTTTTAAAGTCCATTGTCTTCAAAGTTTATTCAAATTTTTTCTTTAAAGTTTCCAAAATGACTACCAATGGAGCACGTGCATCCTTCCCATTAATTTGAGAACCTACACTAAGGTTTTGGCGTTTTCCGATTGTCAAGGCTATAATACGGAATACTTGGAATATTTCCTCTGGGAAGGGTTCAACATAGCCTTCGCGGCTTCGGCAGTTTTTTTAATGTTACAATTCATACTGCGTGGCCGACCTGCGGCCGGGCTTAGGGGTTTTTTCCTCTGGGAAGGGTTCTACATCGGTTTCACGATTTCCCAAGAATTTTTTTGTTACAATTCATTCTGCGTATTACAATTCATTCTGCGTGGGATATTTGGGTCCACAGATATTGCTCAACAAAACTACAGACGCAGGCTGAAAAATCTGTCTTTTTTTTTTGTTTTGATGAAAATAAAACGTCTTTGTAACTTGTCGCAAATATAGTACACTTGTGTCCAAACACATTGTGTTTGCTATTGAATATTACATATTGGAGACACATTTTAACATATGATTCTGGGACCCAAATATGGTTTTGTTTGGTGCAAACTGCTGAAAACAAAAGCGTGACAGACAACAAAAAACCAAAAATGAAGCAGATCTTGAATGCAGAAAAACAATGATTGCACTTAAGTACTTATATATAGATTTTCCAAACATATACATTGTTACTGCTTAATGCTAGATTTGTGAGGAAAATAACTTTCACTTGAGTACCTTCAATTACCTGTTTCCAGCCGCATTAAATTTACCGTTTGTTGGACTTTGAGGGCCCCATAGGTCTATCGCCCGAACTCCAGCAATTCAGCCCAAAAATTCAGTTGTTGCAACCGAAATACAACAAAATTCAATTGTCGCAAACGTAATTATAGAAAATAATGTTGATTGAGCATAAATAATTGGACGTTCAGTTGTCACAACTGATTCAATTATGAAACGAGGTTGTTGCATACGAATTTCCGTTGAGGCGACTAAATTCAGTAGTGCCCACCTCAATTTGGCTGTTTTAGAAGGTTGCCACTTTTCACAAAAATACTTTTTTTTTGAAACTACTGGCACCATCTATACGTCAGACCGGCTAGTTTTGTGGCCACCGTCTTATGATCATTTGTAGTAATAGAGGGCGGATCAATAAGACATTTCGAACTTTCCTCATTGTTATATGAAATGCAACACTGCTTCCATGAAGTACCCCCTGTTAATAGACTACTGTCAAATTTTGAGGACGTTCCGTCATTTACTCTGCGTTTAACAGCTGTTCAAAACATACCCAACCTCGTGCATTGTTTTAAAAACGGAAAAAAGTGAATTTCGAGCGCTCATTAAACACAATTTTTTGCGAAAAAAATAACGCCAATCAAACCAAGGAAAAGCTTGATAAATACTATGGGGACTCTGCACCATCGACTTCAATGGTAAACAAGTGATTTACTGACTTTCGTTGTGGTCGCACAAGTACAAATGACGCTGAAGGTTATGGACGGCCAATTGATGTCAATACACCCGAAAATGTCGAAAAAAATCCACGATATAGTGTTGGCCGAACGAAGAGTAAAAGTGCGTGAGATTGTTGATGCCATAGGAATTTCATATGACAGTGTGGTTTCGATTTTAAATGATCAGTTGGGATTAAGAAAGCTGTCTGCAAGATGGGTGCCGCGTTTGCTCTCAATTGGCTCAATAAATGTAGTCGTGTGAGAACTTCAAAGTATTATTTGGAGTTGTTTAACCGAAATCCGAAGGAGGTTTTGTAGCGTTTTGTAACTGTGGATGAAACATGGATCCATTACAACACTGCGGAGACCAAACAGCAGTCTTAACAATGGGTTTCTCCGGGTGAACCGTCTCCGGAGTAGGCCAAGGTAAGTTTGTCGGCCAATAAGGTGATGGCAACAGTTTTTTGGGATGCACGCGGGTTAATCCACATCGATTACCTTCAAAGGGGAAAAACAATCAACGGCGAATATTATGCCAACTTATTGGACCCATTTAACGAGGATTTAAACAAAAACGACCCCATATGGCCAAGAAAAAATTCGTTTTCATCAAGATAATGCACGGATGCATACGTGTGAAGTCTCAATGGCAATGAATTGGGCTACGAATTGGTACCTCATACGCCATACTCGTATTCTCCGGATTTAGCCCACAGTGACTATTTCCTATTTCCCAACCCAAAGAAATGGCTCGGTGGAAAGAGATTTAGCTCCAACGATGAAATTATTGATCAAACAAATGCCTATTTTATGGACCTTGAAAAATCCTATTTTTTAGAAGGGATACAAAAATTGGAGAAATGTTGGACTAAGTGTAAAGAGTTGAATGGAGATTATGTTGAAAAATAAATTATTTTTTGCAAAAAAAAAACTGTGTTTCATTCAAACAGTTACGGACTTATTGATCCGCCCTTGTTCCTGTTTTTGCTAATTTAGTTTTCAGTAGAGTTTATATATACGTTTGCGTTTGCGTTTCTTTTTGCGTTTGAGTTTGCGTTTGCGTTTTGATTTGCGTTTTGCAGCACTTTCCAATATTAAACACTCAAGTTAAGTTGGCGATTACAAAATTGATAACTTTATTAGGTTAAACATCTGTATATGTCACTTGAACAAACCGCAAAGCATCTAAAAACAAGCTAACAATTGAATCCTCAAGCGAACGGTGCTCCAAATGTGGTTAATAAACTCAACAAACTTGTTATCTATTGACGGGTCGTTGTATTGATGGCAATTGGAGTAGCATCAATTGGAGTTATTAAGATGAACGAGTTGAAAACTTGAAATCAAATTGGAAATTATATAAAAGAGATCCACAATGTAAAAAAAATTTAAACTATAATTGCAAATTATTCCGCCAGTTATAGTATTCATTGATATTTATAATTTAGCCAATTTTATTGTTTTTTTTTTCTCTCAAAACGTCACTCATTATTAAGATAAGTGAACAAATCAAATTCTTATCAATTATATTGTCACACGTGCATTTCAAATACTCGTCAGCCATCTGGTCTGCTGACGAATTTGAATTGTTAAATCCCTTGATCGTACATACATCTATCTATTTCACCTCTGTGGTACATGATCATTAGTTAGTGGAGAATTTAAAAATATTTATAAAAATCCTTTCACTTTAAAATTCCTCAAATGTGTAACAATACAATGTACCACTCAACTGAGTGAGTGCCACCATCTACCATAACTAGTTGACTGACTGAATGACTGAATGAGTTCCAGTTTCAATCTGCAATGATGTAGAGTTTAAGCTTTAAGGTCAAGTTTAATTCTTGTTGTCATAATTTAATTATAGCCAACAATAACAACAATAATGTTAATGACTTCATTCGTGTAACTAAACTCGATTGTGATTGAATACAATAACAATTAGATGCAGACAGATAAATTTTAAAACAAATCACGTAATAATCTATATTACAACGAACTAAAACTATACCATACAGAGGGTATGATAAGGTGGGAAAAAAAGATACACGGCCCTTGACAAATTGTCACTAATTTCAGTAATTTATTGGAATTAATCGACGAACTTAGTGGTGGTTTCTCACGCCAAATAACCACATCTTGTTGAGGTGCCTTTGAGCTACTAACTTAGTTTAATAAATTAAATATCATTAATATTCTTAGATTATTACCTGTAAAACAAACTAAACATTTAGTATATCGTCTTAATTAATTCACAATTATAATTATAAAAGTATTGCAACAAATTAAGCCAATGAATTCAATTCACCACCACTTCAAAGGTGGCGGGCACTAATGTCTCTCATATTACTTCTGTATTATTTGAAAATAATAGCTCTGTGTTTCTTTTTACGAGCACCTAAGTTGGGTGTCTGAAATCTTTGGGACAACAATCCTATAAACTATTCCTCTTTGCTAAGTAAAAATAATAATGAGGGTACTTAATTTGAACAAAACAACCTAAGAGCTACTGCATCATTAAAATGACAGATAAATACTGTTAGCAAATTGCCGAACAAAGTGTTTATGAGCAATAAAACAAAACAGACAAAACTATTGTCAAGTACAATTAAGTAAAATATGATAAACTCTTAAAGTCAATGACAAAATGGCAATTTGTAAAACCTGAAACGGATCAAAAATTTGCCAAAGACTTAAATAGCCTTTGAATGTTCAATGACATTTTCCAAACAAGTTGTTTACCTCGGACCTGCGCAAGCAACAACAATAAGGTCAGCCCCGAGATGAAACGAAAAGTTGCACCTACAAGTAACCGATATTTCGGGCTAAGCAAGCACTTTAAATACCAAGCCCTATCTTGTGAAACAAAGGTCAGATCAGAGTCTTGTAAAACCAGTCTTGAATTATGATTATCCTGGGTCACACCGCTAGCAGACGTTACAGCATTTTCCTCTCTCGGTGTCTGCGAGACAAAAATGCTGCTAAATATTTATGAAACTACAGTACACAACGGCGAGTATCGACGTCGTATGAACCACGAAACCACTGTTGAATTGAAAAGTTTTGAATATCTACAGAGTTTTTGCTCTTTCTCCTGCTCGGAACCTCCTAGAGTAGTGGATAGGGGAAGGCCCTTCAGATATAGAGGGTATCGCAAATATAAAATATATTAAGCGAACCAAAAATATGCAATATTAGCGTATGTATGTATTACATATGAGCCACCTGAATGGCCAACTAATACCGGCGCGTCGCAGGTTATCGGGTGACAACGGCCACTGAAGTTATACGAACTATTACGCCATTTTGTTTTTCCTCAGAAGCAGGAGTGTAGTTATGAAATATGTTCAAAACTGTGACCCCAACTCCGCAATTTTAACCCTAGAAAGGTAATCATATTTTGTATATGCATTAAAGGCAATCTTCGTCGAATCGACAAAGTGTTATTTTACTTCGAAACCTTTAACGAAAAATGTAGCGTACAAGTCCGGCACACTACTTTTAATCAATGAGAGACTTTAACAAACAGGAAAGCACACAAGCCACATATTTGTAAAGCTTTATGATTTATTTCAGAGCAATTTGCTCTTCAGTCCATTTTTTTGAAGCATTTAAAAAAAGCAACAGTGTTCGTCGAATCGACGAAGATTAGACTTCTAGGGTGAAAATGCTGAAATCCGACTCCTACTCCGATTTCAACTTCAGCTCAAACTCCAACTTCAACTACAACTCCAACTACATCTCCAACTCCAACTACATCTCCAACTCCAACTACAGCCCAAACTCCGACTAAAATTACAACTCAAACTCCAACTTCAACTCCAATTCCAACTCTAACTCTAACTCCAACTACAGATAAAGCTACAACTCCAGCTCCAGTTACAGCTCCAGTTACAGATCCAGTTACAGCTCCAGTTACAGCTCCAGTTACAGCTCCAGTTACAGCTCCAGTTACAGCTCCAGTTACAGCTCCAGCTCCAGCTCCAGCTCCAGCTCCAGCTCCAGCTCCAGCTCCAGCTCCAGCTCCAGCTCCAGCTCCAGCTCCAGCTCCAGCTCCAGCTCCAGCTCCAGCTCCAGCTCCAAATCCAGCTCCAGCTCCAGCTCCAGCTCCAGCTCCAGCTCCAGCTCCAGCTCCAGCTCCAGCTCCAGCTCCAGCTCCAGCTCCAGCTCCAGCTCCAGCTCCAGCTCCAGCTCCAGCTCCAGCTCCAGCTCCAGCTCCACCTCCAGCTCCAGCTCCAGCTCCAGCTCCAGCTCCAGCTCTAGCTCTAGCTCTACCTTCAGCTCCAAATAAAACTTCAACTCCAATTCCAAATCGAGCTCCAGCTACAGCTAAAACTACAACTTTAACTCCAACTCCTACAACAACTTCAACTACAACTCCTACTCCAACTCAAACGCTACAGATAAAACTACAACTCCAACTCCAACTCTACAGATAAAACAACAACTCCAACTCCAGCTCCAGTTCCAGCACCAGCTCCAGCTCCAACTCCAGCTTCAGCTCCAGCTCCAGCTCCATATCCATCTCCAACTCCAACAAAAACTTCAACTCCAACTTCAATTCCAAGCCCAGCTCTAACTCCAACTACAGCTAAAACTACAACTCTAGCTCCAACTCCAACCCATGCAACAACTTCAACTACAACTCCAAATCAAACTCTACAGATAAAATTACAACTCCAACTCCAGCTCCAGCTCCAGTTCCAATTCCATCTCCAGCACTAATTCCAACTCCAACTAAAACTTCAACCCAAACTCCAACTTGAATTCCAATTTCAACTCCAATTCCAACCTCAACTTCAACCCCAACCCCAACTCCAACTCCTACTTAAACAGTGTCCAGTGCTCACAGCTACTGTCATAGAGATATCTTGTCTAGGAATGGATATCAAATTTGGCGTACCTCTCAGGTCATAACATGGGCATACTTGCCTGGTGATCCTGCATTTAGTGCTAGCAGACCATCTACCAGCCGCATATCTGAGAGCTTCAGTTTGAAGCATGAGCTTCTATGACTAAAGGGTCATGCCGACATGCGCCATATACAGTGGAACAAATAAAGTAGTCCCGAATATTGCCAGCACATATGCTCTATGGTTTGCTGAAATGTTCCTGTGTCCGGCACCTATGTATACTCGTATAAGGTTAATATCGAACTGCTTGGACATCTCATTCAGAGATGCGCGGCAGTTGTGGGCAGTTATTGAAATCAGGAATACAGATTGCAGAGATTTTATAGCAGCCTGAATTTGAGTGTAGGTTTTGATCCCCAGGTGGTGATGAAGTTTCATCCCAGCCAGAGGGTAACGTCCCCAAGTTCCATGATTTCTGCCTGTAAGACACTACAATAGTTTGTCTGGTAGCGTTTGTGAAGGGTCTAAATCAAGCTCTTTTGAATAGACTCCATACCTTACGTTACCATCTACTTAAAATGCCTTCTATATCCTGGTATACGTCACTTGCTATTCTGCCTCTACAGGAAATGATTCAGACTGATATCAAGTTAAGCGAACGATTCAGGTCATAACTTGGGCATACTTGCGTGATGATCCTGCATTTTGTGACTCCAGACCATCTATCATTCGCATATTTACACACTGAAAACATATAAATCATATTGCAGGACCATGTATATATTTGCAAGCAATGTGTCCGTGAATTGAAGATTTTCTGCTTTTTGTTTTTTTTTTTGTTTGTCACGTTTCTGTTTTCAGCAGTTTTCAAGAAACAAAGCCACATTTGGCTCACAAATACATACATTATTATCTAATAATCATTTTATTACAAACATGTTATCTTCTGCCTGAAAGACACTACAATTGTCTTGTATCGTTTGTACAAGGTCTAGACCAAGCTCTTTTGAATAGACCCCAAAACCCTACTTCGCCATCTAAATGCCTTCTATATTCTGGTATGCGTCCCTTCCCGTCCTGCCTGTCCGGGAAATAAGTGGAGCAGTTTTTTTCAAAAGTAGAAGTGGGTGCCATTCAATCGATGACTATTGTCAGCATAGACGAGCTGCATGTGAGTTTTGATGCTGACTGATAGTTCTATTTGTGTTGACTGCAGCTTTACCCACGATGATTTCAGTTAATATATTGAAGAGATCACATGATAGGATGTCGCCCTGCCTGAGGCCTCGCCTCGTAATAAATGGATCGGTGAGATCTTTACTGAGGTTTTCGTGTCGGGCAGTATCAATCCACAAACAAGTGTCTGCTTAGCAGGAATAGCAAGCATCGTCATAGTTTGGTACAGTTCCGTATTAGGCTATCGATGACAGCCTTATTATATACAAAGGGGCAGTTGTCACTTGATTTTTCGTGTGTTTTCTCCAGTATTTGTCGTAATTTGAATATCTGGATGATAGTTGGTCAGGTCTGCAATAAACTGCTTTAGTCTTTCGCACATTACGCTCGAGAGGACCTTGTATGCGGTGGATACAAGGCTTATTTCGCGATAGTTTTTACTCGGGTCGCCTTTGTTTATACTCGGTACTCTTTGTTGAAAACAGGACACAGCATGCTACGACTCCATTCATCGGTCTCGCATTTATCTAGCCAGATTTTACATATGAGGTGATGCATGCACCTTTCCAAGTAATAGCCGCCAGCCTTAAACAGCAGCAGTCCATCAGCACCAGCGGCTTTTTTGTTCTTAAGCGAGGAAATTGCAGTTCTAACTTCGCTTTGGCTAGGAGGGGGCAGTCGAAACCATCGCCCTTTATTTGCTAAACACCCTCATCTGTATTGAAGCATTCTGGGATAAGTAAAGCGGATAAGTGATCTCTCCATATTCCCAACATACTCTGCACATCTGTGACAAGATTCCATTCCTTATCTCTATAAAAGGGGGTCCCTGGTCGGTTTCCGTCGGTTTGGTACAATTTACGGGTCTCATTCTTCCTTCTGTAAGATTCAATTTTCGCGCTTTCTCCACAATCGTTTTTTTCTTCGTAAACAAACGGGTATCCTCTCTCTTCTTTTCCTTATATAGCTCTGTCGCGTTGTGACTGACTGAAACATTGCCATACGTGCATCGCTCTTTTCATCACTTGCCATGCGACAATATGAATCGTACCATGGTTTATCTTTAAGCGGCTTTTCATAAGCAAGTACTTCCTCTGCAGTAGTTTTCATAGAGTGGGAAATGTACTTCAACTGCGATTCAGGATCTTGAGGCGGGGGTGCGTTCTGCACCAGTATCTGAGTGAGCTTCTCCGCATAGGCTGTGACTATCTCTGGCAATTGCAGCTCTCCGATGTCCAGCTTTCTATATGTCTAGTTTTGAACGACTTTCGCTCGGTTTATCCTCGTGCGAAACCAGGTAGTAAACCAGGTAGCTCCTCGAATCACACGTACGTATGTACGTTCATTACACTAGTAGTGTGATTTCCATTACTTATCAGGTGATCAATCTGGTTCTTCGTCTGTTGATCAGTGCATATCCAAGTAGCCTTGTGGAAGCGTTTATGTTGGAATCTCGTACTACTGACAAACATGTTTTTCGGCGCGGCAAAAGTCTAACAGTCGCATCGCGTTATCGGAAGTGATCGCGTGGAGACTGAATTTCCCGATGGTTGGTTCAAAGACACTTTCCTTACCGACTTTAGCATTAAAACCCGTACGGTATTTTTGAGAAACTTTTTCATGGCTAAATACTCGATAGTGTCGCCAGCACTAAGCGAGGTGACTGTCGTCAAAAGAAATGTAAGGTGGTCAAAGCAGGGATCGAACCCACGTTCTCATGTACAATAGCCGCACACACTAGCCGTTGCACCATCGACTGCCACAACTGCAAGTCCGCAAACAAATTTGAGCTTTATCTCACGGCTGCTGTAGTATATGTCACAATTCTTCTTCCTAGTACAGCCATGACCTGTCCAATATACCTACTGGATAACTGCGATGTCTGCCGTATAATTCTCGAGGACATCTGCCAGTTGGATAGTGGCACCGGATGTGTATAGTTTTCTAACATTCCAAGTGTATATACGTAAATCGTAGCCGTTATAACGTTTGCGGGGGTCGTCGACTAATAGGGGGGTTTTATATCTCCCATTCTAACCGTGGTTGTGCACTTTACATACTGTCTAGATGATTATGTTTCAGCCGCTTATTATGGATCAGGTGCTGACCAGAATGCAAGGTGTCGAAACTGGATTTTTGTTTTATTACTTTTGAGCCGCCGTTGGTCAGTAGTGTTGGCTCATCTGCCTCCAACAGACGAAATAATATGTCCGCTAAAGAGATTCAGTAACAGGGGCACCTATTTAACCTGCGATGCATCTGTGATGGCATAACCAAGCAGACTGCTCTTTCGCCTTCATTTCATTTCGTCTTCTCACTGTAGCCAGGTTCCGATAAAGCCATTGCCCTGGATATACATTCTAGGAAGTAGTGAGCTGCCTGGACTGCCCTATGAAGGAACCATTTCTGGCCACTGCCAAATGAGTGGCTATAAAAAACGTTCCAACTACACGGTCAGTCCCATGTAGTGTTTCTTCTGTCACAATATTTCCTGCAATGTTCGACATGACGTGGTTGTGCGGTGAGTCCGACCTTATGTCTTCGAACCAGTTTCCTGGAAAGTGTGTGTTAAGCAACAGTTCTAACGATTCATCACTCGATGTTGTCCGAAAACGCTTTTGTTCTTTCAAGTCTCAGACGCGTTTTCAATACCCTCGCAGAAATGTTTCCAATATATAATATAATAACTGGAACTGGAGGTAATTGAGACTCCAGTGGTTATCGTAGTGCACTTAATCAATATTTTCCTAAGTGTACTTAAGACGTTTTTCCTTTTTGACACAGATATCCCCTCGGAAGATCTTAACCTCCAAATCTTAAAAATGTTTCAACAGTTTCTGATCTTAGACACAATAACAAACTAAATTGATGCGCTTGATCGTGCAATGCAACAGTTTTGCTTACTAGTGTAATGTACTAACATTTTTTGTTTCTTTCAATATATGAGGATGCAAGTTTTTGAGTACCAATTTTATGTTCTAGATAAATTTGTATGTATTTAATCAGTTTTTAATTTATCTAAATTTTCTCTTTGCCCTTTAAGGTGAACGTTACGATTTTATCATTACCGCTGATCAAGCTGTCGGAGCCTACTGGATACAATTGAGAGGTTTGGGTGAATGCGGCATCAGACGTGCCCAACAATTGGCCATATTACGTTATGCACGCGGTCCCTATCAACCGGCTTCGCCGTCACCAACTTATGATGTTGGCATTCCACAGGGTGTGGTAAGTTTCGTATGCAAATTCAAATCTATCTGTTTTCAAATCTATTTTCAAAAATTTGCCATTAGATGAGTTCATTTTTTTCGGTTACCACAATTCAAAAGCTTCAATGAAAATGAAAATGAAAAATTGTTATAATAACTTAATTGTTGGAAAATCTAGTAGATCAGCAGACATAAGAGTAGGATTGAATGTTGCCTTCGACTAGACAGTTAACGTACACAATTTTCGATAGTGTTCCAAGAAAAACAAATGTGGGTTCATTCTAAATTCTAGATGCTAAACGTTTTTCGATTTTCGTTTGCTGAATATCATTAAGATAACGTGTACGTTTTTGTGTACTTTTTTTGTGCATATTCTCCATAAAATAGTAATAGGCAATTTTAGGTTTTGAAATACAAATTGATTGGTTAATTTACAAGATAATTGACACCCACTCGTGTAATAGTATAGTCTAGTCTCTGTACTCGCTTATGCATAGCGAGTTATTCTTAAGTTTATCATCGATTTGAATACATTGATCATTTAACAAATCAATTTCAATATCTTTTTAAGGTAAGTAAATTTCAAATCATTTTTCATGTTCAGTGTGAGTGTGTGTGTGTGTGTGTGTACATATGAAATGATGTAACGAAAAGGCATTTAAATGTTAAAAATCATTCAAAATTATTTGTTGTTTTTTTGATAAAAATATATGTTATTTGTTGAATATTTATGATATTCGAAGATAATACAGAACTAACCTACGAAGAAGTTATATGTCTTTTATAAATCGCCACTAACTTCACTATTCTATCTTTCCTGTTCCTTATTGTTAGTTAGTTAGTTTGAATCAATGGGGTTCGATAGAGAAATAACTATCCGATCCATCCCTAGTCCGGAGGCATACATTAAAGCCGCTGGTTCGACACATTTTGCGCTCTCAATTTTCCCTACTAAGTCATTAGAACCTCATAGGAACTCGGTTATTCCCAAAATACTCTGCACATCTGTGACAAGATTCCATTCCTTCCATTTCCATTCGGTTTTCGTCTGTTTGACTTTGTACTTTTCGGTACAATTTACGAGTTTCACTCTTCCTTTTGTAAGATTCAATTATCTCACTCTCGCGCTTTCTCCACAACCCTTTTTTCTTCTTAACCAAACGGGTATACTCCCTCCTCGATTCTTTATAAAGCTCTATCGCGTTGCAACTGACTGAAGCATTGCCATACGTGCAACGCTCTTTTCATTACCTGCCATGCGACACTCTTCATCGTGCCATGGTTTATCTTTAAGCGGCTTTTCGTAACCAAGTACTTCTTCGGGAGCAGTTTTCATAGAGTGTGAAATATACTTCTACTGCGCTTCATGGTCTTGAGGAAGGGGTGCGTTCTGCGCTAGTAGCTGAATGAGCTTCTCTGCATATGCCGTGGCCATCTCTGGTAATTGCAGCTTTCCGACGTTTTTGCGCTCTCAATTTTCCCTACTTAGTCATTATACCCTCATAGGAACTCGATGCTATGCACAAAGTTCCTCAAAATCTTCAGCCAATCCCCACAACACTGGTTATTTCCTTTATTGTACTGCCCGAGAGGTACCTGGAACTGGCTTGTGTGAAGGCCGGTCACTGACACAGGAAATGCTCCATCGTCTTACCGTTCGCCTTCCAAGCCCAGCACTCACTATGTCCCACTTGTCCAATACGGTTTAGGTGGGCTCATTTCAGACTTTCCAAGATTCAGCAAGACTTTTAATTTTAACTCACAGGAGTGTCCCATCCTTGTCGACCTGCCCACTGCTTCCTGATTGCAAAGGGCTCTTTGAGCTGATTCCGCCCATTGGCCCAACTCCGACTTCGTCGCCCCGAAATATGTTTCGCGCTCTCCAGGCTCACCATATGAAGTTTCCTGGCTTTTGTAGGCAGAATGTTCGCACACTCATAACCAATAACTCCACTATGACCCGGCACACAGATAATGTTGAGTCTGCCGTGCGTGGAATAATCACCTTTTTGCAGCCAATGACCGTTCCACATTGAACAGCTTCCGATGAGCTCGTCCGTTGGGCTCGCAGTGCTGTCGAGCCATTTAATGCATTCCGCAATCGCCCGAACTTCCGCTTAAAAGTTCGTAGTGTAATCTGGGAACCGTCGGAAGGTTTCGGTCCTCGGATTTTCAACTGTAAAATCCTAGACCTGTTATTTCCCTTAGCTTTGAGCCATCCGTATAACCCTAAAAAAACCATTTCCCATTACATCCCATGAAGGGATTGGGAGAGCTTCTCGCAACCAGTGAGCTGTGCGCTTTCTAATTTTTCATTCACTGATTGGGACCTACAGTTTTACACCGGTTCCGAACGGTATTTTGAGAAGCTTTTTCATGGCTAAGTAGTCGGTAGTGTCGCCATCACTAAGCGTGGTGTCCGTCGTCGAAGGAAATGTAAGGTGGTCAGAGCAGAGATCGAAACCACGTTCTCATGTACAAGAGACGTGCACACTAGCCATTGCATCACCGACGGCCAACCGCCTAACAGCGGGTTCCAACTGGCGTTTGTGCCTGGGTTCCATCCTGCCAAGCGTCCCTAGATGGCATCATAGCCAAGCAGTTCATCTTAAACCTTAATTTGGATATTCGGAAAGTTCGTATTGTGATCTGGGATACGTAGGTAGGTTTCGGTCGCCGGATTTTGAATGCTAAATATTTAATCCTACACCTGTTCTTCCCCTAGCTTTGAGCCATCCGTATAGCAGCGGGTTCCAATTGGCGTTTCTGCCAGGGTTCCATCCAGCCAAGCGTCCCTAGATGGCATCATAGTCACGAAGATCGCCTTAGTCCTTAGGTTGGATATTATGAAAGTTCGTATTGTAATGCGGGGGGCGTAGGTAGGTTTCGGTCGCCTAGCTTCGATCCACCTCTATAACAGCGAGTCCCAATAGGAGTTTGTGCCAGGGTGCCATCCTGCCAAGCGTCTCTACTCTCTTTTTGCTGTTTGGATGCAACCATAACGTGTGTTAGTACATTGTTGCAACTAGATTAAATTGGGTCCAAACATATTGTTTTTGCAATATTACATGTTTGAGACTTAAAGATTAGTAGGTTATACTATATGCTTTTGTGACCCAAATATGGTTTTGTTTGTTGAAAACTATTGGAATCTAGAACGTGACAGACAACAACAGAAACACCATTATCTTGGTGCCGGGACAACAGAAACAAAAAAGCAACAGATCTTCAAAGCAATACCTGCAAACATATACATGGTTTCTCCAATATGTTGCTGGGGCCGTTCAGACGTAGATGGCGTCATAGTCACCGAATAATCAGTCGGATTCACTCGCATCTTGCGTGAAACCGGCCAAAGCCTCCGCTCCGTTTCGACTTATGATCCCTGTCAATCCATTCAGTCATTGCCTGTAAGCATTTTGCCGCAATGGCAGCCCCGTTTTTGACCCTAATCTCAATTAGCTGGATACATAAAACAGACTCCATAGCAATTGTCAGGGTTGTTCTCATTGCACCGCTGATTCCAATGCAGCACATATGTTGAATTTTTTTTGCAGTGTCGAATATTGCATTTCTTCTCAATTGACGTCCACCATATTACGGAAGCATATGTCAGTACTGGCCTAATTACGCTTCTGTAGAGCCAATGTGTCACTTCCGGGCTGACACCCAATTTGGATCCTATAGCCCATCTGCATAGCGACCAACATCTGTAGGCCTCATTTGCCCTGTCCTCTATGTGTTGCTTCCATTTCAGCTTTCGATCTAACATTACCCCTAAATATTTAACCATGTCGATAATTTTAATCGTCTTCTCCAGGAACCAAGGGTCTTCAAACTCTGAGATTTTCGTTTTCTTTGCGAATAGCTATATTTCCGTTTTGGCCGGGTTCACATTTAAACCCTTTAGCTGTGCCCAGTTATACGCTATATACGCTCGGCCTCTCTGCATAATCGATTAGGATCCTTTTCCCTTTCATAATATATATTCAAGTTTAATTCTTAATATAAAGAGTTTTTCAACAGAGACGCTACAAAAGTAAATCGATAGGGACAGCAAACGACGCTATACTTTTCCCCGCTCTTTTGACATTTATCTTCAGTAAGGTTTGTCATTTCATCATGGAAAGATATACGAGCCAACAACGAGTCGAAATTATTAAAATTTACTACCGAAATTTGGAGTCAGTGGCCTCAACTTTAAGAGGCCAACTTTAAGAGCCCTCAACAATCAGCGATGAGGCTCATTTCTGGCTGAATAGCTTCGTCAATAAGCAAAATATGCGTTATTGGTCAGACAGAAATCCACACGTAATCCATGAGTCATCATTGCATCCCGAAAAAATTACGGTTTGGTGCGGTTTATAGGCCGGCGGCGTCATTGGGCCGTACTTCTTCCATGATGATCAAGACCGGCACATTACTGTGAATGCGAATCGCTACCGTTCAATGATAACCGAATATTTTTGGCCCCAATTGGATAATATGGACTTGGTGGACATGTGGTTCCAACAGGATGGCGCCACACAGCGAATGCCACAATCAATTTATTGGAAACCAAGTTTGGTGAACGTGTTATCTCACGAAATGGCCCAGTTATATTGAATAGCAAACACAATGTGCTTGCGCACAAGTACAGTATATTTGCGACAAGCTACAAACACGTTATATTTGTATCCAAACAACAAAAACAGACAGATTTTTCAGCGTGAATACATATATCGTGTTTGTAGCTTGTCGCAAATAAAGTATACTTGTGGCCACACACATTGTGTTTGCTTTCCAATATTACTTGTTGGAGATACAATGATTAATATGTTGCAACATATGTGTTGTATGACCCAAATTTGGCATTGTTTGTTGAAATCTGCTGAAATCAAAAACGTGGCAGACAACAAAGAAACAACAAATCAGCAGATCTTCAATTCATGAAAACTATGTTCCAAACATATATATGTTTCCTACATAATATTACAGGTGCCGTTTTGTTTCAGTGTGCAGACTATTGTTTTGAAGTTTGTGACTCTTCTTTTCATCAGCGCCTCTTAATATTCCAAGCCAATGACAGTCTGTTCAAATGCGTGAGTAATTTGAAGTTTGTCTTTCATTGTTTCTCCTCGTCTCTTTACATCAGCCTGTTTCGCTAGTTTCTCTAGTTGAAAGGTTAGGTTATGTTGAGAAAATGAAGCATTAATGCTTCGTCAAAGGAAATATTTGCAAGAAGCTTCTTAATTGTCCATTTTAATTACGAGCTGTCTGGAAATTTTCTCAGTACTTTCCAATCCGTTTCTCACGTTGCAACTAGCTGCAGCGTCACCATATACTGCTAGTGACTGTTTCCTAAATTAACCAGTTTATGTTGAGAAATAGCAGCATTAATGCTTCGAGGCATGAAATATTTCCAAGTTGTTCCATAGTTGCCCATTTGAATTACGAGCTGTCTATAAAATTTGTTAGTACTACCCTCCAATCCATTCCCCACGATGCAACTAGCCGCAGCGTCGCCGTAAATTACGGGTGACTATTTTATAAATTAACCACGAATTTTGCAGTATTGGAAATTAACAATAAGTTGTATGGCGGCCAGGTCTATCAGCCTAATTTGAATATGAACATATTAAAAATTTTATAATTTGTAAATGTCATTTGAACCTCAAGATTTTAAATATTTTATAAATTTTTTTATTTGAAAATTTAATTTAAATCTCTAGATTCAAGATTGTATAATTTTTTCATTTCAAATTAAATTCTGTTGAAATTTTATAAATTTTAGAAATTTCAGATAAAATTTACTATAAATTTCTTCCATTTCAAAGTGTCTACTAAATTCTAGAAATTCTTAAATATTTTTTTCACATTTCATGCCTTTTTGTTTAATATCTGTACAGATTTACCAAATTCCTATTTTGTACATATAACAAATTACAATACCCACATAAAGAGTAAAACAAATATTTTTATATTTTTATAATTTTAATTATAATTTCAATATTTCTAAAAATTCTATTTATTTTATTTTCTACAATCCCTATACTTATTATTTTCATTAATCCATTTACCTCTTTTTCTTATTTAATTCCATGTAAAATATGAAAAAACAAACACCTCCGTTTTCCCAATGTACAATAAACCAAACAAATTTATGCCCCGCCCTCTTTTACAAAACTCCTCTCAACACTACTACTTCAACTCTAATATGGTGGTTATCAAAAAAATATATATATACATAAATATAATTTATATATTTTGTAAATATGCACTGCTTTCAATACAAAATCAATAAAATGTGTACAAAAAAAAACAATATGGATTCGAAAAACTGCACAAAAACTCAAAATAAAAATTCGAAAATTGTACCCAAAAATCAAATTGAAACCAACATTGAAAAATACAACTGAAATTGATATCGAATCTGAAACCGAAACCGAAACTGAAATCAAAATCTGAAAACGCTACCAAATTTTATATCGAATTTGAAACCAAACCCTGCTATCAAAATTAATATCGAATCTGAAACGAAAACCGAAATCAAAATCTGAAAATGCTACCAAAATTGATGTCGAATCTGAAACCGAAATCGAATCACGAAAATTCTACCCAACTTAATATCGAATCTGAAACCGAAACCATTACCGCCTCCACTTTGAAATATGAAACGTCATTAACACCAGGTTATGAATCCCTTGGACGCCCAATGTAATCGTCAACGTAACGATGCTATCTGCGTGAGTCAGCTAAAGAGCGCTTTGGAAATTGATCGTGGCATTTTGGCAGAAAAGCCTGATGTCAAGATATTCTTGCCATTCCGCTTCTATTTGTATAGACCCGAAGAACTGTTCCAACCTAATACCTACAACAGATTCTTGGGTAAGTATTGAAATACGTCACACAACTTTTGAAATCTCAACAAAAATTGTCTTTAATTTCCTTCTCTTTAGTTGCTCCTACCGGTGATCATGTTATTTCTTTGATTGATGAAATCTCGTATCTCTCCGCCCCGGCCCCCTTAACATCACAGTACAATGAAATTAATCCTGAGCAATTCTGTAATGGTGATAATAGACCCGCCGACTGTGGTCCCAACTGCATGTGTACCCATAAAATTGATATTCCTTTGAATGCTGTCGTCGAAGTTGTGCTGGTCGATGAAGGTGAGTAAAAAATAGCAATATATATATATGTGCAGGATATTAAAAGGACTAATAGGTGACAAATATTGTCCACACACAATGTGGTAATTTATGTTGAAATCTGTAGTAAACAAACAGGAAAAATATGAGGATAAAACTAAATTGAAACCAAAAAGGTTCCTAGTCATTTGGTATCTTCATATCGGGTTTTTCAATAACAGCGCTACAAAAGTTGTTTTAAATGAAACAAAACCGGTTTTAGATACCAATGAAATTCTTTATTCCTGTGAAAGTACGTTGGATGCCATTATGTATGGAACTGGATTTCTTTTGCATGGCCACCACGGGCACGCTTGCAGAAGTCGAGACGCTGAACCCAATTTTCAACGGTTTTCAAGCATAAATCGGCCGATACTGCTGCAATTTCACGTTCGATATCCGTACGAAGTTCATCAATCGTTCCTGGCTTGTTGGCATAGACCATAGACTTGACGTAGCCCCACAGGAAATAATCTAACGGCGTCAAATCGAACGAGCGAGGCGGCCAATCGACTGGGCCATTTCGTGAGATAACACGTTCACCGAACTTGGTTTCCAATAAATTGATTGTGGCATTCGCTGTGTGGCTTGTGGCGCCGTCCTGTTGGAACCACATGTCCTCCAAGTCCATATTATCCAATTGGGGCCAAAAATATTCGGTTATCATTGAACGGTAGCGATTCGCATTCACAGTAATGTGCCGGTCTTGATCATCACGGAACAAGTACGGCCCAATTACGCCGCCGGCCCATAAACCGCACCAAACCGTAATTTTTTCGGGATGCAATGATGACTCATGGATTACGTGTATTCAGCCAGAAATGAGCCTCATCGCTGATTGTTGAGGCCTCTTAAAGTTGGCCTCTTAAAGTTGAGGCCACTGACTCCAAATTTCGGAAGTAAATTTTAATAATTTCGACTCGTAGTTGGCTCGTATATCTTTCCATGATGAAATGGCAAACCTTACTGAAGAGAAATGTCAAAAGAGCGGGAAAAAATATGGCGTCGTATCGATTTACTTTTGTAGCGTCTCTGTTGAAAAACCCTTTATAAACCCTTTTTCAGATCCAGTATTTCTGAGTGCTAAATTAGAACGGCCGTCGATAATGGCATGGTTAGTATGCGCAACTTCTATTCATAAGTACGATACATGGGTTCGAGTCCTACTGTGGCCACCTTCCATTTCTTTCGACGACAGCCACTCCGTTTAGTGATGGCGAAAATATCGAGTAATTAGCCAGCCCAAAACTCTAGGTCCCAATCAGTGAGTGTAAAACTAGAAAGTGCACAACTCACTTATTGTGAGCAGCTGCTACCTGCCTCTTCGTGGAATCTAAATGGAAAAATATTTATTTATTTATTTTTTATGATCAGCACCGGAATTCTATAACTTTTTAACTATAAAAATCGGTAGTTAAATTGTCAAAATTCATAAAATTTCAATACAAAATTTCAGAATTTTTTCAATTTAACTACCGTTTTTTATAGTTAAAAAGTTACAGAATTCCGGTGCAGGTTAGGTATAGAGTATATTCTAGGGAACTAGAACTAATTGGCACTGTTACATTTATCAGGCTTAAAATTTGTCATTTGGGATAGGGGACTGTCGGTGAAAAGATAATTCTACAGCAGCAATGGGAGTCAATGGCTTCTCTAACACACACGCTGATATCAATGCTTGGACTAGCCTTTTTTTGGTGTGTTAAAATCCATAGGCTCGGGTAGGGCAATCTATCATAGTGAACACATGCAAATAACACACAGCGTTAGCATCACATACGTGATTGTTGTACAACATTAGTCTCTGCCTGCAAATAAGTATGATAGTATTGATGTAGCGGCACCAAACAAACAATCAGGCCGTTGTCGACAAAAAGTAATGAATTGTATGAGAACTCATTAAACGAATTGTATGACTCAAAAGCACTGGCGACATATGGCGAATGATTCAAAACGTATTACTCTCTTTTTGTCATAACTTGGTCCATTCATAATTTTGATGTGAAACATTAATGCCTTTGAAACATTTATGCTTTTTGTTTTACATTGTCGAAATGGTGCATTTATATTGAAATATTCTATAAAGAGACTAAGACTCGTTTTATTCAGACTCTCTACATGAGAGAGGAAAAAGAGTGCAATATGTTCTCTATACTATTCAATACAGTTTGTCGTCGTTCTGTTTATGACAAAACAAAAACAATTATTTCAGTGAGCTAAATATTGCTTTATTTATTTATGTGTTAACATCTATAGGCACGGATAGGGTATAATCTAACAAAGTCAACACATGCAAACAATACACGGCGTTAGCACACAGCGTTATCTAGGTCGAAGCTATGCAGCGGTTGCACTGAAAATAATATGTGGTTGTTGTACAACAATAGTCTCTGCATGAAAATAAGTATGATGGTATTGATGTAGCAGCAGCGAACAATTGTCTTAAAAGACGAAGTCTTGCTACTCGTAAGCTTACGAACATAACACAATCTTTGTGAGAAAAAAACAAAAAGTATTAAACAAGAAAATAATGACATATGTGCTTGCACTTGTCTTAAAATAATTTTAAGTATTAATATTATTTAAATGAAACGTCATCATATGATTGAACGCTGTTTATTATTTTCCTATGTAACATTTACTAATGTGTTCCTAGAAATCGAACAGGTACCGTGTAACAAAAAGGTGTCAACACATCGTCCGTGAGTTGGAACACTCATAGGTTTTTTTTAAACCTACACTCAGGGGACGCCTCCTATAATGCAGTGCATTGTGTTGGCGAAGTTAAATTGCGGTAGTGAAGGAAGGAAAGACGGAGTAGCGTCTGTTGACATTGGCTTTGAATCTTTGTATGTCACAAATGGTGTGAAATACACTAGCCAGAAGTGTATTCCACATACGGACTGTACGGTTGAAGAACCAATTTTCTCTATAGTGTGTAGTGCGGTCATCCGATCACTCGATAACAAATGGATGAGAGTTCCTGGAGAGCCGCATACTTCGGCTAAATATCCTCACGTCTGGCATAAGTTGACGGATGTCCGAGGAACACATACCGCGGAAGTATCGCTAGAACAGCGACATGCAAGGAAGGCAATAGAGTTGCATACCCAACTATTACTATCAACAACACCATCGCTCTCTAAGCTCCAAAGATGTCCTAGGAACACCTGCCCATATATGAGAGTTATAAATATTCCATCTTTGGTCTGACGTATGTGGTGTAGATATTAAGAAGATCAAATGGAGTGAAGTATTTCTTGCACCACTTTAAAAAACCTAGACACTTGAGTGCATCATTCGACATTTCAAATACATGTTTCGCTCAACGGACATCACATTGTATTTTCATGCCCAGAACATCAAGAGCATCTGATTCATCAATATCCATACCGTCCATAGACAATGACGACACACCTGGGTCAGCAATCCGCTTATGCGACAACAAACAACACTGGGTCTTACCCACATTCAAATCTACTCTACTCATTGCAACCCATTGAAGAATGGACACCAGATCTCGGTCGAGTGTTTCATTCATCGTACGGCGTTTGACTTCAATCTCTTGAAGACTTGGCCTACGGTTGAATGAATAAGGATGACAGAGATTACTGTCGTCCGCAAAAGAGAAGATTGGATTCACAGTATGGCCCAGGAGATCATCAATATAAATATGAAAAAGAGAAGAAGGAGGAAGAGAAAGAACAGAGCCCTGTAGTACACCTGCAGTCAATTTTTGCTCGTCGGCTGAATGCTCGTCTGAGAAAGCCTGATATAAATCGAGTGTAGGTATAACTCATACCAAAAGCAGCGAGCTTTAACGATAGGGCATCGTGCCATACTCTGTCAAAGGCCACGGAAATATCAAAAGTTAGTACCTTACTCTCACCAAGCCGGTGGATTGATCAACTCCACTGTTTCGAAAGGAACGCCATCAGGTCTTCAGTAGATCTCATTCTATAGAAGCCATACTGCCGATCATTAAGAAGGTCATTGGTCTCAAGATATTTCACAAGATTGTGGTTAACGATGCTCTCCATAATCTTCGAAAGCGCAGAACAAATTGCAATTGGGCAGTAATTTGCAGGGTTACGTGCATCATCTTTTTTAGGGGTTGACTGGACATTAGCCACCTTCCAACGCGCCGGAAAGACTCCCTCCCGCACGGTATGTGAGGTTGAAAAGGACTAGTGTAGATATGCCATCCGGGCCCGGGGATTTATTTACGACGAGATTCGCAAGAACCTTTTTAACCTTCGGCATAGAACAAGATACGTAATTGATCACGATGAATGGTTGATTGCTATCCGGCAAGGAAGAGTTCCTTGCAAACATTTCAGCCAGAGGGTTAGCTTTATCAACCGATTCAGTGAACGTTATGTCATCTTTAACAAGAGTTGGGATAGGGGTAGAACTATCCTTTACTCTTCTTGCAAATTTTATTGTTAGCCATAAAGAAGGTCCATGTTCGCTATGGAAACACCCATATGAGCTTTAATGTTTAATGTTCGCCTTAAAGAAGAGATCAAACGTAACTAATGTTTACAATTGCCAACAATTGTAATTACACCTACTACATTTTGTAAACTTCAGCAAGAACAAGCTATGTCGATTTGTGGAGATTTCGAGTTTTAAATATCTATGGACAGAGATATTTAATTATTAGATTCATTCGTGAAAAACTTTATAAATTATAAATCAATTAACAACAAGAAGGGTTACCTAAATTTTGGCTCTTAATTTTAAATATGATTGTTTTTGTTTACTCTCCTCAATATTTTGATTTTCTGACTTACGCCATTATATTTTAAAATCTTGGTTTTAGGTTAAGATTCGATTTTGCTCTCAACTGATTAAAAAAAACCAAAACAAATTTTAATGTTTCCGTTCCCTACAAGAAACTAAACTACACGATGCCAACGCCAACGCAATCTAATACACAGATATATCAAGACCTGAATTGAAGCAAAAAGAAAAAAAATTAAAACGTTTCTATTCCCGCTTAAGAGACAAGATACAAAACACATAATAAGTCAACCACCAACCATTCACAATCACATGTATTCCGGATATTTATGGTTGCCATAATGTATAACAGTTAAATGTTTATAATTCGAAATACCTATTATTATTACACACAAACATACATACATACTTACATATCTAACCATTGCCAGTGAGTATTTTGAAATGCATTTGCTTTCAACCATATGATTATTGGTCATTTAATATTGACTGGGGATTCGAAATGTAATTTAAATCAATATTGAATAGTGGATATGACTGTATTTATGCGGATAACCCCGATTTGCACTATGATTTGACTGACGTTAATCTGATCTCTGTTTGTGAGCCATGAAATTGATATTGAGTTAGAAGGAGGAAAACCCATGTAAACCCATAGTTTTCGCATTATGCGCGGCATTGTTTAAGATCACTGCTAGGAGGAGTAGTGATTTGACCAAACCCATATTTGTTTTGCTTTTTTATTATGATTCTGTTGATTTTGTTTTTAAACAAATGCAGATTATTATACTAGTATGTTGGCTGTTATATGTTCAGTTTGGATGCAGGCATTTGTATGGTGGGAATCGGAATAAAAGAGAGAGAGAGAGAGAGAGATAACTTGACAGTGTCGCGGGATATGTAAGTAGAGCATGAAGATATTAAAGACTTAAGTAGTAAATGCGACAATTTGCTTATAGAATTTCTTTAAGTAGCTGCTTCAGCCAACAATTTTTGCTTTTAAATTTGCAACTTCCATTCAAATATATCATACGTCAGAGTATTTAAATAGTCAAATCGCACGACCGAGGCGGCGAATCGACTGGGCCATTTCGTGAGATAACACGTTCACCAAACTTGGTTTCCAATAAATTGATTGTTGCATTCGCTGTGTGGCTCGTGGCGTCGTCCTGTTGGAACCACATGTCCTCCAAGTCCATATTATCCAATTGGGGCCAAAAATATTCGGTTATCATTGAACGGTAGCGATTCGCATTCACAGTAATGTGCCGGTCTTGATCATCACGGAAGAAGTTCAGCCCAATGACGCCGCCGGCCCATAAACGGCACCAAACCGTAATTTTTTCGGGATGCAATGATGACTCATGGATTACGTATGGATTGCTGTCTGACCAATAACGCATATTTTGCTTATTGACGAAGCCATTCAGCCAGAAATGAAATTCAGAATTCAGAAATTGGACGTAGCGCTCTTAAAGTTGAGGCCACTGACTCCAAATGTCGGTAGTAAATTTTAATAATTTCGACCCGTTGTTGACTCGTATATCATTCCATGATGAAATGGCAAACCTTACTGAAGAGAAATGTCAAAAGAGCGGGAAAAAATATGGCGTCGTTTGCTGTCCCTATCGATTTACTTTTGTAGCGTCGCTGTTGAAAAACCCTTTATTAAATAAAAATAGCTCATTCGTGGCTTAGATGATTTTAACAAAAGTTTTGGCCTACTCGATTTTTTAACGGATTAAATTGCTAGGCGGTACTTGGAAGATAATTAAGAGAAAATGTTATATGCCGAATAAATGGGCGTCTGTTTTACGTATGATTGATAGATACATTTATATATACAAATTAATCATACGCCAGACACACTAATTTTAACAAATTTTAACAAAAGTTTTGCGTTACTGCAATTTTCAAGTGCCCAGCGGCGGAAATCGCAAGGCCTTCCACAAATAAAGCATGCGGAATGGTTCTTTTGTAATGCCTTCCTAAAATAAGGCCTGCGGAATGCATGCATTTTGTCATCAGATATAACCAAAAAGAAGATTTTTACAATTTTGAGAAATTTCTTTTCCGATTCTTTTTAAACGTAATTTAATTCGAAAATTCATACAAATTTTAAAATTATATTGTTTATTTAATATTTTTCAGGGTATTTTTACAATTTTCAATTTGAAGTTGGGCGTGGTACAACTTTCTAAGATAGATACATATGTACATACTTATAAATAAATATGTAGAAGTGGATAATGATTTTGTGATAAAATAGATTATTTTAATTTTATTTTTGTTTAACAAAAATATTTTATTGGATTGTAAAAAGACATGTTACAATTAGCTAAATAAAATCGTTACCCATTACATCCTATGAAGGGATTAGTTCGGGCTACTCACAACCAGTGAGCTGTGCGCTTGCTAACTTTTCACTCACTGATTGGGACCTACAATTTTACACCGGTTCCGAACGGTATTTTGAGAAGGTTTTTCATGGCTAAGTACTCGATAGTGTCGCCATCACTAAGCGAGGTGACCGTCGTCGAAGGAAATGTAAGGTGGTCAGAGCAGGGATCGAACCCACGTTCTATGCACAAGAGCCGCGCGCACTAGCCATTGCACCACCCGTTACGGCTATAATGACAGGCCATTACTCTTTTCATGAAATTTTCGATGACTTTTCACAGATATATGGCTGTATCTCACCGATGACGCTTTGGATCTCGGTTTTGAGCTCAGGAATTGTTTCGGGTTTATGCGAATAATTTCACAAAACCCCAAAGAATGATATCGCATGGCGTTAAATCACTGGATCTTGGTGGCCAGTTGACATCAGAATTTCTTGAGATAATTTGTTCTGGAAATCATTGCTGCAATAAAGCGATTGTGTCATGTGCGGTGTGGCAGCTGGCGCCGTCTTGCTGCAAACACATGTGGCCAGATCCATGCCGTCCAGTTGAGGCCACAAAAATTCCGTTATCAAAATCCTGGAACGAATTCCATTCACAATCACTGCAATTTCGACCTCATCTTCAACAAAGTAAGACCCAATAATGCCGTCTGACCAAAATCCGCACCAGATAGTTGCTGGTTATGTGTGCATTTGTTTCTCATGCATTGCATGAGGATTTTCTGAGCCCCAAATTTCACGAAGCCATTCATATGGAAACGCACTTCAACGGAGAAGATTGCTTCTTTTAAAAAATTGCCATTGATTTCACTTTGCTCCATTACCCATTGATCGAATTGCCGGCGCTTTCCATGGTCTGCTGGTTTTAGCTCCTGAGTAAGCGGAATTTTGTACGCAAAAGGGGGAGGTCTGTGTCAATATTCGATGTGTAGTGGTTCATGTAATTTGAAGTTGTTGAGAACGATGCCGAATTTATGTTTTCGGATTGTCGGCGACACTTTCGTTTGCAGCAGCAATATTTTCAAGAGGCCGACCGGTACGTTGACGCATAGGAGTTTCATTGTCCATAACCGACCCAGATTCTTAAAATTGTTTGCCCACTCTTCGAATGGTTGACATATTAGGTGGCCTTTCTCGACCGAAAATTATTCCAAGTTTCCGAACGATCTCAGCATAGCTTTCCAAATATTTGTAATAAGTTTCACAATTATAACGCGTTGTTCTTTCGTAAAGCGCTCCATTTTTAATAATCGGAATAAACATATGTGACAGCTGCCAAATTTCCGAGTTGACACTTGCACAAAAACTTACACTACATTTAAAAAGTGCAATCTTACTGAGACACCCTATAGAAAGAAAATTAAGACATAATTTAAGAGAAAAAATTAAAGTAAATAAATAAGCCTCTGCTTTATACTCAATATTTCAATCGAAATATATCATACGCCAGAGTATTTATATGTTCCATCCATAAGCGTATGACTAACGGATATATATTAATTTAAAATAACTCATACGTCAGATACCGACAGTTTTGTGTTACTGCAATTTCTAAGCGGTTTCAATTTCTAGGCGGATGTAATTATTCGAGCTGTAAGCTTTTCGTAGCCCTTTAGGTACGTCATTTTTATCATTTTTGCTACGATTAGGTAGAGAAAAGAAATCGATCTATTTATACTTCGGTGCTTGGCCCATTCCTGGCCAGTATGTTTTTCAACTTAGCGCTTTTCGTAGCTCGTGGACTATCTTATCTTCCTATTTCTTTGGAAAAACGTATTGCGTACAACTTTCTCTGTGTTCCTTGATCCCATAGAATAACACATACTATAGAAGAACTTATTCTCTCATCTGACGTTTCATTTCACACTCTCTCGGTAGGTCTGTGGAAATGTTTACATACACCAGGTGGAGTTACAAAATATGTTCACTTAACTATTTCCTGTCGTTTTGGTGTAGAACTGAAAAATTTAAATGTATTTTGCACTTTTTTGTTGACTTTTAACGTTGGTATTCATTTGTATTGTATTTAACACAACTAGTTTGCCACAAAAACACGAAATTCGGGTGTAGTTCCTTTGTGGATCGCTGTATACTATTGCCACCATCTGGTATTATTGAACCCATATTTTCCACCCTCCACTGTGTAATTTCCATCGTACCTATGACGTTTAATTTATTGAGCGAATAAAACCTTCTACGTATGTGTTATTCTATGCTTGATCCGTTCTCCTGTCAACCTTCAATATGAATATTTAATTATCGGAAAGCTGTTGATGTCTGAAGTTCACGAAAGCGCAATAGTGACAGAAAATGTGAGATCCTTACCAATCTTTACTGAGGATTTCGTGCCGTCATTCTACAAAGACGTATCAGTATAGCAGGAATGCCAAGATCCGATATAGCTTGTACCAGTTTTCCGCGTATCGGGCTACCGAATGCAGCCTTATAATCCACAAAGAGATGGAAGGTGCCAATTTTTTCTCCTGGTTTTTTCCAGGATTTGGCGTAATATGAATATCTGGTCGAAAGTTGACTTTCCACACTAGAAGTTCCGACTATGTCTGCAACAAACGTCCTTAGTCTTTCGCACACTACGCTCGAAAGGACCTTGTATGCCATTGACAAATGGCTTATTCCATAATATTTTGTACGTAGCATACACACAGTATGCTAAGACTCGAATCGTAGGTCATGCATTCATATATCCAGATTTTGCATACGAGCTGATGCATGTACCTCTCCAACTCATAGCCGCCAGCCTTAAACAGCCCAGCCGGTAGTGCACCAGCAACAGCGGCTTTGTTGTTCTTAAGCCAAGAAATTACTTACGTATCTTTGGCTGGGAGGGGGCAGTCAACGCCATCGTCTTGCATGTGATCTACACCCATATCTATATTGAGGTGTCCTGGGATAAGTAAAGCAGATAAGTGATCTCTCCATATTCCCATCATACTTTGCGCATATGTAACAAAAATGCTCATTCTTATTTCTACAACAGAGGGGCCTTGATCCATGTACGTTGAGTATGACTTTGAACTTTTCGGTAGAATTTGGGGGCCTCCTTCTTCTCTCTGTAGTCCATCAGCACCAGCGGCTTTATTGTTCTCAAACCAGAAAATTGCTAGTTCTGACTTCGCTTTGGCTGGGAGGGGGCCCAGTCAACGCCATCGTCCTGTATGTGGTCAACACCTTAGTCTATATTAAAATCTCTTCGGACAAGTAAAGCAGAGAAGTGATCTCTCCATACATACTCTGCACATCTGCGACTAGATTCCCGTCCTCATCTTCACAAGAGTTGGTCCCCAGATCCATGGCCGTTGGTTTGACTTTGTGCTTTTCGGTAGAATATACGGGTCTCATTATTCCTTCTGTAAGATTCAATTTGCTCACTCTCGAGGTTTCTGCACAACCGGTTTTTCTTCCTAAATAAACGAGTTTCCTAATCTCATTATAAAGGTCTGTCGGGGGTCGCGTTACAATTGACTGAAGCATTGCCATACGTGCAGCGTTCTTTTCATCACTTACTTACCATCACGTACCATGGTTACTCTTCATCGTACCATGGTTTATCTTCAAATGGGTTTTCATAACTAAGTACGGTATCTGTAGCAGATTTCGTAGAGTTGGAAATGTTCTTCAAATGCGCTTCATTATCATGAGGCGGGGGTGCGTTCTGCGCCCCCTTCTGCATGTGCTTCTCTGCATAGACCATGGTAGTATTTGGTAATTGCAGCTTTCCGATGTCTAGCTTTATAGATGTGTTGGTTTCGTATGACTTTCGCCCTGCTTAACCTTGTGCGAATCTCTACTGTAACCAGTTAGTGATCCGAATCGATATTAGCATCAAATCACACGTACGCCCTTTACAATTTTCGAGTGCCTTCCATCAATTACGAAGTGATCAATTTGGTTCTTCGTCTGTTGATCAGGGAATATCCAAGTCATGGCGGCACTATAGAAGAATTAGACATGAAAAAGTTTTTCGAACACCCGTTCGGAACCGGTGTAAAACTGTAGTTTCTGGACAGTGTATGTAAAAACTTGAAAGCTCACAAATCCCTGATCTCCTGCGAAAAGCTCTCCCCTATTTGATATTAAGTAATGTGGCCGACGGTGGTGCAATGCTTAGTAGGCGCACCTCCTGTTCATGAGATCCTGGGTTCGAACCCTGCTCAGACCACATTAAATTTCTGTCGGCATCTTGCATAGTGACGGCGACACTATCAAGTACTTAGCCATGAAAAAGCTTCTCAAATACGGTTCGGAACCGGTGTAAAACTGTAGGTTCCAACCACTGAATATAAAACTAGAAAGCGCATAGCTCACTGATTGTGAGAAGCTCTACCAAATTCCTTCATGGGAAACCATTTATTTAATGGAAAAAGGGATGGTTTTTATATTCGGCCTTTCTATTGGTACCTTTTTAATGGAATATGGAAAAATATAATGGAAAAAAATTTATTTATTTATTTTATCCTTAGAACATAAATATTTAACAGAAATTTAAGGACTATTCTTTGCAAAATTTATTTTAAAAAAAATATCAATCTTTTCTTTTCTTCTAGTCCAACAACCCAACTTGTCACATCCCTTCCATTTGCATGGTTATGGCTTCAGCGTTGTCGGCATTGGCCGTTCACCCGATACAAATGTGAAAAAGATCAACTTGAAACATGCCCTGGACTTGGATAGACGTGGTCTGTTGCACAGACAGTACAATTTGCCACCAACCAAAGATACCATTGCGGTGCCCAACAATGGTTATGTGGTACTGAGATTTAGAGCTGATAATCCCGGTAAGTTGACCGGATCTTAGTGTTGAATAACTTAAATTCATGAAACATTTTTTTCTTCTTCTTCCTCTCTTAGGTTTCTGGCTATTCCATTGTCATTTCTTGTTCCACATTGTGATTGGCATGAATTTGATATTGCAAGTAGGCACCAATGCCGATTTGCCACCAGTGCCACCAGGTTTCCCCACATGTGGTGATCATACCCCACCCATACCCATTAACTAAAATATTGCAGCCAAGAATAACACACACACAAACAAACAAAAAACAAAAACAAAGATGTTTTTTGGCAAAAATGTTGACACACCCTTTGAGTAGAAAAGTTCCCCCGGTGCAGACATTTCCCTAAAGCATCGCCCTAAAGTAGACATGTACAAAGTTTTCAAAAGACACATCTACATTCAGAACAGAACATAGTGTATATTATAAAAGATCAAATCGGAACATCTATAAATCCAATATAGCACCTATAAAGCGAAAGCTTAAAGCTTCTTAGAGACTTTAAGAAAACCCCTAAAGACTTGAAAGCTTTAAGCTTTTAATTCTACCCCAAAAAGCTTACACCAAGCACCAATTATAAGTGTTAGCTTAATGAGACAATTAAAGAGAAGAAAACAAAAACAAAAACTTTCTATGGGCGCTGATAATGCTGGCAATTTCTATGCTGGCTGATAATGCAAGCTGCAAATGTGTAAAGCTTAAACAGCTAAAGCTTTTACAATTGTATAAAAGCCATAGAGTAAAAGCTTTACGGTTTTAAGCTTTCTAGCAAAAAGCTTTGAAATGCATATAAAGCATTATTAAACATTGAATAATAGTAACACTTTTGTTTAGCGCAATAGTCATAAAATTATGCATTATTTTAAATTTATTTCGAGTACACCTTTTCCCCTTCCTACCCCTCACAAAGTAGTTAATTACAACTTACAAGTATGTTTACTTTTTCACTTTCTTCCCCTCTACGTTTCCGTTTCCTTCCGTTTTGTATAAAACAACAAAAAATTGTATACGGTGTCTCTGCTTGCCTCCTTCTGTGGACCTTAGTGAATTTTGTAAATTTTCTTTTCCGTTATATTTTAAAATTCGTCCTCTTTGCCACCATCCATTTTTAAATATTTAACATCTAAGTGAATTGTAATTATATTATTATTTTTTCTTTAGTGTATATTATTATGTTTTTTTTTTTTGTTGTTGTTAATATTTAAAACACAGAACTGCAATAGTTTTTATAACATATTTTTCTTTTTTTTTCTTTTGTTGTTAAATAAGGGGGTTTCACACCATTTATGATTGTTGTGGAACCCCGTCGATGTCAATACTCCCGTTTCTAGAGCCTTTCTTCATCTTTGCCTCTATGTATCTTGCACACAAATCTCTAAATGTTAATTAATATAATTATCTTTTTATTTAGAATTTTTTAATTTTTTTTTTTATGTTTTTATTACAAAAGTGAAAGTTAAAAGAATTGTATAAAAGAAAAAGACATGTAAAATATTATTTTTTTTATACGAATATTACTGCCGTTAATATTAAACTTAATTATTTTTAAAATAAACTATAAACAAAAATAAATTATATAAAACAAAACGTTAATATTTCAAAGTGTTATTTATTCAGTTGTATTTAAAAATTATCCAATATATATAATTCACCCCCCCCCCCCCCAATATATTGAATATAGATTTGTAAATACTTCAGAAGAATAAAAATCCGTGGTAAAAGGAAACACCCTTTCCATGGTCAACAACATTCGATATAAAGTGTATCCCAAGGATTGCTGAAACTGTCCTTTATAACACAATCCTCATACAGTGTCAACTATAATTTTGAATACTAAAATATTGAATACTAACAGCGTGTTTCGTGTTTCTCTATCTCGAACGAAAAGCTAGGCGAAGGAAAATCAGTCACTCACATTCGTCTCAAATTGGGTTTATCTAAGTTGAAATTTTCGTTCGCTTGACTCCATGTTTATTCCTAACTGACAGCACATTCGAAATAGAGAAACCAAAATTTATACTGAAAAGTTTTGAAAAATTGTATGTTTCCATTCGACTTGGAATGGAATGATTGTGGAACCAAAATCAACTTTCTTTCGTCTAGAACACGAACGAAAGCTTTCGTTCGAAATCGAGAAACAGGCTGTAAATATTTTTTTTATCAGCAATTTTACAACCTCATGAAGATGTCTCAGTAAGATTGCGGTTTTTAAATTTAGTGTAATTTTTTTTTGTGCAAGTGGCAGCTCTGAAATTTAACAGCTGTCACATATGTTTATTCCGATTATTAAAAATAGAGCACTTTACGAAAGAACATCGCGTTATAATTGTGAAAAATTTGGAAAGTTATGCTGAGACCGCACGCAAACTTCGAACACTTTTCAGTCGAGAAAGTGCACCTAATGTGTCAACCATTCGAAGAGTTTTCAAAAACTTTTAAGAAACTGCGTCAACGTACCGGTCGGTATCTTCAATACATTGCTACTGTAAACGAGAGTTTCGTCCAAAAACCCGAAAACATCAATTCCCCATCGTTCTCAACACCTTCATACTCAGGAGCTCAAACCAGCAGACCATGGAAAGCGCCGGCAATTCGTGCAATGTCAATGCCAATTTTTCAAACAAAACGTCATATTTTCCGACGAAGTGCATTTCCATCTGATTAGCTTCGTGAATACAAAAAATTGTCGAATTTGGGGCCCAGAAAATCCTCATGCAATCCATGAGTAACAAATGCACCCACAACTTGCAACTGTCTGGTGCGGGTTTACTTTACTTACTTTTTTGAAGATGAGACCGAAATTGTAGCGACTGTGAACGATATTCGTTACAGGAACACGATAACGGAGTTCTTGTGGCCCCAACTGGACAGCATGGACGTGGACGACATGTGGATTTAGCAATACCATTCCACCAGCAGCAACGATTTCCATAACTAATTTTCTCAAGAAATTCTGATGTCAACTTGCAATTTACTGCCGTGCGATTTCTTTCGTTTTTTTTGGAGTTTGGAGAGTCGAAATTATTAAAATTTACTACTTAGAAAGCCCAAATGTGTCTCTCACACGTCGTTCTCAAGCGTTGGGCGTCTCTGTGACGTCGTTGTGGCGAATTTTGCGAAAAGATCGTGGCCTACATCCTTACAAGATCAAATTGCCGCAAGAACTGAAGCCGCTTGACCACCATAAGCGTCGTATGTTCGTGAATTGGGCTGAGCAACAACTTGAAAATGATTCGGGTTTTCATCGGAAAATCATCTTCAGCGATGAGGCTCATTTCTGGCTGAATGGCTTCGTCAACAAGCAAAATATGCGTTATTGGTCAGACAGAAATCCACACGTAATCCATGAGTCATCATTGCATCCCGAAAAAATTACGGTTTGGTGCGGTTTATGGGCCGGCGGCGTCATTGGGCCGGCGGCGTCATTGGGCCGTACTTCCAACAAGCCAGCGATGATTGATGAACTTCGTACGAATATCGAACGTGAAATTGCAGCAGTATCGGCCGATTTATGCTTGAAAACCATAGAAAATTGGGTTCAGCGTCTGGACTTCTGCAAGCGTGCCCGTGGTGGCCATGCAAAAGAAATCGAGTTCCATACATAATGGCATCGAACGTACTTTCACAGGAATAAAGAATCTCATTGGTATCTAAAACCGGTTTTGTTTTATTTAAAAAAACTTTTGTAGCGTTCTTATTAAAAAACCCGTTATTTATTTACAATTGAAAATAAATTATATGTAGTATATTGAAATGTTCAAGAGGACAACAGGATTCGACTGTATATCAGCACGTTTGACAGTCGTTTCTTAACATTAATTCCAATGATTTATAAAATACTTCAAATTGTATTCAACGAATGATTTTTATTATTTTTCAATAGATAATAAATCATATGACAATGATTTTACATTTCTTTTTGAAATCTATTATAGCATTAGGTTTTAATCATATCATATCATCTGCGATAGTTATGCTTTAAAATGTATACCGTTCCTTGATATCGAACGAAAGCCAGTCACTCGAGCTCAACTGATATTGGGGTCCTCAAAGTCAAAAGGTTTTCTTCGGCTGACATTATCTTTCATAGCAAATGCCAGCACATTCGATATAGAAAAATTTCACGTTTTCGGTCATCTTCAAATAATAAGATTGTGGAACCCAGATCAAATTTCGTACGAACGACAGCATTCGTTCGATATAGAGGACCAGGAAATAAACCGCCACTTTTAACCCAACATTTTAAAATAAATTTAAATTCTAATTTTTGAAATTTTCCAAATAAAGTCGATATCCGTTTGAAAACTATCCCATATCGTAAATCCAGTTTATATCCAGTTTAGTATAAGTAACAAAAATTATATTATATATAAAGTATTCGCAACCATAATAATCATATGTAACCAGTATTTTTATCAATCATACAACACAGTGTGCATGTTTAAAAAATATGTAGTATATATTATAACTGTCATTTAATACAGATAACACTGTGCAACAGAGGGTCTCGGGCCTCAACCAAACCATAACATTGCGAAAGTACTTGGACGTGGTACCACAAAACCCCGTCGGTTTTACCTCTATACGTAACAATTTTTCTTTACAGGCCGAAGAAAATGTTGGAGGTGAGTCAGTGCCCTATTTCAGATTTTTACTTCAATAAATCCTAAACAGCTTGAAACATTGCATTACAACCTGTCACAATATTGTAGCTATTTTCCCATTTCACAATTTCCTCTAATGTATTTCTATGGAAAAGTACACTGTTAATCGATTATTTCACGAAACATCATGAAACATTGCACATATCTTATATGATCATATTGTTTGATCATATATGACATTTAAGGACGTTGATGTATTTGGCAATTTTATCGAAAGCCATAAGTTGTACAACTTTGGAGAACATTATTACATTCCTGTGTTATTAGTATAGAAATTATAAGCGAAAATTTTAAAAAAAATTTAATTTCTGAAATGGGACAATCATTTTCGAACCCAACCTGTCATTTTTGTTCATTAGTGTATATGACAATATTGTTCAGTATATTAAGCACTACAACTTCCTAGCAGATATCAATTTATAATTCGTTTAATATTGAATACATATGGCAGAAAATGTAATGAATATGATTAAACACAGCATTCCTACACCAATTATAGAGCTCTAGATATAATTTTTGTTGATTAGTGTATTTAGAAAAGTTATCAAGAAATGTATAAGCTACAATTCTTTTGAAGACAGCTACCGCAATTTATTTACCATTAAGCAAGAAATGTGAACACATAAAATATGTGAAATTTTTCATGATGTTTCGTGAAATAATCGATAAAGAGTGTACTTTTCCTTAGAAATATATTAGACGGAATTGTGAAATGGGAAAATCTCTACAATGTTGTCAAATGTTGTAATGCAATATTTCAAGCTGTTTAGGATTTATTGAAGTAAATAGGGCACTGACCCACCTCCAAAATTGAAAAAAAAAAATGTTACGTATAGTGGCAAACCCGAGCGGGGTTTCGTGATACCACGTCCAAGTACTTTCACAATTTTTTCGTTTGGTTTTAGGCCCGCAACAAATTCCTTTCATTTGTGTCACAGTGTAATATGAGTTTTGGTCAGTATTACGGTCCTAAGGCACCACCAACGATTTAGAAATCGACCCGTATACATTCCACATTTCATTTGTATTCAATATATTCAGCCCTTATTTGGAAAAGTATTAAAATTGTGCTGAAACATGAGTGTGTAAGTTTTGAGAATTTCTACAAGGGATCTTGATTGAGATGACCTCAAGCTCAACGCCATCCATGTATATTATTTATTTTATATGATCCCTATCCTGAAGGGAACAAGGTAATTGTGAATAGTCTGTAAATGTAAATATTAAAACCTCTATAATTTATTTTGTGGTTCATTAGACACAGTCAATTTCATGGACCCGGTAAGTAAAATATATATTAAGATTTTTTATATAATTTAAAAAAAAAAAACTGCTCAAGATATAGACTTTAAGTGCTGCTACTGTATTATTGCATCATTTGCATTTAGGTACTCAACCCACTGGATGCCATCTGTGATCGCAAGCGTACTGATGCCATTTGCGTCTCCAATTTGAAAAATGCCAAAGAAGTGGATAAATCCGTTTTAGTTGAACGACCGGATGTGAAAATATTTTTACCCTTCCGTTTCTATGTGTACGAGCCAAAGAACCTATTTATACCCAACACCTATAATCGCTATTTAGGTAAGTCTAGGTCCATGTCAAAAAGGAATTTTGTTATTAATATTGTGGCGTCTTTTTATGTTGCTTTCAATGTTAATCTATCACTCGCAATATCTCTGTTTGTTGTTGGGGCCATTTGAGGGTGGGTTGTGCCAAACAAAGAAATGTTTACTTGGAAATTGTATGACCTTCCAAAACAAATCCAAAAAAAAAAGGGTTTCCTTTGGTTGTAGTTGTTAAGTGTTAATATTATTTCTCTTCCCCATTCCCAACCCATTTTAGTGGCTCCTTCTGGTGACCATTTGATCTCATTGGTCGACGAAATTTCCTATATCTCACCACCGGCCCCCATGCTCTCGCAAATACATGACATACCGCCAGAGCTCTTCTGCAATGGTGACAATCGTCCGCCGAATTGTGGCCCCAACTGTGAATGTGTCCACAAAGTCGATATACCATTGGGTGCAGTTGTGGAGGTCGTTTTAGTCGATGAAGTGCAGCAGACAAACCTGAGTCATCCCTTTCACTTGCATGGCACTGCCTTCTACTTGATTGGTTTGGGTCGCTCACCGGACAAGGAGATAAAGAAGATTAACCTAAAGCATACCCTGGATTTGGATCGCATGGGCATGTTGAAACGTGACTTCTCGAAACCACCGCTCAAGGATAACGTCGCCGTACCCAATAATGGTTATGCTGTCTTAAGATTTAGAGCTGATAATCCTGGCTACTGGCTGTTCCATTGTCATTTCCTATTCCACATAGTGATTGGTATGAATTTGGTGTTTCACATAGGTACCCATACAGATCTGCCGCCGATACCCGATAAATTTCCCACCTGCGGCGACCACAAACCACCGGTTTCGTTATTCTAAAGCCCTCTTTCTCTCAGCTATGTCATACTCCTATGAGGGAGGGAGGGATTATGTCTGAAATTAAGTTAAAACTAATACTAATTTAGTAAGGGAGTGTTTACCCTTTATGTTCTACGTAGCAGAGATGTGGAAGTGGAAACAAAAAGAAAACGGAAAATGGGCGTGCCAAGTCAATTGTGTGTACATATATATAATGAGTGTAATTTGACCAAAAACTATCGTACTAGAAAGCGGTATACATGAGCAAGCAACTCCTTAAGCAGGCTCATATCAACCGTCATCATCTTCATCCTGATCATCATTAATACAATTTGTATATCATTATTATGTTGTCGGTTTGAACTTGTTAATTAACATAACCTAGTTTAATGAAACTAACATAACCTTACATGATGTTTCATTGCAAAATTGTGTAACTAACCATTCATTTCATATAATATAGAATTTTTTTTTTAAAAATTTGTTAACATCTTCCGTACAGATTTTGTTTGTAAATCAAGGGAAATTTCCCCAAAAAAATGTATTTTGATATTTTTCTTTTTGTTGATTGTTTTGTTTTTTTAATTTTGTATAAATCTGAGCCCATATTTGTAGTGATATTTCGACTGTCAATAACATTTAAGTTTTATAATATTGTATTTTATTTTTTTCTGTTAAATTTAACCTTATAATAAATATTTATATATAAATAGTTGTACTATGTGTAAATTTCATTTGTCAAATACTTCACTTGTTGCTAAAAACAAAAATCCAAAATACCAAACAGCTTTCTATGTTTCTAAGAAGTGGTAAGTTTTTTTTTTGTTGTTTTGTTTCAAAATACTTCAAATCCTTATGAAAAAAAAAAACAGTAAAACAAAAAACTGTACAGAGCACGATGTCCTAATCCTAACCTCAAAACACAATACCTAACCTTCAATACAAAAATCCTAACCTTAAACCATAATCCAAGACACGAACCACACACGACAATTGTCTTACGGACGAAACAAAGAGAAAGACATTTTACATCATTGTGATAATCAAATATTCAAATGCTCAAATATTCAGAATGTAAAAAATATAAAATTGAGTTTTCAATATAAATTGATCTTGAACCAAACAATGTTTTAAAGATCGAATAATATGAACAAAAACGCAAAATCTCCATTGAAATTATTCGAAGTTATTCGATCTTTATGTTCTTGTGTTAATAATTTTCCAGTTCAAGATCAATAACGGTTGAAAGTGCTTTTTCGGTGAAAAAGTACATTTTAATAGAAAATATTTTAAAAGAAATATGTGAAATGGATTATTATGGTGGATGATTGGTAATATAGCTATTTCAATGCCCACCGCAGTATATCATCAACTCCCATTCTCCACAAGTATTAAGGTATATCACCACATATTATAGGCATAAACAAAACTGAACTTAGCGAGAATTGTCTCAACACTCCGGCTTGTGCGAAAATATCCACAACAATACTTTGTCATAAACAAACGGAAAAAATATTTATATTTTAGATTTTAATTCAAAAATACAGGGTGTCTGGTGGCAGATTTATATTATCAAACTTAAATAAAAAACATAATGATTGCCACAAAGTTTTATTAAGAGCATTGAACGATAGAATGGAAATGCGGATTTTATTTTTTAAAGAGTATGTCATCCAGATGACCGTTGACATTCGTCGCCTGTTCTCGAGAATTTTCAAAAAAAATGGACCAATTATCTCATTAGTGGATAAGGCACACCAAACCCTGGGGCAACGCAATGGTTTCTGATGTTTCAATCGAGGGTTGCGGGTTCTTGGAGACCAGTAACGGAAGTTTTGCTTGTTGACGTAGCCGTTTAAGTGAAACTGACCCTCGTCGCTCCAAAAAATGTGATTTACAGTGCGAAAACGCTCCAACATCGTTTCACAAAAATTTTTCCGTAAATCAAAGACACTTTCTTTCAGTTCTTGAACGATTTGAATTTTCAAAGAATGGAGCTTCAGATCCTTTTTTAAAATTTCATGAATCTTTTGCTCTTGGAAGTCCCAGTGAAGCTGCTCTTTTCCGTATTGAAAGTCGGGGATTTTCACGTAAACTGCTTTCAACCAGTTCAATGTTTTCGGGAGTCCTTGAAGATCGACTGGGCCCTGGCCGTGGGACATTCATAGCCGAAGCAGTTGCGCGAAATCTTTACACCCACGAACGAATTAAATTTACACTCGGTCCATCACTTATTCGTCGAATACCGAACTTTGAACAAAATTGTCGACGAGCAATTACGTAAGAATGATTACTCTTAAAAAATGTCTCCACAGTGAACACACGATGCTCACTCGACCACTGCGACATCGTGACTGACAAATCCGCACAATCGATAATTCCAACGGCGCTACCCTCCCTAGGCACCGTTTATTACTTTTTGAAATAATTGTATTTAAAAATATAAATTTGCCATCAGACACCCTGTATGTTAAAATTTTAAATTTTCAACAACTCAAATATTCAACTACTTAATTAGTGGAACATTTAGTTTTTCAATTCTTATTCTTCTTTGAAGTTTGAAGCGTTAATATTAAAATTTTATTTCCAATTTCTTGTTCTTTTATCGATCTGTAAATGCTTATGTTTTTTCATCATAATTCAGTTCAAGATCAGAGCAGATCACCACTAGCTGTTGTTAAGAAACATGGTTCGAATAAACACTCAGCCAAAAATCGGCACCAAACAGTGGTACACTGTTGATACATTTGTTTTTCCAACAAACACATGAGGATTTTCTAAACCCCAAATGCAACAATTTGGACGACTGAGAAACCATCAAAATGAACATGAGCTTCGGTAGTTGAAGCTGATTTTCTTCGAAAAACCTTCATTATTTTTAAAATATTTCTCTAAAACTAAAACACTTTGACTTTAGTTTAGACTTCCATTTTTTACAACCCTAAACTTTCAGTTGTCACCTTGTTTTTTTTTTTAATCAACAACACTTTACTGCACACAGAGAACGAAATTCAAACCTTGGGTAAATTGTGGGATACCTTTACACAGGGTGGTTCAAATACAAGTATTCTTTCAAAATTAAATAAATTTAACTAAACTGAATTTCATTTAAAATGAAAATATTCCAGCGTTAGGTCAATGTTTGAAATTGTTTTAATTTCAATATTTCGCTACCCTTTGGGTAGCATCGTTAGGAAAATAAACAATTACGACAAACTGAAATTCTTTTAATAACAAATATTCCCATTATTTCTAGAACACGATTTCATTTATGTGAATGAATCGATGTAGCTCATATTGTCCGCCCAATTTTCCAAGACTTTGTTAATGGTTTTTGATTTAGCTCACGAAAGGCTGGGATGGTATTAGCCTCGTTTTTTGATTATTCATATAGCATAGGCCTTAAACGGCACCCCAAAGAAAAATTCTAAATGGGTCAAATAACAGCACCGAGGTGGTGAATTGACATCGCCAAGACGGCTGATAACACGATTACCGAATTTGGTGCGCAAAAGATTGATTGTAAAGGGTGTCTCAGTAAAAATGCACTTTTTCGTTTTAAAACATAGGCACGTATTTTTTGAGATAGCTGTGAAATTTGTAATGGGATTGTAAAGAAGACATGTTCCGATTAAGTATGGAATAAAATATCCGTCAAACGGCCTTCCACGACTCTGGTGACAGGCCATTACTCTTTTCATGAGATTTTCCATGACTTTTTCACAGAGATGTGGCTGTATCTTACCGATGACGCATTGGATCTCAGATTTGAGCTCAGGAATTGTATTCGCATAAACCCGAGATTTCAAAGAACACCAAAGAAAGAAATCGCATGCTCTTGGTGGCCAGTTGGCATCAGAATTTTTTGAAATAAATTGTTCTGGAAATCGTTGCTGCAAAAAATCAATTGTTTCATGCGTGGTGTGGCTCATGGCGTCCAGTTCAGGCCACAAAAACTCCTTTATCATGTTGCTGTAACGAATGCCGTTCACAGTCACTGCAATTTCGGCCTTATCCTCAAAAGAGTAAGGCCCAATGACGCCGTCCGACCAAAATCCGCAACAGACAGTTGCTCGTTGTGGGTGGTGCATTTGATTCTCATGAATTGCATAAGGATTTTCAGATCCCCGAATTCGAAAATTTTGCGTATTCACGAAGCCATTCACATGCAAATGCGCTTCATCGGAGAAGAATGATTTTTTGGGAAAATTGGCATTGACTTCATTTTGTTCCATTACCCATTGAACGAATTGCCGGCGCTTTCCATGGTCTGCTGGTTTGAGCTCCTGAGCATGAATGTGGAGGACTTTTAATTTGTACACTTTAATTTGTAATTTGAATACTGTATTGAGATCTGTTTTTTATTTTGAATACTGAGAAAGCTGAATTTTGTACGCATAAATGTGGTGGACTTTTAATTTTTAAATTTTGAATACTATATTGAGGTCTGTTTTTATTTTGAATACTGAACTGAATACTTTCCAATTTAAAATACTAAACTGACTCTCCCCCACAACCATTGCACCAAGGACCAGTTAAACACACACAAAACATAACTCCCCTTCCATTCGTACCAAACTCACAATATATGATTCTGTTGCTAATCTGTTTGTTTCTTCTCTTTGCTTTTCTCTCTTTCTCTTTCGCCCACACAGTTGCTTCTGATGCTGATCATTTGGTATCACTCATAGATGAAGTCTCCTATATATCACCTCCATCGCCCGTACTCTCCCAGTTGGATGACCTACCGCCGCATATCTTTTGTAACGGTGACAATCGACCCATGAATTGTGGAGAGAACTGCGAATGTGTCCATAAAATCGATTTACCTCTGAATGCCGTCGTTGAGGTTGTCCTAGTCGATGAAGTTCAACAGATTAACATCAGCCATCCCTTTCACCTGCATGGCATGCCATTTTATGTTGTCGGCATGGGAAGATCCCTGGACGAGGAAACGCAGCGTATGAGCCTCAAGCTGGCCATTGATTTGGATAGACGTGGCATGTTGGAAAGACAATTTACAAAACCCTCGCTGAGAGACACTGTGCCAGTGCCCAATAATGGCTATACGGTACTAAGATTCCGTGCGGACAACCCGGGTGCCTGGCTATTCCATTGTCACTTTCAATATCATATTGTCATTGGCATGAATTTGATATTTCAAATAGGCACGAAAAAAGATTGGCCACCAGTGCCACCAAATTTCCCCAAATGTGGTAATTTTGTGCCGCCCATAAAATTGTGGTGAACAAAAGCGAAGTCGTTCGCCCATAAATGGCGGCGATTGCTCCAAATTGTACACGTAATAATGTGTTGCTGTTTTAGGTGTAAAAAGTTTTGCAATTTTTCAAATTTAGTTAAATTACAAGTCTTGTTTGTTGGAAAATACTCAATTATTAGTTGTTAATAATGTTAAATATGTGTAAACATAATGAATTGTTATTAAACAATAATAATACAAACAATTGAAATAAATGTTTTATCAAAAAGTACTAAGTTAAACGAATAAATGTAAGCATTTTGTTTTATCCAAATAAAAAAAGTCTTAAACGAAAAAGTTATGTTGAATTTTCGAAATAAATTATTTTGAAATTCGAAAAAAAATTATTTTGAATTTCTAAATTGTAATGCTGAAAGATGCTAAGACTATTTAAGGTAAGTTTTAGTAAAAAGCTACAACCAAAACAAAAAGAGTTATTGGTAACTTTTTTTTTTGAAAATGCTATAAAAAAAACTACTGAATATTTTCTCAAATTTCTTTTTTTATTTGAAAGTACAATCCTTCCGGTTAATAATGGAAAATAATTTCATTCAAATGGCTGCCTCGGCTGGCCATGCAGTAGCCTACACGATCGGTCCAATTTTTAAGCACATTATCGATTGTGTGCAGCTGTATTTCACCAATGGCTTCACGAATATTGTCCTTTAAAGCGTCAATTGTCTCTGGCTTGTCGGCGTAACACTTATGTTTGCGGGCACCTCACAAATTATAGTCCAACGGTGTCAAATCGCAGCACCGCGGTGGCCAAACGACATCAGCTCTGCGGCTGATAATGCGATCTTCAAAAACAGGGCGCAAAATATCGAGTGTAGCTTCGGCTGTGTGGCACGTAGCGCCGTCCTGTTAAAACCAAATGTTGCCAATATCCTCCTCTTCAATTTTTGTGAACAAAAATTCGTTCAACATGGCCCGATAACGATCGCCATTGACTGTAACGGCCACTCCTTGCTCATTTTCGAAGAAAAATGGCCCAATTATGCCTCTGGACTAGAATGCGCACAGCTCACTGGTTTGTGAGAAGCTCTCCATAATCCCTGCATGGGATGTAACGGGAAACCATTTATTTATTTTATGATGCATTCAAGTTTTAGCATTTTACCAAAAAAAAAGAAGAGCAAAAAGAGGTACGTTACGCTTCCACTGGTTACGACTATAAATCGTAGCCACTTGATTCATGTTCTACTACGTAATACATGTAAATTAACACATACTTCAGCTACTTCTGCAAAACACTTGTGCGACTTTGATATAGAAGTACCAGAGATATTGAAATTGCTACCAAATCTCAGCAGCAATGAAATCTCTAACACAAGGTTTTCTTTACTTCATACTTCTTGCCAGGCCAGTTAAGATAATAATATTTGTTACCAAGGTAACATTGGGTTTTCTACCAAATTTCTACCCCATAATTATCATTTCATATTATATCTATCTGCCGACAGCTTTGGACTTTTGATTTGCTGAAACTTATGCTGGAGTTAATGTCGACGTCGTCGACGGAGTCAAATGTCAACAAAAAGTTGAATCGTATGAAATTGTATGAGAGCAGTTAATCTCAACGCCGTAAGAAATTCGACGCCGAAAAAGTTCAATCTGTTTCAACTTTTTCGGCGTCGTTGCGGCGTTGCTCAGACAAAAACATACTGCTGGAGTTAATGTCGACGTCGTCGACAGCGTCAAATGTCAAAAAAAGTTGAATCATATGAAGTTGTATGAGAGCAGTTAATCTCAACGCCGTAAGAATGCAGCAGTACACAGCTGTGTTAACGTCGTCGACGGCGTTGACATTAACAGCAAAATGAAATTTTACGCCGAATATCACAATTTCGGCGTTGAGACGCCGTCAACGACGTCGACATTAACTCCAGCATTACAACCACTACAACTCATCCAGAAATTATTGATTGGCGTATGGAAATAGTGCGGTTAGGACGTGGACGTGTGGGTTTCCATGAATTCGTAGATCTGAAAGAAGACTTATATGATGACGTACACGTAAGCGGAACAGTGCTAAGGTCTTTAAAAAAAGGTGGTCCATATAGCAAATTGCCATGTATGAAACTTTAACGAAACTTTAACGATTGCCATGAACAGATACTACAAGACATTGGGCCTGTTCGGAAATGCATCACTGCTCTGCATGTGATGTGCAGCACGTTCGTAAATGCAACATCTGATAAGTTTGCAGGTGTTCTGAGATGGTAATTGCAAATAAACTGCGCAACAAACAGGCATCTGCATCAGCTGATGCATTTCCGAACAGGCCCAATTTCTTGTAGTATCTGTTCATGGCAATCGTTAAAGTTTCGTTATCTATCATTAATGGCAATTTATATGTATTCTCTTTATATGGTCCACAGACATTAATGCAATTAATAAATATGTATTAGCCTCGGTGCCTACCAGTATTCTTCCGATGGGCTAGACTAAACAGATGTTAAGACATGAACTGAATAACTGATCAATTGTTTCTATTACCAATTTTAACTTACCAAAATTGAATGTAATGAAAGCTTCGACACCATGATCTCTGCTCTTGCTATTGAAAAATATGAAAATTGTTGAAGAAACTTACTACCATTCCCACAAACTAAGTTTTGTGGCCAATTTTGTTGACAAACATAAATTTCAAAATTTTCGAATACTTACCTATTATGTATGGTATTATTTACCAAACTAATAGGCAAAGTGGCAGTGTATAACATAACTACTGGCATGGGTGCTACACAAAACTTTTTTAAATTCCATACAAAAATAAAATACCAAGGCAAGCAAACGTAATATAAACCTATAATTTTTTTGTGTGTAGCAACTATCAACTTCTTTCCAACGGAATGCTCGACAAGACGTTACAATTTGTTTTTTATACAATAACTATTAATTTAGTTTCAATCCCGTGAAATACATGTAGATCGTATCAAGATTGCTTTTAAACTAATCATGCAATTAGTAAACATTTCAATTAAATCCTATTGCGACGTGTTAGTTTATTAAAATATTTGCAAAATGTATACATCCAGTAACTGTTTACTTTGCTATTAGGGGAACTATTAACATCAACGCAACGTCATCTATTTGTTCAAATAATTTTTCAAGTCTCTTAATAATCACCTAAATTCTGTCCATAAATTATTTTAAAATCAATGGATTTTTGAAGCAACATATACGCCGGCATGTGATGAAAATCGATTGGGTCAAAATCGAATAATGATTTACCAATTTAAACAAATTTCATTGGCATAATTCCTAACAGTGGGGAACAAATATTTATGCAAATATTATGTGCAATGACAGAAAACGAGGAATAAATTAATTGACATCCATTATTTGCACAAAATACATCATTATCAAAATACATCCTCAAATACAATATTATGTCAAATCGTATTCGATTTAGTACGATCGATTTCCATCAGGTTGGAAATTCACAATCGAAGCGGTCTACTTATATGTAACGGGTATTTCAATAAGAGCGCTACAAAAGTTTTTTTAAATAAAACAAAACCGGTTTTAGATACCAATGAAATTCTTTATTCATGTGAAAGTACGTTCGATGCCATTATGTATGGAACTCGATTTCTTTTGCATGGCCACCACGGACACGCTTGCAGAAGTCCAGACGCTGAACCCAATTTTTTACGGTTTTCAAGCATAAATCGGCCGATACTGCTGCAATTTCACGTTCGATATTCATACGAAGTTCATCAATCGTCCCTGGCTTGTTGGCATAGACCATAGACTTGACGTAGCCCCACAGGAAATAATCTAACGGCGTCAAATCGCACGACTGAGGCGGCCAATCGACTGGGCCATTTCGTGAGATAACACGTTCACCAAACTTGGTTTCCAATAAATTGATTGTGGCATTCGCTGTGTGGCTTGTGGCGCCGTCCTGTTGGAACCACATGTCCTCCAAGTCCATATTATCCAATTGGGACCAAAAATATTCGGTTATCATTGAACGGTAGCGATTCGCATTCACAGTAATGTGCCGGTCTTGATCATCACGGAAGAAGTACGACCCAATGACGCCATAAACCGCACCAAACCGTAATTTTTTCGATATGCAATGATGACTCATGGATTACGTGTGGATTGCAGTCTGACCAATAACGCATATTTTGCTTATTGACGAAGCCGTTGAGCCAGAAATAGGCCTCATCGCTGATTGTTGAGGCCTCATAATGTTGGCCTCTTAAAGTTGAGGCCACTGACTCCAAATTTCGGTAGTAAATTTTAATAATTGAAAATGGCATGATTTCCATGATGAAATGGCAAACCTTACTGCAGATAAATGTCAAAAGAGCGGGAAAAAATATGGCGTCGTTTGCTGTCCCTATCGATTTACTTTTGTAGCGTCTCTGTTGAAACCCCCTTTATATTATCATACTGGTTACTCTTTACAAGTGTTAAATTTCTAAAACTCTTATTTAGCACAAATATCATAAATGTCTTCTCTTGACTTCTGCCCGACTCTCTACAATTTTAACATACGTACGATGTGAGCTGGCATCCAACACTGGACAGTAACTATGACTACTACTTCAACTGTCGTGTACGTAGTCATAGCAATCTTTAAAGTGAACTGTTTCAAAACACCAGGAATTATTTCTCAATTTAATAGTCTTACCACAAAAGTCTTACAACTTCAGTCCGTACCACTAATGGCAGAAGATTTACAAAAGGCCGGCTTATTTATAGATGATATCTATCGTTTACGTGTACAGGACCCTCGCATTGCTAACGAGACGAATGAATTGCGTGAGGAATGTCTGGAATATGCCAATAAATTGGAAGAATTTAAAAAGTTGGCAGTAGAATTTCATAAAATCATTAATAACTATGCCAAAGACGTGGAAAAGGAGAAGCTAAGAGCCATTGGTACACAGAATATGTTGAAAACAATGGCCAAACAGCGGCAGGCCGAGCAACAGTTGTATCAGGTAAGGGGTAAGGTTATAAGGAAATTACATTTCAGGACTTTTGATAAAACATCCTAGTTTAGAATCAGCAAAGTAAAATATCCTGAGTCATAAATTTAACACTCTATAATCATTTTTGGCCTTGAAATAGGCTCATTGATTATTAATAAAATGAATAGAATTGAAAAATATCTGCTGGGAATAAAACGTTGGAAAGGACTATTAGTCTATATGATTTTCACGTTGGTTTGATAGATATTAAGAGCAATTCTGTTCATTGTTGTCTTCGCGACGAATATATTTTCGAAATCGAAGAAATATTGTTATTTTAATTTTGTATATGATTCGATGTAAATTGGATTTCAGGAGAACATATTCCTTTCTTATAACCCAACGGATTAGTTTTTTCCAATTAGTGGACAATTTGAAACAATCGAAAGTACGACATGAACTCACATTGAGGGACAAACTTTTCGAAGTTTGTACAGATTTCATCCTTATCGGCTTACGTTCTTTTGGATTTATATTTTACTGATTTAGAGTTAATTATTTTAACAAATACCCTTAATTATGATTCTAGTAAATTAAAATTTCTTGATTTACGTTATTTTGTTCCTCGTTTAGAGTAAAATTCATGAGAAAAATCTGGAATTCGAACGGTTGAAGAGTGAATATCAATATTTGCAGCGTGTAGAATCAGAGCAGCAGGAGCTAATGAATAACTATTTGATGAATCAATAAATCGTTATGATTGTTAAACAATAAATATACAATTTAAAAAGATTTGTTATATAATTCAAGAGTTTTATTTTTTAATTATCAAAAAAAATCTAATAAAATTGCAAAAGTGTAAGAAATTGTTATTTGATACTTGATACTTATTCAATACTTGTTGCCATTTACTGTTTAACGAATATTTCAAGTAAATTTTGACCATGACGACGTTCAATCTACGCCAAATGCCCCACATAGAACTAATTTTTCGAGCTTAGCGACTGGTGTTTCTCTAACAGCATGAGTAATGTTGTTTCCCCAATTGTTGGAGACTAGTGACTTCACGAAACTTTACAACAAATAGTCTAGAGTCATCAAATCGCATGATATTCGTAGCCAACTTACTGGTCCTAGACATGAGATAGTTACTCATAATTGCTCATCTTAATGTGCATATTTTTCAGGTGATGCGTGGCACATAGCGCCATCATGTAGAAATTACATATGTCCACAAAAAAACTCGAAATGATCGTACGATTGTGGGTACCATGGGTGGTAACGTTGTGGCCGTCGTAATTTTTAAAGAAATATGGGCCGATGATGCCACCGGCCGGTCTGGGTGTAATTCTAATACATATGTATATATTTAATAATTTTTTCAAACAAAATATATCGCAAAGTTTAATGCCCTGTACCCCGATCTCGAACGAAAAGCTAAGCGAACTAATGTCAGTCACTCACATTCGACTCAAATTCGGTTCCTCTAATCCGACAATTTCATTCGACTGACTCAATGTTCGCAAATGACAGCAGATTCGAAATAGAGAAGCCCAAATTTGATACATTTATGTTTCATTCGACATGAAATGACACGATTGTGGAACTCAAATCAACTTTCTAGATTAGAACACGAACGAATGCTTTCGTTCGAAATCGAGGAACTGACTATAAATAAAAGGTTCCCGAAAAACATAAGGTATCAACGAATTCTCTTCATCGATTTCTGTTTCTGGCAAGTGATTTAATGTGGTTCCAAGACAGAAGAGTTTGTTTATATTCTTTTTCCAGACATTGGTTACATGTATTTTGGTGGTCTTACTTGCCTGCGATACCCCTGTGTGTTCCATTCACGTGCTGATGTTGGACGACTAATTATATGGCCGATCCAAGTTTATTCTATTCTGTGTATAAAAAAATTGAATAGGGATTGTGCGTTGCCAGAGATCTTCATTATAAATTGTGTTAGGCCAGTTAATACGACATATTTACCTAAGGCACCGATTGAATAATGTTTGGACCTTCCTTAGTGTTGTCTTTGTCGAGATCTAAGTAGTAAAACCGTATAAAAGTTCCGTTTTAACGCTACAATTGAATTACAACAGTTTTGTCTTCTGTGAAATTTTCTTATTATGCCAGATTTAGGAATGCACCTTATTTATTTTAACTTCGTCTTTTTAATATTTATTCTCATGATCTTTATGTCATTAAATTTATAGGCCATAATACATATGCCATCTCCGTACTCATTGCCGAGTAGGTGGCCATACATATTCCACTGAATGCCGAACGGTGCGTCTGTTTTGGTTGCCTCCATTACCTCGTCCATAAGTAGAACAATTAACATGGGGGACAAAGCACATCCTTCTCTAAAGCCCACAGTTTTAGTGAAATGTTAGTTTTCTTTCCTTTGAAACGAACTTTATTTGGTTAATCTCTGTACAGTTCCCGAACCATGGAAATTATTTTGACCGTTATTCTCTTGCTAATTAAGGTGAAACACATTGAATACCGGTGTATACTATCGAAAACCGTTTCAAAGCCTACGACAGGTAGGTAGAAAGAGCGAGTTTAATTTTGCTGTCCTTAGACTTGGAAAAGGCATTCGATAAAGTAGATCATGTCATCTTGATACGTAAACTTTATACAATGTGTGGTTTTGATTTCAACGCATGTAGGTTAATTTCGTCGTAATTGTTTGGGAGAAGCCTACATGACTATGTGAACGGGTTCAGTTCTTATATTCTCTTCATAAGAAGTGGTGTACCTCAAGGATTTGTCCTTGAGCTAATGCTTTTTATAATGTTTGTATACGTAATGATTGATGGCTTGCGAGATAACTGCATGCCAGATTATTTTGCAGATTTTGTTTAAAGGAGAGCATAAGTTTTAGAATGTACTTAGGGCCAAGGCGGATTATGTTTTGCAGTCTTTGCAACTGATATTGTTTAATAATCGTACAGTTAAATCCTACCAAGATTAATGGCCAGCATTTAAATGGGTGGTTAACTGTGGGATTGCTGATTCGTAATTGGAAGATAGTTATAGATTAACTTTCCACTTGCTTTTTCAGTGGCGAGTTAATGTAACCCGTCACATTGTTACCGATCATGACAACCCTTACATTCTTCTTGGAAGAAACATATGTTTTGGAACCAAATACCAAAACAACAAAGAGGAGCAACCAAATGGAATTATGTAAAATATGAAATAAATGCATAAAATTGAAGTCGTTTTAACAAAACTTTATAAAACAAAACTATGCCGGCGCACAATTTAGCTATCTAGGCTCAAAGTATGTATACAAATAACACTAGTTTGCAGCCATTCTAGTCTTTGAATACCACTATTTTTTTATGATAGAGGACTTGTTTCTGATTAAGAAAAAAATATTTGTTTTGGAGTGAATTTTTTTTTAAAAATGTTTTTGTAAAAATTTTTTTTTTTCGAAGGTACCTTTGGATTTTTACGTATATCTTAAGTTCTAGACGGCCAATCATGCCGGGAGGGGTACCAAATTAATTGGAGTTTAGTGGCCAACAAGAATTATGCCTGTTATACTCAACAAATTGCATAATTTTGCCGAACTGGCTGAATATAGTTAAAAAATTGTGTTTTTTCCATGAAAAATAGCGTCTCCTTCTTTAGTTTTTAAATCGGGAAAATCGAAAACTTGAGATACATTTTTTTTTGAAACCCTCTGCGTTAAGCTAACACTTCAACAAATAAAATGAGGTGTTGCAAAAAAGAATCTATAGACTGGGTGAAAAGTTATGGCCTCTGAAATTTGGGGTACAGAAATAAAATTTTTATAAACGCTTAAATTGTTGCCTTTATGCAAATACTTGCACATGACAACTTTTTGTATATGTTTATTGAAATGAAGTGACATTGGTATTTAAATTAACCGTTGAAAATAGTGCTGCCAATAATATTTTCCTAATTTGGCAGCATCAATTCAATATGACATTTAATAAACATGTGTCAATCTTTGTACAGTTACTTTGTAATTGGTTGTTTACAACATTAAATTTGGTTGAAATTGATAAAATGGCACAAGGAAAATTAATTTTTGAGTGCGAAAACCACCCAGACTACTTTTGCTATATCTGTGGAAATTATATTGTCTGTAAAAATAAACGTAAGTTTACAACTGCGCTTCAAGAGTTCTACTTTCAGTACTTTCAAATGAAAGTAGAAAACTTAGAAGAAAATTGGACACCGAATTCAATTTGCCCAACATGCTAAACACCACTAACAGCCTGGGCTTCTGGCTGCAAAGAGTTAGTACAAAGGATGAAATCAGATGAAAGATGATAAAGAACTTGTTTTTAGTAGATTTGTTTTCGATTTGCGCAATTATGGTTTCTATAGTTCTTTTAAATTTTCACTGCCATTAAAAGACAAAATTTTTCCCAATAGGCGACATTTAAACTTCGGTAAACCAATGATATGGAGAAACCCTTTTGCCATGCAACCGACTGTTTGTGTAAATGCAAGGGCTTTGGAAAACACAAAAAGTGGGAATACGCGAATGTAAAGTCAGTCACGTTTCCGATTCCTCATTCCGACGCACTGCCTGTTCCGAAGTGTCCAAACGTATGTCCGGTTGAAGGCGATGATACAAGTGAATTGAATGCAAGCGAAAGAGAATACGGTGACGACAAACCCAGCCACCAGCTCACACAAGCAGAGCTCAATGCCTGGGTAAGAGACCTTGAACTGCCAAAAGATAAAGCTGAGGTGCCATCAATTCCTGTAGCACATTCCGTAAATAACAAAGCAAACTACGAAACAATGGCCACACTGCTGACTTTATTAAAATATGAAGAGTATAATTGGAAAATATGTTCCGATTTGAAAGTTGTGTCCATGTTATGTGGACTTCAAGGTGGATAGATAAAGACAAAGCAGAGATGCATGCCTCACGCATGAAACAGTACAATTTCCTATCGTCGAATGTAAAGATAACACATTACCGAAATCGCGATCTGCCATACTCAAAATATTTTAAAATCGATCAAAACATATGCTTCTGCAATAACATTCCTGGTCTCTTTGAAGAACTTAAACAGCCCTACAACTCCGATGAGTGGCGGCTATTCATTGACAGCAATAAAAATAGCCTTAGGCAGTTCTATTGCACAATAACGAAAAGCCATCAATTCCTGTAGCACATTCCGTAAATAACAAAGAAAACTACGAAACAATGGCCACACTGCTGACTTTATGAAGAGTAAAATTGGAAAATATGTTCCGATTTGAAAATTGTGTCCATGTTATGTGGACTTCAAGGTGGCTACATCAAATACTGTGTCTCTGGGACAGCCGCGCGCGTGAAACAATGACATCGTGTTCCAGTCAAACATAAAATTCGAACCACTTGTGGAAAAGTCGAAAATTATTCTTCCTCCCTTGCACATAAAATTGGGACTTTTTAAAAACTTTATAAAAGCCTTAGATAAGGAAGGTCCAGCGTTTTCATATCTGAAAGATATTTTTAAAAATCATTCGGATGCAAAAATCAGGGAATGTGTTTTCGACGGCCCCCAAATTAAAAAATTAATTCAAAATAAAAATTTCGAAACATATTTGTCGACCGATGAAGCTGCTGCTTGGACTTCATTTAAACTGGTTGTTTCCGATTTCCTTGGAAATTACAAAAGCCCAAGATATCGAGAAATCGTTGCAGAATTCCTCGAAAACTATAACAAAATTGGTATGTGATACATACATTTTTTAATTTGATTTTAGTTTAGTTTTTTATGTTTTTTCAATAGGTGTAAAAATGTCCCTAAAGATTCATTTCCTCGATTCGCATTCGGATTTCTTTCCAGAAAATCTCGGGGCACTAAGTGACGATCATGGGGAAAGGTTCCCCCAACAGCTAAAATCGATGCAACGCCGTTATCAAGGCTTTTGGGACGAAAGAATGATGGGCGATTACATTTGGTTTCTCATAAGAGAATCAGACATAAATTCAAATAAGCGACAATCAAAAACCAAGAATTTTTTTGATATTGATATATTTAACAATGTACTTCTAAAAAAGACTGCAATACAGGATATAATCATAGCAAATAAAAAAGTTATAGACAGTTGCAAATCCTTGCAAAGAGGCAACAATTGAAGCGTTTATAAAAATTTTATTTCTGTACCCCAAATTTCAGAGGTCATAACTTTTTACCCAGTCCATAGATTCTTTTTTGCAACACCTCATTTTATTTGTTGAAGTGATAGCTTAACGCAGAAGGTTTCAAAAAAAATGTATCTCAAGTTTTCGATTTTTCCTGATTTAAAAACTAAAGGAGAAGCTATTTTTCATGAAAAAAACACCATTTTTTAACTATATTCAGCCAGTTCGGCAAAATTATGCAATTTATTGAGTAGGACAGGCATAATTCTTGTTGGCCACTAAACCCCAATTAATTTGCTACCCCTCCCAGCCTGATTGGCCGTCTAGAACTTAAGATATACGTCAAAATCTAAAGGTACCTTCGACAAAAAATTAATTTTTACAAAAAAAATTTTTAAATAAAAATTCACTTCAAAACAATTTTTTTTTTTATTTTATTTTCTTAACCAGAAACAAGTCCTCTATCATAAAAAAATAGTGGTATCCAAAGACCAGAGAAAAAATAATTATTTGTAAAGTAGTGTAATCAAAACAGAAAAATGTATTTGGGTTAAAAGCGGTAAAGGGTCGAAATGCCGGTGCCAACCCGCAAAATAAATCAGATTCCAGTTGGGAACCAAAGCAGAAACTTCTTTGCTTGTTTTATTTTATTCCGCCCTAAAGCGACCCTTTACCGCTTCGACAATCAGTTAGGTGATTGTAAAAATCATATGATTCTGACTACAAATTAACCAACAAAAATTTGGTGGTGAAATTATTTTTAACCATTGACTGAAAAACACACATTGATGTTTAACCATAATTTAAGTAAGAAACGAAGATGGCCACTGAGTGAAGAACTAAACATAAGACTATAATTTGCTCTAACCACGAGCCGGGTTACTAATTATAACCGACTAGCTGGACCCGGCAAACTTCGTTTAGCCTTCAAAGTTTTTGTAATGCCAAAGGGTGAACTAAATTTGTTGTTCCATTACGTTTGAAACTATAATTATGGCTGTCGGTTTCTTTCAAAGGGGAGTGGCACCGCCCACTTCCATTCTGGCTGGAATTCATACTGTTCCAACAACATATATACCAAATCTCATCTTCATATCTTTGACAGTTCATGAGATAATATACCCATTTTAAATTTCAACTTGTATGGGCGGTGCCACGCCCCTTTATCCAATCAGAACCAAGTATAGCCAAGGAGTATCAGCAGGTCGTCAGTACCACATTGTGAAATTTTCATAACAATCGGTCTATTGGTCTATTTGAAAAGGGGGCGTGACACCGCCCACTTTCACCATGGATGTATAGCCGGTCACCCGCTAGATGATTCTGAATATTGTCTGAAAATTTCATCAAAACCGGTCCAGCCGTTTTCGAGTCCTTCTATATATGTATATATATGAAGATTACAATAACTTGTCAGAATTGACAACTGTTACAAATGTCATCATAAACCTTTAATAAATCAGAAAATCTCTTTCAATTTATACGGTTTCAGTTGCATTTCTTTCCACCAAGGTAATAGCTATACCACTGTTTTTTTTTTGAAAGTCATATTTTAAATTGAAATGATACAATGAAATGAAAAGCTGTTTATTCTTATTAATTACCACCATATTCCCAGTTGGTATAGCGAGTTTTGCACGTAATCTCCTTCGGCAACAGGATATTTTTATGATAGCAATAAAAATTATACAAGTGTAAATTTGTTTAGAAACAATTGTGGACTTACGTTGGCCTGAAACTGGTGTGGCACACTCGGTCGTGACTGTGGTATTATCATTGGTCGTGACTGTGGTATTATCATTGTTTTTCTTTCTATTTCTTCCTACTTATTTAACGTCTATGCCGCTGGTGTTATTTTATTAAAGTCGTCTATGTTTCTTCTCGTAACGAAGTTCATTCTTTATTTGCATGGTTTATGTTCTGATACCTATATTTCTTGTCTTATGGGTTACTTGCTATTCTTAAAATTTACCCGAAAACCTCGCCCCTTTGACTTTGTAAGTTTAACATATAATTTCCTTGGACGACTGCACATTTTTACGATAGCAGGCAAAACTACACAGTGGCACATTTGTTTTGGAACAATTGTAGACTTTCGGTTGTCCACAACCTGGAATACCGCATAGTTGTCGTGGCGGTGGTTCCTTTGGCTTTTGATGTTGTAGCGGAAATTCAACACCGACTGGCAAGTGTATAAATGCACCTTCTAATGTGTTCTTATAACTTATCACCGGCTGGCCATCTTTGGAGGACTTGGGTTTCGCAGAGGATCTGTTTTTACTCTCTTGCTTCTTAAGCAAACGTTCCATTGTTTTTTTCTTGTCCTTTTCACGTTTCTCATCTGCTTGTTGCTTGCGTTTTTGTGATTTTAACACAGCCTTTTGTATTTCTTCGGCCGTTTGAGGTTTTTCCTTTTCCTTGTATCCGGTGGGTAATGCTATAAGCGTTTCCGCGAATCCTGGAGCGCATTCGGTGTCGTTGTTACGATCATACATAGCTCGTTGGCGTGCAGTCATCAATTTGGGATCTTTCATTTTTCGCATTTCTACATCTTCCACCTGTTCCAGTTTGCCTGACTCTATGGCGGTGAGCCATCGTTCTTCTTCACTGGAAGTACCGCTGTCGCGTCGTTTTTTGGATTTTTTGCTATTGGAGTTGGGATTGGAAGAGGAAGAAGTTTTAAAATTGGGAGTATGCACAGCAACATCGGGCCTTTTCGTTAACTTCTTAGCCTTCTCTGCAGCTTGTTGCTCCTCCTCTGCCATCATTCTGGAGTTTTCCAAACTGGTATCCAAAATAAAGTCATCTGCCTCTATGTCAACATTTTCCTCCTCAACAACCACGGATATTTGTGTTGAATTCAACGGTGGCTGCGGTGTTGGTGCTGCCGCGCGACTTTCATAGTCCACTTCAATTTCTACGTCTTCTTCCACGATTATGCGTGTGGCTTTTACTTTGCCCGGAATCTCGCTGTGCCGGTGTTTGCTTGATTTGTGGTGTTTATGATGTTTCCGTGATTTTTCTCGGTGACGATGCTTTTCTGTGATGATAATGTGTGTGTTGTGTGTTATCCCTTCTTCTATATGATGGTTAACTTACCTTCTCTTTCCTTCTTTCCCATTATGCTGCTGTTGGCTTTGTTTTGAGCTCAATTTTAAATCAAAACAAAACAGAAGTTACATATACCAATTGGAGTTACATGCCAAAATAACAGCTGATTGCGATAGTTGGCTGGCATTCACGATGCACTGATAACAGATAATTTTTAAATCTATGAAATGCGTGGCCAGATCGTTTTTAAATTTTATTATAGAGGGGATTATTTTGTCAGTTCAGTAGCGGCATTTTTCTAATTTTAGAAAGATTTTTCTCAATTTTAGAAAAATTAAGAAAAACAGCTAAACATTCAGGTATATGATGGAAATCAATCGATTTTTTTTAAGAAAAATTTTATGTTGTAATTTTCTTTAAGGCTAAAAGATCATATTTTCTTCGGTTAGTGAAATAAATGTAAATGCCGCGGGTGGTATTCGAACTCAAATTCGCTGGACAATCGGTTCCGATGTGTGTGGAGCATCATCTTCAGCAGCGTCTAGCCCGTTAAGCCACTGCGGTGTGTATTCACACATGTCACTAACCGAAATCTTTTATCGTGTCGAGTGCTTATTTAATTTATTTTTTATCTTTGTATTTTGATTTTTCTATCAGAAAAGTAATGTAATTTTTGTTTTATTTTATACTTTTTATATCTCGATAACCAAGCGATTTTAGTTTTTTTTTTATATTTTAGACGTACTTTCAGGTGTTCTATAAAAAAATAAGTTTTCCAGATGGAGAAAGTCGTAAATTGCATAAATTACTCTAAACACTGATGAATAATAAATTATACAGCTTTGAGTTTTTATATCGTCGGCGTTTAAAGTATTATTGGGCAAAGCAATGCAGCAAATGAAAAATTGAAGCCGAATATTCCCAAATACTTACCCTAAGAACGAGCACAATTTAGGATATTTAGCTTTATTTTCTAAAACAGTATGGTTACAAATTTAGAAATGGCTGCCGGCTTGCAATTGGTTAACGGATCTGCGATATACGTATATGTAAATATATATATACACTCCGGTTCACTTATTTAAAGGCACTAACAAATCCAAATTCAGCAGCCTGTATCTTTTGCAATTTGTAACCGATTACAGAATTTTAAAATGGAAATGGAAGCTAGACATCTTGAGATATAAACAAATCATCACAATAGTGGTTTCTTAACTAAAATATGTTTTTTGAGCAATTTATAAAAAAAAAGTCAAAAAATATGTTATTTTCTTTGGTTCACTTGAATAAAGGCACTTTAACTAATTTTAATGAAAAACAGTTTTTCTTATTTTTTTAATTTATTTTACTTTATTTAAGAACTATTAGTAATCGGTACAGCCCCCTTTGGTTTTAATAACTTCAAATATACGGGTTTTCATTGACAGATAAAGAGAATTTATGTAATCCAACAAAATTTGATTCCAAGCATCCTTATTGGCCTGAATTAGTGACTGCTTGTCATCAAATTGTCTACCTCATTCATAGGCCTTACGAGATAACCAACCCCAGACATTATCCATAATGTTTAGATCTAGCGAATAGGGTCGCCAGTCAAGAATATTAACATTTTGGCTTGCAATGAACTCCTCTAATACACTGGCATAGTGTATAGGGGCATTATCCTGTTGCAATACCCAAGCTATGGCACCAAATAGTTCACTGAACTTCAGAAAAGCCGATTGCAATAATTTTTGCACTTTGAAATTCAAGATCGATAGTGCCATAGTACTTAATAGCACCACACCATAACGCCGCCCTCTCGGCTGTGATGTCGGTTCAAAAAACGCTGTCCTTTGCACAGATCATGGAAATAATAGTAGCAGCAATCAGGCCCATCCAAATTAAACTTCTTCTCATCCGTAAATACAACGGTCTTCCAGTCATTTACATGACCTCTTGGCTGCCCATCCCATACCATGTAGTCTCTTGCGAATTGAAGCCGCTTTTCCATACCAGGAGCATTCAGTGGCGGCTTTTTTTGTAATTTCAGGTATTTAAGCTACAGCTCTTAATTACTCTGCGTTCTGATGACTTGCTCGCTTCCACTCCAGCTTGAGCTCTTATTTTTGACAAGGATAAGGCAGAATTAGAACCAATTCTGATGATTTTTCTTCTCATACGTAGATAAAGACAATGAAACCCTTTCTTTAAAATTTTGTCCATACCCCTCGGGGTCCTTGATGTAATTGTCGACAACTGTTGGGCTCCGTCCAATTTTTTTAGCTATTGCGCGGTTAGAATATCCTTCAGAACGGTGAACATCGATTTTAGTTTTTTCCGATAAATTTAAAATTTGTTGTTTTGCCATTTTGACTCGTAAAATGATTAAGATGTAATAAATTGTAATAAACAAACGCTCCCTACAAAAAAAAATCATCGCTTACTTTAAAAATAATAAAAACATAATAAAGTGCGTTTATTCAAGTGAACCCAAAAAAATAGCACATTTTTTGACTTTTTTTATAAATTGCTCAAAAAAAGTTATTTAGTTAAGAAAACACTATTGTCAAGATGTCTAGCTTCCAATTCCATTTTAAAATTCTGCAATTGGTTTCAAATTGCAAAAGATACAGGCTGCTGAATATGGAATTTTTAGTGCGTTTAAATAACACAGTAGCGCCATTCATGCAAACGTGAAAGCCGAGAACTTTTGCTCAGCGCAAGTTTCCCTCGCACCGTTGCATGAGGCACCAGGTAAAGTTGCTCAGCGTAGTTGTGCTCAAAACCATATCAGCTGACCAAAATGGATACATAAGGTGGTAGCAGAAGCAATTCCATGTATTATGTATGTATGTGTACTTTTTCTTGTGTTCTAGTGCTATCACCTTATTTATCCATCCTAGTCAGAGGACAACGAAATGTCAAAAGTTTACACGTTTGTCCATCCCACGTTTGCGCAGCAAATTTGCCTCGAAAACTTTCCAGTTTTGAGCAAGTCGTTTTGTTTGGGAAATTTTTTGTTTTGACGTTTGCTGTGCAAGTTTACGATGTTTTCAAGTTTACGAGGTTCTTTCGAGCTTTCATGAAGACCACTAGTGTGTAATTTTTTAAGTCATGGCAAAATAACCATATACGGACACCACTACGTGATAAAAGACCAAAAAAGACCCCTGTCTCCCAGTTTTGCCCAAAGTGCTCCAGGTTTTTTGTATGGGCCCCCAAAGAAGAGGGGCCTCGGTGTCAAAAGTTGTAGCTCTTGGCATAAAGAACAAAAATTGTAAACATATAAAATCAAAAAAAACTTCATCTTTAAAGTCAAAATCGCAAAAAAATCTTCAAAAAAAATTAAATTTTTTTTTACCTTTTTCCCCTGTTCAGGTCCATAGGTAGCAAACCGTTCAAAATTCAAGGAAACAATCAACTACAAGATCCTAAGATCTCAATAAACAACTTTCTAGAACATATGAACTTCCTAGGAATGATTCTTAACACCTTTTAGGTAGCCCTTACATAGCCGCAAAAGTGAAAAATTTCCCGAAAATTTTTTAATTTCATTTGTTTTTTCTTTACTTCAACATTGAGATAAGTGAAAAGGCATGTCGCAGGTTTCATTGTTACACTATTACTGATTTAATTAACCTTAGTCCTTAGGTGGTATGGGTTGACATTTAGAGTTAGGGTTGTAACAAAGAGTAGTAGCATGGATATTTAGTAATAATGATTCAGTGTAGTAGGGATTAGTAGTCTCAACAGGGATGGCACTACAATACTATGCTATCTATTAGAAAAATTATAAAAAAAAAATATTCGTATTATGTTTAGAATGTTGATGGCCCTGGACTTGCAAATCGCACTCTCTTAAGTTGTGGATCCATATCGACGTCCGAATCTGACTCCGATTCAGAGCTTATGGTGGCCACAGGGACATTACTTCCAGACTGACCTCCACCAGCAGCTATCAGATACTTCATTAACATCATAGAGGGTGATCTTGTGACTCCACCAACATACCTGAAATGAATTAGAAAAGAAATCAAAAAAGGAATGCAAAACAATGCATCAATAAAATTGATATTACTTCTGCAAGCAATGCGTCGAGTGTTTTACCGTTTTTCCATGGGCATTGTGGTTTGGTGAAACCGTTCTCCTTGCTCATCGGATTCGGTAGGGAGTTGTTTGATAAAATCGTCAAAATTAAAATGAAGAAAATGCAGCTTTAATGTCATCGATGTGCCGATTTTCTCAAAATAATACAGCATTTCTTTCACCCATTCTCTTGCTTCCGGTTCCGCGTGTCGATCCCCTCCCAAGACTCTGGTGCATACACGCTGAAGGTTAATCCATGCCTTTGAATGATTATAATCATGAAGCGATGATTCAAAGTTGCTCTTGAATAGCTTTCTAATGCCAGGGCCATTAAGTACGCCTGTTAAATGAAGACAAAAAATAAAGACAGAAAAGAAAACATTAACAAAGTGAAAATAGTACACTGAGGTGAACAACAATTCGTTTTAAATTTACTACAATACCTTTTTTAATTTTGTCATCGCTACGCTTTGGTAAAACGCTTTTCAAATAGTCGAATGCGTTTGGGCAATTTACAACGGCCACTTCGATGAATTTTTTAACAATTCCCAATTTTATGTGGAGCGGTGGCAGCAAGATGTCTTGTGTATTGTCTATTAAAGGTGCATTCCTCAGTTTATGTTGTTTCATTTGTTCCTCCACACTTCCTCTTGGTCTCCACGAATTACATTGGTATTGATTCAGAGGTGAGCGCGAATCCCAATTACAAAGAAAACAAAAGAATTTTGGAAAGCCGCCCTTATCGATGATCCCTTGCAAAATGTTGATGACCTTCAAATCACAGCAAATCTATTTGATTTTTTCCATTATATCTTTCAATGTTTCATAGCTTTCTTTACTATGTTTGCCTCCACTGAACCATGCCATGAGATTGTTATAACATTGGCGACACACTATATTAGGTGTGATTTTCACCGGTCAAGTCTTCTTCGTCGAAAAACAACTTATATGCTTTCTTGAATGCCACTAGTTTAAAGATTCATTTCCTTTTGAAATGTTGTAGAACTATTTTTTCTGATAGTTCAATATTTTCACACTGCATATTGAAATTGTCAGTTGCCAATGTTGTGTGCGCTCAGCTCTCGTTGACGTCGCGCTGTGTAATGCCTCGATGTGAGCGTCGTGTCGCTTTTATATTGTGTGCTGCGTCCCTTGTGAATTCCATGCAGATGTTTGCTTAAAGGTAGTTTTTTGATAGAAGGTTTTTTGATTTTATATGTTCACAATTTCATCTTTATGACAAGAGCTCCAATGTGTTTCCAGGTACTTTTTATATTTTGGGTTGTTTTTATGTGAATTCAATGCAGATGTTTGCTTCCAGGTAGTTTTTTGATAGAAGTTTTTTTGATTTTATATGTTCACAATTTCATCTTTATGACAAGAGCAACAATGTGTTTCCATGTACTTTTTTTTATATTTTGGGTTGTTTTTATGTGAATTCAATGCAGATTTTTGCTTCCAGGTAGTTGTTTGATAGTTTGGGCATGGGAACTCACCCACCAGCTTGAGAATTTTTATTAGAATGCACTTACTATCAGTGAAGGTACAGTGCAGTCACACACTCGGCCTCCTCACTGACAATTATTTGCGTTTAAAGGTTTGGAAATCAAAATTTTTTTAAGAAATCGCTTATTTTCTTACACTTCAATTGTTTTTAAGCCAAATTTTGGCTCCCAGAAAGTACTTTTGTTAGCAAAACCTCACTATCTGCAGTCTTAGAAGGGTTAATGCGGAGTATTATACCTTAAAAAAAAGCTGGAAGTGTTGTCTTTTACTAAGTCTAGGAAGAAATAAGTTTACTAGGGCTGTTTTTTGAGAAAACCAGATTTTTATTTATTTAAAAAGTGAGGTTAAAAAATCTTTTTTTTTAATTTGCCCTTATGTGTTAATAAAAATTAACATATTTATGTATATACAGATTTATAGCGTTTTCAAAGGTCTTCTCAATGATACCCATCTCAAGCAGATCGGATAAGAAATGGGTGAGATATAAGCGATTATATACTCAAGCTATAAAGGCCTATATCTCAAGAAGTTGCCCTAACAGGCGAAAGAGAATTGGTGCATTTTTCAAAAAGTAAATTTGTTTGTAAAAGCGGAAAATAAAAAAAAAACGCTTTTGGGCGATTTTTCGCTCATTTTGTAAAGTTTTTCGCGATTTTGACCTTGAAGATGAAGTTTTTTTTTTATTTTATATGCTTACAATTTTTGTTCTTTATGACAAGAGCTACAACTTTGCCTCAGAGAGTAAATCAAAATTCCGAACGGTTTGCAAGATATGAGCTTTTTCACTTTTTTGCATAAAAAAAAATGGAGGACTTTGGGCAAAACTGGGAGACAGGGGTCTTTTTTTTGGTCTTTTATCACGTAGTGGTGTCCGTATACGGTTATATTTTTTCGTGTCGCACTTATAAGTGAACCGGAGTGTATACACGCCATTTGAACGGCTACGTAACGAGCTGCTCATAGAGCTTGTGGCAACGCTGACCAAAGCCAAGTCTCTGAGAAGAGGTGGCAACCTGGTGGTTGACAAGAACGATCGAGTGGTAGTGTGATTGAAGTTGGTTAAGACACGTAGAGTGTAAATTGTACCTAACTGAGAACCAAATATAAATTAATAAACCAAGAATATTAGACAAATACTTAGCGTTTGTATACTTTATTTATACCGGTTATTACAGAGCTATATATCAATCTAATTCGATCTTAAAAACAAAAATTGGTTAATATAAGGCCCGATATTTGGAGGCCCATAATTCGAAAAAAATTGATTTGGCACCAAAATTTGTTTCGTTGTAATAATTAATCAAAAACGATGTACAAGTAGACAGTCAAAATTTCTCTTCACTCAAATGCCAACAAACAAAACGAGTGAAACCCTAGTACTTCTCTACTCTCTCTCTTACTCTCTTCATTGAATATTTCAATACACGAGCAGCTTTTTGATAGTGTTATTTTATATAACTATACAAATTCCAACCATGTTGAAGTAAAATTACATAAACTATACAAAAAGTATGAAATAAGCAAGATATGACGCGAGAGAGAAATGCGTTTGAGTGAACTCCTAGCACTTTTTGGTTCTCTTTTACCAGGGTTGCCAAGTTGCGCACATCTTCTGGTCGTCTAATTGTAAATCGTCTTTGAATTAATTCCCTACACCACTAAAAAAAGAAGAAAAAGAACACGAGCTAAGACAGAAGTTACGTTTGTTCGGGAATGTGGAACGAAGATGAAATATCGACTAGAAGACAAAAGAAAGTTTTCTTATTTTTGGTATTTCTACTATAGTTTAAATCTAAACCCGGACATTTTTGTATACGTAACTTTCGGAATTAGTAGTTGTTGTCTTAATTTGTGCCTTTTGAAAAGTTTTCTACTAAACTCCGTTATTTCTTCTAAACAGTCATTAATTAAATAGATTTGGGTATCACAGTTGTGTCTGTATAACAGTTAGGCTCTCAAACTGGTATAATTATTATATCTTTCAATGTAACGCAAGACTTACAGCTTGTTTCTCTATCTCGAACGAATAGCTAAGCGAACAAAAATCAATCACTCACATTTTTGGTTTACCTAAGTCGAAATTTTCGTTCGCCTGAATTCATGTTTGTTCCTAAGTGACAGCATATTCGAAATAGAGAAACCAAAATCTGTACTGAAAAATTTTGTTTTCATTCGACTTGATACGACAAGATTGTGAAACCCAAACCAACTTTCTTTCGTATAGAACACGAACGAAAACCTTCGTTCGAGATAGAGAAACAGGCTGTAAAAACAATTGAAGTTGAATTTTTATAGCAAATTGTCTTAAAACCCTTTGTTTATCCAAATATAAATATATTCACAAAAAATTTTTTCATTATTTTAACAGAGCTCGTAGAATTATCCGTATCCGTTCCATATCGTAATCAGTATTTTGGAAGGAACAAAAAATGAAAACACGGGCCCAAATTTAGTTCATACTTGTATTTATCAATACAATAGGAGAATAAGATGTCATCAAAACTAAACCTTTAAAAGGCATCAGCAAATTGACCCTTTCAAAGTACTTTCGTAATCCAGACTACAATACGAAATCTGATTTTTGCTTCTTTTAAAACAATTGGTGTTTCCTTTAATAAAATTTTACGTATATTTGATTTAAAACTGGTAATACATGTGGGTGTGTGTGTTTTTGTATCGTTTGCTTTGCAGTTATCTTGGATGGACAACAATAAGTAATTACAGTGTCTGGTGTTTAAGGTTCAATAAAAACATTTAACATTTCATGTACATAAATTCTGTCAACAAAGAATTTGCAATAATACTTCGTGCTTTCTAACCAATAGTAAATAAAGCCAAAGGATATTTTAATCTATCGTAAGGATCACCGGCTCTAAAGTGGATATTAAATATTACGAAGAACATGTAATTGTTATTAATGAATTAATCGTTTTGTATTCCCATTTCTTTAAAAAACAAAAAGTAAATGAATACAAATGCTTTTCCATCTCCGACTGACATCTCAATTATATTGAATCAAGTTGCTAATCTGCTTTAGAATATTGTTTAAATGTAACAACCACTCCTCTTACTCCTCGCTGATTTAAATAAGAAATACTCTCTTTCCCTCCCTCCCGCTCATGTCATCTCTCCCTTCATTCCCCGCAAGTGGTCTAAGCACTGTCACTACCACTTGTCCGCCATAGTTAGGGAAGTATGGGACGTGGTCTGACCACATAATGTGTTACAAATCATGTGGGATTGTTACGTTTATTAGAACGCAAACGTGCCAAACCCGTGCGCTCCTCTTCCTCATCACTAGTGTACTGATGCATGCCACTGGAGCCAGCGCCAGAGGCTCCTGACGACGAACCACCACCCGAAGGATTACGCACCGATGAAGTGGCTTGCAGTAGCTCCTGATCGGGAGCATTACGATTTTCGTACAGCAATACCTGTAGGGTTTCTTCGTATATCCGAGCTTCGGGAAATTCGACTTTTGTATGTTTACGATCGGTGGCATAAACAATGGAAGTACAACAAACTTCGGCCACTTTCTTGCCGTGCCCATAGAATGACCAGCAACAGATTTCACTTGGCCCTATCACGTCCTTAATGAAAAGAATTCGTTCATTGAAACGCAACGAGAGCTTATCAAAGAGTTCAATATTTTTTAGCAGATTATCATCCGAGTTACTAGTATACGAATACTTGTTATTTTGTCGTTGTACTACCAATATTACGGCCGGTTTCGACGATGAACTTATCAGCATTTGTTCTTCTTTCTGTGAGGTGATCAAGGGTATGCGACAAATGGGTTTGGGCTCTTGGTGGGCGATTAGAGCGCGTTCACATGACATAGCCAATTCGGTAATGCAATAGTACTTGGCTTCAGCTAACAGTTCGGCAATCTCACGATGTGACTCGGGCAAAGGAACAGTCCCATCACGTAGATAATTGAGTATAGTGCCAAAATGTTGGCCACAGCGGTCGATAAGAATCCAACCTAGAAAATTTCAAAAGGTTCAATGGTTTCAAACGATTGTGCTTAGATTTCGAAGACTTGCCACGCTTTCACACTAATATACACAAGCAACTTACCTTCAGCATCTGTCAGCACTTCCATGCGACCACTAAACATGGCACTCAACATTGTATCATTGTGTTTCGTCAATGTTCCAATTGTTGTATAGTACAAACGTCCGCCAACATTTAACTTTACATACTGTGAACTGTGACCCTTTATTAAAGTCTTTTGATCTCCAGACATGTTGCTATTAGAGTGATTAGCAAATAACACCAGTTGGTCGCAAGGAGTTGATGATATTTGCAATTTCACGTCCAAATCACGTGTAACAGGAACTAAGCAGCAGTTAGAGCTCGTGGAAGCAGCACTTGTTGATTGTTTATTGGCATCGATGGGAGCATAAGTGATGGGTTTGTTGCTGGAGCCTTTGCAAACGCTTTCAGTCGCGTTGCTTGTGCTCACCAACGATGGTAGGGTAGCAATTTTGATAGTGTTTCTGGTAAAAGGGAGTAATTACTACTTGCTATTATTTACACTTTTAAACAGGGAAACTAGCACAAACCAGGCAGAAAAGTTTAACAAAATTCGTATCTTATTCGTTTTGGGTGGACGCCCTTTTGGCAGAATTAATCCCTTTAAAAGTTATGGGTGATATTTATTTAACTGCTGTACGTTCTTCAACAATTGTTATCTGCCACGCAGATACCCCAATGTGTCCACTTTTTAAATTTATTAAGTTGTTTATATTTTGTATAACAATATTATATATTCTCCTGCTATTCGTTTAGATTTTCTTCAAGAGCCCATTGAATGCACTTTTATCTTCTTTTTCAGTGATTCATGGTATTCAGTTTGGATTGATAGCTCTTTTATTCAATAAAGCGGTTGATCAAAACAGCGTCGTACTTTAACGCCGCGTGATTTCTTTTATAAACCCGGTATTCAGATTTTATGAAATTTTTGTGGCCGAAACGAAAATTTCATATAACGAAAATTACGCTCACTATTCATTTGCTTGGAACTGAGCTCACATTTTATAGTCTAAATCAATTACAGGGTTGTTACGTTAAAGTTATTTCGTACCACACAATTGTTTGAAACATAGAAAAAATGTCCAAGTTAATGTCCAAGTTACTACAAAAAAGATCCAAATTTTTACACATCCAACGAGATGAGCCTAAAAGTAGCTTCTGCAGAAAAATGTAGTACAACAAACTCAGTCGCCGTCGAATATTATTTTTTTTTTGTTCTACCGCCGCCGATAGTTATGGGTCGGCTTCGTTCACAGAACATGCGGTTACCAAAATCACAACCAAAAATAACAAAACAATTGTATGCCGCCTAAAGCCTTGTATTCAGATTTTATGAAATTTTCGTTGCCATAAGAAGTACGTGTATACTAGGGTGGTTTTAGTGAATAGGGAAAAAATTTTTTTTTGTGAAATTTTTATGTGCTCACGTTTTGAATTATTCCATTACGTGTAAGAATACAAATGCAAAAGTCTTAGCTCAATCGGACTATGTCTTCCCGGCCCGAAAGAGCCCTGAAGTTTTAAAAATTGCCTTTTTTTCACGAAAGGTAATTAAATGAAAAGTTACTTTACTGACTTTAAATTCCATCCTAACACATTTTCCACAAAAATATACGGTTTAGACGATATTCAACATTTAACGGGTCAAGTTAGGTTCAGACGCCTCTGGTATGCACTACGAAGCAATGCTGGAAATTCCACCATATTTGATAGAAATTATAATTTTACCTGCGCGGTGAACTAATTATAATACAAGTACATATGAAGACTTGAAATTAACAAAATTTATTAATTATGTAAGTTTTTTTTTATTAGAAAATGTACGATATTTCGTGAAAAAAAGGCAATTTTTAAAACTTCAGGGCCGGGAAGACATAGTCCGATTGAGCTAAGACTTTTGCATTTGTATTCTTACACGTAATGGAATAATTCAAAACGTGAGCACCTATAAAAATCGAAATTTTTTTTAAAAACCACCCTAGTGTATACAAATAACGAAAATTTCATGAACCGAAAATTTTGCTCACTTTTCATTTGCTTGGTACTCAGTTCTTTGCCAAAATTTCGTAAGCAAAATCAAGTACAGGGTTGTTACACCAAAGTTATTTCGTTCGAAAACAATTGTTTGATAATTGTTTGGGACCGGAATTTTGATATTTTTATAATTTTAACAACCAAAAGCAACACGACATGCGTTACAAATAAAATAGAGAGCGTAGCGGAATTATAAATGAAATATTTTCAAGGTAGATAAATGACAAAATTTCTACGAAAATTTCCCAAGAACTGAATACAAGGCTTAATTCGTCACAATTAAAATTTAAGTTTTCATCGACATGGATTAAATAAATAAATGGGTTCCCATTACATCCCATGTAGGGAATAGGGAGAGCTTCTCCCAAACCAGTGACCTGTGCATGTTCTAGTTGTACACTCACTGGTTGGGACCTACATTTTTACACCGGTTCCGAACGGTATTTTGAGAAGTTTTTCATGGCTTAGTACTCGATAGTGTCGCCGTCACTAAGCGAGGTGACCGCCGTCGAAAGAAATTTAAGGTGGTCAGAGCAGGGACCGAACCCATGTTCTCATGCACAAGAGCCGTGCACACTACCATTGCACCACCGACGGCCACCACATGGATTAGAAAGAAGAAAATAAAAGGTGTGTAGAATCAGTGTCTCATATTAAGGCACCATTCATTTATTTGATTCTGTTCTTTCAATTCCTAACAAAATTTTGGTTATTTTGTCCAGGCACGAAATTTTCAGTCATGGTAATGTTTGTAAACGAACAGTTGTCATTTTGCAACGAAGTTGCTGAAATGCTAGTGTGAATGATTTCAATTTCGTTCTACAATTTCAGTTTGAAATTGTCATCATACACCCAGCGAAATAATTATAAAGGCAATATATTTTTTTCGGTACTCTCACTACACTGGGTTTTTGGTGTAGAATTTTAATGCATATATGTATGTGTCATTAGGTATATTATGTCAGAGAATGTAACCATTCAATCTCTCTTACAAGTTAAATGAAAAGTGACGTTGTTTTTTCTGTTTCTGGTGCGAAATATATATAAAGGCAACTTGAAAAAGAACCCGAATTCAAACAGTAGTAAATAGGAACTTAAACAGAAGTGAGTTTTCTTTGGTTTTTATTTTATTGTTTTAAAATTGACGTAGGCCAAATTAAAAAAAAAATGTTTTTATAGAGTATACCTGGAGGAAAGTACCTAAGTAAAGAAGAAAAGGGAAAAATTGAAGATTATCACGATGAAGAGCTGTCCAATCGGAAAATTTCGAGGAGATTGAAAAGATCTAGCTGTGTCATTAACAATTTTATAAAATAGGGTGGCCAATATGGAAACACTAAACGACCAGGAAGTACACCACTGATCAGGGGCAGCGCCAAAAGAGAGATCAAAAGGGTTGCAGTTAAAGAAAACTTCGGCGATAAGGAAATTATTTCTGAATTCAGCTTGGGAGCAGGGTTGCGTCGTGTTCAACAAATAATGAAACCCGACTTGCAACTGTCATATGGGAAAAAGTATGCAAAACTTGGTCTCATGCCAAGAGACAAATTATCCAGATTTCAATTCACTGAAATATACACATTTTTGGATGAGCGGTGATATTTGGCGTTCCAGAGATTTTTCCAAAATTATGCGTCAGCGGCGAAATTTTGGCGGTGGCTCCCTTATGGTTTAGGCAGGTATGAGTTATAGAGGAACCACTCCAATATGTTTCGTTTCCACAAAACTGGACTCCGAGTATTATATTCGACTATTGGGTGTCGTCTTATTTAATTCTGGGGAGGAAATTTGTGTCCCAGAATTTACCATCCAGCAGGACAACGCAACAGTACATCGGTCTAAGAAAACTCCAAAGTTTCTGGAGTTCAGAAACAATACAAACTCCCGACTGGCCTGCACTCAGTTCTGATCTCTATCCGATCGAGAACCTCTGTCCTATTTTACCTACCCAAGTTTACCACCCAGGACTCCAGTTGAATAATTTCAAGGATCGAAGAGTAGCAATACCAGAAAATGGAAGATAACTGAAGCTGCGCATATTCATTCGTTGATAAACTCAATGCCTAGATGCTTAGTAGAAGTTGTTAGCGATAATGGATATCAAATGTCTTACGAAACTTTTTAGAATATTTAAATAAACCTTTTGCCTTTATAAATATTTCGCACCAGAAATTAGTTTATTTTTGTTGATTCACATTGAAGAAGTCATATTCAAAGTATTTTTGCTGAAAAGTATTTAATTTTGATTGGACTAACACACTATAAAATATAAACTTGAAAATTCCGCACAACATTTAGAAAAAACATAAAATGGTGTTGCCTTTATATTGATGTTTATTTCGCGGGGAGTACTGAAAGTGATTATACAGCTCTGCGGTTGAAATGATTTGTGAGAAGAAAAAATCACCGAAATATGGCAACCCCGGTAGAAGAGAAGCAAAAAATCAACGCGATTCACTTATACGCATTTCTCTCTCGCGTCATAACTTGATTATTTCATACTTTTTACATACTTTATGTAATTTTATATAAACATGGTTGGAATTTCCATAGTTACATAGATATCGTAACATCATCAGAAAACTGCTCGTGTATTGAAATAATCAACGAAGAGAGTAAGAGAGAGCAGGGAAATGATGGGCTTCACTTCTTTTTTTTTTTGTTCTCTTCTGCGAGGGTTGCATCATTATCGATGTAAATTTACTATATCTTGGGTACAAAAATATATGAGAAATCACATGATAATAGAGTGATTGTCGATCTGCAGGATCGAGTGCATATAAACGCTCTATTATGACTCCGAATTATAAACGCTATAAAATTGCTCATATTTTTGACTCTTTTATGCCTCCGAATTTCTGAGCGCTCTGAAAATTGTTGGCTGGGTACCAAAACCAAAACCACAGTTTTTGTTTTATAAAATCTTAAAAACAGAGAATACAAATAGGTTTCAACCATGATTTGTTCCTGGCAACTATTTTTGGTGAAAACAATTTAGCACGATCGAACTTAAGTTGGGTTAGGTAAAAGTTGTAACTATTGACACACTTACTCCAATGAGGACCATTGTGATACCACGGGACTTCATACTCCGTCCACATCGTTGAACCTGTAAATTGACCTGGTTTGATTAAGGGACATTCAAACCATATGATACTCATCCCAATATTACAGGATGAGGCTGAAGAAGAGCCGTAAAATAGTCTCTGGCGAACCAATTAGTACTCGGAAAAATTTTCTTTCACCTTCACTCCCTGAATGTCTGTTAGACCCAACATGAAGTACGATTTTAGATCTCCTACTCATAGACCATATGAGATGTTCGACGCTCTCGTCCTCCTCTTCATCCCCAGAGCTTGTGAAGTCATCATGACCTGATACTTGGAGACGCATGTCTACTTTTAAACACTGTCCAATGATCATAGCGTATTAAATTATTCTGTATAGGAATGGATATTAGGTTTTTCGAACGATTCAGGTCATAACTGAGCCACATTTGCCTGGTCATCCTTTCTATCCATCTATCTTTCGCATTTCTTTCATGCAGAAATAGTTAGAAGCGATTAGTTCCTAATCTCGCCAGTTCATTGTTGCCTGGAATGTTCCCATGCCCTGGCACCCATATAAGGTGGATATAAAACTGCTTAGAGATGCTTGCCAGTTATGGGCAATTTTTGAAATGATGTGTTCAAATTTCAGAGATTTTATGGCAGCCTTACTGTCAGGGTAGATGTTGATTCGCCTGCAATGATGGCGCACGCCCCAGCCAGAGTACCTCATCTCCGATTGCCATGACTTCAGCTTGATATCACCACCTCTTTAGAATAAACAGGTTTTGTAACGGGTTTCCCATAATGAAAGTTTACAACTTTAATTTTTAGCATTGTTTAACCTTAAAACTAAAACATTGTTTAGAATTTTACTTTGATATGGTCTCTTTCATAATGAACACTGAAATATACAACAAATTCTGTCCATCAGCACTTTATAACTGGAACAAATGCAAAATACCCTATAACTTGAACAACATTTGGCCGTGCATATGCGATGAAAATGTACGATTTTGTTCGTTTTTTTACAGTTTGTTTTTGATTTTGCTGGCTTTGTCCCGTTAGTTTTGTGAGAAATTGTAAATTTGATTTTTTGGAGATATGTAGGTATTGGTATTTGTTTCTCTTTTTTTGTTTCGCGCTGGTAAGCTGGTAAGTATTGCAATGGATCGTAAAAAATTAAAGTGTTTCAACTCTAAAAGAAAAGGTTGATTGCCTTAATGAAATGAAATCTGGTGCTAGTGTTACTGCTCTAGCAAAAAAAAAAATACAATGTTGCGAAGTCCACAATATGTGGAATCAAAAGAAAAGAACAACAAATTTTAATATGTGTCAATAACACATTCTCGGGCCCAGGAAAACGCAAAACTTTAAAAACCTCTGAGCTTCCAAAAATGGAAAGGCCCTTTATAGTTAGTTCTTATCACAGCGCAACAAAAATTATCCTATCAATGGATTAATTTTGAAGGAAAAAGCTAAGGAATTGTACGCTAAGCTTAAAGAAAACAACTCAAAATTTTTTTTGCCAGCGACAGCTGGCTTCAAAGATTCAAAAAGCGTTACGGAATACGCCTGATTTCAATTTCTGGGGAGAAGTTATCGTCGGAATTGGTGGAGCCTTATAAGAAACTGTTACAAAATAAAACCAAGGAAATGGATCTGTGTCCTGACCAAATTTAAAACGCAGATGAGTCTGGGTTATACTGGAAACTGGTCCCAGGAAAACATACGTTTCAATGGTGGAAAAGCAGGCCCCAGGGAGAAAGACTGAAAACAGCGAATAACATTTTTGGCGTGTGTCAATGCTACTGGAAAGCATAAAGTAAAAATGTTCGTAATTGGACGGGCAAAAAACCATCGGGTCTTTAAAAATTTTAATTGCCCAGTAGAATACAAAACCTCAAAGTCAGATTGGATAACGTCATCTCTCTTTACAAATTGGTTTCACCGCTCATTTATACTACAGGTAAGTTTCTAAATTTACATATCATGCACCTCCTAACAAATCTTCTGTCCCTAGGTCACAACATATTTAAAGAATAATAGATTGCCGCTTAAAGCTTTGCTCCTGCTTGATAATGCACCATCACAACCTAATGAGAACGAATTAAAGTCTGAAGTCGGGTCAATTGTGGTCATGTTTATGCCACCAAATGTAACTCCCTTGATTCAGCCAATGGATCAGAATAACAAAGTTGTTCTATAGAAATTCTTTGCTGGCAGCCTTTTCTAGCGACGGATGTGATTTGGTCGAATCTATTAAAATAAATACTTTGAGAGATGCTGTAACATTTTTGAATACGGCTTCGAGTCAATTAAGACAAGAACCATAGAGATATGTTGGAGAAATATCTTAAGTTTTGCAGACCTCAATGGGGATGAAGTGTCATGCGGGCACAGACTGCAATTTTACCGAGATAATTGAGCAGTTTATGTGCTGGTCCAGTAGGACGCTCAGTATGCCATGCGTTTAAGCCGGGCCTATGGCTCGCCGGACGGGGGGATCTTTCTACTCAGCGAGCACTACGATAGTCTGCCTCTGAACAATAAAACACATACTGAGGCTTAAACTCATGCAAAGTCCTTCGACATAAAAATAAATAAAAGAGGCCCGAACGATAGTTATCATAGTAAAAAAAAACAAAACACCAAACAAAACTCAAAAGTTACATGCATCTCAACAGAGCGCGGCATATAGGCCGACCGATGTTGGTGCCGGCATATGCCCACCCTTACGAAGCCCTTGAAGCTTCACCATGATACTATACTTCATAGTATTCCAAGAACGAAGTTGCTGGAAGAGTTATTTACTTTGGTAACCCTAACTTACCATTCCGTTCATTTAACCGATCATGTTTAAAACTCAATACGGATTTCATTTACGTTATAAAACTTCATTTATTCTTACAATCTAATGCCACAAAAAGGCCAACAGTTGATTCAAAATTTTAACTTAACGATTCTTATTTCATAATGCCACCAGGGCGAAGTGAAACTTAAACTAGCTCGTAAGAAGTACAAAGAAGAAACATTTTCGTAATATTTAACTTTAATTAAACTAAAATGTATGCCCTAGGGGCGAAAAGCAACTTTGATTTAAATTACAAAAATAAAAATAAAATAAATGGTTTCCCATTACATCCCATGAAGGGACTGGGGAGAACTTTTAAATTACAACAATCAATATATCAACTTTCTTAATCATATCGTGGTACCAAAACAAAACACGAAAACTCAATTACCCAAGATACACTACGCCAAACACCTTGGATAAACCAAACGGATACCGAATATCCCCGAGCTTTAGCTTTACCGACTTAGGCCACGATTGCCTTAACTCTATTTCGCTCCCCTCGTTAAATGTTCTACGACGGACGGGTTTCTGGCCCGTACCATGGTTACGCGCACGAGTAAAGGCGCTCAGAGGCAATTCGCTTGAGCATATAAGGGTAAATTCAACAACAATATAGAAACAAAATTATACATTAAGCGTTAAATTGTCATCAGTCCAATAAGTCCTTAATTATATCTCGACTACCGTTACTCGTGGTGGTTTAAAGCGGCTTGTGTTGATCACTTACGACGACCTTGGAGTAATGGCAGCCTTCGGTCACTTAATCTTCTACTATTTCAGTTGCTTAAATACTAGAGATCAATTCTCAAACTCTTTTCTTAACGCTATGACTTCTGATTCTTTCAGATCTTTCACAAATTTAACAATATTTTCTTTTGGCTTATTAGATATTCAAATTAAATTTGCAATTTAATTATTCGAACGCAAATCTCATCTTCTTATAACATTTAAATGTAATATTAGCACTTTTCTTTGGCTTTATCAAAATTCAAATGGGATTTGCAGTCTAAGTACTCTTATGCGAAAGCAAATCTCATTTTTCTTATAAAATTTAAATTTAATATTAGCACTTTCCTTGGCTTTATCAAAATTCAAATGAAATTTGCATTTTAATTATTCGAAAGCAAATCTAATTTTTTTTTATATGGCACTTTCCTTTGGATTTTTCAAAAATTTAAATGAAATTTGCCAAATATGCCAATATTAATTCTATTAAGTTAAATTGAGATATTCACGCTTATATCTCCTTTTGTACTTTTCGTTAACATTTCTCTTTTTCTTAGGTCTTAAAATTTATTTAAATTGCGATGCTTCTTGGCCGTTGGGCTCAGGCTAATGTAGTCCTAAATGGGTACTACATTAGGAGATTTGGAATCACTTTAGCTGCCTACTGTCTGTCCACTGTGGGACTTAGCACTGTCCGTTAAGAATTGAAAAAAAACGGACTTACCTTATCCTTCTAATAGGGGATTTTGATGGTGGTTTTTACTTAAATTACCCTAGATGGTGATGATGAGGATGATGTGATGCTTTAGGTAGAGTTGCCGGTGAGGAATGTTGGTGAAATGAGGGTGAACTGGGCTATTACAGGTGAATATGTGATGGATATCGCTAACAAAACTGATTCGGGATAACTTCTAACACTAAGGGCAGAACGGACACAGAATTTTGCTTTTGTCCCTGCCGCTGGAAAACGATGGCGGTAAAATCGGGTAGCGATATGTAGGGTTGTGCTGCCGCGGCTGAATCTACCGCTGGCTGGTGGAAGATTCATCGGCCGCAAAGCAACCGTGGGGTGTTTCAGCGCTAAATAAACGTTGGTTCCCGCCAATCTGCTCGCTGGCGGGCGGCAGCTGGCGTAGAATACTCGCGAGACTGCACCAATTCCTCGGAAGCTGCTGATTTTAGCCTCTTGCTGGGCTTTTGTGGAGGAACTAATGCAGCCAAGGGAATATTTCACGTTGCACTGCAGCTTGGGTATTTATAATTATTTCCCGGCGTATCTGATGATGTTTCTGTCGGTGTCTGCTTTGTCTGGGCCGATGGTGAAGACTTTTGTTTTCGATGAGAGGGTAATCGCACAAATTCCTGCCGACTTTGGCAATTAATGCGAGTTAGGTGAGAGGTAATTTACTTTTGCAAATATTTGCTGCTCTTATTATTTCTTTCGACGTTGCGAAGCTTTTCGACTTTATGCGTTGTGTTCAGCTCGTGAATGTCAAACGAATGTCAAAGTATATTGCTTGATAGCGGTGCTTGACCAAAACCGCTTACCGATTTTTTATTTCGTTGTAGTGGTGTGTCTGGTGATTGTTGATGGAATTTTGCCGTTCAATAGATAACATTTGACACGGCTGCCAACCATGAATTTCACAATCGTCGATGGTGTAATTGTGAGCGTGGTGTTGTTGAGTCGGGTTGAAGCCGACTGGGAGGTGTTGCCAGTTCAAGTAGGCATTGTTAACGACGTTACTGCGCCGCCACAGAAGAGGAGAACAATATTCCACTGAGCATTTTGAGACAGCAAATGGAAAAAGTAGCTAAATCCGTAGCCCAACAAACTGCTGATATTCTTCAAAATTTTGCTCCCCAGGTACGAATATTTAATCGAAAAGTTTGAACAGTTTACCTATAGGTTTCTTTTTCCACATAGAATTCTTACACAGTCGAAGATATAAATGATTGGAAAGTAGTGACTCCGAGGATGAAGCTACAAGAATTCAAGAAAATTAACAGGAGGAGAAAGTGACTTCAATTGAAGCCGTTAATTTATTTAATAAGGCCATAATTTGGGCCACAAACAAACAAGTGAGCCCAAATAAAATTAATGTTTTGCAATCAGGCAAAAATAACGTCTTTTTTCAAAATAGGATTAAGTATGTGTGTTAAGTTAGTGAAGCAAATATATAGCAAAAATAAAAATAATCATGGCTTAACAAAAAAAAAAGTTTTTTAATATAAAAATTTAGCATTCACAAACGTGAACAAATTCGCTGTGGTGAACAGGGCTGGTTTTAATTAGTTTAAGTTAGCGCGAGTGCACTGTATACATATGTTTAAAAGAGCGTAATATGTATACAAACCCCAATGAAACAATTACGCTCTCTTCAATATTACTAGTATATTGCACTCTCTTCAACTCTTTAAAGATCAGAAACTCAAGTGTAACAATTAAGTAGCAAATAAATTTGCTGTTATTTTTTTCAATTGCTCATTATTGTCCATGTGCTGATCAATCGCCCTTATTCCCGTTGTCGTCGTCGACGTCAATACAATATCGACACCATTTTTATTGGAGCCTTGAAGGCATTTGGACAAAAAAAATTTTGCGTAATGTTTTAAGAGGGTTGTTTTTGGATCATAGACATCAAAAAATTTGTTGTTGTCATTATAACGTTCTAAAGTTGACAAAAATCTGATGACGACGTCGACGACGACAACGGGAATAAAGCCGAATAATAGATGCATCTAACGTAATTGAAATCATGGAATTATTAAAAAATAATAATTCTGTTCAGAACGTTGCAAAAAAGTTTAATGTTAAAGTAAAATGATCCAGAGAATAAATTACGACTAATGGAGTAGGTCCTCTGGTTAAAATTGGAGGGATGAGGAAAAAAATAACAATATCTTTCAATTCTTCAAAATCATTTACCAGCTGCAATAGAAAAAACGGGTCTTGCTGCTTAAAGAGTGACAACGAGAAAAAACATTCGGCCAAAATCGTTATCGTTTACAAGTATAAAACGGCCAGCGCTGTCACTAGACTTAAAACCGGTCGAAACCTGTTGGAGTTATATAAAATCTCAACTCGCCCAGTACCCAGATGCTACGAAAGGCTTAAACGATTTGTGGGATAGAGTAAAAGAAACTTGGGATGCGATTCCAGCGGAAATGACGGAAACATTTTGCAACAGCATGCCTCGCCGTATACAAGCTTTTAAAAAATCCAAAGGTTACTGGACAAATTATTGAATCAGAAAACAAATAAATTAATATAACACCAGAGTGCAAAATTGTAACATTTGCATAACTTTACCATATTTACTGTTCACTTTGTACTTATATATCAACGTAGAATTAAAATTGGTTTTGTTTTTATTCACGAGAGAACAATAAATTGATATAGTTAAATATATTTTTTTGGATTTTAATCAAATACCCTGTTACAATTTTGCTCGTCACTGAACTTTACCGTCTAGTTTGAACCCACCAGTGAATAAACCTAAAAATCTTTCATTGCCTGGTAAAGGCTTCTTCCAGTTCTGTCTGTCTTGGATGTGAATGGAGATACATATTTCCTTGGAAGATAGACAATGGTGTCGTGGATTGTTGCAGATGACTTAAAACCGAATTGTGACTATGATATATGGGCTGTTGATCTGTAGTGAAGAAGTTCCTAGGCGGATTGCCGACATTGCTGGAATTTGTGTTCCCGGCAAATCCAGTGGTAACAGCTGAAGTATATCTATTTTCGGGGATAAGACCCATCGCCCACCGTTGATTCTTTTTCAAGAATATTGGTTCACTGTGATCCTGGTTGATTGGTTGGTTTTCGTGGTTGCTAAATATACTATTTAGCATTAATTAGTATTTTGAGACACCATTTTGCATTCCACATCACTCCGGAAGGTCCAAAGTACCGTGTCTATATCCAGCGTGTTAATCGGAGATACCTTATTAGATCCGCTAGATCTATCTCGTCTATCTCAGTGAGGTTATGCAGGAAGGGACGGCCCATAGTCTTCAGGCGTCTACACATCAGAGCCGGACAACTGCAGAGGAGATGCTCCACCGTCTCCTCCGCTTCTGCGTCTTCGCAGGCACGGCAGTGGTCATTATATGGAAGCTTCAACCGTCTTGCGTGATTACCGATTGGCCAGTGCCCGGTCAGCACGGCAGTTAGTTAGACAGGAGTTGGTCCTGTGAATGTTATATTATGGCCATTTGTTTATGGATATGCAGCACGTTTCCGTCCTACCCCATCTGGTCTTCGCTCGTTCAAGGTAATGCAGGAATATACCTCTTTCGACCAACCCTATAGGCGTTGCGACTGACACCATATGGAGTTCGGTGGAAGAGGATCCTGCCCTAGCTAGTTCGTCTGCGTTTTCGTTCCCTAGGAGACCCTTTTGGCCTGGTATCCAAGTAAGACCACATTGGCTAGCCGGCCTAGCTCGCCAAGTTTTTCCCTACTTTCACTAACGAGTTTAGATGCACTGTAAGTGGTTCCCCTTTATCCCTCTCTATTCGAACGTCAATTAGGGGGTGCAGTAATCGATTGTTATATTGAGTTCTCTTGAGATTGTCTGTAGTATACTCGCATGTCCATATGCGTTGCTCTTCCAGAGTCTAAGAGCGTTTAGTCGGGTGGCACTCCAAGCCGCACTAGCTGTGAGGTCGATTGGTATAATATGAAGCATTGCATTAAGGGCTTCAGCTGGACACGTCCTCATTGCCCCTGTTATGCCGATGCAAGCTGATCTCTGTACTCTATACAACAGTTTCATGGTGGACGTCTTCCCTGCGACAGGCCACCATACCATTGCTCCATAGGAGAGTATAGTTCTGATTATACTAGTATACATCCATAGCACTATTTTCGGTCGGAGACCCCATCGGCTTCCGAACATTTTCCGACAAGCGTAGTTCGCAACGGTTGCCTTCTGTGCGCGGTGCTCTATGTTACGCTTCCAGGAAAGTTTAGGGTCTAGAATCACGCCCAAGTACTTGGCGTGAGTTACACTGAACTAAATGTCGTAGGTGAAAAATCAACGGATATTATTTAAACGAATCGATTTGTTCAAACTGACGAAATTTGTTCAATTGAATAAATATCTTTAATATAGAGAGATAGTAACGTAGTGCGTGCGTATATGAATTTGTGATGTGTTAACATCTATAGGCACTGGTAGGGCAATCTATCAAAGTGAACACATGCAAGCAACACACAGCGTTAGCATCACATATGTGTTTGTTGTACAACAATAATCTCTGCCTGAAAATACGTATAATGGTATTGATGTAGCGGCAGCGAACAAACAAGCAGGTCGTCGCCTCCAAAGGGTATTGAATAGTATAGAGAACGAATTGTATGACTCAAAAGCCCTGGCGACATCTGGCGAATGATTCAGAACGTATTACTCTCTTTCACAACCTGATCCATTCATAATGCCTGAAACATTGATGCCTTTTGAAACATTTATGCTTTTTTTATTGTTTTATGTAATAACATTGTCGAAATGGTGCATTTATATTGAAATATTCTATAAATAATCAGACTCGTTTATGCTCATTTACTCAAACTCTACATGAGAGCGGAAAAAGATTGCAAGAAGTTATCTATACTATTCAATACCAGTGTTACCATGTTGGCATAATTTATGCCGTTTTGGCACAATTTTTTGGTTTTGTCACTTGTTTTTTGAAAAATTATCCCAAATGCCGTTTACCATAATTTTCTCAACATTTTTCCAATCTTTTTAATTTTAGTGCAATTTTTTAGCATAATTTTTTTTGGCAAATGGCACAATTTTTCGTATTGAAAGTTTCTCCTTTCAATTTATCTGAAAAATCTATTTTTATAGCATATTTATCGGTACATTTGTCTGGTACTCACAATTGTTTGGTACGTATAATGGCTTTTGCAATTAACTGTATTCTGGGCATCATATAAACCTTGATTAATACTTATTAAATGAATTTATTAATAAGGCTGTCTTTTTATTCCATTAAGCTATTGCCACTCCACTTCCGACTTTCCAAATAAAACGATCCACACATAATACTACAAAATGTGGCAACATTTGCTGTAATGGGTGAAAAAATGCGATACGACAACACGTTTGTTGCCAGTGCCAACAAATACATGGTAGCAGCAGATGTGGTTGTAGTTGTATGCAGCAACAACCCAGTGTGCCAAACGGATCCGTTTCGGCTCCACTTCTTCGTACTTTCTATCCGTAACGGAATCAGTTACGGATCCGCAAGCGGGAGAAATTCCTCCCAAAAAACGGATTTTATGTCCGTTTTTCGGATCCGTTACGGACATCATCCGTTTCGGACTTCATATTCCGATCCGTTGCGGACCCGTGTTTTTTTAATAAAACGGATTGTAATAAATTTGTAATTAACATTTTTTTAATTTTTGTACTATTATTATATAAATTCAGTCATTTCGTATTAAATTTAAGTAAAAAGAAAAAAATTCAGTTCATTTAAAATTAAAATATAAGAGTAAAAATAAATTGAAATAAAATTTTGATTACTAATAAAATAAATTAACAGCCTAACCCACGATGTCGAAAGAAAACAAAAAAATTTACGGATCCGTAAATTCCTTTTTTAAATTTTTTACGAATCCGAAACAGGTCCGTAACGGATCCGTAAATTCGTGATTGCACTGATTCCATTTTTAAGTCTATTACGGATCCGCATCCGTTTTTGTGCACATTGGGAACATACATTTTATTTTCGTTCATTCGTTTCAGTTGTCAAACTCTACACAAATATATACCAACAATACAAGAATACAAAAGAGTATAAAAACAAAAAAACATATGATTTTGACAAGCGAAACGAAAAATGACATGGAAAAAATGTAATCACCTGTTTAAACGGCTATACCTGATAGATAATTCTACCATGATCAATATGTATAACCATAGACGAATACATACATAGATACATTTATTCTCTCATCTGACGTTTCTCTTCGCCACTCTTCGCCGTAGGTTTGTGGAAATGGGAGAAATTACATTTAAAATTAACTTATGTCAGGTGGAGTTACAAAATATGTTCACTTAACTTTTTCATGTCGTTTTGGTGTAGAACTGAAAAATTTAAATGTATTTTGCACTTTTTTGTTGACTTTTATCGTTGGTAGACATTTGTATTGTATTTAACACAACCAGTTTGCCACAAAAACACGAAATTCGGTTGTTCGTTCTTTGTTGGACGTTGTTTACTATTGTCTATATTTGGTATTATTGAACCCACGTTTTCCTCCATTCAATGTTTACTTTCCACCGTACCTATGACGTTTAAATTATTTTGCAAATTTCTGTTTTTGGGTCACTGCTTGATAACATTTTCCATTTGCAAGAAATGATAACAAAATTTATCTAATATAACTTTTTGTTGCCATTTCTTGAAATTTAACATGTGGCAACATTGTCATAGCTCAAGTCGGAATTTAAGTGGGAAATTGAAATGTCACTTAATATCGCTTAGCTGTCCCGTTCAAATTAAGCTGTAAATAACTTTAGCGGGGTAAAAAAACACACTTACCGCCTTATTCATAAACAGCTGTGAGAGGTTTGAGAGAAGTTTTTTGTATGATAAACAGTCTCTCAAACCTCTCACCTCTCATTTTCCAATGCAACATTTACTAATGTGTTCATAGAAATCGAACAGGTACCGTGTAACAAAAAGGTGTTAACACATCGCCCGTGAGTTCGAACACTCATTAGTGGTCTTCATGAAAGCTCGAAAGAACCTCGTAAACTCGAAAACATCGTAAACTTGCTCAGCAAACGTCAAAACAAACAAATTTCCCATACATAGCGACTTGCACAAAAGTGGAAAATTTTCGAGGCAAATTTGCTGCGCAAACGTGGGATGGAGAAACGTTCAAACTTTTGACATTTCGTTGTCAGCTGACTAGGATTGATAAATAAGTTGATAGCACTAGAACATTAGAAAAAGCACACAGACATAATACATGCAATTGCTACTGCTACCACCTTATGTATGCAACTTGGTCAGCTGATATGGCTTGGTGCCTCATGCAACGGTGCGAGGGAATCTTGCGCTGAGCAGAAAATGCCGCTATTGATTTTTTTTAAGTATCTACAATAAATCTTTCTCCCAATGAGCAATATTATTAAACATTTTTACAATATCTACATTTGTATATTAACTCATAAATTGAAGCTTTCATGTAGTTTATTTAAGTAAATTGTGGAAAACGAATTTGTGGTTGCAAAATAAGTTTTTTCTTGGCAATACAAATTTGTTTCTCCCATTTTTTTTGCAACCTGTCAATAATTATGACAATGGGCAATTTGTAGATCTAAAATACTTACCATAATATATGCAACATGTATCCTCCGTATAGATTTACTAGGGTACCAGTAACTGCTATCTACAATTTATTTTTTACTATTATTATCTGGAGAAAAAATATTAGTTAATTGGAATCTTCGTAGTCTTCTTTGAGATGATGACACTTCGTGCAACTGTAGGGCTAATTTGTTGCTGTGATTTGATAACCTGTTCGCGTACCGTTAGTTAGTTTCATTGATGTCCTATTGGACAGTATTTAAGTGAAAGTCACTGTGTAGAATTTTATTAGAGACATTTGTTGCAGCATTCGCAATTAACCTCAATAACTTTGATTGGAAGCGTTGAATAATACTATTCGGGTATGTGATAGAAATCGATTGATTTAAATTGAATACGATTTGACATAATAATGATGTTCTTTTGTGCAAATAATGAATATCAAAAAATGTATTCCTCTTTTTCTGCCATTAAATAATGTATAAATACAGTACTTGTTTCCCAATATACGGAATTATGCCAATAAAATTCGCTGAAATATCAAATCGTATTCGGTTTTGACTCGATCGGTTCTCATCACATGCCGGATTATAGTTTGTAGTGTATATTTCAACGATAAAAATTTCTGTATCCAGTTTGTTTTGAATGTTTTAAAATATTCATGAACTTAATTTTATGTATCCTATGACACTCTCATTAGTTTGGACTATCAATCAAAAACATTTCTATAACGTTTTTACTAATTCTGACTATGACAGTGCTCAAGTTCATAAATTTCCCTTTTGAAGTATTATTAAATTTAGAATCTAACTGTTGTAACATTTTTTAGTACCATTAATAATTCTTATTTATGGTTATATACTTATATTAGTAATATAAACTATTTGATTTATGTATGAACATATTTTACTTATGTGCATATTTGTTTACATACTAATTCATTTTCTACAATTAAAAAACATTTGTATGTGAAGAATTTAATTTACAATTTATGAATTTATACATTTACATCAATATTATTTTACAAGTGTTGTCTAATATTATTTTACAATTTGTCTAATATAATTTTTGATTTAGCTATGTATATTCGATTACTTAATATGTTGATTATCAATATGGTGTTTAATCAATTAATCGAATAATCAAACATTCTAATTATACAAAACTGTGATTAATAAGTGAGTACTAAACTAAACACTAATCAAGCTTCAATAAAGGTTAAGTAATACTTTAGTTAACTGGTCACCTAAAGACTAGTAATTAGTTATCTTAACCCATTTAACAGTTGATTTATTGTGGTTAAAATTAATGTTTGACTAATTTTTTAATTGCAAAATCATCTTTGATCAACAATCGAACATAATTTAAAGTCAGAATTAATATTTTAAGTTAATAGTTGTTTGCCAAATTTCACCATTTAAACTATGATCAAGTAAAGATGTAATTTTGACAGTAAACGAAAAGATTAACAAGATCAAAGCTCATTTAGCTATTAATGCGAAAAGTAAAAACATTATTATAGTGGAAATAACAATAAAAACGTGTCATTTAACTTGTAGTGCTGCTAGTTCTGCTGAAGTTCCAGTCAAGCACTTTAAAATTTCATTTAATATTTTATATTTTAATACTTCACTTTGCAACGATCAACTGATTGCATTGCACCGATATGTGAACGCCGGTAATTTTTCGTGGCACTTGGTAGTATTGCCCCAATCAATTCTTATGAAATTTTCGGTCTCATAGGAACTACGCGTGTAAAAAATAACGAAAAATTCGTGAACCGAAACTTCTTTTGATTGATACTCAATTTAAACCCTGTATTCAGTTTTTATGAAATTTTCATTTTTCAAAATAACGAAAATTTCATGCTCCGACAATTTCGCACTCTTTTCGTTTGATTGGTGGTGCTTAGCTCGTCAAATCAATTACAGGGTTGTTACGCCAAAGTTAGTTCGTCCGAAAACAATTGCTTGGGGGCTGAATTTTAATATTTCGAGGATTTTAATAACCAAACGTAACGCCCACATGCGTCAAAAATAAAATTAAGTTCGTGGAGGAATTATAAATGAAATATTTGCAAGGTTAATCAAAGATAGGTGGTAACTCTCCGCAACACAATTTTCCGTTTAGAGAAAAATGACAGAATTTCTTACGACAACTTCGTGAACAAAATCAAGTGCACGATTGTTACGCCAAAGTTAATGCGTACGAAAACCATTGTGTTATATTTTTTACGACCGACATTTTTTACATTTCGATTATTTAGACTAAGCTAATTTTCCTAGCTTTTGTCTGAGGACGTAATACAAATAAAAGTAAGTGAAAATTGTTGTGTTCGTTCAATTCAAAGCTCATTTATTGCATATAAAATTATTTAAAAAGTCATAAGTGTCAATAAAATCAAATTTTGAGACAGTTTTTTTAATTGGCCTACCGCTCATTCTCCCTCACATTCTATCCTGTATCAAATTTGCAACTGAGGACCAAATCTTGCAATTCCCAGGGAAAGAATCACAAGTGAATGCCAACGTGCTCATTGATGCTGCGTTAGCGTTTGTTTAACCGTAGTTGCCCAATGGACAATTTTTTGTTATATTGCCGTACAGGGTTGAATAAAAAGTAATTTTTTACCAAATCATGTGTTTATTTGTCATATTTTCTAACCAAAAAAGACGAATATCCAAGGAAATCATAAAGCTGAAACACCTCGAAGAAAAGTGCCAGGAAGGAAGAATTTTACCATTTGACCTGCTTTTTTATTCCCTGCTAACTAATTTTTCGACCACTTTGTATGGGGTGCTAAGCAATATTAGGCGATTTTAAGCAACTCCCCATACAAAGTCGTCGAAAAATTAGATTAGAAGGAAATAAAAAAAACGCTTCTTAATTAACTTGTAGGTGGTATAAAGAAGGTTAGTGGGAAATTTTTGTTAGCATTCAACAGCATGTGACCGTCGATGGTGAAATGGTAAGTGTGCGCGCCTCTTGTACAGGAGATCCTGGGTTCCATCCCATCTCCGACCACCTTAAAATTTCTTTCGACGACGGTCACCTCGCTTAGTGACGCCGACACTATCGAGTACTTAGCCATGAGAAAGCCTCTCAAAATACCGTTCGGAACCCAATCAGTGAGTATAAAACTATAAAGCGCAGAGCTCACTGGTTGTGAGAAGCTCTCCCCAATTCCTTCATGGGATGTAATGGGAAACCTTTTTTTGTTTTTATTCAACGAATATAAAGAAGACCAACTCCAAGAGGAGCAACAACAACAGCAGCACCAAGACTCCGCAAGGTTTTGCTGCTCAACAACAAAAGCAGCCACCACCATTTAAGAAAGTTGTTGCTACGAGGGCGGATCAACAAAGCCGTTACTTTTGAATGAAACAGTTTTTGTTTGCAACCACTTTTTAACCACTAACAGTAAACCACTTTTTTACCATTGAAATCGATGGTGCAGAGTCCCCATAGTATTTATCAAGCTTTTCCTTGGTTTGATTGACGGTTTATTTTCGTAAAAATGTATGTTTAATGAGCACTCGAAATTCACTTTTTCCATTTTTTAAAAAATTAACGAGGTTGTATGTTGTCAAATTTTGACAGTAGTCTATTAACAGGTGGTACTTGATGGGAGCAGTGTTGCATTTCATAAAACTACGAGGGAAGTTCGAAAAGTCATTGACTTATTTATCCGCTCCCTACCAAGGTAACCGATACCGTTAAATGGTTCAAAGTTAAAAGCGCTAATGGTTTCATCAGCTGTGACGACACCCAAGAAGATGTGTTTGTCCATATGAGTGCTATCACCAAGAATAATCCTAACAAACAGTTGGTTATTCAATTAAAGGAGAAATTGTGAGCTGGAATAAATGGCACCTAGCTTAAATGTGTATTTTGTCCATAAGTACAGGTGGCGCAAAAGTAATCCTCCTATCAGAAAATGCTATAAATTTTGCGATTGGCCCCTAATGTCAGTTCTGTTTTGACATTTGTGTAGTAAACACATGCGAAATACACGTTAATAAACAATGTTACGCTACACTGCTCCAGAACGCGGAATATTGCTGACTATTTATTTGACCAATAATCGGTCGGTGACTTTGGCACAACGTGAATTTCGTCGCAGATTTCCTGGCCGTCCAACGCCTACTGGTGAAACACTGCGACGTTTAGCCGCTCGCCTCGAAGAGACTGGCACAACACGAGATGCTGCCAGGCGTGGCAGACCCCGGAGTAGCCGTTCTGCAGAGAATATTGCTGCTGTAGCCGAGGATGTCATGGAAGCGCCGTCGACATCGACCAGACGACGTGCCACGCTACAGAGCAATGATCAACGAGTTCTTTTTGCCGCAACTTGATGAATTGGGATTGGAAAACATGTGGTTCCAACAGGACGGTGCAACGGCACACACTGCACGTGCCACAACCGATATGCTGAATGATGCATTTCCCGGGCGCCTATTCTCCCGTTTTGGCGATTTGCACTGGCCAGCAAGATCGCCTGATTTGACCGCTCCAGACTTCTTTTTGTGGGGCTTTTTGAAGTCGCCGGGTTTATGTCAACAAGCCTCAGACTCTTGCAGCTCTTAAAGACAATATCCGTCAAGAATGTGAGGACCTATCGCCGGAAGTTTTGGCCAAAGTGATGGAAAATGCCATAAAAAGGGCTCAAATGACAATCAACTGTGGCGGCGGCCATTTACATGACATCATATTCTCGACTTGATGTAAAAAAATTAAAAGACCAAATAAAAATAATCCACAAGAAGAATCAAAGTTTTTAATTTTTTTTTTTTAAATTGCAGCCAAAAAACATCGGAAGTTTACTTTTGCGCCTCCTGTATAATGATAAAACCGTTGGATATTTAAACGCCTTAATATGCCCCGATTTTACTAAGAGTATATGAATTCTCCGATTTGTATTTCTCAAACTCTTTTTGACCCTTGACAGGGTTTACAAAAGAGGGATCTATAATGCATGCAGAAAGTGTCCGCAGACCAAATAGTGATCCATTTATGTAGATATACCGCAAATCACTACTCAAGCCTGACAAACCCTAAAAAAAACTCAAAATTAACCTTAGTCATGCTCGAAAATATTTACCTTTTTTACTATTGTTTCCTGGTTGAGCACTGTCCCATAAATGAGAATACTTCTGGCAACATTTGTTTTTTGTTCCATTTCAGTCTGTTGTGCTGTTATAGACTTTTCTGTGGTATGTAATAAATCGCACTAAGATACATTTAATATTTTGACAAGTATTTCCTAATTCTTACCAAATTCCATTAATTTTATTGTTTATATACAAAAAAATAAATGGTTTCCCATTACATCCCATGAAGGGACTGGGGAAAACGCTTTCCAGTTTTCACTCACTGATTGGGACCTACAGTTTTACACCGATTGCGAGGTGACCGCCGCCGAAAGAAATTTTAAGGTTGTCAGAGCCGGGTTCGAACCCAGGATCTCATGTACAAGAGCCGCGCACACTAACCATTGCACCACCGACGGCCACTTATTGTTTATATATTTACTTTTATTTTCCGCCACTGGCCAAACGCTGGGGAAATCGGCGCATTCAGTTTTGACACTTCAGGTGACGAAACAATCCCCGCTGCGCTTTATTAAACGTACAAAAACGCACGCGTTCACTTACCCAAACGCATGTAGGCGCAGCAGTGACATATGCGATACAAAAAACAAATATTGTGTTGCGCGTTGCGCGATAAGTCGTAAAAGTTCGATCAGCTGGTAGGGGCTGCTTTAAACATATTATATATTATGGATTGAAGATAATAAATATGATATTGCAATCATTCCAACCCAATCTTTATTACAAGTAAATCCCATGTGGCCAAAGTACATGCTGTGGTTTTGTAGACAAATTGCGCAATCGGCATTATAAATATATACATTAGGGTGTCCCAAAACAAAATTTTCTTTTTCGATTTTCATGGTTGCTCAAGCTTGATTGGAAAGCTTATAGGGTAAAGTATTTTTGAGAAGAGGTTTAGAGGCTGCACACGTCGAATTTCCCCCAAAAATCGGGTCTTCTGGACGTATTTTGAATTTTATTTAAAACTCGGTCAATAACCACGATTTTCTTAGTTTGTAAAGTCAACATTTTTAAAGCAAAACGATCAAACTTTTATTGTATATGCATAAACCACTAGTTTTGGCAATGATTTTGTTAAATAAGGTCCACCAAATAAATTTTTTTTGTAAATTTTAGATAAATTTTGTTAGTAACGCTTAATAACTTTTAAAATTCCTATGTAAATTTAAAAAAACTAATGATACACTTCAAAAGACGCAGAAATTCCAAGCAATTTTGTAGAAAACAATTTTTAATTTACTGTTACTCTTCCAGAGTTATACCATTTTAAAGCCTTTTATCCATTGGATGAACGTCAAAATATTAGAAACTGTTTGCTGTTTTTGCATCGGATTTGTTTTAAATTTCTATGAAAATTTAAAACTCTACTGGTGCACTTTAAAAGACAGATAAATGTCAAGCAATTTTGTAGAAAAAGTTTTGAATTTGCAATCCGTTGAAAAAAGACAAACAGTTTATAATATTCTTAGATTCATACAATGGGTAAAGAGTTTTAAAGTGGCATAACTCTGGAACAATACACCATTAGTGTTTTAAATTTAAAGCAAATCCGATACAACAATAGCAAACAGATTATAATATTATTAGTTTCATACAATGGGTAAAAGGCTTTAAAATGGTATAACTCTGGAACAGAGACCGCAAATTCAAATTTTTTTACGAAATTGCTTGGAATTTATACGTCTTTTAAAGTGCATCATTAGTTTTTTAAACTTGCATAGGAATTTTAAAAGATATAAAGCGTCATTTACAAAATTTACGAAAAAATTTAATAAAACAATATGGTATTGAGGAAAATCATTGCCAAAACTGGTGGTTTGTGGATATACCGTTTACCGTTGGTTTGTTACTGACCGAGTTTTAAATAAAATTCAAAAAAACGCCCGGAATACCCGATTTTTGGAGGAAATTGGACTTGCGCGACGTCTAAGGTTTCAAAATAAAGATTGAGCAAAAAAAATTTTATTTATGGGACACCACATTTTTTTCCAGAAAAATATTTATTTGTATTTTGTGCATTTGTGTATAAAAAAACTCCAAGTTCAATTAGATACTATGTTGATCACATTCAAAGTGCTTAGTTAAAGTTCCATGATCTACATTAGACTGCTGATACATAGGTGCAGTAACACTTGTGGGCAAAAGTGAACAGTTATATAATGGTCGAATATTACTGTGTTGTAAATTAAGCCCGGTATAAAGTTTTTGTGAAATATTCGTTGCCATAAGAAGTACGTGCACAAAAATTTAGGAAAATTTCATGAACCGAAAGATTGGTTCATTTTTCATTTGCTTGGTACTCACCTTTGTGAAAATTTCGTAAGCAAAATCAATTGCAGGGTTGTTACGCCAAAATTATTTCGTTCGAAAACAATTGTTTGGGACCGGAATTTTGACATTTCGATTATTTTAATAAACCCAAGTTAAACCATATATTATTATTATTGAAATATTTGCAAGGTAAATCAGAGCAACAAAATGTTCCGTTTAGAGATAATTGACAACATTTCTTACGAAAATTTCGCACAAACTGAATACGGGGATTTAGGAGAGATTGCTAAACGATCTTATAAAAGAAAAATGGTACAGTGCCTCCACAAATCTTTGTCAAACCGCTATATATAAAATTCGAAAAAAAAACAACAACAAAATTCAGCTGAGTAGTAGTTGAATAAATATAACAAAATTCCAACATAATAATACACATATTGTAGCAATACTGTGAGAAAATAACCGGCATTCAGGGTCAGTTGCAATGCGATTTGCGAAAATGCTTATATTTAAGTCAACCAAAACCAGTACATAAGTTTCAGTCGGGTGAACCGACTTAACCATATCCTCACCCTAAGTCATCCATTGCATTGGAGTTCTGTTAAAAAACGCCCATACTCAAAAGTGACCATATTCAATTGCAGATTGACATTGCGCTAAATATTATTGAATACCCAAATAAGTTAGTTTCCCTCCGAATATTTATATGCGAGGTACAAAAATGAGCATAGCAAGTTGTTGCCAAAATTTTGATCAGTACCAAATGTTAGTAAGTAAGTCGGAAAACTGCAAATACGCCCAACTTTTGTATGGGAGATACGAAACTACCGAAACTACGAGTACCGAATTTTATTAAGATCGGTTGTAGTTTGCGAAAGTTATCGCGTCGATCAACCGGTTATCCGCCCAACTTTTATATGGCAGGTACCAGAATGGGCGTGGCAAAACAGCTCATTTTCTATAGGGGAGTTTTGTTTGACTAAATATTGACTAGTACAAACTTTCATAAAGATTGGTTCGGTTTTGCGGGACTTCTCGTGCCGAACAACCAGATGGCCAAACAACTTTTGTATGGGAGGTACCACAATGGGCGTGGCAAAATCAACCTTGTTTTAATCGGTGATTGGCGTTTGATAACGTGAAGCCTTATACCTAATTTCATTAAGGTCGGAAGTGTTTCACGCGATTTATCGGATTGACAACCCGAACGAACACTCTATTTTGTATGGGAGGTACCAGAATGGGTGTCAGAATCTCGCCCATTTCTACCAGTTAACTAGGCATTTACAGATTATCAACCGGTGTGAAAGTTGAAGCTAATCATATCTACCAGAAGAAAGGTTTGAAAGAAATATGATTTTATGCTAAATGTGTCGATTTGTATGGGAGGTACCAGATGGGGCGTGGTCACAACGCCCATTTTCAATCCCAAACTCAATATTGGCAAATAATAGTCACTGACAAAATTTCATTGTGATCTGTAAAGATTTACGTCACTTATCGTGTTGACCAGCCAGCCAGCCAGACGGACATGGCTCAAACGTCTTAAAAAGTCCTAAAACGAATTTCGTCCAAAGATACTAAGGGTCTAATATGGCTCCTTCTATGTGTTACATTTTTTTACGTATTAAATGATATATACCCCCATCCCTATGGGTGAGGGTATAAAAATTTATTGTAAGTAGGGCATCTGAAATATATTATAAAACCCACCAGAATCTTGAAAATGTCATGTTTTAAATCAGACCAACTCGTTCAGGATATGGTTTAATACCGATTTGGAATAAATCCAAATGTATGTATGTACATAACGGGTTTTTCAATAAGCGCGCTACAAAAGTTTTTTTTAAATAAAACAAAACCGGTGTTAGATATCAATGAAATTCTTTATTCCTGTGAATGTACGTTCGATGCCATTATGTATGGAACTCGATTTCTTTTGCATGGCCACCACGGGCACGCTTGCAGAAGTCCAGACGCTGAACCCAATTTTCGGCGGTTTTCAAGCATAAATCGGCCGATATTGCTGCAATTTCACGTTCGATATTCGTACGAAGTTCACCAATCGTCGCTGGCTTGTTGGCAAAGACCATAGACTTGACGTAGCCCCACAGGAAATAATCTAACGGCGTCAAATCGCACGACCTAGGCGGCCAATCTACTGGGCCATTTCGTGAGATAACACGTTCACCAAACTTGGTTTCCATCCTGTTGGAACCACATGTCCTCCATCATTGTCATTGAACGGTAGCGATTCGCATTCACAGTAATGTGCCGGTCTTGATCATCACGGAAGAAGTACGGCCCAATGACGCCGCCGGCCCATAAACCGCACCAAACCGTAATTTTTTCGGGATGCAATTATGGCTCATGGATTACGTGTGGATTGCTGTCTGACCAATAACTTATTGACGAAGCCATTCAGCCAGAAATGAGCCTCATCGCTGAAGATGATTTTCCGATGAAAAGCGCTCTTAAAGTTGAGGCCACTGACTCCAAATTTCGGTAGTAAATTTTAATAATTTCGACTCGTTGTTGGCTCGAATATCTTTCCATGATGAAATGGCGAACCTTACTGAAGAGAAATGTCAAAAGAGCGGGAAAAAATATGGCGTCGTTTGCTGTCCCTATCGATTTACTTTTGTAGCGTCTCTGTTGAAAAACCCTTTATATGTCGAAGAGGTAAATAACTTATCTTATGTTGAATTGCAACGTGTGGCTTTGGTATTATGTTTGGGTAAACCTGGCGATGTTTATCTTAAAATTTCATCTCAAATATGTATTCAGCTTTTTCTGAACGATTCCAAATCGATAGGGAAACATATTGTTACGATAATTTCTTTGTCTGTTTGAGTTAACAAGCATTTATGACAAAACAACTTTAGAATGTTAACAAACAAGGTGGTTTATATGCAACTTATGGCGATTTCGTTTCTGAAAAAAAAATTCAACATATTTTCTGCCCTTTGCCCTAAAGGTGCCATTTGGTGAGTGTTTGTGAAAAAAGTGCAACCCTACATCAAGGTTTGGTGTTTTTTCCTGAGAATGTTGCACTCAAAAAGTGCAAAATAGTCTAATTTTCTGTACTCTCAGAGAATCAGCCCGATAAAATGCTGACTTTCTTTCATTTGGTGTGTGTTCTTTATCCTCGCTAAGCTAATTTTCCTACCTTTTGTGTTCTCAAACGAAGTGTACGAAATACCAATTGTTTGTACGAAGAGTCGCTTAAGATCGCTTAGGTATCAGAATTTGGACGTCTCAGCTAGCATTTGAATGTTTGTTTCACGATCACGATTGTTTCGCGACTGGATTTCCAATCGTCACCACGATTGTCGGAGCAGAATTATATTTTTCTCTGCTTTTAAGACTTTGTGCTCACGATTTGTTTTTGTGTTTACTTTGTGTCACAGTCTTACATGTAGTTTTCATATTGTTGTCTTACTTCTTCCCGCATACTCCTCCGAACTCGTGTTTTTCAAGGAGAATTTAATTATGTCTCTCTGAAATTCTAACAGGTTTTCCAATATCTGCTCAGCAGAAAAAGAAAAAGATTTTGCTCATCGTCGACGATTGGATTTTGCTCATCGTCGACGATTGGAAAGTAAGAGTCGCCGTCTTTAATATGAATAGAAATAAAAGAAAATTTTTGTGTTCGTTCATATCAAAACTCAATTATTGCATACAAAGCCAATTTAAAAGACATAAATGGAAATAACGTACTATTTAAAGGTAATTTTTTTCAATTCGCCTATCGCTTATTCTCCTTCACATTCTATCAAATTTTCAACTAGGAGGTCGATCAGCTGTTTCATCGAAAGTATATGAACATGATTGAAATGTGAGGTTGTGTTATAAGAACAGCTGATTTAATTTTTTTTATGTCGTCGTACATACATAGATCTGTCAAAATTAGTTTACCTTTCCGGTTTATTTTGTAAATACTTAAAAAATTTATAGAAATTCTAGATATATCGAACATGGTCACATAAAAATTTCGTTTATTACGAAAAAGTTGTTTCTACAAATAAAAAAAGAAAGAAACAGAAAAATCAGCTGAATTTGACAGAACTGAGCATTACTAATATTTACATACAAACCATAGTGTAATGACGTATAGAGTAGTCAACTCTTTCAGTAAATTGATGACATTTGGTGTGTTGTAGATGGGTGGGTGGATGTTGGAAAGCATTGCTTTAATAATTAATACCAGATAGAGGCAATGGCTCAAACCAACCAACAATAAATCAGCAACGGCATTTTGTTTTTTGCGTTAACATTTTATATCAAAATACGTTTAAATTTAGCAGTTTTTCATTAAAACGACTTCAAAAATTTAAGTCAACAGTTTTTGTAATTCCACCTGGTGTAAGTCAATTTATGTCAAATAACTCTCTATCGCACCGACTGCACCACAAATAGTGTGAAAGGAAATGTCAGATGAGGAGAATGGAAGCTCTATATGACATTACTCTATGATTTGTAAATCTCGTGTTTGAAGATTTCGTTTGTTGTTAATTTACTCGAAATCTACAATTTCATCAAAAATTCAAGCAAAATCAAAAATTCACATGCCACTGGGTGAGGAACACATTTTTGTTGACAGGTTGATTCTCTCAGTAATTTTAACTTCATAGTTATGGTTGCATCTAAAAGTTTGATGGTGGTATGCATGGGTTCAATAGCATTAGATAGAGACTTAGTACAAAACATCCAACAAGACAACACCAACGGCACTTCGTGTTCGTGTGGTAAAATAGATTTGTTAAATACAACACAAATGAAATGAAACAAATAAAAATGAAATGAACACAAATAGAAATAAAAAAGTGCAAAAATTATTTAAATTTCACAGTTTTATACCAAAACGACATGAACGCAAAATATTATTATTAGATGGTTTTTAGATTTACAAAAAAACTAACTATCCGTCGAATTCATTTTTAAAATTTTTGTTTTGAATAATATTTATATTTTGACCTTTATTTATACCCCGTATAATTCATTTTAACAGCACTCAAGTTTTCAAAACCAAGTGTTCCCATCGCTATCGCCTAGTGATGTAAAAAAGGGAAGGGCATCATAGAGATCCCCTGAAGTTTGAGGTCCTACAGCTGTTTATCTAATGTGTTTTAGTTCCACCAAATTCTCGCCGAAATTCACTGAGCTAACGAAAGTTTTGATACACTTTTTTATACCAATTTTTTCTGTCAGAATTTGGACTTAATACAATTAAAAAAAAGTAAGAAAATTCATTATCTTTCACATTCTATCTTGTTTCAAATTTGCAGCTAGGAAGTCGATCAGCTGTGTCATCGAAACCCCCTGGTAGCTTGCGACGAGAATTTGGTGGAAATGACACACTCATGCACATTCTTTAAAATAAGTGTGTTTCCTCGAAACAGCTGATCGACCTCCTGCTGCAAATTTGAAACAAGATAGAATGTGAAAGAGAATGAGCCATAGGCGAATTGAATAAAATAGCTTTAAATTTGATTTTTTTTTAAACTTATGGACAAGAAATTAGTTTTGATTTGAAGAACACAACTAGAAATAAAATCCGCACATAGTGAGAAACTCTCCATTCTCTTTGGGATGTAAAGCATAAATAAGAAACAACAACTAACGAAAACTTGTTTACAATTTTGATCCTCACTGTATGGACTATATGAAATCTGAAGATTTCAACACTTTCAATGTGCGCGATTAAACGTAAACAACTACGAGTAATTATTAATAAATAATAAAAGGTTGTAACAATCATCGTCATTAACAAAATAGTGATTTAACCCGACATATTTTTAAAATGCTACAGAGGATTTAACATATATATTTATAAGAGCATTTGTATAATTTGTAATCGGGTTGAAATGTCAAATTTTTATTTTATTTTCAATTCCAGTGTACCGGACGATATACATATGTATGTAATTCATGGAGTCGTAAATTTGCTGAAATTGAGTTGCTACTACAGTTTTATGCCGGGCAACGTTGTTGTTTTTTTTTATTCCAAAAACTTGTAACTATCGGAGTAGATACATAGTTACTTCCCAGCTGATGGTGCTGACTAATATTTACTCAAGAGCAGTTCAGCCAATTACCCGAAACTTTTAAACACATACATAATTTCGCATTAAATATAGTAAACATTCGTTAGTTTATCAGTGTATTTAGCTATTTCATTCATTATTTTTACATACATTGATAGATTCTCAAAACTTTTACCTTTAGACTTAACTATAGTCTCTACGTTAGCTACTAAACTTGATCGCACTTAGTATAACACAAACGGCAATCATTTGTTGTAATGTTTCAGAAAACACTCGTGTACTTGTTATCTTCCGTATAGAAAATAATTGCTGAAATTATAAGAAAATTCTGAACCGTGTTTCAAATCGCTCAATTCGATCAGTTACAATTCGAACGCACGCAGCTACACTTGACAAATTACGATGAGCAGTGTCAAATCGATGATACAAATATTTCTTACATTGGCAACCGTTTGCCTTTGTACAGGACAAATTGATAGTAAGTGACGGTATACTAATCAATACAATATCTGATTCATCCTAATGCTGATTTATTTTAAAACACAGTGGCAGCATATAAACAAATGCCACCCTTGTATCTGGCGGATGATTATGATCAGTGTCTTCGGCAAGAGTCCACCTCATATTGTCTGATTTATGCTGAAATTCAACCGCAGCCGGAGTCATCCCTGTGGCAATATATTGATGAGTTCTATAAAAATTTCACAGAGTGTCATTATCGTCACGATCAGTTGTATCGTGGTGTATGCACCTCAAGATGTAAAGATTATCCAAAATCGGATGATCGTTGGAATGTTGAAGAAGCGCAACCAACAAGCGATAATGTTGAAATGGCCCGGAAAATGTATAGGATATCAAGGGGCCAGAAATCTATTGCAGAATATGAACAACAACTGCACCAATGTGTTAATAGTGAAATAACGCAGCAATACAATCTCAGTGTTAAAACATTTGTCAAGTATTGCGATAACCCCAATGAACCGATAGAAAAAGGTAAGGATTTTAAATATTAAATGCGTGTCAATATATGTACATACATATAACTATTTATAAGGCTTACTTCTTAATCTCCGCAAGTTAATACGGCATTTATCCGACCAAGATTATCGCATTTTTTAGATTATCAACGTTTTTTTCTTATGGAGTTTGACATTCATAATCCCGAAAGAGCGATAATCTACGTTGGTGTAACTGCAGTTTGTCATGGCTTGACGAACTTCTTGACCCCAACACCACGTTTAGTTCATTCAGAAATATAAGTAACTGTTGAAGCTAAATTGTTCTAAAGATATTGCAACTTTCAACCTTTTTATACAAAAGATAAAATTCCATTCCAAGAGAGTCAATATATGAGGAGATTTAACCTCACTTTCGGAAGGAAGTTTTTTGTATATTTATAATGAGAACCTTGTGTTAAAACTAAATAGGATTGTAACTAGTTGTCTGCTCTAATTAACTAAGACGGTCAATTTTGTTACATTTTTTTTTATTTGAGATTTGTGTTTGAACTAAAAACATCGCAGAGAGATAACCCGCCTTTTAAGTAATCTTAGGGAGAGTGTAACTGTCTGAATATACACTAGAGTATAATAAAGTTATAATGCGGGCCACACACGTTACAACTGGTTGCACTACGGAGTTGTGTGAGAAAGTTGGTCGTTGCCCACACACGCTACAAACTTTCGATCAACTTTGTTCACCAATCTCACTTTGAAAGTATTTTTCGGCCAATTCGCGATTTTTCCAATAACGATATTTTAGAGCAAAAAGAAGAACACAATAATAACTTTTTTTCAAGTAATGTACTTTCTTTAAAATTTTTATTTAATAATATTGTTGCATATCGCTGGCACTGCCAATCTCCCGTAACGTCAAAATGAGAATAAAGAACGAATCTGACCACCTACTTAAACAAAAATCAGAATATTTTGAATTTCATACAAACGATGCCCAACCATCAAACCGCTTCAACCACCTTGCGCAAACACGTAAATGGAAACCGTTCCGAGCCATGACCTACATCATATCGGGCCGGTTTCAAGTGTGTAAACCAAAGCTGCTAGTCTTGAAATATGTATTTTGTGACACATTAGCGGCATTCATGCAAACGTGAAAGCCGAGAACAGCGCAAGTTTCCCTCGCACCGTTGCATGAGGCACCAAGCAAAGTTGCTCAGCGTATTTATGCTCAAAACCATATCAGCTGACCAAGATGGATACATAAGGTGGTAGCAGTAGCAATTGCTTTTTCTACTGTTCTAGTGCTATCACCTTATTTATCCATCCTAGTCAGCTGACAACGAAATGTCAAAAGTTTGCACGCTTCTCCATCCCACGTTTGCGCAGCAAATTTGCCTCGAAAACTTTCCACTTTTGTGCAAGTCGCTATGTATGGGAAATTTGTTTGTTTTGACGTTTGCTGTGCAAGTTTACGATGTTTTCGAGTTTACGAGGTTCTTTTGAGCTTTCATGAATTTGCACCCATCGACCCACGCTTTCTGGTACCGCCATACATATAATTCTCGGGCCTTAGAAGTTAATTACACTATAACACCCTCTTGGATAGTTTGATTTTCGCCACGCTTTGTGTGACGTCTGATTTATACTATCATCAATTATATGCGAAATGTGGGTGAAGCGGTTCTTCTGATACCTCTCATCGGAAGGAGCCAAAGGGACTCGATAATTCATCACATTAAGATTTGCCATTTTTAAATTTCGTGTAATTTGTTTTTTGTGGCAACTCTGAAATTTGCCAGCTGTCACATATGTTTAAACCGATTATTAAAAATGGACCGCTTTACGAAAAAACAAAGCGCATAATTGTGAAAACTTATTAAAAAAAATTTGGAACGTTATGCTGAGACCGCTCGTAAACTTCGAAGAATTTTCAGTCGAGAAAGTGCACCTAATGTGTCAACCATTCGAAGAGTGGTCAACAAATTTTAAGAAACTGAGTCGGATATGTACAGTAAGACTCCTGTGCGTCAACGTACCGTTCAATCTCTTGAAAATATTGCTGCTGTAAACGAGAGTGTCGCCGAAGTGCCGTCAATTCGGGCAATGGGTGAAGTCAATGCCAATTTTTCAACAAAAAAATCATCTACTCCGATGAAGCGCATTTCCATCTGAATGGCTTCGTAAATACACAAAATTTTTGAATTTGGAGTTCAGAAAATCCTCATGCAATCCATGAGAAACAAATGCACCCACAACGAGCAACTTTCTGGTGCGGATTTTGATCAGGCGGCGTGATTGGGCCTTAGTTTTTTGAAGATGAGGCCAAAATAGCAGTGTCTGTGAACGGCATTCGTTACAGGAACATGATAACTAAGTTCGTGTGGCCTCAACTGGACGGTCTGGATCTGGACATCATGTGGGTTCAGCAAGACGGCGCCACCTGCCACGCCGCGCATGAAACCATCGATTTATTGCAGATTACCAGAACAAATTATCTCAAGAAATTCTGGGGTCTGATCACCGCATGCGTTTCGTATCGTAATCCGTATTTGGAAAAGCGATAAAAGGGAAACCTAAATCCAAACTAAAGATATAATTATGTATATTAAGTCAATATAGTAATACGATTTCGTCACTACTAGTTCTTTAGAGGTTATCGTCGAGATGGCCCTTTAAAACGACTTTCGTAATCCGGATTACGATACGAAACGGATGTGGTGATTAGACCCCTGATGTCAACTGGCCGCCAAGATCATGCGATTTAACGCCGTGCGATTTCTTTCTTTGGGGTTTTGTGAAACCAGTAACAATTCTTGAGCTCAAATCTGAGATCCATCGCGTCATCGGTGAGATACAGCCACATCTCTGTGAAAAAGTCATGGACAATTTCATAAAACGAGTAAGGACCTGTTATCAGAGCCGTGGGTGCCAAGAGACGGATATTTTATTCCATACTTAAGCCCGGTATTCAGTTTTTATGAAATTTTTTCATTGCCATAAGAAGTACGTGTATAAAAAAACGAAAATATCATGTACTGAAAATTTCGCTCTCTTTGCATTTGCTTGGTACTCAGCTCTTTCCGAAAAATTCGTGGGGAAAATCAAGTACAGGGTTGTTACGCCAAACTTATTTCGTATGAAAACAATTGTTTGATAATTGTTTGGGACCGGAATATTGGCATTTCGATTATTTTAGTAAACAAAAGTAATACCACAGGCGTTTAAAATAGAACGGAGTGTAAATATGAATTATTAATGAAATATTTGCAAGGTAAATCAGAGATATGTGGTAACTCTCTGTAACTAAATTTTCCCTTAAGAGATAAATGACAAAATTTCTTACGAAAATTTCGTATGAACTGAATACAGGGGCTTTAATCAGAACATGTCTTCTTTATTTCAATTTCTTTATTTAAGTCTATGGAAATGCTCCTTACAGACTAGCAATATTCTTAACTATTAACAAACTTATATACATATGTAATTCAGTTAATTAAATTCAATAACAATTTTTTAAACTTTACTTTTGGAAGACTAAGATCAATGTGATAACAAATACTGTTTAAAATAATCATAGATCGATTAATGGGCTCATTTATAGCATAATTACTTAAGTGTGTATCAATATTAAAAGTTTGGAAATGGCGCAGAGATCGTGATGGCGCATTAAAACAAATAAGGGATAACAACTCAGGACAATCAACAGTACCAGAAACAATTCCATATAGGAACATAACCGAGGATATGTCCCTCCTGGATGCAAATGACTTCAGAGAAATAAGTAGACAGCGACTTTCATATGAAGGCAACGGAAGATTAAAGTTGAGAGAAAACAAGGCAAACTTTAGAAAAGATCTACAAAATATCTAAAATATCTAAAACAATTCGTGTTTTAATTTTAAAATGAAAAAGTGCTGTCTTTCTGAGACACCCTTTATAACAACCTACTAGATAGTTGGATTTTGGCCAAACATTTCACGATGTAACATTTTTACTATCGTCAGTTTTATTCAAAATTTGGGAGACATCGGAACACGTCTTCTTGTAACTACATTACATACAAAGGGTTCAATTAGCCTTGAAAATTGATTCTGCTATAACACCCAATTTTACATTACGTAATATTTATACTATTAAATTAAGCCCAGTATTCACTTCTTATAACATTTTCGCTCCCATAAGAAGTACGCGTATAACAAATAATTAAAATTTTGCTCACTTTTCATTTGCTTGGTACTCAGCTATGCCAAATTTCGTCGATAAATTAAAGTATAGGGTTGTTATCAGAGAATAGCAATAAGTACTCGTTGCAAAAGTATACCCAAGTACGTACACAGAATTTTCATACTTGTGTGTACCCAAATTTTTAACACGCAGAATACATACCACCACATATTTGCTTTGTACAATTTATGTGTGTACTCTATACTTATAAGGAACATTTTCTCTACACATCCACTCCTATTCGCTCTCTTCGCCAGAATACATCTAAAGAAGATTGTACACACATGTACTGAAGTATTTTTTCATAATTTGTATACAGAGTCGTGTTATAAGTATGGGTACACACAAGTTCTTATAAGTATACAGCAAGTGCTGTGGAAACGGAAAAATGTAGTTGATTTAGTGAGAAACTGAGAAATGTTGAATGGCTTGAATGGTCCTTAATACCAAACCCATCGAAAATAATAAATTTTTAATTCAATTTTATTTTGTTTGAGGACCAGAATGAGATTAATTTTTGTTGTCGATTTTTTAATAAGGCCACTAAACTACGTCAAAACAATGCATTGCCAGGTCTTGTTGCATAAGCCCCAATATTCAAATGTTAATTAAAAACCAGTGCGCTAATTTTCAATATTTTCTAGTTCTATTATTCACTTTTCCACACTTTGTAAATGTATATACATACATACATACATACATATTTCCACATAATTTCACCGTACAACAGCGTTCCTTTACACAGCAACCAATTTTTTACTCATACCCAGTGGGTATTAAGTACCTAACAGACACAAGTGTTTTTGTATACTTCTGTATAACCTAACACACACAAGTGATTTTGTATACTTCTGTATAACCTAACACACACAAGTGTTTTCGTTTACTTTCGTTTAACAAGCGCCCAACAACAACCCTAACTCGCAATTGTACTTATGTACTACCCATTGAATGTTAGCACTTGTAGCTACTTAAGTTATCGTTGGCATAAATATGTAGAGTATTGTATGCGTTTCGTCTATTACTTGTATGTATTTGTATTTGTTTTGCGAATAATACTTGTAAGTGTATTCTTAATGGTACTTATCGACATTCTCTGGTTGTTATGCCAAAATTATTTCGTACGAAAACAATTGTTTACTAATTGCTTTCGACCGATATTTTGACATTTCGATTATTTTGCCAAACAAATGTAACACCCATCGAGTAATACTATGCACTAGTTGCTTTTTGTACTAACGAGTTCCGAGACCTACGAGGAAAACATATAGAGAATGAGAGCAATCTTTAATTTTAACAATTTTCATGTTAATTGGGATCTACACAAATAACTTTACTCTAACACTTCATTACATTTAGATTTTTTTCACTGAATACCCCTTTTTTAATCGATTTAGTTGGTAAAATTCAAAGACGATTTACAATTAGACAACCAGAAGATGTGCGCAACTTGGCAACCCTGGTAAAAGAGAACCAAAAAGTACTAGGAGTTCACTCAAACGCATTTCTCTCTCGCGTAATATCTTGCTTATTACATACTTTTTGCATAGATTATGTAATTTTACTTCAACATGGTTGGAATTTGTATAGTTATATACAATAACACTATCAAAAAGCTGATCGTGTATTGAAATATTCAATGAAGAGAGTAAGAGAGAGAGTAGAGAAGTACTAGGGTTTTACTCGTTATGTTTGTTGGCATTAAAGTGAAGAGAAATTTTGACTGTCTACTTGTACATCGTTTTTGTAAAATTTACTCCCAGTTGATGTGTTTTGTACTTTTGGCTTGACATTCGGCAGCAGAAGTTTGAAAATCACACCCGCAACCCAGTCCCTATCAACGAGTCTTCTTTGATAGCACATTCTCTATTTGTTCTCCAAGTACTAACTTGATCAGCTGTCTCATCGTTACCCCTTGGTAACACCACATGCGTTAAAACAAAAATGGAGTACGAAGAGAAATTATTCGTTGCAACCTATTAGAGGCAACTCTCTGCAACAAAATATTAAGTATGTTTAGAAATAAATGTCATAATTTTTTACGAAAATTTCACAAGAACTGAATACGGGTCTTAAAGCGAAACGAAAGTAAGGTATGTATGTTTTATTGACCCGCTTAATTTAAATTGCCGCTTATTTTTTATGCATAGCTTCATAGATATTGTTAGTGTAATTTTAATTATTCACTTTGGATTCGAGTGATTTATAACCAAACTTTTACTTGACTCGCCTAATTTAATTTGTCGACATATGTAGTTTGTTATTGCAGGACACTACAGTGTTAAGCATCTTAACTTGGTTCTTATTTCAGCAAATGGAAGAATTAGGGACAATGTATGCCGTTTGATTTTTATTTGTAGGATTATTGAACGCGATATACAGCTTTACATTGATTGCGCATGACATTTTCTGTAAAAACATCTCATCATTCCGTTGCTTTTATATTTTGACAAAATAGGTACATTCAGTTACTTAATTTTGACCTTCAAAAATTAACTAAATTCTTTATAATGTTGAGAATTTTACAAATCAAGCTTAGCATTCTCGATAATCTTTGACCCATGATTTAAAAAAAGTGCATGCGACAATCTCATCAAATCAGACGCGTTCTATTTACAAATTGCAATTGCAATTATTGATTACTGCAAATTATTTTGTGCCATTGTGTGATTCTTATCGATAATTGCATAATTATAAGTCATTACATCTTATTACGAGGGAAACACAACTCACTTATGCGGTGAGTGACACGTTTGTCAATCACAATCATGAGCATCGGTTACAGTTGTTCTTTATTGTCGTTTTAACGAAATTCCCGATACAAAGAACAATTGCAATTGGTGATAGTTGCATCGCTCTAATGTTTGTAAATCAATGTTATCGATTTTATGAGCTAGTTTAGAATTAATCTTCGAAGTTCATCTTCAAAAAGGGGCGCTGTATTGCAGAATTCATGTTATGGTTGACTTATTAGACGATTGTGTAATTACAAGCATAAGTAACTGTAATATTTTATTTCGTTGCTACCGCTGCATCAAATTGAAGCGTTGTTTGTCGATAACTACAATTATCGGAGTCCGTTGTGATGGGTCTATTTGTATATATCTACAATAAAACATGGACTCTTAGTTATTTCTATTAGGTACAACCTAAAATATCATGTTTTACTGTGGTCTAAATTTAATCGAATTTGTCATCAGACTACGAAATCTTGTTTTGGTGCTAAAGTTATAATTATATTCACAATACTTTTGAGAGGTTTATTAGACAATTTTTGAATACACAAATATTGCTTATAAACCAACTCAGAAATTCTATGAATACGTGCCATTTTTTTCGCACTCTTTGGTAAATATAACCAATTTTGATATGGTGATTGCGCTGGCTAGGTCATGTCAGCAAAATGGATGAAGACGAACCAGCACGAAACGATTTCGAAACCGAACTCGAAGGAAGACGAAAAATAGGAAGACCAAGACTCCGCTGGAGGGATCAGGTTGACGAATCCCTGCGTAATCTTGGTATTGCCAACCGAAGAAATAAAGCAAAAGATCGAACTGGTTAGCGAAATATGTTATCTTCGTTTTGTAAGTCCCTGACCGCCCGGGGTTGTCCGAGACCGGATAAGTAAGTACGATTTGTTTTGAACTTTATATCGTAACATCTCAAAATAACATGAAGACATACAAAGTAAAAAAGCAATATCACAGAATGTTATCGGAAAATCTACACAATTTGTAGCCTGTTACATAAAATATCAAAATAAAGGAAACAAGTACAACCTACTCCACCAAGGGAGTCCAATGCTACGTTCCCTGTAGAGTCTCCGCTTGTTGGGTACTATACAGTTCAGAATCCGGTTGCATTCCATAACCAATTTGGATTACAGCTGTTTGACCTGACCGCATTGAGGGCAGACTAACTGTCAACGCAGAGCACAAATTCTCTTGATAGGTGCATGCCAGAGTTAATTATCTCCTATACCGCTCTTATAATAACCAGTATTTCAGCCTGAAATACACTGCATTTATCATCCAATCTCAGTGATAAGTTGAGTTAAAGCTCTTCACTGAAGATCACGGCTCCCGTAGCTGCTTCCGTTTTAAAACTATCCGTAAAGATATGTTTATCAGAGAGTGAGGAAGATAAAGTATCCACTAGGGTAACCATTCAATTAATCATTATTCGGTTAATCGATTAATCGTGCTATAAAATTAACCGAACATTTTAATAATTGCATTTTTCGATTAACGTTTAACTCGAACAAATCAGTGCGATTAATCGATTAATAGAATATAAGCACGTGTTTATGGCAAGCAGTCCGTCTTGAAACACTCCTAGAATGTGGCAACTCATGTGACAACGATTTGCGAACAAATTTCATAACTTTACACACATTTCGAACAGATTTGATAGTTTGTTGAGAGAAAACGTCACACAGTGCTTTGGCTCATAGATATAAATAAAAAAATTTGTCTCAAAATTGGATAATTAAATTGGGTCACTTTGTATGGAGGGTATCAAAATGCCTGGTCCGATTCTGCTCAAACTATATACAATAAGAAGACAAGACATAAAATATTTGTAAAAATAAAAAATATAGTTTCATAGCGACCGTATCCTTTGTATGGGAGGTACCCGAAAGTGTGGCACTTTTGGGTCCAAACTTTGAGATTTTTGACGTAGAATACGTCTTACCTTACGGTATGAGGAGTCATGTCAGGTTTTTATTGTTGTAATCTTTATTTCATTGAATTTGAGGAAACGGCTTGGTTGATATATTTCTAGTATTTTAATTTCTCAAATGAAAATTGTTTAAACACATACACTCAAACATATGTGTGGTGTTTGGTTGAGTGTTTTTGGTTGCTCAACATTGCTTAGGAACATGTATCTAGTAAAAAGTGAAACGAACAGCAAGCTAATGTTGCTTGGCAACATGTATCTAGTAAAAAGTGAAACAAACAGTAAGCTAACGTAATAAAGCTTTTTTGCGAAAGCTTCAATAAAGCTGTTGTAACATTAATTTTGAATTGTAAAGCGTAAAGCTTTCACACAACCCTCGAATGCTAATGCGAAGACTCGATAAGGTAAACCTTTTTTAATATTAGCGCGGCCCTCTCAACATTCGCAGAACTTATTTCAATAAAAATATTAATTAAAATATACAAATTAAATTAAGTTTAAAAAAATTGAACACAATATTTTTTTTTTAAACGGACTTGAATCATATGCCGTTGGTGAATATAAAAATTACAGCAGACAGTTGTCCGAGGCCTTCGGCCACGGACTGTCCCTGCAGGCTGTGTCAGAGACACGGCCATTAAGTTTAATCCGATAAGACAGAAAACATACTATATAACAATAAATGATAAATAATATAAGAAAATGAATTTATTGTTATATATGTTTTCTGTCTTATCGGATGGCGTATTCTACGTTAAACTTAATGGCCGTGTCTCTGACACAGCCTGCAGGGACAGTCCGTGGCCGAAGGCCTCGGACAACTGTCTGCTGTATTTTAATTTTGGCTTGGTACCAAAAGTCACTAATTTTCATGTTGCTGCAACTGCGATTTGTGAATTATACCTACATATATTTTATACTTTATAATGAAGTTGCTTTTGTTACGTTTTGTTTTGTTTTAATAAATGTTTGAACACTGTTTTCTTTTTTTTTTTTTGTTTAATTTTATTCGAATAATCGATTAATGCAATAATTTGATTGCGGTTTGTTCGGTTAATTGTCAGATTGAAATTTGCGATTAACGATTAACCGATTAATCAAAAAACCCGATTAAATGGGTACCCTAGTATATACCCAGTCGCTTCTATCCAGCATCATTATCTCCGGACATAGTCCAAAGTCCACCATCGGCAACATGTAGCAAGTTGCCCGACTCAAGTATCCGACCTGATCATCTCCTGACTCACCATCCTATTTAGTCCAAGGATCTGCCAAAATACATGCACGACCTAATCGAATAGTCTCTCAGACTTGCTTATTTTTCCAACTTCTTTATATTTTGGGTGCGATCAGCCAGGGTTGTATTTCAGTTTGTATCTTTCATATGTGCTCGTCTGGAAGTGGCAAACGTATTTGCATAAGTCTCTTCAAGTGGAAGAGATAACTGTACAATTTTGCTGAACATGGATCTAATGTTTCTCTAGGATATAGAGTCATGACCTTTAAGGTGTTGACAGACTGTCCCATAGACTATGTATTATATTTACATTTATTCTCTCATCTGACGTTTCATTTCACACTCTTCGTCGTAGGTTTGTGGAAATGAGAGAAATTAAATTTAAAATTAAGTTATACCAGGTGGAGTTACAAAATATGTTCACTTAACTTTTTTATGTCGTTTTGGAGTAGAACTGAAAAATTTAAATGTATGTTGCACTCTTTTGTTGACTTTTATCGTTGGTATACATTTGTATTGTATTTAACACAACTAGTTTGCCACAAAAACATGAAATTCGGTTGTTGTTCCTTTGTTGGACGTTGTTTACTATTGCCTCTATCTGGTATTATTTAACCCATGTTTTCCACCATCCAATGTTTACTTTCCACCGTACCTATGGCGTTTAATTTATTGAGAGAATCAATGTATATATGTATGTATTCGTCTATGGACTGTCCTATCAAACCCAACGATTTACATTGTATCTGTCAATAGTCTTGACAGATCCAAAGATTGACAGTACTATTCTATTATTCATGAGTTTCTTGTCCTTGCCATTTCAATTACGTATTCTGAAATTGCTGCGACAAGACTAAAGCTTTTTGCTTTAAAAATTATGGCGTTGTTACCAAAACCAAAAAATACATTAGGCCAGCTTTTTTATTCCCTGCAAACAAATTTTTTCGACCACTTTGTATGGGAAGCTAAGCGATATTAAGCGGCTTATTAGGAAAGAAAATAGCAAGCTTATTATGAACGGCTTTTGTATTTGTTGAAAATGTCTTAAATTGCCTAACAAATAACACTGTGGAAGTCGAAAAAATACACAACTTGGGGAAGGGCAGTTTTACCCTTACCAAGGTACCAGGAATCGAGTTTTTTCAGTTACAAGTAGGTACGCTTTCATAAAAATATATGTCGGCTTACCAGACGTACTCTCTTCAACAGTACACGTACTTTATTGTCCATTGTACTATTTTCTGTATAACCCATAAAAAAGTAATTTGTTTAACCATTTTCCGGCGGCGCCGCCGCCTTATTAGGTAGAAATCGGCGCAACGGCGGCGTATAATATTTTGTTTAATATTCCGTATAATCGATCAATTAATGGCACTGTCCTGATTTATAACACATGTTGCAACTACAACAAACAAAAATCTATAAACTACAAATAACAGAATATTTCCTAATAACAGGCATCTTAAGTTCCCAAGAAATAACTTGTGGAGTTAAACGACAATTTGAATTTTGCATAACAACAGCCGGGCGAAATTCCACACGATCTAGCACTAACTGCCAGTCCCATTCCATTACAACTATACCCACAGCAGGTCAAAATTCCTAAGAATTGAACTCTGCACAGCAGCAGCCGGGTCAAAATCCTAATAATTAGGAATAGTCGCCGCCAAGTTAGCTGAACAAGCCGCGGAAGCAGAAACAATCGGCGTAAACCTCTAATACAAACCGCTTAGAAACCCCTAAAAAATTACGTTATTTTTGCAATTGGAAGATATACATAGATACTTTTCCAATTTTAATGTGTAAATTTAGCTTTCAAACTAAAATTTTGGAACTCCGAGACCTGCTATATTGTGATGACAGTCAAATATTGGGTCTGTTCGTCCAACTGATTTTATTTCAAACGTTTTCAAGCAATAAAAACAAAATACATATAAATTTGACGCTCGAGTAATACACATACATGAAAAAAGTTCCAATCAGTTATGCTGGTGCAAGTAAAATATCAGTTGCAACCTTTTATATATGTATATTACCCTGTGCATAATGTCCATTACTTTAACTTTTCATAGCAACCCTGTAATTGATTTTATTGAAGAATGGTCGCATAGAGCTGAGTGCAATCAAATGAACAGAGAGCAAAATTTTCGTTATTTTTTATACACGACTTTTTATCTGAGAACGAAATTTTAATGCGAGCTGTATACGGAGCTTGATGAAATAATAAAACCTTCCCATGAAACTGTTACTTTATAGTTAATAAAAAGGTCTAAACAAAAATCCGTCTATTCTATATCAATCACGGCTTTTTTCACAACATAATACAACTTGTTTGTATGTTTGTATACGAATTACAATTATTAACAGACACACCAATTTTGTTATATTGGAAGATGTATACTTTTACGCATTTTAAATCAGACAGACTCAACTAGCGCCCCCAATCGGATATTTATACCAGTTACACTTTGACATTTGGATGTTACCCATTTCGCAGTAGCGACATCTCTTTCTCTATTTGTTCAGAATATTATTGGCGACATCATGAAACATTCGTGGTGAGTTGGTATATGGTAGCTTTTCACCTTGCAGTGACGGAATATTTTTAGGCGCAATTAACATTAGGATTTAAACTGTCAACCTGCAATATATACCATAAACTGTCATTCTAATGTTACTTTGGCATACTACAGATGAAAGCAATTTTATCGTAACAGTACGTACATAATAAAATAGGAGATTAGCGTGGAGAACGGAAAAAAATTACGTAGTAAATTCTTTATTAATTACCAGTGAATACGGAGTGCGTGTCATATTGAGTTTCCTTTTATATATTATATTGTCCATATTTATTAATAAGTCTGAATCTCGTTTATTAATTAAAAAGTCTAAACCTATTCCAGATAGCCGATATTCGCTTGGCATTATAGTTTTTATGGCTATTATAGCAATTAATTTGCTATCAACCGTCTACGATGTCTACCTGAAGTCGCTGCAAAATGAAAAGGATTTTGTCGACTATTATGATACAAAACATAAAACTACAGGTAATGTTATACTTATACCACTAAGAAAATTTAAATTTCAACACCTAAATCAATATACACATTATTGAAAGTGTTATGAAAACTTTCGAACTCACAATTAAATAAATCGTATGCGTAACTAATTTTAATATTTTATTTCAGTTAACAACTTCTTAACTACATTTTCTATATGTCGTAATTTTAGACGTTTGGTGAAACCCAACAATAGCGCTATTGGTAAAGATCTAAGTTGCATCGATGGTTTCCGCACCATAATGTCCATGATTATCGTTTTTGAACATGTCATCCTGATACAATTTTTTCCACTCAAAAATCCGGAATTTATTGAACGTGAATATTCATCGACATTTGCTCAATGGCTGTCGCATCTTATGCCATGCATTGAACTATTTTTCGTTATGTCGGGCCTAATGTTGTACATCAAGTTTGTCAAAAGTGATTATATAACACCGACCTCTAGTTGGGGTGAATGTGTGCGAGTTTACGTACGCATGATGATATCGAGATATTTCAGGTAAACACTTTTCTAAATACTAAGAAAACTATTATATTATAGTGAATACCTAGTTTGTAAAGTACCACTTATATATGATTCATAGACGAATTTAGTATAGACATATTAATTCTCTCAATAAATTAAACGTCATAAGTATGGTTGCAAGCATAAATAAATAAATAAATGGTTTCCCATTACATTCCATGAAGGGACCGGGGAGAACTTCTCACAATCACTGAGCTGTGCGCTTTCCAGTTTTCACTCACTGATTGGGACCTACAGTTTTACACCGATTCCGAACGGTAATTTTAGAAGCTTTTTCATGGCTATATACTCGATAGTGTCGCCGTCACTAAGCGAGGTGACCGTCGTCGAAAGAAATTTTAAGGTGGTTGGAGCAGGGGTCGAACCCAGGATCTCCTGTACAAGAGGCGCGCACACTACCCATTGCACCACCGACGGTTGCAAGCATAGATAAAGGAAATAATAGATATAGCGCGCCCATTGTCAACTTTGTTCACTAGGCGCTGACCTATACTACTGTCACTTTCACTGAAGTTTCCCATAATTCTCATTGACGTTTATTCAAAATTATGGGAAATTTTTGTGAAACTAATTTAAATAATGGGAAATGTGACAAAATTTATGTGATTTTACATAATATCATTTTTTTTCTTATATAAAAAACTATTTCAAAGCCATGAGGCCGGTGTTGGGATATCAATAGGAGAAAACCCCTAAGACCGCCCTAAGATGAACATCCCGGAACGCCTTTTTAATCTAAAAACTTCCCCGTCCAAAAACTGTAGCAACTTCTGTGATCGCAGATGCCAAAACTGTTAAGAGTGTCTGAGGAGTCTCAACAAGGAATTGTAGCTGCACTGGGGGAAGAACCAATTTATTAGAACATGGACGGTGGTGACTTGGCTTTGCAATTCGATGGCCATCAGATATTCTACTTTAAGTAACGTGTTGTATTCTTGATATTTTTGTTGAAATTATTTTTTCTTTTGATATGAAATTTAAAATTTTTATTATCATATTTTTTGACTTTTTTTTTGGGAACAAAAAAATCCCAATTATTGCTTTCAACGACATCTAGAAAACTTCCCAACACTTGTGCTTCATCTATTTGTTTACTTTATCTATGGTTGCAAGTAAACAACATTCAATAATACCAGATAGATGCAATAGTACACTACGTTCAACAGAGGAACAACAACCGCATTTCGTGTTTTTGTGGCAAAATAGTTGTGTTAAATACAATACAAATGTATACCAACGATAAAAGTCAACAAAAAAGTGCAAAATGCATTTGAATTTCACAGTTCTATACGAAAACGAAACGAAAAAGTTAAGTAAACAGTTCTTGTACCATCTCCTTTAAGTTAATTTTTGTCGCGTTTCTATCATTTCCACAAACCTACGACGTAGAGTGTGAAATGAAACGTCAGATGAGAGAATTAATGTGTTTATAATAAATTCGTCTATGATATGATGTATCAGCTGTGTTTGAGAATATTAGTAATGATAATAAATAAATAAATAATAATAATAATAATGTAGCACATGAAAAATGTTCGATTTTGTTATACTCTATTGTATTGTAGCGTATAGAATTTTAGTATTGACTTTAGAAGTACTTCCTAAAGGCTATGTTAGACTATTAAGAAAATAGAGTTGCATAAAGCAAATCAAACAATTTTTTTCTTGATTCTCAGACAACCAGGAAAAATAACCACGAATGCCGATTAGGCAAATATACTAAAGAACCATTTTCGAAAATCAAATAAAACTCTCCTTTGATTAAAAAATATTGAAACACAAAGTGGCTTCACACACATTTAACGCAATTATATGTATGTAATAAAACTATAAACGGCTTGTCGATTTTACCAGAATATGTATCTGTTTAATAATGTAAATTGATGTTTGTGTGTTGTATGTTATAAATAGCAACTCTGTACACATATCTTAACTTGCTGCTGTCAACTCTCTGTTGATTCCCCATCTGATGCTAACAACATCGCCATCTATCCGCCAACTCTGACCAACAATTTAACATTTCGTAACATCTTTATATAATCTAACGGTCTTATTCATAAAAGGTTATGAGAGGTTCGATAGATGATTTATCATGCAAAAAACATATCTCAAATCACTCCCAACTTTTTATGAATAAAGCCCGGTATTCAGTTTTGATGAAATTTTCGTTCGTAAAAAATATCGAAATTTCATGAACCAAAAATTTCGCTCACTTTTCATTTGATTGGGACTCAGGTCTATGCGAAAATTTCGTGAACAAAATCAAGAGTCCGTTTGGAGATAAGCGGCAAATTTTTTACGAACATTTCGCAATAACTGAATACGGGGCTTAACTATCTCTTAATTCACCATCTGCCATAAAGCTCCGTTTTAAGTTCTTGCGAAATTTTGTCATTTTACGTCTTAATGGAAAATTTTATTTTGCAAATATTTCATTAATAATTCTTCTTCGCTCTCTATATTATTTTTAACTTAAGTGGTATTACTTTAGTTTCTTAAAATTATCGAAATGTCAAAATTGAGGTCTCAAATTTCGGTTCACGAAATTTTCGTTATTTTTTATGAACTTACTTCTTATGGTATTGACAATTTCGGAAGAACTGAATAAGGGGATTAACACCATCTGCCATTTTTTATAAACATATTCATATTTCGAAACATCTTAATAAAAAGTTATGAGAGGTTTGCAGTACAGTTTATCACACAAAAATCGACACTGAAATCTCTGAATTAATTTATATTTTACAGTCTTACGCTACGTTTGCCAAAACATGTTAAACAATATAAGTGGAAACGTAGCCTTACTTTATTGCAGCAAAGAATTGTTTTATATAAATCTTACTTATATTACTCTTTAAAATTTTACCAGGTATATACCATCTCTATTGTTGCTGATCTTTTTCACATCTCACATATTCCTATATATTGGGGATGGACCGTTCTGGCGTCATTCTGTTGAACCAAATGTTTTGTTGTGTCGCCACGACTTGTGGACAAATTTACTAATGACTGCTAATAGCGATCCAAATGCAACAGTAAGTCCAAACTCCTCTAAATGTACATCTGAGTGACTCGTTTCTTGGAATCTTCAAAAATAGTATCGATCAAAAAAAGTAAGTGTACAGTGGAAATACTTAAGCCAATTAGCAGAGATTATACAAATTTGAATGGAACTTCACTGGTGCTTAGCTAGGCTTCATGTTTTAGTTTGATCCCTGAAGCTTAACAAGTGCTTTGTAGTAAGCTTTTGTGTTATTTTATAAGCTTCGAAAGCTCATATAAATTATCAACATGTCCGTTTTGAAACGAGTTTCATGGATTACTCTTTAGACTCTTTCAAAAACCAACGTCGACCATGCTCATTGACGACTCTAAGTACATAGGTTAGGTAGACGTGGCTATCACTATTGCCAAACTTAATCCAAAGAGGACCGTTGTGTTGTCACGGAATGTCATATTCTGTCCCTATCTTTGAACCTGTAAATTGACCTGGTAGTGTTAGGGAGCCTTCAAGACATTTGATAGCACATCCCAACAGCAATAGTCCAAGAAAATACCCTATACAATTTTTTAAATTTACTATCGTGAATATATTATATTATATATATATTATATTAAATTTATTAAACTTATACGGCACTTACGCCAACCAAGATTAGCGCATTTCGAAGGTTAACTCCGTTAACCTAGAAGATTACTCATACCATTTTAATCTGTAAAAACCGAACCGAAGCAACACTGCTAATTACCAAGAAAATACAACCATAATCAAAACATACACAAAAATCGGCTGTTTTACTGAGGGAAGCCGTTCGAAATTTTTCCGACGAGTCGCCGCCACACAATAAGTTTTGAAGTTCTCGCCGCCGCTGATACAATTGTCTCTTATTATTTTAAAATGTAAGCCGATTTGATCGACTGGTCCGATTTGAAGACCAGTTCAGGTTCAGATATTTCAAAAACATCTCAAATTTTTACAAAACCGGCAAACCCAAGAGCCGACAAATTAATTCGATAATTTTTCTCGGCACGGAGTTGCTCCAAATTGGAACAAGCACAACGTTACCACCTGAAATTTCAATTTAATCTCAAAATTCACAAGTTATCGCTAACCTGTCAGCGATAAACTGCGACATTACATCCAAAAGATGTTTGATCCATAATTTTTAACGCTGATTAAACTTTATGATTCCGGTCATATGAAATCTGTGGCAAAGGCTTTCAATTGTGAAGATTTTCCATTTCATACCTAAAACTTTTATACTTATTAACTTGAGGGAAATTGAATTGTCCGATGGTCAACATTATGCCACATTTAGACCGATAAGGTTAGGTTTGCTGTTTACACCGCCCAATTTGAGAGTAAATTGACATTTCAGGTGGCAACTCTGTGCTTTTTTTTGCCTTCATTTAGACATTAACCAGCATTTACATTACTTTACTTTATGTCTACATTTAGACATTAAAAAGAAACAATTCTTGGTAAAACAAAAAAAAAAAGATAAATAAAAAGTACAATTTAAAAACTATGTATAAGTGTTTTCCAATATTTTTATGCAAAAATAGAAACAGTTTAGAACTGTAAATCAAACCTTAATATTAATTAATAACGGCGGCATTGGGACAGGCGGCATTGTGACAGGAGCCGAACTCAAATTATCGGCGGTGGCGGTGTCAGTTAGTACAAAAAACGGGCGTTCATTTACTAATAACTATACCTTTATAATGCGTTCAGCCTGTCAAATAGGCTCATATTTTAATCTGATGCGAGATATTTATGTCGGCGGCACCGCTTCTTCAAATATTCGCTCCACAGGGGGTTTTATAATTATTGATCTCGGAAACCGAACTCTTGCATTACGAAGTTTGAGGCTATAACTTGAAAACTATATGTAGCCGCCTTTGTTTACTTTAATTTTTGTGTATGACGAATGTTTTTGTTATGTTTATTCTCAATTCTGTAGTTCATTTGGTACAATTTGAATGTATCAAAAACCCATCCCTGATAGAAATACAAAATACAAAAATACAATACAAAAATGGTATAATAATTAAACTGTAATACACACCACCTACATTGTATCTCTTGTCATATTCGATTCTAGTTTCAACTTAAAGCCCCGTATTCAGTTCTTGTGAAATTCTCGTAAGAAATTTTGTCGTTTATCTCCAAACAGAAAATGTTGTTCCGGAGAGGTACTACCTAACTTTGATTTACCTTGGCAAAATTTGATTTATAGGTTGTGTGTTACATTAGGTTGTGAAAATTATCGAAATGTCAAAATGCCGGTCTCATTCAATTATCAAGCAATTTGTATTGTACGAAATAACTTTGACGAAACAACCCTATAATTGATTTTGCCTACGAAATTTCCGGATAGAGCTGAGTACCAAGTAAATGAAAAGTGAGCGAAATATTCGGTTCATGAAATTTTCGTTTTTTTTATACACATACTTCTTATGGCAACGAAAATTTCATAAAAACTGAATACCGTGCTTTAACTCTAAATGTACACCAAATTGGCAAGTTAATAAAATGTTTACCCTTGTAGTCGATCCGATATTTTAGATTATTAATAATTCTGCTGGTGAGTATTGAGGGTTTACACGAATTAAATGTGTTGAGAAAATTGTGCGAATTTTAAGATTCAAGGGACTCTATGTACTTCATCCATATACTATTTGATGCGTTGATGTAATCTGTTTTAAATTTTTACAGTGCTGGCTGCATTCATGGTATATAGCTGCTGATTTTCAACTGTATGCGATTTTCTTGGCGATTTTGATAATAACGGCAAAGTAAGTAATTATAGTATTATTACGCATTATTAACAATGCCAAAATTGTTTTATTTATCGTCAAGAAAGCGAGATATTTATAATTTACACGATATAACACTTATGGCCTGCTCCCCAATCTCGATCGAAAGTCAGTGACTCACTTTCGACTCAAATTATGTTCCTCTAAGTCGAAATTTTCGTTCGATTTACTCTTTGTTTGTTCCCAAATACTGTCCGTGGAGGTGGAAAGTTTCTGATTGCCATTCACTTGGGAGTGGCCAGAAATGATTCCATCATTGGGCAGTCCAAGCAGCTCACTACTTCCACGCAGTATGTCCTAGGCAATGGCTTTTCGGAAACCTCCGTTAGCTAGCTAGAGTGAGAAGGCGAAACAAGTGAGCATCAAATCAGGTTTAGTAGGTGACTGATGTTACTGAAACTCATCAAACAATCGGGCATATTCTTTGTCCTTAGAAGGCGGATGAGCCAAACATACGGGCCAACGGCGGATAGAAACTAAAAGAAGAAAATCCAGGTTCAACATACCGCATCCTGGCCAGCGTCTGATCCATACTGGGCGGCTGCAATCAAATATCCTGGCAGTAGGTAAAATGCAAAAACCCGGTGGACTGGGTTTGCCTCCCGCCACCGTTCATAATGACAGTAGTGGTCTTCATGAAAGCTTGAAAGAACCTCGTAAACTCGAAAACATCGTAAACTTGCACAGCAAACGTCAAAACAAACAAATTTCCCATACAAAGCGACTTGCTCCAAACTGGAAAGTTTTCGAGGCAAATTTGCTGCGCAAACGTGGGATGGAGAAACGTGTAAACTTTTGACATTTCGTTGTCATCTGACTAGGATGGATAAATAAGGTGATAGCACTAGAACAGTAGAAAAAGTACACATACATAATACAAGCTATTGCTAGTGCTACCACCTTATGTATCCATCTTGGTCAGTTGATATGGTTTTGAGCACAACTACGCTGAGCAACTTTACCTGGTGCCTCATGCAACGGTGCGAGGGAAACTTGCGCTGAGCAAAAGTTCTCGGCTTAAACGTTTGCATGAATGCCGCTAGTGAAAATACAAAAACGAAACAGAAAACATAAACTACCCCTATTTGTTGACGACCAACGCAAACGTTATAAGGACCACGATTTACGGATATTCACTTGGAATGTAAGAACTCTATATAGATCCGGTGCAAGTATCCAACTGGCAGATGTCCTCGAAAGTTATAAGGCTGACATTACCGCTATCCAGGAAATGCGATGGACAGGACATGGCTGCACAAGGAAAATAAACTGCGATATATACTACAGTTGCCATGAAAAAAAAACATAAATTTGGTTGCGGATTTGTAGTTGGCAAAAGACTGCGACATCTAGTCTCTAGGTTCAATCCTGTGAGTGAACGAATAGCCACAATCCGCATAAAAGCGAAATATTTTTATATTTCCCTAATTTGTGTGCATGCCCCGACAGAAGAGAAAGATGATGATGCCAAAGACATATTCTATGAGCTCCTAGAGGAAACGTATGACCGCTGTCCTGGCTATGACATTAAGATTGTACTAGGAGATTTTAATGCCAAAGTAGGAAGGGAGAATGTGTTTAATCCAACTATTGGCAATTTCAGTCTACATGCTGACAGTACCGACAACGGTATGAGACTGATTGACTTTGCCGCGGCAAAAAACATGGTCATTAGCGGTACAAGATTCCAGCATAAAGACATGGACAAGGCTACTTGGGTATCCCCTGATCAAAGAACTAAGAACCAAATTAATCACGTGGTAATTGATGGAAGGCACTCATCCACTGTAATGGACGTACGAGTGATCAGAGGAGCTAACATCGATTCTGATCACTACCTGGTAGCAGCAAAGGTTCGCACAAGATTAAGTAGAGCGAAAATCGTACGAAACCAGACGCAGAGGAAGCTGGACATCGGAAAGCTGCAATTACCAGAGGTAGCCACAGCCTACTCAAGGAAGCTCTCGCAACTTTTGGCACAGAACCCACCCGCTCCCGATGACGATCCTGATGCGCAGTGGAAACCCATTTCCGACTCTATAAAAACTGCCGCAACTACCGTACTTGGTTACGAAAAACCGCTTCGCAATAAACCGTGGTACGATGAAGAGTGTCGCATAGCAAATAACGAAAAGAACGCTGCACGTATTGTAATGCTTCAGTCAATTGCAACGCGAGCTGCAACTGAGCGGTATAGGGAGAAGAGAAAGGAGGTAAACCGTCTCTTTAGGCGTAAGAAACGGCAGTGGAGAAAGCGCGAGAGTGAGAAAATTGAGACATACAGAAGGAAGAACGAAGCCCGAAAATTCTACCAAAAAGTTAAAAACGGAACTAATGGACATGGTTCAGGGCCCCCTTCTGTAAAGACAAGGACGGAAATCTCGTCGCAAATGTGCAGAGCATGTTGGGTATATGGAGAGAGCATTTCTCTGCGCTACTAGTACCTGAGATATCCGATGACGATAGGACAATCGATCACAATATGGCGATGAGCTGATAAGGTGCATGCATCAGCTCATTAGCAAAATTTGGTTAGATGAATGCATGCCCGGCGATTGGAGTCTCAGTGTACTATGTCCCATATTTAAAAAAGGTGACCCGAGTATCTGTGCCAACTACCGTGGAATAAGCCTTTTATCCATAGCATATAAGGTTCTATCGAGCATAATGTGCGAAAGACTAAAACCGATTATCGCTGACCTGATTAGACCATACCAGTGTGGCTTTAGGCCTGGAAAATCGACAACTGACCAGATTTTCACGGTACGCCAAATCCTGGAGAAGACGCACGAAAAACAAATCGACACCTATCATCTATTTATCGATTATAAAGCGGCCTTCGATAGTCCGATACGGGAGAAACTCTATGAAGCAATGTCTGAGCTTGGTATTCCTGCAAAACTCGTACGCCTTTGCAGGATGACCTTGACGAACATCAAATCCGCAGTGAAAGTTGGTAAGGATCTTACCGAACCTTTCGAAACTAAGCGAGGCCTCAAGCAAGGCGACACCCTATCGTGCGATCTCTTTAACATCTTAATGGAGATCATTATGAGAAAAGCTGCAGTCAACATGAATAAAACCATCAGCAGCAAAAGTCACATGCTGCTCGCGTATGCTGATGATATAGATATCATTGGGCGCACAATTAGAGAAGTTACTGCGGTTTTCTCGAGAATTGAGAAGGAGTCAGCAAAAGTGGGTCTGAAGGTAAATGAGGACAAGACAAAATTAATGGTTTCAACGAACAGGGCCTCCACGCGATTAGACCAAAGCGTCAACGTTGATAACCGTTATAACTTCGAGGTAGTGGACGAATTTATATACCTCGGATCTGCCGTGAACAAAAACAACAACGTCAGCGTTGAGATCAAGCGGAGAATTGTGCTTGCGAATAGATGTTATTTTGGGCTAAGCAAGCACTTTAGAGATAAAGCCCTCTTGAGTAACAAAAGTCCAGCAGTACCAGACTCTCATTCAACCTGTCTTGCTTTATGGCGCAGAATCCTGGGTCCTATCGCAAGCAGACGAAACATCTGTAGGAGTCTTCGAGAGAAAAATACTCCGAAAAATGTATGGTCCTATAGTGCACAACGGCGAGTATCGGCGACGCATGAATCATGAGCTGTATGAACTTTATCCTGACATTGACATGGTTAAGCGGATCAAGATAACGCGATTGCGCTGGCTAGGCCATGTCAGTAGAATGGATGAAGATGAACCAGCGCGAAGGGTTTTCGAAACCGAACTCGAAGGAAGACGAAAAATAGGAAGACGAAGACTCCGCTGGAGGGATCAGGTTGACGAATCCCTGCGTACACTTGGTATTGCCAACTGGAGAGATAAAGCAAAAGATCGAACTGGTTGGCGAAATATGTTATCTTCGTTTTCTAAGGTCCCTGACCCCCCGGGGTTGTCCGAGACCGGATAAGTAAGTAAGTAAGTTGTTCCCAAATAACAGCACATTCGAATTAGAGGAACCAAACTTTGTACTGAAAAGTTTTGAAAAATGTTATGTTTTCACTCGAGATTGTGGAACCGAAATCAACGTTCTTTCGACTAGAACAAGAATGAATGCTTTCATTTAAAATCGAGAAACAGGCTGTTAATACTACACAATTATTTGATATTCCCTAACTTATATACTATTCATACTTGACATTTATAATTTATTTAATCAAACAAATTCATCAATAATACACAGTCGGAAAAATACATGAAAATCATTCCTAAATTTCATTACAATTGTAATCCGATTCCACAACCATTCACTTCTTTGTTGGAGCCAATGGAAATAAAAAAATATTAGATTTGAATTGCCATTGTGCGCAACTAACATTTTTTTTTTTAATTTCCCTTTGCTCAGATAATGTAAATGAATTGCTGTTTAATCGGATTCCAATTGTAATGAAATTTAGGAATGGTTTAGTGTTTGCATTAAACTTAAATTGCATTACTAAAATCTAATCCAAATTAAAAAATTCGAAATCAAAAACATCTTTTAATTAATCGGCCACAATGCTGCTTACTCAAAATATAATATTATTGGGCGTTTACATGCACTCGATCTTGCAGATCGACTCGATAATCGAAAATCACTGTATTATCATGTGATTTCTCATACATTTTTGTACCCAAGATCGAGTAAATTTACCTCGATAATGTTATTATCATGTGACTAATCATTTCAACAGGAGAGTTGTATACACACTTTCTGTATGATCTGTGTGAACAGGAAATGGAAATGTAAAGGAAATGTACTTCACTGAACATGTACATTAATTTAATATAATAATAATAATAATAATATAAGAGGTAGTTTTATAAGAGCAGCTGATATTACTTTCAATTCAATTCAAATCAAATTTTATTTATCCAAATATACATGGACATCTTATTTTACATTTTTGAGTTTTATCTAGTAGATATATCAAAAATTGTGGCAAGGAATAGTTGTTAAATATATACATATAAAATTTGTGTAAATCAGATAGAAAGGCAAAAGGATAAGAAAACCTTTATTTTCTAAATACTTAAAAAATTTCAAGAAATTGTAAATAAATTCAACATAAAAAATAGTTATTTTTACAAATAAAGAAAAAAAGAAATATCAAAAATTACTGACTTCGACAGAATTGTATGATACTAATGGCCAGTTTCACAGGTGAAAATTCTTCATTTAAATGTAATTTAAATGCCTTATGCTTATATTTTAAATGTCATTTAATGTGAAAATTTTCTGTGAGTTTTTAATTGACGAGTGTGAAACTCATCCTTACACAAACAAATCCTGCTGCTATTACCTGGTATAATTCCGTCATAAAATAAAAAAATGGTTTCCCATTACATCCCATACAGGGACAGGGGAGAACTTCTCACAATCACTGAGCTGTGTGGTCAGAGCAGGGTTCGAACCCAGGATCTCATGTACAAGAGCCGCGCACATTAACCATTGCACCTCCGACGGCCATCATGCCATCATGAAATACACAAATGTCAACACTAAATCGAGTAAAACTGCATTTAATCATCTTTTTGGCATAGAATAATAATCACGACATTATCATAATAAAAGACTGCATGTAAACCCGCTATTAGAGAGGACAAAGCTGATAATTGATAATGTCGTGAGTATCTTTACTCGATTTAGTTTTGACAGTTTTGTATTTCATGATGCCATCATGGAATTATACCAGTTAATAGAAGGAGGATTTGTATGTATTAGCATCATTCTATTCAGTCAAAGTCAGTAATTTTTCCAATTTCTTGCTTTCCATATTTGTAAAAATATTTTTTTATTTAATTAACGACATTTTTACGTGGAATTGATTTGGAGTTTGATGAACTTTTGTATGTATATAGAAAATAAAGAAAGCAAATAAAATCAGCTAATTTCACTAGGTCACAAATAACAAAATTTTCTCTGTGATTTGTTTCTAGCATACTTTTTCTCATTGATTTTGACCTACTAAACACGAAAATGAGTTTTAAAAATTTTTCTGTTGATTGGTTTTCGAGATACAAATTTTTGAACTTTTTTTTTTAAATTTTTGGAGGTACACTTACAATTTTGAGCATATCTTTCGTCTTCTTTGACGTATTTGATCCTACTACTACTCAAATTAAAGCAAATTGAGCCGTCTACAACTCATTCTCAGAAAATTTTCAAATCGGGTGAGTAGTTTTGATGTTGGCGGCTTAAAAAGGTTAAAAAACTGCGTTTTTTTAGTAAAAATGTGGCAGAAAAATTCATATAAAAATTCATATAAAATATAAAACGCGATGCTAACAGCGATTTTGGGTTTTTTACGTATAGCTGGCATTTTTCCAAAGAAAATAAGCACTTACTTAACAAAATCTGACAACAAATGGCGGACTTATAATTTTTGGTAAAACACCGAAATTCCGCTATTTCGCACAGCTTACCTACCCAACGCAAACGAATAAATACATTTGAACTTAATTTAAAATAAACAAATTAGTCTTAGTATATTATTTTTTAATTTATTTAGAGCACTACATACTCAATGTATGGCACAATTAGAAATGGATGTGCCAGGTTAGCTAAACTAACGAAATTAACCAAATCAACGCCCATAAAAAATGAGTAGAAACAAAGATATAACTGTACATTTTATGCCATGTGGAAAAACAGCTGACTTCTTCTTTGTTTTTTGTATTCGCTGCAATTGGTCTCACGTATTAGGGTCCAAATGTAGTCACCCATCATAGCCGTGTCATAGATGCCCTGATAGCGTCGTTCCATAGCCTTCAATTCCTGATGAAAGCGCTCGCCGTGTTCGTCGCTCACGTCTCCTAAATTCTCAGGGAAAAAATTCAAATGAGTATGCAGAAAGTGTATTTTAAGTGACATGTGCACTCCTACCCAAAAATTAAAAAAAAACGAGAATTAAAACGCTATTTAAATTAACATTTGTTTCAAAAAAAACCTACCCATTGCTTCATAGTTCTTTACCAGATCCTCAACTATGTCCTTATAATTATGGCTTTTGTTGTTTCCTAAAAAGTTTTCCACAACAAGCCTGAAGGAATTCCATGCTGCGGCTTCGATGGGTGATAACAGCTTCGGGAATGTTGCATCTTTCAACATTTTTTTTATATCGGGTCCTGCGAAGACTCCTTCTTTAATTTTTGCCAGCAAAAGGTAAGGGAAAATTGACCGTAAATAGGCAAAAGCTTCACCTTCTTTGTCCAATTTTTTGGCAAAATTTTTTATCAAACCCAATTTTATGTGCAGCGGCGGAAGTATTATATTTTCACGGTTCTCTATTAGTGGTTTGCGCTGAACATTCGCTTCTCCAACTACAGGTTTCGTTCGTTCCGGCCATTTTTTTGAATATAATGCTGATCATCAGCGCGGCTATTCCAAAGGCACAGAAAACAGCAATGTCGCGTATAGCCTCCTTGGAGTCCACACAGAATGGCCACAACTTTGAGGTCGGCGCATATTTTCCAATTATATTTGCTATACTCTATGCATTTCAGCAAAATGTTCATAGTTTCATAGTTCTCCTTTGAATGAACCGCATGAGCAATAGGAAGAGATGGCTTTTCATTCCCATTATGTAAGAGAACTGCCTTCAAGCTCTCTTTGTTGCTGTCAATAAACAACCTCCATTCATTGGGGTTGTGAATTTGGTGAAGCTCTTGGAACAAGCCGGAAATGTCGCTGCAAAAACATATTTGGTCTTTCTTTGTATAAAATTTTGCATACTGCTGGTGACGCTTCCTGTACGCTGTTACTTTCACTTCTGAATCCGCAAATCCACACAGTACCATCCGAGACGCAAAAAGTTCGGATTTCTCCTTAGTGAGACCAAAATCGCGCACCCAATCGTTTAGTTCGGCCTGTGACAGTAATTTTCGCTTTCTGCACGCCCCAAATTCGCTTGCACTTGACTCGGACTCTTGATCTGACGATTCTGCTTTTTGAAGAGATGCACCAGGGCACACTGGATATGGTACATCATTCGAATGTGGTACTGGAAGTGCAAACGATCCCACTTGAGCGTAGTTCCATTTTAAAAATCTCCCTACCCCACTGTTTGTGGTGAGGCAAAAATAACAGTCTGTGGAATGGCATAGCGGCTTTTTCCACATCATTGGTGTATCGAATTTCATATGGCGCCTAAAATTAAAATAAATTACTATATTTGCTTTACTTAATGTGTTTAAATAAAAATTCTTACCTTCCGCCAGCTGCCCAGTTGGTTAGGATTATATAGCAAAGATGACATAGCGACTTAGGTGTCCATGATTCTGTGATATTTGGTGAAATACCAAAATAATTCAAATAGTGCAATTGCACTGCTGGAGTAAACGTGTGTGCGTGATTATTCTTTATAAACTCGCCACAAACATTGCAGAAATTGTCTGGATTGTTCAAACACTCGAACACACGTAGTCTTTTACTCATTGTCTTACTTGTTGGGTAGGTATTATATGCACTTAAATTCAATTTGTTTCACTTTTACTCGTACTACTCGCGTTCGTAGACACTTGTTGAATGACAAAAAACGATAAATGAACACCTATAAATACTATACCTGGCTATATACCTGATTCAGCAAGTGTGCGTTTCAAATTGTGGAAAAGTTTCCAAATAATGACCACTCACAAATGTGGGGGGAATTTCTGTAAAAAAATCCGATACAGGTAGCCATTGGGAAAACACACATCAATAAAAAGTGTAATTCCCTTTAATTGACTGTGAACGGAGTAGCAGTCATAAAGGAACACGAAGAGCGTTCACGCACATTCAGAAGCGTATATTACTCTGCAACCACAATCATAAAAATTAAATAACTATTTGTGTATTACTTATTTTTTTTAATTCTGAGAATCATAAAAATTACGTAAACGTTTTTTCCAAACAATTTTGTACATGTAAAGTGGGTTTGCCAAAATTCGTATCGTAAAATGCACCTGTGTTTCTATGTTCTGCATTTTCATTATACCATTTTCTTAAAAACATCGACGAAACGTCCCTACGGTATTGTAAATAGGTTTTTTACAATTATGAAATATTTGTGTTATTAATATTAATTTAAAAATTTTATCAAAACTGCTAAGTGCTGTGACATTTGAAAAAAATTTCCAAAAAAAAAAATTGCTGATTTCACAAAATTTTTGAAATTTCACGTCCCTTGCCAGAACAGAAGACATTAACCCAGGGTGGTGAAATTTTGAACAGAAGTAACTTATGTATAGGAGCAACTGTTCCGTTCTATTCCAAAAGGATTATAAAAAACTTGCTTTTTCGATCCCTCCTAGTAGGTAAGCTGTGCAAATAATGAAAATCAAAATATCGTGAAATAGCGGAATTTCGGTGTTTTACCAAAAAAATTATAAGTCCGCCATTTGTTGTCAGATTTTGTTAAGTAAGTGCTTATTTTCTTTGGAAAAATGCCAGCTATACGTAAAAAATCGCTGTTAGCATCGCGTTTTATATTTTATATGAATTTTTCTGCCACATTTTTACTTAAAAAACGCAGTTTTTTAACCTTTTTAAGCCGCCAACATCAAAACTACTCACCCGATTTGAAAATTTTCTGAGAATGAGTTGTAGACGGCTCAATTTGCTTTAATTTGAGTAGTAGTAGGATCAAATACGTCAAAGAAGACGAAAGATATGCTCAAAATTGTAAGTGTACCTCCAAAAATTTAAAAAAAAAAGTTCAAAAATTTGTATCTCGAAAACCAATCAACAGAAAAATTTTTAAAACTCATTTTCGTGTTTAGTAGGTCAAAATCAATGAGAAAAAGTATGCGAGAAACAAATCACAAAACGACTGTTGGCTAGTGTTTTCGAACACTACCTCTTACATCAATAATTGTTATGTCTTGTCATTAATGTACATGTTCAGTGAAGCACATTTTCTTTACATTCCCATTTCCGTTTCATGTTCACACAGTCTCATACCGAAAGTGCGTATACAACTCTGCGGTTGAAATGATTTGTGCGTTGATAATAACATTATCGAGGGAAATTTACTCAATCTTGGGCACAAAAAATGTATGAGAAATTACATGACAATAGTGTGATTTGTCGATTATGGAGTCGATCTGCAAGATCGAGTGCATGTAAACGCCCTATAAGCATGATTAACACTGTAACAATATTTAAGTTCAAACTCGGCTGATTTTAGTTTTGGCGAAAATTACAGCTGCCCTCGAAAATCACATTAAGATACATTAGAACATTTTTCAATAATTTATCTCTAATTTTAGATATCCACAACATAAAAAGCTTATATACACAATTGTTGGAATTTTAGGGCTCTCCACGCCCAGCATAATAAACTATATTAGAAAATTGAATTCGATTACTACGCTAATGGTGGAGTAAGTTAAAATGTATTACCATTGAAGAGTTGAAAATATGTTTGATTGGGAAAGGGGGCTTTTAAAAGTTGTGTATTGACGAACGCGAGGCAGATTACAAGTCATTAAAGATCAAGAGCTTGATCTATAACTTTTTATAATATTCATCGATTCCATAAAATATTTCCAATATTTTTCATAAAGAAGATAATCCATTCCAACATCAATAATTATTTGACGCTCAAGCTCAAATAAAGGGAATTTTTGTAGTTCAGGTATAAAGCGTTTGTTTCATATCGCTACGAGTTTTGAAAGCGATGTCAAACAATGTTTTTTTTTAACTGGGTTTAAAACATCAATCGTGATGCGTAAAATATGTATTAACCCTTTCCTTACACCGGCAATACACACCTTTTGACATCCTACCTGGTCATACAGATTTACAGATCAGATTTGTTGACTCCTTACGATATTTCTCTTTCATTTTTGTTATAGAAATTATCGCCACCTCTTTTTCAAAGGCGTCGACTCAGCAATGCATGTGTATTTGAAATGCTATGCTAATTTGAATGGCGTTTTTGTCGGCGTCATATGTGGCGAATTGTATATGAAGTATCTTAAGCATGATAAATATAGAAAAATCGTAGGACGGTATTTACAGCTGGCTCCCTTAATTGGATGGTCTATCATATTTAGTATCTGGTATTTTGGTACGACAATCATATTCAAAGAGAACACCATTTGGACGTCAATGTTTGCTATAATCCACCGACATTTGTCCATAGCCATTGTAGCTACAATTGTGATATTGCGAGGAATATGCATAGGAGGAGGTAAGTAGCCAAATTAAAGGAAACAACTTAATTTCAATTTCACATTTTTCCAGGATTCCTTTCATGGCCTATATTTCGCCCATTGGCCCGAGTATCCTATCAGGTGTACCTGTGGCATCTCATTATACTATTTACTATATTTTCTAGTTTTCGTCAGCCTTCTTCCGGTTCATATTTCTGGTTGGTATGTTGATTTACAGAACTAAATGTTTCGCTTTTACATTAGACACTTTTTTTATCCACTGCTAAAAAAATTTTTTGACTACTTTGTATGGAGAGCTATGCGATTTTAAGTGGCGTACAAAGTTGTCGAAAATTTTTTTTAGCAGGTGATACAAAAACACACCTATTATCAATTATCCTCAATGTAAACTTTCCTTTCTTTTAAAATAATTTTCAGATATACATGCACGCTTTGATTTACATTATGTCTGCCATCCTAGCGACTGTTATAGCCACAATGGTGGAATATCCAATTGCCGAGCTATTGGCTAAATTCGATATGAAAAGTAAGAAAAACCTATAGATTTAAATAAAATCTACATATGTACATATATTCAAAATTAAATAAAAATATTTTTACGATTTAGGTAAACCAAAAACAGTTAAAAGCTCCAAAGATGAATAAGCTCCAAAGACGAAAGTTCCAAAGAATCAGAATTCGCTGGGCACTGCGATTCCGATCAATAAAATAAGTGATATTGTATCTTAATATTTTATAAATATTTTTAACTACATACGTGAAATGTATAAAAAAAATAAGTACATATAAAACTTTTGTTACCGAACTAAATACTCGTAGTACTACATTTGATGACCCGATATCAAGTCATCATAATATTGCGGGCTTTCAGGTCGCCGCAATTATTTCAAACTATTCCAAACAACCATAATTGTATCTCCCCATAATAATATTATGATCAGGTACAAGTAACATGTCCATCTTATTATCAGAAAAAGATCAACAACAATCAAATATGATTGTTTCTCAGTCACAATATGATCACCCGCAATTATAATAAGAGTACCTCGCAATATTAATAGTATGAGCCGTAAATTCATATTATGATTGCAGAGAATGTATTACGTTTGTAGTAAACATTTATTTCTTTAATTGTTCGGACTGAAGCCACTCGCACCAGAAGTGCGCGGCATAATGAAGGTCTGACACAAATTACCAACTACAGACGTCAATAGCTGGAGTAGATGAAATTAACTAAATATATAATTAAAATTGCCGTAATATTTTTTCGAATTTTCTCGATTACTCGAAAATTTATGGAAATTTGTTCAAATTTTTACTGAATCGTTTTTGGTTACTCCAAAGCATAGACCAATACATACATAGGTACTTTTATTCCCTCATCTGACGTTTCATTTCACACTCTTCGTCGTAGGTTTGTCGAAATGAGAGCAATTAACTTATACCAGGTGGAGTTACAAAATATGTTCACTTAACTTTTTCATATCATTTTGGTGTAGAACTGAAAAATTTAAATGTATTTTGCACTTTTTTGTTGACTTTTACCATTGGTATACATTTGTATTGTATTTAACACAACTAGTTTGCCACAAAAACACGAAATTCCTTTGTTGAACGTTGTTTCTATCTGGTATTATTGAACCCATGTTTTCTACCATCCAATGTTTACTTTCCACCGGACCTATGACGTTTAATTTATTGAGCGAATACAAGTATCTATGTATGTATTGGCCTATGCTCCATACGTTCAGTAAATTATAGCCAGACAGCGAAAACGTTGACAGTTCGATGTTAGTATAGAGTAATACTTAAGAGTTTCCATTACACTCTTCGATGGCTCTTCATGACGACGAGGTAGTAGGCCATTTGATAGAGTTTTATTTGCTGCTGTAGCTTATACTTTCGTTGGACATAAAACGGACAGAAATCAAATCGAATGCGTATTTTCGTTCAATGCAAACAACATAAAACATAATTTTGCTGTCATTAGTATCAAAAATCGTACGAAACCAGACGCAGAGGAAGCTGGACATCGGAAAGCAGCAATTACCAGAGGTAGCCACAGCCTACTCAAGGAAGCTCTCGCAGCTTTTGGCGCAGAACCCACTCCCTCCAGATAACGATCCTGAAGCGCAGTGGAAACCCATTTCCGACTCTATAAAAACTGCCGCAACAACCGTACTTGGTTTTGAAAAACCGCTTCGCAACAAACCATGATACGATGAAGAGTGTCGCTTTGCAAATGATGAAAAGAACGCTGCACGCATGGCAATGCTTCAGTCAATTGCAACGCTAGCTGCGACTGAGCGGTATAGGGAGAAAAGATAGGAGGTAAACCGTCTCTTTAGGCGTGGGAAACGGCAGTGGAGAAAGCACGAGAGTGAGAAAATTGAGTCATACAGAAGGAAGAACGAAGCCCGAAAATTCTACCAAAAAGTCGAAAACGGGACTAATGGACATGGTTCAGGGCCCCCCTTCTGTAAAGACAAGGACGGGAATCTCATCGCAGATGTGCAGAGTACGTTGGGAATATGGAGAGATCATTTCTCTGCCCTATTGGTACCTGAGATATCCAATGACGAGACAATCGATCTAAATTTGGGCGACGACGTCGATTGCCCCCCTCCTAACCAAGACGAGGTCAGAACAGCTATTGCCCGGCTTAAGAACAATAAAGCCGCAGGAGCCGATGGATTACCGACGGAACTGTTTACGGCTGGCGGCGATGAGCTGATAAGGTGCATGCATCAGCTCATTAGCAAAATTTGGTTAGATGAATGAATGCCCGGCGATTGGAGTCTCAGTGTACTATGTCCCATATTTGGAAAAGGTGACCCGAGTCTCTGTGCCAACTACCGTGGAATAAGACTTTTATCCATATCATATAAGGTTCTATCGAGCATAATGTGCGAAAGACTAAAACCGATTATCGCTGACCTGATTGGACCATACCAGTGCGGCTTTAGGCCTGGAAAATCGACAAGCGACCAGATTTTCACGCTACGCCAAATCCTGGAGTAGACCCACGAACAACAAATCGACACCTATCGTCTATTTGTCGATTATAAGGCGGCCTTCGATAGCCCGATACGGGGGAAACTTTACGAAGAAATGTCTGAGCTTGGTATTCCTGCAAAACTCATACGCCTTTGCAGGATGACCCTCGCAGTGTAAGTTGGTAAGGAACTTTCCGATCCTTTTGAAACTAAGCGATCCCTATCGTGCGATCTCTTTAACATCGTAATAGAGATTATTCTGAGAAAAGCTGCTGTCAACATGAATAAAACCATCAGCAGCAAACGTCACATGCTGCTCGCGTATGCTGATGATATAAATATTATTGGACGCACAGTTAGAGAAGTTACTGCGGTGTTTTCGAGAATTGAGGAGTCAGGAAAAGTGGGTCTGACGGTAAATGAGGACAAGACAAAATTAATAGTTTCAACCAGCAGGGCCTCCACGCGATTATACCAAAGCGTGAATGTTGATAACCGTTCTAATTTCGAGGTGGTAGACGAATTTGTATACCTCGGATCTGCCGTAAACAAAAACAACAACGTCAGCCTTGAGATCAAGCGGAGAATTGTGTTGCGAATAGATGTTATTTTGGGCTAAGCAAGCACTTTAGAGATAAAGCCCTCTCTCGAGTAACAAAAGTCCAATTATACCAGACTCTCATACAACCTGTCTTGCTTTATGGCGCGGAATCCTGGGTATTGTCGCAAGCAGACGAAACATCTGTAGGAGCCTTCGAGAGAAAAATACTCCGAAAAATGTATGGCCCCATAGTGCACAACGGCGAGTATCGGCGACGCATGAACCATGAGCTGTATGAGTTATATCCCGACATTGACATAGTTAAGCGGATCAAAATAACACGATTGCGCTGGCTAGACCATGTCAGTAGAATGGATGAAGGCGAACCAGCACGAAGGGTTTTCGAAACCGAACTCGAAGGAAGACGAAAAATAAGAAGACCAAGACCCCGCTGGAAGGACCAGGTTGCCGAACCCCTTACACTTGGTATTACCAACTGGAGAGATAAGGCAAAAGATCGAACTGGTTGGCGAAATATATATTATGTTATCTTCGTTTTTTTGTAAGGTCCCTGGCCCCTCGGGGTTGTTCGTGACCGGATAAGTAGTAAGTAGTAGTATCAACAAACACTATTTAAAATTAGATCCTCTCTTCTTTGCTCTCTCATTCTCCATCACCGTCCTAGTACCTTTTCGATCAGCTGTGCCATAGAATCCCCCTGATGTTAGTGATCTTGCAAATTTTGTTTGCAGAAATTTTAGCCATCAACAATTTGTGAGATAAAACAGCTGTTTGAAATCAGCTGTATTATGTAAACAAATAAAAGTGAAAAAAAAATTAACAAATACAAATGAGTTTTTTAATATTTTATTTAATAAAAAATAAAAATAAATGGTTTCCCATTACATCCCATGAAGGGACCGGGGATCTCACAATCACTGAGCTGTGCGCTTTCCAGTTTTCACTCACTGATTGGGACCTACAGTTTTACACCGATTCCGATCGGTATTTTGAGAAGCTTTATCATGGCTATATACTTGATAGTGTCGCCGTCACTATGCGAGGTGACCGCCGCTGTAAGAAATTTTTTTTTTTTGAAGGTGGTCAGAGCAGGGTTCGTACCCAGGATCTCATGTACAAGAGCCGCGTACACTAACCACTGCACCACCGACGATATATTATTTAATATATCACCGAAATTTAGAACCAGAATGGAAAGCAATAATGTGCAGAGGCATTCAGCAAATTCTGGTGAACCCACGACGTCATAATTGGACAACTGTGGCAGTACATATGTAATGTAACTACAAGCCAAAATGTGTATAGCAAAGGATATAACTACATCAGCTGTTTCCTAGCAAATTTTTATTGGAAGTCGTTCGCTTACTTTTTGTGCAAGTTTTCATGAAGAGCGTAAAACCGATCTTTCTAAAAAATAAATTCTGGCAAATTTTAACTGGGAAAGTAAACGAACAAAGCAATTACGTTGTGCAACACCAATTTTTGGGGGTGGACGATTCCTTCGCCAAATGATCACACTAGGTGAGTATAGTCAAATCCCAAAAATTTAGACCGCTGTGTGGCTACACTTTTTTTTTATGGGCGTGGCAAGTTTGAATTTTCTTATCCGATACTGTCCGAGATAAATTTAAAAATCGAGTATATATATTGAATTGAGCGAATTCCTATGATAACATGTCTTCAGTAAAATTTGACAAGGATTATTTTCGTTGAATATTCAAATGCTCTATTTCAAAATTTAAAGGGCCCATTTCGTCATTTGTTCAAAAAGTACCAAAAATGTACACTAAAATGACCAGCTACGGATTCAGAATGTTTTACGAATTTATTCCTTATTAAATTTCATTACGGGTCGCCATAGAACAAAATTCTTTATCTTTATTTTCAGACGTCCTTTTTTGAAAACTTCACCAAAATAACCTGCAAAGTATCGAAATTGTCTACCAATTTATTGTGGAATAGATTTTACTAGAAGATTTCGCAGACGAGAATCCTTCATCTTGAATTTGCATATGTCCTTTTAGTCCTTTTTTAAAAATTTAAATCTTGAAATCTTAAAATTTAAATCTGAAATGGTTTATTTTGAATACACTATGTTCTACAAATATATTGTCAAACAAATATGTACCTATATATTGCTCAATAAGTTTCTCTTTATTGATTATATGTCCTTTAATCCCTTTTCAAAAAATGTCACAAAATTTAATGTTTTAGACCTAATCTTTGATCAACGATCAAACATAAATTTAACTTTGTATTCACTTTTTAGGGAAATAGTTAATTGCTGTTTAAACAGCCAAAGTTGGGCATTTAAACTATGATCAAGTGACCATATGATTTTGACAGAAAATAACAAGAAGAACAAACACAAAGCTTCTTTAATTGTTAATGTGAACAATTATAATCACCATCCTAGTTGAAATAACAATAAAAACGTATCATATAATTCGTAGTGCAGTTAGAACTTTATTTCTGCCCAAATATTCTCCAATTTCATAAAATATTTTGTATTTTATCTCTTCACTTTTGTTTTGCACATCGCGTCAGTTTGATGCATCGTAACGATTAGTCGATAAATGTATGAATACCGGTTATTTTTCGTAGCAGTTGCCACATGGTAGTTAGATTATATGATAAAGCACTGAAAAACTCTTTTCGTATTTAAAGTCAGATCGAACATAAATCAAAATCAACTGATTACCAATTTAAATAACCAGTCGAAAATTGGGCCTTAGTTAATATAATTTTCTGGTTAATGTAGATGAATGTGGAAATTAATTAAGTGACAAATAAAAACTAAGTACCCAGTAGATTAAATGGCCTTTTTTCTGTGGTAAACAATTTACATTTTGTCGCTTACAACTTTATACGCGATAAGGCTACATATGTATGTAAATTTGACAGTGACAGTTTGACGAATGAAAATCTGGTATTGTGTATAGTTTGAAGACCACTGACACCCTATAGAGGGAGTTTGGTAGTAACTTGATGGTATGCCAACCATCGTTTTGGTTTGGAATTTGATTAAATCGGTCAAATGGCTCCCGAAATTTAAATATGAATTTAAACTAAAAGTTGTACACAGTCAATTTAGCGCCAAGACGAATAACACAAAAAAAGCCGTCGCGCAAACAACAGCCTCGGCCAAACAAGTATCAACATCATTGAAAGTAACCACTAAAGCGGCGTTCAGGTATACCAAACATATGTTTTTCGAACGAAAATCTGCTGTTTATGGAAATGATATCATGTGTCTAAACGCCAAGCGTTTATCCGTATATAAGTATTGAATTGTAATGAATTGAAATGAATTGTAAATTGTAATCTAGTGTAAGTGTAGATTTAAGTACTGTACTCGTACCTCATTGTGATTGAGAACAGTTTAGCTTTAGTTTGTGAATAATCAATTATCAACCTCTGTAAAGTGCACGAAGCACAAATCAGTTGTTCCACTGCACTCAGCCGCTACAATTTAAATCTGTCCTTTTCCTCACCTTTCTTTGAATCTACATTTACATCTACACTTACAACGATCCATACATCTAAAAAAACATTTAAAATCTAACTAATCTCATCTAAAACTCTAATCGTTTCAATTTAAAGTGCCAATCGTTAAAGGTAAGAACTATCTCAAGTTGTCCTAACTCTGGGCCACTTCTTCGTTCTAGATGTACAGAACATAAATCCCGGATACAGACTCACATAGTAAAAATTCGCAAGGTTTGAATATCGTGCCATGTGTGAGGTAGTGTTACTGTCGAAGGAAAAAAAGACAACGGGCAGGTGACAGTTCTTAATTTTTGAGAAATATTTTGAAAATAATGAAGGGTTTTGGAACAAAATCATCATCAGCGATAAAACTCATTTTCATCTTGATGGCTTGGGTAATCTTCAATACTGTCGCGTTTGGAGTTTAGAAAATATACGAGTGATTGTTGAGATATATATGAACCAACATGTCACTCTATGTTGTAGATGCAGGGCTGGAGCGATCATCAAACCATTTTTCTTCGAGCAATAGTAGCTAACTAATGGGCTCTAACGGGAAATAATGATGCATTTTTTGAGATACGGATGTGGACGACATGTGGTTTTAACAAGCCATACATCACGAGATGCAATGCAATTGTAATTCAATCGTGCGTGTATTTTGGGACACCCTTCGAAATATATATGTATATATTTGGTTTGTTTTCCTACGATAAAAGTCCATATATAAAGGACAGAGAGGGTAGGGTGTACGTTTTAATTTTCATCTTTTTAAAATATTAGCCTTAATTGCGAAAATCCTGAAACGAAAAAAATTAAATATATAAATTAAGTATAAGTATATACTCGCTTCATTTTACTGTCTACATATGAGACAGTGAAACTTTCATAAAACTATATTTGTCGAACATTCAATTACAGATGGACAGACTCTGAAATCCAGAAAATTAAGGCGCAGTAACATCAACATCGCCTCATGAAACCTAAAATAGGCTTAATACTAAAAGGTCTGGATCTTGAATAAATTTAATAAATTAAAGTTTCTAAAATCAGGCCGACTTTAAAACTCCCGTGAGGGAATTGATGAAAGTTGACGTAGAGCGTCGCGAGCTTGAAACAATAATATTGGTGGTGGTGGCAGCCCTGTTTTGTTGGGTTGTGGCCAATACCAAAGAGAATGTACAAGTAGAAAAGAAAAAACCGGAGCAACTTGGCAACCCTCGTAGAAGAGAACAAAAAAACGAGTGAAGCGCCTCGTTTCTCTGCTCGCTCTCTTACTCTCTTCGCTGAATATTTCAATACACGAGCAGTTTTCAGACGATGTTACAGTACCTAAAAAAAAAAAAAATTCCAACCCTGTTTAAATAAAATTACATAAAGTTTATACAAAGTATGGAATAATGAAGTTATGACGCGTGAGAGAAATTCGTTTGAGTGAATCGCTTCGACTTTTCGGTCCTCTTCTACGAGGGTTGCCTGGTTGCGCCGGTTTTTTCTTCTCTACTTCTACATCATTTTTGCCAATACTTAAACAAGGACGGAAAACGTAATTTCATGCGCAATAAATGACAAACCAGTTTGTTATAACACTGGCTATCCCGAAATACGCTCAAAAGTAATATGAACTATTTACACAATAAAATAGCATAAAACATATTAAAGGTTTTGTTTACACTTTTCTATTTACACTTTTTTATTTCGTTTTAACTTTATTTATTTCCTTTAAATCTGTATCTATTACTGATCTTGTGTATTTCTTCTTTTTTGCTTTACTTGCTCTCTGTGCCTTCTGTCAAAGTTGAAATTTTCAAAGTTTGCTATTTTGGGAGCTCTTATAAGAATATAAGCAAACAAAACCTATTGTGAATGTTTTTACCATAGACTAATACTTATAGTAGACCTAATAGTTCTCTCACCAAATTTATGACATTTGGCCTGGTGTGATATTTACGTTCGATGTTGAAAAGAATTGCTTTACTAATACCAGATAGAGGCAATGGCTCAAAACAACGAACAAAATAACAACAACGGTATTTCGATTTGTGTGTTAAAATTATTGTGTTAAATACAATACAAATGTATGCTAACAATAACAGTCAATAAAAAAGTTTAAAACACATTTAAATTTCACAGTTTTTCACCAAAACGACATGAAAATTAAAGCAAGAAATTATTGTAATTCCACCTAGTGTATGTCACTTTTCGCCAAACATCTCTCTATTACATCGGACCGCATCAAGAAGAGTGTGAAAGGAAACGTCAGATGAGCCAAATATTCTCTCTAGTATGAGATTACTCTATGGTTTTTACGCATTCCGTCCTTGTTTAGGTATTGACATAGATTAGTTTATACATAGATTTGAATGATTGAACGGGAGCGAACTTGTGAGAAGAATTTTGACGCTGAGGTTTGACAAACACGGGTGAAATTGTAAAATGGAGGATTTTGTTCGACGTTGCTGACAGAAGTTCGTTTCCTCATTGAAGAAGCGCAAAGAGTAACATCAGATGAGACGGATACCAAATCTATGTATAAATTAATCTATAGGTATTGACCTAAATGACAAAACAAATCATGTATGTTTGAAATCAATGGGTTTTCGGCCTGAAGCAAACGATTTGTGCACTAAAGTGTTTCCAATGTTAATGCTTGGAATTCTTTGAAAATATGCATAAAGGAATTCTCATTAATATGATAAGTGTTTCTGTACATATAGATTTGATGAGTTCGCCGAAAAGTATACCAGAAACATCTGCTGGTGAAGATATCGGCAAGATAAGAAACACCGCAGTAAATTCTCTCATTGTGCGTGTCAGCATACTCGAGCAGTATGTGATTTTTGCTACTGATGGTTTTATTCATGTTGATTGCAGCGTTTTATCATAATGATCTCCATTCAGATGTTAAAGAGATCGCACGATAGGGTGTCGCCAGGCCTGAGGCTTCGCTTAGTTTCGAAAGGTTCGGTAAGATCCTTACCGGCATTCACTGCGGATTTGCTTAGAGTACCAAGCTCAGACATTGCTTCGTAGAGCTTCTCCCGTATCGGGCTATTGAAGGCCGCCTCATAATCGACAAATAGGTAATAGGTGTCGATTTGTTTTTCGTGGGCCTTCTCCAGACATTGGAGTTGAGTGAAAACTTGGTCAGTTGACGATTTTCCTGGCCTAAAGCCACACTGGTGTGGCCGTCGGTGGTACAATGGTTAGTGTGCGCGGCTCTTGTACATGAGATCCTGGGTTCGAACCCGGCTCGGACCACCTTCAAATTTTTCTTTCGGCGGCGGTCACCTCGCATAGTGACGGCGACACTATCGAGTATCTAGCCATGAAAAAGCTTCTCAAATTACCGTTCGGAATCGGTGTAAAACTTTAGGTCCCAATCAGTGAGTGAAAACTGGAAAGCGCACAGCTCAGTGATTGTGAGAAGTTCTCCCCAGTCCCTTCATGGGATGTAATGGGAAAGAATTTATTTATTTATTTAAAGCCACAGCAATAATTGCTTTTAGTCTTTCGCACATTATACTTGATAGAACCTTACATGCTATGGATAACATGTTTATTCCACGGTAGTTGGCACAGAGACTCGGGTCATCTTTTTTAAATATGGGACGTAGTACACTGAAACTCCAATCGCCGGGAACAAATTATTGCTAATAAGCTGATGCATGCACCTTATCAGCACATCGCCGTCAGCCTTAAAGAGCTCCATCGGCAATCCATCGGCTCATGCGGCTTTGTTGTTCCTAAGCCGGACAATAGCTGTTCTGACCTCGTATTGGTTAGGAGGGGGCAATCGACGTGGTTGTCTAAATTGTGATCGACTGTCTCATCGTCATTGGATATCTCAGGTACCAGTAGCGCGGAGAAATGATCTCTCCATACTCCCAACATGTTCTGCACATCTGCGATGAGATTTTCGTACCTGTCTTTACAGAAGGGCGCCCTGAACCATGTCCATTATTTGCGTTTTTGACCTTTTGGTAGAATTTTCGGGCTTCGTTCTGCCTTCTGCATGTCTCAATTTTCTTACTCTCGCGCTTTCTCTACTGCCGTTTCTTACGCCTAAAGAGACGGTTTACTTCAATGTCGTATGTGCAGCGTTGTTTTCATGATTTGCAATACGGCACTCTTCATCGTATCATGGTTTCTTGCGAAGTGGTTTTTCAAAACCAAGTACGGTTGTTGCGGTCACTGCGCTTCTGGATCGTCATCGGGAGGGGTTGGGTTCTGTGCGAATAGTTGCGAGAGTTTCCTTGAGTACGCTGTGGCTATCTCTGGTAATTGCAGCTTTCCGTCTAGTTTCGTACGACTTTCGATCTACTTAATCTTGTGCAAACCTTTGCTACTACCCCGTAGTGATCAGTATTAACCACGTGATCAATTTGGTTCTTCGTTCTTTGATAAGAGGATACCCAAGTAGCCTTGTGGATGTCTTTATGCTGGAATCTTGTACCACTATTGATCATGCTTTTTGCCACGGCAAAGTCAATCAGTCTCATACCGTTGTCGTAATTGTCAGCATATAGACGGAAATTGCCAATAGTTGGATGAAACACATTATCGCTGCCTAATTTAGCATTAATATCTCCTAGTACTATCTTAATGTCATGGCCAGGGCAGCGGTCATACGCTACCTTTAGGCGCTCATCATCTTTCCCTTCTGTTGGGGCATGCACACGAGTTGGGGATTATGCGGATTGTGGCTATACGTTCACTCACAGGATTGAACCTACATACTAGATTTCGCAGTCTTTTGCCAACTACAAATCCACAACCAAATTCATGTCTTTTCTCATGGCAACAGTACGAGTAGTATACGTCACATTTTTTTTTTCTTATGCAACCATGTTCTGTCCATCACATTACCTGCATAGCGGTAATGTCAGCCTTATAACTTTCAAGGGCATTTGCCAATTGGATACTTGGACCGAATCTATATAGAGGTTCTTACATTCCAAGTGTTGTTTATGTTTTTTTTCGTTCTTGTATATTCACTGCCATTATAAACTGTGGCGAGAAGCAAACACAGTCCACCGGGTTTTTACGTTATACCTACTGCCAGGATATTTGATTGCAGCCGCCCATTATGAATCAGACGCTGACCAGGACGCAATATGTCAAACCTGGATATTTTGGTTTATATCCGCCATTGTCCCATATGTTTGGCTCATTCGCCTTCTAAGGACAAAAGAATAAGTCATATAGCTTGATGAGTTTGAGTGACATCAGTCACCTACTAAACCTGAGACCCATCAGTGATGGCATAACTAATCCAATGTATCTAACAGAGGTTTCCGTTAAAGCCATTGCCCAGGATATACTGCGTGGAATTAGTGACCTGCTTGAACTGAACAATGAAGGAATCATTTCTGATCACTCCCAACTGAATGGCTATCAGAAACTTTCCACGTCCACGAACAGTCCCATGTCCCAGCACATTTAAACACGTTTGCTTTATTTGTTGGAGTTAGAGTCGGAGTAGGAGTCGGGGTTCAGAGTTTTAACATTGCCGTGTTTGAGCTTTTAACATTTTAGGAAAACTGATCAAATGGAATTGTAACATTTTTGAATTCTAATTCGAACAATGGAAACTCTTTTCGAGTTTGCATTATGTAGAGTAATTAATGCAAATTATATTCCAATGCAAAATAAAAAAATTCCAATACTGATGATTCTAATAGAATTTTTTTTGCCATATTTGCAAACTTTGACAAAATCCGCAACGAATCTTAATTTCCATTTTCTATAACTGTTATATATTTTTAGTTTTGACTCCCCAGCAATCATCTAGTGATTGTCAGTGCATCTAATGTTCGATCAATTGTTCACTGTGTTTTATAACAACGGCTTTAGTATAATCAAGGTAATTGACCTCTGATCAATGATTCACTGATTACGCTGTCTCTAATTCACGTGTTATGTTGAATAATATTTACTTTTTACATTCACCTCCGACGACTACACTGCATAGGATATAGGTGAATACTACAAAACAGTTACATGCCACAATTTATTATAAAAGTAAATTAGTTTCAAACAAACCAATATTAATGTCTATGATTTTAATATATGTACATAGTTATTAAAATTACAATTCAATTAAGCAGTCGTCCGCCACTTCTGACAGTTGACGTCATAATTGTTTGTTAATGGCGAGAGTTTTTTAAGCGTCATATGTTTTTAATGGGTTAAATCTAGATATTGCTAATACTTTTTAACATTCAATTAATATGTGAGTGGTAAAAATACATTGATATATGCAATTAAAAGATTAGAGGTAAATAGTATAGTTAGTTACTGTCTAACAAAGTCGTAGTAAGTTTGTAGGTCAAATTTTCATGGTGAATTTATGGGGAATTATAAAATACATATATAGTTTATCTAATTCAATTGGCATTTCAACTATTTCTTTTCATTGTTGTATTTGTTGTTGTAACAAGTGACGTCAAGACGAATTTGTCATAAAGTTATGTTGACCTCTCACCGCTGTTGATGTACTGAAAGTAGTCTGAAATTTAAAAATTTCGTATACCGATCATCTTTGGTCATCTACCGATCTTAGCCATTCTCCATGGACGTTTTGCACCAAACCTCCTTCAAATCATTTAATATGTGCGACCTGTATTTCGAACACAGTAAAATGGCAACCTGCCATTGACCTTGGGGTCAATAAACTTGATCTAGTGACAAAGTTTCTTGGCAGGGGCGAAGAAAGTCGTCTGGAATCTTGATAGATGTTGATTGGACAGGTCGTGGAACGGTCAAAACGGGTTCTGAATTTGTGGACCCGTAACAGGTTCAGCACGGATCCGCATTCATTTTTGTGCACATTGGGATCTTTGAAATATTAACAAAGACATATATACCAAGATGTTGCAAGAAGAAAATGACGATTTACAAGAGGTGGCTAAGGGTAGTTGGTGAATTTCTTTTAAAAAGTTGTCAATATATTGTCAAGTGACAAAAATAATTATTATAAAAAAAACAATTAGATCATGTTTTTGATTAAATAATATTTAAAAACAAAATGACTTCACACAGTTACACGCTATTATAAGTAATACAAGTAATATAATGTAATTGCTGTTTTTCGTTTTAGGTAGTGATGGTAACTCTGTTCATCTATATTAGTTTGTCACTGCCTACAACACCATCTACATGGATAGAGTAATTCTTTAAAGAGAGAATATTTTACTCATCTGATGCTTCCTTTCATACTCTTCGCGGTGCTTTCTGTGGGATACAGAGATGTGGAATTACAAAAACTTCTGACTTTAATTTTTCAGGCAAGCATACGTAGCATACATTTTTCATATTGTAAGCATACATTTGTGTTGTATTTATCACAATAATTCTAACGCAATTTTGTTGGTTGTTTTGAACCATTGCCTCTATCTGGTATTATTGAAGCAAGTCTTTTCGACATCCAACGTTCATATCACACCAGGCCAAATGTCATAAATTTGTTAATAGCTCATTCGCACTACAAAATATTTTCCCGATTTCGTATCAAATGTCCTAACAAAATCCGAAGTGTTGGCATTGGGATTTTTCCTAATTTGATTGAAAGTCAAGGCGCATTGACGAGGTAGTATTACTACGACAACAAGCACACCAAGCCGACAACAATAGGCATTTTGCTTTATCTGGTATTTTTCCAGTATCAAATTCAGCACAAATAATGTATTCCAGGAATAAAAGTAAACAATAAAGTACAAAAAATATGTTTGAGAAACAATAAATACCTAAGAAATCCGATAAATAAATGAGTCGGGTATTCCAGTGGTACCACCACAACGATGCGCCGTGATTGAAATGGTTGTAAACAAACGTACTATTCGTTCGTAGTGTGAGATAAAACAGCGTTGCATAAAGCAAATCAAGCAATTTTTCCTGATTCCTATACAAATAAGAAAATATACCCGATTTGTCGTCTGTCAAAACGTATGGGAAATCAAGGAAATTTTCCTGATCTCTGCTTGAAATCAACAAAAGTGCCAAAATCAAGAATATCGATGCCAGTGCGAATGTTGTGTAAGAGAAATGTTAAGTCTAGTAAAAGAATTACTGCCTTATTCATAAAAAAACAGTAATGTAGCTCTAAAGCATTCATCAGTTATTGAAAGCTTTAAGATTTGGCGAATATTTTATTTTATTAGAACCGTATTCATAATGAGTATTTTAACTAGGGAACAGATAATTGACAGACAACCCTGTTTTATATACGTGATGTAGGAACAAGATGAAAAATAACAGATTGATCGAATTATTTTTTTTTAATTTAAATGCGTCAATTAACATTAATGGAAAGAACTATTCAATAAAAGGATCAATTAATATTTGCTATATTCATAAATTTGGAAGAAGTGTCAAAAAATCATATTGAATTGGATTTCAGTTTTGGGTAGTCTAATATAAAACCTGATAATAGGTTGTAGATTCAATGTTTTGATTTTATATACATCACTATGTAAACAAAAGTTAATTTTGGTTAAAAATGTTAATAATTGGAACGAAACTATTTGGTTGCTTAGCACGATAATGTGACACTATAAACGCTGCAAATATACACAAAATAATTCCAATTGTTTATATCGCATAAATATTTAAGTACGGCACGCGTGAAATGTAAAAAATTATTTCTTTTGTGTATTAATACGGATAAAATAGCCTTAAAAAAGGATTAAACGTTCAACAATAATGGCGACGTTAGAGAACTCTTAACAGAGGAATTTTTCGATTATGAATACAATTTTTGGGTTTCACCTTCTTAAACCTTTAACAAACCCATGTCAACTTTTTATGAATAAGGCCGTTTGTCTATGTCTACATCAATTTTTTTGATATTTAGCAGAGTTGCTTTCAATTGTAGACCAGTCAAAAGACCAGTTTAAAACGACGTTAAAAATAATACTCAAAGAGGATGTACTGGTAGAGAAGAAAAAAACTGCGCAGTTTGGCAACCCTCGTGGAATAGAACCAAAAAAGTCGACGCAACTCACTCAAACGCATTTCTCTCGCGACATAACTTGATTATTTCAAACACTTTACATACATTATGTAATTTTGTTCAAAAAATACAATAAAATCATCAAAAAACTGCTCGTGTATTGAAATATTCAACGAAGAGAGTAAGAGAAAGAGCAAATAAACGAGGCGCTTCACTCGTTTTCTTTGCTGTCATTTCACTCCATGAGTAATTATTCTTCTCTATTTAAAACGTCATACTCTTTGTAATACTTCAGTTTTTACAGATTAAAATTGTATGAGTAATTTTCTGGGTTAACGTGGGCTAAAGGAGTTAACCGTCGAAATGCGCTAATTTTGCTCGGTATAAATGCCGTATTAAATAACACACAAGATTAGAAAGGGTAAACAAAACAAAACACGGATTTTTCATTTGATATGTAAATTTAAATTAGGCGGTGGAGACAGCAACGATTAAAATTGCAGGTTATCGCTAACCTACCTGAATTAAATCAAAACATTAGAGTAATCTGTCAAAATGTTGTTTGCAAATCGTTCCCTCAAGTTTACCCTATTCCACCTTCTCTCGTAAATAAAAATTTTAACATATCCTTCAGCAATTTACCGCTAATCTTCCTGCTGGTAATGTGCCATGTAAATGCCTCATAAGCCGCTGAAGACGAAGTTCACAAACCACAAAATTATCGTCAGTCAGTGTGACTTCAAATCCTACTTATGATTGTTTCAAATTGTACAATAAAATAATATAAGGGATGATTATTATTATTTTTTTATTTATTTATCGTCCTTTTTTATTGGTACTTTTTATTTCATTATTTGAGCTCAGTACCATCTATATCATCATCAACCGCTGATGAAGATCTGTAGCTAGATCTGAAATAGCTATACGGTTTGCCAGGAATCATGAGGATGCATTTGCAAAACATCTTCTTTTTTAAAAAACTATATCTCTATGAAAGATGGTCTTGAGCTTGAATAATGAAAAAAAATTTAACTTTAATAAAATTAAACATTAAGGCAAAAAACAAAAAACCTTAAGGAAAAATCAATATAATTTATTGAGTTCCATGGTAAAATAAGTAAGGTAAACTCGTTAGAACAGCTGATTTCAGCATATTTCTTGCCTAGGTGTTTCTCTTATGTCAAATTCACATGCATTTTGTTTTTGTACTTTTTTGTTTACTTTTAAAGTAGATACACACATGAAGAAAGTTTGACAGATTATGGACACCAAACAAAAACAAAATGCCTGTGTTTGTTGTAACAATTCCTACTGCGTTAACCTTACTTATTTTACCATGTTGAGTTCATTCAATGTCTATTCAAATCCAGATTAATTCAACTCACATATTTATTTGCTTTTCTCTTTTTTTTGGTTCCTAATTTTTTGGTTCTCACGGAATCTCATGAAATAGCACGCAACTCAATATCTACAATGTCAATATCTACAATTGCCAAAATAAATGACTGTCATAAAGTGACCTTACTCCGGCGACCAACTATTCCAAACAGAAAACATTTTAAATATAGTCCTTGTCGTTCTTTTGATATTACATCCTCCCATCAAGTTTCCAAAAAAAAAAATAAAACTAAACCAACAACGATATTTTGAGACAACAATGCAAACAAATAAATTGAATAAAACCGGCTAAATTAACTGGACTGGGTCAATGTGATACTGATTGATATGAAGAGTTGTTATAAACAAGGAACTGAAAAAGCTGAGAACGGAAACAACGTCCTTTACCTTTATCGCAGCTTACAGATATGTCAGAGAAACAATCACGTTTTATTGTTAACTCTAGAATTTTCCTTTCGCCAACAACCTGATGCAATCACGTTTTTTAGCAATGACCTTTATAGTGACCGGATCTTTACTAAATGACAATATCACTTGAAGCTGTATGACTGGTAGTTACAGTAAACAATAACAATAAAAATATCGTCATTAACAAAAAAACAAATCAAAGGAAATGTGTTTAAACCAATAACCTCAAGAACCGGTTTTCATAATATCGCACAGTGGGGCCGATTGGAAAAAACGGTAATAATATCACAACTTTTAAAGTATTGTTTTGATCATAATTTTACATTAAGGGTGGTATTCTATATGTCATTAATCAGTCATTTCGCGTTACTTTTGTCGTTTTGGTAGTTTATAAAACGTTACAACTGTTCGGTGACTCCCTGCGTTGAGTTACGTTATTTAATGGGTAATTTATAAAACGCAGGGCAACGTTTTTGATCACTTCAGCTGTTAAATTGAACACGCCACAGTTCTTCACGTCAGTTGAAGAATGTGGCGGCGCCGTAACGCCGGCAAGGCGCTACGATCACAACAACCACTCTGGTGATCGATACCCGATTGATTGCCTCAACTCATCTGTGGCAATTTTGCCATCCCTGACAAAAAGCAAATGTCATTGCGAAATTATTTTTACTTCGGGAACACTAATATTCTAGAACAAAATACAGTTTTCTGCAGTATACAGCAAAGTTTCACATACAAAGAAAAAAAGAAATCACGCCACCAAGAATAACGGCACCAGAGTTCCTTTCGTACTTGGCGTCCGTGTAAATTTTTGAATCAACCGACATTAACAAGCGAGCAAGCCCAGTGTCAAGTCGAGTGCAAGTTGCCCTAATTTCATCAAGTAAGTCATCTGCAATAAAGGTTTGGATAACCAAAAGTTTGTCGGAATTACCGACTCGAACAATTTGAGGTACACCGTACCCCATAATTTTAGGGAATACCATCCTCACCAAACTCTTCCAAATAAACATAAAACGAAAAGGTAAGTTGACGGAGAGGGGATTTGAAAGACGCCAGTGGAACTAATTATCAAATATTCTAGGAAAATCCACGGTAGTCGCCTGCCTTAGCACAGGCAACACCACCATCTGGCCGCAAGACCAGTCATCAGCCGCAGAAACGCCACCGATTTGGTTGCAACAACACCCGCAAGCAGCACTACCGTGGCCACCAAAGTGTTCCAGCTACAACAACAAGCGACAAATACACGCCGCAAACACACCATCAACATCGTAATTCGCTGCCCAAATTATTAAAGCCAGTTCTACCATCAATAGGCCAACACAACAAATTACAATAAAACCCACAGGTAGCAGATAGATATCAGCATTTAGTCCATCAACAACAGCGTCAGCAGAAAAGGGGTAAGTCCTTGTTTGCCTTTTTCTTTTTGACTCCGTAACCAAATCGGCGAAGGTCACCAAAAAGGTCGAATAAATCGCCCCAGAGGGGTGAAGATGGCCTAAGAATCGACCGAAATCGCTAAGCCAACATTATTAAGACCAAATTAAACTTCGTTTAAACGCCCCAGAGGGGCGAAAACAGCACCCCCAAATTGACCAAAACAAGAATATGAATATTTGAATATCAAAATATCAAATAAATCGCCGACCGATGAGCCGGGACTAATCCAATAAGGAAAAGAAAATATATATAAGGTTAAACGCACGGTATCAGTGAATTCAATGTGCCTTATTGAGCAATTGGCCTTAAAATAATGTTAGTATATACTTGAAATCGTCCGATAATATGCTGATTATTAAAATTTAAATTAAGCGATGAGATTTAAGTGATAAAGTGTTCCAAACTGTGTAATTTGCTAAAGTGTCTCGGGATCTAGTCGCGGTGTCCGAGGGACAAGTGTAGGCTAATTCGATTGTGTGTAGTGAAACCCGTAAATTCATCAAAAGTTCCCACAAGTACGGTATGCCATATACGTGACAGGTGAGAATTTTCGAAGAAGTGTTATAAATTAAGCTAAACTCCGGAATTTTCGGTCATGTTTTGTTTGGCCATCGGAAAGTACACGTAGGCCTCGAATGACGAGCCTAGAACATTGTGATTAGTTCCAAAAGACGTGGAGAAAAAGAATTTTTAACGGAAAGTCCACTTAAACTGCCATAACCAAGCACAGATTAATGCAGGTTAGATTTTGAAACGGACAAACCGACACTTAAGATTTAAATACAAAGATCCCTAGATATTTTAGGAATATTCTGAACACACTTGCCATACTAACACTAATGTACTAGCGAATAAGTGTCACCACACATTGTGGATAAATTGTTTTGATTTTTTTTATTGAATTGGGAGAATTAATTAGATTGTAAGTGCTAATGGATAGCATAATTTTAAGGCTAGCATTGGAAACGGCCAATTACGATTAAGCGCTTCGCCCTGAAGGGCTAAATCAATCTTATTTTAACTTGGAGATAAAATGTGATGAAATTTTAAAAAACCCTTACCGTGTTTATAGGCGGTCGTAAAGTAAGATTAATTTGAATTTGTTAATAAACTGAATATTATAACGTACTCAAAATTTATTCGCGTTATAAATATGGTCGGCTAAAGAGGCCGATAGGTAAAGGGTGGAGTAAGATGTAAGTTATCCAGGTAATCTTTTAATTTGGGACTCTGAGAAGCACAGAGTCATGGCGAAACAGCAGAAGTTTCAAGCGGGAGGGTCAGAGCAGACATCAACATCAGTCGGCTCAAAAGTAAAGCATGAAATCCTGCGTCACTAATTGCTTCTTCAATGCAAAACAAAACAAAACAAAACAGACATTCATTTTATTTAAATTTCCTTTTTATTATAACTTTTCTTTTACAGGTCATCTATAGTGTTATTATCCGTTTAGTTTTTTTTATCATGTGTTTCTTTTTGATGTTATGAAATTAACTTCGGGCTCCGTTTATCTAAATTTTATGTCGAAGAATCCGTTTGTGTGAACTTAAAGACTCGGTATGTTTTCTAGTGTTAAGTGGCAGGCTGTAGTTGTGTCGATGAGTGAAAGATCCCCCCCGTCCGGCGAGTTCCAAGCCCGGCATACGCAAGGCATACTGAGCAACTCACTCGATCAGCACGTAAACTCGCGAATTAAAATTTTTCAAAAAAATTGCAGACCACACTGCCACACTGACATAATGGTACTCAACGTGGGGACTCCCAAGGTTGATTTTTCAACCGACTGGAATCATAACCCAGTTGAAGACTTGCTTGTTAGTGGACCCTGACAAGAACTTACAAATTTAAAGAAAAATGTCGATCGAGGATAGGCAGATGGAAGCATTTTGCACTTCATTGCTTATAAGAAGTTGCCAATTTTTTCGAAGTTGCCAAATGCATTCGACGGATAGAGCACACACTTTTTTTTTTAAATAATTCAAAATTACATTGCTTACGCACTGAAATTCTTATTTACAATAATATAATTAGAAATGGAACGTTCCAATAAATAATGCGTTGCAAAACTGTTATAATTATATTTAAAAATTATAGACATCAGTTGATGTTGACAATAATAAACAAAAGAACCAATACATTACAATCAATACATACCGCCAAATGGCACGTGTTTTTAAAAAGACAACTAATTTAATATAGATGGGGAAATTTATTGGACATTGAACCCCAAAATACAATAGGTTTTTTACACATTTTATGTGAATATTGTTGGTATTTTCAGTATTATAAATAATAGCAATCTTAAAATCTGTTGATCTACTGAAATAGAGCTAAATTTTTTAATCTTTTTCTTTCTGAGCATTTCACTCAAGATAACTTTTTCTGATCTATAATTGTTTATTTTAGTTTGGTTACTCTATAAACCGCATATGTCAGTGACAGCTTTCGTAAACAAACGCGAGCGCGAAGTGATATATAAACTACCATTTTTTGACTTTGGCGTTCGCGTTGGCTTCTGCGTTTACTTTCACTTTCGGGACTTTTAGAATACGACCCTAAATTTATTTGCCAAAGCCTTGTCTTTGTTCTTTCGGGAAAAAATATTGTAGATTTTACAGGTTGACAAAAAAGCCAACATTGGGAAGTCGTTATTTCCAAAAAAAAAAAAAAAAAAAAATTTTCAGAAATATTTTTTCCCTCAAATGGCAGAGTTATTAGCAAAAAACTGAAAAAGGCCAATGAAAAAATTTAAATTTTAATCTTTAACAGAGAATATCTTCATATACTCCACAACACTTAGTGTATTTTTTCATTTGTCGTGCATAGTAGATTCTCAAAAGTAAACATTTTTTTAATCAGGCGATAAGTGTAGTAGTACCAGGCTTTGAACGTTTCAACAGCACCAAAGTGGTGAACTTTGACAATCTGTAGCATCAACAGTGTTAACACAGGATGCCTCTGAATTCAATTGTTTGAAAGCCAGACTAATCCCCTATCCAAAAAGGATCAAAATTATCCTCTATTCAAAAACGATCATTCAAAAATGGTCAAAACAATACTTTAAAAGATGTGATATTATTACCATGCTTTTTTTCAATCGGCCCCACTGTGCATCGAATAAAAACGTTTTTGATATACGACACCACCTACAGAGGTAGTGAATGTAAAGGTATGGGCAGGAGTACGATAACCGAGGCTCCTTTATCCAATATTTTTTTTATGTAGAACACCTGAAACTAAACCGAAAAATTAAATAAAAATTATTGATAGATCAGTTAATTATCGGGAAATCGGGTTTGAAGTTTTGAAAAATCGATAATTTTTTACCATTTTACTCGACACAATACCGGTTTTGTGGTTTAACCAATGTACTTTTGGTTTAATAATGCTTTCGATGTGACCGGCCTTTGGCACATACGCCAACCAGTTCCATCTTTTGCCTTATCTCTCCAGTTGGCAATACCAAGTGTACACGGATTCGTCAACCTGATCCCTCCAGCGGAGTTTAGGTCTTCCTATTTTTCGTCTTCCTTCGAGTTCGGTTTCGAAAACCCTTCGTGCTGGTTCGTCTTCATCCGTTCTACTGACATGGCCTAGCCAGCGCAATCGTGTTAATTTTATCCGCTTAACTATGTCAATGTCGGGATATACATTGCTCATAGTTCATGAGTCGCCGAGATTCGCCGTTGTGCACTATGGGGCCATACATATTTCGGAGTATTTTTCTCTCGAAGAATCCTACCGATGTTTCAGGTCATCCTCCAAAGGCGTACGAGCTTTGCAGGAATACCAAGCACATTGCTACGTAAAGTTTCTCCCGTACCGGGCTATCGAAGGCCGCCTTATAATCGACAAATAGGTGATAGGTGTCGATTTGTTTTTCATGGGTCTTCTCCAGGATTTGGCGTAGCGTGAAAATCTGGTCAGATGTCGATTTTCCAGGCCTAAAGACACACTGATATGTACCAAAGGCTTTTCCAAGGTAGTTGGCATAGAAACCGGGTCACCTTTATAAAATATGGGACATAGTACACTGAGACTCCAATCGCCGGGCATGCATTCATATAACCAAATATTGCTAATGAGCTGATGCATGCACCTTATCAGCTCATCGCCGCCAGCCTTAAAGACCTACGTCAGTAATCCATCGGCTCATACGGCTTTGTTGTTCTTAAGCCGGGCAATAGCTGTTCTGATCTCGTCTTGGTTAGGAGGGGGCAATCGACGTCGTTGTCCAAATTTTGATCGATTGTCCCGTCATTGGATATCTCAGGTACCAGAAGCGCGGAGAAATTATGTCTCCATACTCCCAACATGCTCTGCACATCTGCGATGAGATTTCCGTCCCTGTCTTTACAGAAGGGGGCCCTGAACCATGTCCTTTAGTTCCGTTTTTGACCGTTTGGTAGAATTTTCGGGCTTCGTTCTTCCTTCTACATGTCTCAATTTTCTCACTATCGGGCTTTCTGCACAGCCGTTTCTTACGCCTAAGGAGACCGTTTACCTCCTTTCTTTTCTCCCTGTACCGCTCAGTTGCAGCTCGCGTTGCAATTGACTGAAGCATTGTCATACCTGCAGCTTTCTTTTCAACATTTGAAATGCGACACTCTTCAGCGTACTATGGTTTCGGTTTTTCAAAACCAAGTACGGTTGTTGCGGTAGTTTTCATAGAGTCGGAAATGGGTTCCCACTGCGCTTCTGGATCGTCATCGGGAGGGGGTGGGTGCTGTGCCAAAAGTTGCGAGAGCTTCCTTGAGTAGGCTGTGGCTACCTCTGGTAATTGCAGCTTTCCGATGTCTATATTTCTTTGCGTCTAGTTTCGTACGATTTTCGCTCTACTTAATCTTGTGCGAACCTTTGCTGCTACCACGTAGTGATCCGAATTGATGTTAGCTCCTCTCATCACTCGTACGGCCATTTCACTGGATGAATGCCTTCCATCAATTACCACGTGATTAATTTGGTTCTTCGTTCTTTAATCAGGGGATTCCCAGTAGCCTTGTGGATGTCTTTATGCTGGAATCTTGTACCACTATAGACCATGTTTTTTTTGCCGCTGCAAAGTCAATCAGTTACATGACGTTGTCGTAACTCAGCATATAGACTGAAATTGCCAAAAGTTGGATGAAACACATTCTCCCTCCCTACTTTGGCATTAAAATCTCCTAGTACAATCTTAATGATCGCATAACCAATCAGGCTGCTCATTTCTTTCGCCTTCTGACTCTAGCTAGCTTACGGAGGTTTCCGATACAGCCATAGCCCAGGACATACTGCGCGGGAGTAGTGAGCTGCTTGGACAACCTAATGAAGGAATAATTTCTGGACACTTCCAATCGAATGGCTATCAGAAACTTTACACCTCCACGGATAGTCCCATTTCTCAGGGCAGACGGATAATTCATGATGACTTAAACTTGTTTCCGTACAAAGTCCATAATTCAAGCTAGTTAAACCCTCTGGATTTTCATATTCACCTGTAATTCTGTCAAAAAATTATTGAAATGGCCGATGAAGACAACAACTTGTAAAATTGCTTATTTATGTCTGATGTGGCCCATTTTGATATAAACGCCAATGTAAACATGCAAATAAAACTAATCCATGAGGCGGAACTGCACGCGCCCACAATGAGTCATTGTGGGGCAATACTTGTTTGAAGAGATCGGTGTAACAATAACTGTCAATGGGGACCGTTATTTAAAGATCTTAAAGTAGTTTTTTTACTCAAAACTTCGCCGAAGACGTATCCGTTTCCACAGCATTTGGTGCCAACATGATGGAGCAACTGCATCCGGATATGGCGAACCTCCAACGTCAAGGGGTTATGTCAGGCAAGACGTGTACAAAACGAAACCAAGGAATTTGACCGAATTGAAGCAGTCCATTAAAACAACAATTAAGGCGCTCCCGACTTCAACCCTTCAGGCCGCAATGAATAATTTTCTGATCAGGTGTCGCATATGCGTGGAGGTCATTTACGGTCTATCATCTTCAAAACCAATTAGTTATGTATATAAAATAATAAATAAAAAAGAGAAATTAAATACATTGATTAAAAAAAGTTATTTGAATTTCTTATTATAGGACAATTAATAATCAGGTCGATTCCTATAGCCACCTTCACCATCAATACGCGCATCATTCACTTATTGCTATTCTATAATACGTTGGTGATGTGATTGCTAGAAAACATATGGTTTTAATGATGTGTAAACATAAACACGTGTTTTCTTTCACATCATAAGTATTCTAAAATACTCGTGTCACTAATTTATACTATGTCATTTTCGTTCGACGCCAATATCCACGCGTTTTCCGTTAATCTTAATCGCGTGGCATGCAGGTTAGAAGCATCAAAAATTCATTTAATTATTTAATAGGTCGTAAGCATCCCAGCCGTGTTTCCGATTTGATTTTGTCTTCTAATTCCGAGATAATATATTTGAAGGCCCTATAATTTTTTTTATTCTATCATTAATTTACAAACATTTTTTTCAAATATAACTGATGTCATTCATTGAAAATATTTCCATCGTGTTGTTTCTTAAGTTGTTAAGGACACTTCGTAGATTTCCCCAGTTATCAGTAACATAAAACGCAATGGAATCCGTTTTAATTTAAAATATGCGTTTTTGTTTAAAATTTTTTGTTAATGACGAATAATTTACCCAATCAGCTGATTACACATACAGCTGATTTAATTAGTGATGCCAAAAATTTTACAATTTTTATCGATAAGTCGTTGAAACGTTGACAGTGGAAACGTTGCCTTCGTCGAAGTGAAGTGAATATTTATTTTGTATTAATTTATTGTATACAGGGTTTATTTTGTTTTTTGTAAATTAATTTTTTTACATTAACCATTCCTATAGGGGGTGTTAAAGTGAGTAGATATTACTTATAGGCTTCCATTAATTTTTCAAATAATCAATATAACTCGGATTTGGATGCGTCAGTTGCCAAAACCATTGATTCCATCAAAAAAAAACCTGTAGGACCTGAACTTTCCGATGTGTTTTAAAATTCCACGTTCATTATAAAGTCAAACTAATATTATTTTACTACAGCTGTATCTATTATATTGATAAATTCAAAATGTACATTACTTTAACCGACAGACAATAACATACTAACATTATTGGAAGTGGTAGTTAATCAGTTTGTCTTCTGAAAAACTCATTTATTAAAGCCAAATAATACAATGTGTGCCTGTTAGAGCCCTGCAACGGCACACATTTTCGCATAAACGAAAACATTCGTATGTAATATACACACATTACTTCACTTCAGTTGTGAGTGCGAAAAGAGGTACACCCCCGTACCGACGCTTTGCAGTATGAATAGGTACGAGAAGATAACAACGAAAGTACACTGACGTATTCGTATTCGTAAGCGCCGGGTAAACCGAAGTAAAAGTTGCCGTTAACTTGTGTACATGAAGCGAATATACGAGTAATATTCGGTTATTATCGAGGTGAATATGGAGAAACGTCATATTTAGAAATTGGTGTGTTAAGATAGATCATAAGTAAAATAATTAAAATTAAATACTTTTTGTAGATTTATATTATTTTGTATGGTTCTGAAAATATGTTGTTCAGTTTTATATTTGATTTAAAGGTGGCTTTTTACTGTTTAATTTAACAAATATAGTTTTCCATAAACAAACGATTTAACTTACCATTCTATTAACAGTGATTGAAAAAATATGAGTAAATTTGTACCGGTATGCTGTGCTTCTCTTTGTTATTCGTTTTGTTGTTTACATTTCTTCGTTCGCAAGGTGCCGGTACAGCATGTACAGCAGTAAAATAACAAACAGAAAATCTTCATGTATGGCTCTAGTGCCTGTAACTTTTCACATAAGAATTACTGAACGACCCTCGTAGTATTTACGTTTTATTGATGCAACAACTTCAATGTGGAATTCATACGATTTTAATTTATTGTAACATGTATTAGTTATAATCGACATTATTAAAATTACTTGGCATCATGGCAAATTCCCAAAGGAAATGAAGTGGAAAATATTTGAAATTTTTATAATTAGTTTAATCATATTTTTATTACTTAATTCTCCATATTATTAGTAGAGTATGGACGCATTTTATTGCACGTCTATCTGTTATATCGGAATTTATAGGGGTAATATCGGAATTTTTTGTAATATAAAACAAGAAACAAAATGCCGTCAGCTGTAAATATACTCGATAACTGAAAATTATATCACTAAGCCACACTTATGGTATTCGCATGGTATCTTAAGGTCATTTGTCATATTTGAAGAAAATTATTTCATTATATTATAGTATAGTATTAAAGACATCCATTGGTTAAAGAATCCAATGAAGGTAACAAATTTATAATTTTTGCGATTGGACGCAGCGTTTCCGAGTTGTAACCATTTTTTTATTTAAGCGATAGTCTTATTTTGACATTTTAAAAAAAATCTTCCATACAAATTGGATCACTTTATGAAAAACACTTAGAAACCAACAAAAATTGGTAATTTTTGCGATTGGTTTCAGAGTTGTAGCCATTTTTATTTTTGGCGATTTTGTGTAAAAAATTTCATACGAATTGGACGCTCCGTTTCCGAGATATACCAATAAGGGCGTTTTAGCAATTTTGTTTACCAAATTAGGTTTAGCAATTTTGTTAAAAAAAGTGACGCCGAATTAAAGATCCATTGGTAACAGCCTCTCACGGAATTAAACAATTTATTATATATGTATTTGCGATTGGACGCACCTTTTCCCAGTTATAGCAATTTTTCATTTTAGCTGTTTCTTATTTTCGCAAAAACTTTTAGAATTCTGTAAAAATTAGTTAATTTTTCGATTGGACTCTCTGTTTCCGATATATATAAATATTTCCCAATTTTTTCATATTTACGATCAAAAATGGGGATGGGTTACCCTGGGTAAACCATTACCCACGACGATGGGCCGCTTACCCATTCCCCATTTGCTAGGTAATTCCCCATTATCGTGAGTAATTACCCATTATTTCGCCTATTACTCTATGGGTAATGGGTAATCGTGGTGGGTAATTCCCCATTGTCGTGGATAACCACCCATTATTTTCCCCATACCCTGTAGGTAATGAACGTTTACCCCACGATGAACGGTGATCTGCTGCTACCATGTATTTGATGGCACTGGCTACAAACGTGTTGCCGTATCGCATTATTTAACCAATTACAACAAATGTTGCCACATTTCGTAGTATTAAGTGTGGATCGTTTTATTTGGAAAATCGTAAGAGGCGATATCTTAATGAAATAAAAAAACAGCCTTATTATTAGCCAGTGTCAACAAATACATGGTAGCAGCAGATGTTGTTGTAGTTGCAAGCAGCAACAACAGACTTTTTATTTTCGATCATTCGTTTCAGTTGTCAAACTCGACACATATATATACCAACAATACAAGAATACAAAAAAGTATAAATGCAAAATAAATATAATTTTAACAAGTGAAACAAAAAATTATGTGGAAAAATGACATCACCTGTTTAAACCTGATAGATAATTCTACCACGATCAATATGTACTCGTATAACATTTACCGCGCGTTCTTGTGAACAATTTAATTCCAATTTTGTTTTCAATCGGAAATATAAATCTATCCTTCAAATTCAGAGACATAAAAGTATACGTAGTCTTCCATTAAATAAAATAATTGTAATGAACTTAAAATGTGTAAGCCATTTTGCAAATTTCTCCTTGATAACATTTTCATTCGCAAGAAATGATAACAAAATTTATCTAAGATAACTTTTTGTTGCCATTTCTTGAAACTGAACATGTGGCAACATTGTCATTGCTCAAGTCGGAATTTATGTAATACGGCATTTACACCAAACAAGATTAAACCATTTTTGGGATTATTAACGTTTTTTTTCTTATGGATTATGACAATTATAATCCAGAAAAAGCGATAATCTTGATAGGTGTAACTGCAGCTTAAGTGGGAAATTGAAATGCCAAATTATGCTGTAAATAACATTACCGGCTTAAAAAACACACTTAATATGTTTTACAGGCATTAACAATAGCCTGCAGTTTCTTCGTGCTCTACATTCATCAGTGATGATTTTTAATTATACGGCCTTTTTATTGGAACTTTTTTATTTTATTATTCAAGTTCAAGACCATTCTATATCTCTACAAAAAGAGATATAGTTTTTAAAAAAAGAAGAAAAAATCTCTGGAGATGGAAAGCAAAGGAGATGGTTTGCAAACAAAATGTTTTCTTGTGTGTTTTGCTTGCGATATTTTTTTGCATAGTAAAAATTCTCAATTCTGTGACTTCTCGTTTGCATTTAGTTTGATGTATTTTTCAAAATCAGCATTCCAAACAACCAGTGATGAAGATCTGTAGCTAGATCTGAAATAGCTATACGGTTTGCCAGAAATCATGAGGATGCATTTGCAAAACTTCTTCGTTTTTAAAAAGTAGAGTGGTTTTGAGCTTGAATAATGAAATAAAAATGTACCAATAAAAAGGCCGAATAATTAAAAATCATACATACCTATTAGCAATACATGGTTGAAGAGAAATACTTGCCTCTATTTAGTCTTCATTGACGGCAATAGCAGGTGTATCGTCAGCAACATTTTCAATTTCAACACCGTCTGTTAGAGGGACTTCTGAGGTGATAATTAAATAAAATGTTGGGCCCAAAACCATGGTACAAATACAAAATAATAGAAAATCAGCTGATAAAAATGTCACTCATAGTACATGCATAATTGTGAACATAGATGATGAAATCAAAAAAAAAAACAGAACTCACACAAACAACATTGGGATTTACTGGGTACGATGAAATGTACACAAAGGAAATCAGCTGAGCTACTACCTTGTATTTCTACTATACTCAAAACGCGCTTGACATCGTAATATGATTTCTATAACAAGCATTTTCATTAATTTGAGTAGTAAGCCATTATGCCAACCTTTATAAAAATGCTTGTGAGATATCGAGAAATGCTGCAGTGCAGTACTGTCCTTTTTCAAAACCATGTTTTTTCCTAATCCCGAATTAACGGTGAGGAAACAGACTTTCCATATCCATAACGTGCATAGGTCTGTTCAGAAAGAGAGACGCCAGGACTTTACCGAGAATTGGTAGTAAACTGATTGGGCGGTATGAGGCTACATGTTCGGGAGATTTCCCGGTTGCGAATTAAGCATGAAACACATGGACGACGACAGGCTACCGACCACAACCTGTCAAAAATAAAATACATGTGTTTATATGTAAGTGAATATTTTTACGACGGCAAGGCGACACGACTGCAGGTTGTTGTCTATGCTACTTATGTAGCTGTAGTTGAATTAAACTAATTTCTATTTTTGTGGGCTACAATCAACAGGTTAGAGCTGTCAATGCCTGAAGTGGCACCACTGACATAATAATCAGCTGTTTATTGTTGAACAACTTTCACAATTGGTTGTTTGTTTTTGTTATAATTTTTCTTTTTGTTTGTTTATTGAAGTAGATAAGTATTTATTGTTATATTTATTATTAATATTTGTTTGTTATTGTTTTGCATTTCAAATTTATTAGTTTAAAATAGACATTGACGAGCAGCTTATTGAGGAAGTGCGAAGCCGCGAAATTCTTTATGACCACAAGCGGTTTATAAAAACATAAAGAAAATGGAGGACGAGTGGAGAGAAATAGCTGCTGCTATTCATCTATGGCTTTTCTATTGGAAAATCGTTCCATTTTGATTTTTAGAAGAGCCAGCAATAAATTAAAGTTTGCTACGGACATCCGAAATGCTTTAAAAAAGTGTTCCTCGTCCTTCTGTTTTAGCTGCTTAATGCACGTTCTGTGGAGTTAGATGCACCAGACGAACCCACCATCTTCGATTATTGCTCGTCTGCAATTCACTTCATACTTCATACACTGTTTTTACAATTTTTGTTACGTTTGTGATAATATTTATTAAATATTCTCCAGATTTTCTTTTCTTTTAACACAATAACACAAACGTCAAAATTACAGGTCAGCTGTTTACTTTGCAGTTGTCGTCTTGAAAATAATTCAGTAGCTGCCACACGCCTATATTTGCAGTCAGCGGTATTTGTTGTGTTTCATGCTTTATTGTGATTTACGAAACTTTCCATTAAGGTGGAACAAAGCAACGAGAGAGACTTGCGTTACAAATATATGTTAAGAGAGAGACCTTCATATGGAAGTTATTTTAGGTATTGGCAGCAACAATATCATAACCTGGATCTTCATTGGGTTTAAGTTTACGTATGATATTTTTCACTTCCGATTTTGAGAATTTTCTTATGGGCAAATCAAGTTTGATTCAGGGTTTGATTCAGGAACACAGATATTTGAGATTGGATATCAGCATTGTTGGGCTCAAATACATTTGAAGTAAATACCTCTTCCAAGTGTTCTGACAATCCAGCAGACTTTTCAGACTTTATATAATTTTCAAATTCTTTATATTAACTTCACCTGTCTGTATGCATGCCGAGGAAACTTTGGATTGATTTTTAACCCTTTTCCCGTGATCCAATCAAGTTGAAACTTCGCAGGCAAACTAATGGCGACAACAAAAATTAACTATCAAAATGTGGGCGGGATTAGACAAAGGGGCGTGGTACCTCCCATAAAAATCATAAATTAAAATCCATTATTTCTGCTCCTGTTAACGGTATTTGAACAAAATTGGGTATTCTAAGATATGCTGCTAATATGGGCGGGATTGGACAAAGGGGCGCGGTCATATATAAAGAATTTATAGTCAAAAACTATGCTTTTTACGGGTTGATTTTTTTTAATAGTGTGATTCATTTTCTCATTTTTTTGATTTTACCCATCTTTTCAAAAGTGAATAATTTGTTGCTTTCGAGGGTTCGAGGTTTAATATATCAGATCCATAATGTGTGATATCTTCCTCTTGTAATATATCTGTGAGTTCAGAAGTAAGTGCGTTATGAGTGGATTTGTCCGAGGGATATCGTTGTCCGAGTAACGAGGGACTTTGTTCTGAAGTAGAGTTCAACGCAGCTTGTTGAATGCAGAGATTTAAATATACTATTGCATTTGAACTATCATCTCCAGTTTTGAGAGGAACTTTCAGGTTAACTGAGGCACTGGCGTGTTCTTTATATCATTGGCAATTTGTTTTTCTAGTATGAAGCTTACATTGAGATTCTATGAGATTTAGTGTATAATCTACTGTCAATAAACCGGCAGTTACATCTACCAAGACTATCGCATTTTTGGGATTATCGACGTTTTTTTCTTATGGAGTTTGACATTTATAATCCCGAAAAAGCGATAATCTTGGTAGGTGTAACTGCAGTGTAAGAAAGGTGAATGAACTGAAGACAAATCAGACAGTGTGCAACACTTGTGAAATAATTTTTCGACATGTTTTTCGATACACAGATATCATTGAGAACGGGTTTTTTGTTAATATCAGTTGGTCAATATGTGGAAGAATTTGAGGAAATATTGTTAAGAGAGAGATGGTTAATTGATAAGAGTAGTTGCCGTCCCTTAAGAGTTATAAGACGAGAGCTCCATGCTGTATGTTTATCATTATAATTGCCACATGCTAAGAATTTGTGCCCTAGAGATAAGAAAACCGTGTCATACTCTTCTTTCTTTATGATGTGTCTCGCGGTACACACCTGTCTTCAATAACTACTTTTGTGACCAGCATTTTTTTGGCGCAAAAGTGCTGGCATTCTTGAGGTTTAACATTATTTTTTTATGAGAATAGCCGAACCACCATGAGATGTGCCATCAGGGTGCATGACTTGATACAATTTATAGTTGGGAATACCAAAGTCGATCTTGGTCGTGAAATGAGTTTCAGATATTAGGAGAATATTAATTTGATTTACAATCTACTGGCATTCCAGAAAGCTATAGTTAGGCACATATTAATTTGAATTGTGGTCAAACTTGGACATGATGTTCATTTACTCCATTAAACCCCTGAGGTCATTAAGTATTTCTAAGGTTACAATTGGTTTTGAATTGATCATGGTTTATTGGAGAATGTAGCTTTTGGGCACGTTTTGACATTGGCATTGGCAATGTGATTTGACACTGTGACAGTTTACATATGGATTTGATTGCACTGGGTCTTTGATTGTGCCGCCATGAATGTTATCTTGTGCAAATGCATTATTGTCGGATCTTCGAATAGGGGGGTGCTGGGTCTGAAGAATTTGTTTGCATACAGAACAGCCTTTATAATTGGCTGGGTGATTTTCATTATAGAGGACACATTTGACTTGGGTTTTCCAATTTTTTCGCTCACAGTTTCGTGATAAATTATTTTCTGATAGATTCATTAGATTTCATTATACATAGATTTGATTCATTTATACATATATTTGTCAACTCGCTCATCGGATTAATGTTTGAAGGGAATCGAACTTATGGAAGTTGCAAGTTTGAAGATCAGGAGAAGAATTCTGTCGCTGAGGTTTGATAAACACAGCTGAAATTGTTACTGTGAATGTTTAAAATATGTAAATATATGAACATCGTGAATGCACAAAACTAAAAATGGGGGAGTTTGTCCAATGTTGCTGACAGAAGATCATTTCCTCATTGAAAAAGCGTAAAGTGAAACGTCAGATGAGACGGATAACAAATGTATGTATATATAAATTAATGTATGATGCTGACAACAAACTTCTAAATTTATATAAATACGTTAAGGTATACAATTTCCAATTCTTGGTAGAGCTACCGATTATTTTGACCAGCATACAATTTCTGAGCGGTAATTTGGAGAAGTTTTATGTGGTTTTAAGAATAACTTCCGTTTAAAGCCCATCTTTTAACCTGAACATTTACAATGTTGAAAATGCTTCCAATCTGATAGAACGGTTGTCTGTTATTTAATATTCTAGCAAGTATTGGTAATTATTTTGTTATTTTTTCCCACGTTTATAAGAACTTTAATGTTTCAATTACCTTTTTTTTGTCATATATATTAATACTAAAGCCATAAAAACCAATAATTTTGTTATCCGTTTTCAATTATAAATATAAGAAAATATGAAAAATTAGTTATTTCAATCGGATTATACACCCAGCGAAATAATTATAAAGGCAGTATATTTTTTCTCGGTACTCTCAATGCACTGGGTTTATGGTGTAGAATTTTAATGCATATATGTGTCATTAGGTATATAATGTCAGAGAATGTAACCGTTCGATCTCTTTTACAAGTTAAATGAAAAGTGACGTTGTTTTTTCTGTTTCTGGTGCGATATATATATAAAGGCAACATGGAAAAGAACCCGAATTCGAACAGTAGGAAATAGGAATTTAAACAGAAGTGAGTTTTCTTTGGTTGTTATTTTGTTGTTTTAAAATTAACGTAGGTCAAATTAAAAAAAAATAATTTATATGGAATACCTGGTGGAAAGTACCTGAGTAAAGAAGAAAAGGTAAAAATTGAAGATTATCATGATGAAGGGCTGTCCAATCGGGAAATTTAGAGGTGATTGAAAAGATCTAACTGTGTCATTGACAATTTTATAAAATAGGGTGTCCAAGATGGAAATACAAAACGACCTGGAAGGACACCACTGATCAGTGGCAGCATCAAAAGAGAGATCAAAAGGGTTTCTGGTAAAGAAAACTTCGGCGATAAGGAATTTTTTGCTGAATTGAGCTTGGGATAAGGGTTGCGTCGTGTTCAGCAAATAATGAAACGCGACTTAAAACTGTCATATGGGTAAAAGTATGCAGAACTTGGTCTCGTGCCAAGACACGAATTAGACAGATTTAAATTCGCTGAAATATACATATTTTTGAATGAGGGATAATATTTTCCGATGGAAAACATTTAATTTAGATGGACCTGATGGCTCGGACAAATATTGACGTTCCAGGATTTTTTCCAAAATTATGCGTCAGCGGCGAAATTTTGGGCTGGCTCCCTTATTGTTTGGGCGGGTATGAGTTATAGAGGCACCACGCCAATATGTTTCGTTTCCATAAAACTGGATTCCGAGTACTATATTCGACTATTGGATGTCGTCTTAGTTAATTCAGAAGAGGAAATTTGTGTCCCAGAATTTATCATCCCGCAGGACAACGCAACAGTACATCGTAATAAGAAAACTCCAAAGTTTCTGGAGTCCAGAAATAATACAAACTCTCGACTGGCATGTACTTTGTTCTGATCTCTATCCGACAGAGAATCTCTGGTATATTTTACCTACCCAAGTTTACCACCCAGGACGCCAGTTGAAGACTATCAAGGGTCGAAGAGTAGCAATGCCAGAAAATGGAAGAAAACTGATCCTGCGCATATTCATTCGTTGATAAACTCAATGACAAGATACTTGGTAGAAGTTATCAGCGATAATGGAGATCAAATATCTTACGAAAATTTTTAGAATATTCAAATATACCTTTTGCCTTTATAAATATGTCGCACTAGTAATTAGTAATTATTACTAATTACTAGTGCGACATATGTATTTATATTTTATGTCGCACTAGTAATTATTTTTGTTGATTGACCTTGAAGAAGTCATTCTCAATGTATTTTTGCTGAAAAGTATTTAATTTTGAAAGGACTAATTCAATATAAAATAAAAATTTGGAAATTCCTCACAACATTTGGAAAAAACAAAAAATGGTGTTGTCTTTATATTTATTTCTTGGGGTGTAGTTACTTAGCACAAATACCTTTATCCACGAAAATTTAAAGGCCAATTCGAACGACTAAAACACGTGGTACGAGCAAGCTATTTATTTTTATTTAACGCACTCACTTGCATGAGTAAACGAACAAAGTGTCAAATTATAATGAAGTCCAAATTCAAATAACTTGCATACTCCGGCTATTAAATCTCCCAGAAAATTTTAATGACATGGCCCGGACAAAGGTTATATATCTAAATAAATACATTTGATCTTTCTGACGTAGCTCAAATAAGCTTATTATAATGGAAGTTTTATTTAAACTTGAAGTGAACTTCAACAATGCTAACAGAAATTCAAAACTAATTATAAAGCTTATGTATACAAATATTTCAATGGATACCGAAAATTACAATTGGCATTTTTAAAGACATTAAAGATATAGCAACAATTATTTTAGAAACGTAAAATACCTCAATTGAAATGTAATTATTCGATATTAATTGTAAAAGTTTTTAATTGAAATTCGAATAACAGAGTGAGATTCAAAAACACTCCAATTTATTTTGAAATGCAACAGATATCATTTAAAATTCAATAGACATGAGTTAAAATTCCATGGACATAATGTTAGATTACAAATTTTTATTTGAAATTCAACACTCAGTAAAATAAATTTAAAATATCCAATCTTAAATACATTAATTGAAATTCTATACATGCCAGTTGAAATTTAAAACACTCGAATTGAAATGAAAATCACACCGAATGATATTTTAAAAACCTCAAATAAAATCCAAACAACATCAATGGAAATTCAAAGGATATAAGAAGAATTTCAATTAAATTAATAGAGTTGAAGTCTTTAGCTAATAATTTAATATATTTGGAATATCACTTAATTAATATCCATTGGAATTCAATTGATGTCTTTCAAAATAAAGTCTTTCGAATCTCAATCGATTTTATTTGAATTTCAATTAAAATCTGTTAAACCGCAATCGAAGTCTTGAATTTTAATTTACGAGAAGTTCGTACTACAAGCTTTCCAAGGTCTGAAGCATTTTTCTAACTGACAAATGTTTGGGTTTTTCGTTGGAATAAAAGATAATTCAGGAAAGCACACTAGTTTCGAACTCCGTGACAAATTCATCATCAGATGCCTACACACTGTGTCTGAATTGGTGTCATTGGATAGATCATCAATCGCATGAATGTATATCAATTTTATATACAATTTGCATATGTGAATTGGTATCAATCGAAAATCCATCAGTGCCAACTCAACCTGAAAGTCATTTATTCCACCAATGACAGAAGACGTTGTAATTATTGCATTCAGCTCCATCTAGAAAATATCCCATTGAACAATAAATTTCCCACGGCATGTGCGATATCTAGTTAATTTCTTTATCTATGGTATACTTACATGTATAGATTGAGAAATGAAGCGATTAAAACAAAAACAAAATGCCAACAACAACGTCTACTGCTACTACTTGGTTATTTTACTATGCTCAAGAATGACAAGTGTGTGGTTCGCTTAACACGTTGCTTTCCGACTTTTAGGAGCGGTTATTTAATAACCGTGATTGAAAAATCACTGGTAACTTCAGTGACCGAATGCAAGTAGTCTTTACCTTCAATGTCGTTCTATCACTGTTGTCGTTCTTTCAGCGTTGTAGTTCTCGTATTGCTGCAGTTCTTTCACTGTTGTCGTTCCTTCACTGCTATCGTTCTTACGCTGTTTTCGTTTTTCTATATTCTCTTGCAATGTTTCGTTTCAATGTTTTCGTTTTTTTATTGTTGTCGTACAAGATGTATTTGAAATGAGGAAGCACTTTAACAATAACGACAACAAGCTAAATATAAATGAAATGGCTGTCGGTGGCAGAGTAACAAGCCGAGCGAAGTTGAGCCGACGAGCCGCCGCCGCCGGTAGTTTTTTTATACTTCAAGCCGCCGCCGATTTGATCGGCTAAAATCGGCTTAAAATATGAGCCGATTAACTCGTAGCCGCCGATTTTTTCGTTAGATGTACTTAAAAGCGTTAATGTAACCAGTAAAGAACACCGGTAGCGAGATACTTGGTAGTTGTACTCATTATGATGATTTGTACAAGACTGTCTAACATGACGCCTAGTTCCGGCATAAAACGAGAATGACAGACATATAAAAGTAGTGACAATGGCACAAACATCGATTGATTATTTTTTCAACAAACCTAAAGAAGGTGACTCTGACTGACGAACAACACGAAGAATTCGGGAACGAACAAAACCTGGCGTTTTATCAGAAATTGGTAAAACAGAAAGAATATGCGAAAGAACATGCAAAAATTTGTCCATGTTACTGGGCCGGCTCCGAATGCTGGAATCATTTTTAACCTTTCATCATTGGAGGCAGAACCATTTTAAAGGGTTATAGATTTTATTTTCACTGCTTCGAAGAAAATATTCTTCTTAAAGCGTAAGTTTGAGTTATCTTTTTTATTTTTAAATGATATTTTAAAATGTTAGTACAAATGCAGTGAGATGACGTACGTCTCTGAGACGTATAAGAAATAAGCATTTATTTAGTTCTATGATTTTTAAGGGGAATACTGTTCGTCGGTTTTGCAGTTTAAAAATTGAGGGGTTTTCTTTAGATAGCAATTTTTATAGATAGAGCAAGAATTAATATTATTAATTTGAAACGAATTTTATTTTAAAACATTTTGGAACCTTTACTAATTAGTCCTCAAACTAGCATATGTCTTTAAGACGTATGGTTATCTCTTATTTATAAAAAAATAAGGATATCTTTTTAGGGTTAACCACATAGTTTCCGAGATACAGTCGTTCCAATTTTCAATATAATATATATATATATATCTTCGTGGTTTATTATCGGATAGGGTTGTCATTGGGAAGATTATGTAAACCCCTCTGAACCAACGTCTAATTATTCCGATTTCATTCAGCCACTGTGGGACGGTTTCAAGTTTTGGTCCAAACATTTTGGGAGAATACTCATGGCAAAATATGAACCACGGTACAATATGTCTCATGAACCCTGGAAACACCAAAGGTACACAAGTTCAAAAAACCATATTTTGAAAAATTATTTCGATAAATTCGCGCGATGTTTTTAAAATAATTTTTCAAAATGGGTGATTTCGCCGTTCTCTAATTTTATGTGTTTTTAACTCCCGTCCCAACGGCTGCAGTTTTCCCAATAGTTTTGGAATATAAAATATATCATCATTATTCTGGGGTGTGAAAGGTTCAAGAGACAAATAATACCGCAAATTCAAGCTTGAAGTCTTACCTTGAGAATATCTTATAAAACTATACACCTCAAATGGATTATATTTTGACATAATGAGCTTTTTCACACTCCATGGGCAAATCTAAAATCCTAAAAGGAACAAAAAACCTGGCATATGTGGGTAAAGTGAATTGGTTCCCAAAATTTCTATTGATTGACAAATAAGTGTTATATTGTTAAAAATTTTCATTTCATAAATCTTTTCTCACATTTTCTGATAAAGATTTTTGTTTCGAATTTTATATATTTACAAATAAAAATTAAAAAATTAAAAAGGAAACAAACAACTTCTTTTTAATACTAATTTAAAAAATGTACCTCAAGTTCTTATAAAACAACAAGCAAAATAAAATGTAAAAGTTAAAAGTTAAAAAGCGTAAACATAAAATATCATTTGAAACAAAAAATAAAATATGTATATACAGAGCATAGAATAATACATACATAGATAAACTCATTCTCGCATGCGACGTTTCATTTCACACTCTTCATCGTAGGTTTGTGGAAATGAGAGCAAGTAAATTTGAAATTAACTTACACCAGGTGGAGTTACAAAATATGTTCATTTAACTTTTTCCTGTCGTTTTGGTGTAGAACTGAAAAATTTAAATATATTTTGCACATTTTTGTTGACTTTTATCGTTGGTATTCATTTGTATTGTATTTAACACAACTAGTTTGCCACAAAAACACGAAATTCGGTTGTTGTTTCTTTGTTGATCGCTGTATACTATTGCCACTATCTGGTATTATTGAACCCATATATTCCACCATCCTGTGTTTACTTTCCATCGTACCTATGGCGTATAATTTATTGAGCGAATAAAAGTTTCTATGGTATGTATTATTCTATGATACAGACGGCAGAGAGGAATTTAGGATAGAGTAATTCATTCTCTCATTTTTTTATTTTCATGGGTATGGTTGCAAGTGAACATTGGATGGTTGAAAGCATGGGTTCAATAATACCAGATTGAGGCAACAGTATACAACGTCCACCAAACTAATAACAACCGAATTTCGTATTTATGTTGCAAAATAGTTGTGTTAAATACAATACAAATGTATACCAACGACAAAAATCAATAAAAATGGACAAAATACATTTAAATTTCACAGTTCCATACGAAAACGAAATTAAAGAGTTAAGTCAACCGTTCTTGTACCTCCACCTGATATAACTTCGAATTGCTCTCATTTGCACAAACCAAGACAAGACTGACTGATTTGAAATACCTATAACATTGTGCCTCTCGCGGTATGACCTGTATCTCCGAACATGACGCTAAACATCGCCTGCAACTTAAAAAGGGAATGAAGTTTACATTTAACTTTTAAATCAGTAATGTAATTATTTGTGCCTTTTTGCAATTGTGATTCTTTTGTTATTTAACAATTACAATTAACACTCGCACTAACACTGTTTTTACACGACCAAAAAAATTGTTGACTGCAAGCCGAAAATTGAGCCGCCGCCGGCAAAAATTCACAACGGCCGCCGCCGACCGGTTAAAAACTTCAGAGCCGCCGCCGCCGACGATATGGCCTCGGCTTGTTTCTCTGGTCGGTGGTGCAATGGATAGTGAGCGTGGCTCTGTGCATGATAATGTGGGTTCGATCCCTGCTCTGAACACCTTACATTTCCTTCGACTACGGCAACCTCGCTTATTGATGGCGACACTATCGAGTACTTAGGCATGAAAAAGTTTCTCAAAATATCGTTCGGGGCCGGCGTAAAACTGTAGGATCCAATCAGTGAGTGAAAAATTAGAAAGCGCACAGCTCACTGGTTGTGAGAAGTTCTCCCCAATCCCTTCATGGGATATAATGGGAAAGGTTTTTTTAAATATAAATTAAAGTAAACAACAATGCCAACGAATTAAAAAAAAGTAAATCAGCTGTTCTAGTGATTCCACCTTCTAAATACATTTTGGTTGCTGTTCTATCTGTTTGTCTATTTGGTTTTTACTGTTTAGCGCCGTGGGGTTATGGAAGATAGAACAAATTACATGATATTTCTATCAAACTCTCACATAGAATTGAATGATACCGAACGATGATATTTAACGAACTCGCCTGAATAAACAAAAATCAAAATGATGCAGTTTTATACTTAAATCATATCTGTATTCAATAAAAATTATATATTTAATTATGTTATTTGATTTATAAATAGATTTTTTTTGTATTGTTAGTAAAATTAAGATATATAAATATATATTTTTGCATTAAATTAAAAACTCGTGATCACGGTCACTGTTTAAAAGTACAGTGATTTACAAATCACTTTCACTGAGAACGTCGTTCCTAAAAACTCACTGGATCACTCGTCTTTAACTGATACTGAAGTTTTGAAAGTTATATTTATAGAACGCAACTATTCTGATTGTAGTTTTTTTGATCTGTTTTGGTTTGGCCCTACCATATGCTTCAATCTTTAGTTTATTATTTGCATATTGTCAATATCAGAGACTGTCTTTCCATTGGGCTATATTACGTTAGGGTAGGTTGAAATACCTGTCACTATTGATACACTTATTTCAATGAGGACCGTTGTGATACCACGGGACGTCACATTCCGTCCCCATTGTTGAGCTTGTAAATTGACCTGGACGGTCAAGCCATATGATACCTCATCCCGATAATCCAGGATGTGGATCAAGAAGACAAGCACATTAGTTCCTGGCGAACTAATTAGTACTTCGCAGAACAGTCCTAAGATCTTTCGACTTAACTTTATAAATGCCTGTTAGATTCAGCGTGAAGTAAGATCCTAGATATTTTCTTCTCCTCATATAAAAGGCTTGAAGTAGCACATAAGATGATCGACGCTCTCGTCCTCCTCGTCATCACCACTAGCCTAGACGCGTGTTTTGCTAATAAACAGTGTTCAGAGATCACAGCATCTAGCACTGAGGTATGTTGTATAGGACTGGATATCAACTTGGTCATACTGCCTGGTGATCCTTCATTTTGTGAGCCCAGATCATCTATCATGCACAAAGAGGCATACTCACACGCTCCCTATCCAATAGAACAGGTAAGGTAGTCCCTAACCTCGCCAGCTCAGCCGCTCTGCAATTCTGTGGAATATACATGTCCACCAACACTTGCATAAGGAGGATATCGAACAGCTTGGCAGTTGTCAGTAGAAGTCAGTAAAACCGATTCCAGTGTTTTTATAGCAGCCTGACGGTCTGAGTAGATGTGATGACGTTCCGTCCTAGCCAAAGATTAAACTTCTCCGCTTGCCATGACTTCTGCATGAAAGACACTAGTAGCCTTTTTGCAAGGTCTAGACCCAACTCTTTATGATAGACTCCAAACTCTCCTTCTGCCATCTAGTTTGGAGCAGTCAGTGTAGAAGCCAAATCCTTCTATAACCTGATATGCGCCCCTTCCAATCTTGCCAGTGCAGGATATTAGTGGGGAAGTTTCTTCCAAAGGTAGATTCTGTTGATTTGCAAATTATAGGAGCTGATATCACTGCTGGTGAAAAGGGGAAACTACGTTTTTTAAATCCTTTTATTCAAATTTTAAAATCTTATTTAAATTAAAACGATTTATTCAAATTCTTTATTTATTACAATTTAAATTTAAACAAAATGTCATATCTGAAAATCTTGTTTAGATTTGAAAATCTTGTTTGGGTTTGAATATCTTAATTAAAAATTTAAAAAATATAAAATGTATGTTCTACACTGAAAGAAAATCTTTACATCATATCGATGATAAATTTACATCAATTGTTCTTCCTTGAATTGCTGACAAATTTCATCAACTCAATGCAAAGGTTCTTCAGTTTGAAGATTATGCGTTTCTTCACCTTTTTCAGCTTCATTGAATTTATTATATTTTTAACATCAATCTTCATCATTTGACTTTAGAAATAATTAGTGGGATCGAGTCAAAATATGGACGTAGTATTGGAAAAATAGAGAGAAAAAGAAAAAACTACTAAAACATATAAAATAAATACATAACAGAAAATAGTGCCAGAAAACAATATCCACGCCATGAGAATTTTCTATGTTGACTTCTACATTGTTCTAGTGAATTTTTTACAATGAAAAATAGTCCAAAAGGTTTGGCTACACATTAACAAACAATTTACGTCAAAATTATGAATAATTTACATCAAATTGATGACAAACTTCATAAAATTGGTGACCACGTTACTTTTCATTGACGAAAATTTACAGCAAATTGACGAACACTTTACATCAAAATGTTGAACAATTTACTTGAACTTGATTACAAACTTACATCAAATTGATGGAACAATTTACATCAACTTGATGTATTGTTGTCGTTGAATCAACATTAACTATTGATGAAATATGGATAAAAGATTTATGAAATGTTCTTCATCAATTCAATGAAATGGATGCGTAGGTTGGAAAATTAGGAAATGTGTCATCAAATTGACGGAGGGGTTCTTATATTTGATGAAGCTTTTCCTTTCAGTGTATACAACTAACAGCGTAAATAGTAATTTCATTCAATACAAATGACAATAAATACACAACAAAATAGCTGGAAATATATACAGTGAACACCTCCCTAGCGCGGATACTCCCTTTGGGCAGATACTGTTGCTAGCTCCCGGCAACGTTCCATAAGAAACGAAATTACTTTTCCTTTCCTTGAGAGGATGCAAGAAATGTCTGACAACTCCGTACTGGCTTTGATCTTCAGGAATTAAGAAGCCATGTGTGCAATACGAATAATTCTAAACGCGCATAAAACGTTTGTCGAACGCTAAGGGGATATGAATAGAAGAACATTTATTGAAATAAAATGTTCTAAAAACCTTTTATATAAAATTAAAAAGTAATTAATAAAAACAGTAGAATTCTAGTTTGCTATTGAACGAAACGATTATTAAATTAAAAATCACTATCTTAAATAAATTCCACTGATTTAAAAAAGCAGTTGTTTCTTGAGAGGACACCCCTCTAGGATGGACACATGCTAACGGTACCTTCGGTGTTCGCTCAAAAAAAAATTTCACTGTAATGAATATTTTATTTATGGTGATGACATCTTTTAATTTGACGTCACCTTAATATTTTGCTTAAATGTGTTTTTTCTTACTTTTCTATGCGCAATTCTTTTATTGCTCTTTGCGTACTGTCTAAGTTGACATTTTTAAAGTTTACCATATTTCTCTGATTTTTCTTGAAAATATTTCATGAATAATTCGTGTTCGTACACCATTTTGATTTTAACGTGTGTGGTGTTTCTTTTGTTTGATAAAATAATCGCAATGTCAAAATTCTGGTGCCAAGGAATTTGCCAAAAAATTACTGTCGTACGAAATAACTTTGGCATACAACCCTGTAATTGATTTTGTACACACAAGTTTCGTATAGAACTGGGGCCTAATTCAGTACGACGATAGTCGTCCAAATGATATCGTTATGTCGATAATACTGGTTATATGACAATAAACCCCGGTCACAGACCGCCTCATAGACGAATTTAGTATAGACACATTAATTCTCTCAATAAATTAAACGTCATACGTATGGTTGCAAGTGAACATTGGATAGTGGGTAGCATGGGTTCAACAATACCAGATAGATGCAATAGTACACAACGGCCGCATTTCGTGTTTTTGTGGCAAAATAGTTGTGTTAAATACAATACAGTATCTTTAGACGAAATTGGTTTTATGACTTTTTAAGACGATTGAGCCATGTCCGTCTGTGTGTCTGTAGGGCTGGATGGATGGTCCACACGGTAACTGCCGTAAATCTTTACCGATCACAATGACATTTTGTCAGTGACTAATATTTGTCCAAACATAATTTGGGATTGAAAATGGGTGTTCTGACCATGCCCCTTCTGTTACGTCCCATACAAATCGACGCATTTAGTCCAAAATCATATCACGTCTGAAACTATTTTCTGGTAGGTGTGATTAGCTTCAACTCACAAATTGTTTAATAATCTGTAAATGTCTACTTAACTGGAAAAAATGGGCGAGATTGCCATGCCCATTCTGGTACCTCCCATACAAAGGCTTGGTGGTCGTCCGGGTTAGAGTAGAGTTTGTAGTGAGCTCAAGTAGAGCGCTCTACAGGTTGTATACACTTCTCTACACGTCTTTACGCGAGATTAAGCAAAAATCTCTATAGTGGACACTAGGCTTAAGCAAGCACGTCAGAGTTAAGACCCTCTCTGGAGAAAAGAAGATCCAACTATATTAAGTTCTCATACAACCTGCAGTCTTCGAAAGAAAAATTCTGCAAAAAATGTATGGTCCTATGGTCCGAGTATAGACGACGGATGAACCACGAGCTGTATATTCTGTATTCCGACATCGACATAGTTAAACTTATCACAGTAACGCGTTTACGCTGGCTAGGCCATGCCAGTAAAATGGCATCTAAAATCTTTAGTTATATTTAGTTATTTCTAATAAATCCTTGATATTTTTGTGCGAAATATAATTTGAAGTTTTATTTATTTAAATAGTGACTTTTTCAACAAGTATGGGGCAGGGACCGGGTTCACAACTTCTCGTTGCCCCAGGCATCAAGTCGAAATTAGACTTCACGGGACTATCGTTTTAGGCTCAATCGTCAGCTACATGTAAAAACAAAGCTACTGTGCCCAATCTTTTTCGAAGGTCGAAATTTGTTTTTGGATAAATATATTATAACAAAATAAATGACTAGAGACGGTGAAAATTTTGAAAATTTTTCTTGTGAACTATTTTCTTTTTTGTAAATAAATGCACAACAATCTGTCTTATAATCTCCGATTTTGCCGACTTCAGGCACGAGCTGCCATATTACAGTTAAATATTAAACACCAAATTGTAGACTCTTAGCTTCCAACTTTCCGCATCCTGCTATTTAAAAAAATCAAGCAATTGGTTAAACCTTATTTATAAAAATAACTTGTGAAGAACAGAATTTGATAATTTTTCTGAAGTTTAATAGATGTTAAAAGTTAATTTTAATTGACATGTAATTAAAGGTCAAAGGTCAGTATTACTGTTTAAAATGTGTATATCTCAAAAATAGAGCAATTTGTTAGGGTATGTCAATCCTCAGCTAAATAAATACCAATCAATATAAACATCTACTAATCAGTATTTATACATACAAAAAAGAATTATTTTCGAGATTCGAAAAATTATTTTGGTTTACTCTCTTTTGTGCATATTTCTGCTGCACATGAAAAAGAAACTGCACATGAAAAGAAACATATAGCCACAGCCTACCAAATGAAGCACTCGAAACCTTTGGCACAGAACCCACCTCCTACCGTTGACGATCCTGAAGAGCAGTGGAAACCCATTTCCGACTCTATAAGAACTGCAGCGACAACCGTACTTGGGAGAAAATAATGGAGATAAACCGTCTCTTTAGGCGTAAGAAACAGCAGTGGAGAAAGCGCTAGAGTAAAAAAGCTGAGATATACAGAAGGAAGAACGAAGCCCTAAAAATCTACCAAAAAGTCCTAAACGGATCTAATGGACATGATTCAGGGGTCCCTTCTAACGGAAATCTCATCGCAGATGGGAATATGGAGAGATCATATCTCCGCGTTACTGGTACCTGATATATCCAATGACGATGAGAAAATCGGTCACAATTTGGACGCCGACGTCGATTGCCCGATACGGGAGAAACTCTACGAAACAATGTCGGAGATTGGTATTACTTCAAAACTCATACACCTTTGCAGGAAGACCTTGACGAACACCAAATCCGCAGTAGAAGTTGGTCAGGATCTTACCGAACCTTTTGAAACTAAACGAGGCCTCAGGCAAGACGACACCCTATCGTGCGATCTCTTTAACATCTTAATGGAGATTATTATGAGAAAAGCTGCAGTCAACATATAAACCAATAAAACCATCAGCTGCAAAAGTCACATGCTGCTCGCGTATGCTGATGATATAGATATCATTTGACGCACAGTTAGAGAAGTTACTGCGGTGTTTTCGAGAATTGAGAAGGAGTCAGGAAAAGTGGGTCAGACGGTAAATGAGGACAAGGCAAAATTAATGGTTTCGACCAGCACGCGATTCGAGCAAACAGTGAACGTTGATAACCGTTATAATTTCGAGGTGGTGGACGAATTTATATACGTCGGATCTGCCGTAAACAAAAACAACAACGTCAGCCTTCAGATCAAGCGGAGATTTGTGCTTGCGAACAGATGTTATTTTGGGCTAAGCAAGCTTTTTAGAGATAAAGCCCTCTCTCGAGTAACAAAAGACCAGCTGTACCGGACTCTCATACAACCTGTCTTACTTTATGGCGCAGAATCTTGGGTCATATCGCAACAAGATGAAACATCTGTAGGAGACGACGAGACAAAAATACTCCTTATGGTCATATAGTGCATAACGACGAGTATCGGCGACCCATTAACCACGACCTGTATGAGCTATATCCTGACATTGAGATAGTTAAGCGAATCGAAATAACACGATTACGCTGGCTAGGCCACGTTAGTAGAATGGATGAAGACGAACCACCACAAGGGACGAAGAATAGGAAGACTAAGATTCCGCTGAAGGGATAAGGTTGACGAATCCCTGGGTACACTTGGTATTGCCAACTGGGGAGATAAGGCAAGAGATCGAACTGATTGGCGAAAATATGGTATCATCGTTTTGTAAGGTCCCTGATCCAAGGGGGTTGTTCGAGACTGTATAAATAAATAAGTAGGTGTTTCCTGTAACTTTTTTTTATATACATTTTTTTGTTGTTCTTTGATTTATAAAAAACATTTGCGATGTAAATAATAATAATAATTTGCTGTAGTTGTAGAGCTATAATGCATCAAGTAAAATCCGCATTTGTTTTAGTTACATACAAAGATAATAACATTCACGCAAGAGAGAACGAGACGAACATACATTGATCTAACTTTTATATTTGTGAATCGATTTTCTTAAAATTTGGCTCAATTTCTTTAGTACTATTGGATCCTTACTTTAAGATATTATAAGATTTTGAAATCATACATTTATATTTTTCGTATGGGTTCAACAGTGAGAAAATTTAAATTAGGAATAAAATTATATTTTCTCGAAAAGTAAACGTCAATATCACTGTGACACAAATGAAAGGAATTTGTTTCGGGTCTCAACCAAATGAAAAAATTGTGAAAGTACTTGGACGTGGTATCACAGAACCCCGCTCGGTTTTGTCCCTATACGTAACAATTTTTTTTACAGGCCGAAAAAAATTTTGGAGGTGGGTCAGAGCCCTATTTCAGATTTTACTTCAATAAATCCTGAACAGCTTGAAACATTGAATTACAACCTTTAACAATATTGGAGCTATTATCCTATTTCACATTCTGTCTAAATTATTTCTAAGTAAAAGTACACTGTTAATCGATTATTTCACGAAACGTCATGAAAAATTTCATATGTTTTATATGTTTTGACATTTATTGTCCAACCGTAAACAAATTGGGGTAGCTGTCTTCAAAACAATTGTAGCTTATACATTTTCTTAACTTTCCTAAATACACTAATCAACAAAAATTATATTTAGAGCTCCATAATTGGTGTAAAATGCTGTGTTTAACCATATTCTCTAAATATTCACCAATATGTATTCAATATTACACAAATTACAAATTTATATCTTCTACAAAGTTGTAGTGCTTAACAATATTTCCAATAGAACTTCATGCAAAGACATCAAAACAAATGTTGTAAAATAATATTAAAAGTCACGTTCTGTTTTTCGACTCCTCATATGTATATTTATATTTGCCAATTCTCACTTTATTCAAAGTACATTGTATATAGGACTGTTACTTGAGCATCGTATAGGGTGACTCGATTGTTGTTTTGGTTACTTGAAAAAGCTTTTAAAGATATGACAATTATGAACAAAAACGCTAAAAACAACCATATTTTTGTATTATGCGACCATTTGAGATCATATATGACATTTTAGGATGTTGATGTATTTGACAATTTTGTCGAAAGCCTTAAGTTGTACAACTTTGGAGAACATTATTATATCAACGTGTTAATATTATAGAAATTATAAGCGAAAATTTTAAAAATTTTAATATTTCTGAATTGGTACTATCATTTTGGGACCCAAAATGTCATTTTTGTTCATTAGTGTTTTTGACAATATTGTTAAGTATATTAAGCACTACAACTTTGTAGAAGATATAAATTTGTTATTTGTGTAATATTGAATACATATAGGTGAATATTTAAAGAATATGGTTAAACGAAGAATTTCTACACCAATTATGGAGGTCTTAATATAATTGTTGTTGAATAGTGCATTTAGGATAGTTATCAAGAAATATATAAGCTACAATTCTTTTGAAGACAGCTACCCCATTTTTTTTACGGTTAGACAAGAAATGTCAAAACAGATAAAATATGTGAAATTTTTCATGACGTTTCGTGAAATAATCGATTAACAGTGTACTTTTCCTTAGAAATATATTAGAGGGAATTGTGGAATAGGATAATAGCTCCAACATTGTCAAAGGTTGTAATGCAATATTTCAAGCTGTTTAGGATTTATTGAAGTAAAATCTGAAATAAAAAAAAAACTGTAAAAAAATTGTTACGTATAGGGGCAAAAGTACCACGTCCAAGTACTTTCACAATTGTTTGTTTTGCTGGAGGCCCGAGTCCCACTGTTACACAGTGTATCTTTTGAACCCGGCAACCGGTTGGCAAAAGCAATCATACATCTAATGGATGGTTTTATTAGGAATTAGGAGTTTTTGACTAACTTCTGTAATTTAATTTTTTAGATATTTTAAAAAATTCATAAAAATAAAAACATGGTCTTCAAAAAATTCTACCATTCAATACTTTACATTTTGATGCTGATTTTCGTGTTTATGAGACCAAACACTGATGAAAAATCGTGTTAACTAGAATAATCATAGAGTAACATACTTATAAAGAATGTGCATGGGGGTTTCAGTTCCAACAAATTCTCATCGAAAGTCACTGGGCTAAAGACAGTTCTTTATGCCAGTCTTTTTCTGCCAGAATTTGGACTTAATACAAATTAAAATTAAAGAAAACTATTGTGCTCTTAAAATCAAAACCAATTTATTGCATATAAGATATTTAAAAAGTTAGAAGTGCCAATAAAATCAAATTTAAAGTCAGTTTTTACCAAAATCACCTATCGCTAATTATCTCTCATATTCTACCCTGTATCAAATTTGCAGCTAAGAGGGCGATTAGCTGTGTCATCGAAACCCCCTGAGTATAATTATGGAGGGTTAGTTTAATTACCCTCGCTAATTATGTTATATACTGACGTTAGTAAATTTATTACGTAAAGGAATTCCATATTAATATTCAAAATTAAATGTACTGCATATAAGTATATAAGAACATACATATTTATTATATTATATTATTTATATTATTATTATATCATTCTACAGACATAGCATACTTACATCGTTATACATCAACACCTATCAAATAATGAATTTTGATTTGGAATGTAATCCAGATCAACATTCAATTTTAGTGTTTTTGTATAAAGGTTGAGATATTTCATATACTTATGCAAAAAATCTGGTTGTACTTAAGCAAAAACACATAAGATGATATAATAATACAAATAAATAAAACGTAAAAAATTTCCGTTTCTTCATTCTGAACGAGTAGTAATAGTAACTAAGGAACAGTCGTGCATTGCTGTCAGTGTCATTTGGAGCGTCAAGCTCATCGGTCATAAAGGTTCGATCATACAGTCTCTCGAGGAAATAAAAGATTTCATAAAAAGGGTCCATACAACAAATATCGTTTTGTTTATGATCTTAGTAAAAATGCATAAATTGTCGTGTGTGCTACTAGTGCTTGGGTCAGTGATTCTACTAAGCGATCAAGGGCGAGTCCTTGGTCATACACAATGTTAGTATAACAATTTTACATTACGTTGTAATATAATATAATTGGCCTAGAAGTTTTTAATAGTACAATGAATTATAAAATAAATAACAAACAAAAACAAATAATAAACAAAAGAAAGTAAAATAATTGAAATATAAAAAATATTGAAAATTGTAAACGAAAACGTTATTAAAACAAGTAAATTCTACAGAAAGTTTTATTTTCATTCCTAAAAGTGAATTTAACAGGTGTCATTTAAAAGTCCTGTTACTGCAAGGAAATTTAACGCGATCAAGCAAATTTTTCATTGTGTCTAAAATTGACTAAAAATTCTTATAAGCAGCGAAAACTTAAAAGGCATTTAAACCATGAACATCGGACATTTAATGTTTATTTAAGTGCCGACTGTGAATTTGACACAAGTGCATGAAACAACTATGTAGATAAAATCTTTGTCATTATTCCTTATGACAGAGATGTGTAAATAAGTGTCGTAATTTATGAGATAGTGCCTAGACAAAAGAAGAAATTTAATAATTATTCGCAAAAAGTATGCCTCATAAGCCGGAGTCAATCCTTTAGGCGAAAATGTGGCCGTGAAGTAAAGTTGTGAAGTTCATGAAATACAAAAGAAAAAAGTTTCTCATTACATCCCATGAAGGGACCAGGGGCGCTTCTCACAGTCAGTGAGCTGTGCACTTTCTAGTTTTACACTCACTGATTGGAAGCTACAGTTTTACACCGAAACCGAATAGTTTTTTTTTGGTATCGAACTAACGTTCTTATGTACAGCAGCTGCACACACTAACCATTTTGCTATCGAAATATACAGTTCAATTGGGATGCTCTGACAAGGGCCTCGCGAACTAAGTTTTATTTCCGACATATAGCAATTATATTCGTGAGTTTTTTTATCATGGAACTGCATAATAAATAAAAATAAATAGTTTCCCATTACATCCCATAAAGGGACTGGGGAGAACTTCTCACAATCACTGAGCTGTGCGCTTTCCAGTTTTCACTCACTGATTGGGACCTACAGTTTTACACCGATTCCGAACGGTAATTTGAGAAGCTTTTTCATTGCTAGATACTCGATAGTGTCGCCGTCACTATGCGAGGTGACCGCCGCCGAAAGAAAATTTGAAGGTGGTCAGAGCCGGGTTCGAACCCAGGATCTCATGTACAAGAGCCGCGCACACTAACCATTGCACCACCGACGGCCACGGAACTGCATAGAACGAGTTCGAAATCTAGTGCATCAGTTAGAGCCAACAAAAAAAATGGCATCCCGTCACATCCCATGAAGGGATTGGGGAGAGTTTCTCACAACCTATGATTGGGAACTACAGTTTTACATCGGTTCCGAACGGTATTTTGAGAAGCTCTATCGTGGCTAAGTACTCGATTGTGTCACCGTCGCTAAACCAGGTGACCGTAGTCGAAAGATATGTGTGATGGTGAGGACAGGGATCGAGCCCACGTTCTCATATACAAGAGCCTACCATTACACCACCGACTGAAACAACCCAACCCTACCTTAAAGAGGGTTCTAAAAATATGCTATGTAATCTGGAAAAATATCCGTTTTCCCAAGATTGAATAATGGTTCAAATTGAAATCGTTGATATCGATAAATAGTAAAAAATAAATAGATTTCCATGAAGACTCAGGGGAAACTTCTCACAATCAGTGAGCTGTGCGGTTTTAATTGAACACTCACTGATTGAGACTCGCAGTTTTACACTGACTGGAATTATCGACCTTTCAGTGTGTGTTGGTACTAGAGATGGGCACGGGCCGTGCTTTTTGCTGTGCCACGATGTACCACGCGTGTGCACGCTGTGTTCGTGCAAGAAATTTAACTTTCGTGCGTGCACCGTTTGTGTTTGTGCAGAGTAAAATAATATCGTGCGTGTGCAAGTCGAGAGTACTGTGACACGAAAAAGCACGAAAGTAACGGGTCCGCCAAATAACTTTTTTTTTTGAAAATGCTATAAAAAAAACTACTGAATATTTTCTCAAATTTCTTTTTTTATTTGAAAGTACAATCCTTCCGGTTAATAATGGAAAATAATTTCATTCAAATGGCTGCCTCGGCTGGCCATGCAGTAGCCTACACGATCGGTCCAATTTTTAAGCACATTATCGATTGTGTGCAGCTGTATTTCACCAATGGCTTCACGAATATTGTCCTTTAAAGCGTCAATTGTCTCTGGCTTGTCGGCGTAACACTTATCATTGAGGGCACCCCACAAATAATAGTCCAACGGTGTCAAATCGGATTTCTGAGGTGGCCAAACGACATAAGCTCTGCGGCTGATAATGCGATCTTCAAAAACAGGACGCAAAACATCGAGTGTAGCTTCGGCTGTGTGGCACGTAGCGCCGTCCTGTTGAAACCAAATGTTGCCAATATCCTCCTCTTCAATTTTTGTGATCAAAAATTCGTTCAACATGGCCCGATAACGATCGCCATTGACTGTAACGGCCACTCCTTGCTCATTTTCGAAGACAAATGGCCCAATTATGCCTCTGGACTAAAATCCGCACCAAACAGTGACTCGTTTTTGTGCATCGGTCTTTCAATGTATGCGTGATCATAAGCCCATTTTTCCCATATTTCCCAGCGTTGTTCAAGCGTATACACAACCATATTCGTTCAGCAGAAGGATAAAACTAATTATCTGTCAAATCAGACATGAGCTAAGTGTTACCATTCACGAAATAAGCACTAGTTGAAAAAAAAACGTTAGATGGCGGACCCGTTATATATTCAAGACAAAACACAGTTAAATTTTGGGAAATTATTCGTTATCGCTTTATCACACACAACTAGCTCAAAAAATGCTGTCATTGTATATGATTGTTATCTTTACGTCCGAGGTAGAGAAGGCAAAAAATTCACAATTTGGCAACCCTCGCAAAAGAGAACCAAAAAGCCGACGCGATTCATGCAAACGCATTTCTCTCTCGCGTCATAACTTGATTATTTTATAATTTTTACACGCTTATGTATTTAAACATGGTTGGAATTTCTATAGTTAAATACAATAACATCGTCAAAAAACTGCTCGTGTATAGAAATATTTAACGAAGAGAGTAAGAGAGAGAGAGCAGAGAAACGAGTGCGGTAAGACAATAGTGGGTTATATTATATGCTGCGAAAAATGCAAAAGGGGTTTGTCCCTGTTACGCATCCTTTTGTTGGTACATACATTTATATACCCTTCTATATAAATTGCCTTCTATATAAATCAAACAAAACTTCGAGACACAGTAGTATTTTAAAATTTCATGAAAAATTAAAAAAAAAACCACAAACATTAGCCGCTTTTTTCATAAAAAGTTGTGGGAGGTTTGAGAGACGTTTTTTGTATGTTAAATCGACTCTTAACCCTCTCATAACTTTTTATGAATAAGGCAGTTAGTGTCTAGTGTACCGTGTGTAGTGTACATTTAAAAAGGTTATATGTTTACATTTCGACAATAGATTGATTTCGAGTAGTGGACAAGAAAAAATAGTTTTTTTTATCTTATCCCTTAAAATAGTTTGAATACATACTTTAAAGTCACTCCTACTCCTAAAGGTTATATGTCTGAAGTGCTTGCTTAATCCAAAATAACACCCATTATTCACTACCTTAATACCTCGAAATTATAAGTATATTGGTTATTAGCTTTGTATTGTCCTCATTTATTGCCAAACCTACATTTCCTGATTGCTTTTCGATTTCCGAAAATATTGCAGTAACTACTCACAAATTTTGCCCAATAATGACTAGCACACGCGATCAGCATGTGGATTTCGGTCCTGGTAGTTGTATTCATGTTGATTTTGATATTGATCTGTATTAAAATGTTAAAGAGATCGCACGTTAGGTTGTCGCCCTAACTGGGGCTATAAAATGCCTCTTACTAAATGATTCGGTGAGATCAATACCAATCTTTAATGCGAATTTCGTGTCGATCAGTGTCATTCTACAAAGACATTTCCGCTTAGCAGGAATACCAAGCTCCGGCATATGCAGATTCGTAAAAATGTCGTCAACGGCAGCCCTATATTCAAAAAAGTTATGGTATGTATCGATTTGTTTTTCGTGAGTTTCTCCAGGATTTGTCGTAATGTGAATATCTGCTAGGTTGTTGATTCTGCGATCTAAAGTCACATTAAAAAGTCCAATCAGGTCTACAACAAATAACTTTAACCTTTCGCACGGAACGCTCTAGAAGACCTGGTATGCAATGGATAAAAGACTTATTCTACTATAGTTGGTACATATACTCGCTTCAACAGTATGCTTATGCTCCAATAGTCGCACATGCATTCGTCTAACCAGATACTGCATATGAGCTGATGCATGCGTCTTTCCAACTCATCACTACCAGCCTTGATCAACATTTCAACATTTGTGCTTTTGTGCGATTTATAATGACATAATTGACACTACATATAACTGTAACTATATCCTTTATAATTGGAGTCAAAAGTTATTAAGTCTATTGCTATTTCCTTCTTGATTTCACATTTACAGAGGTGAATCTGTTTATCATCAGAGCAATTGCCAAGTATGTGTCTTAAGTCTTTTGTTTTTTTTGTTTTACAAATCAAATATTATGACTGTGAGTCCATATTATTTCTAGTATGGAATATAAATAAAACATTGGATTTGTATAAGCTTAAAAATTAGAAAACCGTGTAAAAGTGTTTATTATTCAGATGTAAATGTAAAACTATTTCATGGCATTTTTGTACAAACCATCACAATGAAAAACAGCTCGAATATTGTCCACAATTCAATTTTTCTTATACGATATCAGCAAGTCATGACTCATTTGTAGTAAAAATTATATAAACCATTAAAACATAACCTTTTCTCAGATGCTCATGTCGATTTCCCCACACTGTACACATTTGATGACTATGACAAATGTTTCCAAAAAAACGACACTAAATCACTGTCCTCAACCTATTGCATGGTTTATGCTGAAATCAAACCGGATAACTCCTCGGAATTATGGCTAAAAATAATGGATCACTGGGAAACAAATAAATTTAACTATCGCTATGATAGGTTATTTTTCGGTTTGTGTTTGGATCGATGTAAACATTACGCACAATCAGCACTGTTGAATGGAGAGAATTCATTTATAACAGAGGACATCATAAGCAATGAGGTAAGATAACGCATTTCGAATTAAAGAGATGTCATATCAATTATAAATAATATTATATTTTCATAGTTTACCGAATATTACGAACAAGTTCACAAGCGCCCACTAGATTTGGAAATGCGTACAAAATATTCGCACATGGTACATAAATGTTTAAATGATGAATTCCAGAAGAAACATAACCTAAAATTGCGAATATTCATAGAATATTGTGAAGGGCGTAATGAGAAGGAACAGCAAATCACACTGGCAGAGAAAGGTAATCTAATTTTAAATGCTAAAATCATAAATCATATCTATTGAAAATTAAACTTAGTTTATCTAAGGTATTAGTTTACCTGAGGTATCCCGTTTATGTCTGTAAATGTTCTTTCAACTTTTGAACCACTTATCCGAATGATCTCATAATCACGTTATATGTCAGTTGGGTGCCAATTGTCGGGTATAATTGCATACGATGTCCGTTTTTCATCATAATATGCACTCGATTGCATCTGCAAAATCAACAGGGCACAGTCTACCGGGACAGCTGTTAGTTATATACATAACTACATATATCAATTTTATAGTAAAGATTTGGGCACAGTCTCAATCATTTTTATAAATATCAAGAATTTAATTTTAACAATTATCAAGAAAATATTTTAAGATTTTAATTTGTTAAAGGTGTAGTTAATTACATTTTCTAATCCTCCGTTAAAACTATTAAACTTTATTTTACCACTTGAGTGGTTCTAATGGAAATTGTACATGACAGTTTTGTGCAAGCTAATTGATTTTGATCTAGTACGATGAATTATCTATTGTAAAATTCAAATACGTGTTACTTAATTAATTTAATTAAATAAAGGTGTATAATTAAACAATAAATCAGGTGTTCAAACACTACTAATCACATTGTAAAGATATCACCACTCAACGTAAAGAAATGGTGAATAATTATTTGTTATTAAGGGAAGTTCACATTATCTGACTCTACCCTCCTCTTTCGATAAAAAAAAATAATGATGAGAGTTAATTAGTAGAACGTACAAACAATAAAGGGAATTTTAAATATGAATGTGATAATATAACAGTAGGCTCGTGACCGGGACAGTAGATATAAGTTATAATTGAGTTAATTCCTGAGGATGAATACCAAAATAAAAAATTTAAAATAATAAATGAAAATATAGATTGGATTTTTATACTTTTTATTTACTTATATTTGGACCTTGATCCTGAAAAATAACAACAAAAAAAGATAGAAAAAGTTAAAAAGTAATAATACACGTATTCGTCGCCTGAATCTTGATTTGCCGTATACGCCAAATTGGCGTTTTAAGAAAAACGAGTTCAAAGTTTAAAATCTGACAACCATCGGGCTTATACGGCAAAAGCAATACTCTATATCTCTGAAACCAATGCAGATAGAAGAATGAGAATCAGCGTGCCGTAAAATTTGAGGGTGTCTCCTTCCAACCTGTTTTCTAGCTCAAAAACGTCAAAATGGTGTATATGGCAAATCAAGATTCAGACGACGGTATGTCCTTAGAAACGCCGTGATTTTATTTCATTCGTGATTTTAAAACACCAAAGTGAAATATAATTGTTCCTCACATCAGCCGATTCGATGAGTTTGATATTTTTCGAAGTGAAATCGACGTGCAAAATTTAGAAGGTCAACGCCATAGGGTAATATATTAAGAGTTTGCAACAGCTGTTTTTCTTGGACCGGAAACAAAGAAAAGTCACTGGAAAAGTTGGAGCACAGAGTTCTACAAACTTGGCAACCGACACAGAATGAGAAAAAGCTTTAGTTTAAAACATTTGTGTTTCAATTGTTATCCCTATAAACAGTTTTACTCTAACACTTCATTACATTTTGCTTTATTTCACTTGTTATCCCTTTTTTCCTCGATTTAATTATCACAAAAATACTCCCAGTTGATGAGCTTTCTACTTTTGGTTCAATGCACAAAAACAAATGTGAGAAAAACGCATTGAGCAACCCTACATACTTCCAGTCATCTATCGCTATTTCTCTTTGTTACTTTATCCTTCATGTTTCGCCAACTCTAAGGTTGATCAGCTGTGGGACAGAACCCCCCTGGTCAACGCCCTAGAGCAATAATTTGAATAAATCAACAGCAAGCATTGTGTTTCTGTTGGTATACTCAACCCAAGTGTATACCAACAATAAATTTAAGCAAACATATACAAAAACAAAATATATTTGAAATTGACATATAGAAATAACAAACGAAGTTAAAAAAAATTAAATCAGATGTTTTAGTGCTTACATCTTCTTAATGACAGATCTTGAAATTATGGATATTGAAAAACGATGTTGGCACATGCAAATCTTTTTTCGTCCAATGTGCATAGAAATGAAACCCCTGTTATATGACATTTACACCAACATTAGCTCATTTTGAAGGTTTACTTCGTTAATCCCAGATGATTACGCATACAATTTTAATCTGTAAAAACTGAAGTTTAATTTATAACTTCATTTTAAACTGGTGTTTGATGCAACAGTCCTAAGTACCAAAAAAATTCAACTATAATAAAAACATACACAAAACATCAACTGTTTGACAAACGGGAGTCGATAGAAAATTCGCAGCCATTAAAATTTTTTTCAAGATCACGCCGCAGCCTGTATATTTGAAAATGTGAGCCAATTTGACCGACTGGCCCGATTCAGTCGACTGATCCAATTTCAAAGGTTCAGTTATTTCAAAACCATGACAAATTTTTACAAAACTGGCAAAACCTAGAGTCTCTCTCGCCACGGAGTTACTCTAAATTGGTCTAAGTGCAAAGTTGCCACCTGAAATGTCAATTTAATCACAAATTTGCTGGTGTTAAACAGCAGTTACACCTACCAAGATTATCGCATTTTCAGAATTATAAATGTTAACTCCATAAGATAATCCCGAAAATTTGATAATCTTGGTAGTTGTAAATGCCGCTAAACGGCAAAGATTAGAGAACAAGGTTGTCGCTTAACTGCCGGCGATAAACTGTGGCCTAAATGCGACTTTAGACTATTAGAGAATTCGTTGGATATGTCAAAATATTCATTTCATTTGATGAGAGTGTATAAAATAGTGTAGACTTGACGAGAACAATTTTTCCTATTTTTTGATTTGATTTTTATCAAAAGATTGTTAAAAATTGGTTTAATCACTTCTATTTCGTCACTTGTTTTCAAATGCTATTTCACAATTTTTATTTTATAACTGTTGTATGTTGTGTGTCAGTTTGTAGGAAGTTGTTATTGCATTTTCCAAACTTGAGAGTGTAAATCGAAAGCCGAATGATCCTAAAGCTGAATTTCTTTCAAATTTCTCTTAGAAAATGTTATCAGACCTTTAAAGTCTGTAGTATGAACTTCTAACAATTCACATGTAAACTAACAGAAATAAGGTCATTACAAAAATTCGGAGAGAGCTCCATTCCATTAATCTTTCTATTTGCACTGATAGTGATACTATTTGCACTGATAGTCCATCACGGCATTTAGGGGTATTCATGTAAATGCACTAGCGCCTCTATAACTTGCAAAAAACGACAAAGATAAAAGACAAAATGGGAAAAAGTGAAGTTGTTTTTTAAATCATTTATTTTATTGTTTTTTTTTCTAATTTGATTGTTAAAAATAAATAAATTATACTGATGTTTTTTTCGATAAGGTTTGAATCTAAATTCAGACAAAAAATATAGAAGTGATTTACTAGCGTAATGGTGTTGCAATGGAATTAAATTAGGTTATATCTCATTCGCTTTGGAAAATATTTTCTTGATTTCGTATCAAATGTCCTACCAAAATCTGAAGTGTTCACATTGGTTTTTCCGGATTTGATTGAAAGACAAAGCGCAATGACGAGGTAGTGTTACTACGACATCAAACACACCAAGCCATAGAATAATACATACATAGAAACTTTTATTCGCTCAATAAATCTGACGTTTCATTTCACACATGTGACGTTTCATTTCACACTCATCGTCGTAGGTTTGTGAGAAATTAAATTTAAAATTAAGTTACACCAGGTGTAGTTACAAAATATGTTCACTTAACTTTTTCATGTCGTTTTGGTGTCGAACTGAAAAATCTAAATGAATTTGGCACTTTTTTGTTAACTTTTATCGTTGGTATACATTTGTATTGTATTTAACACAACTAGTTTGCCACAAAAACACGAAATTCGGTTGTTGTTCCTTTGTTGAACGTTGTTTACTATTGCCTCTATCTGGTATTATTGAACCCATGTTTTCCACCATCTAATGTTTGAGTGAAAACTGGAAAGCGCACAGCTCAGTGAATGTGAGAAGTTCTCCCCAGTCCCTTTATGGGATGTAATGGGAAACCATTTATTTGTAATGTTTACTATGACGTTTAATTTATTGAGAGAATAAAACTATCTATCTATGTATTAGTCTATAGTGCGGTCGGTGATATAGAGAGTTATTTGACGTAAATTGAATTACACCAGATGGAATTACAAAAATTTTTGACTTAAATTTTTCAAGTCGTTTTGATGAAAAACTGTGAAATTTAAACGCATTCTGGAGTTTTTTGTCACATTTTATTGTGAGTATATATTTGTGATGTATTTACATAACAATTTTAACGCAAAAAACGAAATGCCGTTGCTGATTTATTGTTGGTTGGTTTGAGTCATTACCTCTATCTGGTATTATTAAAGCAATACTTTACAACACCCAACCACCCATCTGCAACACACCAAATGTCACCAATTTACTGACGGAGTTGGCTACTCTATACGTCATTACTCAATAGTTTTTATATTTTACTCCCCTAATGAATATCAAATCTATCCTATTGATAGCTATTTAATATTAATAATTTTCTTACAGATCCAGCAGAAATTTTTTTACACAAAATGTTTAAAGTTATCGCTCTGTTGATTGCCCTTTCAACGCTCTATGATTACTGTTTGAAATCGAAACAAACGGAAGAGAATCAAACGAATGAATTTTATAAAAATAATCTAGAACAAACGGGTAAGTAGTACAACTACTCGCATACCCTTATCTCAATTATACAATGTGAAAAAATTGTTTCTTTGTATGTACTATGTCCCTGCCAGGCTCTCGTCTTCTTACTTCGTTTTCGATCTGTCGCAATTATTATCGCTTGGTGCAGCCGAGTCGTGGTGACGTCGGTAATGATTTCGCGTTTCTGGATGGATATCGAACAGTTGCCACACTGTGTGTTACATATGGTCATATTTTCTACACGTCATTCCTGCACGTTCAAAATCCCGAATACTTTGAATATTACGGCAACTCTACTATGGGTTCAATGGTATTAAATACGCCTGTAGCCATTGAAATCTTCATGGTAATGAGTGGTCTATTCTTCTATATCAAGTTTAGTCAGGCACATTATATTACACCCCAGACCAGTGTACGAAAATGTGTAAAAATTTATTTTCTTTTACTCGCTAGTCGTTTCCTACGGTGTGTAGAGACAATTGTATTATAAGTCTGTAGTCTGATTTTGTATCTTGTAATAATTTCAGATACCTGCCTTCGGTGGCGCTTTTGGTTTTGGTCAATGCAACAGTAATGCATCGATTTATAGATGGACCATTTTGGCGTCACATCAGTGACCAGAATCGTGTGTTCAGCCGGGAAAATTGGTGGAAAAATATTCTTATGATCAATAACTTTTCACAGAAGGACACGGTAGGTCATATTTTCATTTACAAATAGAATTGTCGATAGACAATGACATTCTTTTTCAAGATGGGTCCTCATACTTGGTACTTAGCAGCGGAATTACAAGTATTCGCCTTCTATACGATAGTAGCTATTGTTATGGCCAAGTAAGTATTCCAATCACATAGGTATTTAAAATATAATATTGATGACGTTGAAATAACGAAGTTCGAATAAGTCTACGACTTGTATGCCCGAATAATATAGCAAACCCTTTACTTTCAGATATCCACAATACAAGTCTCGTATTCTGAAATATTTGGCTATTATGGCAGTTGTCATACCCACCTGTGTTAGCTACATTTTTAAAGTAGGATCAGCTTTTGTAATTAAAGGAGAGTAAGTATACGGCATTAAATCAAGCCAACTAACTTTATTGTAACTCTAAATAATTCCAGATCCTACCGCCATGGATACTTTACAGACCGTGAATATTATTACCAATACACGCCATTCTATAACAATTTAGGTGGTTATGCCTTTGGCATCTGGTGTGGAGATCTTTACATAAATTATCTACGCAAGCAGGAAGTACAAAAGCGTTTCCGAGGCGTTCTCAAATATGAACTGGCCGGTTATATATCGCTTCCAATTGCAGCTTCAATCTTTTGGGTAGGGTCAGTTATGATGTTTAAGGAGTCATCCATATGGACAGCAATATATAGTGGATTATACCGTAATATATGGATTGTCGTTGTCTGTGGCTTTCCGTTATTAGGCATGGCTTGCAAGGGTGGACGTAAGTTACTAACACATGTTTTTCTTCCCTTTTTTATATAATAGTTTCGTTCTTTCATAAGTTGTATTTGTTAATTTATACAAAATTAACTGAGCCTATAAACATTTAAATCTATTCAGGTTTAGTGGAACATTGGTTAAATGTCGTTTACACAGTATACGCTAGGGATGCTAAACGGGATAGATTTTAAAAATTCCGGGATTCGGGATTTTTGTAATCCCGATCCCGAAATCCCGGGATTTTCGGGAATTTTTAGCGATCCCGGGATTTTTCGGGATTCTATTTTTTAAACTTTTTTGGGAACAGGTCTATTGTACGCTTACACTCCAAAAAACAAACAATAGGGGGGTAGAATACATTATTCTAAGCAAAAAAAGTAAATTGACAAAATCGGGGATAATGTATAGTTTCGGAGTTATGGGGCCCGAAATTTCGGATATGTGAGAGGGTTATGGTGTTAACGTACCGTGTAAAACCATTGATATCAGTTTTTTGTATAAAACAATTCAAAACAATCTCATAAAACTATGTAGCACTTTTTGATAAGTCGCTTAGTTATCGAGTTATCGGATGTTGACATTTAGACAAATTAGCGATGTTTCGCTTTTCTCAAACAAAAACAAAAATTATTTTAAAACCATCGCGAGATTTTTCGAATAATTTTTCAAACAGAAACAAAAATTATTTTAAAAATATTTTTTAACTTTTGTTTGAGAAACGTTAACATCTGATAACTCGATAACTAAAGGACTTATCGAAAAATGCTACATTATTTTTTTGAGTTTCTTATGACTTGTTTTATGGAAAAAAGTAATATCAATGGCTCTACACGGAACGTTAGTGGAAAAAGTATCCGAAATGTCGGGATCCATAACTCCGAAACTATGCATTTGCCCAGATTTATTATTTATTTTACTTCCTTGCTTAAAATAACATGTTCTACCCGACGCAATAAATTTCGTAATTGTTGGAGAGTAAGCCGTACAATAGACATACATACGCCAAAAGTAACTTACATTAAGATGTGTTATTAAACCTTTTGTAAAGCCACCATTGGTTTTTAAACCCTTTTTGCACAATTTGCATTTTGCTTGAGGTCCATCTTTCGACCCTTCCAAAAAACAATACCACACTGAACTTTTATCATTGTTTTTAGTATTGTTTTTCAAAATTAATAATAATCCCGAAAAATCCCTGGATTTACTTAAAAAAATTTCGGGATTTCCCGTTTGGCATCCCTAGTAGACGCTCAATAACATGCAATTGTGTCAGTGTTGCCAACTGTACGCCATTTATTCCATCTCTTTTTAATCTAAACTTAGACCAAACTAGCAGTTATAGCTGTTGGTTAGCTGAAACAGGATATAGTGAAAATGGTCTTCATGTTTGTTTGTTTTTTTGTGTTAAGCGTGGTACTAAGTTCGTCCGCGAGATTTTGTTTTATCACTCACATTTTTTTGTAGCCTCATTGGCCAGAAATAAATCAAGGTTGCCGGTTGACTATCATATTTTCTATGTTCTTATCGCTTTTTTAACACAAAAATCAAACTTTTCGGCAAATTGCATGAGAATTGACACATTTGTCATTTTCGTCGATATTTTTCCACCATTTTTTTGTATGGAAGTTTGTAAAATTTTACGTGAAATGTTAATTTTGAACTCAATTGGTGTAATTTTAGTTCTTCATGGTTTCCATATACGTCTTTACAAAGCTACAAAGAAACGTCTTTACCAAGTTACAAAACTAAGTCAAGCAGTGACTATAATTGAGTTTGTCATTGAAGGCTGGTATTAAGATCGTACGTGCGAAATTATTTTTACCAAATATTCGCCATTTGAACCCAAAACGCATTCGCCATTTGAACCCAAACCACAAAAATTATGGTAAACACGTATATGAAACCCTAGTATAAAACAGGTTAGCCTTTATTTCACGTTTACACCTATGAAGAGTAAACGGATATCGCGACCATAGATAAAGGAAATAACTAGATATCGCACATGTCTTGTCCAGTGGGAAATTTTCTAGATTGAGCTGTAAACAATAATTATAACGTTTCATTCCAAAAAAAATGTATTACAACAGGTGATAGCAGTAGGTGTTGTAGGCAACATCAACAGGCAATTTAATTTTGTTTGTTGTTAAATTCAACACAAACTAGTACCAACAATAACAGTGAACAAAAAAGTACATAAACAAAATACATTTGAACTTGAAAGATATGAAACAAATTAAATTTTCCACAACATGAAAAATTATACTTTTTTGCATGTACAAATTTCCCTATACACAAGGAAAAGATGGGTTGGAAATCAATTCAGGCATTGGAAATTCCATGCTAAAGTCTATATTTTGATCAGAATTCGTAATTGTCAAACATCAGAATTATTTGTCGATGTTATTGATAGATTGAAAATCAGACTTACTTAATACAAGTTGCTTCTACCGAATTTTAGTTGTATTAACCAATTTGAGTATTTCAGAAACCTCATTCATCTGAAATGGAATATACAACTAATAAAAAGTACAATATTAGAATTCGTGTTCAAATATTAGTTACTGTAATCATAATTTAGTTTCTGGTACAAAAACACTTGTTACAAAGTTACGAGTATGTATTCGATTTTTCACAAGAGGCTTTGTTGTTAAAGAGAAACTACGTATATTTGAATACTACAGGAGTACTTTACAGAAATACTACTATTTTAAACAGAGAGAGATAAACAAAATTGCGAAAAAAAACAATAAAGTGTATACTTATAGATATCAGCCAGCGAAGAATATATATATTATCATAAATTGAGGTGAAGTGAGACTTTTAAACATAATCGTTGAATATGACGCCACTATTGACGACTTCACAAACACATGCAAACAATTGTTTTTATATTTTCGATCAAAAATGGGCACGAAATACGAACCCTGGTTATAAATAATAATAATTTTGTTTATATTTAAATGTAAAATACACAATTTTAATAAAAAATATTTTTTCCTACTTTTTTCTATAAAATTCATAATGGGTTAAAGCATCACCAAATGGTTGTGACAGCCACCAAATTCAAGTAATTACTTTAGTTGAGCATACCAATATATTATTTGGTACAACCGAATTAGTTTTTACATTTTTCGTTCTTCCAACTAATAGAATATTCACCACTACAGGATAATTTGATTGCTACAACTACATCTTGATCGACAGATCACATTTATTTATTGTTGCTGTGGCTTCAACTAAATATTTCAGTTCTTGCAACCAAAACTGAATTACAAATCAATTGATGTGCACAACATTTGGTGATACGGAACACAATTATTGGTAATCACAACTGAATAATGTGATAGTCCAAGGAACCGCCAAATTTTAGTTGGCTGTAAATATAGTCGTGACAACGAATCTCTTCTCTGTGTGTAGTATTAAATAAACGTCAGTGGAAATTAAGCGTAACCTAGTGGCAGTACTTGATAACCGCCACGCAATATCTATTTATTTCCTTGATCTATGATCGCGACTACAAATGTCATTTTCATACAAATATGATACAATTTATCTTAAGGTGCGTCCAGGTATACCGCGAAGTTTTCGAGATTTCAACCCACCAAACATATGTTTTGCCGTATAAAAATCAGCTGTTTATAGAAATGAAATCTCGTTGTACCTGAACATGGCTTTAAATGTTTATTAACCTTATTATATGTGGGTATGACCATAGTTTACATAGTCAGAAACAGCTGTTTCTAATAACAAAAATAACACAAACGACTTAATTTAAAGAATACTGAAGCGAACATTTTGATTTTGCCGATAAACCTTATAAACTGTTAAATTCGAGGTAAAAAATATACACAGAACTGCCAGATTTTTTCAATATTAATATTAATTCAATTAATGACTAGTGTCAGTTGTATCTGTAATATACAAAATGTTATGTTTGTGTTTATTCTGCTGACTTATAAAAAAAGGTTGTGACACCATAAAACAATCATTTACTGATTTCATTCGGGTTTTAAATGGATTTAGAATTATATGTTGATATGCATGCATATCGATAATGCCTTGTTCACGCTGCCACGAAATTGACAATTTCGGATTGAAATTTTCGAACGAAATTGAAATAGTTTACACTGGCATTTGAGCAATTTCTGTGCAAAATGACAACTATAACAATAACCAAAATTATGTTAGAAAATTAATGAAACCATGAACGTTAACATGAGACACTGATTCTACACGGATTATAGTTCCTTCTCACTAGTCTATGTCGATGAAAACTTAAAATTTATATTTGATGAATAAGGCGGCATACAATTGTTTTATTTTTAAATTCTTTACATTAACTTCACGTGTCTGTATGCATGTATGTATGCCGAAAAAACTTTGGATTGATTTTTAACACTTTTCCCGTGATCCAATCCAGCTAAAACTTCGCAGGCAAACTAATGGCGACGACAAAAATAGCGTAGTACCTCCCATACAAATCACAAATTAAAAATCCATTATTTCTGCTCCTGTTAACGGTATTTGAACGAAATTGGGTATGTTGGTTAGGTGTATATATTCTAAGATCCGCTGCAAAAATGGGCGGGACTGGACAAAAAGGGGCGTGGTCATATATAAAGAATTTGTAGTCAAAAACTATGTTTTTTACGGGTTGGTTTTTTGTTGTCATTTTAGTAACCACGTGTTCAGTGAACGCAGCCGACCCATAATTATCGACAGCGTTGGAGCAACAGAAGAAATTAATCGACAGCGGCAACTGAGTTTTTATTAAATGTGATTTTTAGCAGACGTTACTTTAAGCTCATCTCATTGGTTGAGTAAAAAATTTAGATATTTTTCTCAGTAATTCGGGCCTTTAAAATCGGCTTACTTGATAATATCGGCTAACATTTTAAGTCGAAGCGTGTGTTAATTACCGCGGCGTGAACTTCAAAAAATTATCTACGACGGCGGCAAATCAGAAAATTTTCTGTCGGCTTCGTTCTCGTGCATATATGCTAAAAAGAGTACTGGTTTAATTTTGTTGAGTAAAACAGCGTTGTATACGACAATTTCAAGTCTATTTCAACGAAATTGTTGTCAATATCTTTTCGAACTTGTCAAAACATATGCGAAATTGAGCAATTTCAACTCAATTTCACCCCAAATTGCGAAAGACTTCAATTTCGCGGTAGCGTGAACATGGCATAACTATGGTTTCACAGCTGATAAGGCCAAACTGTGTTGACATTTCTGTTCAGTAAGGTTTGGCAAGTCATCATGAATCATTTAACGCTTCAAGGACCCTTCCAAATTATAGAAATTTACTTTGAAAAAAATAAATCTGTTCGCGAAGTTCACAGAGCATTTTTATAAAGGAATTGTGCTTAGTGTTGAATCTCATTTTTGGTTAAATGGCTATGTCAATAATCAAAATTGCCGTATTTGGAGCGAAAAAAATCCTCAAGCCGTTAAGGAATCACCATTACATCCATTAAAATTGACTGTTTGGTGCGGTTTACACGCTGGCGGCATCATCGGTCCTTAATTCTTTCGAAATTAGCAAGAAGCTGCCGTTACGGTGAATGGCGAGCGCTACCGAGCCATGCTGACTGAGTTTTTGTTTCGAAACATTGATCAGCTAAACATCAACGGGTTATGGGAAATTAATGGGTAGCTGCCCAAGAAAATGGGGAATTACCCATTACTGACAGGGTAATGTTGAAAATAATGGGTAGCTATCCATGACAATTAGGAATTACTCATCACTATCACCCATTACCCTCAATGGATGTCTTCAATATAATAATTAGTTATTTTTAGTAAATTTTTTTCGATTGGACGCTTCGTTTCCGAGATATAGACATGAGGGCGATTTAGCGAAAGATTTATGTTTTAGTAAGTTAAAAAAAAAAGTGATACCATATTGAAGACATCCATTGGTTAAAAAAGCCTCGTATAGCTCGGTATTCAGTTTCTATGAAATTTTCGTTGCCATAAGAATAAATCAAGATATGTGGTAAATCAGAGATATGTGGTAACTCTCCGCATCAAAATTTTCCGTTGAGAGATAAATGAAAAAATTCCTTACGAAAATTTAGCAAGAACTGATTACGGGGCTTATGGAGGTAAAAAATGTATTTTTGCGATTTCATGTTATAGCCACTTTTTTATTTCAGCGATTTTCTTATTTTGGCGATTTTTTGAAAAAAGAATTCATCCAAACGAATTGGACCACTTTATGAAAACCCCTTAGAAACTCTCAAAAATTGGTTATTTTTTCGACTGGACGCTCCGTTTCCGAGATATAGAAATGTTTTATAATTTTCTCATATTTTCGATCAAAAATGGTGATTATTACCATCGTCCTGGGTAACTACCCATTATTTTCCCCATTACCCTGAGGGTAATCGTGATGGGTAATTCCCCATTGTCGTGGGTAACTACCCATTACTTTCTCCATTACCCTGTGCGATCGCTACCCATTTCCTATGGTAATAATAATGAGTTACCTAGGGTAACCCATTACCCACGAAATACGAACCCCGCATGTAACTCCTGGCCGCGTGGAAATCGTATTTAAAAAATAAAAGTCATGAAATTATGTACCAGATTATAATAAAAAAATCATTCCAACAATATTTCTGTCTTGTATTTAGTTCTCATGCAGCTAAACAAAACACCCTATATTTTACATACAGGTTAAGGGTTAATTAATCTTCAGATATGCCGTGATTTCGCACTTTTCGGTATTTAATTTTCATAAACAGCTGAATTTTGTACCGCAAAATATATGGATGGTGAGTTGAAATCTCGAAAACTTGTCTCGAAAAATGTCTGACCGCCGCTTAATGCTGCTGGCAAAATCAATTTTTTTTAAAGTTTGGTTTCAACAAAACATACATATATTTTTGATGCAAACAACAGCTGCTATGAGGGGAAATTCTTTTAAAGAGATACACTTATTTTTAAAAAAGGTTGTATTGCGTTAGTTATTTCGCTTAGCAGTAATGGGATTATGTCATACGTAATTTACACTGCAATTCTTAACCGAAGTCTCGTGTTGCGAGATTTAATCGGTTTTCACATTTTATACAACAACCACCAAGTAAACTCATCGAGATACTATAGTTTTGCCAAAGATAGTAGAAAAACCACAGATGGTGAAAGATAAGTACTGGATTTGAAAGTGAAGTGAAATTTTCTAGATGGCGCCGCAGTGGCGGATATGGGTAAATTTCCCTGGAAACAAAAACTAGTGAAAAACTATAAAACAATGATTTTTTGCCTTTTGTATTGGGAACAAATATCAAAAGCGATATGATTTTCTATTATTTATATTCTATTTTCAAATCTAAACAGCAGAATCAAAATAAAAATGCATTTTGAGTGCTTTTTCGTCGCATCCGAGTGAAAAATGGTCGTACGGAAACAGCATGTGCCCTCTGGTGAAAATGGTGATTAAGCAACTGAGTCATCTATTGTTTTTATTTATCTATGGTTTTGCCAAACATTTGTTTTTCAATACCAATTTGTTTTTCAATCTGGGATTTCGATCGTAAAGTGAACGTAGTTTAATTTAACATTTGTTTATTTTTTTAGTGGTTGCCTATGAATTTTGTTGCTTGCCTATGTTTCGAGTGCTAAGCCGAATGTCATTTCAAATGTTCCTGTGGCACTTATTGATAATCCAAATGCTGAAAGGCTATCTACGCCAACCATTCCATATGAATGTGCTGTACTTTGTAAGTTTTTTTTTTAATGATTTTCTCTATTCTGTATAATACAAAATGACAACTAATTGTTTCTTCCTATAGACAAGTCTTACTTTATTAACGTTCGTTATGTCAGCCATTGTTGCATTTTTCATTGCCATATTTGTGGAGTATCCATTTGCGCAACTCTTAGAAACGATGCAGCCGAAAAGAAGAAAGCCCGTTAAAGGTAGTAAGTAGCATTAAGTTATATCTGTATTGAGTATGAGTGATTAAAACGATGGCATGGTTTCGGAGCGATTTCAGCTGATTCGTGATTTGATTCTGTGTGCAGAAAACAACCGCTGCATAATCCAAAAACACGTTTTGGCGTTAATCACACTTTACTTATGAAGGAAAATAGTACAATAAAATTCAATGATGAATGCAAATTACTACAAATTAATAATTGAATACAATAAAAGTAAATAAACAAGTAAAAAAAATAAAATAGAGAATCGAAGTCTCTTATCTGTTGACTCATATGGCATTCGTACGGGCATCGATTTTCTTGATTTTGCCACTTTTTTGATTTTAGGCAGAAATGACGAAAATTTTGTGATTTCCCATGCGATGTCTGAGAATCAAGAAAAATGGTTGATTTTCCTTATGCAACGCTGTTTGCTTACAATTGTTTACTTTTATTCTTGGAATACATTTGTGCTGATTTTGATTATGGAAAAATATGACGCAAACCAAAATGGGTATTGCTGTACACTGAACCAAATGGAGTGGTGAAATCGACGAAAACATAAGCTAATTTGACGAAATTTCATCACCATAGACTTAACAAATACTAGATGTTTATTAGAATAATAATTTATTAAATTGTTCGTTTCCGCTTGAGTAGTAAAATTTACTAAATATAAATAAATTGAATAAGAAAAATATTACAGTTTGCTAATGACTTTAGTCAATTTGACTACATATTGTCGATAATATATAATATATATATATATATGTCGATAATATATATAATATACTTTAGTCAATTTGACTACATTTTGTCGATAATATATCCCAGAAGAATGTACATATTCTTCTTTTTTAACAGTATTATATTGTATTTGTATATTCTAATGACACAATGTAAATTAGTATACAATTATATACAGTTAAATATTTTGTGCATTTTAAAATAGAAGGCACCTGTATTTCCAAGAAAACACTAATTTTGTAAGCACAACCCACTAAATGATTTTCAAAACCGTTTATTGGACAATATCCTGAAAACAAGTAAATGTATACGTTTATATTTTATTGCAAACATGCTTTTTAATATTGCTTACTTTGAAGATATTTATTAGTAATTAGTAAAAATTTTGCTTTATTCCTAAATGAAGCAAACACACACTATTATTAAAACCTATTTGATATTTCGTTAAATTGAGCAAATTTCATCCATTTGAATAAATAGAGTAGTTAATAAGTTACTAAAATTTTGCGTTAATTTTACCTACGACAATTGGTTCAGTGTAGGTTTTTTGTGTTTATCGTCGCAGTAACACCGCCTTGTCAATGCGCTTTGACTTTTAATCAAATCCTATTACTGTTTGTTTTAATCACTTGATTATTTATTGTCTGCAATCATTTAAAACTTTTATTTTTTATTTCACAGAAGCGACAAAAGAAACAAAGAGTCACTAACGAGAAACTTGGGTTTGTTCGTAATGTAGTCAGAAACAATTGTTTTCAGACAAGTACCTATCTGTTTTTCTATTGAAAAATTCGAGATTATGGCTGCGATCCGAACATAGTATTATATTAGTTTTACGTATAAGAGTAGTCTTAAATATAATTCATGAAATAAAATGGCTATATTATAAGGATTATAGTTTGTTTCACTATTTTATTAAACTTAAAAATACTTTGTTTTGAAACCCGTTTGTGTTTAAGTTAATCAGACTCATCGGCGTTTAAATCAAACTCTTGAAACCAAAATACCGACAATTTGTAAAAAAAACAAAATAAGTTGTATCATTTTAATGTGCACTGTAAAAACTGCGGTGAGGACCATAATGCCATCAATAAAGACAAGCAGATTAAATGGGTCGTTCGAGTAAGTGTTAAAAAGTCTATTGTACTCACTGAAAGCGTAAAGCTAGTAGAGCGCGGTGCGGTGTGATAAAGCCATATGTCATTATTACCCACCTCATTAAGGAATAAGTCCATATGGCTTTATTTCTGTAGAAGAAATGATATAAAGCCATATAACCAAAGTGGGAATAACGCCTTACCTGTGTAAAATACAATTTATTGTTATAGTTACATATTGCCCGCGATAAACGATTCCACCAACATTGGCATACATTGCATTTTGATCGCCATTCTTCAATGTATTGTCTCGTCGATAACCGACATTTCAAGTTTTCTCCATTACTGCGCACTTAGTTTACAGTCCTATCCGAACAAGCAACGCCGCAGAAAGCTTTCATAGCCATCTTAACCCTCTGCAACTGACGTGCGCTAATTTTAACAGCGTAACTGACAGACAGATCTAATTTTTATACTGATTTCCTATATTACTGGCGCCTTCTTGGCCCTATGTATTTATAATAGTAAAAAGTTTCTTAGCTAACGGGATTAAAGACGTTTTTTGAAAGGTATGGTACGAATTTTTCGAAGGCACACACGAAGGTTTGCTTTGCACTATCTGCCAGAATACAATGTCAGTTGCAGAGGTTTAATATAAAGCTTACAAAGCACGGCAATTTTTATAGATTTCTGAATTTCTTATTCGATTTAGATGCGGCTATGTCAAGTGATTATTTTAAATTCCCACGGATTACCTTACTCGCACAGTTATCTAATATGAGGAACTGTACACTGAAAGAAATTGCTTCATCAAATTTATGAATTCCTTCATCAATTTGTTGAAACATTTCATTTTCCAATCAGCGACACATTTCATTGAATTGATGAAAACCATTTCATCAATCTTTCATAAACAGGTTACGCTGATTCACCGACAATGTTATATCAAGTTGATGTAATTTTGTCATCAATGTGATGTAAGTTTGTCATCAAGTTGAAGAAAATTGGTCAACATTTTGATTTAAATTGTTCATCAGTTTGCTATAAATTTTTCGTCAATTAAATGTAAAGCTGGGACTGTCCTTGAAGGTGGAGTGGCCAGAAATGATTCCTTCATTTTGGCACTCCAAGCAGCTCACTACTTCCACGCAGTATGTTCTGGGCAATGGCTTATCGGAAACCTCCGTTAGCTAGCTAAAGTGAGAAGGCGAAACGAATGAGCAGCCTGAGTGGTAATGCGATCACTGATACGCCTCAGGATTATTAGGTGACCCTGTCACTGAAGCTCTTCGAAGTAGTGGACATATTCTTCTGTCCTTTGAATGCGGATGAGCCAACACACCTGGCTAACAGCGGACCAAAATTGAAGAAACCAAAATCCAGTTTCGACACACTGCATTCTGGTCAGCGTCTGATCCATAATGAGCGGCTGAAACATAATCATCCTGGCAGTAGGTAAAATGCAAACCACGGTGGGCTGGGTTTGCCTCCCGCCACCGTTATATAGGCAATGAAAATACACAGGAAAAATAATGAACAAAGAAACGCCCAAACTGTTGACGACCCTCGAAAACGTTATAAGGACCACGATTTAAGGATGTGTATCTGGAATGTGAGAACACTATACAGGACGGTTGCCACTTTCCAACTGGCGGTTGTCCTCGAAAAATATAAAGCTGACATCACAGCTATCCAGGAAATGCGATGGACAGGATATGGTTGCTCCAGAAAGAAAAACTGCAATGTTTACTACAATTGCCATGAGAGAAAGCACGAATTCGGGTGCGGATTTATAGTTGGCAAGAGACTGCGACACCTAGTTTCAAAGATCAACCCAGAGAGTGAACCCATACCCACTATTCGGATCAAAGCGAAATGTTTCAACATCTCGTTAATTTGTGTGCACGAGCCGACAGAGGATAAAGACGATGAGGTCAAAGAATCATTTTATGAGCGTCTGGAGCAAGTATACGAATGCTGCCCTGGCCACGACATTAAGATTATTCCAGGCAATTTTAATGCCAAATTGGGAAAGGAAAGTTTCTTTCGACCAACAATCGGTAATCATAGTATAAATGATACCACTTCCGATAATGGAATGGAGAATACATAAGGCGACCTGGGTATATCCTGTTATAAGAACAGCTGATAGTGCTTTCTTTCTTTCTTTCTTTTATAAATATTACCAAAATTTCAAGAAATTCTACATAAAAATATATTTTATTAAATAATAAGACATTCTACACATAATGAAATAGAAAAAATTACTGCCAGAATTGTATAATACTAATAAATACAAATCCTTCTGGCATCACATGGTATAATTCCATAATGGCATCATGAAATACAAAAATTTCAAAACTAATTCAAGTTAAAATGCATGTAAACACCTTTTTTGCCGTAGAATGAAAATCACGACATTATCATGGTAAGAGTGCATGTAAACGCGCTACAACCTACAAAATGCTTTAAACTTGGTTGGTATAAATGCCGCATTTTTTCATCGTAAAGGGGTCCTTAGACCTGTGGATAAGATGCAGCGACTTCAAGTTGACATCATCTTATCCAAGGTGTAAGGTGAAGTTGGTGGTTTGTACAAACTAGTTGAGGTAAAATCTAAACGTTCACGAGGTAAAACATTATCGGCAAAATGTAAATAAATGAACCAAAAAATAAATAACATAAACATTACCGGAAAAATATAATCAAAATAAATATGATTTGTATTGTTATTTATAAATATTTGAAGAGAGTAAAAATTTTATTTTTTCGTAAAATTTGTGATATTTTCGCAGTGGGCTCACCACCTTCCATTTCGACATCTGACAAGAAAATGAAGTTGCCTCAACTAGTTTGAGAGTGTAATGAGTGTAAAGGGGCCCTTAAACCTGTGGATTAGTTGCTCGACTTCAAGTTGGCAACAACTTCGATAACTTCGATTTTGCCCTTACACTCTCAAACTAGTTGAGGCAACTTCATTTTCTTGTCAGATGTCGAAATGATAGGTGGTGAGCGCACTGCCAAAATATCACAAATTTTAGGAAAGAAACACAATTTTTACTCTCTTCAAATATTTAGAAATAACAATACAAATCATATTTATTTCGATTATATTTTTCCGGTAATGTTTATGTTATTTATTTTTTGGTTCATTTATTTACATTTTGCCGATAATGTTACCTCGTGAACGTTTCGATTTTACCTCAACTAGTTTGTACAAACCACCAACTTCACCTTACACCTTGGATAAGATGATGTCAGCTTGAAGTCGCTGCAACTTATCCACAGGGTTAAGCATTGAATAATACATACATACATAAACTTATTCTCTCATCTGACGTTTCATTTCACACTCTTCATCGTAGGTTTGTGGAAATGAGAGCAATTAAATTTAAAATTACCTTACACCAGGTGGAGTTACAAAATATGTTCACTTAACTTTTTCCTGTCGTTTTGGTGTAGAACTGAAAAATTTAAATATATTTTGCACTTTTTTGTTGACTTTTATCGTTGGAATACATTTGTATTGTATTTCACACAACTAGTTTGCCACAAAAACACGAAATTCGGTTGTTGTTCCTTTGTTGATCGCTGTATACTATTGACACTATCTGGTATTATTGAACCCATATTTTCCACCACCAATGTTTACTTTCCATCGTACCTATGACGTTTAATTTATTGAGCGAATAAAAGCTTCTATGGTATGTATTATTCTATGGGTCTAAGGGCCCCTTAAGGGCAAAATCGAAGGCAACAGACCTAGTACACAGAAAAAACCTAATATACTATTACCTAAATTCATGGTCTGATATCAGCCAATGCACTGGGCAACATAGGGTAAGCTATTTAATTGAGCAACATTACCAATAAACGTAGGCTATTTTACATTCACCAATTATATGATACTTGCCTTGCATATTTGTAGATTTATACAATGCAAAAAGGGAATGTACGGAAAAGTATCAAACTGTTGGGTATAAAATTTGTTCCTTTCTACAAAGGATACACATTTCTATTCTTCAAATGGGTAAGAGATGTACATTTTCCTGTTGCTTATTAAAACATGTTCGACACTTTTCCATTGATCAATATATAAGAGACACAAGCAACACAACTCACTTTTCCATTTACAAAAGTTCTACAATAAAGACTTTTGGCCAGTAGAAATGTATTATTTGTTAAAAACACATGCAGATTACATTTTTACTTACATTTCTTTATGAAATTTGTAAATTCAGCCTTTTTTAAGAAATTTAATAAAACGGACGCTTAGAAACTTTGGCAAAATTCTTGTTTTGTTTATATTTTCACAAATTAATGGTTACATACATACACAGCGACACAGTAGTAATACAAATTCTTGGAGATTTATATTTGTCTCGCTCTAACGCACGGAGTCTAGTCGGGATGTTGCTGCCTCACCACAGATCTTGACATTCAAATAAGAAATAAGGAATTTGCCAACATTCATATGCAAATTTCAGCATTGCTGTTGATAGTGTGTTTTGCACTTATGATCTAGGCAATAATGCCGGCTTTTCTTGTCTTCATTCAAAAAAATCACCAAACCCAAACTGGGCAAACTAGATTGCACGTCCAATTTTTTTGCTTTTTTTTGGTGAAGGGAGCGTTATTTTAACTAAAAAATTAAAATAAAAAAAATCGGTGGGAACCCCTATTTTGGGAGTTAAGAGCCCCCAAAGTTCGTGCATACGGGATGGTATTACGAGTGTGGTGCCGTCTTGTGGGACCGATTTGACCACTTTTTTGTGTAATAGGAGTCGAAATAAGCAAAAAATCGAAAAAAGATAAGCACACAAATCCCAGCTCCCTCCGCTATGTGTAATTTTTTTATTTTTACAAACGTTTATGTTTTTGGCTTAAACCTAGAATAGGTCGGCAACTCGCTTCGGCTCCAAACTATTACCATTGGATAGAACTTTTAATTTTAAGTAAAAAAAATTAAATAAAAAAATCGGGGGCAACGCCTATTTTCGGAGTTGTGGGCACCCAAAGTTCGGACATACAGGATGATACTACGAGTGTGGTGCCGTGTTATGGGACCGATTTCACAACTTTTTTTGTGTAAAACGAGTCGAAATAAACAAAAATAAATAAATACATTTTTTCGATAACTGCTTAGTTATCCACGTATCGGATTTTTAAAAATATCCAGAAAATATATTTTTTTTCAAGCAATCGAGTGATTTTTCGGATTTTGCCACACATCGACTTCAGGTACAGAGGGAATTTTAACCCCCTTGCCTGAGCACGGCCGGATGGCCGGGCGACTAATTGCAATATAAATTTAACGATTTTCCAAAAGTTCTACCACACGGTACGAGCAATATAGGTCCCTGCCAGGGCTACTTGGCCCGTAACTCCCAAAATAGGGGTTCCCCCTGATTTTTTTATTTTACTTTTTTTACTTAAAATAGCGATCCCTACAACCAAAAAAAAAGCAAAAAAAATTGGACGTGCCGATCTATACTAGGTCTGTTCCATGTTTTTTTTTTATTAGCCTTTACTAAATTAAATTACACTCAAGTTTTGTATTTCACATTAAATTCTATGTTATTCGTCAAAAAAAATCGTCAAATCCGTCTGATAATCTGAACTCCACTTAAGGGCTCCTTAAAACATGTGAATACCCTGTGTGTACTGTACTGGATCACATATGCCATCACTGACATGACTACCGAGTACCGTTTGTCAACACAATCTTCAGCACTAATGCCAAGTGAGAAAGAAAAAGAAAACTCCAAAAGACAATAACGCGAACAGACGAACAATCAACAATATACGATTTTTTATGTAGAAATTTATTATTATTTCGTTTTTTTTTACCAACCAAAATTCTAAAAACACAAAAACGAACATTTCTGAATCCAATCGAAACGAGTACGTAAAAATTGGAAGGAAAAAGTGTAAAGAAACAAACGAATTTGCAAGACCACAACGAGAAGGCAAAACAAAGAAACGGCACAGAAATTTCGGAATTTTTTGACTATTACGTGTAAAGTGAAGTGGATACGAACAAAAATATATTTCTGAAAGAAAAATAAACGAAAATCCAAAAAAGACAACGTTGACAGCAGTGGCAGTGAACGAACGAGTGTGTTTGGGAGCGAGTGATTTTGTAAAGGGGGGAAAGGGAGCCAACAGCGGCAACGTCGTTTTCGTCGGACAAACGGAAGAAATATTAAATTAAAATAATAAAACAGTGATACGTGATAAAATGCGAGTGTGAAGAAAATTGGAAATTTGAAGCATCTACAAGTGAACAAGACGAGAAAGAACTTTAAATTTATTCGCGAAAAGAAAAAGTAAAACATTTTATTTCACACAGTATCTTAAAGAAGTAGATCCTAGTCAGATTAGGGTTTCTAGTCAATAAAATATTTGGCCCCTTCATAGAGGGGGCCAAATCGAGGCAACAAAACCGCGTGGAATTATTGGAAAACAACAAAATTTCGTTAATATTTGGACTTTGTGAGTCAAGAAATATAATGTTAATAGTGGTGTCTCCCAGAAATACTTAAAAATAAAGGAGGTTGCCACCTTTTTCCCCGCTGGCTGCATTAATTGACAATAATTGTTTGCCCCTCGCCATTCACGGACCGGACCCCACAAGCGAAAGAGGGTCATCAACCAATTGCGTTTTAAAATTGGTGTCAACAAAATATTTCACAATAACCCCACCAGAGAAAGAACGCTTATTTGCAAAAGTTAAAACTAAAACATTTCAGAAACCAAATCAAAACAATTGTGCATCCTCCATCCCTTTCGTGAAACTCAAATGCCTAAATTGAAGTTACTGAATGGTCATCAATCGCGCACACTAATATAATAACAACATAGCTTTGGTTTCATATATATATTATACAACGACGAAAACCTATTAAAAGACCCTAAAATATTGCTGAACAGAATAGTGAACTAAAAACAATAACACTTAACAACCGCAACATTTGCTTCCCTTACGTCTCTCTGCCGTAACGTCTTGTTGAAAAAGTGAAAACTTGTGGCTCTTTATTTGTCATAAATACCGACGAAGGCAACAAAGACGACGACGTCACTTTCATTCTTAATTTGGTTTTGTGTGGGGATTTGTTGCGTTCTTCAACTTCCGTTCTATTCACCCCGCTACCTCACGCCAAAGGTGCTACATTCTTTTGGTTCTTTTTCGTTCGTTTGGTTCCCAGTTTACCTTTTTCGGGTTCTGTTTATATCGGTTCGTGCGCTGCTGCCGCTGAGTCGTGTCTTTGTGTGTGTGATCTTGCCAGAGAAATTTTTTTCGAGAAACTAAAAAATCCCTTTGGTTTTTTTTAGGTTTCTATCGGAAAAAATTTTCGCCCAAAGATCTTCCCACATCCAACGACCCGTAAGTGCTGCTGTAAAACGCCGTACAACTTTGAATGGAAGAGCTATGAACCTAGACCATCTGAAATTGACGCTGACGCAGATTGGTAATTTGGTCAAACATTTAAATAAGAAAAATTTTGCTGAAACAACTGAGAGTCTCAATCAGGTGAGCATCAAAAACGAAGCAACATGTCTTGTTCTTTCGATGTTAGAAATTTAATTGTAATGTTTTCCTATATAGGGCATTGTGTTTCGTATAGTACGTGTGGCAACACCATCAGCTGTTCTAGTGTCACATGCTATCAAAAATTATTTATTAAATATAAGGTCGGTTCCCGTACCTACTACTAATAATAGTATTATGTATAACTTTTACTCGAAAAAACATTTTCGTACTCTAAAAAAAATTACAAGTCTACAATTTTTTAGGAAACGTGACTGTAAGTGACCAATTTTACAAAATTAACATTTCGATATTTAGTTCTGTCGAAATTTTCTCAATTATCTCAAACGAAAACTTTTGTTGCAGATAGTGACTACGTATCTTTGATTTAATCTCCGTATTCAGTTTTGGCGTAGTATTCCTCAGGAATTTTATCATTTATTTCTAATCGGAAAATGTTGTAGCGAAGAGTTACACCTATGTACCTCTGGTTTATTGGAATATGTAAATGCCAAAATTGCAATATGGAAATGTCAAAGTGGCGTAACCCTGTAATTGATTTTGCTTACGAAATTTTTACAAAGATCGGAGTATATAGCAAATGAAAAGTGAACGATATATTGATACACCTACTTCTTAAGGCAATAAAAATTTCGGATCTGGACTACATTTTATTTAAACGTATGTGGAGTTAATAATGTTTGTCAAAATCCGTCCCAAACAATTGTTTTCGAACGAAATAACTTCGGTATAAACCCCATGTAATTGATTTTGGTTACGATTCTTTCTCGGCTGAGTACCAAGCAAGCTAAAAGTACGCGAAATTTTCAGTTCACGAAATATGTTTTTCTGAATAGCACCATTATAATGCTTCCACCTGGGGTAGAACCATCTTGGATAGAATAATGACGATAGCCTATAGAGTAATAGATAAGAGTTTCCCCCAGCCGTTTTACGGCCCGTGAGGTAGTTGGAAATTTCATAGAGGTCGGCATAAAACGAACAGAAGCAAAAGTGAACACATACTTTAGTTCTACGCAACCGGCGCTAAACAAAATTTAGCTGTCACTATCAAACTTTATTTAAACTTCTGCTAACGGTCATTCTACCAACCACTGTTCTCAATCAAATTCTAACTACAGTTTCGATCAGCTGTGGCGTGGGTATCCAATTAATAGCTGATTTCAACTTTTTTCACTCCACATCTAGTTTATACGGCATTCACACTGAAAACAATATTCTTGATTTTGTCACATTTGTTGAAATCAAGAAAATTCTCACGATTTCCCATACATTTCGACAACCGACAAATGGGGTATTTTTCCCTGGATGTTTAAAAACCAAAAAAAGGACCTGATTTGCTTTATAAAACGCTGAAAACTGCAGAAAAGTACCATGGTATAATAATATCTACATGGTAATAGCAGCAGGCGTTGTTGTAGTCGTATACATCCACAACAGGCATTTTGTTTTTGTTCTATTTGCTTCAGATGTCAAACTACAACAATATGAGAACGCAGAAGAGTACAAAAATAAAATACATGTGAGTTTGACAACTGAAGCGAAAAATCACATGAAAAAAATTAAATCAGATGTTCCAACGACTTTACCATGTAGATATTATTGTTCCATGGAAAGTACGTTTTTTCTATAGCCATTTCACAATAGTGGTATTCATATAAATGGTCAAGCAAACATTTTTTTGAGTAATTTTTGCTGAGCAAACCTCTAAAACCAAATACCAGACAATTCGCTCAAAAACGTTATCTTTTGCGTTTCATAAATGCTTTTATAAATGTTTTCTTCAAAAATATATTCAGTATAATCCTGGCATAGTGTTTCCACTTTTTTGACCATTAATTAATGGTAATCTAATTTTTCGACCATTTTGTATGGAGAGCTAACCGATATTAAACTATTTTAAGCGGCTCCTCATACAAAGCCGTCGAAATATTTGCTCAACGGGAAATAAAACACACGTTTGTAAGTTGATTCTATAATTAAAGAAAGTGGTATATAATTCTTACTTGGAATTCAATACGTTTATTTTTTTGTATAAGCTATTATTTTTGGCCTTTACGCTATCAGTTGAGCATTCCTTTCAAACAAAGTGATTATAACCACTGTGCTCTAAAATAGCATTGTGGCAACTACGTTATTTAATGAACACACTTGTAATACCTGCTATGTCATTATGGCATATGAACACATCTCCCCAAACACAGTTGGTTAATGTAAACTAACGGGAAAATCACATATTAATTTATTTCTGAATTTTCTATTACAAGCAAATTCTCTATTAACTTTATTTCAATCTTATTACTTGACACTTCACCTCTTACGCGGTGTATAAGTTTTAAAAATTACTTTTTGTTGTTTCTGCTTTTGGAGTGTTACCATTTTCAGCAACTCTGTAGCACATCCAACCAACCAATTACTTTTTGCCGACGCCATTACAATTTAGCAATGAAGAAAATTTTCTCTGCTTGTGGTTTGTGTCGTCGTTCTTTGGAAAAATAGCCAATGGGTTTTTAAACAATTTTAATCTGATAAAAATATCCGTGCTTGAGTGAATAATATAAAAATACTATTCGTTTGAGATATTTTCACATTGTGTAGAAATATGAAGTGAAAAATGTGATTTGAACGTTGAAAAATTGTCTACAAAGAAACTTCCAATTTGTACATTTTTTTCTCGTTTGATTTGTGATCGAAAAGAAAGAAGGAAGCAAAAAGAATCCAACGCATACGCTTTCGTCTTCAACTTTGTGTATTAGTTTTTGCTAAACAAATTTTAATCAAGCAAAAAATATCAACGGAAACAATTTAAAAAGATTCGGTTTTGTATAAATTGTACAATTGTGCGTGAACGGTCGTTTAGATTTAATAAATTTCCTGTGAAATATAGCATTTTGATTGGTCCGTTTGAAAAAGGTATTGGTGTATTTTTCAACTCCTTTGTGTGCTTATAATCCTTTTTTATCCTCTGTTTTCTATTACAAGATTTTTATATTAGACATTTCATGGACTTCTTTTTGCATATGATTAAAGTGGAGCAGGCCAGTTATTGTTGTGTGTATTTGTCTCTTTCTATGGTTATTTGTTTATGTATGTAGTACAGATTTTTATTTTTTTTTTGTTTAATTCCGTTTCACCGTTGGCTGGAAGTTGGAAAGGGAGAACGAAGTTAAATATATCGCATAGTGCTGCCAGATGTTACCAAGTCGTCTACATACATTTTTGTTTGTATTGGAATTTAGTGTCTTTCCATGAACGATGGATTAAAATGTTTCAACTTGCGGTTTTGTTTTAATTTTGATATAAAATATATTAAGTAAATATCTTATGTGAACAACATAAGTGTGACTGAGGATAGCGTGGACATTATTGTTAACCTTACTATAAAATGTTCTATATATTTTACAGCGTTTGGCGAAAACATTAGAAGAGTTACAATTTAGTGATAATCTGGTTGTAAACGCTATATTTGGCGGATTATAATACGGCATAACCATTTCAGTAATGATGTAGCTGTAAAATTCCACAAGAAAAATACCGTTATCCCGATAGTGCGACAATGTTGTGTGCAAGATGTATTTATAGCTAGTGAAAGCATAAGCAAACAGCTAATTTCATGGTAACTATCTATTAGGTAGTTGCATTAGAAATTTTGTAGTTAAGCTATCAAAATTAGCTGAACAGTGAAAAACACTATGTACCCAAAATGTGAGAAATTTAATAAGCTTGACTTGACACAAAGTACATGCCATAAACTGCATTTTGATTGAAATCCTTTAAATTTTATTAAACAAAAAGAAACAATATCAAATTTGACAGCTTCCCACGGAAAAGATGAATTAACCACATATCCCTATAGATAATTCTACCATGGCTGATCTGCTTTGTTCAAATTTCAAACTACTTCGAAACATCAAATTCACATGCATTTGTTTTTCAATGGGTTTGTTTATTTAGATATGTGCTGAGTTTGACACAACAAAACTGGGAAGTCATGGTACAATTAGGTTTGTTTCATTACATTACCGCGGGAACCCCAACTTACCCAAACGCGTTTTTTTTTACTCACAAATTGGGCAAATGAGAGCGATTTTTTGTTACTCTTAATGTCAAAATGCGTTTCTCTTTTTACCGAACTTACCCAGACTTTTTCTTCGGGTAAGTTTGTGCAAAGTGTCAAACAATCAGCTGTTCGAAACGTCAACATAAAAACATATTTGTGAAAAAAATAACACAAGTGAAAAAAAATTATTGAATTTACAATTTTATTAACTTGAAAAGTGATTGCTTTGAGAGTGCTTATTGAAAGAAGATGGGAAGTGTGCAAATGAACAGTAAAAATTAACATGATATGCAAAATTTGTTGTCAAGCATATGTTTTGTGTTTTGACATTTGTTTTCGGGCTAGAAAATTGGTTTTTTCCGTTATTTACTTTTGGGTAATATTGAGTATTTGTGAGAGAATTTTGCTTTTGCTCCCCTTTACCCGAACTTTACCCAAAAAGTAAAGAAACAAAGCTATTATCTACCAGGTAAAGACGTCAGACCAGTTTTTTTTCGCTTGGTTTGTTTATTTTGGTTGGCTTAGTTAGTCCCACCCATAGACTAATACATACCTAGATAAACTTATTCTCTCATCTGACGTTTCATTTCACACTCTCATCGTAGGTTTGTGGAAATGAGAGCAATTAAATTTAAAATTATCTTACACCAGGTGGAGTTACAAAATATGTTCACTTAACTTTTTCCTGTCGTTTTGGTGTAGAACTGAAAAATTTAAATATATTTTGCACTTTTTTATTGACTTTTATCGTTGGTATACATTTGTATTGTATTTAACACAACTAGTTTGCAACAAAAACACGAAATTCGGTTGTTGTTCCTATGTTGATCGCTGTATACTATTGCCACTATCTGGTGTTATTGAACCCATATTTCTACCATCCAATGTTTACTTTCCATCGTACCTATGACGTTTAATTTATTGAGCGAATAAAACCTTCTAGGGTATGTGTTATTCTATGGTCCCACCTTTCGTATCGGCTCCAAACTTTTTCCATACACTGAACTAATTGTTCAGAAAAAATATATCCAGTATTGCGCAAAACCTAAGCAACATTTGTAGCAATTTCTTAGACGTTAATGTTGCTTTAGGCTTAAGTTGTCAATCTATGCACGAAAGTAGACCATAGGCTAATACATAGATACATTTAATTCTCTCATCTGGTTTCATTTCACATTCTTCGTCGTAGGTTTGTGGAAATGAGAGAAATTAAATTTAAAATTAATGTACACCAGGTGGAGTTACAAAATATGTTCACTTCACTTTTTCATGTCGTGTTGGTGTAGAACTGAAAAATTTAAATGTATATTGCACTTTTTTTTGTTGACTTTTAGATATACATTTGTATTGTATTTAACACAACTAGTTTGCCACAAGAGCACGAAATTCGGTTATTGTTCCTTTGCTGAACGTTGTTTACTATTGCCTCTATCTGGTATTATTGAACCCATGTTTTCCACCATCCAATGTTTACTTTCCACCGTACCTGTGAAGTTTATTTTATTGAGAGAATAAAAGTATCTATGTATGTATTAGTCTATGAAGTAGACCATGGTAAAATAAGGAAGGTAAACTCGTTAGAACAGATGTTTTAAATTTTTTCATTGTGGTTGATCGTTCCAGCTGTCAAACTGAATGCACTTTGTTTTTGTAATTTTTTCCTGTTTTGTTGGTATTCTTACGTGTATTGCTTGACAACTTATGCGATTCATCATAAACAAAATTACTACTACTGCTACTACTTAGTTATTTTACTATGAAGTAGACCAACAAGACAGGAATACGAGAGTTCAAAAACAAAGTACATATGAATTTGACAACTTTAACGATTAATGCCATGAAAAAAAATTAAATCAACTCTTCATACTAGTTTACCTTCTCGTTATTTTACCATGGACAGTATTTCATTTGTTTCTTTACTTTTTGGGTAAAGTTCGGGTAAAAGAGAGTAAAAGCAAAATTCTCTCAAATACTCAATATTACCCATTTTGACGTTAAGAGAAAGAAACAAACCTATTATTAGCTTTGTTTCTTTACTTTTTGGGTAAAGTTCGGGTAAAAGAGAGTAAAAGCAAAATTCTCTCTCAACTACTCAAATGTACCCAAAAGTAAAGAAACGCAAAAAACCACTTTTCTTACACGAAATCAAATGTCAAAACACAAAACATATGCTTGACAAGAAACCTTGCATATCGTGTTCATTTTCACTGTTCATTAGCACACTTCCCATCTTCTTTAAATAATCACTCTCAAAGCAATCACTTTTCAAATTAATAAAATTGTAAATTCAATAACTTTTTTTCACTTGTATTATTTTTTTTTCACAAATAATACACATGTTTTTATGTTGACGTTTCGAACAGCTGATTGTTTGACACTTTGCCCAAACTTACCCGAAGAAAAAGTCTGGGTATGTTCGGTAAAAAGAGAAACGCATTAAGAGAAACAAAAACTCGCTCTCATTTGCCCAATTTGTGAGTAAAGAAACGCGTTTGGGTAAGTTTGGGGTCCCGTGGGGTCCCGCGGTAAAGTAAAGAAACAAACCTATTAGCAACATAAATATTTGCTAGATAAAAAATAAAAATTGTAGCTGCGCAAAACCCATGGTATAATTAGAAAGTAAACACAGTAGACGGCTGATTTAAATTTTTACATTACATTCCTTTCGACGATGGTCACCTTTCTTTGTGACGGCGACACTTTCGAGTACTTAGCGCCATGAAAAGCTTCTCATAATACCGTTCGGAACCAATGTAAAACTGTAGGTCCCAATCAGTGAGTGTAAAACTATAAAGCGCACTACCCACTGATTGTGAGTGCCTCTTCCCTATCCCTTCATGGGATGTAATGGGAAACTATTTAATTTTATTTAGTTGGCCGCTTTTGTCAGATTCAAATATTTTTTTCTTTTACTTGCCTGTTTACATTTATTTGTTGGTACATATTCATATGTATTGACTTTGGCATGAGGAGAGAGCAAAACAAAAAAAATTTAATATGGCAAAACCAAATAACTTTTGTATTTCTATTCTCGCACGAAAATAACGGTTGTTTTCCAAGACTGAAGAATAAAATCGATCGATCAGAGCATCAATGTTTTATTAAAACATCGAGCCGTAAAATATACGATAGACATTTTAAATTGCTCATACTGGAGGCATGTAATGGAGGTCAGTCACAATGTGAAATAGTCAAAGAATATGGCGTGAACAAGAGCATTGTGTTACGGTTAATAAAAAAAATATAAAACGACGGGATCACTTGATACTACCAACAAAGATGGACGGCCTCGCAAGACATCTGAGCGAACAGACCGTGACATTACAAGTTGATAAAGCAAGACCCTTTTATCTCCTCTATAGGGTCTGGTGTCTCCTCTATAGGTTATCTCCTCGTCGGTGGTGCAATGGTTAGTGTGCGCGGCTCTTGTACATGAGATCCTGGGTTCGAACCCGGCTCTGACCACCTTCAAAAAAAAAATTCTTTCGGCGGCGGTCACCTCGCATAGTGACGGCGACACTATCGAGTATCTAGCCATGAAAAATCTTCTCAAATTACCGTTAAAACTGTAGGCCCCATCAGTGAGTGAAAACTGGAAAGCGCACAGCTCAGTGATTGTGAGAAGTTCTCCCCAGTCCCTTCATGGGATGTAATGGGAAACCATTTATTTATTTATAGGAATTGTAAATACTTTGGAACTCAACATACTTACATACATAGTACTGTTGGGAGAAGAGTCGCAGAAATGATTTGGAAAGTTATGCACCATGCAAAAATCGGTTGGTATACAGCGTTATTGGTTCAAAAATTATCAAAAAGGTTTTTGGTCCAATTTTTTTTAGCATTTGTGCAACTGTGCTGTTTAGTTACGAATCAAAATTTAATTTATTTCGACTCTCATGGGAAGTGTCACGATCGCTGTAAAAAGAAAAAACTTCTGGATCCACGTTTCTGTATGAGAACTGTGAACCATGTCGTTGGAAGTGTGATGGTCGGGACGAGTTTCTCTGCTGGTAACGATGTTGGGGCCCCTTCATGTCATTGACAGCATTATAGATCGTGTCGTACAAAAACATCTTAGAGACTGTAATGATTCAGTACGCAGAGTAGAATATGCCACTTCGATTCGTGTTTCAACACGACACTTATGCGAAACACATTTCGGAGTTGGTCACGGAGTATTTAAAGATGAAAACTGTATCAGTCCTTGATTGGCCGGCACAATCACCACACTTAATCCATAGAAAATCTACCACGAACATCTTATAAAAACCATAAAAGACAAACGGAATTTTATTCCGATAGAAACTCATGAAATCCATGCCGTAACGTTGTTAGTAGGTTTTGGTCAATAAAGGATTCTGTACAAAATTAGGTTTTACGCAGCTAAAATTTGAGTACATATTGTTCTATATATATTTAATACTTGAGACAAACTGCATGCTTATTCAAAAATTAGCGGTACGGCGTCGAACTTTGTATTTTAATATTAAATTAAGTATTATGGAAATTTATATGAAAGAGAAGTCTGGTTTGTTCAGTTCAATTATATGTCTTGAAGTGATCAAGAATCTTTTTGGACCCTTGTGACCCCTTTACTGTATTTAATTGAAATGACTAATAAAAGTCACTGACTGATTTTTATTAATGACATTTAAAAATAAAAGTCATAACTGATTTTTATAAATAAAAGTCATCAATAACTGTTATCAGCGACAAAATAAAATAAAAATAAAAAATAACTGTTATTTCGGATTTATAGAATTTAAATTAAAAAAATACATAATTGTTATTGTTTTTATTTTACATAAACATTTCGATGCCCAGTGTGAAAAGAAATCGATTGGTATACAACATGTGGTTGTACAATATTTACTTCATAGAAAGTTAATCAAATCAAAATTTCATAAATAACTGTTATTTCCGGACCCTGCTTAAAACCGGCCGAAGGCCGCCCACGCTTAAAGCATTTTATTAATTTTAAAAAATCGACAAATGTCAACATTTTCAACTTCTATATATCGATACCTAACTAAGCAAGTTATCGAAACAGGTTGTCTATTTGGTTGTCTATTATGACAACTTTTTATCTGGCTGATGAATTTGAAAAAATATTACCAAAAAATAATAAATAAAAATATATAAATAAATAAATAATAGTGATGCGAACAACTTCCGTTACATTCCTATTTGGTATCCAAGAATGGCGGTTAGTCGACAATAAACAACAACCATTGCTGATGTCCATGCTCATGAGTGACAAGTCCGTTGTTCGCTTTAATCAATAATTTTATTTTAATTTTGATACATCGAAACAGTGTAAGTTATCGTTTTTTTTTTCATTATATCTTCTATTCTTATTTCGACCCGTTGTACATAGAGCAACTAACAGGTCGGTTGCTAGAGGTAGTTGAAATCACATAATACCACTAATTAATCTGAAATTTGGGAGCCCGTAACTCCGAAATAATATGTTCTACCTCACTTTTTTTCTATTTTTGGAGAGGAGGGAATGAAAAGCGACTACCTGGTAGATAATTCTACTTTGTTGGAGAGCGAACACAAAATGTCGGTTGTCATCGATTATAATAACAACTGCAGCTACCACGAGCAATTTTATCATGATTACCTGTAATCGCCGTATAACAGTGTTTTTTTTTCGGAATTTGATATTTGTAATCGCCCTAATGCTCTTATCTGCGTCTGTGCAACCGCTCCATAACGAGTATTACAAATGTCAATTTTCATACAAATATTATTCGCTAATATTGTTGTACGTTGTAAACGTCTTTTGATAATTGAAAAGCGCGTAATTTTGCTAGCAATGATGGATTCAAATCTGATTTTGTTCATTTTAAAGCAGACTGGGCAGAGAATAGTCAGGGATGTAACTCTAAAGTGGCATTACAAAACCATGGGCAGAAAACTTTGTGAAAAATTCAGAATCGGGCGTTGCAGATTTTGAATAACAATGCATACACAAGAATATGCAAGGCTTTTGCAGAAAAATATTGCACTCAATGTCGCTAAATTAGTCTTGCTCGATAATTGGTTGTTCCACCAAGATAATCAACTGAATCATACATCACGGTTGAGCTAAGGTATGGCTGTTATATGTATGCATATACATATGTAACCCCAAAGGTGCTGAACCACCTTCTACATATGTATATAACCACCGGATCTAAACCCAATTGAGAATATTAGAGAAATAAAGAGACTACATTTACCACTTTTGAACGAGTCGAATAAAATTCGTTCTAAATTTACCAATAATTTAGACTCATGCAACCAAATATCAGTTTTATAATAAAAAGTTAAATTTTTCAATTATTTCAATATTAATATCATGGTAAAATAAGTAAGGTAAACACAGTATCAATTGTTGTAACTTTAGGCAACAAAAACGGATTTTTTTTTGTTTGGTTTCCTATTCTGTCAAATTTCCTGCATGTGTGTATCAACTGTAAAAGTCAACAAAAAAGTAAAAAAACAAAATACATGTGAATTTGACATAAAGGAAACACCTAAGCAAAAAAAATTCAAATCAGCTTTTCTAACGAGTTTATCTTACTTATTTTAACATGATTTTTATATTTATCTTTTTTATGTTGACTCACTTTTGCCGCATATAACATGAAGTGTTTTTGTTCACGTCTCTAACAAAAATTTATATGAAGTATTTTGATCTACTAATTTTGTATTTTTTTTTCAAGAGACGGAATAGAGCTTTAAGATTTTGTAACAAAAATTGATATATGTATGTACAGTTAAGTGTATTACAAAAAAATGGTTTCCCATTACATCCCATGAAGGAATTGGGGAGAGCTTCTCACAACCCGTGAGCTGTGCGATTTCTAAGTTTATTCCCACTGAGTGTATTTACATAATTTAAAAAAAGGATTAGTTCTGGTATTGACTTACTTTTGACGCTCATAGTATACAGGCATGACATTTCCTTAGACCGCAGTATACTCCACATTTTGGCAAAAGAACGACAAAAGCAAAAGAACGTTGGTAAATCGAACCTTAAGCATATAAATGACATTTTGGGTCAACATTTTAATTTTAGACCTTATGTGTGAATATGCCAGGTGCTAAACTGTTTGTTCAATCTGTATCCGAACGTATAACACAACATAACCTGTTGGAAACCTGTAGTTTGCACCGACTTGCTTTCATTACTTGTTTAAGGTATAAATTGTTTTCGCAAGACACTCGATAGAATAGATTATTGGTAGGTGTAATATGCTAGTTATAGAAAAGAGAACCGCCGTTAAAACTCTCAAAGATTAACATTGTTTTCATCTTACCCTCCTCTAGTATGACTGTCACCCTCACCACTCACAATTGTTTCCTTTGTAATTTTTTTTTTCAATAACGACGACTAGACGATAACGACGTTTCTTTTTATGGCATATTAGCCGTACCATAAATGTCTGCAGCCCACATAGACTTATTTTTGACTCTTGTCTTGTTTTTGTTTGTTTTGTTGTACTAAATAGACTCTTGTAAGAATATACAAACTTGCAGCTAATTCCGTCATTGCGGTTTTAGTTTTATATACGTATGTATATGTTTCTTCCAGTTAATAATTATTTATGTTACTATTCTTTTCTTCCGGCAGTTAATAGAAGAATTTGGCTTAGAAGCAGATCGTCATTGTCTGCGTTGTCTATTTGCGAGCATCAGTTTTAATGATCCAGCATTAACATCAACCACCACCTCACCATCAACGTCACTATCGAGCATCCAACAGCAGCAGCAGCAACAGCTTTTACTGGCGAAACTTTTGCAAATTCAATTGGAATTGCAATTGAACAAAGCATCGCATATATCAAATATTTGCTTTGCCATCGACAGCTGTTGGCCCCATCAAAAGGTAAGCAAATACAATTCAACAAAATTCTAATCCAATACTTGGAACTTTGGATCTTCTAATAGATTTCATTTGAATTCTGCTATTATTGGAGTCACATATTAAGCGTAGAAGGGCTGAAGTCCTTTTAATCTTATTTTCAATTCTCCTTACTTATCATTTCAAAAAAAACTACACATTTTTCTCCATCCTGTGAGAACAAATAGTAGACCCCAGTAGTTTGTATTTCATGTACCAAATTCCTAAATGTTTTCTCATTTAATGCTGATTTTTACTTGCGTATCATTATTAACTGTTTGGTTTTCTCTTTTCTTCCTCAACTCCAAACTTTTAGAGCTTCAAACCATCCTCCCACTTCATAACTCAAATTGTTCGCTTAACCGGCATTAACAAGCTGTGCGAGTGTGTGGTTAGTTTGTCTCTGACACATTCCACCCATTTAGATTTGCGCACGTATGCCGGTGACCAACTGCGTAAGGCATTACCTGAACTTATCGAATCGTATTTGGGAAAGAATCAACAGTCTGCCGCTGTGATCAGTAGTTTACACGACGCTTCGTTGGATCTAATACAATTGTTGCTAACCTGTTTGGATGTGTACGTGGCGGGCAAAGGTTTGCGTCAACAGTTTGTACAGAAACTGAGGGAGGAATTTCCACGGGATCGTGTGCCTCTGATTTTAGCTCCATATTTGTATGCACCATCGTCGTCAGAGGGAGTTGAAGAAGTGCCGTCTTCAGGGTCGTCGCAACAAAAAACCACTACTACCAATGGATTTACACCGGAAGTACCCATAGAAGAGATCTATGACAATTTGTGCGAAAATATATTTTCCCAACACGTTTACAACAATATTATGGACACATCTTGGATTAATTTAATCCTAGAAATCGGTTATGAATTCACATCAAGTGTTGAAGAATGTAAAAATCATATGCGCAGTGGCGGCTCAACTGCAGCCAATGCCGGCGGCAGTGGAGGCTCACAAGGTGGCAACACCGGCGGCTCAGGTTCAGGTGGTTCCGGGGGCCAACAGCGCGATCTACAACCCCAAGATGTAGCCAAAATTATAGGCCTTATGTGCCGCCGACATACGTCTCTCCTTGACTGTAATGTAAATCTACCTACACCGGCCAACTTTTGGCCCCAACAGTCAAGCTCACAAAACAATCCGCAGCAACAGAATGCCAGTAATAACAACAATGATAGCTCGTCAGGCAGTGCGGACAAGGTAGGCAACGGCAACGATAAGAAAGATAAGCAAACGGGTGGCAGTAATTCCGCCGGAGGCACCGCCAGTACTGATACTACCCAGGCATGGAAACCCGACGTATTTGTTCAAGCTCTTAAAGAAGTTGTGCCGCAACTAAATTGGAAAGAAATTTGTCTCGAACTTGATCATCAGGAGTTTATACTGAAAGATCGCATTGGTCTTGATCTGCTCTTAACTATATTCCGTTTGGCCACCCAGTCGAATCTATTCCCACATCCAGAATGCATTTATCGTCATTGGCAGAATGTGGAGGGCCAGTTCTCCCTAATAGCAGTGATGTTGAAGAATCCCGATCTTTTCTCATTTGCCGATTACATATTCACACCAGCCCCAGTGGAGATGTTGAAGACGCCTCCAGACACGGAGAATAAAGATGTTTGTGCTTGGAAGTCCTTACATTTAGTAGAAGTACTATTGTATATTGCTGAACATGGTTTGTACGCTCAAGTCCATGAGTTGCTGAAGTTTCCAGCCCAACATTGTCCGGATGTGCTGTTTTTATCCTTGCTGCATATAAATCCTCCGTTGACGGCGTTGAGACAGGAGCTCTTCAACCAGCTCATACCCACCTTCTTGGCCAATCATCCAAATTCTGGTGTAATCTTGGCCAGTGCTTGGAATTCGAATAACTTCGGCATGACCCTGAGACCTTTGATTATGCATGCCATGTCCGAATGGTACTTGAGAGGAACAGAATACGATCAGGTGAAATTGTCGAGAATCTTAGATGTGGCTCAAGATCTAAAAGCTTTGTCTACATTACTCAATGCCCGTTCTTTCCTATTCGTAATCGATTTGGCCTGTCTAGCCTCTAGACGTGAATACCTGAAACTGGAGAAGTGGTTGAGTGATAAGATCCGTGAACATGGCGAACCTTTTATACAGGCCATGCTGAAGTGTTTGCAAAGACGTTGCCCTCAGATTACCAACTCCAAAATACCAGACGATCAGCTGCCTCCCAAACAGGCCCAATTGCCGCCAGAAACAGTAAATACTATGCTCTCCTGCCTACAAGGATGTATCGGCAGTGTTCCGCACGAAATTGCCGAGTTAATCATGCAAATGTCTGCCAACTGTTCTATCATGGCAAGTAAGGCCCGAGCTGCGGCTGCTGCTGCCGTCCAACAGGGACCGTTGGTGCCGCCGCAAAGTGCAATGCGTGGTCATCGCGGTATGGAAATAACTGCGGCCGGCGTGGGTGGAGGTGGGCCACCTCCATTTTCAGCCAATCTAAATGCACAACAGATGTTTGGTCCTACCATGGATACCCTATCGAATCTGACTACAAATATAGCCGGCCTTAATTTGAGTGGCCCCAATGGAGCGTTTAATTTTGGTAATGTCCTGAATAATTTGGTATCAACACCGGCTTCGCCTTCTCGTCTTATGAATCCTGCTGCTGCTAGTCCTTATCCATTAAATCCCATGCAAATGCCAGCACCTCCACCCTCAGTTGCTGGACTGGGACGGATGCCACCAGCAGCCCCTCAGCCCACGCCAACTCCTCCCAATCCTAACAACCCTATTATAGGCGATTTCCAAGGGCCCGTATCGAAAGAAATAGAAGATGAAGCAAATTCGTATTTCCAGCGCATTTACAACCATCCACCTCATCCTACTTTATCCATAGATGAGGTTCTCGACATTTTGCAACGTTTTAAGGAATCGAACATACGACGCGAACAGGAAGTCTACCAATGTATGCTGCGTAATCTTTTTGAGGAATACCGATTCTTTGCTCACTATCCCGAAAAGGAATTACAAATCACTGCTCAACTATTTGGCGGGATTATAGAGCGTAATCTTGTACCTACATTTGTAGCCTTGGGATTGGCTCTACGTTGTGTGCTCGATGCATTGCGCAAGCCTGAAGGTTCCAAACTGTACTACTTTGGTATCACGGCATTAGATCGTTTTAAAACACGTTTGCATGCATACAACAAATACTGTGAATACATACGTTCAATTCCACACTTCAAGGATTTTCCTCCACATTTGATCCAATATGTAGAATATGGATATTTGGGTCAGGAACCTCCAGCATCAAAATTGCAAATGCTAATGGGAAGTGCCGGTGGTGGCGGAGGTGGAGGTGGTGGGACGGGACAACAACCTCAACCACCAGATGCAATTTATCGTAGTAATTCAGTAACAGGTAAGTTGCGGATGTAATTGCAATTTAGAACTAACTTTGAAAGCACTAGCATTTTTCGAAAGGGTATATGCAAATACAAATTCAAATTTCAAGTGTAAATCTGTATCCTATAGACTATTGATATTCAGTGCGACCACACTGAACTAATATTCATATAAATTTCAACTAAACCGAGTCGTTGTTTAATATTTAGATTGTTTGCAGCAAAAATATAGTGTTGCCAGTCGTTATCGTTATGAAATCCGGTCATTAATTCTACTAAATGAAAAAAGAATAACATTTTCGGATCCTCGAATTGATACTCCTTTTTTATATTATTATTTAAAATATAAAATGTGCAAATGTTAGGTTTTTACGGATCTAATTCTCAAATATTAAAATATTAGAATTAAAAAAAATGTTTTTTTTTATTATCACCCTCTAAGGAAACATTGTTACTACGCCAACTCAGCAGAAGCCCATGGTGGTGGCGCATCCTGCACGCATGAAGTCTATAGCTACCGCTACAAATATCGATACCTTGCTGGTCGCCAATCAGGAGGAAAAGGTGACGGTCCCTCCTGAAGCCGTGCAAGATAAGACTGCATTCATTTTCAATAATCTAAGTCAGTTAAATATACCAACAAAAGTCGAAGAAATCAGAGATATTATGACCAAGGAGTATTGGCCATGGATGTCACAGTATTTGGTGCTCAAGAGGGCATCGATGGAATTTAACTTCCATACGCTCTACTTTAATTTCCTGGAAGCTCTGAAAAATCCCGACATCAACAAATTCGTTACCAAGGAAACCATACGCAACATTAAGGTTCTTCTACGCTCTGACAAAGGTGTGGTCAATTTCTCTGACCGCAGTCTGCTTAAAAATCTTGGTCATTGGTTGGGCATGATGACTTTGGCCCGTAATAGACCTATTTTACAATTAGATTTGGATTTGAAGTCCCTTCTCGCGGAGGCGTACCACAAAGGTCAACAGGAATTGTTGTTTGTTGTTCCATTTGTAGCAAAGATTCTCGAGTCCTCCAATAAATCCAAAGTATTCAAATCGCCCAATCCCTGGACTATGGCTATTATGAATGTTTTGGGAGAGCTGCATCAGGAGCCTGACTTAAAATTAAATTTGAAGTTCGAAATTGAAGTTCTGTGCAAAAGTCTTGGCATTGATTTAAATAAATTGAAGCCGGTCATCTACCTAAAGGATCCAGCTCGTTACAGTATGATAGAACATCAGATGTCCCAACCAAAACAGAAAGCAATCGAAAGTGGGCCATCCCAACAGCAGCAGCCGCAACAGCCGCCACCTCAACAGCAACAGCAGCAGCAGCAGCCTCAACAGCCAACGCCCACACCACCACATCAACATCCAATGATGACGGAGGCAGATGCTCAGGCCATAATGATGGCCAATGCCGCTGGGTCGGGCGTAGTTGTGTCGGGAGGCTCAATACCCTCTCCCAGCATTCCCAATGATCAAATTGGTCCCATAATGATGTCGGCGCCTGAACCTCGTTACTCATACGTCGACATTAATGTGACAAACTTCCAACTGATTGCCCAACATGTGGTTCTATCACCAAACATCGCATTCATTCATGTCAATCCAAATATCAAGCATTTGGTGCTAAATGCTATTGAAAGAACCATTACGGAATGGTTGCAACCAGTGGTGGATCGCTGTGTCCGGATTGCTGCTTCCACGACAGAACAGATTGTGCGGAAAGATTTTGCTTTGGATCCAGAAGAACACCGTATGCGCACTGCTGCCCACCAAATGGTTCGCAACTTGGCTGCCGGTATGGCTATGATAACATGCAAGGATCAAATAACACAAACCTTGAATAACAACCTGAGGAAGGCTTTCATGACCGCATTACCGGGACCACCTAGTTTCCAGGATATTGAAGGTGCTTCAATCCAATTAACCAATGACAATGTGGAGTTGGCCTGTGCCTTCATTCAGAAAACCGGTGCCGAAAAGGCTACGCCCGAGGTAGACAGACGTTTGGCTGCCGATTTTGAGACTCGTAAAATGGCGCGTGAAGAGAACAGCCGTTATTTTGACGCACAAACTCTGGCCTACCAGTCGGAGCGCTTGCCCGAACAAGTACGATTGAAAATGGGCGGTGTGCCACCAAATCAGTTTGCAGTTTATGTAGAGTTTGCCCGCAATATCCCTGGCTTCCAGGCAATGAGTGATCGTGATATAGCTTTATTTCTGCCCAAGCCCCAGGAGATGCCACCCACTTTTGCTGCCGACGAAATGGGTCTGATGTACGCCGAATTAGCCAGCAAAATGGAGACTTTCCTCAATAGCTGTGTCAACAACTCGAATTTACAACTGCAAGCCAGCAAAATGCATGCTCTTCTCAACGCTCTCATGGTCACCCGACGTATTCGAGATAACGATTCGGCTTTAAATCTGCTCACGCGATGTGTGGAGGGGTTTGTTGAGGGCCTCGTCAACATACCGGAACACGTGGAACAGATGAAACTATATCGTGATATACATTTACGCATTCTCACGCTGCTGCAGAATACATTCGGGGCACCAGCCACAGAACGGGCTATAACAAAGTGTGTCTTTGATATACGTGAAGAGGCGCGTTACAATGTTGAAGCTATTAAACTCTTGATCACATCACACTTTGTGAATGTGCCTCAATTTGATTTGCTGCTGCGTGAATGCATGGATAACGGGAACAACTTCATGGCAGTTACCTTTGCAATTACGCTGATGGAACGTCTGCTGATCGACGAAAGGCCGACTTCGATAATTGCTGAAACCGAGCTACTGGGTACCATCGAAATGTTAAGTCGTTTAACACAACATCGTCATCGATATCCGGAGGCATTGTCTCATTTGATTGATATGCTTTTTGGCAGTAGCAATACAATGGATGCGGGGACATTTGGTGCTATAACAGATCGTTATTTGGCCGGAGCCACGCAGTATATACATTCGGGAATGCAACATGTAAGGGTAAGTATCGAGAAATAATCGTGATACTGCTTAATATTTACAAAACGTATTTATTTAATTTTAGGATACGATACTAAAATAGTAGAAGTATTAATATATAGTAGAAACTTTTATACTGCAAAATTAGAAAATCATACAATTAAATATCAAGTGAAAAGTAAATGGTAATTGTTTTTTATTTTCTACACTTTTCTAGTCTAATGATTGTGATGATCCTCCAGGATTGCAAGAGAAGACAGAGTTCCTTCTTAAAGATTGGGTATCAATTTACTCGCAGTCTCACAATCTATCACGAGAAACGAAAAACTTCGGTTCATTCGTACAGAAGATGAATTTGTATGGTATTTTAAAAACCGACGACCTCATCACACGTTTCTTCCGCCAGGCCACACAATTTTGCATGGACCTAGTATATCGCATTCTTAACGATCCATCTCATACACCCGTGCAAGCGAAAACGAAAATCTTCCACTGGATAGATGCATTTGTGCATTTAATTGCCTTGCTTGTGAGACATTCGGGCGAATCGGGTAATCCAACGACAAAGATAAATTTACTCAATAAAGTATTGGGCATTGTCTTGGGTATTCTGCTGCAAGACCAAGAAGTCCATTGCAGTTCATTCCAACAGCTGGGTTATCATCGATTCTTTGTGATGCTATTTCTGGAGCTGAGCTCACCTGACGCTGTGTTGGAATCACTTATGCATAGTATTGTTACCGCCTTCTCGCATACATATCATCTCCTGAACCCATCACTAGCTCCCGGATTCTGCTACGCATGGCTGGAGTTGATCTCACATCGCATCTTCATCGGACGCATCCTTGCCCAAATCCCTCAGCAAAAGGGTTGGCCACTTTATGCCCAGTTACTTTTGGATTTATTCAAGTATCTGGCACCATTTCTGCGGAATGCCGAACTAGCGAAGCCAGTACAGTTACTGTATAAAGGAACGCTGCGGGTTCTGCTTGTTCTACTTCACGATTTCCCCGAGTTTTTGTGTGATTATCATTTTGGCTTCTGTGATGCCATACCGCCCAATTGTATACAAATGCGTAACATTATATTGGCAGCTTTTCCACGCAACATGCGCTTACCCGATCCATTTACGCCAAATCTAAAAGTCGACATGTTGGCCGAAACCGGAACTGCGCCCAAAATTTGCTCCAACTATGTTATGAACATACAGCCAGCTAATTTCAAGAAGGATCTCGATTCATATTTGAAGGCTAGAGCACCTGTGACCTTCCTCTCAGAGCTGCGAAGCCATTTGCAGATATCAAATGAGCCAGGATCACGTTACAATATTCCATTAATGAATGCATTGGTATTGTATGTAGGTACACAGGCTATTGCACATATAAGGTAACTTGTTTAATTGATTTCCAAATAAAGTGTATGGGTTTTATTTGTAATGTTATTGTTGATCTATTATATTATTTAGAAATAAAAACTTGGTACCCAATACATCCAATGTGGCCCACAGTGCTCACATGGATATCTTCCAAAATCTTGCTGTTGACCTAGATACCGAGGGACGTTATCTATTCTTGAACGCCATTGCAAACCAGTTACGTTATCCCAACAGTCACACGCATTACTTTAGTTGTGCCGTATTGCATCTATTCGCCGAAGCTAATTCCGAAGCTATCCAGGAACAAATAACTCGTGTACTATTGGAGCGTGTGATTGTCAGTCGTCCACATCCATGGGGTTTGCTGATCACTTTCATTGAGCTTATTAAGAATCCCAGCTATAAATTCTGGGAGCATGATTTTGTACATTGTGCCCCGGAGATATCAAAGTGAGTATTGAGAGTATTGAAATCTACTTTAATTTATGTACATTTATTGGAGAGTTTTTAATGGAGACAGATATAAAAACGTATATTGCACAATATGTGGTATAAGTTGTGCAATATCTTTCAATTTGAAATAATTTTATTTCGTTATTTTGAATGGAGCTTGCACGTTTGGGGGGTGAATTTAATGGTCTTTACTTAAATCAATGCACAAACGCCAAAAATAAAATAAAGTTTGAAATCACAATATGAATTCGAACTTTAAAAAAGTGATTAGATTGATTTCGATATTAGGAATGCATGGAATTAATTAAAATAACGTTCTTGAAAAGCGAAAACTCATTTTGATGTTTGCACTTAACACAAACTACTATATGTTAATTTTTTTTATTTTTGACTTTCCTTGCAGGCTCTTTGAATCGGTTGCCCGTTCATGCATGGTCAAATGCACCCATCCACAACAAATTAATAACATGGATGGTGAGATACAGGAGATTAATTAGTAACTGGGGAAAACAGACGTTTGGTGTGATTAAATTCATATCTCACTAATGTACTTTATTGAATGAACGAACTGCAGGAGGAGGAAGTCATATTCACACCCCTATCGCTAATAAAATACACCGTGGAATATTTTGTTTGCCAGAAAAAGTAAATGAAAATGGAATGGGGAACAAATTCCGCGTAAAAGCCATTTACAATAGGGATGTTCATGCTGATGGGGGGGGGCCTTTTTGATTTTTACACTTTGTTTCGGGTGAACTAAAACATTCTACGGGATATTTTGTTCGTGATAGGGGTGACTGAATGATGGTCTTAATAAGAAAACAAACCAACCATTAAAAAAGTCTAGGATTGTAATCGAAGAAAGTAAACGTTTCTTTTTTTATTTTAAAGATAAAAAATATACGCATATAACTGATTTACGCATTAAGAGATTTGCTGCAACCCATTTCTAAATTTTTATTTTTATGTGTTTTATTATCTTATTTTTTTAGTTTATTATTAATAATATATAAAAAATATTCATTGAAAGAAAAATCCAAAAAAAAAACATACAATTTTTTATTATTAATAATATTAATTCTCTGTAAGTAGTTTAATATACGTCTCTAATTTCTATATTTTTTTTTGTGTGAAAAGAAACGAAAGCAAGCAAAACAAAACTTACATTAATTTTTAAAATTTCATTTGATGTATTATATTTAAACAAACAACAAAGAAAAAAGAAACAAGAACACAAAACTTTAATATTAAATGAAAAAATAAAAATTTTTGAACAATGAAAAAAACAACAAAAATAAAAGAAATTTGTAAAGAAAAAATTTAATTTGTAATGTTTGGATTTTTTTTAAAACCTCTTAAACGAAATGAAAATGGAATAAATGTAGAAAGTTAAACGTAAAACAATAATTAATTAACGCCAACATATTGGATAGGAAACATCATGTATATATCCACATACAGACGACAAATATATAATTTTTTTTTTGTTTAAAAAAAGGGAAGTGTGGACGAAAAATTGCAGCAAACAATGAAACGAAACATGGGCCTGTTCGGAAATGCTTTAGTGCTGTGCATCTGATGCACAGCATATTCGTAAATGCAATTTCTGACAACTCTGCAGGTCTTTTGAGTTGGTAATTGCAAACAAAATGCGCAATAAACAAGCATCTGCATCAGATGATGCATTTCCGACTAGGCCCATATCCCTACAACACTGTAATCCGACTAATACTAATAACGCAAGCAACAAAATACATCATCGACTGCATGACAGAGAAACAGTTAATAAAGGAAAAGCAGAATAAATGAAATAGTAAAATGACAATGAACTCAAATGTTTGCGCCCACTTGACAATTCTTTTCGATAGCATTAGATAAATGTAACCTGTTTCGTGACTCCTGATTTCTCCGCCCGCTTAATAATTGGCTTAAGTCATGAAAATTTAATTTCGACCATAAACAACAATAATCGAAACTCGATAAACAAATTTATTTAATAAATGTATAAATGAGATATAAAAAGAGATACAAACGTAAAGCTTGAAACAATAAAGCGATGTAAAATTTGCATAAAACAAATTGAACGAGATCCCCCTTTCCTTTCTTGAAACAACAACATTATACATAAAAAATAAATCAACCAACAAAAACTAACAAACAAAATGATCTATCTATATATTATTATTATAAATATACAAATGCATTAAATTGAATATAAAAAAATGGAAAAAATACAAAAAAAAAATCAACCACATTTAATTTTAAGTCACATTAATATTAAAGATATAAAAAAACAATAAATCATATGTATAAATAATTGCAAAAAGAACGAGTTTTATTGTTTTCAAGTGTTTCCCACACCGGCTGTAGAAAAGGCGATAATCGCATGATCACATCCGATTCGTATCGCAATCTGCAGTACGAAAATGCTCTCAAATAGTCAATTTGACGACCATTTCTAAAACTCCAGTATTGATGAAGTCTTTATACTCTATTAACTTGATAAATAATGCATCTATTTCCTAAGTTTGCATACAAGTTTCCATTTTATTGCGCTTCCAAAATACGGACTACGATACGAAACGTATGTGTTCACTCGAATCCAGATCCTTTAATAGGTTGTAGAACGTATGTTTCAGTTCAGAAAATATTCGTATATATTCGTTAACATCAATGATTTTTGTTCGCAATTTTGTACCTGAAGAATTTAATAATCCAAGGAATCTGCTGCGGAGCAGTAATGGTTGCTATAGAAGATGTATTTTATTGGAAATATTTGTACGAAGCAATCAGAACAATCCGTCATTCTACGGGCATATGATATCAGAAAATTTAAAACGAAAAAATAAAGTGCCACAAACTTGGAATTTCGATATTTTAACAAAGACTTAAAAACTTTGTCAACTCTACCTTATTTTGGATTAAGAGCATTATATTTTGACTAATAAGACTTTAAATTACGTTTTCCAAAATTTTTCATTGCGAAATGTAAGCTTATGCTGTTCTCTAGGTCATAATTTTTTTCGGCAAAATACATTTTAGGTGGCAATGATCTTGAATCGGTGGATTCATTTGTTGATCTTGGGGTTCTCTTGGGCAGAAAATTGAATTCAACTCCCACATAATTACGATGGTAAACAAGGCTTATGGCGTTCTGAACTGTATTAAACGTGAGGCAAAGGAATTTTCAGATCTCTACGTTACGAAACATCTTTTTACTTCACTAGTGCACCCTATTCTCGAATATGGATCTGTTGTTTTGTAATTTGTATGTTAATATGATTGAATCGGTCCAGAAACAGTTTCTAATTTTTTGTCTGAGAAACCTTCAATGGAACCCGCACCATAATCTTCCTTCGTATAGCAGTAGGCTGGCATTGATCAGATTGCCGACTCTTAGTAGTAGACGTACGATGCTAAACTCTATTCCAGTTTTGAAGACAATTGATGGATATATGTATATGTTCTGAATTCTGTTTTCTAAGATTTTGAGACCCACGAGGTACTATAAACACATTTACATCGAGTTTCAGCGTTCGAATTATGCGTCCTTTGATCCAGTTAGAAGAATGTGTCGTGACTTTAATGAGCTATATCAGTTTATTGATTTCACTGGTAGTTGGGAAACTACAAAGTCTAGGATAATTTGTCATTTGAACCGATTGTATTACCCTGCAGTCGACGTAGCTGACGAATTGTTAGTTATTTCCCTAACTACCAATAATTACCATTAACTACCCGCCAGACTAGCAGCAATGCTTTACACTGACGAATTTAACATGGGGATGTCATTGACGGTAGTCAGTGGCTACCCTCTGCACTACCATGTACCATGCTGATCGCTAGTTACATGGAATTGACGAAATATCTAACAACATTGTACTAACTACTTGACTAGTACAATCCGGTTGATGAATTCGCCGGACCATAATGAATTAATGTTATGAATAAATCTTTTTCATTATCTTCACCACATTATTTTCCTACATTTTCAAACTTTTGCACACAATTTGTTCCTTTTCATTCTTTATTAACCGTTTCATTTGTCTTTTGATTGTCATTTTACCGTTCTAAATATTAAAATTCACTTTTTTTATACTTCTGACCCACGTACGCTGTCATGATGATACTTCTACGAACGTTTAAAAGCAACTGACGGCAACACAAAAAAATAACCAAGCAACTAACAAATCATAACGGGATAACGATTCAGAGTATGGTTTTTTCCTTGTTTTCATACTTATAATAATCAAACGGCGAACTCTAGCATTACCTGTATCCACTCAAGTAGCTAGTCAGGCTTTTCGCTAACGAAATAACTGACTACATAGATCCACTAGCTACTTTTAAAACTGCAGGGTAGTGGTATATATTCCTTTACATATATAAATTCATAGAATAACACAAACATAGATAAACCTATTCTCTCATCTAACGTTTCCATTTCACACTCTTCATCGTAGGTTTAGGTAACTTACACCAGGTGGAGTTACAAAATATGTTCATTTAACTTTTTCATGTCGTTTTGGTGTAGAACTGAAAAATTTAAATGTATTTTGCACTTTTTTGTTGACTTTTATCGTTGGTATACATTTGTATTGTATTTAACACAACTAGTTTGCCACAAAAACACGAAATTCGGTTGTTGTTTCTTTGTTGATCGCTGTATACTATTGCCACTATCTGGTATTATTGAACCCATATTTTCCACCATCCAATGTTTACTTTCCATCGTACCTATGACGTTTAATTTATTGAGCGAATAAAAGCTTCTATGGTATGTGTTATTCTATGTATAAATTTACTTTCTCCTTACTATCTGGTCTGATTTATATTTTGATTGTGTTCGTAATTATTATATATTCAGCCTTATTGCGAATGTCGTTCTCCTATTTCGACTACGACAGTTTTGTAAAAGATTAAAGATAACACGCCAACTTTGTCTTTAATCTTTTACAAAACTGTCGTAGTCGAAATACGAGAACGACATTCGTAATAATGCTGATTATGAAGTCTATGTTATATTAATATCTCGTGATGTACTTTTATACTTATTTATGTTAGTTTGATACCAACTGGTGAAGAATTTCTGCAGTTGGTTGCAACGTGTGAACTTATAATCCTTGCTCTCCCGTTATAGACCGGTCTATAATGTGTACGCTGTCCTCATGTTATTGGGACGTGGCTCTCTCTGTTGGTAGGGGTTTCGCTCGATTTCTCTTAACGGAAATTTGAATTCCAGAGAGTTACCTCCTACCTCTGGTTTACCTTGCAATATTTCATGAAATGTCAAAACTCCGGTCCCAAACAATTGGTTAAGTACGTAAAAACTTTGTCATAACAACCCTGTAATTTATTTGGTCCACGAAATTTTGTATACACGTAATTCTTTTGAGAACGAACATTTCGCGAGAACTGAATACAGGGCTGGGCCTTTACTATGTAATTCGATTCTACAAAAAATAAACCGAAAACGGTTTGTTGCAACTACGTATCTTGAATTCGAATAAACAATTCTCTATAATCGGATAATTATTCGATTTTATTCAGCCTTATTACGTATGTCGCTCTCGTATTTCGACTACGACAGTTTTGTTAAAGATTAAAGACAAAGTTTGCGTGTTATCTTTAATCTTTTACAAAACTGACGTAGTCGAAATACGAGAACGACATTCGTATAAGGCTGATTATTTCGAGTGGTTGAAAAACCTTAATTAAGACCAAATTTCTAAAAGGAAAATAAGACAACAAAATAATTAATCTCGAACGAAAATCAGTCACTCACATTCGACTCATATTGGGTTCCTCTAAGTCGAAATTTTCACTCCCCTGACCTCTATATTTGTTCCCAACTGACAGCACATTCGAAATAGAGAAACTAAAATTTGTACTGAAAAGTTAAGCGGTGATTACACGATACATCTGATGTACAATCATTTAGTGTATGTGTAGATTGATGCTTTGACAAAGACGGTACATCATTTTTCTTCATTTGTTTGTTGTCGTGCAAAATTTAAATTGCTGTTGGCCTTCCTATACGTCATATATATTCGTGGGGATACCTAGCCTAGCTATGTCCACGCCAGAATACAAATTATATAGCTCTTGGTTCCAACGACGTCGGTACTCGGCCTTTTCTTTAACATGCACATATTTTTTACGTAGAATTTTTCTCTCGAATACTCCCAGGGGGTTTTCATCCGCTTGCGATATGATCCAAGTTTCTGAGCCATATGCTAGGACAGATAATATGAGAGTGATATAGCTGGATTTTTGCCTGTCGAGAGAGGGCTTTGTTCTTAAACTGCTTACTGAGCCAAAAATAGCATGTATTTGCAAGCACAATTCTCCTATTTATTTCCAGGCTGACGTTGTTGTCCTTGTTCACGGCGTATCCAAGGGAGATAAATTCATCTACCATTTCAAAATTAAATCGGTTGTCGAGGTTCACGTGCGGACCAAGTCGAGAGGTTTGTCTAGTCGTTGACACCATCAATTATGTCTTGCCCCTGTTAAAAGCAAGACACACCTTCGCTGATTTTTTTCGATTCTTGAAAATACTGCAGTAACCTCTCGCAAATTACGCCCAATGATGTCTATGTCATTAGCATACGCTAGCAACATATGGCTTTTCGTGTTGATGATCTTGCGCATATTTACTACAGCTTTTCTCATTATTATCTCTATTAAGATATTGAAGAGATTGCACGAAAGTGTGTCGCCTTGTCTCAATCCTCGATTGGTACAGAATGGTTCGGTGAGGTCTTTCCCCACTTTCACTGCTGATTTGGTGTTGGTCAGCGTCATTTTACAGAGGCGGATCAGTTTTGCCGGAATCCCAATTTCTGACATAGCTTCGTACAATTTTCCCCGTATGGGACTATGGAAAGCAGTTTTGTAATCGATAAAAATATGTATTTTCACTCTCTCTCTGCTCGCACTGCCATTTTTCCGCCTAAATAGTTGCTTTTCCTCCCTTATCAGCCTCTTGTACCGCTCATTCGCAGCACGCGTCGTAACTGACTGTTTCGTTGCCATACGTGCAATGTCTTTTCCACCAGTTGCAACGCTACATGCTTCGTCATACCATGACTTATCCTTCTGCAGTTGTTGACAGCCAAATCCAGTCCTTGCACCGGTTTCCAATGAATGGGAGATGTGGTTCCACTGCGCTTCTTGGTCCTCGGGAAGCGTGAGCGCTTGTTGAACGGACTTTGATATCTCCGGTATTTGCAGCTTGTCGATATCTAGCTTTTCCCGTGTTCGGCTTCGTACGTTTTTCGCTCTGCTCAGACTTGTGAGAACTTTCGCAGCCTCCAGGTAATGACCCGAGTCGATATTGGAACCTCGAATCACACGCACATCCATTACACTAGAAGAGTGTCAACCGAGACGCTACAAAAGTACATCGATAGGGAATGCCACAATCAATTTATTGGAAACCAAGTTTGGTGAACGTGTTCTCTCACGAAATGGCCCGGTCGATTGGCCGCCTCGGTCGTGCGATTTGACGCCGTTAGATTATTTCCTGTGGGGCTACGTCAAGTCTATGGTCTATGCCAACAAGCCAGCGACGATTGATGAACTTCGTACGAATATCGAACGTGAAATTGCAGCAGTATCGGCCAATTTATGCTTGAAAACCGTCGAAAATTGGGTTCAGCGTCTGGACTTCTGCAAGCGTGCCCGTGGTGGCCATGCAAAAGAAATCGAGTTCCATATATAATGGCATCGAACGTACTTTCAGGAATTAAGAATTTCATTGGTATCTAAAACCGGTTTTGTTTTATTTAAAATAACTTTCATAGCGCTCTTATTGAAAAACACGATATTACCAAGTGATCTATCTGGCTCTTCCATCTATATATTATGCTGGAATGGTGTGCTACTTTTCGAGGAGATCCGCCAGTAGGGAAGTGACACCAGTCCTGTATAGTGTTCTTACATTCCAGGTACATATCCTTAAGTCATGGTTCATATAACGTTTGTTAGGGTCGTCAACAGTTAGGGGGTTTGCACGTTTACTTGGGTATTTTCATTGCCTATATAACGGTGGCGGGATACAAACCCAGCTCACCCCGGTTTGCCGCCCATTATGGATCAGACGCTGACCACAATGCAGTGAGTCGAAACTGAACATTGGTTTCTTCAATTTTAATCCGCCAGGGGTGGTGGCTCATCCGCTTTCAAAGGACAGCAGAAAATGTCCACTAGTTTGAAGAGCTTCAGTGACAGGGTCACTTAATAATCCTGAAATGTGTCAGTGATCGCATAACCAATCAGGCTGCTCATTCATTTCGCCTTCTCACTTTAGTTAGCTAGAGGAGGTTTCCGATAAAGCCATTACCCAGGACATACTGCTTGGAAGTAGTAATCTGATTGGACTTCCCAATGAAATAATCATTTTCCAAGTGAGTGGCTATCAGAAACTAGTGGCTATCAGAGACCATGTCCCAGACGAAGGACTAGAAGCGAAAAAATTCGGGGCCGATAGAGCCAACTAACTGTGAAAAGGAATTTCTTGTGGAAGCAATTGTTAAATTCCACAACAGTGCAGCTTAAATGTAATGACACCCCGTTCTCCGACTCAATGCTCATCAGCGTCTCGATCCTTTTAAACCTCAACGCAGTCCATTTGTTTTATTTATTTTTGTTAAATTATTGCTTTTCAATTAACTGTGAAATTTAAATGTATTTTGGACTTTTTTGTTGACTTTTATCGTTGGTATACATTTGTGTTGTATTTAATACAACTATTTTGTCGCACTAACACGAAATTCGGTTGTTGTTCATTTGTTGGACGTTGTACACTATTATCTGGTATCTTCCCAAAGTTTTCCAAATCAAGCTCAAGGCCAAGGGTTTCCCCCAAAAAGTTAAACAATAAGTTCAATCTTAATTTTATTCGATATTTCGCCTTTCATCGAAAGGCATCATCAGGAATATAAATTGGCAAATAACAACAACTTATTGCTCTCTACCGCTTCGTCTGTCTCCTAACTCTTCAGACATTGAACTCCGGTATTATTGAACACATGACTTGAAACATCCAACGTGTACATGCAACCCATAGAATAACACATACCATAGAAGCTTTTATTCGCTCAATAAATTAAACGTCATAGGTACGATGGAAAGTAAACATTGGATGGTGGAAAATATGGGTTCAATAATACCAGATAGTGGCAATAGTATACAGCGATCAACAAAGGAACAACAACCGAATTTCGTGTTTTTGTGGCAAACTAGTTGTGTTAAATACAATACAAATGTATACCAACGATAAAAGTCAACAAAAATGTGCAAAATACATTTAAATTTTTCAGTTCTACACCAAAACGACATGAAAAAGTTAAATGAACATATTTTGTAACTCCACCTGGTGTAAGTTAATTTTAAATTTAATTGCTCTCATTTCCACAAACCTACGATGAAGAGTGTGAAATGAAACGTCAGATGAGAGAATAAGTTTATCTATGTATGTGTTATTCTATGATGCAACCAAACCTAAGAAGTAACAATTAATGAGAGATTAAATTTCCCTCTTCTAACTTCCTCTATGGTTTAAGTCAAATAACTCTCTATCGCACCGTCCGCACCACGAAGAGTGTGAAATGAAATGTCAGATGAGAAAGATTACGCGATACAGACAAATAGAGTAGAGACCTTAGACTAATTACTATACTAGACTTAACGGTTCTCTCAGCAAAATTATGGCATTTGGCCTGGTGTGATATGAACGTTGGATGTTGAAAAGAATTGCTTTACTAATACCAGATAGAGGCAATGGTTCAAAACAACCAACAAAATAACAGCAACGGTGTTTCCTTTTGTGTTAAAATTATTGTGTTAAATACAACACAAATGTATGCTAACAATAAAAAAGTGTAAAACATGAAGAATTAAAGTTAGAAGTTATTGCAATTGCGCCTGGTTTATGTCACTTTTCGTCAAACATCTCTATCATACGACCGCACCACGAAGAGTGTGAAAGGAAACGTCAGATGAGTCAAAAATTCTCTCTAGTAAGATTTACTCTATGGTAGAGACCATGGAGTAATTATTTAAAGAGAGAATATATGAATTTTACTTGCTCAAGTTTTTTGCAATTCTCTTTTAAACTTTCTTTCATGTTCACAAAGGGAAAGTTTGCTTGATCAATTTTCGCTTTCTTTAGCTTCCACGTTCTTGTTTTTTTGACATTCCATTTTATTTCAATTATAAACAAATTTATTCGGAGGGGAATTTTTTATATTTGTGAATAAAATTGAAGTGAAAGAAAATAATAAATAATAACAACATTAATTGATTGCATAGGAGAAGCTTTTTTTTACTACCAATATCAAACAAAACACTTACTTTTTTTATAACCTACAATTTTATGAACAACGAAACAAAAAATTAAAAGGAATGTCAAAATTTTCATCTGCAGCCAACTTCGTTTAAAAAATTGCAAATGGGAAAACAAAACGAAATAAGAGTACGGGCAAGTCTGTTCCCTTTCCATTCTCTTTCCCTCTCTCTCCTATAAACTCAAGAATTGCGCAAGTAAAATTGCCATGTCTGACCCCACACATATATGGTTGCAAGCATAGATAACACGGGGGAATAAACGTCAGTGAAAGTTATGAGAAACTTCAATGAGAGCTACAAAACAACAACACAGCACCTAGTGATAGTACTTGACAACGCCTTTGCGATATCTATGTACTTATTTCCTTTATCTATGGTTGCAAGTAAAAATTGGGTGGTGGAATGCATGGCTTCAATAATACCAGATAGAGACATTAGTACAAAACATACAACAAGACAACACCAACGTTATTTCGTGTTTTGTGGTCAAATAATTGTGTTAAGTACAACAAAAATAGATGCCAACAATAAAAGTTAACAAAACTCATTTAAATTTCAAAGTTTTATACCAAAAAAACATAATAAAAGTAAGTCTACAGTTCTTGTAACTCCATCTAGTGTAAGTTGATTTTCGTCGAACATCTCTCATTTGCACAATGTGAAATGAAACGTCAGGTAAGATAAATACTCGTAGTTTCTCTAATCTAATTTACTCTATGGATGGCATAGATTAATTTATTTATAAATTTGTTATCTGTCTCAACTGACGTTTCTCTTTGCGCTTCTTCAATGAAGAAACATGGAACAAAATCCTCCATTTTTAGTTTATATTTACATATTTTGAACATTCGCAGTAACAATTTCAGCTGTGTTTGTCAAACCTCAGCGACAGAATTCTCCCTTGACGTTCAAACACAAGTTCGCTTCCCTTCAATCATTAAACCGATGAGCGAGTAGACAAATCTACGTATAAATTAATCTATAGTGGATGGCGCCTCTAGGTGACATTACTCTATGATAAATGGTTACAATTTTCTATAAAACATGTATTCTGTTGCTACATAACATCGCTACGACACACATAGAGTAATCACATCTAGAGTAGCGATTTGTCTCAGTAAATTTACGAAGTGTGGTGTGGTTGAATATGGACGTTGCATGTTGAAAAGTATTGCTTTAATAATACCAAATAGAGGCAATGGCTCAAACCAACCAACAAGGAAACAGCAATGGCATTTCGTTTTGTGTGTGTAAATACACGACAAATGTATACTAACAATAAAATATAACAAAAAAGTCCAAAATTGTGTGGATTGAAATGTTAGATGTAAAGAATTGCAGCTCTATATGATATTACTCTATGAAATATACAGTAGAATTTTGATTCAATATTTAGTTATTTATTTATTTATAACATGTGCAACTTTAATAAATTCTTATCCATATAAATCCATAAATACATAATTTTAAAAAGTTTTCTCTTTATATTCTTATAACTTCGATACCAATCCTTATTCATTTTACAAAGCATATTTTCATAAATAATTAAAAAACAGAAGTTTTCAGGACCACATTGCATGATCTAAGAGATGCAATCATATGTGGTTTTTCAAGTAATTCCTAGTATTTTGAATTGGTAATAAATGCAATATCTTCATAAAAATCAATCAATCAATGTTATAGATAAAAATTACAGAGTATATACAATTTTTAAACAGTCTCTTCCTTAAATACGGGTTTCAAATGCATATTTAGGTGATTTCGTAATTCAAATACTGTGGCAAATTGTATGTCACAAACTAAACATCTGAAAACAAAAATTATAATTAGTAACGTACATGTATGTAGTACAGTAATAAGAGTGTCTCAGTAAGAATGCACTTTTTCATTTTAAAATAAAAACCTGTAGTTTTTGAGATAGTTGTGATTTTTTTATTGGATCGTAAAGAAGACATGTTCCGATTAAGTATAGAATAAAATATCCGTTAAATGGCCGTCACGGCGCTGATGACAGGCCATTACTCTTTTCATGAAATTTCCCATGACTTTTTCACAGAGATGTGGCTGTATCTCACCGATGACGCGTTGGATCTCGGATTTGAGCTCAGGAATTGTTTCTAGTTTATTCGCATAAACCCGAGATTTCACTAAACCCCAAAGAAAAAAATCGTACGGCGTTAAATCGCATGATCTTGGTGGCCAGTTGACATCAGAATTTTTAGAGATAATTTGTTCTGGAAATCGTTGCTACAATAAATCTCAAATAACGGGCCGAATAATGGCATGCCCTCCTGCAACGACGAGAATGGGAATCTGGTAAGTGATAAGCAGTGTGTGCTTAAAATGTGGAGAGAACACTTTTCAGCACTACTCCACTCAGATTCTTCCATTGGTCAGGAGGTAACAAGGCGAGATTAGGACTAAAAACTCCCGGCTTGCGAATAAAAAAGCCGCTAGTGTGGATGGGCTACCCGTTGAACTTTTTAAAGCATGAAGGACTGGTAGCCCACATGCATCAACTTATAGGCGGTATATGGTTGGGGGAATCTATGCCTGATGATTGGAGTCTCAGTGTATTATGTCCTGTATTCAAAAAAGGGTGATCCGTGTGTCTGTTCCAACTATTGCGGTAATACTTTGACGTTTGGGAATAAGGTCTTAAGTCAAAAAAATGCATTTTGGGTTTTTGATTGGGTTTAACTCAATTTTTTTTTCTCTTTCGTTTGGTATTAATAACTTAAATCTAGCACAACTCCATCCAATCGTAATCATTTGCTCTTTAGGCAATAAGTCAGAAAATTTCATATATAAATAATTTTCAATTTAAAATTACGAAAAACTACAGTTTCTGACTTAAGACCTTATTCCCAAACGTCGAAGAATACACTCTGGTAGAGCGTATTATGTGAAAGACTAAAGCCAATTGTTGAAAACCTGACCAAATCACACACATACCATATTTTTGCCGATTACAAAGCTGCTTTCTATAGCCACAAACGGGGAAAATTGTACGAAGCTATGTCTGAACTTGGAATCCCGGCAAAACTGATCCGCGTCTGTAGAATGACGCTGCCCAACACTAAATCAGCAGTGAAGCTGGGGAGAGACCTCGCCCAACCATTCTGTACCAAGCGAGGACTGAAGCAAGGCGACACACTTTCGTTCAATCTCTTCAACATCTTAATGGAGATAATATTGAGAAAGGCTGCAGTAAATACGAACAAGCCCATTATATGAAATGCCGCGTATATATATGAAATGGCGTATACTGACGACATATGTAGACATCATTGGGCGAAATTTGCGAGAGGTTACTGCACTAGTTTCAAGAATCGAAAAAGAATCAGCGAGGATGAGTCTTGCTTTTAATGAGGTCAAGACAAAATTGATGGTGTCAAGGACTTGGCAAACCTCTCGACTTGGTCCGCACATGAACGTCGACATCAGAATTAATTTTGAAGTGGTTGACGAATTTGTCTACCTTGGATCCGCCGTGAACAAGGACAACAACATCAGCCAGGATATAAATAGGAGAATTGTACCTGCAAATATATGTTATTTTGGACTCAGCAAGCAGTTTAAGAAGAAAGCGCTCTCTCGACAGACATAAGTCCAGCTGTATCAGACTCTCATGGTACCAGTCCTGGCATATGACTCTGATACTTGGGTCATATCGCTAGCGGATGAAAAACTCCTGGGAGTATTCGAGAGAAACATTCTCCGTAAAATATAAGTATATGGTCCTGTTAAAGAAAACGCCGAGTACCGACGTCGTTGAATCCAAGAGCTATATAATTAGTATTCTGACGTGGACATAGCTAGGCGAATCAAATTTGGCCAATTGCGTTGGGTAGGCTATGTTATCAGAATGGATGAAGATGAGTCACCACGAAAGGTTTTCGATAACGTACACGATGGAAGCAGAAAACAGGACGACCAGGCAAGGGGTACCGATGAGACAGCTGATCAAGTTAGTACTTGGAGAACAAATAGAGAATGTGCTATCAAAGAAGACTCGTTGATAGGGACTGGGTTGCGCGGTATGATTTTCAAACTTCTGCTGCCGAGTGTCAAGCCAAAAGTACAAAACACATCAACTGGGAGTAAATTTTGCCAACTAAATCGATTAAAAAGGATATTCAGTGAAAAAAATCTGAATGTAATGAAGTGTTAGAGTAAAGTTATTTGTGTAGATCCCAATTAACACGACAATTGTTAAAATTAAAGATTGCTCTCATTCTCTGTATGTTTTCCTCGTAGGTCTCGGAACTCGTTAGTACAAAACGCAACTAGTGCACACTCTTATAGTATTACTCGGTGCGACCAGGCCGATCCCTCCGTAGCCTTGGTGTTATCAACTGGCGAGAAAAGATGAAGGATAATGCCTTGTTCACGCTGCCACGAACTTGATAATTTCGGATTGAAATTGTCGAACGAAATTGAAATCGTTCACACTGGTTTTGAGCAATTTCGTTGAAAAATGACAACTGTTTGTTTACAAATATTGCCATTAGTAAAATTTTAGTGCCTGGGCACAATAACCAAAATTCTGTTTGGAAATGAATGAAAACAATAAAATAAATGAATGGTACGTGAACTTTAACATGAATCACTGATTCGCCACGGTTTATAGTTTATGTTCACTAGCCTATTTCGATGTAAACTTAAAATTTCAATCTGATGAATGAGGCGGCATACAATTGTTTTGTTTTTTGTTGGAATTTTAGTAACCACGTGTTCGGTGAACGAAGCCGACCCATAATTATGGACGGCGTTTGAGCTACAAAAAAAAATTAATCGACTGCGGCAACTGAGTTTTTATTAAATGTAATTTTTCGGCAGACGTACTTTTAGGTTCATCTTGTTGGTTGTGTAATAACTTTAGATATATTTTTTTAGTAATTCGGGCCTGTAAATGCAGCCGAAATGATAATATCGGCAAACATTTTAAGTCGAAGCATGCTTTAAAGACGGCGGCGTGAACTTCAATAAAAATATCTACGACGGCGGCACACCAGAAAATTTTCCGTCGGCTTCGTTCTCTTGCATATGTGCAAAAAAGAGTACTAAGTTAATTTTCCTGAGCAAAAACAGCGTTGTATACGACAATTTCAAGTCAATTTCAACGAAATTGTCGTAAATATCTCAATTTCGTAGTTGTCAAAATATATGCGAAATTAAGCAATTTCAACTCAATTTCGGCCCAAATTGCGAAAGACTTCAATTTCGCGGCAGCGTGAACAAGGCATAAAACCAGTTGGAGAAATATGTTAAAATTTGTTTGTTTAATTAATAAAATTCGCTGCGTAGTGCTTCGTGAAATTTGAAGTTGTAGAGAACGATGCCGAATTGATGTTTTGGGGTTTCGGCAGCGCACTCGTTTACAGAAGCAGTGTTTTCAAGAGACTGATCAGTACGTTGACGTACGGGAGTCTTAAGGTAGAAACACAATTGGGACGAACGACGAATTTCGCACAGCACGATGAATTTGTCGGTAAAAATTCGTTGCGTAAATTCGTCGTATGAAACACAATAACGACGAACAAAAATATAAACAACAAAAAAATAATTACTTTGCAAATCAATATTTGTTTACATGTACCAGCTGACCGTATGGCCATATTTAATAAATTTAAAAAACACTAATTGAAAAAGAAGAAATATTAACAAAAAAAAACGATTTCAAAAAAAATAAGTAATTAAAAATTGTGTTTTTTTTTAAATATAAATGCTATAAATAAAAAAAAAACATTCTTAAATTAAAAATACCTTTTTTTTTACTAAAACACTTAAATAACAAAAAGAAAAACGTTCACCTTGCTCCAATTTATTCGTCGTTCGTCGGCGTTAAATATAGAAATTAACCTATGGCACAGTTCGATACGCACGACGAATTTCGGTCGACGCACTGATTGTGTGCATTCTCATATAAACAAATGTGTTTTATTTTCGACGACGAATATTCGCAACATAAAATTCGTCGTTCGTCCCGATTGTGTTTCTACCTTTACTGTCCATACCCGACTCAGGTTCTTCAAATTTTTTGGCCACTCTTCGAATGGTCGACACAGTTTCAGTGCAGTTTCTCGATTAAAAATTCTTTGAAGTTTGCGAGCGGTCTCAGCATAACTTTCCAAATTTTTGTAATAAGTGTTCACAATTATAACGCGTAGTACTTTCGTAAAGCACTCCATTTTTAATAAGCGGAATAAACATATGTGACAGCTGCCAAATTTCAGAGTTGTCACTTGCACAAAAAAATCACACTAAATTTAAAAAGTGCAACCTTACTGAGACACCCTGTTTTAATTTCCAACGCATATGATTATACTTACACTTTCGGTTTTGCATAATTGTGTAAACGTTCCCTTTTGTGAACAGTTCTAGGAATCAGAAGTAAGATTGGTTTTTATGTTTGTTTTAACTTTTTTAATACATAAATAAATTGCATACCTTTCATGTTTATTACGATTAGAAATGTCAGCAAATCTCGAGGGACACAATCTGCATGAATATGGTCGCACACCATAATGAGTATTTAAATGATCTTTAATATGTCGCTTATGGCTGAAGGTTTTACCGCAAAGCCTAAGAAAAAAATTAATAAAATGTTAAACATAATAAGGCAAAATAATATGTCTGAACAATACCTGCATGTGTGAGGTTTGGTATGGATATACATGTGCTGTCTTAACATGGTCTTGCTGCTGAAAATGTTTTTACAAATGTTGCAATAGATTTTTGCGCGGGAACTCGTTACATTGTTTGGTGCTACTTTAAGTAATCCTTTGGTGGTATCCTCAATATTTCGGTGTTTTGTGGATTTTGGAGCTTTTTGCCGTGCAGCTTTTAAATCTATTTGAGTTTTGTTTGCTTTTACAGCCTTTTCAAAATCAATTGCTTCCACCAATATTACATGGTCATTCAGATTTGAGTTGTCTTTATTCAAAAAGTTACCGTCACCATTTGTTATGGCTTCGTTTATTGTACTAATTTGGTTATCATTTGCTTTAGATTCTGCTCCTGGGTCTGGGTTATGGTTATTCAAATCCTCATAGGTAAAACAGAAACTATTCGATTTGGCTGATTGAAAATGTTCAACATCTAGACTGAACCGGGCCTGTATGAACAGAAGATTTTTTTTTATGCAAAAAATGTTATGTGTACGCTTAAGATTAATAATCTTATTAATTGGGGTTAAGTGCCTTTCAAATACTCTCGGTGTTTAATTTATTCCTTAGATAATTTTTTTTTATTTGTTTTTGTTGCGTTTTACACGATTTTTTCTCGGTGTTGAATGAAAGCTTTCACTCATCTTCTAGTGGAAAGAAATTTGATCTGCACCGTAATTCTGTAACTTTTTAACGATACAAATCGTATCGAAATTTTATGCATTTTTTGTATCGAAATTTTATGAATTTTGACAATTTAACTACCGATTTTTATCGTTTAAAGCTACAACATTCAAGTGCTGGGCCCACAATCTTGTTTGTTATTTCAACGTGTCGTCTCTCTGTATCGAATGTGCTGTCGTTTGGGATCAAAGATAGTCATTCGAATGATACCTAAGAGACTTATATTAATCCTATATCAGTAAAATTCCATTGACTGGCTATCATTCGAAATCGAAGAATAATGCATAAGTTTCTTGAAAATAAATTTGTTGTGTACATCATATATAAAGGAAATGGGTAATTCTGTACGTGGCGTTGAAAACAATAAACGGGACTTTTTTCCACCCTAAAAAAACTTAAAAGAGACATATATGACAGATAATAAAATTTGGCAATTTAAATTTAATTTCAAAACAAAAAGTATATTGAAAGAAAAATATTTTAAATTCCTACAATTATGGCCAGGAAATATTTGCAAAGAATTTAAACACTTATACAGTTTCTCACAGGATAAGGAAAGGAAAGAACTGTGGTGTACAATTCTTAGATTGAATCTCGGAACCGTTTTAAAAAGCCACAAGTTTTGTGAACATCATTTTCCAGAGAAGTATATTCTCTCAAGTAACCTGGACGATGATGCTATTCCCGGTAAGAAGCTAAAACTTAGAATTCGTTTTCAAAACACAAACAACTCCCATAGAATACACTCCCACATTTTTTGTTATAGGTAGTTGTAAACTAAAATGTCTAAATGTTTTTAATGTCCCTTGTTTAAATTTTTCGTTGAAAAAATTCCCTTAGTGTTGAATAAACGCCAGTGAGATTTATGCTAAACGTCATTTTAGCATAACCGATTTATGCCGTCGGTGGTGCAATGGTTAGTGTGCGTGGCTCTTGTACATGAGATCCTGGGTTCGAACCCGGCTCTGACCACCATAGTGACGGCGACACTATCTAGCCATGAAAAAGCTTCTCAAATTACCGTTCGGAATCGGTGTAAAACTGTAGGTCCCAATCAGTGAGTGAAAACTGGAAAGCGCACAGCTCAGTGATTGTGAGAAGTGCTCACCAGTCCCCTCATGGGATGTAATGGGAAACCATTTATTCATTTGCCAGTGAAAATGACAGCTGCACAGGACAGCACCTAGTGAAAATATTTTGCTACGGTCGTGCTTTATCTATTATTTTTCTTTATCTGTGGTTTACATTATATACATATGTATCTATGCCCTAAGCCCTCGTTATTATTTCTATTATAAAAATCGTTCAATATTTTCTAATTTCTATGAAATTTTCAAAGAAATTCTCGTCAGTTTTTATAAACGTATTTCTTATGGCAACGAAAATTTCATAAAAACTGAAAACCGGGCCTTATACAAAACATTTGAGCTCTGTTTGCGTACCGATAATTTGAAACAATTTGTACAAATTGTTGCTGGATGTTGTCTGTTTACACCATAAAGCGAGTAACTATAGAACAAGAGAGAGATTAGTTCGATGATAGAGAACTTACAAGTTTTTACTGGAGAAATTTTTGCCAGTTAGAATATGCGAGATCGAACATATGTTTTGTGTCAACATACAAAATTATTGGTGTAGAATATGATACAACACTGCTAAGTACCAACATAATTTAAACCATAATAAAATCATACACAAAATTCCAAAATTTTGGCAGACGGAAGCCGATAGACAATTTTTTAAGCTCACTCCGCCGCCTATATAATTACACAACTCTCATTTGACCGACTGGGTTACTTATTTCAAAAACATGCCAAATTTGTGCTAAACTGACAAAAACCAGTGGAAATGAGAGAAATTTAATTCAAAATTAACTTACACCAGGTGGAGTTACAAAATATGTTCACTTATATTTTCCATAGAACTGAAAAATTTAAATGTATTTTGCACTTTTTTGTTGACTTTTATCGTTGGTATACATTTGTATTGTATTTAACACAACTAGTTTGCCACAAAAATACGAAATTCGGTTGTTGTTCCTTTGTTGAACGTTGTTTACTATTGCCTCTATTTGGTATTAGTGAACCCATGTTTCCACCATCCAATGTTTACTTGCAACCATATACCTATGACGTTTAATTTATTGAGAGAATAAATGTGTCTATACTATATTGGTCTATGATATGAACTTTGAATGTGGGAAGGAATTGCTTTAATAATACCAGATAGAGGCAATGGTTTACTTATAGTAGACCCAATACTTATAGTAGACCCAATAGTTCTCCCACCAAATTTATGACATTTGGCCGTGTGTGATATTTACGTTCGATGTTGAAATGAATTGCTTTACTAATACCAGATAGAGACAATGGTTCAAAACAACGAACAAAATAACAACAACGGCATTTCGTTTTGTATGTTAAATACAACACAAGTCTATGCTAACAATAGCAGTCAATAAAAAAGTGAAAAACACATTTAAATTTCACAGTTTTTCACCAAAACGACATGAAAAATTAAAGCAAGAAGTTATTGTAATTTAACGTGGTGTATCCACTTTTCGTCAAACATCTCTCTATCACACCGACCGCATCACGAAGAGTGTGAAAGGAAACGTCAGATGAGCCAAATATTTTCTCTACTAAGATTTACTCTATGGTTTAAACCAACCAACAAGAAAACCACGGCATTTCATTTTGGGTTTTAAAATTATTTTGTAAAATACAACTCAAATGTATATTAACCAAAAACTATTAACAACAAAAAGGATGCACAAGTTGAGAAGAAAATACCACCTCAATTTGGCAACCCTAGTAGAAGAGAATCAAAAAAGTCGACGCGATTTATTCAAACGCATTTCTTTCCCGCATCATAACTCGATTATTTAATACTTTATACATACTTTATGTAATATTATTTAAATATGGTTGGAATTTCTATTGTTAGATACAATAACATCATCAGACCACTGGTCGTGAATTGAAATATTCAACGAAGAGAGTAAGAGAGAGAGAGCACAGTTTGAGTGAATCGCGTCGACTTTTTTGGTTCTCTTCTACTATGGTTGCCAAATTGCGGGGTTTTTTCTTCTCTACCTGTACATTCTTTTTGCTTCTCTCAAAAACGATGTACATGTAGACAGTAAAAATTTCTTTTCACTCAAATGAGAACAAACAAAACGAGTGAAACCCTAGTATTTCTCTACTCTCTCTCTTACTCTCTTCATTTAATATTTCACTACACGAGCAGCTTTTTGATAGTGTTATTATATATAACTATACAAATTCCAACCATGTTGAAGTAAAATTACTTAAACTATGCAAAAAGTATGAAATAAGCAAGATATGACGCGAGAGAGAAATGCGTTTGAGTGAACTCCTAGCACTTTCTGGTTCTCTTTTACCAGGGTTGCCAAGTTGCGCACATCTTCTTGTCGTCCAATTCTAAATCGTCTTTGCGTCTCTATACCATAGTTGCTTTATGCTAACAATCATATCTTGATTATTTCATACTCTTTTGCATAGTTTATGTAATTTTCCTCAAAAACGATGTACAAGTAGACAGTCAAAATTTCTCTTCACTCTAATGCCAACAATCACAACGAGTGAAACCCTAGTTATTCTCTGCCCTCTCTCTTACTCTCTTCATTGAATATTTCAATACAAAAGCAGCTTCTTGATAGATTTACTGTATATAACTATATAAATTCCAACCATGTCGAAGTAAAATTACATAAACTATGGAAAAAAGTATGAAATAATCAAGATATAACGCGTGAGAGAAATGCGTTTGAGTGAATTGCTAGCATTTTTTGGTTCTCTTTTCTCAGGGTTGCCAAATTGCGCACATCTTCTGGTTGTCTACTTCTTGATCGTCTTTGTCATAGAATAACACATACATAGATAAACTTATTCTCTCATCTGACGTTTCATTTCACACTCTCCATCGTAGGTTTGTGGAAATGAGAGCAATTAAATTTAAAATTAACTTACACCAGGTGGAGTTATATAATATGTTCACTTAACTTTTTCATGTCGTTTTGGTGTAGAACTGAAAAATTTAAATGTATTTTGCACTTTTTTGTTGACTTTAATCGTTGGTATTCATTTGTATTGTAATTAACACAACTAGTTTGCCACAAAAACACGAAATTGTTGTTGTTCCTTTGTTGATCGCTGTATACTATTGCCACTATCTGGTATTATTAAAAAGTACACAGATGACATCCAGTAAAAACTTGCAACAAGTAAAAACTTTTGTATGAAAGCTGATTTGAAATGTAAACTTTACAAATTACCAAAACTGTTTTCTTTTTTTTTTTTTTAAATAAATAGATAAAAAGTTTATTACAGAGCATTACAAATCATTTTTTGTCTAAAAACCTAAAATTCCATTGATTATTTGTTATTTTATGTATATTCTACATGCATATTTCCAAATTCGGTTTGTTTATATAAAACATGTTTCAAAACATATTTTATTTCTGTCAAATTCTTACTGGCAAAAATTAAAACTTGTAAGTTCTCTACCATCGAACTGTCATAATAATCTGTCTTGCTCTCGCGCATGGTAAAATAAGTAAGGTAAACTCGTTAGAACAGCTGATTTCTTGCTTAGGTGTCTCTCTTATGTCAAATTCACATGTATTTTGTTTTTGTGCCGTTTTGTTTACTTTTACAGTAGATACACACATGAAGAAAATTAGACAGATTATGGACACCAAACAAAAACAAAATGCCTGTGTTTGTTGTAACAATTCCTAGTGCGTTTACCTTACTTATTTTACCATGCTCTCGCGTTACTGGCTTTTTGGTGTAAACAAACAAATTATCAGTACGCAGACAGACCTAATAACAACAAAATTTTGAAAACAAAGCCAGATATCCATTTTGTATTTAATGTTTTTCATCAGCCATTAAATGCAGTCGGAATACAGCATCGGAAAATGTCATTTCAGTACATGGGGCCATTATTATGGGTACCATAGGCCCCATTCCTAAATTTGCTGTCGATTATTGTTACTTAGGAATGCTATGTATAGTATTGCATATACATACATACATTCTCGTATCTGGGTAGTCTACCAAAAACTGAAAATTCATATCACATCTTTATCTAAATAATTGTTACCGAATCTATTACTGCAACCTCAGGCAAGAGTTCAGAGTATTTTTTGCCTCCATATTGTACGACTTGCGTTATTTCTCTATGAGCTCGTTGGCAATCCAAACGAAATCCATGAGCCTTCCAAAGTCTGTCGAAACAAGCTTCACATATTTTGTCAGAAAAATTGTCATCCTTGCGAACCTTTAAAATCACAAATCATTAACAAGAAGTGTTTGTGTCTTTTCCATTATGAATGGACACTTACTGGTATACCACCAACATCTCTTAAAACATTCCATATTGGGAGATCACAATGTGTCGTGTATAAATTCAACATTCCATAGTTCTGTTTAAGGCAAATCCGACAAATTAACCATATTTTAGGTAAAGACATTTTACAAATCGAATATATTCAAAAACGTGCTAATTATCCATTAACAGTTATGTGCAGAATATTTATTTTTCTTCGAATTGACATACGCACAAGATTGTCAATTCCATATGATATAGATGTTGCAAATAGGGTGTTCAAATTTTTCGATAACATAAGTTAAAAAAAATTAATGTATTCGAATACTTGTCCGAGAAGAAACTTCTATACTACTACCACCCTTATTATATATGTATGTCGTAGTCACGTCGAATGTTAGTCGTTTTTTAACTACGGCATTACCGATGTCGAAATTCGACTCTGTCGTAGATCTATTACAATTTTGGTATTGTGTATGTCGTTTATGACTGTGAAATTCGAGGAAAACAGTCGTAGTGAATTTTACTGGTGACAACGTCGAAAAATGTAAAAAAATCGGAAAAGAGCGCAAAATTTGAAAACAAAAAATGAATAAAATTAAAATGTAAGTTCAATTATTAGCTTTATATCAGATATATAATAAAAAACACAATTTTAATATATATTTAAGAACAGTCTGAAACGAACGCTTAATACTGTTGGCCCTCCTTCTAGGACTAAGTCGTGTAAGGTCTACATTGAAATTATTCCCCGCGCCCCTTTGATAACTTCCTTCAGCAAGTACTCGCAGTGTTGCTGCTAGTCGTAATGTCTTACTCACTCGCACTGACCTAAACGATTCTGAAAGTTTACGTGATATTGTTCTTAGCACGTACCGGAAAGCGCCTTGTTCAATCTAAAGTTGGTCATAAATCTGAAGAAGAACTCTTACATTTTAATTCTCAGATGAATGCACAATAAACTTACATGGAACTTAGTAGGGTAAATATGTTAGACCGGAACCATAATTGTATCCGATAATTTATGAGTTCTTGTTCTTCATCAGAAGCTGAAACATGAGCCACACTTAGCAGTTTTTTTATTATTGTTTTAAAATTTACTAAAGATACACATGACCGCGACTACAAAAAGTTTTTAACTTTGATTTTTTTCTATCAGCTGATATTTTAGTGGCAGGGTGACAAATTGTAAAATTGTAAACAATCTACTTATATTACAAAAACACTCACATCGAAAGTGTTCCACAATACCACTAAAATATAACTTCGGGTTCGACTACGACAGTTGTCAAAATTCGACTCATAGAGTAAATCTTAGTAGAGAAAATATTTGGCTCATCTGACGTTTCCTTTCACACTCTTCGTGATACGGTCGGTGTGATAGAGAGATGTTTGACGAAAAGTGACATACACCAGGTGGAAGTACAATAACTTCTTGCTTTAATTTTTCATGTCGTTTTGGTGAAAAACTGTGAAATTTAAATGTGTTTTACACTTTTTTATTGTTAGCATAGATTTGTGTTGTATTTAACACAATAATTTTAACACACAAAACGAAATGCCGTTGTTGTTATTTTGTTCGTTGTTTTGAACCATTGCCTCTATGTGGTATTAGTAAAGCAATTCTTTTCAACATCGGACGTAAATATCACACACGGCTAAATGTCATAAATTTGGTGGGAGAACTGTTGGGTCATGGTAGAATTATCCATAGACTAATACATACCTAGATAACCTTATTCTCTCATCTGACGTTTCATTTCACACTCTCATCGTAGGTTTGTGGAAATGAGAGCAATTAAATTTAAAATTATCTTACACCAGGTGGAGTTACAAAATATGTTCACTTAACTTTTTCCTGTCGTTTTGGTGTAGAACTGACAAATTTAAATATATTTTGCATTTTTTTCGTTGGTATCGTTGGTATACATTTGTATTGTATTTAACACAACTAGTTTGCCACAAAAACACGAAATTCGGTTGTTGGTCCTATGTTGATCGCTGTATACTATTGCCACTATCTGGTATTATTGAACCCATATTTCTACCATCCAATGTTTACTTTCCATCGTACCTATGACGTTTAATTTATTGAGCGAATAAAACCTTCTATGGTATGTGTTATTCTATGGAATTATCTATTAGGTAGTCGCATTAGCAATTCCGTTGTTAAGCTGTCAAAATTAGCTGAATAATGAAAAACACTATGAACACAAAATGTGAAAAATTTTATAAGCTTGTCTTACTTGATACAAAGTATATGCTATTAAATTGCAATAGAATTTGACAGCTTACACACGGAAAAGATGAAAAAACCACAAATCAGCTGGGCTGACGCGTTTACCCGATAGATAATATTGCCATGTGTTGGGTCTACTAAAAGTATTAGTCTATGGTACTTTACACACATTCTCGTCCACCGATTATATCGTTTGTATCTATCACACCGACCACATCAAGAAGAGTGTGAAAGGAAACGTCAGATGAGCAAAATATTCTCTCTAGTATGAAATTACTCTATGACATAGATACTTTTATTCTCTCATCTGACGTTTCATTTCACACTCTCTGTCGTAGGTTTGTGGAAATGAGAGCAATTAAGTTTATAATTAACTTACACCAGGTGGAGTTACAAACTATGTTCACTTAACTTTTTCATGTCGTTTTGGTGTAGAACTGAAAAATTTTGCACTTTTTGGTTAACTTTTATTATTGGTATGCATTTGTATTGTATTTAACACAACTAGTTTGCCACAAAAACACGAAATTCGGTTGTTGTTCCTTTGTTGAACGTTGCTTACTATTGCCTCTATCTGGTATTATTGAACCCATGTTTTCCATAATTTAATGTTTACTTTCCATCGTATCTATGACGTTTAATTTATTGAGCGAATAAAATTATCTATGTGTGTATTGGTCTATGATCAAATATATCAAAATAATTTATATGAGCAACAAAAACACATATTAAATTTACTTAAACTCCCAATTTGTCTTCTAATTTGATAATGAAAATGGCTAATACGGTTTTCCATTTTAGGGATATGATTTCTTTAAAAAAACCAAAGTGGTATTCATTCAAACAAGAAAACCTGGAACTTTTGCTCAGCGTAAGTTTGCCCCGAAGCGTTTCATGAGGCACCAAATAAAGTTGTTCAGTGTATCTGTGCAGTAATTGTCAAAAAAGGCTGATAAAATAAATAAATAAAGTAAAATTAAAAGTATATGCTTTACCTATTCCATTATTTTATATTTTTTCACATAAATCAAAAACCCTCCTTTTTTTCAATACAAAAATATTGACATTGAAATGTCAAAAGTTTTCACGTTTCTTTTTCCCGGTTTGCTCAGCAAATTTGCCTCGAAAACTTTCCACTTTTGTGCAAGTCGCTATGTATGGGAAATTTGTTTGTTTTGACGTTTGCGGTGCAAGTTTACGATGTTTTCGAGTTTACGAGGTTCTTTCGAGCTTTCATGAAGACCACTACTAATTGTTAAGGAAATTCAAACATTTTTTCAAATAATGTGAAGTACAATTAAGTTCTGAACAAAACGTCTTCCAAATGGCCTCCACTTCTTCTTTTGCGGGAACGAATTCGATGAGCCCAAGTTTCGAGCACTTTTTCCACTAAATCAGGTCAAATGTCACGTCCAATATTAACTTGTAAAGATTTATTTTACAAGTTTACTGCAAAGACCAATGACTTCAAACAACCCAACTAGAAATAGTCTAATGGTGTTAAATCACAACTTCTTGAAGTCCATTCAATGTCACAATTTCTTGAAATAATCGAATCTCCAAACTTTTCTCGCAATAATTCCATTGTTTCACATGATTTGTGCATGTAGCCCAGTCTTGTTGGAACCAAATGTTGTCCAGATCAGCTTCTTCCAATTTTCGGTCATAAAAAGTTGCTTATCATCGATCTACACCGCTTTCCATTGACAGTAACGGTGTTACCAGCTACATTTCGAAGAATTGCGGTCTTCAGTAACACTTGCCTGAACGGTAGCAATATTTTCATTACTTCGAGCGGTTCTTTGTCTTATTGACACTTGAACATTAAGTCTGTTCGCGTACTTTCCCAGTAAAATATTTCGGAGAGTAAGAATGATTTGGCTTTCTCAGTAAAAAAAATCAGAAAAAGTACGCGAACGACATCCAGTAAAAACTTGCAAGAAATTAAAATCTGTTTGTAAACAGCTGATTTGTGTTTACGTTTTTGTCTTTCGTCTTATTGTTATTCCGACGTCCAAACTTACAGGTTAATAAATTTCAACAAAGTGAAGTAAAATGAGTAAACGGAAAACACTAGATGTTGTTGGGAATCTATTTTATGAAGAAACTCCAATAAAATTTTAATAAAAGTTATTTTTCGTACTTACATCTGCCATTGTTAAATTTCTTAAATTTCCTAATTTTGTTTGTTTACATAAAACAGCTGTTCAAAACATATGTTATTATTTGCAAATTCTTACTGGCAAAAATTTGTCCAGTAAAAACTTGCAAGTTCTCTATCATCGAACTGTCAAAATAATCTCTCTCTTGCTCTCTCGTTACTGGCTTTTTGTTGTAAACGAACACTATCAAGTAAGAAATAGTAATAATTTGTACAAATTATCCAGTACGCGCGAACAGACTTATTATGTAAAGAAAATGTACGCTCGTAATTTGCAAACAATTCCATGAATAGCGAGCACAGGTGGGCGATTTTTACGACCATAAAATGGCAAAAACTCACGAAAAGTTGCAATTGGAGAACGATTATTTTAATATCTCTCCATGATGAAATTGTAAACATTACTGAATACAATGAAAAAAAATTACAGATCATGACATACTACAAATGGCCGTAACGTCACTTAGAAATCATATCACTCAAATTGGAAACCCCTTTATATAAAACAGCTGATCGCAGATTGAAGGAAACAATTTGTTGTGATTTTGTAATTTGTATAAAATATTGAAAAAAAGATAATACAAACGATGGAAAACTGAATTTTTAACGAAAACGGCGAAAAGCTAATTTTCTTTCATATTTGTTTTTGGGCGAAAAAGTTAAAAGAAATCCTTAATTATTAAAATTTGTATTTTTTCTTGGTTTTCTTGGTAATTATATGAAAATTACATTTCCCATTCAGTTTTCAATTCGCTTTTTTAATTTTTTCTACGATTTATACGAACTACGAACAAAATCGAATTTGACAGCTTACCGACGGAAAAGATGAAAAAACCACAAATCAGCTGGGCTGACGCGTTTACCCTATAGATAATTTTACCATGCATTATTTCGTATAGTGCGTGAAAGTCTACCCCGCCAGCAACACCACACCTCTCACCCAGAAAACGCGAACTCAAAAACACTCACGCTTGATATTCGACTTTTAAGTGGAGTTCAAATTATCAGACAGATCTGACAGACATATCTAAAGTAGTTATCGATAAAATAACGATTTTTCGTCCACACATAAAAATTTATCTGACAGACATCATTTGAAACAAGACACCACAGTGTCAACAACAAAGGTATGCGCTTGCAAATGTCTCGCAACAATTACTTGATTGCCCGCAGCAAGCGAAAGAGAAGAGGCACTGCTGAGAACATTTGTTATGTACACGTATGTACATACATCCATATACATACATACATACGCAATTGTGTAGTAATTACACAAACTAATTTCTAGGGAAAATTGTAATAAAATAAATTACACTGAATGTTTGTATTTTTTGTTAATTTCACATTAAATTCCACGTAATTTCTAATTTCCGCTCTTCTCCTCTTCGTTTGTTCTCTTCGACATTTTATCACTCGCTCTCTGTTTTATCGAAAACTTAAAAGAAATCGCAAACAGATTTGAAGACCATCAGATTTATCTGACGACAGCTGTTCACATTAACAATTTTTCTTCAGATACAAGTGAATTTTTATCAGCTATTGTTCATTAATTTTTTAAAATGTTGAATTTGAGATTAATATGAATAGAAAAATAAAGAAGATTAACCGACAATACGTCACAAAGAGTCACGCATAGTTGTATACAGCGAGTCATAGTCTGAAAGCACATGAATTTACGAAGCGTTAGCAAAAGAGAATGAACACAATGTCCCAGGGTCGTAAGTCATCGTATAAAAGACGAAATATACTGCCAAATAAAAACATTAGCGGCATTCATGCAAACGTGAAAGCCGAGAACTTTTGCTCAGCGCAAGTTTCCCTCGCACCGTTGCATGAGGCACCAGGTAAAGTTGCTCAGCGTAGTTGTGCTCAAAACCATATCAGCTGACCAATATGGATACATAAGGTGGTAGCAGTAGCAATTGCGTGTATTATGTATGTGTACTTTTTCTACTGTTCTAGTGCTATCACCTTATTTATCCATCCTAGTCAGATGACAACGAAATGTCAAAAGTTTACACGTTTCTCCATCCCACGTTTGCGCAGCAAATTTGCCTCGAAAACTTTCCACTTTTGGGCAAGTTGCTTTGTATGGGAAATTTTTTTGTTTTGACGTTAAAGGAATTAAGGAATTAACTAGATATCGCACATGCCTTGGGAAATTTCTTGTTCAGTGGGATATTTTCTAGATGGAGCTGGATGCAATAATTACAACGTTTGATCCCAAACAAAATATATTTACCTTGCAAGATGTATTTAGAACAGGTGCTAACAATAGGTGTGGTAGGCAACATCAACAGGGATTTTGTTTTTGTTTTGTGGTCCGTTGCTCTCAAATTCAACAGAAACGAACACCAAAAATAACATTAAACAAAAAGATACAATCAAAATAACCAAATTTTAACTTGGAAGTGGGGAACAGAACGACATGAAAAAAACTAAATTAGTTGTTTGAATAGCACAACCTGGAAAATGATTCTATTTTTGTATTGAAAAAATGTCCACACTGTTGAATAAACGGCAGTGAATGTTATGAGAAACGACAATGAAAGTTACAAAACGACAACACAGCATCTAGTGGCAGTACTTGACAACGCCTGTGGGATATCTACTTATTTCCTTTATCTATGGTATAACGAAATGTGTTCGGGAGCGACATCTATTTGTCACAATTTCAGGATATATATTATATTCGCCTGAAAGTATATCATGTTAATTACATGCTGTGTTTAGCGAGGGGTTTAATAACACTGTACATACTAGTTTAAAAAATCGTCAAGCGCGGCACCCGGTGGGTTATACTAAATCGACTACGATGAATTCAATAGCGCTAACGTTTCTCTAGGTTAGCTCTTTAATAAAAAGTTAGCACGATGAAAAATTTTACTTTCGTTTTTTAGACGAAACTTGGTAAATAAGCTTGCATTGGACCAATGACAAACATAATTGAAAAAATATAAATTTAAGAATGAAACATTTCAAGTTTATCGTTGAAAAATTTTTATTTGATAACTTAAAATCGGTCAGCCAGGTTCATACCTATGCCAGTGGTATGGAAGGTATGGTAGGGGATGTGTAATTTAATTTAATAAAAAAATCCGGTTCCACTGGTTTTTGCCAAATTAAAAACGAAAACTGGTTTCTTGAAAAACTAATTTTTCGAACAAACGGAAACCCGGGTTTTAAAAAATTTCAGTTTTATGGACAGTAACTTTCGGTTAAAGAAAGTTCCCAAACTAGCACAGTTTAATTAACAATTTTTCCACGATTCGAAACCCAGCAACTTGAGCCGCGCGTCTCTGCAGTGCGCTATCGCGCATTGCACTTAGGCCCAATTTTTGACTGGTTATTTAAATTGGTAATCAGTTGATTTTGAGTTATTTTTGATCTGACTTTAAATACGAAATGAGGTTTCAGTGCTTTATCAAATAAACTTACTACCATGTGGCAACGTTGGCAAATGCTACCAAAAATAACCGGTATTCATACATTTATCGGCTAATCGTTACAATGCATCTAACTGACGCCATTTGCAAAAATGAAGTTCTAACTGCACGACGTGTTAAATGATACGTTTTTATTGTTATTTATGGTGATTATAATTGTTCACATTCTTATTTAACATCGCTGTGACAGGGTCTAACAATTTTTTAAAAAAAAAATTAAAACTTGGTTTAGCAATTTTTAGTAGAGGTTGCAAACCGTCAATGTTGCAATCACTGCATGTACAGTTGTCAGGATCCCGTGAAGAAATTGTATTTGAAATAACAGTACGTGGAGAAAGAGACACTTGTATTTCCACACATTTTGGTGGACCTAATCCAAGGAACTGAATGAAATCGTCAAAATAAATATCAATAGATAGCATTTTCACTGCCTTATCTAAAGTTCAGAGGAGGGGTGGAAATCTTTTAAGCCTCAAAATGTATTATTCGGTAGCTCGTTAATTTCTTTGTCTAAAATTCTGAGGTTAGGCTTTAAATCATTTAACGATTTAAGGATATACATACATATAACACTTGTTCCCAACATCGGATATTTACATGAACTTTTTATTAGGGAACTTGTAAAAATATAAAACATGTTACGATTACGATTTACGATGTAATTGGGTTGAGAGACGTGTCCTCCTGCACCGCGACCAAGGTAGATCTATTGTGCGCCCTCCATTAAAGTTTAATTCATGGTATCATTCAGGAACTTTACAATATCCTTCACCGCTAGTTTTTTATATGCGTCCTCCATAACTTCGGATCCGCCAAGTATCTTAAGTCTCTGGTAAGCAAAAGCAGGGCACTTCGCAAGTATATGTTCCATGGTTTCATCGTCCTCCAAACAATATCTGCATGTTCCCTCCTCCGCTATTTGCATCTTATTCAACATGAAGTTGCATGTGTAGTGTCCAGTGAGAGCTCCACATAGGAGCCTTAGATTGGGTCTGTTCAATTGAAGAGCATCCTTGCTCCTTTTTTCATTGGGTGATAGGAATTTTTTCGAGTGTTTGAGTGGTCCTTTTTTGATCCAAAACTCCTTCGATTCTCCTTTTGTTACTTTTGTGATCATTGTTTTAATGTCCTTTTTAGTGAAGCCATATTGAGGATTTGGGCCTATGAATGGCCGTTGCGCTCCCAGTCTTGCTCTTTCGTCAGCCAAGTCATTTCCATCAATCCCACTGTGCCCTGGCACCCATACAAGTGTTACCTTGTTATTCTTTGCCAGCTGATTTAGGGCCCTATGGCCTTCCAACACTGATTTGTGGTGAAAGATGGGTTTGTTCAGTGCCTTTAGAACTGCTTGACTATCTGTCATTATGTTTATTTTCGTTCTTGTTAGATTTCTGTCTAACAGCGTTTCTGTAGCCGTGTTGAGTGCGTATAATTCTGCTGTGAATATTGTAGAATCCTTGCTTAGGGGAATCTGGAGCCTACACCTGGGTCCTACTATGCCCGCTCCCACCCCTTCTGTTGTTTTTGATCCATCAGTGAACCATTTTTGGGCTCCTTCACGTAGCCATATAGGGTTTGAATCCCATTCAGTCCTTTTTGGGATAAGAACAGTGTAATTTCGTTTCAGCTCCAGTACAGGCTCTATTTGATCACTACATAAAGTCATCTCTTTAATATGATTAGCTTTATTAAGGATTTTCAGGTGTCCTGTGTGGTCGCCTACTTTAAATTTAAATAATTTATGAAGCTCGATGGCCTGTTTAAAGGCTTCTCCTTGTATTGCCAAATGCAACGGGTCAAGGTTTAAGATAACCTCCAAAGCAGCCGTTGGCGTTGTTCTCATTGCCCCTGTGATATTCAAACAGGCTAGTCTTTGGGTTTTCGACAATTTATTCTGGGCTGTGATTTGAGTGGTTTTCTGCCACCATATTACCGAGCCATAGAGTATACTGGGAAGAACCATTTGTTTGTATATCCATAGTGACATCTTTGGACTTAAGCCCCATGTTTTGCCTAGGAGTTGTTTACTAGCCCAAATTGATTTTGTAGCCTTTTTATGTATCATGTTTAGATGAGGATTCCAGGAGAGAGTTCTATCCAGCATAATACCAAGATATTTTACCTCCTGCTCGAATTGAACCTCCGTATCTCTTATGTGAAGCGTAGGGATAGTTAATGTCCTTCGTTTTGTAAATGGGATAATTGTGGTTTTGTTAGGATTTATAGAGAGTCCCTCATTTTCGCACCATTCCCATGTTAATTTTAATGCATTTTGCATTTGTTCTCCAATTGTATCGTCATGTGTTCCTTCTACAATCACTGTGATATCATCTGCATATCCCACAGTGGTAAAACCATTTTCGTTCAGTTTTACTAGTAGATCATCAACCAGTATTGACCATAAGAGCGGAGAGAGAACTCCACCTTGGGGACATCCCTTTATAGTGTTTATTTTCCTGCTAGTATTTCCCATATTAGCAATAATTTGTCTTTGTGAGAGTATTTTGCTTACCCATTTTATCACTATTGGGTCTGATTCTCGTTTTATCAGCGCCCCTTCCATAGAATTATAGCTGGCATTATCAAAAGCGCCTTCAATGTCCATAAAGGAACATAAGGCTATTTCCTTCCTTTCCAGTGCTTTTTCAATTATGGAGGTTAGTTTGTGTATCGACGTTATGGTTGATTTGCCTTTTTGGTAGGCAAATTGCAGATTGTGTAGTGGCTTTTCAGTTAAAAGTTCATTACGAATATACAGATCAATAAGTTTCTCCATCGTTTTCAGCATGAAAGACGAGAGACTTATTGGTCTGTATGATTTTGGATGATCTGCTGGTTTGTTCCCCCCCTTTGGCAGAAAAACCACTTGTACTTTTTTCCATTTAGTAGGGATAAGGTTAAGAGCGAGACTGGCCCTGAAAACATGAACCAGTCGTCTTCTCAGTGAGTCTGGTCCATTTACCAGCATAGCTGGAAATATCCCATCAGGTCCCGGTGATTTATACGGTTTAAATGAGTTTATACTCCATTCTATCTTTTCATATGTTATGATTTGTCTAATTATAGGGTCGTTAGAATTAACTGTATTTTCAGATTCATAGTTCCTAATAGAATCACCTTCATCAAAGCTACATCCGGGAAAGTGAGTCTTAAGAAGAAGCTCCAACGTTTCCCCAAAGGATGAGGTTTGATTTGCATCATCTATTCGGAGATTGCCTATTGTCTGATTTTTCTGTGAAGATAAGGCTTTTTGAATTCTAGCCGTTTCTGGCACATCCTTCAGTTCTTCACAGAAAGTTTTCCAAGATGATCTTTTCGATTTTCTTAGCTCCTTGTTATACTTTGTAAGGGCCTTTCTATAATCTTGCCAGTTACCGCTAGATTTTGCCCTGTTAAATTCTCGTCGTGCCAATTGCCTTAATTTCTCAAGGTTTTTATTCCACCATCTGACTTTTCTATTTGTGTTCTTAGTTTTCAAAGGACAGTTATTTTCGTAAGATTCCAAAATATCATCGGTTAACTTATCCACCGATTCATCTAGATCTACTCTTGAAATTATCGGTGACGCGTGGGTTTCTAGCCTACCCTCAAGGTCAGATTTATACCCCTCCCAATTTGTAGCCTTCGGTGACCTGTACCAGATTTTCTGTATTAGGTCCGTTTTCAACTCAAAGAGAATATGTTTGTGATCAGAGAATGAGTTATTCTGTGAGACTCTCCAGTCTTTGATCATATCTTGAACATTGTGTGAGACAATGGTCAGATCTATGACCTCTTGTCTAATCGCATTTTCAAAAGTAGGGTTTTTACCCCTATTTGCTATTGCAATATTGTTTGTCATAAGGAAATCTAGTAGTGACTCACCTCTTTTGTTGGTATCAGAGCTTCCCCATACCTTATTGTGGGCGTTAGCATCACATCCGATTATTAGCGCCTTGTTGTGTTTTCTGCAGTAACTTACCAGCGCCTTCACTTTTTCAGTAGGCGCTTCGGGTTGTTCTCCCGGAAAATAAGCTGAGGCAATTATCAACTCCTTCCTCACTCCCATCTGATTTGCCTCCGTTAGTATGGTAACTAGGTCACCATCTGTGAACTCTGAAATTAGAAGAGAGTTAATGTTTTCATCCAAGATTATAGCGGCTCTTGGCCTTTCTACATTTATATCATAGATTAACTTACATTTTTCTATATTAAGCCCACATATCTTACCCGATCTAATCCAGGGCTCTTGGATCAGACCAATGTTGTAGGTGTTTTTGGCAAACCCTCTGCTAATTTCGGCGGATGCTGCTTTAGCATGCTGAAGATTTGCCTGGACACACTTCATTTTGATGGTTTTGTTGTTGGAATAGCCGACGCATTTATAGGTGCAGAGTCACCTTCACCTGGGCCACTTTCCATTGATGATGAGTCAGCATCATTCGTTCCCTCTTCCTCCACATCTTTTCCACCAGCCTCTTTGAGGTGTAATTGGACCTGGCCAAATTTAAATGATATCTGACCCTTTGTTTCCTCCAGCTTTACAGCTGAGATTTGGTCAATGGAGAAGACCAGCATAGCATTCGTTGCCTTGTTTGCTCTTCGAAGCATCCTCCATGCTTCCACCCTGAGCCCATCGTTTTGCCGTTGGACAAAGGATAGAATCCTTTCGGTCTCAATTGTGGCAGCGTTGGGGAAATAACCAACAGCAATTTTGGGGTGAGGCACTTTAGTTTCCTCCATTGCCCACAAGTCTGCTGTTGCCCATGGTTTAATGTTTAGAGCAAGTTTTTTTATCCACTCAGCCGTGGCATCATTTTTGCAGTGCAGGGTCAGATAGCCAGCTTTGTATGTACTGTTTAGGAATTGAGGTTTTATTACCTCCTCTTCTAGTACCTTATCCATGATGCTGTTTCGGATTTCATCCATTTGAGCTGTTGATAGGACTGTGTTTGGGAAGTCCTTCGCAAGTATCGCTACTTTTTGACCAACCAGTGCATCCTTAAAGGATGGTTTTGTCAGTGGTCTGTAAACTTTTTTGGCCATGGGTTTGTCTTTGACAGTTCCTTCCCTCTGACGTTTTCTTGATGACTCTTCTGGAGGAGTATTCTCTAGGGATCTTTGCCTCTTGTTATCTGCAATTTTTTGCTTTTCCTCTGGATCAAGGGCTTTGGCTCTAGCTTCAACTTTGTTCAATCCTTTTCGGAGAAGAAAGTTCATTCGCTTTCTGGCAGCTCCACTTAGCCTTTTTTGATTGTCATCTTTATTGACATTTAATTTCTCTATTTTTTGAGTGATTTCTTCACTTGCGCTTCTTGCAGCTCTGGAAGTTGAGGCTGTTTCAGTCTCCATAGTTCCAGATTGAGGTTTTTCATCCTCCGGATTTAAAGCAATTTCTGCTTCCATTTTCTTTTTTCCATTTTGTTGTGTAATTTTTTCCATTTTGGTCCCACGAGTAGACAGGGAAGTAAATGGTCCACTACACCTAGCCCTGTACGGCGTAGTAAGGCATTTCGTTAAATGGGGTTTCGCCCGGTTCCCCAAGTCCGCATATTTAGAACTGGATTACCCACCAGCCATTCATCTCTGAGCATATGCTGTTCCACCTTAGATTGGGGGTTTTGTTTTAAGAGAGTGAACCATCTCTCCGCTTTCACTCGCATGTAACCAACATCAGTAGCAGAGACATGACCGTACTACGATGTTGGGTTCCAGCCGTACTCCGAAGAAGAGCATGCTTGAGTGCGCTACCATCAGACATGAAGTTACGGCACGATCAATTGATCATGTTGACCCCCCAACACATCTTTTGGCTGACTGGAAATTTCGAGGCCGCTCGAATTCGCTTCCACTTTATGATCAAGATAAAGTGGTCCCCAGAGGATACCACGCGGAGGCCTATTATACATAGGGATTACTTTACAGTGTACAGTAATCTACGAGTCGGCTATAAAACATGTTGCTATGGTGTTCAATATTTTAGTGCATGTAACTTTTCAACCGATAATGATATTTGATTAATTTTTTCTACATCGTTTAAATATCTTTCTAATTTTTTGTAATTATTTTGTGTCATTTGTGGGCAAATAAATGGGAAAAGTATCTAATTACAATATTTCTATCAGTTTAAGTATCTCAGTAGACAGTAAATAATGTCCTGGCCATTTTTGTAACATCACAAGATATCAATGACCGCTGGGCTAAACTAGTTTATTTTTTATGCAAAAAAAAACATCTAAAATGATTGAAGCTAAAAATTGGTTTAAGTTGGATAAGTCAAAATGTTGTCTTGTTTGAGAAAAGTTTATGTGTATGTTATAATTATTCGAGAACGACTTGTCCGATTTTGTCCAAATAAATGTAGAAAAATTACTAACTACAATGCCTTTAATTTATTCCTGTACTAATTCTCAACATAATCAACAGTTTCGGAGTTATACAAAAATTGTAATAAAAAAAATTAATTTATTTTGAAAAAATACAATTTTTTATTTTTAAAAAAATCATGCAACATTGAAATCGGCAAAAACAAAATGTCGTTTTATTTCTTTATCGTAAAGACAAATGACCACAATTAAGTAAAGGCATCTCATTTTGACAAGAATTGTGATATTTTGTTTGTACTCAATGAATTTTAACCTCAATTTTCTTATCCAGATGGCAGATAACTTATGGTTTTTCTCTTAAAAAATATCCCTACCTCTTACCTTTCCAAAATTACCTAAACGAAGCCAAGAGGTCTTACCGTTCCAAACTATTGGACTGAAATTCAATTTTTTTTTTGGAAGCGAAATAACAGCGCACATTTATTTGTTTTTGTAAATTAACACGTTTAAGATTTTATTTTATTGAAATTTTTGGCTGAAGAATCAATCACAAAGGAAAGAAACATTTGAAGTTAAAGTAAGTTTTCAAAACTTTCCAAATAATGAAACTTTCCAATGTGCGTGGAATTTCTGTAAACAAATCATCAGTTGCAGGTTGGAAACGGAAAAACACAGATCAGTAAAAAGGTGCACTTTACTTTTTTCCCTTTAATTGAGTGTGAACGGATTAGGTATCATAATTTTTTTTAAATCTGAGAACCATACAAAACTCATAATGTGTGGGGGTTATTTAGAAATTGCCGTAAAAGAAGCCCAGAGGTGTTTTTTTCCTTTGTGTTTGATTCTTCAGCCAATATCCGACCACTGGTTCAAAACTTAGCAAATTTTCCCTAGTACCCTCCGACCACCAATCCGAAAATTTTCACACCGCTGCCATTTCGCCCCCTTGCTTTTTCGGGGATGGTCGTAGATGGACAGATTTCATGGACTGAGCCAAGGAATACGCTGGTGAAATTTGTCCAGTCGTGACTGAACCACCCTGTATATTGAAAACGTAAATCACAATAAAATTACACTTATCCATTAAACATGTAAACATTTTACCAATCATCATCACTTGAATTTTCGAACCGCCAATCTTCGCTCTAAGATGAATCAACTTTATCTTCTATATCAACATATACATTTTGATTTATAACATATTTTTCAATTTCTCCAAGTACTGCCGTATTTTGCATTCGCTTTAGACTACTTTTTGATGATAACACAGGATCTGAAGACAACAGTAAATATGTCATCAAATCCGTATTTGTTTTTTCTTGATATTTTCGTCGCATGAGACAATCGCACATTTCTCACATTTTTATGGGTGGCTTCCAATGCTTCTATCGATAGACACTCTGAAATGAAAAATGTGTAGAATTTTCACGATGAAAAAAAAAACCGGCCTCTGTAACATACTCTCCCAAACATATTCTGCAGGAACCATGTATATGCTTGAAACACACTTCAAATATTTATATGTTTGCAAGTTCCAAACTCAGGTGTATTAAAATGCAAACATTAGCATGTTTACTAACATATATGTATGCTTTTACGTGGAAACATATGGGTGCTTCATCCCAAACCTCCATATACTTACGTGGAAACATATGTGTATTTTCTCCCAAACATAATAATATTTAGAAACGAATTATTCTTTCTTTCCTTATTTAAATAAATAATTAAAATAAATAATACAAAAAATTTAAATATTTAAAATTACCCTTTTACATTTACTTGCTGAATGGTGAATAAAACCATAGAATAACACATACGTAGAAGGTTTTATTCGCTCAATAAATTAAACGTCATAGGTACGATGGAAATTACACAGTGGAGGGTGGAAAATATGGGTTCAATAATACCAGATGGTGGCAATAGTATACAGCGATCCACAAAGGAACTACACCCGAATTTCGTGTTTTTGTGGCAAACTAGTTGTGTTAAATACAATACAAATGTATACCAACGATAAAAATCAACAAAAAAGTGCAAACTACTTTTAAATTTTTCAGTTCTACACCAAAACGACAGGAAATAGTTAAGTGAACATATTTTGTAACTCCACCTGGTGTATGTAAATTTTAAATTTAATTTGCTCTCATTTCCACAGACCTACCGAGAGAGTGTGAAATGAAACGTCAGATGAGAGAATAAGTTCTTCTATAGTATGTGTTATTCTATGAATAAAACTATAGTTCATGCCATCAAAAAGGATGTACACGTAGAGAAGAAAAAACCACCGCAATTTGGCAACCCTAGCAGAAGAGAACCAAAAAAGTCGACACGATTCACTCAAACGCATTTCTTTCTCGCGTCATAAATTGATTATTTCACACTTTTTACATACTTTATGTAATTTTATTTAAATATGGTTGAAATTTCTATAGTTAGATACAATAACATCATCAGAAAACTGCTCGTGTATTGAAATATTCACCAAAGAGAGTAAGAGAGTGAGCAGAGTAATGACGCGCTTCACTCGTTTCCTTTGTTAGCATTCCACTCCATGAGTAAATTTTCTTCTCTAATGCAAGTCAAGCGTGTATTAATTACACAGTGCAACACGAAAAAATATAACCATATACGGACACCACGGAAAAACACAGATCAGTAAAAAGGTGCACTTTACTTTTTTCCCTTTAATTGAGTGTGAATGGATTAGGTATCATAATTTTTTTTTAAATCTGAGAACCATACAAAACTCATAATGTGTGGGGGTTATTTAGAAATTGCCGTAAAAGAAGCCCATGCACTTTTTTTTATGGGCCTCCAAAGATTTGGGGCCTCGGTGTCATTTTTGCAAAAAAAGTGATCATTTTGACAAGCTCATATCTTGCAAACCGTTCGGAATTTTGATTTACTTTCTGAGGGAAAGTTGTAGCACTCTTCAAGGTTAAAATCGCAAAAAAAACTTTAAACAATTCGTTTCTTTTAAACTTTTTTGCCCTGTTCAGGTCCATAGGTAGCAAACCGTTCAAAATTACCTAAGATCTCAATAAACAACTTTCGAGAAAATATGAACTTCCTAGGAATGATTCTTAACACCATTTACGTAGCGCTTAGGTAGCGTTTAGGTAGCCACAAAAGTGAAAAATTTCCCGAAAATTTGTTAATTTCACTGTGTGTAATTTTTTAAGTCATGGAAATATAACCAACCATATACGGATACCACTACGTGATAAAAGACCAAAAAAAAGCCCCGGGTCTCCCAGTTTTGCCCAAAGTCATGGACTTTTTTTATGGGCCCAAAGATTTGGCTCATATCTTGCAAATCGGGTCTTTTTTTTGGTCTTTTATCACGTAGTGGTGTCCATATATGGTTATATTTCCATGACTTAAAAAATTACAGACAGTGTTACTTGTGTTTTTTTTTTATTATATTTCACAAATGGTCCGCCATTCCAATTTTTTCAGTACAGGCTCTGGCAGGAAAAGGGATTCACGTTGCTGCCCTTTCCAGTTTCTTTCTTCAAAATCGTTTCTCACTTTGGTGGCACACATAAATATATGCGACTAGGGTTGCCAGACGCTCTGTTTTCAGCAGTACGCGTACTTTTCTTTTACTAATTGTACTTCTGACTGCATAGAAACTAAAGAAGTACGCAAAACTTATTCTTTTTAGCCTCTGTACTTCCTTTTTGTACTTAGGTGCTACAATAAATACGAAAATTTTACTTCTAGTTCATAACAAAAATGTTATATAAGTATTTACATAGAATACCGTTTTACTAAAATAACAAATTTGAAAAACTTTCCATTTTTAACCTTAATTCAAACATTTCATTTCATTCATGGCATAATTGAATTATATTCAATCAAATAAACTGGCTTGATTCAACTCTTTGACGAAATTATATCCTTAAAATCTTTTTCTGAAAATATTCTAAAAGAAAAATCCGTTTAAGAAAAATGGAAAGACATCCTAGAAGTGGGTCATTTCCAAATGTCGGAAATATCTATTAATTTGTATTTTTAATTCCTCTTTCTATGCGGCATGTGAAAGAATATTCAGTTTGATGTTTAATTTTTGGAGAAACGAACGAAATAAACTTCTAATTGGAAATTTTGAAAACGAATTAAAAAACAAATTATACGTACACTTGTAATGAGTTTGTAAATTTTTTAAAAACTGAAAATGGTAAGAACGGAGTATTTAACCGAGTCCACAAACACTATAAATATTTGTAATTCGTTCAAAAAGTTGTAAAATAACATCTTTGATTATTAAATAATTAAAACAAGAAGGTTATATTCAGTATTAAAAAATTTCAATATAGAATAGACTACACTCTTTTTACTTTTAAAAATAAAATGTGAAACACGTGACTAAGTTTTATTTAAACAAATATTTTTGGTCTCTTAGTTTGTTCGTTTTTATAAATTGTTACTGTTATGTACTGATTCTTAACTTAAAATAGTATTTTTCTGTACTCAACTTTCTGGTTTTTTAATAACAGAAATTGTACTTGTATTTTCTTAATTGTACTGCCTTTTTTCCTCGATGTACTTTTTTTTGTTGATTTCAAATCTGGCATCCCTATATGCGACACACATCTACAAAAACCAAAGCAACATCACAAAACATTTAACCATCCGAGCGTTTGTTATTCTGTCACTGATCCTCTGTCCGATGAACTATTGACGACTGAATATATGAAATTAAAACGCAGTACATCACGCACATTCAGGAATATTTATGAATCACTCACTGAGAGAATAATGCAAAAATAAAGATACACACTTACAAGATATACACACTCGATGCCCCTCTTTTATTCTCTAGCTCTCGAGAGAGCATAAAGAGTGCAACAAACACGGCTGTATTTATATCACAAATACAAAAATATATTTTGGTCGCAAACACATATGTTATAACATATTAATCATTGTGTCTCAAACATGTAATATTGAATAGCAAACACAATGCGTTTGGGCACAAGTATATTATATTTGCGACAAGCTCCAAACACATGTTATATTTACGTCCAAACAACAAAAAACTACTGATTTTTCAGCGTGTTGTAATTGTTTATATAAGAAATTTAACAGTTTTTGACAATTTGAAAAATTTAATAACTCTTGACTAATTATTCAAGCTTAAGGTCACTTCTGATTTTATAAAACTTTTTGTTTTTCTCTTTTTTCTCTCGATATTTCGATTTCCTTTGGAAATCTTCTTCAGGAAAGTTTTTAATATTAAAAATAACAAACAAACATCAATACAAATTAAAATGAAAATTTTTGACAAATTGTGAAAAGTAATACTATTCAAACATATTATAATACAGTAATGTTCACATAAAGTAGAAATATTAAATCGAACAAAATTTTAAAATATTTTAAGACCATTTAAGCTTCCAATATTAACCTATTTGTCATCATTAATTAAGATTCTAACATTTTCAGTGAAGTTGTACGTATCTACTTTCTTATCAAATCGCAAAAACTGTTAAAAACTTGCGAAAATTAGCGAAAAATTACAAAATTTTAAACAAGCTACAAAACCCTAATAATCACTAAAACCAAAAGAAATGGCAAAAATTCCGTTAAATTCGTGAAAATCCGCAAAACCTTGCCAACCCTAGTATGACAACGATCTCCAACATTACTTAAAAATCGCCAAAGCTGTAAAGAGTAAGAAAGCTTACAAAATCGCTAACAATGCAAACATTGCAAAATTTCAAGATATTGCAAACTTGATAATAAACTCTACAAATTTCGTAAATAGTTAAAAATAAAACCGCGAGACCCCAAAAATTCGCGACCTTTGTTTTAATTTCCCCTGTTATTAATATTTTTATTTTTATTTAATAAACATCTATAATTTTGAGCTAAGTTATCTGTGTCTGCTTTAAAATTTATTCTCTTTTCCAATGGAACATTATTAATCTGTAACATTTCTAACATATATCTACGTTTTTTATAATTTTCTGTGTTTAAAATAGATGTATTTTAGAAATCTGGATAGTGATTGAAATCTCTACAGTGAGTTGATAACGCTGTTTTCGTTGTTGAATTATAATTCCTATACTTTTGGTCATGTCTGTGTCCTGCTATTCTCGTTTTTAATTTTGTCCCTGTTGTTCCGACATATACTTTCTCACATTGTTCAATATCATTACCACCACATGGTATTTTATATACTAAATTTGACCTATCTGATTTTTTTATTCTATCTTTAGTTTTTGTAAATAATCTTCCAACATTATTATTTATCCTATGTGCCATTTTATATTCCCTTTTGTTATATATGTTTGAGTTTTCTATCCTTTCCGAAAACCCAGGTACATAAGTTAATGATTTATAAACTTTTGGTTCTAAAATTTCATCTCCATTGCGTGATTTTCTAATATCGAATTGTCTTAACAATTTGCAAATGAGTTTATTAGGAAAACTATTATCTACTAATATATTTCTAATTATTTCCTTATTTTTCTTATGGAATCTATTATCACTTATTTTTAATACTCTATCTATTAGATTTTTGGCTGTGTTAATAATAATTCTCTTTGGGTGTTTTGAAAAATAATTTATAATTCTACCTGAGGAAGTTGGTTTTAGATACCAATCTATTAATAATTCATTTCCCTTCCTTATCACCAATGTGTCCAAATATGAAATTGAAGAATTCCCTTCTTTTTCAATAGTAAATTTGATGCTTTGATCAAATGAGTTTAAAGTTGTCAATAAAATGTCAATTTCATTCTCTTTCACTATACAAAATAAGTCATCAACATATTTTGTTATTATTTTAGGTTTTACTGTCAATTTTTCTAAACATGTATCTAATAATTTTTCCATTACGATATCTGCTATTATTGGAGATGCTGGAGAACCCATAGGAAGTCCTTTTAGTTGTGTATATATTTTCTCATCATATTGAAAATATCTATTATCAACAATGCAGAATTTTATAATTTGCATGAATAAATTTTTATTCATATTTGTTAACTCTGAAATCTTGTTCCAATTTTCTTCTATAATTGTAATGGCCAAATCAACTGGAATACTAGGAAACAACGACACAACATCCAGTGATATTAATTTTTCATTATTTTCAATCGAAAGACCCCTCAATTTATCTTTAAATTGTACATTATATTTAGAATTTTCTGTTAATTTTTTAAGGAAATTTACTATGTATTTGCATAAATTGTGTGAAGGTGAATTTATTGATGAACAAATTGGCACTCCGCTATTCACTGTCACGTTAAAAAATCGGCGAGCTGCATTGCCGTCATTGATATTGCCGAATCCACGCTTAACTTGATCAATTATTAGTCCTGTTCTCCTTCCGAATTGATTTTGTATCCTTGCTTTATTCTCTAAGAACTGTTTATTGCGTTTACTAACCCGTCAAACTTTTAAAGGAAGGCGGTAAGCAATATGTAGCAAACATTCGAAAAACTTGATGCAGCAATGAAGTGTTGAAAGGCCATATTTATAGTTGCCAACAATTGAGGTTTTTGAAATGCTGATGTTGTTCATTTATGTTGGAGAAGCTTTGCAAATAAAGCATCTACTTGCCAAATTTGTATCGGTCAAAACATTTGCAACTACACCATCAAACATTGTACAATGCATATCTTATGAAACTTCAACAATTGTACCGTAAACTTCAATGACATCGCACTCAATTTTTTTAGTTTATCATCAAACAACTGTAATCTAAAATCCATTATCATCTATCAAACGTTCATAAATATCATTTAAATGCATTTAAGAATGGTTTACTTCCAATACTTTCATTACACTCTATTATCTGCTGGTACTGCAACTACCAACTCGAACCGCTGTAACCTTCTAATGTTTACTATAAGTTGAATGTTACCACATACGATCTCACCACGGACGGTTGATGAATTGAATAAAATCTTTCTGGAATAATCTAGATAATAGATTGCGTTGTATTCGAGATGGTTCGCGAAATACATTTTAAGATTTGGACGGGAATATAAATTACCGATTGTGGCACCTTTGAGTCACTCTGATAACAATATATTTTCGAGACTTAAGAAGGAGGCAGCAAAAGTTGGTCTGACAGTACAAGACAAAACTAATGGTTTTAACGAACAGGGCCTCCATGCGATTAGACCAAAGCGTGAACGTTGATAACCGTTATAATTTCGAGGTGGTGAACGAATTTAAATACTTCGGATCTGCCGTAAACAAAAATAAAAACGTCAGCCTTGAGATAAAGCTGAGAATTATGCTTGCGAATAGATGTTATTTTGGGCTAAGTAAGCACTTTAGTTAGAAAGCCCTCTCTCGAGTAACAAAAGTCCGGCTGTACCAGACTCTCATACAACCTGTCTTGCTTTATGGCGCAGAATCATGGGTCTTACCGCAAGCAGACGAAACATATGTAGGAGTCTTGGAGAGAAAAATACTACGAAAAATGTATGGCCCTACCTTATCGTATCGGCGACGCATGAGCCCTGAGCTGTATGAGTTATATCCCAACATTGGCATAAATAAGTGGACCAAAATAATGCGATTGCGCTAGCTAGGCCATGTCAATGAAATGAATGAAGAAACCGAACTCGAAGGAAGACGAAAAATAGGATGACCAAGACCCCGTGGAGGGATCAGGTTGAAGAATCCCTACGTACACTTGGTATTGCCAGATGGAGAGATAAGGCAAAAGACCACCGGGGTTGTTCGAGACCGGATAAGTAAGTAACAATATAAAGTATATACATACATCTGCAAGTAATAAATGTAATTATTGAGTAAAAATTTACAAATAAGATAGTAATATTGTCACTATCGTAATTTAAAATAGCCTTGTTTTATTAATGTGAATTAAAGCCTATTTAAAAAAGGATAACTCGCAACAATATATTTACAAATCTTTTAATTTGTACTGTGTGGACTGCTATTACTTTGACGGCAGTTGTATGTTTGTAACCAACAAAGAGTCAAATGCTAACCAAAAACTTTAGTGGAACAAGTTTCGCAGTTTTTAAAAACCAAAGGGACTCGTTGTTTTCCGAATTTTTTATTTATTGCTTTCAGTGTGTAACCCAGTTTTGGTTTGGGTGCATTATGGCACTTAATAGCTTCCATTATTCTTTTACCGTTATTCAAGTAATACTAATGCATACATATACAAATATACCCATGCACATACTCATCATACCAACAGCACCCATTTACAAAAATACACCTATAGACTCACGCACAGACTTACATCAATGTTAAACAGCAATAGTAATTTAGGTCAAATTGTACATGCATACATATAATCAAGGATATATTATACTACTGTACATAAATATATAATGTTATTAGAGTGGCTTGTTTTTCAAAATTTGTGAAATGTTAAATTGCCGAAATGTCCTGCCTACACATTATCCTTTAAAACGAATAGATTATTTTTGTCCGCGTTTCCTTTAAAATTCTTGGGAATACTGCAGCAACTTCAAGAAGATTTTTTCCACTGACAAGTGTATGAAACAGGGTGGGGCGAAAGTAATGTCATAGAGGTCTATTACACGATGCTATAATTCGTTCTGGCACTTTTCGTTCTATGGCAAGAGGTGTAGAGAAGTAAGCAATGAGAAAAAAATCGCACGATGTGACATGGTATTGTGTATCGAGGGATTTTTTTTCAATTTCTCTTTGTACATTTTCCGTTTTTCTCTTGATTTTGACATTTCATGGTTGTGTGTGTTGTTAGTTACTTGTGTGTTATTACATTCGTTTACAAATACAAGACAATAACAAAGAAGAATGTCAAAAAAATGCAAGCATAGATATTATGATAATTCAACGTGTAATAGCTCGATGAATTACGAAGAAACTTTTAAAGAGAACTGAAAAATATCGCCGCACGAAATGGCATCGTGTAATAGAGCTCATAATGTGAATGTGCCATATTTTTTGCAAATGGTGTAAAATGTAGTTGAGCTTTGACTTTTATGTTACAGACAGATAGAGAATTAGTTGATGATAAAATTTTGATTAATCGATATCGTGATTAATCAGTTAATTAATGGTGAATAATTGTGTTCACCACTCAAATAACACCGATTTCGGGGCTCTGTGATCGCCCGTTTCAAGATCAGACAGGTCCAGGAATCTTAATTTTGTTTTTTTTAATATCGTGTTTACTTACTACAACTAACCACAAACCTTGCAAGTTTTGAAAGCCAACATTGAAGAAGATATCACCAGTTTCAAACCAGATGTTTTACGAGCAACAATCTAAAATATCATACAACGAGTAGAAATGGGCATCAACTCAGGAGGTGTTAATTTGGCCGATATGATTTTCTCAACTTAATATTTTCAATTTTACATCTTCATATAAAGTATCCGTGAAAACAGAGCGCAATTTATAGTATTTCTAATAAAATGGTAGCCAATTCACATATAGACATTAGATTTGTCGCACCTTGTAAAAAGTATTTTTTTTTAAGTTACTGAACTTTAAATTAAAATAAAGCAAAGAAAATTATTATTAATATAAATTAAACTGGCTTTATTGGATATATAATTTTATACCATTAGTGTTTAAATATGATTTGAGCCATGTGACCGCTACGGCTGGCACGTACATCGCGCAATATGGAACTCCAAGTTTCACACATTTTTCCAATAACTCGGTGAATGTTGATTTTCAGGTGTTCAATTGTCTCTGGTTTATCGGTGTAGACGAGTGACTTTACATAACCCCAAAGAAAATGATGAATGACGCTGACCAACACCAAATCAGCAGTTAAGGTGGGGAAGGACCTCACCGAACCATTCTGAACGAAGCGAGGATTGAGACAACGCGACACACTTTTGTGCAATCTCTTCAACATCTTAATGGAAATAGTAATGAGAAAAGCTGCAGTAATGATGTGTGTTTATCGAACCAAATAATCTTGATTGACTAAAATTTTGACATTAGCGTGGTGAGTATTTATTGTCAAAAGTTTCGCTTGTCCCAGGGCTACACACAATTTTAACAAGTGCTTTGTGTTTATCGAACCAAATAATTTGGATGACTAAAATTTTGACATTAGCGTCAAAATTGTCAACATTTTGTGTAACCCTGGGGCTAGGGTGTAGTAGCAGTAGTTGTCTAAATTTTGACGTTTGTCTTTTATGAAGCATTTGCTCAGAAGCATGGTACAATATCTACATGATAATAGCAGCAGGTGTTGTTGTAATTGTAGGCACCAACAACAGGCATTTTGTTTTTGTCGCATTCGCTTCAGTTGTCAAACTCTTCACAATACATACCAACAACAAAATTTAAATCAGCTGTTCAAACGACTTTACCATGTAATATTATTGTAGAATGCTTGGAACATAAACTAATACAAACACAGATACATTTATTCTCTCAATAAATTAAACGTCATAGGCGCGGTGGAAAGTATACATTGGATGGTGGAAAACATGGCTTCAATAATTCCAGATAGAGGCAATAGTAAACAACGTCCAACAAAGGAACAGCGACCGAATTTCGTGTTTTTGTGGCAAACTAGTTGTGTTAAATACAATACAAATATATACCAACGGTAAAAGTCAACAAAAAAGTGCAAAATACATTTAAATTTTTCAGTTCTTCACCAAAATGACATGAGGAAGTTAAGTGAACATATTTTGTAAATCCACCTGGTGTAAGTTAATTTTAAATTTAATTTCTCTCATTTCCACAAATAGTGTGAAATGAAACGTCAGATGAGAGAATAAAAGTATCTATGTATGTATCATAGAATAGCACATACTATAGAAGAACTTATTCTCTCATCTGACGTTTCATTTCACACTCTCTCGGTAGGTCTGTGGAAATGAGAGCAAATTAAATTTAAAATTTACATACACCAGGTGGAGTTACAAAATATGTTCACTTAACTATTTCCTGTCGTTTTGGTGTAGAACTGAAAAATTTAAATGTATTTTGCACTTTTTTGTTGACTTTTAACGTTGGTATTCATTTGTATTGTATTTAACACAACTAGTTTGCCACAAAAACACGAAATTCGGGTGTAGTTCCTTTGCGGATCGCTGTATACTATTGCCACCATCTGGTATTATTGAACCCATATTTTCCACCCTCCACTGTGTAATTTCCATCGTACCTATGACGTTTAATTTATTGAGCGAATAAAAACTTCTATAGTATGTGTTATTCTATGGTATGTATTAGTCTATGGCTTGGAAGTTTTAAAATAATAAACAATTCCAAATGTCAGGAAATAAAAAGCAAAAGACTGGAAAATAAAATAACAAGCAAAAGACTACTCAACATTTAGACATTGGTTTTTTATGCAGCAATTGCTTGGAAGTTCACGAAACAGTAAAGAAATCTAAACAACGTGCAAGTAACGGGTTTTTCAATAAGAGCGCTACAAAAGTTTTGTTTTTTAAATAAAACAAAACCGGTTTTAGATACCAATGAAATTATTTCTTCCTGTGAAAGTACGTTCGATGCCATTATGTATGGAAGTCTATTTCTTTTGCATGGCCACCACGGGCACGCTTGCAATTTTCAACGGTTTTGAAGCATAAATCGGCCGATACTGCTGCAATTTCACGTTCGATATACCTACGAAGTTCATCAATCGTCGCTGGCTTGTTGGCATAGACCTTAGACTTGACGTAGCCCCACAGGAAATAATCTAACGGCGTCAAATCGCACGACCGAGGCGGCCAGTCGACTGGGCCATTTCGTGAGATAACACGTTCACCAAACTTGGTTTCCAATAAATTGATTGTGGCATTCGCTGTGTGGCTTGTGGCGCCGTCCTGTTGGACCACATGTCCTCCAAGTCCATATTATCCAATTGGGGCCAAAAATATTCGGTTATTATTAAACGGTAGCGATTCGCATTCACAGTAATGTGCCGGTCTTGATCATCACGGAAGAAGTACGGCCCAATGACGCCGCCCATAAACCGCACCAAACCGTAATTTTTACGTGTGGATTGCTGTCTGACCAATAACGCATATTTTGCTTATTGACGAAGCCATTCAGACAGAAATGAGCCTCATCGCTGAAGATGATTTTCCGATGAAAATCCGAATCATTTTCAAGTTGTTGCTCAGCCCAATTCACGAACATACGACGCTTATGGTGGTCAAGCGGCTTCAGTTCTTGCGTCCATTTGATGTTGTAAGGATGTAGGCCAAGATCTCTTCTCAAAATTCGCCACAACGACGTCACAGAGATACCCAACGCTTGAGAACGATGTGTGAGAGACACATTTGGGCTTTCTTGAACTGAAGCCTCAGCGGCAGCAATATTCTCGACACTACGGGCACTCCTTTGTCTCACTGGCACGGGAACATTTTGTACTGTGCCTGTGGATTCAAATTGTTGATCTGGTAGGACGATTATGACGACCATAAATTGGACGTAGCGCTCTTAAAGTTGAGGCCACTGACTCCAAATTTCGGTAGTAAATTTTAATAATTTCGACTCGTTGTTGGCTCGTATATCTTTCCATGATGAAATGGCAAACCTTACTGAAGAGAAATGTCAAAAGAGCGGGAAAAAATATGGCGTCGTTTGCTGTCCCTATCGATTTACTTTTGTAGCGTCTCTGTTGAAAAACCCTTTATAAAGACGTTTTCATGAAACATGTAACTTAACTTAATATGATGTTACTTTAAAATGCAGGCAAATACTTGTATGCAGGGAAATACATGAACGATGACAAAAACAAATAAAGTCTGTAAAATCCAATACTTGTTGTCAATATATTCATAGAAATTATAAAACAATAAGAGCACACCTCACGTCTTCTACTCTCCATTTGAATTATCACATACATAACCCATAGAATAACACATACTATAGAAGAACTTATTCTCTCATCTGACGTTTCATTTCACACTCTCTCGGTAGGTCTGTGGAAATGAGAGCAAATTAAATTTAAAATTTACATACACCAGGTGGAGTTACAAAATATGTTCACTTAACTATTTCCTGTCGTTTTGGTGTAGACCTGAAAAATTTAAATGTATTTTTCACTTTTTTGTTGACTTTTAACGTTGGTATTCATTTGTATTGTATTTAACACAACTAGTTTGCCACAAAAACACGAAATTCGGGTGTAGTTCCTTTGCGGATCGCTGTATACTATTGCCACCATCTGGTATTATTGAACCCATATTTTCCACCCTCCACTGTGTAATTTCCATCGTACCTATGACGTTTAATTTATTGAGCGAATAAAAACTTCTATAGTATGTGTTATTCTATGTACATAACCTTTCAGCTGCCAAAATTTTGATTTTTTATTCCACACAACAAAATCGAAATTGTATCTTCACAACACAATAATAAATTCAACACAATTTACCACGACCGAAATATTTTCGATGAACACACAGCCTAAGTATGAATAAGACCCATAGAAAAATAAAAATCCATAGATGGTGAAAGATAAGTGGTGGATTTGAAGGTAAAGGGAAATTTTCTAGATGGCAAATTTCGCTGGAAACAAAAACTATTGAAAAAACCATATAACCATGCTTTCTGGCATTTTGTATTGTCAACAAATATCAAAAGCGGTATGCTTTTCTATTATTAATATTCCATTTTAAAATTTAAATACCAGAATCGAAATAAAAATTATGGCATCATATCTTGATTATTTCATACTTTTTGCATAGTTTATGATACTTTTAGGCTTTCTGGATCCAAAGCATTTAGATGCCATTTTGACATCTGTCAGTGCCATTAAAAACCACGTGCTAAATATTACGTCAATAATCGGTCCTTTAGTTTTTTTTAAATGGAAAGCTAACAAAAAGTACGTGAAAACATAATAACCATTTTCAACGAAAATGAAAGACGTACATATAAAACAATTGCTAGGATGGCAAGGGTGTCCCATAATACAGTTTCTAGAGTTATAAAAAAATATAAGGAACTCCTGACGATCGATAGAAAATTTGGGTATGGTAGAAGAAAGGGCTTTTCAGACGTCGGGAAGGCAAAGCAAATATTAGACATTCTTAAGAAAAATCAAACGCATCAGGAAGAAAAGTTGTTTAGAGGACCAATTGCTCGGAGTCTTTGGTAAGAAAAGTGAAAAAAGAGGAAGGTCTCAAATCTTGCAAAAGTTTAAAAGTGGCCGATAGGAATTGCAAAAAAATCGGAAGCAATACTGCGAGCTAAAAATTTACAAAGAAATTACCTTCCAAATTATAGATACTGAGTAATGGATGATGAAACCAACGTCCGACTTTTCACAGCAACCTGGCCAGGAGTTTATATTGCTTTTTACTTAAATATGAGCAAAAAAAATGAGTTAAAAAATAGACAAAGTTCCCGAAGAAATTTTTGCTGTTCAAGCTATGTCTGGGGTCAGACACGGCAATTTTACTTGCTCAAGTTGTTGGCAATTCTCTTTTGAACTTGCTTTCATGTTCACACAGGGAAAGTTTGCTTGAGCAATTTTTGCTTTCTTTAGCTTCCACGTTCTTGCTTTTTTGACATTCCATTTTATTTCAATTATAAAAAAATTTATTCGGAGGGGAAGTTTTTATATTTGTGAATAAAATTGAAGTGAAAGAAAATAATAAATAATAACAACATTCATAGACTAATACATACCTAGATAAACTTATTCTCTCATCTGACGTTTCATTTCACACCCTCATCGTAGGTTTGTGGAAATGAGAGCAATTAAATTTAAAATTACCTTACACCAGGTGGAGTTACAAAATATGTTCACTTAACTTTTTCCTGTCGTTTTGGTGTAGAACTGAAAAATTTAAATATATTTTGCACGTTTTTATTGACTTTTATCGTTGGTATACATTTGTATTGTATTTAACACAACTAGTTTGCCACAAAAACACGAAATTCGGTTGTTGTTCCTATGTTGATCGCTGTATACTATTGCCACTATCTGGTATTATTGAACCCATATTTCTACCATCCAATGTTTACTTTCCATCGTACCTATGACGTTTAATTTATTGAGCGAATAAAACCTTCTATGGTATGTGTTATTCTATGACAACATTAATTGATTGCATAGGGGAAGCTTTTTTTACTACCAATATCAAACAAAGCATTTACTTTTTCTATTACCCACAATTTTAGGAACAACGAAACAAAAAATGAAAAGGAATGTCAAATTTTCATCTGCAGCCAACTTCGTTTAAAAAATTGCGAATGGGAAAACAAAACGAAATAAGAGTACGGGCAAGTCTGTACCCCTTTCCATTCTCTTTACCTCTCTCTCCTATAAACTCAAGAATTGCGCAAGTAAAATTGCCGTGTCTGACCCGTCTATTTACACTTGTGGACAAAGGAGCAGCTCTGTCGCTACAACTGACACTATATATACTGAAGAGTATATCAAGGAATGCCAACAAAACCGACTTCTTCCATTTTTAAGAAAACACTAAGATTCTACATTCTTCTGGGCTGACCTCGCGTCTTGGCATTACAGCAAAAGAACTATTGACTGGTACCAATACAATAATTTAGTGTTTGTCCCAAAGGAGGCAAATCCACCTAACTGCCCAGAAATCCGTCTGATCGAAAGATATTGGGCCTTAGTTAATTGGCATTTAAAGGCTTCGAAAGTGGCTGCTAAGGATGCAAAAGAGTTTAGAAGAAGGTGGGCTATAAGCACTAATATGGTACCATAGAATACAATTAAAGCCGCAATGGAAGGCATCCCTGAAAAAATAAAAAAAAATATTAAAAGCAAACTAAATATTTATAAGCCAGTATAAAAAGTGAATTGAACTTAATTTTTGTTAATAAATAAAAACTTGTAAACAAATTAATTCATGCATCTTGATTTTTTCCCAAAAATGTTTGCACCATTTATTTCGTACGCACTCCTTATATCTGAATAGATGCGCGATCTGACTACTTTTTCGATATCTCGCATAGTTTTAGACATTTTCGATTAAGTTATCGGAGACTACAATTTAGAAAATCAGCATATTTTCCTCCAAAATTAATGTCACGGAAAAATAGTTTCTTCACGAAACCCGTACCGCACGCAGCGAATTCTAAACTTAAACTTTCGATATATCGACAACTAAGCCTGTTAACGGTTTATTTTATGATACTTATACTTATCATAATCTTACTCAATCGAGTCACCCTGCTGTACTACATATGTACGTATATGGGTGTGTGAGTGTAAGGACCATAGAGTAATCATATACCTAGAGTAGCGACTTGTCTCAGAAAATTTTACGAATTTTGGTACGGTTGCATATGGAAAAGTATTGCTTTAATAATACCAGATACAGGCATTAGTTCAAACCAACCAACAAGAAAACAAAAGCGACATTTTGTTTTGTGTGTGTGTGTGTGTAAATACACCACAAATATATACTAATAATAAAACATAACAAAAAAAGTCCAAAATACGTTTAAATTTCACAGTTCTCATTCTCAAAGATATGACGAATTTAAGTCAAAAAGTCTTGCAACTATTGACTATTGACAATTTGCTTCAAATATCTCTCTATCGCACCGATCTCACCACGAAGAGTGTGAAATGAAACAACAGATGAGATAGATGCCGTCTCTAGGTGTCATTATTACTCTATGCTAAGGACATGTGTATATGGTATTTTTGCTCATGTTTAAGTAAAAATACACAAAACAGAGAAAGAGGTTGGGGGTAAATAAACATTAGTTGGTAATCTAATGATGGCAAACCATGAATAAAAAAAGGCAAGAAAAATATAGACCCACCTTAAGATTTGAGGTGAAATTACATTTCGAATTGACTATCAAGTAAAAGAATAAGACATAACAACACTTTTTTTCAAGGCAGATACCATAAAAAATTATTGAAATTCTTATAAGAAAAATAATTGCAGTACTAAATACTAAATGTTGATAATCCTCGAATGCCTAAACGCCCACAGCGGCAAATGGACCAATGTTGGCTGCCTTTGCCATCATAGCTGGTATATTGCTTTGCTCATAATTCCCACTGAAGTAATGAGCATATGGACCAGAGGCGAATACGCCCACATCATCGCCACCATGTGTCTCAGAATCCAAAGGAACAGTGGCTAAATATTCAAATTTGGCATTGACAGTGTCCTTGGCCGAGATTAATTTGCGACCGTTTTTGTCATACGTCGAATAGTAACCAGGACCATTAGCATAAGATAAAATCGTGTAAGGTAAATTGTCATCAGCAACATCATCGGCCAATCCTGTAATGTCTTGGTCACGATACTGAAAATCAAAAAAGATTTTTTATTAAAACATTGATATTGAAAAGTTTAGTACTCTACCTAAACAAGGGCGCAATATCATTTTCATTTCGTAAATGACGTCATATATTGTCGTCATTTTGGCTCAAAAACAAAATATATTACTGATACAGTCAATACTCGTAGCATGACAGATATATTAAATATAAATAAAGATACGAGGGCGGATCAATAAGTCCGTGACTTTTTGAATGAAACACAGTTTTTTTTTTTGCAAAAAAAAAAATTATTTTTCAACATAATCTCCTTTTAGGTCAATACACTTACTCCAACGTTTTTTTGTATCTCTTCCAAAAACTAGGATTTTTCAAGGTCCATAAAATAGGCATTTGTTTGGTCAATAATTTCATCGTTAAAGCTAAATCTCTTTCCACCGAGCCATTTCTGTAGGTTTGGAAATAGGAAATAGTCACTGGGGGCTAAATCCGGAGAATATGGCGGATGATGTACCAATTCGTAGCCCAATTAAGCAACTACAATCAATCCTTTGAAGTTGTCCCACGATTACGTTTATGGTCAATTGAGAGCAAACGCGGCACCCATCTTGCAGACTGCTTTCTTAAACCCAACTGATCATTTAAAATCAAAACAACACTGCCATATGAAATGCCTATGCCATCAACAATCTCACACACTTTTACTCTTCGATCGGCCAACACCATATCGTGGATTTTTTCGACATTTCCGGGTGTATTGACCTCAATTAGCCGTCCAGAACGTTTAGTGTCATTTGTACTTGTACGACCACAACAAAAGTCAGTAAACCACTTTTTTTTATCAATGAAATCGATGGTGCAGAGTCCCCATAGTATTTATCAAGCTTTTCCTTGGTTTGATTGACGGTTTTTTTTTTGAAAAAAAAGAATGTTTCATGAGCACTCGAAATTCACCTTTTTCCATTTTAAAAAAAATTCACGAGGTTGTATGTTTTGAAGAGCTGTTAAACGCAAAGTAAATGACGGAACTTGCTCAAAATTTGACAGTAGTCTATTAACAGATGGTACTTGATGGGAGCAGTGTTGCATTTCATATAACTACAAGGTAAGTTCGAAAAATCACGGGCTTATTGATCCGCCCTCGTATATTATATACATTTTTACTTTGTTTTTGTATTTTGTTGTAGTTTAAAACTCTCTTATATTACTACTATTTTGTCGTACTTTAAAACTTTCTTATATTATTCGATTCCATCTCTTCTATTATTCTCTTTTTTTGCTTTAATTCTCTTGCGTTCAGTCAAAGTTTAAATTTTCAACGTTTGCATAAGCAGTATTTCGGGAGTTCTTATAAGAGTACAGAGCGTAATGCGAATGTCTTTTCGCCTTGCGCCCTTGTTTAGGTAGGACGCTAACGGCCTTATTTACAAAAAGTTATGAGAGGTTTGAGAGATGATTTACCATACAACAAATGTCTCCCAAAGCTCTCATAACTTTTGATGAATAAGGCCGTAAGAGTCCACGCGTACAAACCCTAGTGTGAATGGCTTAGGTTTTGCGTCCTTGTTTAGGTAAAACCCTAAGAGTTCGTCAGCGATATGAACGAAGTATTTGGAAAATAAGAACAAACCCCAGAAATAACTACGAATACAATTATTAATCCCTTCCCGATGGAATTCTAACGAAACACATTTCTTACCGGATATCCATTAATAGTCATGGTATGCGAATGATCTGAAGTCACCACAATCAATGTATCATCTTCCGAAAACATTTCACGAGCTATACCAACAGCTTTGGCAAATTCCTCTGTATCTTCCAAGGATTTTCGTGCTCTAGTATCATGATGAGCCATATCGATACGAGCACCCTCCACAAACAGGAAGAAACCTTTATCATTCCTTTTCAAAACCTTCAAAGCAGCCTCAGTCATTTCACTTAACGATGGATTGGCCAAGGAAATGTGACTACGTTTCAAATCACCATGATAGGGACAATGGGATGAGCTGAAAAGACCCAACAAATACTCGGTATTGTCAAGATCCACCAAACGGAGACCTTTGCGTGACCAAGCGTAAGCGGCACTGACATTTTGCTTTCGCTTGTCTTCCTTCCAAGCGTTAATTAAATTACGGCCATCAGAACGGAGTCCTGGTAAACCTTCTTCATCGTTGAGAGTGGAATTACGGAAGTTACGACGACCACCACCCATGATAACCTTAAGTTTGCGACCAACATCCCATTCGACCAATTGGCGGGCTATGTCCACATTATCAACCGCACTGCAGCCAGCTCCCACAATTTCAGCATCATTTTCCCAACCTCTCTGAGCGATGTGAGCATACATGCCGGCCGGTGAGGCATGTGTAACACGAGCCGTGGTCACAAGACCAGTATCCTTGCCCGCATCTTGGGCCCACTTAGCCATACTTTCGACCCAGTTCTCAGGGTTTTGGCCAGCTGTGCAATCGTATCGCGGCACTTTGGCATTTACACCGATAGTGCCGTAGTTTCCCTTGACACCGCCCAAATATGCGGTGGCCGTACATGCTGAATCGGGTACTTGACGGTTGACACAATAGGTTTTCGATAGGCCAAAATAGGGGAACCTCTCAAAATAAACCTTCTCCGAACTATCACCCATCAGATTTCTAGTGGCTGTCACAGTGTGTACCGACATACCATCACCGAGGAACATAATGATATTCTTGGCTGTTTTTGTATTAAGGGTTTCTCCCTCTTGCAGTTTCTCGGCCAAGATATTTTGAGCCTTATTGACCCAGTATTCGGTTTGGCGTTCCTCTTCATTCTTAATGCTGTGCACTTTGGTAGAGCGTGATTTGGGATGATCTAAAATGAAACATAAAATTAAAGAATTTTGTAAATTTATCGTACGATATCACTTTGTCAAAACACGATATTTTAAAGGTGGTCGCTTCTAATGTCATATTAACGCATAAAGGCAGGTACTAACTTCGTTCACACGAAGAACATTGACCATCATCAACTTCTTTCGCTGCGACATTGACTTTATTTTTCTCTGTTTTTAAGATTTTCCTATCTCATTTTTGAGAAAATAAATTAGACTTAACAACATTGATCATTTCTTTCAATAATTTGATTGGTAGTTAAGGCCCCGTACTAAGATCAACATTCGACGTGAAATTTTACAAATCTCCATACAAAAAAATGCCCGCGAAATACACAGTGCAACACGAAAAGATATAACCATATACGGACACCACTACGTGATAAAAGACCCGTGTCTCACAGTTTTGCCCAAAGTCATGCATTTTTTTATGGACCCCAAAGATTTGGGCCTCGGTGTGATTTTTGCAAAAAAGTGATCATTTTGTCAGGCTCATATCTTGCAAACCGTTCCGAATTTTAATTTACTCTCTGAGGGAAAGTTGTAGCTCTTGTCATAAAGAACTATTGCTCTAACGTATGGTTTGTAGTTATTCTTGAATATGTGTATATTCTTCTTCTTTTCTTGAACTCACAATAACGATATCCAACACTGTTTTTCTGATTATTTCATACTGGCAATTTCTTGCTTTCTTGGAAATACATATAATCGTCTTGCTCTAACGCATAGTGTGTAGATGTTCTTGTAAAAGTTTATACCTTTCTCATTATCTTTGTCCACACAGTAACGATATCCAACACTATTTTTCTCAGTTTTTCCAGACTGGTATTTTTATACCTGCGGCAACGTCAAGTGCCGCTTAATATCGCTTAGCTCTCCATAAAAAATAAGTGATAATCTAAGCAGGCGGTGTAACCAAACTACGCCTATTGTAGGACGAAATTATCAATGTTGTCGAATGTCGCTCAATTTCTAGCAAAATAATCAGATTTTTAATGTTAAAAAGTCTTAAAACAATATAAAATATAGTCATCATCACTGATATGTTGCTGGCAAACAAACTAATGTTGCTCAATATTTTTCACGCGAATGATGATTAAGTACTTGCCTTTAAACTTTTCGTGGAAATATTAAAATGATGCTCGATACATATTGCTGGTATTTCGTGCAAACAACTTAGTACTACACTGGCAGAAATATTTCGACGATATTTGTGTATTTGTTTATATACTTTTGTAAAATTTAGCGCGAAATGTTGAACTAAGTACGGGCTTTTATGACAGGATAGAAAACTCCCAATGGGTTTGGAGCTAATGGGCCGCAATTTTGATTTAGGTTTTTACAAATATTTCGGACCAGATTTGTAGAAAAATACTCGATAAAGCTATGAAGTCTGTCCCAAATACAAAATCAATGCGTGAAAATTAAAATTTTTTTGCAGGGTCATTAAACCAAATTTCAACACATAGACTAAAAACATTGAGCAGCATTTCTTACCTCAATTTTAAGAAATTGGATAAGAGTTGAAACATTGATAATGTCTTCGTAGTTAAGGCCCGCACTAAGATCCACATTTCCAAACTTCATATGAAACCAATGTCCGCGAAATATAGACGAAATATTTTCGCTTATGTAGTACAAAGTTGTTCGCGCGAATTACTCGCAATTTAATTTTAATGTTTGTAACAAAAATCACACTGATGGACGAATTTATCAGTTTAAAAAAGAGAAATTTAGTATGAAAAACACTTAGAAACAGAGAAAAGATAGTCATCAACGCTGATATGAGGCTGGCCCATTCCCCGGAACAACAAGTTGATGTTGCTCAATATTTTTGTGGCCGTCGGTGGTGCAATGGTTAGCGTGCGAGGCTCTTGTACATGAGAACGTGAGTTAGATCTCTCTGCTGACCACCTTAGTCGTGCAGTCGTGCAAATCTCTGTTCTATATAGGGGTGGGTCACCCTTATCATTTAGGGGTATGAAAAAAGGATGTTGGGCGATTCTGAGACCTACCCGATATGCACACAAAATTTCATACATATCGGTCCAGCCGTTTCGGAGGAGTTTAACGCCAAAACATCTGTAATCGCAGTCGGACAAACTGTGTTTGGATGTGTTCACTTTGTGAGTTTATTCCCTACCCGCGCCTATAGATGTTGACACATCAAAAATATCGAAAATTTCCTGAACCGACAATTTCGCTCACTTTTCATTTGCTTGGTACTCAGATCTATGCAAAAATTTCGTAGGCAAAATCAATTACAGGGTTGTTACGCCAAAGTTGTTTCATACGAAAACAATTGTTTAATAATTGTTTGGGGCCGGAATTTTCACATTTTGATAATATTAACAACTAAAACCAACCAGAGAAATTATAAATTAAATATTTGCAAGGTAAATCAAAGATATGTGGTAACTCTCCGCAACAAAATTTTACGTTTTCAGTACTTTAAGACCCGTATTAAGTTCTTGCGAAATTTTCGTAAGAAATTTTGTCATTTATCCACCTATTACCACCTATCTTCGATTTACCTTGCAAATATGCATGTGGTGTCACTTTTGGTTGTTAAAACTAGCGAAAAGTCAAAATTCCGGTCGTAAACAATTACCAAATAATGGTTTTCGTACGAAAAAACTTGGCGTAGCAACCCTGTAATTGATTTTGCCTATGACATTTTCGCAACGAGCTGAGTATGAAACAAATGAAAACTGAGCGAAATTCATGAAATTTTCCTTAGTTTTTATAGACGTACTTCTTTGGCAACGAAAATTTCATAAAAACTAAATACCGGGCCTTAGCTGCGAAATGTACCAGCACCATATAAGTGGTGACAACTACATGTTTTCTTTCAGAAAGTGAGAGATATGTAATTGTTAACATTGTTCATTTCTTCCTACAATTTGATTGTTCGTTGAATTTTCATAGCAACATTAAAATGTTGCTCTATACATGTTGGTGTTATTCCGCGTGAACAACTTAGTACTACACGTGCGGAAACATTTCGTCGATATTTCCCAGGCATTGTTTTTGTATGGAGTTTTGTAAAATTTCACGTAGAATGTTAATTTTAGTCCGTTGCAGGGTATAATTATCTCGTGTTGTTGGTGATTGGCTATAATATACTAGATTTTTATTATCACAATAAAGATTTCAGTGTTTATTTTTGTAGCATGTTCAAAATCCGACACACGATAATACAAATAACCTTTCAAAATGTTTAGTACCTGCCATAGTGGAATTGAGGTTCTTTACCAGCACACAGACACGAGAGGGCGCGAATTTTTTAGTTTTCTATCAATAAGACAAAATATCAACAAAAGAAATAAACAAAATTTACAGTTTAAACACGGAAACGAAAAAAAAAACAAAAATCAGGTAGACTTACGCGATTACCTCCTCTTATTGCATCATGCTAACTTGGATGCAAACAATTTTAGTAATCTCTGATCAGTTTTATAAACACGGGGAACAAGTTATCAATGAATCTCATGCTTTTGAAGGACAAGTCTTTGGTTTTATCGAGGTTTTGAATGTCAAATTTGAATGAGAATTAACATTCAAAACCTCGATAAATTTAGAAACCTAGTCAGTGAAATCGGGGTATAAAGCTGCTATTTAATCCCCCAAGTCTATTTTTTTAGCAGTAACTGCAAACAACTCATTTGTGTTTCAAAATATTTTGAAGACAATAAGATTTATCTGGCGACAACTGTTGACATTGTAAATTTTTCTTCAGATTCGACCAGAGTTCGTATTTAATCATACACGTCGCCATGGAGAATGTGTAATGAACGATTACCCATAGGGTATGGGGAAAATAATAGGTAGCTATCCACGACAATGAGGAATAACCCATCACGATTACCCATTACCCACAGAGTAATGGGAAAAATGATGGGTAGTTACCCACGACGATGGGGAGTTACTCATCACGATTACCCATTACCCACAGGGTAATGGGGAAAATAATGAGTAGTTACCCGCGAAGATGGGGAATTACGGATCACAATTGCCCATTACCCACAGGATAATGGGGAAATTGATGAATAGTTACCAACGACGATAGGTAATGGGTTACCCAGGGTAACCCATTCCCATTTTTGATCGAAAATATGAAAACATTAGAAAAATTTTCTATATCTCGGACACGGAGCGTTCAATGGAAAAGATACAAAATTTTAAGGGATTCTAAGGGTTTTTCATACTCATTCCATATGGAAGAATTTTTGTTCAACAAATCGCGAAAATAAAAGAGTGGCTATAACTCGGAAACGGTGCGTCCAAACGCAAAAATAATAAATTTGTTTGCCTGAACCGCAGGCATTAACCAATGGATGTCTTTAATACGACATCAGATTTTTTTTAAACTCATTTTTAAGGGTTTCTAGCTTTTTTCATAAAGTGGTCCAATTCGTATGGACTAATTTTTTTCAAACAATTTTAGTTTTAGCGATTTAAGACATCCATATTAAAGACATCCATAAGGTTATGCCTCCGATGGAGTTTAAAAATGTATAATTTTTGCATTTGGACGCACTGTTTCCGAGTTATAGCCACTTTTTGATTTCAGCGAATTTCTTATTTTGTGATTTTTTGAAAAAAAATTCCCTGATTCCAATTAACCAAATACCAATTCGGTATTTTGGCCTCCATGTTATCGTTAATATATTACTACTTTTATTTTTATACCTACTTTTTTCCATTTATACCAAAAACAATCAATATTTGTGGTATCGTTACATTAGTTTTTAAAGAGAACAATTTCGATAATCTTTTCGATTAACAGCAAACAATTATTTTTCTCATGTAAATATTATTTTTTATACAATAGCAATTCATAAGGTTAGATTTCAATGGAAACTTGAAACCGTTGCGGTATAAGATATTTCATTATGGTAGATATAGATTTAGATTTATGTTATCCTCAATGGTTGACAATATTTTTTGAACATAGAATTTTGCAGTCGATACCCGGTTGGTATACAAATCGATTCTTTTATAAATCGATTATTGTACAATTACATTCTTATTTAAATTTCTATTTAAACACACCAGGGATTCTGAATTCACTTTTCTCATAACTACTTCTCAAGTAATTCAAAACACACGTGACTCCTTAAAATACTAACCACGATCGATGGCCGTAACCACAGAGCTGAGCAGAAGAATCACCGCAAATAACCAAAAAGATCGAGGACGAATCATTTTCCAATATTATCACAAATTGTCGAATTTTAAAACCGTGCGAGTCGACATAGGGACCGCACACCAAATTGCACTAAACACAATTGTACAAGTTTTGAATCCCCATTGGGTTTACGCAAATAATTTATTATCATAATGTTGACTAATCTTATCGTCCTGTGTTAAGCCACCAGCGTTATAATCAATCGATTGTTGTAAATTGTACTGCAATAAATTTCTTTATAACTCAGTGTCTACGACTTCCAATTCAAAATATTTATTTAAAAAATATTTATGATCTTTGAATTGATTTTGGTTGATAATAACACCAATGCAAAATATTTGTATACACTTGTATTTATATGTGGTGGTCGTGGCAAAAGAGACCATATATTTTGTTTGGGCACAAGCATAGTACAAGGTGGCGCAAAAGTAAACTTCCGATGTTTTTTGGCTGTAATTTAAAAAAAAATTAAAAACTTTGATTCTTCTTGTGGATTATTTTTATTTGGTCTTTTAATTTTTTTTACATCAAGTCGAGAATATGATGTCATGTAAATGGCCGCCGCCACAGTTGATTGTCATTTGAGACCTTTTTATGGCATTTTCCATCACTTTGGCCAAAACTTCCGGCGATACGTCCTCACATTCTTGACGGATATTGTCTTTAAGAGCTGCAAGAGTCTGAGGCTTGTTGACATAAACCCGCGACTTCAAAAAGCCCCACAAAAAGAAGTCTGGAGCGGTCAAATCAGACGATCTTGCTGGCCAGTGCAAATCGCCAAAACGGGAGATTAGGCGCCCGGGAAATGCATCCTTCAGCATATCGGTTGTGGCACGTGCAGTGTGTGCCGTTGCACCGTCCTGTTGGAACCACATGTTTTCCAATCCCAATTCATCAAGTTGCGGCAAAAAGAACTCGTTTATCATTGCTCTGTAGCGCTCACCATTCACAGTAACCGTTTGGCCCGCGACGTCTTCGAAGAAAAAAGGTCCGATGACTCCTCCAGCGAAAACAGCACAACATACAGTGACTTTGAGCGGGTGTAATGGCTCTTCGTGGGTTACACGCGGATTTTCAGTGCCCCAGAAGCGTAAATTTTGATTATTTACGTACCCGCTAAGATGGAAATGGGCCTCATCACTCATGATTATTTTTGATGAAAAATCATCTTCCTCTTGGTGGTGATTAAGGATGGCTTGAGCGTATGTTAGACGCGATTGGCGGTCAGCAGCTAACAGCTGATGCACCGTCTTGACTTTGTACGGAAACATCTTCAAACCTTGTACCAAAATTCGCTGTAAAGAACGTCGACTGATATCCATTTGCGTGGCACGTCGTCTCGTCGATGTCGACGGCGCATCCATGACATCCTCGGCTACAGCAGCAATATGCTCTGCAGAACGGCTACTCCGGGGTCTGCCACGCCTGGCAGCATCTCGTGTTGTGCCAGTCTCTTCGAGGCGAGCGGCTAAACGTCGCAGTGTTTCACCAGTAGGCGTTGGACGGCCAGGAAATCTGCGACGAAATTCACGTTGTGCCAAAGTCACCGACCGATTATTGGTCAAATAAATAGTCAGCAAAATTCCGCGTTCTGGAGCAGTGTAGCGTAACATTGTTTATTAACGTGTATTTCGCATGTGTTTACTACACAAATGCCAAAACAGAACTGACATTAGGGACCAATCGCAAAATTTATAGCATTTTCTGATAGGAGGATTACCTTTGCGCCACCTTGTATATTGGCGACAAGCTACAAACACGTTATATTTGCATCCAATCAATACAAAATTACAGATTTATCAGAGTGTAGTTTTTGCGTATAAGTTTGCAGTAAAATTTTTATTCTCAAATAAAAATGCAGATTTCTGTGTTTTTTCACAGAAAATCGGAAAATCAATTTCTTTCGGAGGGCTAAAAAACATTATTTTATAAAAATTACGAGACCGGTAAAATTGTTATAGTACTTTTTTCTCAATCGTCTTATGTTGTTTTGTAAAATCCAGAAGAGAGAAACACCAACTAGTTAAATTGCTACAATTTTGATATTATATTTATCGCCCGTAGTAAGATTAACGTTTGACTTGAAATTTTACACTATCGACTTAATATTTCCGCACGTGTGCCATCGGTGGAAATGGTTCTTTCACCTCATTTAGTGATAGCGGCACTATCGAGTAACATGAAAACACTTCTCAAAATAACATTCGGAGCCGGTGTAGGTCCCAATCAGTGAGTATAAAACTAGAAAGTGGACAGCTCACTGGTTGTGAAAAACTCTCCCTACTCCATTTTTTTCCAATATTTTTCACGCGACCGATCTTAGTAACTTGCTTTAATTTGTTTAGCTGCGAAATGTACCAGCAACATATCAGTGATAGCAACTACATGGTTTTTCAGAAAGTGAGAGACAATTGCCAACATTGGACATTTCTTCCTGCAATTTGATTGGCCGTTGAATTTTTATAGCAACATTAAAATATTGCTTGATACAATAACGAAATATCAGCAACATGTATCGCGTTATAACAGCAACATGTATCAGTCAACATTATATGTTGGGAAAAAAATTCAAAGACCAATCAAATTGTAAGAAGAAATTGTCAACGTTGTTAATGCACTCTTTTATCATGATAATGTCGTGATTATCATTCTACGCCAAAAGGTGTTTGCATAAATTTTTACTCGATTTATTTTTGACAGTTTTGTATTTCATGATAGCAATATGAAAATATACCAGGTTATGGCTGGAGGATTTGTATGTATTAGTATCATACAATTCTGTCAGTCTGTCATTTTTTCTATTTAAAAATAATATTAAGCAAATAAATAAATTTAATATTAAAAAGGTCTTGAGCTTAAATAAATTTAAAAATTGATATTTCTTTATTTGTAAAAATAACTTTTTACTTCTCGAAATTTTGTAAGTATTTAGAAAATAAAGAAAGAAAGTAAAATCAGCTGATCTTATAACACTACCTCTTACATCAATCATTTTGTATGTGTTGTCATTAATGAATATGTTCAGTGAAGTACGTTTCCTTTACATTCACGTTTCCAATTCATTTTCACCCACTGTCATACTGAAAGTGTATATACAACTTTGAGGTTGAAATGATTTACGACATGATAATAACATTATCGAGGGAAATGTACTTGATCTTGGGTACAAAAAATGTATGAGAAATCATATAATAATATGTGATTTATCCATTATGGAGTCGATCTGCAAAATCGAGTGCATGTAAACGCCCTATAACTGTCGCGCAACTTCCAAACAAAAGAAATTTATTTTGGCAAAAATAACTGAGAAACATGGAAAAATGTTGTCGACATCACTGATATGTTGCTGGGACATTTTGCAGCGAAACAAATTAATGTTTCTCAATATTGTTCAGGCGAACGATCTTAGAACACGACTTTATTTGTAACAAATATATATATTTTGTATAATTGATAACGCTGGTCTGCATACAAATTGGTTCTGACACCATTCATGATGATTTTTACGAAAAATAACAACCTGAATACGAATATAACAAATACAGCAATTTTGGGAGTACCTTCCAGCACTGTTCCATGACCGACCCCGAACATTCCCCATTGTGAGAGTTGCCGTGAGCTGATGGCAGATGTGGAAGCAATCTGTCTGCCATTAATGTCCATCGGCAACAAAAGTAGCATTACATTCAGTGCATCAGTGGGAGTTGTTCGTGACACCATAGTGATACCATTCTTTGAACCATAGTCAGTAGTGCACACTATTCACCCTTAAATTGTTACAAAAAAAATCAGTAAATAGATAGATTTTATGGGTTTTACGGAATTTTTTTTTACTTAGTTTCCATATGTTCCAGCTTCCAGTACAAAATATGGCGCTCTACATACATGGGTCTCACAATCCAAATTTGACCTAGCTACATCGCAGAAGAAACTTGTTGCCCTATACGGAGATTCTGTGTTTCCAAGTCGTTTAATTGTGTAAAGCGGTCGAATTTTGTTGACTCCGGGATTTGTCAAAACAATTACAGAACGTGAATGTGAAATGTGGTTAATATTAAGAACTGATTTACTGATTAACAATATTATGACTGCGTGGCCGTCGGTGGTGTAATGCTCTTGTACATGAGAACGTGGGTTCGATCCCTGTTCTGACCATGTTACATTTCTTTCGAAGGCGATTACCTCGCTTAGTGACGGCGACACTGTCGAGTACTTAGCCATGAAAACGCTTCTACAAATACCATTCTGGAAAACTCTGGTTTTGAGAAACTCTCCCCTATCACTTCATGGGATGTAATGGTAACAATTATGACTGCATAAATGATTTCGTAAGCTTCTCAAAACTATTTATACATTTTCCTTTGATTGCCAAGTTGGCGATCAGAACCAAAAGTTTGTTGTACCACTTGTTATATTAAAATATAAAAATTAGAGAAATCTAACAGATCTGTTAAAATTTGGTCTACAACTCGTTCTCCTCAAGTTTACACTATTCCATCCGTTCTCACCAAATGAAAACTTTGACATATCCAACGATTTTCTCTAACAGCCTACCACGGCCATAAACAGGGGGTATCCATGCCGCAGCTCTTCGACAATGAAGTAGGAAATTGATAGAAAACAGAGTAGATTGGCGAGAGAGGGATTGGCAACCAGAAGCAAACCCATAGACTAATACATACATAGATACATTTATTCTCTCATCTGACGTTTCATTTCACACTCTTAATCGTAGGTTTGTGGAAATGAGAGAAATTAAATTTAAAATTAACTTAAACCTAGTGGAGTTACAAAATATGTTCACTTAACTTTTTCATATCGTTTTGGTGTAGAACTGAAAAACTTAAATGTATTTTGCGCTTTTTTGTTGGCTTTTATCATTGGTATACATTTGTATTGTATTTAACACAAGTAGTTTGCCACAAAAACACGAAATTCGGTTCTTGTTCCTTTGTTGGCCGCTGTTTACTATTGCCTCTATCTGGTATTATTGAACCCATGTTTTGCGCCATCCAATGTTTACTTTCCACCGTACCTATAACGTTTAATTTATTGAGAGAATAAATGTATCTATGTATGTATTAGTATATGACATGTACAAGTAGACAGTCAAAATTTCTCTTCACTCAAATGCCAACAAACAAAACGAGTGAACCCTAGTACTTCTCTACTCTCTCTCTTACTCTCTTCATTGAATATTTCAATACACGAGCAGGGTTTTGATAGTGGTATTGTATATAACTATAAAATAAAATAAATGGTTTCCCATTACATCCCATGAAGGGACTGGGGAGAACTTCTCACAATCACTGAGCTGTGCGCTTTCCAGTTTTCACTCACTGATTGGGACCTACAGTTTTACACCGATTCCGAACGGTAATTTGAGAAGCTTTTTCATGGCTAGATACTCGATTGTGTCGCCGTCACTATGCGAGGTGACCGCCGCCGAAAGAAAATTTGAAGGTGGTCAGAGCCGGGTTCGAACCCAGGATCTCATGTACAAGAGCCGCGCACACTAACCATTGCACCACCGACGGCCACATTTGTATATAACTACTGTCAGCTAAATAATGTCTTATGTTGGTTGCATCGAACGGGAGTACGCATTCCATTTTATTTCTGTCCGTTTTATTTCCAACCACAAAGTAACATACAACAACAACACCTACTCGATGAAATAATCTACTACCTTGTTGTCATCGAGACAATGTAAAGAGAGGGATGACAACTCTCATCGATTGTTGTATTCCTTAACCAAGCACTTCGAGAAACAAAGATCCAGTTGTATCAGACTCATACAACTTCCCTTGTTTTGCGTCGCAAAAACCTGTGTCTTATCGCAGGCAAACGAAACAGCATTCGGAGTCATCGACAGAAAAATTCCCAGGAAAGTATATAGACCTATAACAGGTAACGGAGAGTATCGACGTCATATGAACCACTACACCTTTCCAATTGTAAGTCAGAAAATATCAATTGAAATTCAGAAAAGATTAATTTAATTGAACAATTTATAAATCAAATTCAGAAAATATCAATTAAACTTCACCATTTCCTATTGAAAATCAAAAAATGACTATTGAAAATTAGAAAGTATTATACAGGGTGATTCAGGAGGTTCTGGACAAATTTCTCCAGCGTATTCCTTGGCTCATTTCATGAAGAACAGTTCACTAGGACCATGTCCGAAAATGCAAGGGTGCGAAATGGTAGCGGGTTCAAAATTTTCGGATTGGTGGTCGGAGGGTAGTAGGGTAAAGTTGCTAACTTCTGAGCCAGTGGTCGGATTTTTTTGTTTTAAGGCTTGTTGGAAAGGTCTTTAAGGTCTTATTCTGTGCAGATCCACAATCGTGAGCAGTTACTTGCACGCATTGAGGAAGCTGCGGTGAAAGTTCGTGAAAAGATGAGTGAACTAAACGTGGCGGATGTGGTTCGCAAACGGCTGCAATTGTGTTTAGTAGAAAATGCGAATCACATTGAAAACTTCATTTAACATCAAATGTTTTTTTCCTTATGTGTTTGATTCTTCAGCAAAAAATTTCAATAAAATAAAATCTTAAACGTGTTAATTTACAAAAACAAATAAATGTGTGCTGTTATTTCGCTTCCAAAAACAAACATTTTTGTATTTCAGTAAAATGGTCATAACTTTGGAACGGTAAGACCTCTGGGCTTCGTTGGGGTCATTTTGAAAAGGTAAGAGGTATGGCTATAAGTTACCTGCCATCTGGCTGAGCAAATTGAGGTTATGTAATTTTTTTTCCATTCTTTCCGAAAGCTCTGTATCTCGGCGATTTGACTTTTTTTATTGATTCTGAAAGGCCTCTTAAAGACCTTTCCAAAAAAATCCGACCACTGGCTCAGAAGTTAGCAACTTTACCCTCCGACCGCCAATCCGAAAATTTTGAACCCGCTGCCATTTCGCACCCTTGCATTTTCGGACATGGTCCTAGTGGACTTTTCTTCATGAAATGAGCCTAGGAATACGCTGGAGACATTTGTCTGGAACTTCCTGAATCACCCTGTATATATAAAATATGGTGTCCCATAACACCCCATGAAGGGATTGAGGAGAGCTTCTTACAATCAGTGAGATGTGCGCTTTCTAGCCTTTGCACTCCCTGATTGGGACCTACAGTTTTACACCAGTTCCGAACGGCATTTTGAGAAGCTTTTTCATGGTTAAGTAGTACTCGATAGCGTCGCCATCACTAAGCGAGGTGACCGTCGTCGAAAAAAATGTAAGGTTGTCTGAGCAGGGATCGAACCCAAGTTCTCATGTACAAGAGCCGCACACACTAACCATTGTACCACCGTCGGCCAGAAAATATTACTAACTGAAATTCAGAAAATATCAATTGAAGTTTGGATGATATCAATTGGAATCCTGAAAACATCAACTAAAATTCAGAAATTGGGAATTTGGAATTGAAATTCATAACACATCAATTAAAATTCAGATAATATCAATTGAAATTCAGACAAATTTATATAACGAAGCCGATAAATAGGACGACCTTTTTCGCTGGAACGACCAGGTGGACAAATCCCTGCGAATGTTTTGTGTTACCAACTGGAGACAAAAGCAAAAGATCGAGCCGGTTGCAGAAATATGTTACCATCGTTTTGTAAGGAATCCTCGAAAATCAAGATTTGCATAACCTCATTAGGTAGAACTGGGGTGTATTAAACAATAGTTCGCATAGGCAACATATTACATTTTCTTGAATTGCTTAGAAAAATAAATTACTTATACCGACAAGGGCAATACAACATTTTCATAGAGTCAATATACCTAGAGTAACTACTTCTCTCAGTAAATTTATAACAGTAGGCTTGGTTGCATGTTGAAAAGTAATGACTTAATAATAGCAGATAGTGGCACTAGTTCAAAACAACCAACAAGAAAACAACAACGGCATTTCGTGTTTATGTGTGTTAAAATTTTTGTGATAAATACAACACAAATGTATAATAACAATAAAAGAAAACAAATCAGTCGAAAATACGCTTAAATTTCACAGTTCTTCACTAAAACGATATGACAAATTTAAGTCAACAGTTCTTTAACGCCACCTGGTGTAAGTGAATTAAAATTAAACGTCAAATGGCACCTCTTAGTGAATTTACTCTCTGAACTTTTATCATGTTGTTGTGTGTACAAACTAGAAATGGGCGCGTGAGTAAGTGTTGTTTCAAGCTCACAATTGTTAGACAGTCGCTCACGTCCGATTACTCACGAAACTACTGACGTTCACGGACGCTCACGTGAGGATATTTTCGACCTACTCACATGGACGTGTGAGTATAGCGTGATTCAGAGCAATTGCGCGATATATTAGAAAATATTTTCCTAATGATTTTTATAAAATTATATTAAGATATAACAGTTATTTACGGTCTCCAATTAGCTTTTAGTAGAATCAGCTATTAAACTCTTTAAGTTATAAATACAAAATTAATATTTTCTAAAAATACTTCTATTTTATTTTTCTTTTTCATTTCACTTTGTGAATTTTGTAATAGCATTTTTAACGTCAATCAAAATCACTCATGAAATGTGTCCAGCATTGATTGCTTCTATTATACATATGTACATACATTCATTGGTATATGATGACACATATTTTGCACCGACATTTGCACTTTATATACATATATATATATATATATCCGCAGTGTATAAAGAATTAATGCATGTTTGGCAGCAAGCTGTCACTGCGTTTAACCCTTTGACGGCCATAGGTAAATTTGCTAGTCCAAGGTTTTTTGCCACATATTATTGGACAGGTAGGAGATAGAGCAAATTTAACTCTAGGTCATGAGGTCAGATGCCTTACACATATTAATTAAATAAATACTTAAATTAATTAATCGAATTTTAACACATTTCTCCAACTGCTTCTATCCTTCGCCTATTCTCGCCAGTTGGTAACACCATGGATACGGAGGGATTCTTCGGCCTGGTCTTTCCACCGGAGTCTTGGTCGTCCTCTTTTCCTGCTTCCATCGGGTACGTTATCGACAACTTTTCGCGCTGGCTCATCTTCATCTAATCAGAAAACATGGCCTAGCCAACGCAATTGGTCTAACTTGATTCGCCTAGCTTTGTCCACGTCAGAATATAAATTATCTTGGTCTTGGTTCCAACGACGTGAGTACTCGCCGCTTTCTTTAACACAACCATATATTTACTGAGAATTTTTTGTCTCGAATACTCAGAGGTGTTTTTCTTTCGATTGCGATATGACCCAGGTTTCGGAGCCTTATGCTAGGACAGGTAAAATGAGAGTCTGATATAGCTGGACTTTTGTCCGTCGAGAGAGGGCTTTGTTCCTAAACTGCTTGCTGAGCCCAAAATAGCATATATTTATAAGCACAATTCTCCTATTTATCTCCAGGCTAACGTTGTTGTCCTTGTTCAGGGTGGATCCAAGGTATATCAATTCATCTACCACTTCAAAATTAAATCGGTTGTCGACGATCAAGTGCGGACTCAGTCGAGACGTTTGTCTAGTTGTTGACACCATAACTTTTGTCTTGCCTTCATTCACAGCAAGATCCACCGTCGCTGATTCTTTTTCGAAATACTACAGTAGCCTCTCGCAAATTTCGCCCAATGCTGTCTATGTCGTCAGCATACGCCGGCAACATACGGCTTTTCATGTTGAAGGTATTGCCCATATTTACTGCACCTTTTCTCATTATTGTCTCCATTAAGATGTTGAAGAGATTGCACGAAAGAGTGTCGCCTTCCCTCAGTCCTCGCTTGGTACAGAATTGTTCGGTGAGATCTTCCCCACCTTCACTGCTAATTAATTTAGTGTTGGGCAGCGACATTCTACAGAGGCGGATCAGTTTTACCGGAATACCAAATTCCTGAATAGCGTGAATATTTGGTCAGTCAGTCAGGACTTCCCTGGGCTAAAACCACACTGACAAAGTCCAATGAGGTTTTCAACAATTGGCTTTAGTTTTTCACATAATACGCTCGAAAAGACCTCATACACTGAACGGAAAAGCATCGTCACAGGTATGAAAATATTCATCACCCCAACAACTTTTGTCATCGAAAGTGAGCTAACGAACAGTTTCATTCCCGCTATGAAAATGTTTTCATCAACTCCAAATTTTTCGTTACTGTGGTGAAAGTATGATTGTTACTGCAATGAATTTGCTTCATTATTGCAACGAATTTGTTTCATCGCTGCAATGAATTTATTTCATTACAACAATGAATTCGCTTCATTTCTGCAATGAATCTGTGCATTGTTGCTATGAATTTGTTTCATTGGTGCAATGAATTTGTGTCATTGTTGCAATGAATTTGTTTCATTACTACAATGATTTTGTTTCATTGCTGCAATGAATGTTTTGAAGTGTGTTTGAAATTATTTAATGACAATTGTACATAAATACACTGTTAGTATTAGATTGCAGGAGTTTTGATATCAATTTTTTTAATTTTTGTTTCGAAAATTGTCTCAATTTACTAAATAGATTATATTCATTCCGTAGTATATATTCAGGTCCTGCAATTAAAAACACATATGAGGAATTTATTATATATATACATACATATGTATCAATGTCTGTACTTACCATGACCATAAGAACTACTCCCCTATGCTCTACTCCATTAACATAGAACCACATCATTGTTTTCTTAAATCATGCAATTGTTGTTGCAATGGAACTGATTTAAGATGCGTACGCGATATAAAGAGCCACCACTCACGCTCACCATTTTCTCTTCCTAGCCTTTATATTCCGCTCGCTCACTTTTTCGACTGCTTCTCTCTCTATACCTTCATAAAAATGAGTTTCGTTACAATAACGAAATTGTTTCGTCAACTAAAAATGTCGACAAACCTCCAATATAAATAAATAATAAATATAAACTATAAAAAGTAAGAGATAATCCAAATATCAGTAGTCTAAATCTTATGCCTTTTCTTTTTTAAATTTTTAACTCATTTTTCTACAAAATTCAAATTAAATTAATTTGTTGCAGCAACGAAATTAAAAATTTTCAAAGAAGTCAAGTACGAAATTTTTCGTTGCAGCGACTACCACATTGTCGGATATACGACACTTTTCACTATAACAACGTAAAAACATTAACGAAAATGTTTCATCCAGGCTACGAAGCGTTTTTCTTTCAGTGTACGAGACGGATAAAATACTGATACCGCGATAGTTGTAACATACACATGGATCACACTTTTTGAATACAGGACATATGCCAGGCATAGATTCCTCCAACCATATACAGCATATAAGTTGATTCGCCACCGGCCTTAAAAAGCTCGGCGGGTAGCCCATCTACACCAGCGGCTTTATTATTCGTAAGGCGGGAGATCGCCGTCCTAATCTCGTCTTATTTGTGGGGGGGGGGGGGGGGGGTACAATCTACACGCTCCCACTGCCTTTTCCGCCTAATTAGTTGGATTTCTGCCCTTCTCAGTCTCTTCTTCCGCTCATTCGCAGCACGCGTTGTAATTGACTGTTTCGTTGCAATACAAGTAGCGTCTATTTCATCGTACCACCGGCGTATCCTTCTGCGGTTTATGATAGCCAAGTTCAGTCCTTGCAACGGTTTCCGAAGAATGGAAGATGTGCTTCCTCACTGCTGCTGAATTTGCAGCTTGTCGATATCTAGTTTTTCCCGTGTTCGGCTTCGTACGTTTTTCGCCCTGCTCAGTCTTGTGCGAACTTTCGCAACCACGATGTAATGAACCGAGTCGATATTGGCACCTCGAGTCCCTCGTACACCCATTACACTAGTAGAGTAACTGCCATCTATTACCAAGTGATCAATCTGGTTTTTCGTTCTCTGAACAGGAGATAACCAGCTCATTTGCAGCGGCGAAGTCTGTCATCTGTCATTCTTATTCCATTACCGGCAGTGGTATCATGTAGATAGTGATTACCGATGGTTGGTCTAAAGACACTTATCTTTCCCAATTTGGCATTTAAATCGCCTAGAATAAACTTAATGTCGCGGTCAGGGTTGTGTTCGTTTATCTTCCATACGTCCTTAAACTGGTTCTCATCGTCTTTATCCTCTGTCGGTGCGCGCACACAAATTAACGAGATGTTAAGTAATAATATTCAATATAATATTCAAAGAATATTTCGGTATGATGCGAATTGTGGCTATGCGTTTACTAACTGTGTTGAACCTTGAAACTAGGTGTCGCAGTCTCTTGCCACCTATAAATTTGCACCTGAATTCGTGCTTTCGCTCATGGCAGCAGTTTCAAGGTACAACCCAGTTTTTATTTCTGGTGCAACTATATCCTGTTCATCGCATTTCCTGGATAGCTATCATGTCAGCTTCAGATTTTCCATAGATTTTCATGTATAGTGTTCTTACGTTCCAGGAACATATGCTCAAATCGTGGACCTTATAACGTTTGTGAGGGTCGTCAACAGTTAGTGGGTTTGTTCGTTTACTTTTCCTGTGTATTTTCATTGCCTGCATAACGGTGGCGGGAGGCAAACCCAGCCCATCGTATCTTCCATTATACTGCCAGCATGATCATGTTTCAGCCGCCCATTGTGGATTAGACGCTGACCAGAATACAGTGAGTCGAAAGTGGATTTTGGTTTCGGACAGTCTCATTATATGTGAGTCAATTATATGTGACTAAACTCTAAATCAAGCATAGTTATATGCCTGTGGTCGTCAAAGGGTTAAAGGTAACTTTTCTTCATATCCTTGAGTTTTTAAATCTACACCCACAACATACTACGACTGCATAGTGTGTACAGACAAACCTTTACAACTACATATAAGATGGACATACTCGTATGTATATAATACAGAGTGGATAGATAGGATGACAAAATGACATGACTTAAAATTGTGTCCTGCCGTATCCGTGTCATTTTATAAAACGCAAGTTGTTACTCCACTGAGTTTAGTATCCTATAAAACGTAAAATACTGTCCGTGACCTTAGATTTCTAAAATACCTAGAAATACCTAAATAAAAAAATCACTTATGTTCAAAAATATATATTCTGTTAAATGTACCAATTATTGCTGGAATATATTTTTCTAAGAGTTATTTATACAATGTATTCGTCTCCGCATGAAACCTGCACCAAATTCTTTATTTATTCAACATAGTAGACAATTGGGCGTGCGTGACAATTGAGCTACTCAGAAGCCAATTGATCTAACTTATCTTTCTGTGTATTCTCATAAAAAACTAGTACGAAACCCAAAGTTACTTCTTGCTTACTCCTTCATTTTGATGATTATATTGTTAGTTTTCATATCATTGAAATCTCAAAATTTGTTAAAGTGTTGTGAATTGCAGTTTTAGTTCCTTGTATTTTATTTATACCGTTTTAAAGTCAACACTATATTTAATAGTTAACTATCATCTATTTTTAACTATCAGTTTGCGTTTATACTAGTTATGCTTTGTTGTCACCAGATTTCTAGATTGTTCTACCCGATTCCAGAACCAGTATTGCTGGTTCGCTTTTGCAACGGATTCGTCATATGGATTGTGGTAAGGGTATACTTTCAGGCGCAGCATTAATGGGCCTGTTATTTACGTAATGTTAATTGGATCATTTCGTCCCGAGCAGGCTGAACTCCGCGTTTTCCATATAGCGCTAATCTTTCCGAATGCACGACCTACATTTTAGCTCTTGGACTATGGCTTTTCTGGATTCGATAAACCACGTCATTTATTCGTTTGACAACCATGTAAGGGCCTTCCCAGTGAGTCAGAAGTTTTAGAGATAAACCTTTCTTGGCTTTGGGTTAAACAGTACAACTAGTGCCCTTCATGGAATCCTTTTGAATTTGACGCTCGGTCGAATCTGGCTTTCATTTTATTACTGACCGTCTATATTTTGTTGTGAACGAACTCGTCAAGGTCACTAACCTCTCCTGGAATACCATCATTCTCTACACCGTCGGATGTTATGCAGTTGACAAGCTCCAAATTTCTAGGAAGCTTTAATTCTGTTCCGAAGACTAGCTGGTGTTCGGGCGGTAGTATCCTGGGTGGCCGACTGGTCTGCCAGAGGGAATTTTGGTATACGTTCGTCCCATTCTTTTAGATCCACATTGACGACCTTTGTCAAATATTCCTTAAGAGCCTGATTAAATATCTCTACCGTGCCGTCAGTCCGAGGGCGTAATGGCGTCGTCTTTACACCATATATTCCATTCGTCTCTCACATTTCTTTCAAGATGACTGATTCAAATTTCCTACCCTGCTCTGAATGCAGTTCTAACGACACACCAAAACGACTTATCCAGTTGTCCACGACAGCTTTGCTTAGTGTTTTCGCATCTTTATTCAGAATAGCGTACACCTCGGCCCATTTATTGAAATAGTCCAAAACGACTAGGACATATTGGATATTCATGGATACTCGCTCGAAGGGAGCAACTGGGCTCTTATATTGCTTTTGTCCACAACTCCGTCGGTCCTTTAGTTGTCAAGCACTGTGTGCAGCCTGGAATTCACTCGTATACAGCTTTTTGACGACCAACCCAATATAAACGTTGACTTAGTTTCTCCGTAGTATTGCCTTTACCGCGGTGTTTACCACTCGGGCCATTATGAGATTCTGTCATTATCTCTTTCACTTTCGAGACAGGTACCACAATTTTTCCCATACACGGTATACACATCCATCTAGCAATCGCAGGCTATTCCTCTGCACCCAATATGATTTCACAACGGAGCTTTCTGAAGCGATTTCATTCTGCGTTAATCGTCTATCCTCTTCTTTTGCCAAAATAATTTTTGACAATACAGGATCACTTCTCTGTGCCGAGAACCCGTCGTCGTCCAATTCAATTCGCAGAGCTCGGACGTCAATAATTTGCTCCATTACGCCAGCTTTATAATCCTGCTTACGGTATATTTCATGCGGATGTTCATTTACTCGTCCCGTATCAGGCATTATCGCTGGAGATCTTGGCGGGTCTATACAGTCCCACCCCATATGGCCACGATAGCCACCTTTCAATTTTGTAGCTTGCCATAGCGCTTTTGTAAGAATCTGAATCACTTGTCTAAGTTCGCTAACGACTCCTTTCAAATCTTTTAATTTGACATCCGTCTCTACCCTTCGGACATGATGTGTCTGTTGACAGGAAACAACCCCCACTGTCTCACCTCATGTCAAAGCAAATGAAATTGTTTCCACAAACGTAGCTTTATCTAACGTCACACCGAATATCTAACGTAAGGATCGTCTTTGCCCTTAATCTCGATCATAAATAGCTCTAAGAATGTGTGAGGCTCTCCAGGATATGGCATCAATACCAAACGTTCTACCTCGTTTACAAATCTGGTAGCGTTTCATTATGCTTTTGCAATCGGCCTCTTAATTCAATGTGATATAAATCTTTCTTATAATCGTCACGATACGTGCGTTGGAGCTCAGCTAATATTTCCTCATAGTTGTTTCCGACACCGATGGGAATGCTCTGAAGGACTTCTACTGCGCAGCCTCTCAGTGCCAAAATCAGCTCAAAATTAACTAGTTACTGTTTCATATGTTTTTGATTGCGACCATATCGAGTTGACATTTGAAGACATCAAATGGGGAAGAGCTTTTTGGCGTTTGATTTTCCTGAATAATTCTCGCTAAATTTCAGGACTAGTCCATATATAGTGGAACAGTTAAAGTCAATGGTCTCGCCAGCTCGTCCGTTCTATGGTTCTATTGAATGTTCCATCTCATTTAGATATTTGTGCAGTTGTGGGCAGTTCTTTTTATACCAGTCTGTCTGTCAGAGTATATGTTGATATCCTAGTCCTACCAGTCAGAGGAAGTCCAAGTCCTACTGCTGAGATTGTCATGGCTTCACACTGAAAGACATTACAATGGCCTGGTAACCCTTATCCAAATGTCTAGACCCACCTCTTTGGAATATATTTCAAAACTTTCTCTGGCATCTAGTTTGAAAGCATCAGTGTAGAATCCTTAATACCTTATATTTCCTGGTACGCATTCCTTTCAGTGCTGTCTCTAACGGATACGACTGAAGAAGTTTCTCTTAAAAGTAGAAGTGGATGTCATGAAATCCATTTATTTTGAGGGTAGCCGCAGATCCCTTAAAATCGTGGAATGACCATGTGGGCTGGTGATCCATCGCGAAGATTTTCTTAGGTGGTTTGCCGACGTTGCAGCTATTTACTTTCCCAGAAAATCTAGTGTTAACAGGTGAAGTATAACCCCCAAACCCTCGGTAGGGGTTATCCTCCATTGCCATTCCTTAGACTTTTATCAACAGATTAAAACAATATATAGTTGCCCATTACATGCCATGAAGGGACTCGGGAGAGCTTCTCACAATCAGTGAGATGTGTGATTTCAGTTTTACACTCACTGATTGGCACCGACAGTTTTACACCGATTCAGAATGGTTTTTTGAGAAGCTTCTTCATGTCTAATTACTCGATATTGTCGCCATCACTAAACCAGAAGACTTTTGTCCAAAGAATGTAATCTGGACAGAGCAGGGATGTATTTATCCAGTAAACTATTTTTGTGGATAGATCGCATTTTCCTCCGATGACCTTATATTCGAATACTGAGCCCCTGTGGCTCTACTGATTCATCCGAGATTTCTGTCGCGAATGACACCTAGATGTCGTGCATCATCCCTCAGGCAAATTTCTCTACCACCTAGAGACATTAGCCGAATATTCGGAACCTTTTGTGTCCCCGTAAAAAGTACGAGCTGGGTTTTCCCCGGATTGACACGCAGCCATTCTCAGCGCACTTATGGCCAGTTTTTAAGTGGGTAGTTAACTATCGGATTACTTAATCGTAATTGAAAGTTAATTAGAGGTTAACTGTGCAGTTTGTTGTTCAGTGGCGAGTTAATGTGAACCGTCATATTGTTAACCAGTATGGCAACTCTTGAATTCTTATTGAAAAAATACATACATTTTGGGCTAAATACCAAAACAACAAAGAGGAGCAACCAAATGGAATTATGTGAAGTAAGAAATAAATGCAAAAATTGAAGTAAAACTATTAAGTAACTACAATTTAACGACCTAGACTCAAAGTATGTGTACAAATAGTCAAAACGAAATATGTATTTTAAACAATCTTACATTTTCCATTTTGACAGGGATGTGGTTGTCAAAAACATCTGGTACTAACTACAAGTTAACCAACCACCATTGGGTGCTTAAATCGTTGTTAACCATTGACTGGAAAACATAATTCGATGTTTAACCACAATTTAACTAAGAAACGAAGATAACCACTGTCCTAAAAACTGGCCATTAGAAGTCAGCTGATTCTTTAATAAAATTATAACAATTTTAGTATATTTTTGGGAAATTGCAAGTGATTTCCTGCAACACATTGATGCAAACAAGAAATCTACTTTACATTATTTTAAAAGAGACAACAATGTTGATGTCCCGATTTAACCCTTCCACAAACACATGTTTAATTGAAGACCACAAATACATCATTTTTGGGCTACTCACAAACATAACAATATTTTCCGAGATACATATATATTCAAAAAAATTATAATGGTAATGTAATGTTCCAAACATATGTATTGAAGCTTGCAATAATATTATAATTATCTGTAAACATATTCAAAATTGACTTTTCTTCGTGTAGATATCGAACCTAGAAATTTGCTTAATAAAACTCCTTCCCAACAAAAAAATTTGTAAACATTTAACCAAATTTATGCAAATTAAGACACCTGCAGGCGGTTATGACTAAAAACCGGTTTGCATTTAAAATTCCTAGAATTCTTATACACATGACAAGTGAACATACAAAAGCAGTTGTCGCTGCATGTGGCTAGTGAACTACAATGATGTGTGTGTGTATGTGGGCCGGATATTAAAACAACTATCAAAACGAGCAACTTCCGCTTCAATGATTTTTAATTAAAGATGACAAATTGGGTTGTTGTTGAAACATTAATGTCACTATCAACGATAAAATAATTCGATTAATATGCAGCAGGCAACAAGAAACTAGAATGTTTACAGTCTAAATCAAGTAGATACAAGATGAAGACATATTAAATTATGATTTATGGATATATTACCGAGAAGATAATTGACTCTCATCAATTGAAAGCAAATTATAAATACTATATTTAAGCTTTGGTATTAACTAAGAAATATGCGAGAGTATTAATTTATTGAAGTACACACATACCGGAGAGTCATTTTCCTCCACTCCCTTGAAATTGCAGGAAAATGAAAGAAAAAGTTAACATCATCCTTGTCATCATCGTCATACTCGTTTCCTTGTCGTTGTCCTTTAGGTCAACACACACATCCAATATTTCACTAAGTTACATCTGTTGGCTGTTGGGCTTGACATTTGTACGCTTTCGCCTGTATTGGTGGCCCAGAAGGTTTGTAATCGTAAGTAAAGTCCATTAACAACAACAAATCCACTACAGCTGCAGTATGATGTTCTCGACACACAGTCACTGGTAAAGGGATAACAATGAAAAAGGATATTAAACTTTTGTTGAATTCTCATTTGGCTAATGGCAATTTTTAGCACTTACATACATATGTATTTATATTGCTGTATATGCACAGCACGTACAGATATTCGGCGATACAGTGAAGGACGCAAGTATTTGTCGTTACAAACTGCTTCGAAATATGAACAGAATAGTTTGCCTTTTACTGGTGCTCGATTTATTTATATTTTATTTATATTAATTTACAATGGAATTTGATTTACAGAAATAACGTCAACTGATTCACCCGTTGAGAACACTCCTCTTAGCTTGAGAACACTCGTCTTAGGTTGACACACTCTCTAGATATATGTACTTCGTAATCGTGAACTTATGACCAGTTCTTAAGTGGTTAGTTAACTAGGGGATTACTTAATCGTAAACGAAATTTAATTAGAAGCTAACTTTACACTTTGTTTTTCAGTGGCGTGTTAATGTAATTGTTACCGATTATGGCAACCCCTGCATGCTTACTGAAACATCTATTTTGGGCTAAATACCAAAACATCGAAGAGGAACAACCTTAGTTCTTACTTGAAGTTAACCAACAACATTGGGTGGTTAAATCATTGTTAACCATTGACTGCAAAACACAACTCGATGTTTAACCCCAATTTAAGTAAGAAACGAAGATGATCATTGACTGAAAAACTAGCCATTAGTGTGTAGCACACGCGATTATTCAGATTCGCTAAGCATGTCACGATGGAATATGCGGGTTACTGGTTACTTTATATGTTCAGTGAGAAAGGTTCGGAATCGGTTGTAAATTACATAGGAACCGTCACGTCAACTGAAACCGCTGTGTACGGACAATCAGCGCAAAGCGCTGTGTATACGGGAAAAAACCTTGCGTAAAATTTAGAGTTATGTAGTTCACGAACGAACTAGTTCAAATGAACGATTCACTCTTTTGAACTAGATGAACTAGTTCACACTGTTCCGCTCTTTTGTTGCAGTAGTTAAATTATTTCAGTAGTGTTTTGTATTTCAATTGTGCAGTTATCTCCACCATTTTCTAGTTCACGCTCTCTTTGTCTCACTCAATTTGCACAAAAGTACTTAATGTTGCAATCTTTGTGGAATGGACATATTGCCGGCTTCCACACAATAACTACAGCGCTATTCACCACTTTTATTCCAAAAAAAAACGATATTCCAATCGTTAAATTGATCTTCAACAGGGCGATTTGGTATACACAAATATCACAGTACCCAAAACACTTTAAAAGTCTGCAAAAATCAGATCATTTAAACTAAACTACAACTAAAACTACAAATTAAACTGAAATGAGTTCTTTAGTTCATAGCTCATATGAACTGTTCAGCTGAAATGATACAATGAACTAGTGAACTAAATGAATGAACTAGTTCATTCTGTTGAGCTGAACTAAAAAGAGCGCTCACTTGAATGAACTAAAATTCCCAACTCTAATAAAATTACCCACATTTTGATACCCACTGGTCTGATATAAACCAATCCACTGGCCAATATTACCAATAAACGTAGTCAATTTCAAGTTGGCAAACCATACGGAAATTTGACAAATTAACAAAATCACATAAAACTTTAGAAGATTTTGGGTATATCTCATATTTTATCAAAGGGTTTCTTCCGACGGCTCTGAAATCATCGACTTGTCGGAAACTACATCAAACTTTGATGGCTTCTAAAGTTTGAGGATCAATACGATTTAGTAGTATTTTTTTTTCTTCCTTCTTCGGCAAAACGGACAACCTCTGTTCGATTGTGACTTCTACTGCACCTTGTTGTTATTCACCAGATGGGGATATCGTCTCATAATTTCTAAGGTAATCTTACCATAGTTTATCTTGGAGTTTTAACTATCCTTCACCACTATGGTGTGGGTTTTGCAATGCCATCGTGATTTACTATGACGGTGTGGGTACCAGGAGGATATTCCGACTGGTGTTGTATTATGGATGTTTGAATGGGAGCATAATACCTGCCTAATAGTTTCCATCATCCCCAAATACGACGGCAATTGTTTGCTGCTCAGCAAAGTATTTAACATCTTTCTTTGTTGTTATTGTGTCCCTTTCAAAGTTTTTGAAAACGATGTGTGTTACTGTTGTTGTGGTGATTCCTTAAAAGATATTATAACCACCACCTACGTTCTCATCTTGTTTAGGCTTTTGTTTTATACGCGTGAATGTTGTTCAGCTTATCTGCTGTTTCACGGGCTTGTCGCCACCATACTGGACGAGGTAAACCCCGTGTATGTATTTAGCTGCACACTACGCTGTTGCTGTTGTACGGAATATTATCACCTATCACAATACGTTTTTGTTGATGTATTAACGAACGACCTACTGCACTGACAGTTCCGCCGGAATTGTTTGAAGGGGCTTCTTTACGGCGTCAGTTTGGACTTGTAGGCTGATAAAAAAAATTCAAAAAGGATTTACCATAGAGTAATGACGTATAGAGACGCCAATTCTCTCAGTAAATTGACGACATTTGGTCTGTTGCAGATGGACGGTTGTATAAACAGTAGAATAATCGGTTGAGGTACTTAACACCAAACGATTTACTTTCAATTGCGAATTGTTGCGGAATTTAAGAGTTAAATCGCAATACTTCGTTTAGTTGAAGTTCTGTATTTTCTGAAGAAAAAAACTCCGTAGCTGTGGTATTTATCACACCCCAAATTTGGTTGTTGACATTCTAATAACAACAAGTAGAGTTGCCAACGTACATATGTAAATTCAGCATTGTCGTTAGTAGTGTGTTTTGCACTTTCGATTTTGGCAATATTGCCTCTTTTTCTTGTCCTCATACAAAACAAAATCGCCAAACTCAAACTAAAGTAATCAATATTGCCTATAGATATTTTTTCTGTGTAGGAACAGCCAGGTGAAGCCGCGTTGTAGAAATCATTTTACAGATGTTGACTAGGTGTTCCTTATGTTGAAATAATAATACTTTTGCTACACTAAAAATATTAGTGATCATCAATGAAATAGTTTAATTAAAAGTTATACATTAAATTGATGTAAAATTTCATTGATTCAATGAAAATTTTCCTTAAATTAGCGATCACTTTAGGTTTACATTTTACCATCATCATTAAATAGAAGATTTTATTTACATCAAACTTATATTTTGAGCGGCGGTGATTTTGTTTTTTATACAATTAGCCAGACCCGCTATTTCTTTCCAACGTATATCCTAAATTATATTAATGAATCGTTTGACGCACTTTATTCGTTGTTGCTCGGATCGTACCATGGTACAAACAAATGGTAGAAGCACTAGTCCAACTGATTTTATCTTTTGTCTGGAGTGAGTATGAGTACCATTTTCTCTTACGTCAAAATTTGTTCACATTTGTTTGTTTGCAACCCCCGTTCGCTTACAACTGCTGGTTTTTAAATGCTTTCTCTGTAAAAATCACATAGAAACTGTTGTGCTTTTGATTAAAACACGCGTTTATGCAAAATATGTATATTTATTCAAATGATGTAATTCAAGTAGGTAAAAGAGAGTTAAAAACAGAACGATGTGAACAACCTGACTATTACAAGACAACTCCCTACAAGCATAGTTCTTAAAAACCAAACTGTCTTTAGCCACAATCATAACAGAGTTGTATTCCAATAGTGATGTATTATAACATATACTACAATATCCCCTTTTGTTAATTATATATAGTCCTTGAGCCATACTGGAGCCTTGCGTGGTCTTGTTGAGCGTCTTGGATGTAACTGCATTGCCTGGTCTGGTTCAAAACCGACGTCGTGTTGTGAACTAATACTCGTACCTGGTGAAGGATCATCCTGATGATGTAGATGTGGCACATTGTCGGTTGAAGAATCACGTTGATTAAACAATGGCTGTAAATCGAAGTACTCGAAATCATCCTCAATTTGATGATCTATTATTTGGTTGACGTGCGATTTAATTGTTTTGTGCCTAGCACCGTCGATGACTTCAACGTTGTAGTTAACTTCACCAATCTTTTCTTTAATGATACCTGGTTGCCATGACATTTTATTATTTTTAAATGTTCTAATAAAAACCTTTTGGTTTATCTGGAATTCACGAAGTTTTGTACCATGTTTTCTGTTGAACTGATCTTCCATTTTCCTGTTTCTGTTTTTAGGAGAAGATGGTTGCTGGGGTTTTAAAAGTTATATTTCTGTACGCAGTTTTCTTCCGATGAATAGTTGGGCTGGGGACTTTCCCTCCACACAGTTCGAGTTTGGTGTTGACCTGTACTGAAGTAGGAACTCTTGAAGGTTGTCGTTATCTTTCGAATTTTCGCTGTATGACTTTCGAAGTGCTGTTTTAATCGCGTCGACATAGCGTTCTGCTTGACCGTTGCTCTGCGGGTGATACGGTGCTGTTCGCATATGATGAATACCATGTTGTTGACAAAAATTGGAGAATTCGGCACTGGAAAACTGAGTATCATTATCTGATACAAGTACTTCTGGATAACCGAATCTGTTACAAAAATCACGCATTATTTCGATAATCTTCCTGCTGGTGATGGTGGTACATTGATAAGCTTCGGGCCATTTGGAATATGAATCCACTATTACCAAATAGTAGAAAGATCTTATTGGTCCTGCTATATCAATATGTATCCGCTGCATAGGTCTGGTAGAATTTGGCCATGGATGCAAATGTGATTTGACTGGTGATTTTGCATTCATCTGACTTTTTTGACATTGCCGTTGATAGTCAATAATATGTTGGTCTATGTTGGGCCAATATACTGTACTTCTTGCAATGGCCTTCATTCTCTCCTGACCGTGATGTCCTTTATGTAGCGTTTTGAGAATACGATTATGGAATGTTGATGGAATAATCAATCGCTCTCCACTTAGTAAACATCCATCAACTATTGATAGAGACACTTTCCGGTTGAAATATGGCAACAATTCCATATTGATGAGATCTTTAGATTTCCTTGGCTATGAAGTTTGTACATGATGTATTACCTGTTGCAGTGTACAATCTTTGTGAATTGCTGCTTGTATCATATGATGAGTCACAGGAAGTGAGTTGAAGTTGTCATGTAAAACTGATTTAATATTGTACTCAATAGTCGCACAAGCAATGACAAAATCCTCATCTAGAGTCTGAGCTGCTGGTAATAATCTTGATAGCATGTCAACCTTTCCAAAATCGTTTGTTTTGACATATTCGATATCAAAGTTGTAGGTCATCATCGTGAGTGCCCATCTCTGTAGTCTGCTTGCTCAATGCACTGGAATACCTTTTTTTGAACCGAAGATTGCCCATAACGGTTTGTGATTTGTGCGAAGTAAAAACTTTCTTCCATAAATCATTCTGTGAAATTTGGTGACTGCAAAGACTAGTGAAAGTGCTTCCTTCTCTATTTGACTATAATTTTTCTCTGCTGGCGTTAGAGATCGAGAAGCATGAGCTACGGGTTTCTCACTCCCATCTGGCATGATGTGAGAAATTTGCATCTGCTGCCACTATGATTGGTAATTTTGGGCTATAGTGTGCAATGTGCAAATTTGATGATAAAATTTGTTTGAATCTAACAAATGAATTTTCACACTCTGATGACCAATACCAATTTGTATTTTTCTGCAACAAATCATCAAGCGGTACTCTGATGGATCTCATTTCATCTATAAATTTACAATAAAAATTGACTGAACCTAGAAATGAACGGAGTTGAGTAATATTTTGAGGTCTTGGCAAATTTATGATAGCTGCAATTTTGTCGGGGTTTGGTCTGACGCCTTTTGAATCCACAATATGACCTAAATATTTGATTGTGGTTTGGAAAAATTCGCATTTGTTCCAATTGAGTGTGATATTGTAGTCTGTAAAACGATGAAGTATTTGACGAATTGAATTGATGTGATCATCATATGAGTTGCTCGCAATAATAACGTCATCGAGATATGATGTAGCCTCTGATACTCCCGAAATGATTTTCTCAATTGCCTGTTGAAATGCACCTGGTGCTGATCTGATACCTGGAACCAGTCTGTTGAAATTGTACAATCCACGATGCGTATTAATTGTCAAAATTGACTTTGTGTCATCATCCACCTCGAATTGCATGGATGCGTCGTTCAAGTCCAATCGAGTGAAAAACTTGCAATTATTTAAATGAATGAAAATATCCTCTGGGAGGGGTAATGGATGAAAATGTGGTTCGACATTTGCATTGAGGCCTGTTGAATAGTCTGCACATATTCTGATTTTGTTATTGGAGCGTCTCACTATAACAATGGGTGCTGCCCACTCTGAATAATTAGTTGGTGATATTACTCTTGCCTCTTCTAGTCGATTGAGTTCAGCATCTACTAAAGAAATGACTGAATATGGTACTGGACGTTTTGAACAAAATTTTGGAATAGCAATTGGTTTCAATGGTAAATGTATTTTGATTTTGGGGCAATGTCCCAATTGATCCCTGAATACTCTTGGAAATTCCTGTTTGAACTTAGCAATCTCACATTCATTCGGATCTTGCTGTACCGTCCTGCAAATTGAACTGATTGGAATATCCCATAAACCAAATTCCTCAAAAAAGTCTGAACCTGCAATGTTCAAATAATCAAGTGTCGTTACGAAAATTTTCAAATTAGATTTTCTGTTCAGAAACAATACACTGGCCGTAAATTCCCCCATGAATTGAATGAGGTTCTGATTAGCATCTCTTGCAGAGCGCTTTGTTGGTGAAAGCTTTGGACTGTGGATGCTGGAACAAAGATCATTTGAATTGCTTCTGATGTCCGAAGCTGTGTCCAGTTGAAGCTCGGCTGCTTGACCATTAATGAATGTGTTCACATACTTACGGCGTAATGAAAAATCGAAATTGTTTATTGATTTTGTGCTTGCAGAATTTGATGAGTGTGAAGAATCTGTTTTGCTGCAATTATTTATATTCTTATTGTTTCTGCTTGTAGGATTTTTTCGACGTTTTCACGGTGCAGTAACCTTCTTTGTGGCCTACTCGATTACACTGCTTACAATGATTACTTTTGTACTGGCATGTTTTCGAATAATGCATGGCACCACAAAACCAACATGGGGTGGAAGGTGTTTTTAATTTTAAATCCTCTTGAGTTTTACGGAGCTTGTGAGGTTTTGTATGAATGGCTTGTGTCGCCGCCTGTGTGTTGCCAATCTTTTTGCTGTCCTGCTGCCGTTGAAGAGTACGCTGAATTTCTTTGCTAATGGTATCGAATGTAGCTGGGTGATCTGATTTTTCCTCATCTAACATTTTACGGATAACATTTTAGTCTTCTGTGTCCGATTTTAATGTCTGAAAACACTTATATCGGCTGCTAAAAAGGGACTGTTTTTGACCAAACATAACTGACAGTTTGTCCACTGTGCCAGTGAATGTAGTTTGCGTTGGCTTTGATGGAAGAAACTGGCTGTGACATTTTTCTTAGAAGAAGTCTTGTTTTGTCCTCATCTGACAATCTTTTTGCATCATTTGTGAAAACGACTTCATATCGGCCATACCAACCACCAAAAGTTTGATTTTCTTCCTGATTGACCACAAATTCGCTCATTTGTTTCGTCAACATCTCCATCAGGTGTTCTCTGTTGAAGCCATTAGCTGATTGCGATGAATTGTCGTGCAATGGCATGCTCGCTGCTGATGCGACGTCGCGCCTGCTGCGCTTGCATATATTGTTCCTGTCTTGCGAACATGTCCATCTGTTTTTGAATCTGCTGCTGCTGAATTTGTAGTTGATGGTCCTGGCGCTGCGATGCCTCCTGCTGTTGCACAAGAATTTTTCCCAAAACTGCGTCCAACAATGATGGAGCCGTCATGTTAAAACACAACTATATTCAACTTGGTACTTGCTCAAATCACTTAGATCCTCGTCGCCCCTTTTGTTGTGCTTTTGATTAAAACACGCGTTTATGCAGAATATGTGTATTTATTCAAATGATGTAATTCAAGTAAGTCAATAAAAAGAGAGTTAAAAACAGAACGATGTGAACAACTTGACTATTACAACAAGACAACTCCCTACAAGCATAGTTCTTAAACCCCAAACTGTCGTTAGCCACAATCATAACAGAGTTGTATTCCAATAGTGATGTATTATAACAGGTACTACACCAGAAACATTTTAATTTTCACGCCTAAATACTTTCAAAATATCAAATAAAACACAATCACTCTCTAAATTACACTTTTTTCAATTATGTTTACATTTATTTTTCAATTAGATGATTTGACACACAATTCAGACACTGGGCAATGTTGTTTTTGGGTTGTTTTATTTGTTGTATTATTGCATCTACCATTATACAAGGTTGGACAAAAGTAATCACCCTATAACTTTTGCAAAATTCAATTCGATTTGACATTTGTGAAGGAAACAAATGTAAAAAGACAAGTATTTTTTAGTTTGAATTGTTAAAATCAGATAAAAACCCTCCTTCAGGAATGTTCACCCTAACAGTTCCAACTGACAAGTGTGTCTGATGTGGAATTCATACTATCTGTCTGACAGATAAATTTGCATTGAAAATTATCTGAGGACAAGTGTTGATACTAGCAAATTTCCATTTGATTTGGCATATCTCTCAGATCTATCTGATTATCTTAAATACCTATATAGTATGTATATTCTAGTTTATCGGTACAACTCTATAATTATATTAGGATTATTTTTGAAACCCAAACGGTTTATCTGCTGACAAGTGTTCCCTCACACAAATTGTCATCAGACCTGCTAATTGGTCAGAAAAAAAAATGGTAATGTATAGTTTACACAGTAATGAAAATCCTTCGAAAGTCAGAAACGTACAAATCTATATTAAATGTCGTTAATTTTATTAATGTTTTCAATTAAGAGCATGATAACTTTTGCCCCTCACTGTTTATGTGGTAATATTGGAGTAGTTAGTGTTTTTGTTGTTGAGATGACGCTATTGCTGATGCGTTACGGTGTTCCGGATCTGTATATAAAGACAGTCACGAACTTCCACTTAGCCCACCCATATGTGACACATGTAACAACTTAACGAGTATGACATTTGTGTAGAAAAGGTTCTTCATAAGAAAGTAAAGATTTTGTATAGTGTAGAACATTTTAAAGGGAAGTAAATAAAACATTACTTGTAATATGTGGAAAAATCGTATACATTTTTAAAATACAATTGGATTGTTAATGCTATCGACTGGGTTCTATATTTAATGAGACACCATCGCTATTTTACAATATTATTTTATTAATGTAATACCTTGTTTTTGTATTGTTAACTGTTATGATGGGAGTTCAATCTAATTTGGTGAATCTTCTCCTGCTACATTCACATTGCAGCATGAATCTTCCTTTTCGTGATAGAGAGTGAAAGAACAGTTGATTTTTCTATGGCCCAAATTGCGAGACCATGTACACTAGGGTGTCCCAAAAAATTTTGCTGTTTCGATTTTCATGGTTGCTCAAGCTTAATTGGAAAGTTTATAGGGTAAAGTATTTTTGAGATTTTTTTCGGAAAAGGTTTAGGGGCCGTGCAAGTCGAATTTTCCCCCCAAAAATCGGGTATTCCGAACTTTTTTCAATTTTACTTAAAACTCGGTAATGAACACGATTTTCTTAATTTGTAAGTCAACACTTTTAAAGCAAAACGTCCAAACTTTTATTGTATGTGCATAAACCACCAGTTTTGGCAATAGTTTTTCTCAATAAGGTACCATGTATTAAATTTTTTCGTAAATTTTGGATAAATTTAGAAATAACGCTTTATATCTTTTAAAATTCCTATAAAAATTTAAAAAACTAATGATGCACTTTAAAAGACGTATGAATTTTGAATTTGCCATTACTGTTCCAGAGTTATATCATTTTAAAACTGTTTACCCATTGTATGAACCATAGTAAAAATACCAAGTAGTCGCAGTAGATACAACAACAATTGAGGGCAACAACAACAGGCATTTTGTTTTTGTTTAGGCTCTCCTCATGTCAAAGTCAACACATACGTATACCAACAAATAAATGTAAACAGAAACAAAACCCTTGAATCTGACAGAAGTGGCCAACTAAAGAACGAGAAAAAATTGAAATCATCTGTCTACCGAGTTTACCTTCTCATTCTACCATGGTATGAACCTACAAATATTATAAACTGTTTGACATTTTTGCATCGGGTTGGCTTTATATTTATATGAAAATTTAAAACACTAATGATGCACTTTCAGAGACAGATAAATGCCAACCAATTTTGTAGAAAAAATTTTGAATTTTAAGTTATTGTTCCAGAGTTATGCCATTTTAAAATTCTTTACCCATTGTATGAAACTAAAAATACTATAAACTGTTTGCCATTTTTGCATAGGATTTACTTTAATCATTGTATTGAAAAAATCTACATGCGGTCAGTAGCGACAAAGAGTTACACGCAGAAGAAACGGCCCCAGCAACATATTGCAGGAACCATATATATGTTTGCAAGAAATCATATATATGGTTCCTGCAATATGTTACCGGGGCCGTTGTTTGCTGCGTAACATTCTTTGCAGTTACTTAGCGCATGTAGATTTTTTCAATAATACAATGTTTAAAGCAAAGCCGAATGAAAAGCGGCAAACCGCTTATAATATTATTAAGTTCATACAATGGGTAAAGAGTTTTAAAGTGGCATAACTCTGGAACAGTAACTGCAAATTCAAAAATTTTTTTTACAAAATTGCTTACAATTTATCCTGCTTTTAAAGTGCGTCATTGGTATTTTAAATTTTCATATAAATTTAAAGCAAAACCGATGCTCAAATGGCAAAAATTTTATAATATTTTTAGGTTCATAGAATGGGTAAAAAGTTTTAAAGTGGTATAACTCTGGAACAGTAACTGCAAATTCAAAATTGTTATCTACAACATTGCTTGGAATTTATACGTCTTTTAAAGTGCATCATTAGCTTTTTAAATTTTCATAGGAATTTTAAAAGATAAAAGCGTTTTTTACAAAATTTATCCAAAATTTACGAAAAAAATTAATACACGTACATAGTACCTTATTGAGCAAAATCATTGCCAAAACTGGTGGTTCATGAATGTACAATAAAAGTTTGGACGTTTTGCTTTAAAAGTGTTGACTTACAAACTATGAAAATCGTGTTCATTGACCGAGTTTTAAGTAAAATTCAAATAACGTCCGGAATACCCGATTTTTGGGGGGAAATTCGACTTGCGCGACCTCTAAACCTCTTCCAAAAATAACCTCCTCAGAAATACTTTACCCTATAAGATTTCAAATAAAGCTTGAGCAAAAAAAAGTTTATTGATGGGACACCCTAATTTACACTCATATACAAATGTGTGATATCATCAGCAAACACCGGTTGCTACTTATTAGCAGAGAATTTGTCTGCTATTACAGAGAATGTACTGACAAAACAACAAACTGTATATTGGTTCCCATAATAAAAGTTTTGATTCAGCATTCGTTCTACTCTAACGACTGCAGGTTTCTAAAAATATACGCTGTTCATAAAAATAAATAGCAATTTCTTGGTTACACAATTATGGTATTGTACTTGTATAAGCAATTTTAAAAAAACCTACCTTATTGAATGAAACTTTATACTTTCTTTAGTGTATTAATTAACATCAATAAAGTTCAATTAAAATATGAAATCTTTGATCAAACATCGAACATAATCTGAATCCAATACAATTTGGACTTTTAAACGATTACTACGTTTATACGGTGTATATCGCAATATCGATCATATCTGTTATCCGCACGTCTCTGTCTATTCAACATTCAATATATCATGTTATCATAGAGTAAACATATAGGGAATAACAACTTCTCTCATCTGACGTTTCAGTTCACACTCTTGGTGGTGAGGTCGGAGTGGTAGAGAAATGTTTGACTATTGACACTTTGTTTATTAATTTTAATTTTAATTAATTTTATCTATGAATTTTTTACGAGAAGGCGCATAACCTCGTCCATGGGGCACACGCCTAGAAATGTGAATACAGGAGGAGTCTTATTTCACTCATCTGGGATTTGGCACTGAACTGTCTTCTGCTAGACCTGGAGCAGGCACAGTCGTAGGATATCCTGAAGACCTAGTGCATGAAAAATATCCCTCCACGTGGAAAGATGTGCTCCAGAACTTAAGCAGAAGTGGGCCACGTTGAATAAACTCAGTGTAAATCCAGAAAAATCCAAACTCGTATTCTTTGCCAGGATGCAGAAGTCTCCGCATATTCATCCCATGAAATTTGCCTAAAGTCTATTGCAAGATATCTAGGTGTGATTCTCGAAAGAATGCTTAATTTCAAGTCAACCACTATAGAAACACGCTGAAAAATCTGTAGTTTGTTGTTGTTTGGATGCAACTATAACGTGATTGTAGCTTGTCCCAAATATAGTATACATGTGTCCAAATACATTGTGTTTGCTATTCAATACTACGTGTTGGAGACACAATGATTAACAGGTTATAATATATGTTTTTGTGACTCAAATGTGGCTTTGCTTTGTTGAAAACTACTGAAAACAAAAACGTGACAGACAGCAGATCTTCAATTCATGAAAAAATGCTTGCAAACACATACATGGTTTCTGCAATATGTTGCTGGGTTTCATTTATTGCTTTACGACAGGCACTGTTGTTTAGTGGCCGTACTGAAAAATCCATATACTTAAGTCTGTTCTCCTGCCCTGGGTAGTCATCTTGGCGCGATCCAGGGTCTTAAGTGTACTTATAGTGGACATGCTGGAGGGAGCAATTCTTGTCCTGCACGGAACTCCCATAGGGCTACCCATGCCAGATGGGCACTAGTACATGAACTAAGAATTACCCTTCCCAGGTTGGTAGTGTCTGTCTATCCCTTAAAAGGGCGGCTACCAGTCAAAATCCACAAGCGTCTGTCCTACATTAGGCGGCTCCGAGGTCTGCGTCTGTCCTATAATAGACGGCAGTTCTTTCTGGTACTTGTAGGTCATGTCTCTATCTGGATCTTCACTTTTAAGATTAAGGTGAAGGAGTTGTGCCGAGGACCTGAATGGCCAGCAAGTTCTTTAAAGAAACTGGTCGCTAGCTTCTCACCTCCGACTCCAGGCCACAGTTAGGTTGTACGAGTAGTTCAGTTGCCTAGTGTGCGCAAGCCGTCACTGCCCATGATGGTACAACCCCATACGGCACACTCGTGGGATCAAAATGTAATTTAAAAAAAAAAAAACAACCCAAAAACAAATTCCTCTATGGGGCTGGGCAACCTATCAGAAGAGGATCTTTTGGCATGCAGTCAGGACTCGGAAGCCGGCTCAAAGAGCGCGGTGAATGTCGTCAAAAACGTTCCCCCGCCTAAACAGTTAACAGCAACAACAACAAAATTAGACCAATCCCCTAAGTTAGACGCGACGCTCTCTACTAAAACCAAGGCCCAAATGTCAAATGGACACTGTACAAAAAGACGAAGTTCATCCTTGAGAAGTTTGCCAAGAATGAAGCCAGTGGCACAGTGCACGAGCGTGATGAAGTGGACAATGCAAAATAGTTGAGGACTACGACGAGAAGAAGGCCTCCCTACAAAGACCCTCAACCTCAAAGCGGGAACGTTATCGGGTGGGGGACGATGAAGCCGCTAAGTCCACTAAGTCCAAGGAGCCGTCAAAACGAATGTAGCGGCAAAAAGGCCCTTCAAGGAGTTAGTAAAGGACAACTTGATGGTTGCCCTGGCCAACACGAAGACTGGAAAGCTAGCTTCCGTCACAGTCTCGGAATGGAGTAAAGTGGAGTCTAAGTTGTCAGAACTCGTAATGGAACACATAACGGCTAACAAATGTTCCCCGTTACCCCATTCTAGTGAGATTCACCGAGGCTATAGAGTGATTAAATACAGTGAGCGATGCCTGGGATGATACCAGCCTGAAGCTGATCCCGGCGCAGGAAATTCCTCTGAGGTCGCGTCCTCGGATTTAGTTACCCAAACTAAGGGTAAGGGTCCTCAGCACCTTGAGTGTCTACAGATCACAAACCCGACTGTCCCGTTGGATGACTGGTCATCCGTAAAGAGCAACCCAACGAGAAAAGCATGAGTTTAGTCCTTGATATTACAGAGGCGGGCGCCGCCGCTTTGAAAGAAGCAGTAGGAAAACTATTCTTCGGCATGAGAGAAGCCAAAGACGCCCCTGGCCCAGATGACTCACCTTGCCCCTATGGCGAAGAAGACGAAGATGACGTCGAAGACGCCCACAAGCTGCTTGACCAGATACAGCTGGAGGGGCCATCCACTTCATCTCCAAAATGACCCAGATACTGAAAGTCATGCAGATTAATCTGAAGCACTCCCGTATCGCCTCATATAACCTGCGTATCCTTCTAGTTGAGGGAGGTGCGAACATTATCAACCCAATACTCAGATACTAACGGTATATGGTATTATACCAAAAATGCTGCAAAGCGCTGAGATCATAACTATGCCGTGGCTCTCAACTACTCACCAAAGAGTTGGAATCAGGTAAGAGTGGTTTTGATTCGCACAACACCTACCGAGGTTTAGGAAACTACCCAACACTTGCTACCTCTAGATTTGCTTGGAATGCAAATGGCTAAGCCACTTAGTAAAACAATAGGCGCTATGAACTAAATGAGAATTGTGAAGGTAATAAACAAAATGCGTTACACTGAATTTCAAAAATCGCTGTGTAAAGGTGTTAAATTATATACACATTCTCAACGCCCAAAATACCTAATACTAGTATCAATCTGAAGAGTAAATACTACTTTACTGCTACATCATCAGATTGCCAATAATTTGTGTGTGACAGAATATGACAATATTTTAACATGGACAAAGTTTTTGATTTCACTACTCTAACCACAACTTCGATTCGATTCTCCTGGGAGCTTAAAACTCTCGGATTGACTTCTCCGAAAGCACTTATTTTTATGTGACGACAACATAATCTATTATTGTATTTACTGAGCAATTTCATTACTACAAACTGACTCATATACTTGTCTATCGCTGGCGTTTACATATGATTATCCTATCGATTCGAATGCTGTCACTTTTATGTGCATTTGCTTTTTTTCTTCTTCTTCATTTACATGAATCTCATTTCGAGCACCACCAGTCAAACTAGTCAGTCGAACCAAACATCTATCTTGAGCAGTGAAATGCTTATGTAAGCTTTTACAGAGATATAGGACACCAACATCAGCAGCAGCAGCAACGACAACAACAAAAACATGAACAACAGTGTATAAACTAGCTATAGCAACAACTACATAGTACCAAAACAACACAATTCAAGTGGTACGAACGTTCGCTCATGTTGGCCTAGATTTCCATTGCCATTCCATGCATCCATCCATCGTGTGGCCATACTATTACTATGTATGGTGTTATACTACATAATGTACGTAAAATCCGAGCGCCAACAGAGACATCTGTGGAAAATTGAAAAAAATACTACGCATAGAGCTAAAAATGAACACTGACACACAGGCCCGTATGTATATGCGGACTGGAGGTCACCAATGGCTGTGGAAATGCTACTAGGCATAGAACGAAACACAGTGGGCGACTTTAAAAATTCACAATGGGATGGAAATTACTGAAATCCGTTTATGATTAGGTTAGATTTGGAAAGAGAAGTTGAAGCATTTGTGCCTCACCTCATGACTCATTTCTGGGCATACCAAAAAGGATGTACAAGTAGAGAAGAAAAAACCACCCCAATTTGGCAACCCTAGTAGAAGAGAACAAAAAAAGCCGACGCGTTTCACTCAAACGCATTTCTTTCCCGCGTCATAACTTTATTATGTCATACTTTTTACATACTTTATGTAATTTTATTTAAATTTGTTTGGAATTTCTATAGTTATATACAATAACATCATCAGAAAACTGCTCGTGTATTGAAATATTCAACGAAGAGAGTAAGAGAGCCAGCAGAGAAAGGACACGCTTCACTCGTTTTCTTTGTTGGCATTTCACTCCATGAATAAATTTTCTTCTCTACACCATAGTTGCTTTATGGGCATACATTAGGGATGCCAGACGGGATAAGGTTTTGGAAATCCCGGGATTTGGGATTTTTAACATTCTAATTCCAGCAACCGGGGATTTGTCGGTACATTTTGGGATTCGGAACTTTTCGGGTTTTTATGGAATTTCATACTATTCTTTATCAATGACTGAAAAATAACATTTAAAAATTCCTTTTCTAAATAAGCTCATGGCTTTTTGTTATCAACTTTAATACAACTTCATAAAAAATTTATATATTTTAATATTCCTTTTAAAATAATCCATTTTAAGCTTTTTTAATTTTGTTAATACTTTGATAAATACGAAAGCAGACGCAGCAGAGAAAGCTGGACATCGGAAAGCTGCAATTACCAGAGGTAGTCACAGCCTACTAGGAAGCTCTCACAACTTTTGGCACAGAACCCACGATCCTGAAGCACAATAGAAACCCATTTGCGAATCTATAAAAAATGCAGAAACAACCGTACTTGGTTTTGAAAACCGCTTCGCAACAAACCATGGAACGATGAAGAGTGTCGCATAGCAAATGATGCAAAGAATGCTGCACGTATGGCAATGATTCAGTCAATTGCAACGTGAGCTGCGACTTAGCGGTATAGGGAGATAAGAAAGGAAGAAACCTGTCTTTTTAGGCGTAAGTAGCGGCAGTGGAGAAAGCGCGAGAGTGAAAAAATTGAGACATACAGAAGGAAGACCGAAGGCTGAAAATTCGACCAAAACGTGAAAAACGGGACTAATGGACATGGTTCAGGGCAGCCCTTCTGTACAGACAAGGACGGAAATCTCATCGCAAATGTGCAGAGCATGTTGGGAATATGGAGAGATCATTTCTCCATGCTACTGTTACCTGAGATATTCATTGACGATTTGGGCGACGACGTCGTTTACCCCCCTCCTAACCAAGACGGGGTCAGAACAACTATTGCCCGGTTTAAGAACAACAAAGCCGCAGGAGTCGATGGATTACCAGAGGAGCCTTTTAAGGCTGGCGGCGATGAGCTGATAATATTCATGCATCAGCTTATTAGCAAAATTTGATTAGATGAATGCATGGCCGGCAATTGGAGTCTCAGTGTACTATGTCCCATATGTAAAAAATGTGACCCGAGTCTCTGTGCCAATTACCGTGGAATAAGCCTTTTATCCATAGCATTTAAGGTTCTATCAAGTATAATGTGCGAAAGACTAAAATCAATTATCGCTGAACTGATTGGACCATTCCAGTGGGGCTTAGGGCTGGAAAATCGACAACTGGCCAGATTTTCACGCTATACTTTAAAAATTTTGGAGAAATTGTAAATAAATTCCACATACAAATGCCGTTAATTAACTAAGAAGTTATTTTTACAAATAAAGAAATAGAAAAAATTACTGACTGCCAGAATTCTATGATACTAAGGCCGAATTTTTGACTGGTTATTTAAATTGATAATCAGTTGATTTTGATTTATGTTTGGTCTGACTTTAAATACGAAAAGAGTTTTTCAGCACTTTGTCAAAAAATCTTACTACCATGAGGCAACAGTGGCAAATGCCACGAAAAATAACCGGTACTTATACAGTTATCAGCTAATCGTTACAATGCATCAAACTGACGCCATTTGCTAAACAAAAGTGAAGTGATAAAATACAAAATATTTAATGAAATTGGAGAATATTTGAGCAGAAATAAAGCTCTAATTGCACTACGAGTTAAATGATACGTTTTTATTGTTGCTTCAACTAGGATAGTGACTATAATTGGTCACATTAACAATTGAATAAACTTTGTGTTTGTTGTTCTTTTTGTTTTCTATCAAAATAATATGGTCACTTGATCTTAGTTTAAATGCCCGACTTTGGCTGTTTAAACATCAATCAACTAGTAACCTAAAAAATGAATTCAGAGTTTAAATAATGTTAGATCGTTGCTCTAAGATGATTGACCAGTCAAAAATTGGGCCTAATATATTCAAATCCTGCCATCTAAAATACTGAAGGATGTACAAGTAGAGAGAAAAAATCGGCACAATTTTGCAACCCTAGTAGAAAAGATCCAAAAAAAAGTCGACGCGATTCACTCACTTGATTATTTCATACTTTTTACATGCTTTATGTAATTTTATTTAAACGTGGTTGGAATTTCTATAGTTAGACACTGTAACATCATCAGAAAATTTCTCATGTATTGAAATATTCAACGAAGAGAGCATAGACTAATGCATACATAGATACATTTATTCTCTCAATAAATTAAACGTCATAGGTACGGTGGAAAGTAAACATTGGATGGTGGAAAACATGGGTTCATTAATACCAGATAGAGGCAATAGTAAACAGCGGCCAACAAAGGAACAAGAACCGAATTTCGTGTTTTTGTGGCAAACTACTTGTGTTAAATACAATACAAATGTATACCAATGATAAAAGCCAACAAAAAAGTGTAAAATACGTTTAAATTTTTCAGTTCTACACCAAAACGTCATGAAAAAGTTAAGTGAACATATTTTGTAACTCCACCTGGTGTAAGTTAATATTAAACTTAATTTCTCTCATTTCCACAAACCTACGACGAAGAGTGTGAAATGAAACGTCATATGAGAGAATAAATGTATCTATGTATGGATTAGTCTATGGAAGAGAGTAAGAGAGAGAACAGAGAAACCATAGAGTAATCTCAGACTAGAGAGAATATTTGGCTCATCTGACGTTTCCTTTCCCACTCTTCGTGATGCGGTCGGTGTGATAGGGAGATGTTTGACGAAAAGTGACATACACCAGGTGGAATTACAATAACTTCTTGATTTCAATTTTCATGCCATTTTGGTGAAAAACTGTGAAATTTAAATGTGTTTTAAACTTTTTTATTGACTGTTATTGTTAGCATACATTTGTGTTGTATTTAACACAATAATTTTAACACATAAAACGAAATGCCGTTGTTGTTATTTTGTTCGTCGTTTTGAACCATTGCCACTATCTGGTATTAGTAAAGCAATTCTTTTCAACATCAAACGTAAATATCACACCAGGCCAAATGTCATAAATTTGGTGGGAGAACTAGTAGATCTACTATAAGTATTAATCTATGAGAGAAACGATGCGCTTCACTCGTTTTCTTTTTTGGCAGGGGGATTCTATAGCACAGCTGATCGAAAAGGTTCTAGGCCGATGATAGAGAATGAGACAGCAAAGAAGACAATTGTTTTATATTGTTTGTATTTGTATTGAGCGAAAATACGAATTCCCTTCGATTTCTGTCCGTTTTATGTCCAACGATAGTGTAAAACTGGTAAAATACCGCAGCAAATAAATCTCTATGAAATGGCCTACTACCTCGTCGTCATGAAGAGGCAGCGAAGAGAGTAATGGAAACTCTTAAGTATTTCTCTATGGTTTGCATTCCACTCCATGAGTAAATTTTCTTCTCTATACCATAGTTGCTCTATGGGAAAAATGGGTTTAAATGACTGTCCCATCCACAATGGTAGTTGTTCCAGAGAGGACGAAAAGTGTGAATGCAATATCTGATAACTTTGCAGGTGTTTTGAGTAGGCAATTGCAAACAAAATGCGCAACAAACAAATATCTGCATCAGCTGATGCATTTCCGAACAGGATATATATAAAAGTATATGAACCAAAAGAGTTTTTCCAGATACAATAGTGTGATATTAGTAAAATAAGTGCGTTCCTGAGTAAAGTTAACCAGGTTCACTAAAATTCCAGGAACTCGATGCAAAAAATCATAACGCCCATGGACATAACGCCCCATACGGAGACCATATTTACAAAGTTGTGGACGTTATGTCGCACCTAGAATGGTCATAACGCCCACGGGCTTTATGTCACACCGGTCATGGGCTTTATGTCCATTTTTGGTGGGACATAACGCCCATGGGCTTTATGTCCATTTTAGATGTGACATAACGCCCATGGGCGTTATGACCATGGGCGTTATGACCATGGGCGTTATGACGCGTCACCAAAAAATCATGGGATTCGGAAAATCCCACCGTGTCGAATAAATAACAATAGTTTAAAAATTATTAAAGTGGCCGTCGGTGGTGCAATGGTAGTGTGCGCGGCTCTTGTGCATGATAACGTGGGTTCGATCCCTGCCCTGACCACCTTAAAATTTCTTTCGACGGCGGTCACCTCGCTTAGTGACGGCCACACTATCGAGTATTTAGCCATGAAAAACTTCTCAAAATACCGTTCGGAACCGGTGTAAAAGTGTAGGTCCCAATCAGTGAGTGTAAAACTAGAACACGCACAACTCATGAAAAGCTCTGCCTAATCCCTACACGGGGTGTAACGGGAAAACATTTATTTCTTTATTTAGTTTTAAAATCAAACATATACTTATACAGTTTTTTTAATTTTCCCACCGAAATTCACACAAATGTATTCTGTTGTTGCAGCAACGAAACGACGAAAAGTTAAAAGAAATCTTGTATGAATTTATCGTTGCAACAATATTTACATAGCAGCAACATAAAGTGATGAATGAAAATATTTTATTCCTACGATGAAGCAATTTTCTTTCCTCCATTGTGCGTCAACATTACAATCACTTCTACGTTTCACCACTCTAGGGGCGACTTAGTGGCAGTTGTGGGGCTTGTTGTGTACGAGTATTGTTCATATTCACCTCCACATTTGACCCCGTTGCGCAGCCTCCATTTTTCAGCTCATGCATTTTTTCCAGCCTCACAAAAGTATGGGGTGACCCCCCTTAAAAGTAGTTCACTATCCCACCTACACAGAAAAATCTAAAATTCCATCAATGGTTATTATTCTCATCTATGGCTGTTATTATTACTATTATTTCACAATAGACCCCACTGTGCGACAATATAATACACGAATGTCAACCCACCTTAAATAATTGCTAAAGCTAGCAATATCAAGGGAATACTAATAGTTACTCTTGCTGATAATCGTAACTACTTATATATTTCTTCCTCTCCCTACTATCAACTCCTAGCTTTAGCATGTCGTCATGCTCATCCATAAGCGGCAATGGGAAATCTCTTAATATGCCAGCGTGTCAGACTTGGGCGAAATTTGTTATTTTCCTTATTACCCTAATTATGCGAATAAGTTCTAAGGTTTTAAGCCCCACACACACCTACTACCTCTCAACTCACGCTTCATTTTTCACGCAATCCACAAACTTGTGCCCATAATGACGATATAAATAAACACTGACTGACATAATTCTTCAGATAATACCAGGCGATTTAATTAAGTCAAAAGTAATTCTCTTTTTATGGTTTAAATTTCCAAACAAAAAAGAGAAACAAAAAAACTGAATATAATAGTGGTAAATTACATACCGTGTTGAAATGTATGTCGCTTAAATTAAAACATAACTTCACCCTAACTACTTTTGCGGTTACCATCGGGATTTATTGGATTGGTGTATGAAGGTTTTTATTGTAAAAGCTCGTTTGAGCCCGGTATTCAGCATTTGTGAAATTTTCGTTGCCATAAGAAGGACGTGTGTAAAACATAACGAAAATTTCATGAACCGAAAATTTTGGTCAATTTTCATTTGCTTGGTACTCAAAAGCAAAAGCAGGCAAAATCAAGTACAGGGTTGTTACCCTAAACTTATTTCGTACGAAATCAATTGTTTGATAATTGTTTGGGACCGAAATTTTGCCATTTCGATTATTTTAGTAAACTGGTCTATGGAACAAACCACAGACTCTGGAAGCTTTCAAAGAGAATATCCAAAAGAGTGGGAGAACCATAGAACAAATTAGAATGGAGAAGTTTATTCTCTCAAGAATTGTAACATCATACATGCTGGAAAATAATGGCCCCAGCAACATATTGCAGGAACCATGTACATGTTTGCAAGCATTGATTTCGAGAATTAAAGATCTGCTGCTTTTTGTTTCTTTATTGTCCGACACGATTTTGTTTTCAGCAGTTGTCAACAAACAACGCCGCATTTGGGGCACACGTACATATTTTATAACATATTAATCATTGTGCCCCAAACATGTTATGTATATTGAATGGCAAACACAACGTGTTTATGCACAAGCATACTATATTTGCGACAAGCAAATACGTTATATTTGTATCCAAACAACAAAAAAAGGCTGCATGTAAATGTTGGTTAGTGGAACGAAAACAACCAACAAAAAAGCAACAACCCACAATAAAGCATCAGCACCTTTTGAATTATGTAACGGTATAATCAATAAACATGTTTTGAAAATATGACAAATATAGAGAAATATATAGGCATTTTACAAGGTCTCTTACTTGTCGTACTGTAGTACCTTCTCACAATAGTTGTACGAACTGTTGTTGACTTCCATATAAAACTAACTTACGACAGGTACAACATGATTGTCGTACTTTACTAGTGCTGTTCTTCTTGTACCGAGTTTGTAATTACAGAATACATTTGATAAGTAACATCACTACATAACAGCTGTTGTTGTTATTTATTATTACTTAATTACAATCTGTTTTTTAGGCAATCAGCTGGTTACGACATACAACAAAAAATACAATAATGGTTGTTCACAACTACCGTACTTAGGCACGACAATCCAGTACAACATTAGGAAAATACGAGAGCTTGTGAACACCCTAATCGTAGGTGCACATGGAAATTTTGATTTTTGCAACCACGTTTGGTCTACGGGCGCCACTGTACGACGATAGAAGTCCTAACCCATGGATGCATAGAGTAATATAATATTAATAAGAGTTTGCAACAGCTGTTTTATGTTCGAAAGAATATCTGGCAGCACTGCAGACGCGACATCAGAAGAAGCATCGTTTTTTCCAAAAACAACTCAGTATCTCGTAAACGCTACTAACAATCAAAAAGACATCGTCTATTGCATATAATAAAATTGGAAAAATATACACTAAAGTTTCGTTTTTATAATAGCATTAAAGCCCTAAATATCCCTTTTTTAATTGATTTAATTGGCAAAATTTACTCCCATTTGATGAGTTTTGTATTTTGGCTTGACACACGGCTGCAAACGTATGAAAATCGCACAACGCAACCCAGTCATCTCTCACCGTTTCTTCCTTGAAAGAATCTTTTCTATAAGTAGTTCTCCACGTCGTTATTTGATGAGCTGTCTAATCGATTCCCCTTGACAGATTGTTTTGAATACATCACTTTTTTTTTTAAAAGAAATCGTTTTACCGATTTTTTTTATTCAAAAAATATGGAGGTAAAAAATTATTATTTTTGCATTTGGCCGCGACGTTTCCGAGTTATAGCTATTTTTGTGTTTTAGCAATTATCTTATTTTGGCGATTTAACAAAAATCCATACGAATTGCGTCAGTTTATAGAAAACCCTTACAAATTCCCAAAAATTCGTTATTTTTTCGATTCGACAATACGTTTCCGAGTTGAAAACATTTTTTCTAATTATTTCATATTTTCCATCAAATATGAGTACGTGTCACCCTGGGCAATCGCCGTGGATAATGGGTACAGACCGTTTACCCATTCCCTATGTGTAATGGGTAATCGTGATGGGTAATTCACTTTTCCACTTTTGTCCCCATTACTCTATAGGTAACGGGTAATCGTGATGGGTAATTCGCCGTTGTCGTGGGTAGCTACCCATTATTTTTCTCATACCCTGTGGGTAAACGATCGCTACCCATTCTCCACGGCAATAACAATGGGTTACCCAGGGTAACTCATTACCAACGAAATAATAATATATCAAAATAAATATATATCGCACCCTAACTACAAAAGAGTCATAACTCAAAATTTTCAGATTTTAATTTTTTGCTTAAAAACAATAACCAAAGACTATTTCCATCCGCTGTAAAAATCTGACGTCGTTTACTCTTTCTTTTCGTCAAAAAAATGCCGTATGAATATGTCTATGTATTTTCATACATATTTCTAGTTAACAAACTCAGTTTTTTGGCTCCACTGAAAATTTGAAAATTTTGAGTTATGACACTTTTGTAGATAGGGTGCGATATATAAGTAAATAATAACAATTTTATTTGTATTTAATTTTAAATTAAAAATTTTAATAAAAAATTATTTATTTTTATTTTTTTTCTATAAAATTCATAAAGGGATATGACATCAACAAATGGTTGTGACAACCATTAAATCCAAGTAATTAGTTGAGCATACCAATAAATTATTTGGTACAACCCAACTATTTTGTACATTTTTCATTGATCCAACAAGTAGAATAATCATCACTTCGGGATAATTTGAATGCTAGAACTAAACCTCGATTGACAGATCACATTTATTTCTGGTCGATGTTGATGAATTAAAAATCAATTCACATGCACAACATTTGGTGGTACGAAACACCATTATTGGTAATCACAACTGAATAATGTGATAGTCCAAGGAACCGCCAAATATTAGTTGGCCGTAAATTTAGTTGTAACAACGAATCTCATCTCTGTGTGCATTCATTATGAAAGAGATCATATCAAAGTAAATTTGAAACAAATGTTTTGGTTGGTTGGTTGGTTGAAAAGGCTGCAAGACAGCACGCTGTCTAGCACACTTAGGCTAAAGAAGCCCATTGTGATACCTGCAGTTTTCTCTACAGAAACTATTCACTAGTCGTCTAGCCCATTTGCCCTTTCAATGAATTTGTCTATAAGACCTACAGGAATATCCTGTAAGGCTACGGTGCTAACTAAATGTGTTCCGAATATCTTACTTCTCAGTCGTTTCCTCGTCCTCTTCCATGCAGCATCTACAGAGAGTGGAGTTTCTATGTCCCAATCTTAGGGCATGTTTTCCTACAAGACAATGTCCCGTAAGTGTTCCTATCATTGTGGATGACCTGCCTCTCGGCAAGTTTTGTAGTTGCCTAGTCGTCTTCCTGTCCACCTGTGGCCAGAAGACCCTGGCTTGTTTGCAAGTTGAAGTATGTCTACACTTGTCCTTGAACATATTATCGTCCCACTGCCTGATCTGCAAACGGCAGGTAGAGATTGGCATACTAACACCTTCTTTTGCCGGAAGAACCTGTGCCGTAATACCTTGTCTAGCTAACGCATCCGCTACGCAATTGCCTGGAATGTCGCTGTTTCTCAGTACCCAGATAAGCCTGATGTCAAAATACTCTGACATCACCCTATGTGATGAGTGGCATTCTTTCACCGTCAGGGACGTAGCAAACATGGCATCCAGGGATTTTATGGCAGCCTGGCTGTCTGTGTAGATACATATTCAGTAGTTCAGCAGCCTCCAGTATGGTAGTAATTTCCGCCTGAAATACACTACAGTGCTCAGGCAGCTTGAAGGAGATATTTACATTTAGGTCCGGTGAATGGACCCCATAGCCTACTTGCTCGATCAACTTTGATCCTTCCGTAAAAAATCTGATACTACTGGTGTCCCCTTCCAGTAACTTTTCCCAGCTATTCCTGTTCGGAATACAAGTCTTTAGATTTGTCGCTGGTAGAAGGTAGGGGATACAGTAGTCCGTTTTTACGGAAATAGAGTTGATCCGGTGTAGTAATTCAGCGTGTTCCGAATGACCCAATATCATGATGCCACAATCTCTGATTCTCACCAGGGATGTAGCGGCTGCCGATTCGGCCATGATATCAGGAGTACAGATGTTCAGGATAGCACTAAGTGCAGTGCCTGACGTCGTGGCCTTTGCCCCGCTAACGCTAATCAGTTCTGATCTTTGAATTTTCATCAAGGAATTCAGAATATATTTCTTTTGGAGGGACCTCCACCAAACTCCAATGCCAGCGCTTTCCTATCGCCCCTTTACAGCAGTAAAGAGCTGCAGATGCCTTTTTCATCCTCTCCTCCACATCCGGTTTCCAAGACAGTTTTCTGTCGAGAATTATCGCGAATCTTAGGTGGGTTCAACTCCGGCAGGGTGTTTCTATGGCACAGCTGATCGAAAAGCCACTAGGAAAATGATGTAGAATGAGAGACCAAAGAAGACATACAGATTACAGACCATGCAGCAAACTAAGTTTAAAAGTGTTTGGTTCATATTAATGACAGCTAAATTATGTTAGCATAGAGCGAAAATACGCATTCCCTTTTATTTCTGTTCGTATTATTACAAACAAAGAGTAAATTACCAAAGCAACTCGAGCTCGATGAAATTGCCTACTACCTCTTCGTCATTAAGAGAACATGAAGAGAGTCCTAGAAGCTCTTTTCTATAGTTCTGTGATTCAGGTACCATAGAGAAAATTAGAATTGAGTATTTTATTCTCTCATCTGACGTTTCATTTCACAGTCTTTGTCGTAGGTTTGTGCAAACGAGAGATATTCGACGAAAATAAGCGTACAGCAGGTGGAGTTACAACAACTGTTGACTTAACTATTTCATTTAATTTTGGTCTAGAACTATGAAATTTAAATGTATTTTTTTCACTTTTTTGTTGACTTTTATCGTTGGTATACATTTGTATTGTATTTAACACAACTATTTTACCATACAAACACGAAATGCGGTTGGTGTTGTCTTGTTGGACGTTTTGTACTAATGCCTCTATCTGGTATTATTGAATCCACGCTTTCCATACCTATGATGTAATACTGGGAAAATAAATTACTCTACTCTCATTTCCCCTATGGCCGGTACAGACCACCTTCACTTCTTGCAGGTTGCAAAGTATTGGCGACATTATCAAGTAATTAGCCATAAACAGCTTCTTAGAACACGTTCGGAATCGGTGTGAAAATGTACACAGTGAAAAATCTGTAGTTTCTTGTTGTTTGGATGCAAATATAACATGTGTTTGGAGCTTGTCGCAAATATAATATACTTGTGCCAAACGCATTGTGTTTGCTATTCAATATTACATGTTTGAGACATAATGATTAATATGTTATAACATATGTGTTTGCGACCCAAATATATTTGTGTTTGTAATATAAATACAGCCGTGTTTGTTGCACTGTTTATGCTCTCTCGAGAGCAAGAGAATAAAAGAGGGGCAACGAGTGTGTATATCTTGTATGTGTGTATCTGTATTTTTGCATTATTCTCTCAGTGAATGATTCAAAAATATTCCTGAATGTGCGTGCAGATTGCAGATGAAGTGAGTGATTCTTATTTTGGCTGATGTATTACAAGTATTCAGTCGTCAATGCTTCATCGGACAGAGGATATCAAAAGCGCTTGATCACTGGGAAAAAAATAAACACACTCTCGGGCGGTTAAATGGTTTGTGATGATGCTTTGGTTTTTGTGTATATGTTTCGGATATATTTATGTGTGCTACCAAAGTGAGAAATGATTTTGAGGAAAGAAACTGGAAAGGGTAACAACGTTAATCCCTTTTTATATCCGAGTCCCTACTGAAAAAATCGGAAAGGCGGCCCATTTGTGAAATATAATAAAAAAACACAAGTAATTAATACACGCTTGTCTTGCATGAACTAGATTTGTATATATCGATGGCTTAATATAAAATGGCCCTAACTCGATTTTTTTTATTACTTGACAGGAGAAGGAAAAGACTTAATAAAATCCGTGAAGTTGTAGATACAACAAAAAGTTTTAATGCAATTTCCAAAAATGTGTTGCCTCTTTTTATTAAAAATTGCATTAAAACTCCTGGCAAGTAACAAAAAATCGAGTTAGGGCCTTTTTATATTAATATTGTTTGTGTGAAAACGCATAATGATAACCAAGGCATAGTTGAAACCTTCTGAAAACAAAAACGTGGATACAACAAAGAAAGGAGAAGCAAAAGAGCAGCAGATTCTCATTTCATAAAAAAAGTAATGCATTAAGCAAGTAAATGTAAAAAGAGTAATTTTAAATATTTTAATTTTTTGTATTAATTATTTATTTTAATTATAATAAATAAAGAAAGAGAGAATAATTCGTTTCTAAATATTATTATGTTTGGGAGAAAATACGCATATGTTTGCATGTAAGTATGTGGAGGTTTGGGGGAAACACGAGAATGCTTCCAAGTAAGTATATGGATGTTTGGGATGAAGCAAACTTGCTAATAGAAAGTGGCAAACATTCTAATAGAAGGTGGACAACTCATTGATTGTGAGAAGCTCCCACCTAACAATTCATGTAGTGGGGTTTTTTTAATTTTCTTTTAAGGACTCTCCGTTTATTCTTAACAAAAGGTCTATCAGAGTCATAGTTCACTCCTAAACGTTTGTCTGGGAATGATCCACTATTCCAAACTTTTCCTACTGCCAGCCACATTATATCGTAGTATAACTAGTTTTATTTGAAATTTAAAATAAACACGATTTTATTTGTTTCCTCCAAACAAATAAACAACAATTTAAAATCCAAATATGGTATTCAGATACTCGTGCGTTCTACGTTTGCATGTATTCCGTACGTGCTACAATCGCATGTTGAAACCAAAAATATCCACTCTTTATTCCACATCGATATTAACTACGTCCGATCATAATCTGACAAAATCGCACAAAACATAAATGTAGGAGATTAAAACTATGAACGACAAACAGCAACAGGGAAAGGCCACCACTAAATGTGGCATAGACGAGTACGGAGGCACAACATGAACAGTCCGGGTGTTAACCACAAAACGGAATCTGAAAGCAAAGCATATTGTGTGACTACTTGCCGTAGAACAGTTCCACATACATACATGTGGTACTTGTCAGCCATGGATGGATGGATAAGATGGATGAAGAGAGCTTTCCACGAAATACTTGTACACACAAATGTACATCAAACTTGTTATCGTATTATATTCGTTTATTTCATTCAACTTTTTGCAACAAAAATACAAAAAAGGCTTAAAAATTTAATTATAAAACATTTTGCTGGTTAGTGTGAACTTAATTAACACAAAAAATAATATAAAACCTAACGCGTGACATGTGATCAGAATTTGTAATATTGTATGACAAACACAACTCACATGTTTCTCTGGGTTGCTAGAACAACACAAAGTACTATATGACAGATATCATTAAATGTGTAGCAAAGAGAACGATACTCGTACATATATCAGCACAAAGTCTTGCCGCAAACTCAACTCACTGATTTCACGTCAGTTGTAAGAACGTATGACAACGACGATAAGGAACCAACCAATAAAGCCCGGTATTCAGTTTTTATGAAATTTTCGTTGTCATTATCTTTTCATTTGCCTGGTACTTAGAGTAGAAACAGAATGCAGCGGCGGCGGCAGCGGTTGTCAAATTCGTATAGAAAATTGAGAGGCCAAACCGCTCTCAAAAACCGCTGCCAATTAATAATGCATTAAACACATAGACGACAGCAAGCTGCACGACGACTGACTTCAAATGTCGTTGGCGACATTTGTCGTTGTGTAGCCACCTTTTTAAATATTTTGAAAACGGCAGCTACAGCGTAAACAGCTGATATTGTGATGCCAATATGACGTTTATTAGACACAAACAAACGATTTATGTTCTACAAAATAATTTATTGAAAAGAGTATTTGTTTTTGTAATTTCTTTACACGAAACACATGCATATGTTTTATTTTCATTATAGCTTGTTTATTAATGAGTGGATTAGAATACATTCCGAAGAGGCAGGAAATATTTAAAAGGCGAAGCCATATTTTGGCATACCCCCGGACGAAGACCGGCTACACAAGAAATCTTTATATAGCGAAATTATATTTTAGCATACCAAGAAGAAATAAATAACCACAATATGTGTTGTTTTTTTTACAAAACGTGAAAAATTGAACGCGAGTTTGGTTTTGTGCACCTTGAACGCGCAAAGTACAACAATAATTTTTTCTGGGCAGAAAATTTTTCAATTCAGAATTATTTGTTTCAACTACGCTATCCACCAAAAAAAATTCGAAAGCCGGCTGATAAAACATTTAATAAATCCCAAAATGTTTAACACAAATTTTCAGTTTTTAGTTAAACGCCTTTAATCTCCAAATTATTACAACTACTTTAGTGCATTACCAACACTGTATCTGATATTGTCGCCTTTCAAAATAGAAATTAGTTTATATTGGCGACAACTGCAACGGTCGTTGTGCCGTCGTGCTGCTGTGACGCCGTCAAAGTAATCATTTTCATATAAACGCGTGTGTGTTAATTTTGACAGGTTGTCGCTCGTAGCTTGCTGTCATCTATGTGTTTAATGCATAAATCTATTTTTAATTTCTCAGCTGTTTTTTTACGCTCTCAATTTTTGATTCTCCAACTCTCTTTTTGTTGACACATTTTTGTGTTTTTGATAAACAAAAACATATGGGCTAACACTTTTTGTGGATATTTTCAGTAAGAAGAAGAAGTAAAACAATTGTTTTTTTAGAATAAAGTTGTGAAGTTATTCTCCAATTCCATATAAATGTTGAATGCTGAGTCTAAAAGTTTAATAATATTTTGAAGAACTTCAATGTTATTGTTAGACATTTTAAAATAACTGTTCTTTGAATTCAATTACGTACATATACAATACAAAATAAATAAACATCTTTGAAATGGCAACAAAACCCGTCGCCGCTGCCGTCGGCATCTAATTTATTCTCTTTTACCGCAGCGTAAACCGCTGCCGTCGCCGCTGTATTCTGTTTCTACTCTTACTCGGAGATCACACACGGCAATTTTACTTGCGCAAGGCTAGAGTTTATAGGAGAGAGAAGGGAAGAGCTTCCGTTCTCTTCCCCTCTCTCTCTCTCCTATAAACTCATGACGTGCACAAGTAATATTGCCGTGTGTGATCCCCGAGTTAGCTCCTGCGAAAATTTCGTAAGTCCCGTTTTGCACTGGCAAATATGTCTGCCAAATTTTTTCTTTTCTCTTTTGGTATTTTCGAATGCTTTTCCACTCACAAATTTTTCTTTGCCAAATTTTGCGAACCAAAATACAAAAGAACGAAAGAAACGTCAAAACTGTTTAAATTTTAAAGAATTTTCCTAAGAAGTGTATAAATAATTTTAAATCGGTGTAAAAATGGTAATTTATGAATTACATTTCGTTTGTTTATTTCAACGAACTACTACAACCAACAGGTTTGTAAACAAAAACCGACGGTGTCAGTAAAAACGAATGGGTTAAAAACGATGATATGTCAAATAAATTTGTTTCAGCGAAAGAACAAAGCAGACTTTGCGAGAACAGCAAATACTGAACTTACAAAGATTTGTTTCTCTTCCTCCCACCTCTCTCGCCAACAAACTCAAGAATTTGCAAAGAAATATTTGCTAGTGGAAAAGGGGACTGAGCAAAATCAACTCCAGGGTTGTTACGCCAAAGTTATTTCGTACGAAAACATTTGTTTGATAATTGTTCGGGACCGGAATTTTGGCATTTCAATAATTCAAGGTAAATCAAGAGACGTTTAGAGATAAATGGCAACATTTCTTACGAAAATTTCGCAAGAACTAAATACGGGGCTTAAACTTGTAGATTCAGCCCACTCGGTAGCTCCCGTTAATACGGAAACAAAATTTATCGCAGTATCTTCGGACGTTAATGGTTTTAGGACTTTTTAAGACGATTGAGCCATGCCCGTCTGTCTGGCTGGATAACTGCCGTAAATCTTTATCGACCACAGCGAAATTTTGTCCGTGACTATTATTTGTCCAAGGTTAGTTTGGAATTGAAAATGGGCATTTTGGCCACGTCCCTTCTGTTACCTCCCATACAAATCGACACAATTAGTACGAAATCATGTTTCTTCTAAAACCTTTTTCTGGTAGATATGATTAGCTTCAACTCAAACATTGGTTAACAATCTGTAAATTTCTACTTAATTGGAGAAAATGGGTGAAGTCGCCACGCCCATTTTGGTACCTCCCATACAAAAGCTTGTTGGTCGTCCGGGTTGTCAATGAGATAAGTCGCGTGAAACACTTCCGATCTTAATGAAATTAGGTTAAAGGCTTCGTGTGATCAAACGACAGTCACCGAATAAGACAAAGGTGGTTTTGCCACGCTCATTTTGGTACCTCACATACAAAAGTTGTTCGACCGCCTGGCTGTTCGGCCAGATAACTCCCGTAAATCTTTGCCGATCACAATGATATTTTATATTATATAAAAGCTTGGTGGTCGTCTGGGTTGTCAATGCGATAAGTAGCGTGAAACACTTCCGATCTTAATGAAATTAGGTTCTAGGCTTCTTTTCATCAAAAGCGAGTCACCAAGTAAGACAAGGGTGATTTTTCCACGCCCATGATGGTGCCTCCCATACATAAGTTGTTCGGCCGGCTGGTTGTTCGGCAAGATAACTCCCGCAAAACCGAACCAATCTTTATGAAATTTGGTACTAGACAAAATTTAATCAAAAGCGTCTCTTCTATGGAAAATAACTCCCGCAAAACCGAACCAATCTTTGTGAAGTTTGGTACTAGATACAATTTAGTCAAATGCACACAACAGTTGGGCGGATGACCGGTTGATCGACACGATAACTCTCATAGTCTACAAGCGATCTGAATGAAATTCGTTACTAGGCAGAGTTTTTCTAAAAATTAAAGATTATCTACTGTCCACACCCATTTTCGTACCTCCCATACAAAAGTTGGGAGACTATCCGACTCGATATCTCCCGTATAGCACAACCGATCTTAACAAAATTTAGTACTGATGAATATTTTGTGTAATATTGTGTATAAACAGTCACGATAACTCCCCGTAATACACTTAGGATCGTAATTAAGTTGGGTAATAGGGTAATGCCACTCTGCTATTGAATATTGACAAATGTGCCAATGTCGCAGTGGATGACTTCGGGTGAGGGTATGTTTAATTCGGTTCACCCAAATTTCTGTACTGGTTTTGCATGTTCATTACAAATATAACCAATACCTACTACCAGCATAATTATGTTTCATCCGCCCATTTTAGATCAGACGCTGGCCAGAAGGCAGTGTATCGAAACTGGATTTTTGTGTCTTTACTTTTGTTTCGCCCTTGGTCAGTAGTATTGGCTCATCCACCTTCAAAGGACAAAGAATATGTACTCTAGTTCGAAAAGCTTCAGTGATAAGGACACCTATTTCACCTGAGACGCATCAGTCATCGCATAACCAATCAGGCTGCTCATTCGTTTCGCCTTCTCACTCTAGCTAGCTAACGAAGGGTTCCGATAAAGTCATTGCCCGAGACATACTTCTAGGATGTAGCGAGAGTGAGATGCTTGATCTGCCCTATGAAGGAATCATTTCTGGCCACTCCTAAATGAGTGTCTATCAGAAACTTTCCCCCGCCACGTTTAGTACCATGTTCAAATTTCTTTCCAATTGTCCACTCTATGGTTTGGCAGAAATTCATCCAACTGACATTTCCTTGGTTCTCCTATTGTTCGGTTTCCTTTGAATGCGTCTTCAAATATCTTTCGCGCTATTTCATCTTTATTCATTTTACTGACATGAATGACCGCTATTTTACTCACAATCGCTCTATTTTGATTCGCTTAACTACGTCGATATAAGAATATAAGTCGCATAACTTGTCTCTACGTCGATACTCACTTTGTCGATAACAGGCCAATATATTTTGTCGGGGAACTTTCTCTTGTAGACTTACTGTTGTCTTTCTTTCTTTCTTTGCTTGCGAGATGACGCAGATTTTTCCGCGTCGAGTTTACAAATGAAAAGTTTGGAAGCCAGGAAGAAATATGAAATAGTGGGAGAAAGGGATGATAAGTATGGATTTGCTTCTCGTGGGGTTTTCCTAGATTTGGCGTAGTGTAAATTTCTGGTCGGTTGTAGAAAAAGTCGCACTGATAAGGTCCGATCAGGTTTGCCACAATTAGCTGTAGGCTTTCGCACATTACTCCTTATACGAAATGAATTTAATGCATATTCCACCATTGTTGGGTCACACATTTGGGTTGTGATTTCCTAAATGTGACATAGCACGCTGAGGCTCCAATCGTCAGGCACTCATTCGTCTAACCATACCTTGATACCTTGCCCAAAATGCTGATGCACACGTTGAGGATCCAAGACGTATGGTCCTCGAACTGGCAGATCTGTTGAAAATATTGATGTTCCGAGACAGATCATCGTAGACAACCAGTAGACGATCTGCCCCACTTACAGCTTTCTAACCGCACACTTCGTCATATTTTGAAAGAAGATTTGCACATCTTCCTGTACAAAATCCAGGTAGGACAAAAACTAAATCATGAAGATCTCGTACAGGGATTGGAAACAAATAAAATAGTTACAATTGCCGCATCCTGTACAATGATCATTGGAGTGACCTTTAACTTTCGGACTTCGTTCATCCTTCTGCACATTTCTGATTTCCAAACTCCCACTTTTTCCTTATACCGTTCCATCGCAGTCCACGTTGCAACTGAATGTAGCTATGCCGAATATGCAGAGTTATTTCCGCCAGTTACCGGCTTCATCTTCAGCGTAGCATGGTTTGTATTGAGACAGTTTCTCATAACAAAGAAGTTTGTCACGTCTCCACCGACTGCTCAAGTTCAAATTTATTTCAACTCGTCCACAACGACAAGTTTTAACTTCGTTTGGCATATTTTTGTTTAAGCGTAGTACTCAGCTGCAACTAAATTTCCGTTTTCCATATAGAGTCTACATACATATGTAAAATGTCTAGTATTTTATTTTTCGTGCTCATTTCAAGGAGAAATTTGGCGAAATGAAGATTTTGTGTGGGGAATTTTATTTAAATTCGGCAAAAATTTAAAAAATTGCTGGTAATCCTTCTCTGGAGGTGCCTTATACAAATTTTAGAGTTGTAGAGTGTTACCACTTATTTCTGATTTACAAATTGTTGAATTGTAGAGAGTTACCATCTAACTCTAATTTCCCACATCTCTCTGATGTATTTCAAGGGGTCTTATAATATTTGTTTGTAAAAATTATGGAAATTTCAACATTTCGCTGATAAACAATTATCAAAAAACTGTTTTCGTACAAAAAATTTTACCGTAACAACCCTGTAATTGATTTTACTTGCGAAATTTTCGCAAAGCTGAGTATCAAGCAAATGAAAAGTGAGCAAAATTTTCGGTTCACAAAATTTTCGTAAATTTAGATTTATTTAAGTGAATACAATTTTCGTAAGAACTGAATACGCCAAGCCAAGTTATAGATTATGTGACACAGCAACATAATAGCTCATTCACACTGCAAAATATTTTCCTGATTTCGTATCTAATGTCCTAAGAAAACCTGAAGTGTTCGCATTGGGTTTTTTCCTGATTTGATTGAAAGTCAAGGCGCATTGACGAGGTAGTGTTACTACGACAACAAAAACACCACGCCCACAACAATAGACAATTTAATTTGTGTGGTATTTTGTCGTCTGTCAAAAATTATGAAAAATCAAGCAAATTTTCTTGATTTCTGCTTAAAATCAACAAAAGTGGCAAAATCAAATAGGGTAAATTTGAAGGTGCGAAGGAAAACTTTTATTCCGCATACTACTGAGAATGTAAATGGGTGTATGTTCTACGCCTTAGGTGTCAGAAAAAACACTGTCAATGCGAAATTTAAAAGAAAAAATAAAAAAGGGTTTCCCATTACATCCCATGAAGGGTATGGGGAGAGATTCTCGTGAGCGGTTAGCTGTGCGCTTTCTAGTGTTTACACTCACTTATTGGGACCTACCGTTTTACACCGGTTGTGAATGGTATTTTGAGAAGCTATTTCGTGGCTATGTACTCGATAGTGTCGCCATCACTAAGCGGGGTGACCGTCGTCCAAAGAAGTATATGGTGGCCAGAGCAGGGATCGAACTGACGTTCTCATGTACAAGAGCCGCGCACACTAACTATAGCACCACCGACATCGAAAATTGCCCAACCTAAAATTATTTAGATGGTCAGGCGAACGTATGACCTCTGAGTGATTTTGCATGATAAGTTCCTAATTTATCTATCTACAACAGAACGTAGTTCGTGAATATGCAATTAATGTAAAATTATCTACATCGATTCGGATCAATACAAACTTTACATTCTTAGAAACGACACCAATCCGATTTACGTAGTCGTATCCATGTGCATATATGTACTTAGTTGTATCTGGGTATCCAAATTCATTTGAAATTTATGACCTAAGTGATGCAATCGCCTGTCAGCCAATGCAACCGATAAAACCGATTGTGGATCTCGCCCCTCCCTGACTTGGAGGATTGGGTATCTTTTCAATTCTCATCTGTTTGAGTTGTTGGATGTAAATCTTTAATAGAATGAGCGTGTGCTCTATTCTTCATGACAGACATAACGAATAGAAAATATCTACATATGTTTATGGGTGGAAAACAAAAACTATGCGATGCCATAGAATCCAGCAGCGGAATAGAAGGCCTTTTTATCGAGTACTGGTGATCTTTGCGTTACAACTTCATTTCATACCGGAACAGAAACGTGACGACGCAGAAATGTTGTATATGAGACCTTCATAATAATCTTTTTGTATCTGCAGAGAGCAGAGAGAGAGAGAAAAAAACCGAAATGTGCAGAATAAATGGTGAATCCCGAAAGTTTTTCCAGAGGGTAAGAAGATTGAATCACGGGCCTAATAATGGGCTGGCCTCCTGCAAGAACAAGAATGGGAATCTGGTGACTGAGAAGCAGTGTGTGCTCAAAATGTGGAGAGACCATTTTTCCCCACTATTCTACTCGGATTCTTCCACTGAAGATCAGGAGGCAATGATAGTGGAAGATAGTGTAGATTGTACCGCCCCCCCCCCCCCTCCCAACCAAGACGAGATTAGAACGGCGATCTCCCGCCTTAAAAATAATAAAGCCGCTGGCGCAGGTGGCCTAACCGCTGAACTTTTTAAGGCAGGTGGCGAAGAACTTCTAGCCCACATGCATCAACTTATATGCGGTATATGGCTGGGGGAATCTATGCCCGACGGTTGGAGTCTCAGTGTATTATGTCCTGTATTCAAAAAGGGTGATCCGTGTGCCTGTTCCAACTATCGCGGTATCAGTCTTTTATCCATCGCGTATAAGGTCTTGTCGAGCGTATTATGTGAAAGACTAAAGCCAATTATTGAAAACCTGATTGGACCTTATCAGTGTGGTTTTAGACCAGGCAAGTCCACGACTGACCAAATATTCACGCTACGCCAGGTTCTGGAAAAGACCCATGAAAAGCAAATCGATATATGTATACCACCTTTTGTCGATTACAAAGCTGCTTTCGATAGCCCCATACGGGGAAAACTGTACGAAGCTATGTCTGAACTTGGTATTCCGGCAAAACTGATCCGCCTCTGTAGAATGACGCTGACCAACACCAAATCAGCAGTGAAAGTGGGGAAAGACCTCACTGAACCATTCTGTACCAAGCGAGGACTAAGACAAGGGGACACACTTTCGTTCAATCTCTTCAACATCTTAATGGGGATAATAATGAGAAAGGCTGCAGTAAATACGAACAAACCCATTAACACGAAAAGCCATATGTTGCTGGCGTATGCTGACGGCATAGACATCATTGGGCGAAATTTGCGAGAGGTTACTGCAGTAAATTCAAGAATCGAAAAGGAATCAGCGAAGGTGGGTCTTGCTGTTAATGAGGGCAAGACAAAATTGATGATGTCAACGACTAGAGAAACCTCTCGACTTGGTCGGCACTTGAACGTTGACAGCCGCTTTAATTTTGAAGTGGTAGATGAATTTGTCTACCTTGGATCCGAAGAATGAATGAAGATGAGCCAGCGCGAAAGGTTTTCGATAACTTACCCGATGGAACCAGGAAAAGAGGACGACCAAGACTCCGTTGGAAAGACCAGGCAGAAGAATCCCTTCATATCCTTGGTGTTACCAACTGGCGAGAAAAGGCGAAGGATATAGTCAGTTGGAAGAATATGTTGAAAATTTGTTTAATTTATTTGTTTAATTAATATGTGTAAGACGTCTGTCCTCATGAGGTTGTAAAATAGTCTATAAAAGTAAAGTATCTGTCTTCATCAAGGGAGTATCCATGACCCATCTGACCGACTCTGAAGTAGGCATTTGATAGAAAACAGAGTAGGTAGGCGAGAGAGAGAGAGAATACTATAACATCATCAGAAATCTGCTCGTGAATTGAAATAATCAATGAAGAGGGTAAGAGAGAGAGCAGAGAAACGAGCTGCTTCACTCGTTTTCTTTGTTGGCATTTCACTCCATTAGTAAATTTTCATCTCTATTTAAAATTCCATGCTCTTTGGTACGAAAAGAATGCAACCATAATAAAAACATACACAAAAAAAATCAACTGTTTGATAGACGGAAGCCGGTCGAAAATTTAAAACGCGTCTCCGCCACCAAAAATTGTTTGAAGCTCACGCCGCCGTAGATATAATTAGCTTTCATCGATGTAAAATGTGAGCCGATTTCACTGATTGGCCCGATTTGACCGACTGATCCAATTTTAAGGGTGCAGTTATTTTAAAAACATCACAAATTTTTACAAAAATGGCAAAACTAAGAGAAGCCAATTTTATTTCCCTGTTGTGCCGCCGTCTTCGATAATTTTGTGTTGGCACGAAGTTCCCTTAAATTGGTCTAAGCTCAAAGTTGCCACCTGAAATGTAAATTTAATCTCAAATTGGGTGGTGTAAACGGCAAGGATTAGAGAATAAGGTTATCTTTAACCTGGACGCGATAAACTGCGGTCTAAATGCGACATTACAAACACATTTGTCTGCCACTCAATTTGACCAGTACCTGAGACATAGAGTAAATCTTACTAGAAGAGAGAATATTTGGCTCATCTGACGTTTCCTTTCACACTCTTCTTGATGCGGTCGGTGTGATGGAAAGATGTTTGACGAAAAGTAACATACACCAGGTGGAATTACAATAACTTCTTGCATTAATTTTTCATGTCGTTTTGGCGAAAAACTGTGAAATTTAAATGTGTTTTACACTTTTTTTTATTGACTGGTATTGTTAGCATACATGTGTGTTGTATTTAACACAATAATTTTAACACACAAAACGAAATACCGTTGTTGTTATTTTGTTGGTTGTTCTGAAGTATTGCCTCTATCTGGTATTATTGAAGTAATTCTTTTCAACATCCAACGTTCGTATCACACCAGGCTAAATGTTATACATTTTCTAAGAGAACTATTAAGTCTACTATGAGTATTAGTCTCTTACCTGAGAAAATCAAAATATTTAACCAGCATTTTATTGCTCCGAAAAACTAAAGTGTCGGTTACTTAACCAGCTCTTTAATCAGACGTTGAGATAATGGACCAAAGAAAACTTATTATATATTCAGAGACTACAGATTATTGCGAATAGAGACTGGCTGTCGGTGTTTCTAGACCTACATTGGGCCCCCATTGGCACGGCAGAGAAATTAGCCATTGATTAGTTTCTTAATTCTTGGATGGATCTTATAAACCACCCTAGTGGGCCTCGTTAGCACTATACAAATACTTTAGCTATGACTCGTTTATTTCCATTCATACTTCTAATCTTATTGAATTTTGGATTTCTTTCTTTAAAGCATACGCGGTTCCAATTAGATAGGAGCTTCTAGGAGGCCCGAAATAGCCTATGATTTACAAAAGTCCAACGCTGCTGGTCATATACGGATGTACCAACAACCAACCAACATTCATTCATACGATGCACATGCATTTGTTCTCCACCACTTCCATCTACATTCCATTTGTTGTCGCTTCAGGGTGCGATGTTGGATGCAATTTGATGGCTGATATTGTATTATGTAGTTGTTGCCGGAGAGCAGCAGTGTCAGCAAATTAACATTCATTTATTCCAATGTTTTCCCTCCGAGGCTGTATGTGTGTATCTGTTTGCGTTTTACATCATAGCTTTAGAATAATGTTCAATTATCGGGGCTAAAAGCAAAATATATACCAAATGTCCGACAGAGTTTTAGAGATTTTTTGTAGTTTTGTTCAATTTTATTTGTCTACCCGCATCATACTCTTCTGCACTGGGGCTGAGCTGTCAAATGTTGCCGGTGCCGAAAAGACCTTAGATTATGAATAAGAATGTTGAATAGAAATGACTTCATCACTTACTTCATTCACTGCAGTTTGTCTTAGCGGAAAGGAATCAGATTTCATGGCTGACTGATTTCAGCTGTCGACAGAAACGCTCAAATACGAGTCAACAACTAGAATTCGCGCAGTCGCTGAATATTTTGTATGTCATCTACAGTTAATTATTTGTCGAGTCAGCCCATTACGACATGCATGTTCATATGAGAAATGTTGGAATGTAAAGATAATAATCATGTAAAAAAAAAACAACAAACATTTTCGATATGATAATTAAAGACATTTCTAGTGTTCCTAGGAAAACTGTGATTCATTATTAAAGGGAAATTTAAAACTTTAAAATTTGTGAAGACACATTTTTACCTTGAATTTCAACAATATTTTCCAATAAGCAACATAAGGCATTTACGTTAAAGAAGCTTGATTTTTACAGAAATTTTGAATAGGAAACATAAAAGTGGGTCTAGATTATATTCGGTGTTCCCCAAAAAAAAAAACAAAAAGTTGAAAAATATTCCATAGCAATTCAAAAATTATAAGGTAAACATTTTCTATAGAAAAGATTTTAAATTACCCATAGAAAAGCTGCAAATTATACACAGAAATAATTCTCAATGGTTTATAAAAAAACCCAACAATTTTCTATAATTTCGTTATTGATTTTCTATAGACAAGCTAACAGTTTTCTGCAGAAAAAGTTTAAAATCTTCTATGTATAAGAAATTTTGAAACAAAATGTTAATATTTACTTTGGATAAGGTTAAAGTTTTGTTAGGTGAAACTAATAAGTTAAAAATAAATTATGTGGAAGGGTAAACATTTTTCTCTACTAGGTACACAATTTTCTATAGAAAAGACTCAAAATTGACTATACAAATGGATTTTGTACAGAAACAGTTATTGATTTTCTTAGAAAAGCCCAATAATTTTCAATAAATTTTATAGATTTTTAGATTTCTGTATAGATTTATCAACTTTCTATAGAAACCATTTTCTATAGAAAATTTTAAACATTTTCTACAGAACAGGGATAGCAATTTTTTATAGAAAATTTTAATATTTACTTTTTATCATTTCTATGGAAACCCTTTAATCCCTCCTATCGAAAATTGTTTATCCCTTCTATATAAAACTCAACCTTTTCTATAGAAAATTGGTTGCCTTTTCTAAAGAAAATTGATAAACTGTAACAAGCAGTGAATATAAAACTGTCAATCTTTTATAATCAAAATTTGTATAAAATTTATGAACTTTTTATTACCGTTTTCTATAGAAAATATTAAAAATTTTAAATAAAAAAAATTAATTTATTTTATTTAAGGTTAAATTTTCTTTACAAAAGGTTAAACATTAGAGGTGAAAAACATTCTACAGACCAAGTTACATGTTTATTTAAAAATAAATAAATAAATGGTTTCCCATTACATCCCATGAAGAGACAGGGGAGAGCTTCTCACAATCACTGAGCTGTGCGCTTTCCGGTTTCCACTCACTGATTTGGACCAACAATTGTATACCGGTTCCGAACGGTGTTTTAAGAAGCTTTTTCATAGCTATATACTCGATAGTGTCGCCGTCACTATGCGAGGTGACCGCCGCCGAAAGAAATTTTAAGGTGGTCAGAGCAGGGTTCGAACCCAGGAACTCATGTACAAGAGGCGTGCACACTAACCATTGCACCACCGACGGCCACAATTTATGTTTATTTACCAAAGATTAACAAATATTTATAGAAAATGATTAACAAATATTCTATAGAAGGGGCTAACAATATCCCAGTTGCAAATTTCCTATAGACATCATCAATGACAAAGAAATGACATGTCAGAATAACTGCTGACTTTCCGACCAGCTTCCATACAAAAAACGTGATGACACCTCCTGACATTTTCATACATTTGTTCAAAAGCCAGCAGGAATTTTCCACAGTTTGTCAACAGTGGTGATCACCTTACGACATGTACACAAGACGTCTTGAGTAACCATTCATCAGGAACCATTCTAAGGAAATACTACCGACAATGTCTTCAAGACAAAATTTCCAACTGGGATACTATAGAAAAGGTTAGACATTTTCTAACAAAAAGGTGTTTACCTAATTTTCTATAGAAATGTTTGAAAATATTTTACAGAAAACGTCAGCAATTTTCTATAGAAAGTTTCTATAGAAAAGTTCTACGGAAAAGGTTACAAATTGTTGATAGAAAAAGTCATAGACGAATACATACATAGATACATTTATTCTCTCATCTGACGTTTCATTTCACACTCTTCGTCGTAGGTTTGTGGAAATGAGAGAAATTAAATTTAAAATTAACTTACATCAGGTGGAGTTACAAAATATGTTCACTTAGCTTTTTCATGTCGTTTTGGTGTAGAACTGAAAAATTTAAATGTAGTTTGCACTTTTTTGTTGACTTTTATCGTTGGTATACATTTGTATTGTATGTAACACAACTAGTTTGTCACAAAAACACGAAATTCGGTTGTTGTTCCTTTGTTGGACGTTGTTTACTATTGCCTCTATCTGGTATTATTGAACCCATGTTTTCCACCATCCAATGTTTACTTTCCACCGTACCTATGACGTTTAATTTATTGAGAGAATAAATATATCTATGTATGTATTCGTCTATGGAAAAGTTATAACATTTTCTATAGAAAAGTTTTAAAATTTTTTGTTGAAAATGCTACAAAATTTTGGTAGAATAGGTAAACACTTCTCTATAAAAACAATAAACAACTTACCATCGAGAAGATGAAAATGTTCAACAGAAAAGGTTAAAAATTTACTGTAGAAATGGTAAACAATTTTCTATAGAAAACGTAAACAATTTTCTAGACAAAAAGTTAAAAATTCTCTGTGGAAAAATTTAGTAAGCAATAGTTTCTATACGAAAGGTAAAGAATCTTCTATAGAAAAGTTTAAACATTTTCCATAGAAAAGGTTAAGAATTTTTTATTGAAAAGTTTAAAAATTTTCTATACAAAAGGTTTACAATTTTCTAAATAAAATGTTTATAAGGAATTTAAAAATATTCAATAGAAAAGGTAAACAATTCTCTATAGAAAAGTTGGACAGTTTTATATAGAAAGACTAAACAATTTTCGACAGAAAAGTTTAAAAGTTTTTTATAGAAAAGACAAAAGTAAATACTATTAACATTCACTATATAAAAAAGTTTAACACTTTCTATTGAAAACGTTTAACTTTTTCTACAGAAAATTGTTTAGACTTTCTGTATGATGAATCTAAACATTGGTAATCAGTTGATTTTGATTTATGTTTGATCTGACTTTAAATACGAAAAAGAGTTTATCAGTGATTTGTCAAATAATCTTACTACCATGTGGCAACAGCAAATGCTACGAAAAATGACCGGTATTCATACATTTACCGGCTAATCGTTACAATGCATCAAACTGACGCCATTTGCTAAACAAAAGTGAAATGATAAAATAAAAAATATTTAATGAAATTGGAGAATATTTGAGCAGAAGTAAAGTTCTAACTGCACTACGAGTTAAATAATAAGTTTATATTGTTATTTCAATAAAACAAAAAAAAAATGGTTTCCCATTACATCCCATGAAGGGACAGGGGAGAACTACTCACAATTACTGAGCTGTGCGCTTTCCAGTTTTCACTCACTGATTGGGACCTACAGTTTCACACCGATTCCGAACGGTATTTTGAGAAGCTTTTTCATGGCTAAATACTCGATAGTGTCGCCGTCACTATGCGAGGTGACCGCCGCCGAAAGAAATTTTAAGGTGGTCAGAGCAGGGTTCGAACCCAGGATCTCATGTACAAGAGCCGCGCACACTAACCATTGCACCACCGACGGCCGAATTTCAATAGGATGGTGATTATAATTGTTCTCATTAAAGAAGCTTTGTGCTTGCTCTTCTTTTTGTTTGCTGCCAAAATCATATGGGCACTTGATCATAGTTTAAATCACCGAATAATGTGGCAGTTACACCAAACAAGATTAACGCATTTCGAAGGTTAACTCCGTTAACCCGCTCTAACCCAGAAGATTACTCATACAATTTTAATCTGTAGAAACTGATGTTTAATTCTTAACCTTTTTTTAAATTGATGTACTTTTTGGTGCAATACTGCTACTTCCTAAAAAAAATGCAACCATAATAAAAACACACATAAAAAATCAACTGTGTGACATATGGAAGCCGATCGAAAATTTTCCGACTCGTCGCCGCCACCACAAATGTTTGAAGCTCATGCAGCCGCCGATATAAATGGCTCCTTTTGGTTTAAACCGTGGGAAGATTTGTATCGACAGGCCCGATGTAACCCACTGAATCAATTTTAAAGATTCAGTTATTTCAAAAACATCCTAAATTTTTATAAAATTGGCAATACCAATAGCAGCAGCTTAATTTGTCTGCTGTTAATTTTTCCGTCTTCGATAAATTTGTCTCGGCGCGGAGTTTATGTAAGCATTGAGTTACCACCTGACATGTCAATTTAATCTCAAATTGGGTGGTGTAAACGGCAAAGATTAGATAACAAGGTTATCGCTAACCTGACTGCGATAAACGTCGGTGTAAATACGTTATAATACTAACTAGAGTTTGCAACAGCTGTTTTTGGTACTAAACGTAGAGAATGATAGTGGAATGAGAGAAATCTTTAATTTTAAAAATTTTCGTGTTAATTGGGATCTACACCAATAATTGAACTGAATATCTAATTTTGTATCGAGTTAATTGGTAAATTTACTCCCAGTTGATGTGTTTTGTACTTTTGGCTTGACACGCAGCAGCAAAAGTTTGAAAATCATACCACGCAACCTAGTCACCTATCACATTTTCTTCTTTGAAAGCGTCTTCTCTATTTGTTCTCCAAGAACTATCTTGATCAGCTGTCTCATCGATACCCCTTGGTTTAAATGCCCAACATTGGCTGTCAATCAACTATTAACCTAAAACATTAATTCAGAGTTTAAATTATGTTAGATCGTTGATCAAAGATGATTTTCTACTCAAAAATTACGCCTAAGTGCATTACATCGCATTCCTGTTGACTACCAGATTGGTGACATCTGGCATTGTGACAGGCACAAGCACAAATATGTTGATACCCAATAACACAAATGGGAGTACATACTAGTAAAAACTAAACAGTTTCTAAACCCAATATTTGCCAGCAGTTACCCGCTCTGTTGGAGAGGTAAATGGAGCACACGATGTTTGTTAGTTTATTAGAATTTGTCATTATATTGACATAATCATACAATTTTTAATTAAAATCGAACACACATTGTTAAGATAACGTAATAAAATGTGATGAGGTGTGTGACGGTCGGTTGGGCGGTTGTTCGCTGGGTCTGACGTAGTAGCGTATGGGATGTCATTTTACACCCAGCTGGAAATCTAATGAAAACTAATAAAAAGTACATCAGGTTGGTTACCAACATTAAGGTGATGATGCACATGGACTGTGGTAATGGAATTACTTTTACAAACACTAACGGCGTACATTTTTAGAATCCAAAGGGATAAAGGATACGAGTAACTATTTTTGATTAAATCAACGTGATGTGATCTTGTAGAGCTTTTAATACTCCAAGAGCTGTGCGCTTCTTATTTCAAGTAGTTTCAAGCAAGGCGGCCGTTAGAAGAATAGAAATATAGTGTGGTCAGTGGAGGGCGAAACCCCTCGTTGTGTATACAGTAGTAGCGCATGCCAATCATAAAACGACTGACAACATTGACGTTTTTAAACCCTAACCGGTGATTTTGAAAAATACTCGTACACTAACCTTAACACTTTTGTTTTTGATCACTCTAATTATAGATCAGTACAATTTTGTTTGCCATGACAAATGCCATTTGTATTTCGTGATTCTCTATATTTGCATCAAATGAAGTCTGATCAGTCATTAAAATTAATTGCTTCAAATTACACTTAAAGACTGTCATTATAGATCTATCTATACAGTCTATATAATCTAGGAATTGTTGTGTTTTTATGGTCATAACATATCAGTATAAAGTTGTATATTTGACTGTATACAGCCAGATGCTTTAGTGACAAGTTCAATGGGGAGATAGAGAGAGAGTATACACTAACCAACAGAGTTAATGTCCAAATTGTAATTTCGTCAAGTATTTACAAGATGAATACCGCGACGTTATTAAAATATAAAATTTACTTTTTAATAACGTTACGGTATTTATATTTTAAATAATTCAACTCAAATTTAAATAAGGTAGTAGGCAAAAGTACGATATCTGTAAAACACCTCAAAATAATAATCGGGTTCTATAAAGCGCCTTTCGAGTAACCGACTTTTCAAACTCTTTAGACTTTTTTATGGAATTTTCTTCTTTGAATATACATACATATATGTATGTATTTCAATACGCGAGCAGTTTTCTGATGATGTTATTATATCTAACTATAGAAATTCCAACCATATTTAAATAAAATTACATAAAGTATGTAAAAAGTGTGAAATAATCAAGTTATTAAGCGGGAAAGAAATGCGTTTGAATTAATCGCGGCGACTTTTTTGGTTCTCTTCTACTAGGGTTGCCAAATTGAACCCGGTTTTTTTCTGTACTTGTTTTCTTTTTAGACTTTTCAAAGACGATCAAGATTTTTGCATAGTTTATGTAATTTCATTTCAACACGGTTGGAATTTGTATATTTATATACAATAACACTATCAAAAAGCTGCTTGTGTATTCAAATATTCAATGAAGAGAGTAAGAGAGAGGGCAGAGAAGTGCTAGGGTTTCACTCGTTTTGTTTGTTGGCATTTGAGTCAAGAGAAATTTTGACTATCTATTCTCACTTACTATCTACTATTCTCAGTTACAGATACAGTTTTTACCGAGGGGTATCGATGATACAGTTGATCAAGTTGTACTTGGATAACTTATAGAGAAGATGCATTCAAAGAAGAATCTGTTATAGGTGACTGGGTTGCGTGGTGTGATTTTCATACTTTTGCAGTCTCGTGTCAAGCCAAAAGTACAAAACACATCAACTGACACTAAATTTTGCGAAAGTAAAATTACATAAACTATGTAAAAAGTATGAAATAATCAAGATATGACGCGTGAGAGAAATGCCTTTGAGTGAATTTCTAGCACTTTTTGGTTCTCTTTTACCAGTGTTGCCAAATTGCGCACATCTTCTGGTCGTCTAATTCATCGTACCACGCAACCCAGTCACCTATCACCTTTTCTTTTTTGAAAGCATCTTCTCTATAAGTTCTCCAAGTACTAACTTGATCAGCTGTCTCATCGATACCCCTTGGAAACAGCACCACTTATTTCGTTTTATATTGGAATATTCCAGTCAGCTGTCAAAAATCAAAATAAACAAACAAAGCATCAAGCCAAGATGTAGCTAGTACAGGTGGAAGAACCATAGAGTAATCTCAGACTAGAGAGAATATTTAGCTCATCTGACGTTTCGTTTCACACTCTTCTTGATGCGGTCCGTGTGATAGAGAGATGTTTGACGAAAAGTGACATACACCAGGTGGAATTACAATAACTTCTTGCTTTAATTGTTCATGTCGTTTTGGTGTAAAACTGTGAAATTTAAATGTGTTTTACACTTTTTTATTGACTGTTATTCGAATACATTTGTGTTGTATTTAACACAATAATTTTAACACACAAAACGAAATCCCGTTGGTGTTATTTTGTTCGTTGTTTTGAACCATTGCCTCTATCTGGTATTAGTAAAGCAATTCTTTTCAACATCGAACGTAAATATCACACCAGGCCAAATGTCATAAATTTGGTGAGAGAACTATTAGGTCTACTATAAGTATTAGTCTATAGGAAGAACAATTGATTTAATTTTTTCCTTGTATTAGTGATCCGACGGAATCCATATTTTAGGTCCCACTCGTGGAAACAAATTTGTGGAAAGGGTAGAACTCGATTTTAAGCACGAAATGTAACATACCCATATTTGGGGAAAATACTATTTTTGTAGTTATGGGCCTCCAAATTTCGAATATACGGGGGGGGGGGGTTACTATTTAGTAAAACCCCTGTAAAGCGAATAAATAAACCAAAAAAAAAAAAATAAATTAAAATTTTCGATAACTCACTTAGTTATCGAAATATCGATGAAAGAACTGTAGTTGATAACCAACTAGTTTATGTTCCATTTTAATATAAAATTATTATATTCTTCGCAAATACATAGTTAAAATTTGTTTAATATTGTTAACCTGTGTCATTACAAGTCCGTATCTGAATACACTTTATATGGTGGATATGTGATCATTGGCTAGATAGATGTTAACCTTCAGTTTTTTCGTCATTATACTATCAATTGTTTAACCTAACTATGTATTAAGGTACGACAAAATCTACATCACATACGAACATACATACATGTTTTGTATCTTATCTAAATTAATTTCGAAAAAAAACTGAATTATTCGCCAATTGGCTATAACGTAACAGAATATAATTTAACTGCTATCGCGCGAATAAAAAAACACACAAAACGTCGAAACGTTTAGAAGTCATCTATCAAAGCGAGTCGCGGAACAAGTTTTAATACAAATCATCGTTGATGACGCCATTTTGTTTAGACAAACTAATAGTTAGAAGAGATGTGTCATACTAGTTGATTCTTCTTATTTTTTGTTACAAGCTGGAGACAAAGAAATTTATTTGTGCTTTCTATGTGTGGGGAGACCTTAAGCTTGTATGCTGAGAATCGCCGAATTATACCCTTCATACCCTCCACAGTTCGAAGTCAATTTCGCTGTTCTATTAATTAAACACGTACATATATTAGTGTACCAAATTGTGACTTGCCCTTTCGAGCGTTGAACGCATGAATGTTTGACATAACATAATCGTGCAAAGTTATTTGCATTTAATCGTCTGACATTTCATAATTGTGTTCGCTGCGGCATTCTATAACAACATGAAACCAATTGAACAACAATTTGAAGTTATCGTCATAAATTATTTAAAAGTTAATTAAATGAAATGGTCAATTCCGATGGATGTACACGAATGCCTGAATTAGTAATACAGACTTAAACATTTCGGTTCTTTAACCTAAACTAAGCTACCGACAAGATTATATTTTTGATGGCCCCCATACAAACTTGTCGAAAAATTTGATTAAGCCCCAATTCAGCTAAATAACATTGTAAATTTTGTAAAACCCACTTTGGCCAAGGGATGTTTTTTTTTTAATTCGTAGTAAGATTCGCGTAGTGAAGATAACATCAGTCTTTTTTGAACTTTTTCACGTAAGTTTCCTTGTTTAACAATAATTGAATCTTGCGATCCTGGCATCATTCGGCTAATTTCATCATCTTCATAAAATAACTTGACTGTGCTTAGAGTTTCGGTTGGTAAACTACGTCTGCTCATTTTTAAAAGATTGATATCTGCAAGCTTCATTTTATTCCTTTGGATATCTTTACTTTTTTTGATACAATCGTGAGATATATCATCCCCAAAACGATCTTTAATTTCTGCGTGACTCATATTGATTGGTCAGAGAGATAAAAGTTTTTGCTGTTCCAAAAGATTTGAGCTGTTCTCTATTTGATATTTGATGTTTTGCAAAATTTCTTCGTAAATGGCTTTGACGTTTTCAAGTTGCGCTGACAAATCAGATAATGGATCAGCTCCAAGTGAATCTGCTATATTTTCCAAAATTTGCAGTGATTTTCTATTTCTGTATGCATCTCGTTTGATATATTTCCTTTTAAGAGGCGACATTTGGTTTGGTAGATGAGGAATAATGTGATCATTTATATTTTCAATGAGTTCGTTGCTTTCGATGTTTGCATTACGGCTGGTACAAGTTGGAAGTTCATTCAATTCTTCGCTAATTTCATCGCTGGGCGTTGTTGGTAAATAATTTGAGACTTAATTTTGCTCCACGTTGGATTCATTACGACTGCGCCCTTTTCTCAGTGTATTCCGGCAAGTTTCGCAAATACGGCTACAATGAATGTTGGCGACAGCTGAAAAATATTCAATTATATTTGCAGCCTCGTTTTCACTTATTTCACGAAGCGAAGCGCAACACTTATTAGATATTTTTATGCATCTGTACTTATTGTTTGAATTCATATTCACTCAAATTTTTAAAATATACGCGTAAAAATTGTAATGGGATATCTTGCCTTCTCGAAACTGTTTATAATTATGAATTTCGGTACCTTCATCAGGTGCATTTATATAGCAATTTTTAAGGCAAGCAAGAACTTTTTGGGGTTAAAACCACCGAGTAATACTTTAAGAGTGTGCACTAGTTGATTTTTGTACTAACGAGTTCCGAGACCTACGAGGAAAACACATAGAGAATGAGAGCAATCTTTAATTTTAACAATTTTCGTGTTAATTGGGATCTACACAAATAACTTTACTCTAACACTTCATTACATTTTGATTTGTTTCACTGAATATCCCTTTTTTTAATCGATTTAGTTGGCAAAATTTACTCCCAGTTGATGTGTTTTGTACTTCTGGCTTGACACTCGGCGGCAGAAGTTTGAAAATCTCACCACGCAACCCAGTCCCTATCAACGAGTCTTCTTTGATAGCACATTCTCTATTTGTACTCCAAGTACTAACTTTATCAGCTGTCTCATCGAAACCCCTTGGTTAAAACATATTCATAATTTTCCTGGGACAATGTTTATTTATTTTACCCGTAAATATAAAATATAAGGACAATTACTAGAAGTGACACTACTTAAAAAATTATATAAAAAAAACTAAAAAAGAACCCATTTTTATTTTTTGATGCGGTATAAGTGAAGGATAAACCTTTCTAAAAAAGTAATACACTGTAAAAAAAACCCTTGATCTTTTTGGTTTTTTCGTTAGTTAAAATTTTGTTGTTATAAAGCCTGTTAAAATATCTTTTTAATGATACCAAGATCATGGAAATCGGTGCAGCCGATTCTGAGTTATTGTAGTTTAAATGGAGCTCTTTTCGACCATTTTCGGGTTTTTTCGAAAACTTTTCCACTGTGCCACGCCCAAAAAATCACAAAACAGTCATTTCTAAAAATGAGGGTTTGTTTGTATTGATCAAATTTAGCTATGAACAAAATTTCATCGATATCTGAGGCGGTCGGGTTCAATGCATCTCGATTTTTACATGAAATTCATCTATTGTGAAATTTTCATTTCCATAAGTACGTGTATAAAAAATAACGAATAGGTATTTCGTAAACCGAAAATTTCGCTTACTTTTCAATTGTTTGGTATTCAGCTCTTTGAGATAATTTCGTGACAAAAATCAAATACAGGTTGGTTATGATAAAGTTATTTCGTACGAAAGCAATTGTTTGGCATCGTAATTTTGACATTAATGGGTAGGCGCTTAATATCACTTAGCTCGCCATACAAAATCGTCGAAATACTAGGTTGAATTTTATGTTTCGTGATTTGGCAACCCTAGTGTTGCAATCTGGCAACTGACAGCTCTATCGTAAAGTTTGACATTTTTGAGGTTATGCGTACTCAGAACGTTACGAGCGTTACATACGAGCGCTATTTGTATTGTTTTCCATAACTTAAAAGATTCATCTCGGCCCAAAAATGGAATCAAATCGTGAACATTTTCGTGCGATTATTTTTTACAACTTTCGACGTGGATTAACTCAGCAACAGTGCATGGATGAACTTAATTCAATTTTTGGCGATGAAGCTCCATCAAAGACCAGTGCTTATCGATGGTATGGTGAATTCAGTCGTGGTCGTAGTTCACTCGAAGACGAATTTTGTGAAGGTCGTCCAAAATCAGCTCTTGTTCCGAAAGCCATTGATGCTGTGCGCGAACTGATTTTGCAAGATCGTTATGTGACCTATCGTTAGATTGAGACAACCTTAGGCATTAGTGGGACCAGCATACATTCAATATTGCATAAACATTTGACTGTCAAAAAAATTTGTACGCGTTGGATCCCTCGCTCAAAAAAGGCTCGTGTCGATTGGTCGAAAGAAATGCTCCAAAAAAACGATCGCGGTGCTTCGAAACACGTCTATGACATCATGACAGGTGATGAATCCTGGATTTACGCGTATGAGCCCGAAAGTAAACAGCAGTCAACTGTATGGGTGTTTCAAGATGAGCCAAATCCAACAAAAGTTGTTCGCGCCCGAAGCACTTCCAAGCTAATGGTCGCCTGTTTTTTTCAGAAAAACCGGACATGTAGCAGCCGTAACACTAGAACAACGCAGAACAGTGAATTCTGAGTGGTACACAACCATTTGTTTGCCAGTTGTCTTCCAAGAAATCTGGAAAATCAACCGCCGAAGACGGATCACTCTTCACCACGACAATGCGAGCTCTCACACATCGGCTGAAACAACTGCATTTTTGAGCACCCAAAACATCGATTTGATGGGTCATCCGTCGTATCGTCCTGACTTGGCACCGAATGACTTCTTTTTATTCCCGTACGTAATAAACAAACTGAGAGGCCAACGTTTTTCGACACCTGAATAAGCGGTTGCTGGATTCAGAATGCATGTTTTGGAGATATCTCCATCAGAGTGGCAAAAGTGTTTCGACAATTGGTTCAAACGCAGGCAAAAGTGTATAAATCTTCATGGGGAATATTTTGAAAAACAATAAAGTGTTTTTCGATGATTAATATTTGTTTTTGTTCCCTAATCCCGAAACATAAAATTCAACCTTAGTTTAACTAACAAGGAATAAAAAACAGGTTTATTATTTCTTTTGGATTATTAATACGGAGTCCAAAAGGAATTATTCATGAAATAGCTGGTAACTCTGTGCAACAAACATGTCACTGTAGAAATGAATGACAAAATTTCGTACGAAAATTTCGCAAGAACTGAATTCTGAAGAACTAAATCCTGGGGAATCAAAACATGCTCACCATCCGTTTCATCCAATGAAATGTCGTATATGTTGGAATTTTATCAGTGTGAAAGCTGTCGTCAGATAGATTTTAATGTAATATCTATTACTCACGTTAAATACTTTAGATATACAAATGTATGTACGTAAATCTATCAGATCTGTACGTAAATCTATCATATGAAACTGATAATTCATCCCCGCTTAAAACACTTTTTAGAAAAATCGAAAACCCGGTGAAACCTGGTATTTGTAACTAACCTTGTGCCGAGTTTTTAAAAACGTAATTTTCAGACAAAGATTTTATAGATGTTTATACGATTTTTTAATCTAAACAAGATTTTCGAATAGAAAATCTATTTATAGAATAAATTTGATTCCTATCGTATGTTGTCATACGGCGAAATTATAAAAAATTCCCATGCAAAAGCGAAATTTGAAAATAGCTAATTCTACTGAATTTTTCTTTGAAATGGAAATGCAAAAAAAATTACTTACACCCTGTATAACAATTCTACGGTTTAAATCCAGTATTCAGGGGAACCAGAATTGCAGGTTTCCATACGAAGCCTATACAAAAAAAAATAAAAATCAATTTCAATTAAAAAATTTGTTTATTTGATTAATTTTTTAATTGATTTTGGTGTAATCACGAAAATGATAATATTAATTAAAGGTATTTATAAATTTGTCAAAAACAAAACTTCAATTAAAAAATTTGTAAATTTGATTAAAACATTTATTGATTTTTTTCAAAAATATTGATTAAGTATGTAATCAACTTAATTAAAAAAATTATTGATTTTTTCGCGATTTTTGATTAAATTTTGAATTGAATCAATTAAAACCGTTATTGCTTTTTTCAGCATGAAACACCCACCCCCCTGCGACGACTCTAAAAAAAACTAAAATGTTCTATTTTTAAAGCGATTTTATTCAATGTTTCGTAAATACACATGTACTTATATCTATAAAAAAAAATTAAAATTTGTTGGATGTACATATAATAAAAATTATTATTATTATATACAAATTAAATTTTGTTGGATGTATAGGTAGAGAAGAAAAAAACCCCCCAATTTGTCAACCCTAGTAGAAGAGAACCAAAAAAGTCGACGCGATTCACTCAAACGCATTTCTTTCCCGCGTCATAACTTGATTATTTCATACTTTTTACATACTTTATGAAATTTTATTTAAATATGGTTGGAATTTCTATAGTAAGATAGAACAACATCATCAGAAAACTGCTCGTGTATTGAAATATTCCAGGAAGATAGTTAGAGAGCGAGCAGAGAAACTACACGCTTCACTCGTTTTCTTTGTTGGCAATCCACTCCATGAGTAAATTTTCTTCTCTATACAATAGTTGATTTATGGTGAGATCAACGACGATTTAGAATTAGACGACCAGAAGATGTGCGCAATTTGGCAACCCTGGTAAAAGAGAACCAAAAAGTGCTAGTACTTCACTCAACCGCATTTCTCTCTCGCGTCATATCTTGCTTATTTCATACTTTTTGCATAGTTTATGTAATTTTACTTCAACATGGTTGGAATTTGTATAGTTATATACAATAACACTATCAAAAAGCTGTACGTGTATTGAAATATTCAATGAAGAGAGTAAGAGAGAGAGTAGAGAAGTACGAGGGTTTCACTCGTTGTGTTTGTTTGCATTTGAGTGAAGAGAAATTTTGACTGTCTACTTGTACATCGTTTTTGGTGAGATAAAACAGCGTTGCATAAAGCAAATCAAGCATTTTTCCCTGATTCTCAGACAAATAAGAAACAATACCTGATTTGTCGTCTGTCAAAACGTATGGGAAATCAAGCAAGTTTTCTTGATTTCTGCTTAAAATCAACAAAACTGGCAAAATCAAGAAAATCTTTCAATCAACAATGAACGAATTACAAATAACAACAGTAAGCTTGTTTTTTTATTCCCTGCTAAACTAATTTTTCCACGACTTTGTATGGAGTCCTGCTTAAAATCGCTTAATACGTAGCGCATACAAAGTCGTCGAGAAATTAGCTTAGCAGGAAAAAAACAGGCTTAGCGTTGTATATCAAAGGCTAGAGCCGTACGAAACGTGACGACGACGGCTGGTGACTCAGCCGCCACACATATTGCCTCCCAACGGCGCTGTAAAATGCAACTTTCTGTAAAATACTTTATCAAAACAATTTTTGTTTATAAAATTTGTTTATATTAAGGTTTGTTAAGGACATATGCATATTTATATTAATTTAGAAAGATTCACAGCAATAATAATGCACTCAAAAATTAAACGTTTTTAGCGCCGTAGAGTTGCGGCTTGCCAAGTCAAAGTTCCGTTGTAAACTCAAAAAATAAATTGTAAATATGATTGAAAATTTAATTGATTCAATTAATTTTTAATTGAATTTTTTTAAAAAATTCAACTATATTTTTTATTGAAATTTACAATCCAATATTTTTTTCTGTGTATACAGAAACCAGGACAGAGTACGGGTGATTTAATTTGGTTCTCGACGTGATGTCCTTAACCACAGGTGAGCACCGCCCCACCTAAAACATGGTTGATACGACTGTTAGCAGCGTCCGCAAGATATCCGCTCTACCCCGCGTTGAGGGGTATCCAAAAATCAGGAATAGGAACCGGACACACAAGGGGGCCAGCCAACCTGTGCTACCAAAGAGGCATACTCTCTTGTCTGACCATGGGAGCGAGGCTGTTTCCACCTCTTCCAATCAATAACAGTGAACGGCAACCGTTCTTCAAGCTTCGTCCAATGATACCCCCGTGGGTCATAATACATTCCCACATTCCCAACCAGCTCACGGTAACTAAAAAAAGGCCTCTGGTCAGACCTGGCAGCTAATCCACTTCTATTTTCGACTCCGCCGAAGTCCGGTAACGGGCAAAATGGAAGAATCCTAAACAGTTAAATAATAGACTTGAAAAAAAAAACAAAAGTCAAAGGGAATGCGTATTTTCGTTCAATGCAAACAACATAAAACATAATTTAGTTGTCATTGGTATCAGTAAATACTATTTAGACTTAGTTACTGTCTTATTTTGTGTTCTTTCCCTAGTACCTTTTCGATCAGCTGTGCCATAGAAACCCAAAAACGATGTACAAGTAGACAGTCAAAATTTCTCTTCACTCAAATGCCAACAAACAAAACGAGTGAAACCCTAGTACTTCTCTACTCTCTCTCTTACTCTCTTCATTGAATATTTCAATACACGAGCAGCTTTTTGATAGTGTTATTTTATATAACTATACAAATTCGTACCATGTTGAAGTAAAATTACATAAACTATGCAAAAAGTATGAAATAAGCAAGATATGACGCGAGAGAGAAATGCGTTTGAGTGAACTCCTAGCACTTTTTGGTTCTCTTTTACCAGGGTTGCCAAGTTGCGCACATCTTCTGGTCGTCTAATTGTAAATCGTCTTTGAGAAACCCAAAGACGATCTAGAATTAGACGACCAGTAGATATGCGCAATTGGCAACCCTGGTAAAAGAGAACCAAAAAGTGCTAGAAATTCACCCAAAGCCATTTCTTTCACGCGTCATATCTTGATTATTTCATACTTTTGGAATTTGTATAGTTATATACAATAATACGGCATTTACACCGACCAAGATTACCGCATTTCGAAGGTTAACTCCGTTAACCCACGCTAACCTAGAAAATTAGGGTTTCACTCGATGTGTTTGTTGACATTTGAGTGAAGAGAAATTTAGACTGTCTACTTGTACATCGTTTTTGAGAAACCCCCTGGTTGTGTTAAATCAGCGGGTTTCTCAAAAAGGATGTACAAGTAGCGAAGGAAAAACCGGCGCAATTTGGCAACCCTAGTAGAAGAGAACCAAAAAAGTCGACGCGATTCACTCAAACGCATTTCTTTCCCGCGTCATAACTTGATTATATCATACATTTTACATACTTTATATAATTTTATTTAAACATGGTTGGAATTTCTATATATATAGTATATGTCCTTTATTCATTTAAACAAAATACTATACAATTATACAATTAAAATACGATATTTAAATAAAAGGTTCACGAAGAACATAGGGCGTCAACAAATTCTCTCCATAGATTTCTGTTTCTAGCAAGTGATTTAATTTGATTCCAGGATAGTCGAGTCTGGTTGTATTCCTTTACCAGGCACCGCTTCCACGTATTTGGTGGTCGTCCTGGTCTTCGATACCCTTGGGAGTTCCATTCAAGTGCCGCTCTAGCAATATCCGATGTTGGACGCCTAAGTCTTTCACCACATCTGCGCCGTCCGGCATTCAGTGGAATATGTATGAACACCTACGTGATATAGAATACGCAGATGACATATGTCTTATGGCCCACAAATTTGACGATATCAAGGCTACACAAACTCTCCGAAAATGCGAAAAACGTACGATTGAGGATAAATATTAAATTATTAAGTTAATGCGTATTCGCACAGCACGTGATACTCCACTAACACTTGATGGTTCGATAATTGAAGACGTGGAGTCGTTCAACTATTTAGGATGCAAAATTATCAAGGACGGAGGCTCCGCAATGAATATAAATGATCGGATAAATAAAGCTCGTGTTGCATTCCTAAACCTGCACAAAATCTGGCGAATAAGAAGATCTCGCAAAAGACGAAATTGCGAATATTTAATTACAGCCTAAAGTCTGTACTATTGTACGGTTGTACTATTTAGAGCTGGACGAAGATCCTTATGAAGAAAGTCCAAACGTTTATCAATCGTTGTCTGAGGCAAATACTACGTATTTACTGGCTGAATATAGTTTCTACTGAAGACCCCTGGCAACGCACAAATAACAGCCCTATTGAATTCGATATACGGAATTTCTATAGTTAGATACAATAACATCATCAGAAAATTGCTCGTGTATTGAAATATTCAACGAAGAGAGTAAGAGAGAGCAGAGTAACGACGCGCTTCATTCGTTTTCTTTGTTGGCATTTCACTCCATGAATAAATTTTCTTCTCTATACCATAGTTACTTTATGGGTTTCTATCGCACAGCTGATCGCAAAGGTACTAAGGAAATGTTGTAGAATGAGAGACCAAAGAAGACATAGAGATTATAGACCCTGCAGCAAAATAAGTTTAAATAGTGTTTGATTGGTACTACTGACATCTAAATGATATTTATGTATGTTGTTTGCATCGAACGAAAATATGCATTCCCTTTTATTTCTATCCGTTTTATGCTCAACCAAAGAGTAAAATGCAATAGGAACTCGAACTCGATGAAATGGCCTACTACCTCGCCGTCATCAAGAGAACGTGAAAGAGAGGGATATTGCTCTTGTCTATTTCTCTATGGCTTACCTGAGGAACGCATAGACGAATTTAGTATAGACACATTAATTCTCTCATCTGAACTTTCATTTCACACTCTTCGTCATAGGTTTGTGGAAATGAGAGAAATTACAGCAGGTGGTTACAAGAACTGCTTACGTAACATTTTCATTTCGTTTTCGTATAGATATAATTTAAATGTATTTTGCGCTTTTTTGTTGACTTTTATCTTTGGTATACATTTGTATTGTATTTAACACAACTATTTTGCCACAAAAACACGAAATGTGGTTGTTGTTCTTTTGTTGGACATTGTTTCCTATTGCCCCTATCTGGAATTTTGGAAACCATGCTTCCACCTTCCAATGTTTATTTGCAACCATACCTATGACGTTTAATTTATTGAGAGAATTAATGTGTCTATACTAAATTCGTCTATGGAGGAACGGCGTTTTCGATTATTTTATTTGTAATTCTTGAATTCATGAATATCTGATTGAAGTGAAGAACTTACAATGTAGTATTACATGGCATACATACATATCTGACAAATAGTTAGAGACAAACGAGATTACATTGAATAGTATCCGATGACAGGTGTTCACACTAAATTTAAGATACATGTGTATGTACGTACGAATATATGGCAGATAATACTGCATTCACACGCTGAAAAAAAAACGGTCATAGCAACATATTGCAGGAACCATGCACATGTTTGCAAGCATTGTTTTCATGAATACCAGATCTGCTGCTTTTTTGTTTCTTTGTTGTCTTTCACGTTTTCTTTTTCTCGTTTCAATTTTCCACAAACAAAGCCACATTTGTTCCACAAAAACATAAATTACAACCTATTAATCATTGTGTCTCCAACATGTAATATTGAATAGTAAACACAATGTGTTTGGACACAAACATTCTATATTTACAACAAGCATTCTATAGTGCATCCAAAGAAGAAACAACGACAGATTTTTCAGCGTGTAGTTTAACATTGATTTTTACTCAGATAAAATTAAAAAAAATTAACTTTTAGAACATGTTTGTACTGAAACTTCAGATGGCCGGATAACCAAACCCTACCAGCTCTTCCATCACAAATTAGCAATAATTTCAATGAATTATAAATGTTTGAATGAACAGCTTACTAACTTGACTGACCGAATGGCTGACTAAAATACCTTGTGGGCGTTTAAAGTTGTTGTTAGTCGCTAGGTAGATGTTTTGCCTACATTAGAAGATTCTAATCGTTTCGAAAGCTTCAGCTACAACAACACCCAAATACTAGCGATGACAGTAGACGTAGTCGCAGCGACTACAGCAACAGAAACAACAACTACATACTACCAGTATAAAACAAAACTTTAGCCTTTCGTAATTAACACAATGAAGAAGTGGACTTTGTGTGTTTGTTCTGTTCGTTGTTGCTATCGTTGCTGTTGTTTGTTTCGTTTGGTATTTAATGAGCAACAACACATTCGAGTGAAATAACAACAACTACAACACAGCTACAATCACATCACCAGCGTCTAGCGGCAACCCAGCACTGCACAGTACAACTGATGAAAAAGCTCTCTTATACAACCAGCTCAAAACTTCAAGGTTAACAAGTACTCGATTTGTATAGGTAGTCGTGTGTCGGCAGCGAGTGTGTTTGTATGTCTATTATCTTACACAAGTTAACAATTAATATGAATAGTATTTGAAAAAATAAGAAGAAACAACAGCAGCAGCGACATAAACTACACAAGAAACGCAACATGCAAATACACTGCAAGAAATTGTATTTTACTTTGCTGCATTCGAAACTAACTTTCGCAAACAAAGCGACCTTGAACAGACATGAATGTGCGTTACCGCCAGAAGGGCATACAATTATAACAAAGGGAGTTTCTATGTATGTAGGGTAATTTGCTTAGTTATAGAGGTCAACCGAATTTGTGCAAATAAACTAGACAATTACTAGAAAACAACTACAGAATTTACTTCCGTATTAGCATGACTTCAGCTAAGTTTTGAGATGCGGTAATACCGGTGTAGAAAAGTAACAAATTAGTTTGTCAAATCTGTCAGAAGAGCTAACTTTACTTTTTTTCATTTCGTTTACAACCAGAACCTGCAAATTTTAATGTATTGTTTTTTTTTTGTACTTTTTTCTTTAAATTTATATTTGGCAAACCTTTGTGATAAATTCGACAGTTTGAGTCATGCAAAAAAGACAAAATTGCCTTGTTCCAATCTCTGTGCTACTGCTCTTAGATTAGGTTAGCTGCTATCAGTATTGACACATTTAATGCTAAGACATAGAATAACACATACTATAGAAGTTTTTATTCGCTCAATAAATTAAACGTCATAGGTACGATGGAAATTACACAGTGGAGGGTGGAAAATATGGGTTCAATAATACCAGATGGTGGCAATAGTATACAGCGATCCGCAAAGGAACTACACCCGAATTTCGTGTTTTTGTGGCAAACTAGTTGTGTTAAATACAATACAAATGAATACCAACGTTAAAAGTCAACAAAAAAGTGCAAAATACATTTAAATTTTTCAGTTCTACACCAAAACGACAGGAAATAGTTAAGTGAACATATTTTGTAACTCCACCTGGTGTATGTAAATTTTAAATTTAATTTGCTCTCATTTCCACAGACCTACCGAGAGAGTGTGAAATGAAACGTCAGATGAGCGAATAAAACCTTCTACGTATGTGTTATTCTATGTGCTAAGAGGGCCGTTGTCATACCACGTTAAACGTGTAAATTTACATGATATGGTTAAGGGGAGTTTAAACAATATGATTCCGATATTCCAGGATGTGTCTGAACAAGATATAAGGACGGTAAGAGAAAAGGACGGTAATCTTGTCACATATGTGCAGAGTAAGTTGGGAAAATTGAGAAATTTGCTTGTCCCAGAAGGCTTCAATATAGCTGATGGTTGGACGGACGGTTGGATACAGGACGTTGGCGTCGACTGCCCCCTCCTAGCCAAAGCGAAGTTAGCATGTAAATTTCTCGGCTTAAGAACAACAAAGCCGAGTTGCCAATACTTTACTGGAAAGACCAGATGGAATATTGCATGCCAGAGCTTGATGGTTGCAACTGTAGGAGAAAAGCTGAAGATCGAGCCGGTTGTAGAGACATGGTATCCACATTTTGACCACTCTGTGTTGTTTGAGGCCTCCAAAGTCAGTAACTAAGGCTAAAGAGGAAGCGTACGATAGTTCCTGGGAAACCAGCTAGTACTCCACAAAAAGATTCCTAAGATCAGTCAGCTTAACTCCCTAAACGTTTGTTAGATCCAATATGAAGTAAAATCATACATATATATTGTTCCTCTTCACACAAAAGTTCGGGCAGTAGCATATGAGATGTTCAGTCTACTCGTCGTCCTCTTTATCCTCAGATTCTGTAGTAATCAGGAGCTGAAATTGCAAGTCCAGACGTGTGTCTGCCTATTAAACAGTGTTCAGTTATCATAGCTGCTAGCATAGAATAGATACCAACTTTCGCGTACAATTCAGGTCATAATTTGGCCATACTTGTCTGGTGATCCTGCATTGTGTGCATCCAGACCATCTACAATTCGCATATCTAAGAGCTTCAGTGAAACATGTAAGGTTCGCCCTAATCTACACAGGTTCCCTGAAATGTCCTGTGCCCCGGCACCCGTATAAGGTGGGTATCGAACTGTTTGGCCATCTCATTTAGAGATGCATTAGGAAGTTAGGAATACAGATTGCAAGTTAGGAATACAGATTGCAGAGACTTTATTGCAGTGCAGAGGAGATATTCATACCCCAGGCGATGATGCGTCTAACCCCGCCTCTTTAGTAGTAGCTGTCGGTGGTTCAAGGGTTAGTCTGCGCGCCTCTTGTACATAAGATCCTGGGTTTAATCGCTTCTCTGACCACCTTAAATTTCTTCCGGCAGCGCAGTGACGGCGACACTATAGAGTTCGGAATCGGTGTAAAAACTATAGGTTCCAATCAGTGCGTATAAAAATAGAAAGCGGACATCTCATTGGTTATGATTCCTTTTAATTCAACAGATCATAAATTTATCCAACGAAATTTTGAAAACATTCAATCGCGGTTCTTCAAAAGATCGTAAAATTCGACAAATCAGCAACTAAACACCAGTCGACTGTATGGGTGTTTCGGGACAAGCCAAACCCAACAAAAATTGTACGTTTATTTTCTCGAAACCCCCAGGCATGCAACCAGCGTGTCATTAGATCAACGTAGAACGTTCAATTCGAAATGGTACACCAACATTTGTTTGCCAGAAGCTTTTGGAAGAATTAGGAAAAGTAGCCACCGATCACGAAACATTCTCCACCACGATTTTGCGGGGTCGGATAAAACAAGCGAATTTTGAGCACTCCAAATATCGGATTGATGGGTCATTTACTGCACAGCCCTGATTTGAAACTCAGTTAATTCCTTTTTATTCTTCACATCAAAATTACAGTGCGAGGTAAACGTTTTTCGACACACGAAGAAGCTTTTGATTTGTTTAAATTTAATTTTTTTGGAATTACCTCGTCCGGAGGGGGAAGAGCTTCAAAAATTGGTTCAAACGCATTCAAAGGTTATATAGGAACTCCAGGGGTAGCACTAGATGTTGTTCGAAGGGAGGACCTCCCATTCAGGTCCAGATTAAAGAGGTAGATGGTGTGCGCAGGCACGCGACATTCATTTTGACCATCAAGTCACTGCCACTTCTATATAAATTTGTTAGCTTTTGGGCAGATATCCCTGAAGATGTATAAACGGGATCAGTGGTGGAAGTACCACAAAATCGAGATGATGACTCGAGGAAACGGGACCAGGAACACGAGACTCTAGGGACTGAGACGGTGTGTGGGAATGGAGACTTGTTGAAGGCCTTAACAAATTCGGAAAAGGGTTGGCACTTATCCGACACCAATCTGGCTAAGCTGGCATTGTGACCATAAATTATCTGAATATGCTTCTGTTAACGGCATTTAGCGACTGACATAACATTGCGGTCAGCACAGAACAGAATGGGTCTATTATTTGGTTGGGTACATTGTACATGCTCCAGTATGAAAAGTGACCTCGAACTTTTGTCACGGGGGCAAGAGACCATCAGTACCCTTAAGGTTGCTCATATATGAGGCATAAAGAGTAAGCACCTCAGTGATTGTGAGCTGACACCAATGAAAGGGCGCTGACTTTGGTCACCAGTTCCATGCTAGATGTACTATATGTCACCTTTGCAACGGAGGACCTGGGGCCGACTTTGGTCACCAGTTCTGATTGTCTGATCATAAATACATCGGATGTCAGTCGGACTGGAAAGTGACCCAGCCGGATGTAGTTATTCGCAATGTGAAGAAGATTGCCTGGTCCCTCTACGAAAAGACCTGTAAGAATTGTTTGGCATCATTAGCGGCATTCATGCAAACGTGAAAGCCGAGAACTTTTGCTCAGCGCAAGTTTCCCTCGCACCGTTGCATGAGGCACCAGGTAAAGTTGCTCAGCGTAGTTGTGCTCAAAACCATATCAGCTGACCAAGATGGATACATAAGGTGGTAGCAGTAGCAATTGCATACATAAGTGTACTTTTTCTACTGTTCTAGTGCTATCACCTTATTTATCCATCCTAGTCAGATGACAACGAAATGTCAAAAGTTTACACGTTTCTCCATCCCACGTTTGCGCAGCAAATTTGCCTCGAAAACTTTCCACTTTTGAGCAAGTCGCTTTGTATGGGAAATTTGTTTGTTTTGATGTTTGCTGTGCAAGTTTACGATGTTTTCGAGTTTACGAGGTTCTTTCGAGCTTTCATGAAGACCACTATTGTTTGCTGATAAGGTGGATAAAGAGGCAATGGTTCAAAACAACGAACAAAATAACAACAACGGCATTTCGTTTTGTGTGTTAAAATTATTGTGTTAAATACAACACAAATCTATGCTAACGATAAAAAAGTGTAAAACACATTTAAATTTCACAGTTTTTCACCAAAACGACATGAAAAATTAAAGCAAGAAGCTATTGTAATTCCACCTTGTGTATGTCACTTTTCGTCAAACATCTCTCTATCACACCGACCGCGTCACGAAGAGTGTGAAAGGAAACGTCAGATGAGCCAAATATTTTCTCTACTAAGATGTACTCTATGGGATGTACCGTGTAAACACCCCTTTAGTTTAAAACAGTTTTAACCAGGGGGTTTCGATGCTGCTGCTCATGGACTATGAAGTTGGAAAATCATGAAAAAGAAAGTGGATGAAGGAATGAGCGATAGGCAAACTAGGTTTAAATTATATTTGATTGTTGCTAATGTTTTTAAATTGTGTTCGATTGGTACCAATGGCTTTTAAATAATATTTGATTGATGATAATGACTTTTAAATTATGTTTGATGCTAGTCTTGTCATCTGCAACTCCAACTCGATAAAATTCCAACTTGCGACTTGACATCCAGTCAAAGCTCTAACAGCTGTTGCCGACTCGATGTACATACATACATATATGTATTACTCTATGGTTTTAACCATGGTAGAATGAGAAGGTAAACTCAGTAGACAGTTGAATGCAACTTTTTCTTGTTGTTTAGTTGCCCGCTTCTGTCAGATTCAAATGTTTTGTTTTTGTACTTTGACATGAGGAGAACCTAAACAAAAACAAAATGCCTGTTGATGTTGTCCACAATTGTTGCTGTATCTACTGCGACTACTTGGTAATTTTATTATGTACAGACTTTTGCTGAGCTAAATGGTCAAAATCCAACACTGTGCTCTGGTTTGAATCCAAATTAAATGTTTTATCTTTAAGAACATTATTATGAGTAGACCAAACTTTTCACCCTAGTACTACAAATCTACCCTAATCATCTCCAGCTCTGCCAACGTAAACATCTCAGCGTTGATTATGCAACCAACAGTTTCGTGTTCCCTTTGTTAGTTTCGATTACATTTTTAAATATATGCGTTGTTGTAGCTGTGTATGTGTGTGATTCTTTTTTTTTTTATCAAATTATAGCAAATAAAAAAGCTCTAGTTTTTGAGTTTTATTTTTGTAGCTTCCTTTTGTTCTATACCAAGAGTTTTCCTTGAGTTAAGTGTATGGATTGGTGGAAGGGCGGACGCACGAACGAATGCACGATAGTACACGTGTCTCCGAAAGCTACACTACACTACACAACACTAACAGCCAGCAAGCGAACTCAATTTGTTTTCCTGTCTTCTTATCATTATTTTACATTTTTTGTTTGTTTTTCTTTCAGTACTTGACGCAATCACGCAAGCGCTTACTAAACTACAGCACCAACAACAACATTAGCAGAGAACTACAAAATATTCTGTGATGTTGTAGTTGTATTTTTTATGTAACTTTTGTTGATTTTTAGAATATTTTATAATGTTCTCCAAACTACTACAGTGACCCAATAAAGTCTACATACAGCAAGTTATCATAAATACTATTTTGACGGGTTATGGCCAATAAGTCGAATTTATTAACATATTAACCGCCATACATTTTAGTGATTCCTAAAATCGAAACCGGTTTTTTTTTTTGTTCGCAAACTGAAGGCATTTTAAATGTTACTTTGGATTATGGAGTAGTTCCTGGAATTCTGCTATGAAAATTGTTGAACCCCAAAATATTTTATACACGGAAAAAACAGAAGTGGTAAAATCAAATAATTACAATTCTATGAATACAATTTCTGGAATTCAAATATTAATTTCTTTAAGTTGAAGAAAAAATTCTTGAAATCAAAATACTTTGTTTTCTAGATTTTCAAATTCTTTGATTTTGCAACAAATTATCTTTGCTTAATTTTGTAATATTTACAAATGTTTTCTTGAAACTAATGAATTAATTTTAAGTTTTAACAAAAACTTTAGGATGAAAAACAACAAATCTTGTTTTGTTACATCAGATAAACTATTTCATTGAAATCGGACGAGATATTGTCTGATACCTACATAGGTACAGTATTGGGATAATAGTTAGTTAGTTTGAAAAGTGGGGTGCGGTGTTGAGTGTTCAGAAGGAGCACTCTAAACCTTCCCATGTCAGTAAGATATACACTTAAGCCGCTAAGTTCGACCTGTTGTGCGCTCTAAGTTTATCCTACTACTTCACTATATCCCTTATAGGAATTCGGTGCTATTCACGAAATTCCTTAGTTTGTTCCAGTCCACACCCACAAGTTTGGTCATGTATGGTATCGTACTATCCGAAAGATATCTGGGTCTAGCTTGTGTGAAGGCCGGGCAGTGGCATAAGAAGTGCTCCCACGTCTTCTCATCGTCCTCCATGCATGCCCTGCACTCACTGTTCGCCACTAGTCCAATACGCTACAGGTGGGCCCGTAATCCCGAATGCCCCGTTAAGACTCCCATCATTTTGCTCATTTCGGATTTTCCCAGTTTCAGCAAACCTTTTGTCCTCAATCCGTCTGGGTCTCCCCATAGGATCTTTGTCATCCTGCCTACTGATTCCCGGTTCCACTGGGCTATATGTGTCGACTCCGCCCATTTATTTAACTCAGCCTTCGTCACCCCAAAGGGTTTCGTTCCATCTAGGCTCACCGTTTGGAGTTCCCTGGCTTTCTTTGCCAGGAGGTTCGCTCTCTCGTTGCAGAATACTCCGCTGTGCCCCGGCACCCAGATGATGTTGCATAGAGTAATCGTTTATCTAGATTTGACAGTTTCCGATGATATTGCCTTTATTGTCATTTGGCTATCTGTGAATATATTTGCCTCGGCTGGGATTGTATTATCGCCGAGCCATTTGATACACTCCGTAATCGCCCGAACTTCCGCCTGAAAGTTCGTATTATGATCTGGGAGGCCTAGGTGGGATTCGGTTGCTGGATTTTCAATGAAGAATCCTAGACCCGTTTTTTCTCCTAGCTTTGAGCCATCCGTGTAGCAGCAAGTCCCATTTGGCATTGGTGCCAGGGTCCCATTCTGCCAGGCGTCTCTAGTTGGCGTTAGGGTCACGCAGTTCGCCTTAACCCTTATCTCGGGCATTCCGTCAGATTCACTCGTATCTTGCGTGTACCCGACTAAGGCCCCAGTTATCCGTTGGTGTTTTGACGTAAGATCCCTGTTGATCCATTCACCTGTAGCTTGTAGGCGTTTTGCCGCAAGGGCAGCCTCGTATTTGATTCTAATCTCGATTGGCTGGATACATAATATAGTCTCCATGGCTCTTGGCGAGGTTGTCCTTATTGCACCGCTGATACCAATGCAGCACATTCTCTGAACCCTCTGCAGTATTGCGATGTTACATTTCCTCTCAACTGCCGTCCACCATACTACAGAAGCATATGTTAGTACGGGCCTGATTACGCTCTGTAGAGCCAGTGTGTCATAGTCTGTTTGAGGCCCCATTTGGACCCAATAGCCAAATATAATACGAGTTTGAAACTGCTGTTTCACTTTCACTGGAAACCTTAGAATGTCAGTGGAATAGTTGGAGTTATCATTCAGAATGAGAAGACTTTAGTTTTACCAATTTGCGTCGTAGTTGGAATCGATTTAAATACTTTTAATTTAACACTTCATTACCTTTTGATTTTTTCCTACTTTTAATTGATACAATTTTCGATAACATTACTCGTTCTGTACTTTTGGTTCGATGTACGGTTCGAAATGTGTGAAAAAAGCATTGCGCAACAATAAATTCTTCCAGTCACTTATCGCCTTTTTTCTTGCTTACATTATTCTTCTCCTTGAATAGTACAAGCAGGGGGTTTCTATGCCTCAGCTGATTAACCTTAGAGTTGGGAAATCACGCAGGATAGAGTAAGAAAGAGATATAGCGATATATGACTGGAAGTATGTAGGGTTGCTCAATGCGTTTTTCTCATATTTTCCTTTGTGCATTGAACCAAAAGTACAGAACTCATCAAGTGAGAGTATTTTTGTGATAATTGAATCGAGCAAAAAGGGGGTAACAAGTGAAATAAAGCAAAATGTAATGAAGTGTTAGAGAACAATTATTTATAGAGATTGCAATTAAAACTCAAATTTATAAAAATTAAGATTTTTCTCATTCTGCAAGTGTTGCCAAGTTTGTATAACTCTGTGCTCCAACTTTTCCACTGTCTTTTATTGGTTCCCCGTCCAAGAAAAACAGCTGTTGCAGCTGATCGACCTCCTAGTTGCAAATTTGATACAGGATAGAATGTGACGCAGAAAAAACGATATGCGAATTGAAAATATTGAATTTAAAATTGATTTCATTGATACTTTGACTTTTAAACTAACTTTATGTGCAATAAATCAGTTTTGATTTGAACCCCAGGGTAGCGATCAAGTTTCTAACAGTAACAGTATAACGATGTCGATTGATGGAAAGCACTCCCCTAGTGTAATGGACGTACATAAGTGTGACTCGAGGAGCTAATAACGATTCGTATCACTACCTGGTTTCAGCAAAGGTTCGCAGAGCGAATGTTGGGCGAATTTAGATATATAGAAAGCTGGACATCGGAAAGCTGCAAATACCAGAGATAGCCATGGTACATGGAAAGACTCTCACCCAGATACTGGCGCAGAATGCCCCATGATCCTGAAGCGCAGTGGAAATACATTTCCCACTCTATGACAACTGTTGCAGAGACCGTACTTGATTATCTAATCTTGTCACAGATGTGCAGAGTATGCTGGGAATATGGGGCGATCACTTCTCTGCTTTAATTATCCCAGGAGATTTCAATATAGATAGGGATGTGGATCACACACAGAACTATGCCGTAGACTGTTCCCTCCTAGTGAAAGCGAAGTTAGAACTGCAGATTCCCAGCTTAAGAACAACAAAGTCGCTGGTGCCGAAGGACCACCGGTTTAGCTGTTTAAAGCTTGCGGCCATGAGTTGAAAAGGTGCATGCATTAGCTCATATGCACATCTGACCGACCGACCCAAGTATATGTGCGAACTATCGAGGAATAAGCCTTTTATCCATCGCATACAAGGCCGCTCGAGCGTTATGTGCCAAAGACTTAAGCCGATTGTTGAAGACATGATCGGACCTAATCAGTGTGGCTTTATGCCTAGAAAGTCAACTATCAGCCGGATATTCACATTACGATACGTCCTGGAGAAACTCCTCGAAAAATAAATTGACACCTACGACCTCTTTGTAGATTATAACGCTGCCTTCGATTGCCTGATGCAGGGAAACTGTACCAAGCTATGTCGGAGCTTTTTTTGTATAATGGACCGGACCGACACGATATCCCCAGAAAAGATTGGTAAACATCTCACCGAACCATTTAGTACGAGGCGAGGCCTCATGCAGGGCGACACCCTATCATGCGATCTCTTCAATATAATAATTGAGATCATCGTGAGAAAAGCTGCGGCAACATGAGTAAAACTATTAGCAGCAAAAGTCAAATCTGCGAAAAGTTACAGCATTATTTCGACAATTGAGAAGGAATCAGAAAAGGTGGGTTTGGAAGTAAACGATGACAAGACAAAATTAATGGTTTCGCAAAGCAGAACATACACCCGATTGGATGAAAGGGATAACGTTGAGAGCCATTATAATTTCGAGGTAGTTGACGAATTTATTTATATCGGATCTTCTGCCGTGGACAGAACATTAGCCTGGAAATCAAACGAAGAATTTTGCTTGCAAATAGGTGTTATATTGGGCTAAGCAAGCATTTCAGAGAAAAGTCCCTGACTCGAGAAACGAAGATCCAACTATATCAGATTCTAATATAACCTGTCTTGCTTTATGGCGCAGAATCATGCTGATAAAACATAAGTGGGAGTCGTCGAGATACAAATGCTCTGAAAAGTATATGGTCCTATAATAGAAAACGCTCCTATAATTGACGATGGATGAACCACGAGCTGTATACCAACATCGACGTAGTAATGCGTAACAAAAAATCGCTTTTACGCTTTAGAATGAACCAGTGCGAAAGGTATTCGAATAGGTACTCGAAGGACATCGAAAATTAGAACGACCAAGACTTCGCTAGAAAGACCACGTGGAGTATTGCCTGCGAGATATTGGTGTTACCAATTGAAGAAGAAAATTTGAAGATCGAGCCGGTTGGAGAAACATGTTATCCTGATTTTATAAGGTTGTTTGAGCCCACCTAAGTAAGTATAATGACATCGAGACACTACGAGTATTTTACCGATATCAAGTACGATTTGTTGTCTGGCACATATAAATCAATTATAAGCTGTTGCTGCTCGAGAATAACTGTTTGTAGATTTTTCTTTTTGTTTTAAATTAAACATGCAGCAGATATATATGGCATTTGTTTCACGACGCTTTCATATACGCTGTTTTAAACTCAATATTTTGCAACTCTAACTAAATTTGACAATCACGCTATAACCTTAAATTTAAATTGAAATCATATTCGAATTTAGAATGCGTGGTTAATATAAAATTCAAAAGTTTTATTAAAATTCCCATTAAACCGATTTAAATTCGAAATTAACAATTAAATTTTAAAGAGATTTTCATGTATGAAAGTCGTATCAAGTGTAAAACATTTATTTATAAAAGAATTTAAATTTTGAAATTTAATAAAAAATTTTAAAAATGTAATTAATTCTTATTCAAGTCATAAAATAATTTTAAAATTTTAATAATAAAATTGTTTTTAAATGTCAGAAGAACTTTCTGGGGGAATTAAATCTTATTTGAAAATAGAAATCATGTGTTTTAAATCCAAAAATCCATTAAAATTTCGAATATCATGTCATTTATTATTAATTTTTTTAAGGATATTTAATACAAAGTGAGTAAAGGACGGTTAACCGTCGTTATATAACCAGGTTTCGGTTTGTTGGAAATTTACGTTTTTTCGGTTTCGGTTTTGGCAACTCTAGTTCGAATGTCCATATCCATAGCATATAAGGTTCTATCAAGTATAATGTGCGAAAGACTAATCCCAATTATCGCTGACCTGATTGGACCATACCAATGTGGCTGTAGGCCTGGAAAATCGACGAAAAACAAATCGACACATACCACCTATTTGTCGATTATAAAGCGGCCCGATACGGGAGAAACCCAACGAAGCAATGTCTGAGCACGGTATTCCTGCAAAACTCATACGCCTTTGCAGGATGACCTTGACGAACACCAAATCCGCAGTTAATGTTGATAAGAATCTTACCGAACCTTTCGAAACTAAGCGAGGCCTCAGGCAAGGCGACACCCTATCGTGCGGTCTCTTTAACATCTTAATGGAGATCATTATGAGAAAAGCCGCAGTCAATATGAAAAAAAAAAAATATGAATAAAACCATCAGCAGCAAAAGTCACATGCTGCTCGCGTATGCTGATGATATCGATATCATTGGGCGCACAATTAGAGAAGTTACTGCGGTGTTTCCGAGAATTGAAAAGGAATCAGCAAAAATGGATCTGAAAGTAAATGAGGACAAGACAAAATTAATGGTTTCAACGAGGAGGGCCTCCACGCGATTAGACCAAAGCGTGAACGTTGATAACCGATATAATTTCGAGTTAGTGGACAAATGTATATACCTCGGAACTGCCGTAAACAAAAACAACAAAGTCAGCCTTGAGATCAAGCGGAGGATTGTGCTTGCGAATAGATGTTATTTTGGGCTAAGCAAGCACTTTAGAAATAAACCCCTCACTCGAATGAAGAAAACCCAGCTATCCCAGTCTTGCTTTATGGCGCAGAATCCTAGGTCTTATCGCAAGCAGATGAAACATCTGTGGGAGTATTCGATAGAAAAATACTCCGGAAGATTTATGGCTCTATAGTGCACAACGGCGAGTATCGGCGACGGATGAACCATGAGCTGTATGAGCTATATCCCGACATTGACATAGTTAAGCGGATCAAAATAACGCGATTGCGCTGGCTAGGCCATGTCAGTAGAATGGATGAAGACGAACTTGAAGGAATGCGAATAATAGGAAGATCAAGACTCAGCTGGAGGGATCAAGTTGACGAATTCCTGGGTACACTTGGTATTACCAACTGGAGAGATAAAGCAAAAGATCGAACTGGTTGGCGAAAAATGTTATCTTCATTTTGTAAGGTCTCTGACCCCCCGTGGTTGTTCGAGACCGGATAAGTATGAAAGTAAGTTCGAATACAACAGAGTTTTGGAATCACACAAAATACAAAGTGAACGTCTCTCATGAAAAAGTGTAAGTGCCCAATAAGCACAAAGTCGGACTCGGATCCGAGTTGAGTCTGACATATTGGATTACGCTTTCGCTGATTCGATTTGGATTCGGTCCCGACATGTCGGATTTATTTAGCTCTGATGCGATTCGGATACGGTTTGAGTCCGACACATCGGACTACACTTTCGCTGATCCGTTTCGGATCCGGTTGAGATCCGCTTTCGCTGATTCCATTAAACTAACCAAGCATAAATAATTTAGTGTTGTTAATTAATTTATTTTATATTTCATATTACTTGTATTTTATTTTAATTTTTAATTTTATAACGGACATAAAATTAGCGTATAAGTGTAGAGAATACAGCTCTTTCGACAATTTAATTTTGAAACCCCTTTTTATATCGAATATATTTTGTTTGCGTTTTCATTTTCCGGTAGAAATTTTGATTCGAAATGATGTCGATATTGAATTCAATATTAATTACACATCGCATACGTTCTCGTTTCTAGATGGCATCTGATTTGATTTTGAGAGAATTACGTGGAATTCTCTAATCGAGAACGGATCCAATCTCGAAATCAAATCAGAGAAGTCGGATCCAAATGTGTTTATTGGGTATATGCTTAATTTTTCTGAACAAAATCATTAGGAATTGCCAGTATTTTTATTAAATTTTGGATTAAATATATATCTTCGTTTTGACATTTAATTCCAACACTTTAATATACACGGTGGTTCAGTCATGGACATATTTTCATGAAATGAGCCCAGGAATACGCTGTGAAATTTGTCCAGTCGTGACTGAACCACCCTGTATAATACTTTTATTGTTGTTTTTAACTTTTTTTTTAAATGAATAAGATACGATAATAAGCTGTCTTAAAAAAATATTGTTACATGTGTCCTTAATTTTTGTTTATTATTAGTGCTAATATTTATCAAAATAATATAAGATACATATAAAAAAAATTTTGAACCTCTGTTAATTTCAATAAACTTTAATTTGTTATAACTGTATGTAGACTTCATTAAGCTAGTGTATGTGCATATGGCAACAACTCTTTGATTACTGCTGCTTCTCGCTCTTTCGTATGGGGGATTGAGTTTGGCGCTTTTGTTGTTGATGTAGTCTTAACCACCGCCACTAACCAACCATCTGCATCGCCAAATAACTGGGCTCCACAATCCAGTGCCCTAGTTTTTCGATTGTATGTTTTAGCACTTTAATTAGTAAAATTAAATATAAACATGAATGCTCTGGCAACAACAACAAAGCAAACAGCAACACCGACAATTTGTTATCTTACAAATGGGTAAACTATAAAGGAATGCAGTACGATATGTAGGCAATTTTGCTTGAGTGTACTATTCTACTTACTCTTTACCCTATACAGTGGGTGGACTTTTTAATATTTAAAAAATGTCTAAATAGTATTTTGTTTTCTCTTTTCAATATTTTTTTTAAAGGAAAATAATTGGGTATTCCTTCAGGCTATGTTACACTATTAGATAAATTGTTGGATTTGTTAAAATTTCCATTCGCGGAGAGCGAAGAAGAAAGATTTGCAGATTTGCAGTAAAAAATTTGATAACCCTGTTAGATTTACCTAATTTTTTTATTTCTTTAAAACAACCCCAAACCTTATTTTTTCAAATACTCAATTTATATATATCGGGTTTTTCAATAAAAGCGCTGCAAAAGTTTTTTTAAATAAAACAAAACCGGTTTTAGATACCAATGAAATTCTTTATTGCAGTGAAAGTACGTTCGATGCCATTATGTATGGAACTCGATTTCTTTTGCATGGCCACCACGGGCACGCTTGCAGAAGTTCAGACGCTGAACCCAATTTTCGACGGTTTTCAAGCATAAATCGGCCGATACTGCTGCAATTTCACGTTCGATATTCGTACGAAGTTCATCAATCGTCGCTGGCTTGTTGGCATAGACCATTGAATTGACGTAGCCCCACAGGAAATAATCTAACGGCGTCAAATCGCACGACCGAGGCGGCCAATCGACCGGGCCACACGTTCACCAAACTTGGTTTCCAATAAATAGATTGTGGCATTCGCTGTGTGCCTTGTGGCGCCGTCCTTTTGGAACCACATGTCCTCCAAGTCCATATTATCCAATTGGAGCCAAAAATATTCGGTTATCATTGAACGGTAGCGATTCGCTTTCACAGTAATGTGCCGGTCTTAATCATCACGGAAGATGTACGGCCCAATGACGCCGCCGGCCCATAAACCGCTCCAAACCATAATTTTTTCGGGATGCAATGATGACTCATGGATTACGTGTGGATTGCTGTCTGACCAATGACGCATATTTTGCTTATTGACGAAGCCATTCAGCCAGAAATGAAATTTAGAACTCAGAAATTGGACGTAGCGCTCTTAAAGTTGAGGCCACTGACTCCAAATTTCGGTAGTAAATTTTAATAATTTCGACTCGTTGTTGGCTCGTATATCTTTCCATGATGAAATGGCAAACCTTACTGAAGAGAAATGTCAAAAGAGCGGGAAAAAATATGGCGTCGTTTGCTGTCCCTATCGATTTACTTTTGTAGCGTCTCTGTTGTAAAATCCTTTATTATATTTATTATATTCTTTGTTACTCTGCAGACATATACCTGGGCTTCACATGAATAGGTGCAGTATTTTAGCAATTAATTTAAGGTTGCTGCTCTCAATATACATAATTCATGGAGAGGATTATGTAGTACTTTTTATTAAAGGTTTAACAATTGAGAAAAAAAAATTTAAACAAAGGTGGAACAATTTCCATTAGATTTAATCTGTGATTATTTTTGCGTCACTTGAATAGGTGCAGTGATGAAAAAGTGGTTGTATCATAGACTAATACATACATAGATACATTTATTCCATAGAATAAATCTTAGTAGAGAAAATATTTGGCTCATCTGACGTTTCCTTTGCGTTCGGTGTGATAGAGATATATTTGACGAAAAGTGACATGCACAAGGTGGAATTACAATAACTTCTTGCTTTAATTTTTCATGTCGTTTTGGTGAAAAACTGTGAAATTTAATTGTGTTTTACACTTTTTTATTGACTGCTATTGTTAGCATATATTTGTGTTGTATTTAACACAATAATTTTAACACACAAAACGAAATGTCGTTGTTGTTATTTTGTTCGTTGTTTTGAACCATTGCCTCTATCTGGTATTAGTAAAGCAATTCTTTTCAACATCGAACGTAAATATCACACCAGGCCGAATGTCATAAATTATGTGAGAGAACTATTAGCTCTACTATAAGTATTAGTCTATGATTTATTCTCTCATCGGAAGTTTCATTTCACACTCTTCGTCGTAGGCATAGTAAAATAACCAAGTAGTAGCAGTAGACGTTGTTGTTGTTGTAGGCAGCAACAACAGGCATTTTGTTATAATCGCTTCATTTATCAATCTATACTCGTAAGCATAGATAAAGGAAATAAGTAGATGTCGCACAGGCGTTGTCAAGTACTACCACTAGGTGCTGTGTTGTCGTTTTGTAACTTTCATTGACGTTTCTCATAACATTCACTGACGTTTATTCAACAGTGCGGGACATTTTTTCAATACAAAAATAGAACCATTTTCCAGGTAGTGCTATTCGAACAACTAATTTAGCTTTTTTCATGTCGTTGTGTTCCCCACTTTCTAATTCGAATGCATTTTGGTTATGTGCTTTTTTTGGTGTACTATTATTGTTGGTATTCGTTTATGTTGACTTGTATAGCATCAGCCCACTAAACAAAATAAAATCCCTGTTGATGTTGCCTACCACACCTTTTGTTAGCACCTGTTCTAGATACATCTTGCAAGGTATATTTTGTTTGGGATCAATCGTTGTAATTATTGCATTCAGCTCCATCTAGAAAATATCCCATTGAACAAGAAATTTCCCACGGGACGTGCAACACAGGAAAGAAAATGGTACAAAAACAAAGTACATATGAGTTTGACATTTTGCACGTTTTTGTTGACTTTTATTGTTGGTATACATTTGTATTGTATTTAACATAACTATTTTGCAACAAAAAGACGAAATGCGATTGTTTTTCCTTTGTTGGACGTTGTGTACTATTGCCTCTATCTGGTATTATTGAACCCATGCTTTGCACCATCCAATGTTTACTTGCAACCATTGACGTTTAATTTATTGAGAGAATTAATGTGTCTGTACTAAATTCGTCTATGGAGGCAAAGGCTCTAACCAACCTACAGGAAAACAGCAATGGCATTTCGCCACAAACGGCAACGGCCACAAACATATGCTAACAATAAAAGTCCAAAATACGTTTACATTTCACAGTTTTTCATCAAAACGACTTGAAAAATTTGAGTCAACAATTTTTTAAATTCCACCTGGCGCATGTTGGAATTAATCAGTTGATAGCAGGAGGATTGTGTATGTATTAGTGATACAGAGTTCATTTTTTCCCATTTTTTTCGTTTTTTCTTTAATTGTACAAACAACTTTTCACTTAATTAACAAAATTAGTATGTGGTCAAACTGGATTTATATCGAAATTCTTCAAATCTATTAAGTATTTACTAAATAAACAAACAAAGTAGATAAAATTTGACAGAACTCTGTATAACGACATGAAAAAACTTCGATCAGCTGTTCTTAAGACACAACCTCATATTTCAACCATGACCTGGCGTTAGTCAGTTCACGTCAAATAACCCTTTATCACACCGACAGCACCACGAATAGTGTGAAATGAAATCTCAGATGAGAAGAATGACAGCTCTATATGCCATTACTCTATGAGTGAGAGAAGTGTAAGTCCGCTATTAAAAATCTTTGAAATACTGTCGGAGAAAACCACAGACTAATTACTATACTAGACTTAACATTTCTCGTAGTAAATGTATGACATTTGGCTGGTGCGGTATGAACGTTGGTTGCTGAAAAGAATTGCTTCAATAATACCAGATAGAGGCAATGGTTCAAAACAACGAACAAAATAACAACAGTAAAACAATTGGAAAATTTCTGTGCTGATCTTAAGCACGAAAACAATTTGCTGAAAATGAAAAATTAAAAATTCTTCACAACAAAACCCAGAATATGGAGAAAGTTCTAATAAAAACAATATTAATGATTCTTCAGTGGATAATCAGAATCAAGTCATCTATGGTACTGACGAGGAAGAACTTGCGCAAGAAACCGATTGGATCGTTAAGTAAAATAGAAGAAAAACCAAGAAAAGAAAGGCTGTATCTTCTCCATCAATAGAAGAACAGTCACCAAAAGATAGAATCTCCGCACCGGTAGCAAAAGCAAGCGAACCGAAATTGTTCAGGCCGCCACCGATAATGGTTAATGTAACTACAAAGTTTAATGATATGTATAGCATTATCAAAACATCTATTCAAAGCGACTTCTCAATAAAGCTTTTGAATAATATGTATAAAATATCTACATTCAACAGTGAAGATTATCGAAAAATAACAAAAGTTTTCAACGAATCCAATATGGTCTGGCATTCTTATGAAGATAAACAAAATAGACCTATAAGAGTCTTAGCAAAAAATTTGCATCATACATGCGATCCGGTAGAAATCATCAACGATCTAAAAAAAACAAGGATTTAACATCTTAAACGCCATGAATAAGCTAAAGTTCAGATCAAAAGAACCGCTTGATATGTTTGTATTAACATTTGATTCATCAGAAAATGTTAATAAAATATATGAAATAAAAAAAATCATGAACACTATTGTTACAGTAGAACCTATTAAGATGCCAAAGGAAATTCCTCAATGTAAGAGATGCCAGTCTTTTAATCACACTAAAAACTATTGTCAAAAGCAACCACGATGTGTAAAATGTGCCGGAAAGCACGAGTCAAAGGATTGTGACAAACCAGAGAATGTTCATCCTAAATGCTGCAATTGTGGTGAGCAGCATCCAGCAAGTTATAGAGGTTGCATAGAAGCAAAAGAACTACAAAAAATAAAAAACAAAACCAGAAGGCGGGAAAATTATGATGTGGAGGAAAACAACGGTTCTATATCTAAAAATCCAAGTGCCCAACTTAATAATAATAATGAAGTACTAAATGTTAAGTCTAGGACTACATACTCTGAAACCCTGAAAAATAATGCTGCTCCTGTAGCAAAAAAACAAATAGACACTCAAAATATCTTAGGGAAAATATTACTAAAACTTGAAAATCTAGAGTTCAATACACAGATAGACCAGAGACTCTCAGCATTAGAACATAAATTGGTTGAAAATGGCCTCGACAATTAGAATAATGGAATGGAATGCCAACGGACTGATAAGGCATAACAATGAGCTTCAAGCTATACTTAAAAATGAAAACATTGATATTTGTCTTATAAGTGAAACTCATTTCACAAAAGAAACATACGTTCAGTTTAAACCATATAATATGTACCATACGATTCATCCTAGTAACAACGCAAGGGGAGGAAGCGCAATTCTTGTAAAGTCAACTATAGAGCACCATGAGGAATTAAAAACGTCTACAAATGAATTTCAAGCTACCACCATAACAGTTACTATTAAAAACTCTCGTACCTCCTTCACATCGGTTTACAGTCCACCTCGCCATAACATTAAAAAAGAACAATATTTAGAGCTAATAAACAAACACAAATATAAATTCATAATGGGGGGCGATTTTAATGCTAAGCACCATTTTTGGGGGTCAAGGTTAACAACAACTAAAGGTCGAGAACTCTTTAAAGCAATTCAGACCTCTGGAAGTGAATGCATCTCAACTGGATCTCCAACTTACTGGCCAACGGATCCTAACAAAACTCCAGATTTAATTGACTTCTTTGTTATAAGAAAAATAGCAAAAACATCGTTACATATAGAGGAGGGCTATGATTTCAGCTCAGACCACTCCCCTATATATTTAACATATTTTGGCGAGGTCCAAAATGTAACGCACACACCAAAATTAAGTAACAGATTAACGGATTGGAAGTACTACAAATGGTTAATAAATCAAAAAATAATAAATTCTACAAAGATTTCTACTCAAGAAGAATTAGATATGGAAGTTGAAAGCTTAACAAAAACTATTCAACAAGTCGCATGGAACTCTACTCCTGATTTAAAATATAATAAACTACACACCCCATACCCAAAAGAAATAAAAAAGCTTATATCTAAAAAACGGAAGCAGCGCAAAAGATGGCAGATGTCTAGATACCCTGGAGACAAAAATAAACTTAATAATATTTCGCAAAAGTTGTCCAGAAAAATACAAAAGTTTCAAAATAAAAACTTAGACAAATACTTAACAGGGTTAACTTGTGACATAAAAACGGATTATGCCCTGTTTAAGGCTACAAAAAGTCTTAAACATCCAGTTAGACAAAAGCACAGCATTCGAAGTGGGAACAAAGAATGGGCGAGATCAAATCAGGAAAAAGCTGATTTGTTTGCAGAATACTTAACAACAGTCTTTACTTCAAGCCATAACTCAACGCAAGAGCTTGAACATATAATAAACACAAATGATGAAAGCATACCAATAGTAACAGTTGTCGAAGTTAAAAAGGAAATTTCTCGCTTGAAAAGTAACAAAGCTCCAGGTTACGATTTAATAACTGGCGATCTGCTGAAACACTTTCCCCATAAAGCCGTTGCAAAACTATCAGCTATATTTAATGCGGTTATAAAATTAGGATATTTCCCTTCATTATGGAAGGTAGCAGAAATTATAATGATTCCGAAACCCGGAAAAAGACCAGACGATGTTAGTTCCTATAGACCAATCTCATTACTAACCAATCTCATTAAAAGGTTATATCTAAAAGATTGAAAACTTTAATTAAACAGAAGGGATTACTTCCCAATCATCAATTTGGCTTTCGCGAACATCATTCCACAATCGAGCAAATACATAGAGTAACACATTCAATAGAGAATACGTTTGAAACCAAACAAGTATGCTCTGCGGTCTTCATGGACGTTGCAAAGGCATTTGACGGAGTATGGCACGAAGGGCTGCTACATAAACTTAAAAAACTATTACCACAGCAATATCACAAATTCTTTGAATCGTACCTCAGCGACAGAGCTTTTCGTGTAAAACATGAGAATTATTATTCATGTCTCTGTCCCATTAGAGCAGGGGTTCCACAAGGCAGTATACTGGGTCCAATCTAATACCTCTTATTCACCTATGACCTCCCAGTGAATACCAACTGTGTTGTTGGTACATTCGCTGATGACACCGTAATTTTATCAACTGGGCAAAACTCAACTGTGTCTACACAAAATCTACAATCAGCTGTAAACGAAATACAACAATGGACAAATAAATGGGCCATTGAACTAAATAGCTCTAAATCTGTGCATGTAAACTTCACATATAAACAAGCGAACTACATTCCAATTTACATGGATGATCGTCAAATACCATTCGAGAATTCAGCCAAATATCTGAGCATGACCTTAGATGCCAAACTTCACTGGAAAGAACACGTCAAAAAGAAAAAGGATGAGTTACAAATAAAATATAGAAAAATGGATTGGATCTTAGGAAGAAATTCAAACCTCTCTATCCACAATAAATTAATGTTATATAAGCAGATATTGAAACCTGTCTGGACCTATGGGATTCAACTATGGGGATGCGCTGACAATACGACACTAAATATTATACAAAAGTTCCAAAACAAAGTATTAAGAAATATAGTGAAGGCTCCTTGGTATGTCAGAAACTCTGATATACATCGAGACTTGAGGATACCTTCCGTGAAAGATGAAATAAAGAGGTTTGCAGAGGCTCATAGTCAAAGGATTTTGAACCATATAAATGTTGAGATTCCAGCATTATTAAACACTACTGGTTTGACGAGGAGATTAAATCGTTTGAAACCGCATGAATTACCCAGACGTTTTAATACAGATTAAGTTTAGAATCCAAGCTTTTTATTTCTGTATATAATTAAAAATATGTTAACTAATTAAAGTTGAATATGAACAATACTACTAGTTAGTCTGAATAGACTAGTCGTAGTTGAAGATTAAACTGTACAATTTTTAGTTTAATAAATAATGAAAAAAAAAAAACAACGGCATTTCGTTTTGTGTGTTAGAATTATTGTGTTAAATATAACTCAAATGTATGCTAACCATAACAGTCAATAAAAAATTTTAAAATACTATTAAATTTTACAATTTTTCACCAAAACGATGGGAAAAATTAAAGACAGAAGTTCTTGTAATACCACCTGGTGTAATTCACTTTTCATCAAACATCTCTCTATCACACCGACCGCACCACGAAGAGTGTGGAAAGAAACGTCATATGAGTTAAATATTCTCTCTAGTTAGTATGATTTACTCTATGGAGAAAACAGTCCCGTGTAAACGTCAGGTAAGCCATTACCTATGGAACGCAATATATTTCAAATTTTCCCTCACTGTGCACATTTGATTTTACTCGCTTTATGTGTTTACATAAGATTGTAATGTTTGTTGAAGTTTTGTTTTTTATCATTAGTATTATTTCTCTTTTATTTTCACTTGCTTTATCTTTTATTTCTTTTGTACAGCAACATTCACTTATTAGTTTTATTTTTTAAATGGTCGTTAATTTTTTTTCCCCAATTCTTTTTTAACAACTGGAAATTCCAATGATTGCTGGGATGGATACTAAGAACGACGATCAAACAATGCGGGAAATGTTAAGATTTTTCCAATTCATTGTACGAGTACTGGAGCCAATAATGCAAATCGAATGTTCGGAATCAAGAAATTGGATGGTTATACCTTAAATTTATTTTAAGTTACATATATGTTGTTCCTTAGAAACGGCTGGAAATACAGTGATTCCTTTACGAATCATTAGGTTTGTTTCTTTACTTTACCGCGGGATCCCGCGGGAACCCAAACTTACCCAAACGCGTTTCTTTACTCACAAATTGGGCAAATGAGAGCGATTTTTTGTTTCTCTTAACGTCAAAATGCGTTTCTCTTTTTACCGAACTCAAACAATCAGCTGTTCGAAACGTCAACATAAAAACATATCTATTATTTGTGAAAAAAAAATAACACAAGTGGAAAAAAATTATTGAATTTACAATTTTATTAACTTGAAAAGTGATTGCTTTGAGAGTGCTTATTTAAAGAAGATGGGAAGTGTGCAAATGAACAGTGAAAATTAACATGATATGCACGATTTGTTGTCAAGCATATGTTTTGTGTTGTGATATTTGTTTTCGGGCTAGAAAAGTGTTTTTTTCCGATTCTTTACTATTGGGTAATATTGAGTATTTGTGAGAGAATTTTGCTTTTACCCGAACTTTACCCAAAAAGTAAAGAAACAAAGCTATTTTGTTTTTAAGTTAAGCCATGAAAAGTCACTGGAAAAATTGGAGCACCGAGTACTCTCTTTTTTTCAATAAATTTGTATTTTAATTGCACCCTCTATAAATAATTATACTCTAACAATTCATTACACTTTGCTTTATTTTACTTGTTATCCCTTTTTCCCTCGCATTAATTATCACACAAACATACAGTTGATGAGTTTTGTACTTTAGGTTCAATGATCAAAGTAGAGTTCGGAATTTTAATTCATTCAAGTGAGCGCCCTTTTTAGTTCATCTCAACAGAATGAACTAGTTCATTCATTTAGTTCACTAGTTCATTGTATCATTTCAGCTTAACAGTTCATATCATAGAGTAATATACTAACGGCCTTATTCATAAAAAGTTGTCATGGGTTTGTTAAAGGTTTAAGAAGGTAAAACCCAAAAATTGTATTCATAATCGAAAAATTCCTCTGTTAAGATTTCTCTAACGTCGGCATTTTTGTTGAACGTCCTTCTTTAAGGCTATTTTATCCGTATTAATACACAAAAGAAATAATTTTTTTACATTTCATGCGTGCCGTACTTAAATATTCATGCGATATAAACAATTGGAATTATTTTGTGTATATTTGCTGCGTTTATAGTGTCACATTATTCTGCTAAGCAACCAATAGTTTCGTGAACATTTGTTTACATAGTGATCTATATAAAATCAAAACATTGAAACTACAACCTATTATCCGGTTTTAAATTCGACTACCCAAAACTGAAATCCAATACAATATGATTTTTTGACACTTCTTCCAAATTTATGAATATAGCAAATATTAATTGATCTTTTTATTGAATAGTTCTTTCCATTAATGTTTAAAATTTTCGAAAAATGCATTAACGCATTTAAATAAAAAAAAATTAATTTGGTCTATCGGTTATTGTTCATCTTGTTTTTACATCACAAGCACTGCGAGAATACATAAAACAGGGTTGTCAGTCAATTATCTGTTCCCTAATTTAAATTCTCATTATGAATACGGTTCTAACTGGTTCTAATAAAACATTCGCCAAATCTTAAAGCTTTCAATAGCTCTGTTCGAGTACTCGAAAATTTGTGCAAAATTGTACAAATTTTTACTGAACTCTGTTCGTTTACTCCAAAAGTCCAGTAAATGAGAGCCAGAGAGCGAAAATTTTGACAGTTCGATGTTAGAGATTTTGCAAATTTTGGTTGGAGAAATATTAGCCAACATAAAATTGCAAGATAGAACAGCTGTTTGAAATCAGCTGTTTTATGTAAAGAAACAAAACACAAAAATAAATTATCAACGACAGAGGTAAGTACAAATTATTTTGTTTAATATTTTATTCAATATATTTGTGAAATTTAGAAACAAAATGGAAAACAATAATGTGCAGTGGCATTCAGGAAATTCTGGTGAACCGGCGACGTCATTATTGGACAACTGTGGCAGTAGCAAAGGTATGGAAATACACGCCAGAATGTATGTATGTGGCAAAGGATAAAATTTCTTTCAATTCTATTGGAACTTGTGGTAACTTCGAAAAATGTATTTGTTGGAAGAATTTGTAAGTACAATACATTTCGTAGTGAGGTTAGCATGCTACTTTTGGGCGCAACTCCTTTACCCGGGATATTAACAGTTTGGTTGTCGCCACTAACCAGATACTTTTCTTGGGCTCCGCAGCAGAACTACAGCATGGAGTTTCATCATCCACATTTGTTTCCATTGTAGCATCAGGAGTGTTAGAGGTGAATATAATTTCATCGTATGCCCCCATACTCGACGCCTCCTGTGTCATCAAACCCCTGAAATCATCATCTGCAACGATCATTTAATTTTGCCCTTTTTATTAGATACATATATGTGAATACTTACCATTTGTAAGTTTTTCGAACATTCCTGGCGAACACTGTATACCCAGTTGTCGTTTACTCATTTTTTTTAATAAAAATTTCTTCCAAATAAAAATTACAGCTTTTGTTTAATGAAATGCAGACAGAAAAATCAGCTGTTTCCTTGCACACATAAACAACAGCTGTTTCATTGCAAATTATTACTGGAAGTCGTTCGCGTACTTTATTTGCAAATTTTCATAAAGAGAGTAAAATTGTTGTTTCGCTCTCAAAAGTAGATTCTTGCAAATTTTTACTGGGAAAGTACTCGAACAGAGCTAATAACTGAGGAATGTTTTAGAGCTACATTAATGTTTTTTTATAAATAAGGCTGTAAGAATTTGCAACAGCTGTTTTTCTTGGACGGCTAACCAATAAAAGTCACTGGAAGAGTTATGCACAGAGTCATAAAATCTTGGAAACCCATGCAGAATGAGAAAACGCTTTATTTTAATAAATTTGTGGTTTAATTACGAACTTTACAAATAATTTTATTCTAACATTTCATTACATTTTGCTTTATTTCACTTGTAATCCCTTTTTTCCTCGATTTAATTATCACAAAAACAAAGACTATTTAGAATTAGACGACCAGAATATGTGCGCAACTTGGCAACCCTGGTAAAAGAGAACCAAAAAGTACTAGGAGTTCACTTAAACGCATTTCTCTCTCGCGTCATATCTTGCTTATTTCATACTTTTTGCATAGTTTATGTTATTTTACATCAACATGGTTGGAATTTGTATAGTTATATACAATACCACTATCAAAAAGCTGCTCCTGTATTGAAATATTCAATGAAGAGAGTAAGAGAGAGAGTAGAGAAGTACTACGGTTTCACTCGTTTTGTTTGTAGGCATTTGAGTGAAGAGAAATTTTGATTGTCTACTTGTACAACGTTTTTGACAAAAATACTCTCAGTTGATGAGTTTTGTACTTTTGTTTCAATGCACAAAGGCAAATGTAAGAGAAAAGCATTAAGCAACCCTACACACTTCCAGTCATCTATCGCTATTTCTCTTTCTTACGTTATCCTACATGTTTTCCCAACTCTAAGGTTGATCAGTTTTGGCATAGAACCCCCCTAGTTTATATGAGCTGTGAACTAAAGAGCTCAACTTGTAGTTTTAGTTCAATCGGAGTGAATAATCCCGAAAATTACCTGATTTTTGCCGATTTCTAAAGTGTTTTGGATATTGCGATATTTGTTTATACTAAATCCCCCTATTGAATAGTGGTTTAACGGTTGGGTTATTCCGTTTCGGAAATATTGGTGTTTCCATTATCTTTTTATGTTTTGGAGCAAAAGTGTTGATTAGCGCTGCAGTTATTGTGTCCATTCCACAAAGATTGCAACAATAGGCACCTTTATGAAAATTAACTCAAAGAGAGCAAGATCTAGAAAATTGTAGAGATAACTACAGAACTGAAATACAAAAAACTGCTGAAACAACTGAACTACTGAAACAAAAGAGCGCAACAATGTGAATCGTTCAATTGAACTAGTTCTTTTGTGAACTACACAATTATAGAACAAAGATAAATGTGTGAAAAACATATTGAACAACCCTAAATACTTTCAGTTATCTATCGCTATTTCCCTTTCTTTCTCAATTCTATAAATTTTTCCAACTCTGATCAGCTGTGCCCCCCCCCCCTGGTTCTTTTTATCGTACGAGGTACTATCCTTGCGAAATACGTTACATTTTGTTATCGGAAGTGGTGGTAAAATGACAATCAATATCAGTGATTTCCGATGCTAAACTCACCAAAAATTTAAGATCCACATATTAAAAGGCCTTAAAATGTATCTGTCAAATGTTTTATCAATAACGTTGGTCTTTGACAAATTCATCAGCGAAGGAGCTTGATCGTCGATTTAAGTAAAGAAAAAAATATTCAATTTTAATCCTAATTAGAGTTGTGAATTCCAAAGTCGAGTTTGTTTATATTCCTTTCCAGGCATCGCTTCAGTGTATATAGTGGTCTTCCTGACCTGCGGTACGCCTGAAGGTTATCACTTTAGTAATATCTGATGTTGGGCGCCTAAGAATATAGCCGATCCAAGGGCTGTTACTTGTACGGTGCCAGAGTTCTTCATTTGAAATTGTATTAAACCAGAAAATACTAGACATTTGCAAACGCATGAAAACAAAAATACCAAGCAGGACCCGACCGTTTTATTGTAACTCAAGTAGCATCAAGGAGAGTACACAACATAAATATAAACTAACGAAATCCGAAATTCATATGCGGGTAAAATACAAGTTTAACAAGCCAAGAACGTACCAGTCAACCATGAAACGAATCAAATTGCTTCGATATTAAAAATTCCAGTCTAAAGAGGAGTTCAAATTATCTGGCAGACATAGTTATCGACAAAATATCGATTTTTCGTCCACACAGAAAGATTTATCTGACAGACTTCATTTGAAGCAAGACACCAGTGTTAATATCAACGGTTTTTCGTTGCAAATGTATCGAAACAATTACTTGATTGCCAGCAGAAAGCGAAAGGGAAGAGAATACACTGTTGAGAACATTTGTTATGCACACTTAAGTGGAGTTCAAATTATCAGACAGATCTGACAGACATATCTGAAGGAGTTATCGATAAAATATCGATTTTTCGTCCACACAGAAAGATTTATCTGACAGACTTCATTTGAAGCAACAAACCACAGAGTTAATATCAACGGCTTGCGCTTGCCAATGTCTCGCAACAATTACTTGTTGAGGACAGAGGTAAGGTCGGGATAGGGAAATAAATTTTGAGTACAGACTTGCTTGTACTCGGAAAGTTGAAAAACTGACTTGCGCAAGTAACTTGCCGAGTGTGAAAGGGGTCTAAGCGAAAGGGAAGAGGAGACACTGCTGAGAACATTTGTTATGCACACGTACACACATCCATATTCATACATATGTAACTATGTATGGATTTATACAAACTAATTTTTAGGAAAAAAACTAAGCACACACACATCCTATTTCCATTTCTTTATTTTACCAAGCATTTATGTTTTTTATTTATAAATATTACATTTGATTAAATTAATTACAATGAAGATTTGTATTTGTTTCATTTCACATTAAATTCCATAAATGCTATGTATGTAATTTGCAGTTTTCCGCTTTTCACTTCGCTTATTCTCTCTGCCATTTGATCTCTCGCTCTCTGTTTTATCGATAACCTCAAATAAATCGTTTGGTTTTCAAACTGTTTTGAAGATCAACAGATTTATCTGACATCAGCTGTTCACATTGACAATTTTTCGTCAGATTCGACAGATCGTCAAAGCGAACCTCAGTTGCGTTGCCTAAAAGTTATTACATATGGCAACTGACAGCTAGCTATTTCAGTTGCTTGATAGAGGTTATATTGGCAACCACGAATTTTTGGTTGTTGTCGGATAGACCTATGGGGCCCACAGCGTCCAAAATACGAGTCCAGTTAGAGATTGCTAGGAACAGGCAACTGTGGGTACTCAAATTAAAGGTATTTTAATCCCAAATCTATTTTTGTGGATCGGCATCTGTGCACCCAGATAACCCCAATTTACCATATTATAGTATGTCGTGACATTTAGTGTGGGTGTTCAAATTAAAGGGAATGAGGAATCTGCTTCATTGCTAGTCATTTTAAAAACATTCAACAACAATTTTCCAGACTTTAAATAAAAGGTCTAAAGGTATATTTCGTTTTCTATATTTTTCTGTAATTTTGGCCTTTATTTATCAAGTTTTGAGCTGCGACCGAACTCCGGCAATTTAGCCCTAGTAGCCCTAGTTTGCTCTGAAATCAGCAAGATGTTGCTTCAGTGGACTTTTGTTCCAAATGAGGGCATCGTGAGTAGAACCAGGATGTCTGGCGTCAACATGTCCGATTCGCATTTCATAGTCGCATATCTACAATTAGATCATTGTTATGAAAATAATTATTATAGTATCATAACTTACCACCAAAACATTCAAACTAAACTAGCCTCTCCCACGTATGTATAAATGGCGAACTTCTTCCTTCGCTCCAAGGATACGTACGTGTGTCCCATCTAAACATCCGACAACTTCGTTTTCTAGTAAAGCCGGATTTTATTTTGGGTCTTTTCTTCCTCCGCCATTTTTGAAATAACCCACATCTTCCAAATGTTTTTTCAATTAAATGCACAAGATGCACCATGCCAAGATTGAAATCATTGCCATGGGACTTTTGGAAACTTCCCTCCGCAAAAAACATTAAAGCTACACAAACTTTTAAGAGCGGAGATATTCCTGTCGCCCGATGACTTCGTTTGAAGTCATTTTCCAAAATATCCACTAAATTAACTATTCCTTCTTTTGGAAGGCGAAAATATGCCTTGAACCTAAGACGGAATTGTTTATTAACAATTATTCTCAGCAATAACATTCACTCATTGTAGCCGGCAGTTCTAAAGGATTAGAGTTGTATCTTAAGTGTCTTCTAATAGATGCAACGTTTTGTACTTTGTCTTCCCCGGCAAAAAATAATTCCACTGAACTTATCATTATTATTAAATAGTTTTTTCTTTTCTTCCTAAAGACACGTTTATTACTCACACACTTTAGATTTATTGTTTGTTTACACTAGATACAGTTGGCGAAATGTCAAAACTCTGTTATCGACGGGAAACATTATTACCCACGGCAACTGCCCAAAGTTGCCATACATAAGACTAATTTTTATTTCAGTGGCGTTGTCGGTTGCTATCGATAATCGACCCATTAATAGTTCTCTCAGCAAATGTATGACATTTGGCCTGGTGTGATATGAACGTTGGATGTTGAAAATAATTACTTCAATAATACCAGATAGAGGCAATGGTCCAAAACAACCAACAAAATAACAACAACGGTATTTCGTTTTGTGTGTTAAAATTATTGTGTTAAATACAACACAAATGTATGCTAACAACAGTGAATAAAAACAGTGTAAAACACATTTAAATATCACAGCTTTTCACCAAAACGACATGAAAAAACAAAGTCAGAAGTTATTGTAATTCCATCTGGTGTATGTCACTTTTCGTCAAACATCTTTCCATCACACCGACCGCATCAAGGAGAGTGTGAAAGGAAACGTCAGATAAGCCAATATTCTCTCTTGTATGATTTACTCTATGCCATATACATACATTTATATCAATGACCCGAAAGGAACTGGATCTAGTTCAGAGCGTGTAGCAGAATCAGTCCCTGGGTACACACACCTATTTAAGCGTCAATCTACTTTCCACGCATTTAACTGACGAATTTAACTGGGCTTGTCATTGGAGGTAATCAATCGACCCAACCATCGTTTACATATCGCTAACTATTAAACCAGTTCCAGTTGACCCACAGAGCAATTGACAAGAGTCTGTATCCCTCTCTTTACGTTCTCTCGATGGCGACGAGGTAGTAGGTAATTTCATCGAGTTCGGTTTGCTTTTGTATTTTACTCTTTGATTGAACATAAAACGGACAGAAATAAAAGGGAATGGGTATTTTCGTTCGATGCAACCAACATAACACAACATTTAGCTGTCATTAGTATTATATTTAAACTTGGTTTTTTGCATGTTTTGCTTTTGTTTGCTTATCGCCCTCTCGCCTATCGGCTCTGTTCTCTATAATTTTCGTACTGCATAGTCGATCAGCTGTGTCATGGATACCCCCTGCTCGAACTCGATGAAATAGCCTAGTACCTCGTCGGCATCGAGAGAGCGCAAAAAAGAGGGATTTGGCAGATGAATTTTTTTTTGAAACAGCCATTTTGTTTTTACTCAGTGTCTGTATTGTGTCAAAAATTATGATTGAAATGTAACCAAATTGGAAAAAGAGCCATTTAGAAAATGATTGTGTTTTATTTGGTATTTTGAAAGTGTTCATGTGTGAAAATTAAAACGTTTCTATGTGATTTTTACAGAGAAAACATTTCAAAAACAACAGTTGTGGGCAAACACAATTTAAACAAACTTTGACTTAAAAGAATAACTCAGTCATTCTAAAGGTGCCACAACGTGTATTTTGCACGTGACATGTCACTTTCCCCACCGTAAAATTTAGTCGTGTGATCCCTTTCAAACATTACATGTGTAAATGTCATATGTAAATATTTCATTTAGAAAAAAAGATGGTGTCCCATAACATCCCATGAAGGGATTGAGGAGAGCTTGTCATAATCAGTGAGATGTGTGTTTACACTCACTGACTGGGACCTACAGTTTTACACCGGTTTCGAACGGTGTTCTGAGAAATTTTTCATTGCTAAGTACTCGATGGTGTCGCCATCACTAAGCATGATGACCGTCGTCGTAAGAAATGTAAGGTGGTCTGAGCAGGGATCGAACCCACGTTGTCATGTACAAGAGGCGCGCACACTACCCATTGCACCACCGACGGTGGTCTATTTCATGCATGTGTGCATGTGACATCAGCTGTTGCTACCCAGCAAACCATTTTCGGAGCGCTCCTAAAAAGGAGTCAAAAAAAATTCCTACTAAAGTGCATTTTCGGAGCGCTCCTAAAAAAGAGTCAGAAAAGTGTCCTATTAAAGAGCATTTTCGGAGTGAAAGTAAAATTTGCTAGTTACTATACTGAGACGGCACGCGCTATGGCTTAGAAATTCCTCTTAATTATGTGTGTACCAAAGCGTTGTTGTGCTGTTATTTGCGCTTTGCTTGAAAAAAAAGTGTGTATTTTTGTCGTCGCACGAAGCGAAGCAGGCACCAAAAGCAATGTGTGCTTCAGTGCAAAGTGTGATTTCGTTGAGTAAGGTCAAGGTAGTAGAATTTGTGAAATAAAATTATAAGAATTTGAAAAAAGATAAAACACATAATAATTTTGAAAAAAATAAAACACATAATAATTTAATTTTTTTTACTATAAATACAATTTATTTGATTTATTGTCCATTTAAAATTGCAATGACTCTTTTCTGACATAATGTAAGAGCCCCTTCAGAACGCCAAAACAAACACCATAAAAGACTCTTTTCTGATATAAATTAAGAGCTCTTTCCGCGCCCAAACACCCCTCATAAAAGACTTTTTTATGATATAAATTAAGAGCTCTTTCAGGGCCCAAAAAACCCTCATAAAAGACTCTTTTCTGACATAAATTTATAACTCTTTCTGACGGACAATTTTCGAAGGAAAAGACCCACTTTTCTGAAGGTTTTCGGAACAAAAATTATTGTTTTGTGGGCTCATAAAGAGCGTGATAGCTCCGCAAAAGGAGTCATAAAAGACTCTTTTCGGACTCATATGGCTTGCTGGGTATATTTTCATCTGTCAATGCATGTGTGTATGTGACATCAGCTGTTTTTGTCAAAACAACAAAGCGTTTGCCGGTAAAAAAAGAAGCAAAACGTGAAAAGATTTTTTAATTACAACCGGTTTGTGAAAACAGTGGATACAGAATGGAATTATTTTTAGCTTCATTTCTTTTTCCTTTTTTTTTTAATTTCATTGCTGTAATTAGTGCAATTTTAGCTGTTGTTGTATCCATTTCACTGAGTTCCAAATATTTTCTTTTTTATTAGAAAATTTGTGTTACAAAAATTGACGGACATACAAATGCATCTGCCACCAACTGATTTAACCAAAGCAAAAAAGGGCACATAACGAATCAGCTGTTAATGATTAGCAGAGATTCTGTTGCAAGTAATTAATTACATATTTAAGTATGTTTGAACACGAAAATGATAAACGAATGTACAATCCTCATGGGTCGTTAAAGTGGCATGTCGTGTGTCAAATACACGTCGTCTAATGGCATCTTAACTCAAGGAAAAAGTTCAAATCAACTGGGCTAGTGCTACCGTTTGTTTGTACCATGTCCGGTAATTATCGCTGATATCCAATTGCCGAAGCAATAGAAAAATATAAGCGGTGCCATACATGTAACTTTCAGCAAATTGTACACTTTCTTTTGACACGACAAATATGAAAGAATATTTTTGTAGTCGTAAGGTTTTTATTGATATTTTTTCAAAAATTTATAAAGGGTCCAATACCATAGAGTGATGTCATATAGAGCTGCCATTATTCTCATCTGACATTTTCTTTCACACAATTCGTGGTGCGGTTGGTGCGATAGAGAGATATTTGACGTAAATTGACTTACACCCGGTGGAATTACAAATGTTGTTGACTTAAATTTTTCATGTCGTTTTGATGAAAAGCTGTGAAATTTAAACGTATTTTCGACCTTTTTTATTGTTAGTATATATTGGTGGTGTATTTGCACAAAAATTTTAACGCACAAAACGAAATGCCGTTGCTGATTTGTTGTTGGTTGATTTGAGCCATTGCCTCTATCTGGTATTATTAAAGCAATACATTCCAACATCCAACCGGCCATCTGCAACACACCAAATTTCATCAATTTAGTGAGAGCGCTGGCTAATCTAGACGTCATTACTCTATGCCCAATACCATGTTTTGAAAATAAAAAGAGTTGAATTAATTATTATATTTTAACATTCAAATAAATTTGCAAACATATTTAACAAACGTGTACACTTTCTATTGACACTCACAGGTAGTGGTAATCCAAGTTTTGGTTAGCACATCTAATATTATTACCACCTTAAAATAAAACAGACCTATTGTTATAAAACGAAGAAATGCTTTGCAAATTGTTATATAAAAGATAACAACCAACTAATCTGGGTTACTAGTGCAAACAACATCATAATCACAGATACTTAAAAGCATCAACAGGGAATACACACTAGTAGACAAATACTTTACTATGTATGCAGTTATATATACAGTATTGGGCAAAATTTAAGCAACTTTTGCTGCAACCTTTGCAGCAATTTCGTAAAAATACAAAACCAGCCTTATTACAAATGTCGTTCTCGTATTTCGACTACGACAGTTTTGTAAAAGATTAAAAATAACACGCCAACTTTGTCTTTAATCTTTTACAAAACAGTCGTAGTCGAAATACGAGAACGACATTCGTAATAAGGCTGAATATTTTAAATATACATATGTATATCAATTACGAATAGGGTTGCCAGACGTACTGTTTGGTACTAATTGTACTTCTGACTGCATAGCACCTAAAGAAGTACGCAAAAGTACTTCTTTTTAGCTTATGCACTTCTTTTTGTACTTTTTTTTTGTTATGCCAACAATAAATACATAGAATACCGTTTTACTTTAAAAAATAACAAATTTGAAAAACTTTCCATTTTTAAACTTAATTCAAACCTTTCATTTCATTCATGGCATAACTGAATTATATTCAATCAAATAAACTGGCTTGGATCAACTCTTTGACGAAATTATATCCTTAAAAGTTTTTTCTGAAAATATTCCAAAACAAAAATACGTTGAAGAAAAATGGAAAGAGATCCTAGAAGTGGGCCATTTCCAAATTTCGGAAATATATGTAAATTTGTATTTTGAATTCCTCTTCCTATGCGGCGTGTGAAAGAATATTCAGTTTTATGTTTAATTTTTGGATAAACGAACGAAATAAACTTCTAATTCAAAATTTAGAAAATGAATTAAAAAACTAGTTTTACGTACACTTGTAATGAGTTTGAAAATTTTTTAAAAACAGAAAATGGAAAAAATGTAATGGTTAATCAAGTCCACAAAAACTATAAATATTTGTAATCGTTCAAAAAGTTTTAAAATAATATCTTTGATTTTTAAATAATTAAAACAATTAAAATAGATTACACTCTTTTTACTTTTGAAAAATAAAATGTGAAACACCTGACTAGTTTGTACTCGTATTAAAAAAAATATTTGTGGCCTCTTAGTTTGTTCGTTTTTCTCTTAATTTATAAATTGTTACTGTTATGTATTGATTTTGTTTTATTTCTTAACTTAAAATTATATTTATCTGTACTGAACTTTTAATTTTTTAACAACAGAAAGTGTACTTATATTTTCTTAATTGTACTGCCTTTTTTTCCTTGATGTACTTTTTTTGTTGATTTCAAATCTGGCATCCCTAATTACAAATAAAGATGGTACTTCACATATTTCAGTATTGGCTAAATATTCGCAAAATAAAAAATTGAAACTCACAACAGTGAAATATGTGCCGAAAATATATACCAGGGTGTCGATTCTGTTTCTCTGAAACTGTGAAATGAAAAAAATCTCCAGTGTTATTTTAGGTACAAGAATTATCACTGATAAGTTTTCACACAACCAGAATCCACTCCCAGCTGCGCAAAACTTACGCAACTTTTGGCTTTCTTTCCATATTGTTGAAGATTAATATTATGTGCAATGGAGATTTAATTAAGCTTTAGTTGTGATCGATTGTTCCCCGCGAGAGCATAAATTCGGGCAGAGTCATCTTCTCTATATCTAAGATGTAGGCGAGCAAAAACCAAAACTTGTTTGATTTTCAGAAAGTCGACCGGAATGTCGTTTAATGCCCGAAACAAAAGTCGGCTGACAAGTCCGCAGGTCTAAAAAAAAAATTGGTTTCCCATTACATCCCATGAAGGGACTGGGGAGAGCTTCTCACAATCACTGAGCTGTGCTCTTTCCAGATTTCACTCACTTGTTGGGACCTACAGTTTTACACCGATTCCGAACGGTATTTTGTGAAGCTTTTTCATGGCTATATAGTCGATAGTGTCGCCGTCACTATGCGAGGTGACCGTCGTCGAAAGAAATTTTAAGATGGTCTGAGCAGGGATCGAACCCAGGATCTCATGTAAAAGAGGCGCGTACACTAACCATTGCACCACCGACGGCCACAGTCCGCAGGTCTATGGTGCCATTAAAATATACGATAGACATTTTAAATTGCTCATGCTGGAGGTATATAATGGAGCTCAGTACAATATGAAGCAATCAAAAAATATGCGTTCACAAGAGCATTGGGTCACGATTAATAAAAAAAAATACAAAATGACGGGATCACTTGATACTACCAACAAAGGTGGACAGACGGCCTCGCGAGACATTTGAACGAACAGACCGAAGAATTTTCAAGTTGATAAAGCGGCGGTATGAACTAAGTCCCCAATGAACTAAGTCCCCAAAACGAAAAAGAACTAACTCCCCAAAATGTTATACAGGAGGAAACAACAACGTTTTTTGGGGACTTAGTTCATTATTTGGGGATTTATTTCAGTTTCAAATTATTTCAGTAAAAAATTCAAAAATTTTCTGTAAAAGGCGCATAATATTCTTCAAAATATTTTTAATGCGCCTTTTACAGAAATTTTTTTTAATAACCTTTAGTGATACGATAACCGTACAGCAATTATTAAAGAATTTTCGCCAAATTTTCGAATATTTCCAAAATTTATTTGTAAAAGGCGCATAATTCTACAGTTTTGGGGCCTTTTTTTCCTTTTCATAAAAAATGTTTAAATTTTTTGGGGCATTTTTTCACTTCGGATTGGGGTTAAATTTCATATTTTATAGTGGGGTGATTTTTCATTATAAAAATTACCCCAAAATTGGGGCCATTTTTCATTTTCGCTTTGGGGGAAAGTGGGGAGTTAGTTAATTTTTATTTTGGGGATTTATTTCATTTTATTGGGGGTTTATTTCATTTTCTAAATTGGGGATTTATTTCATTATGAAATAAATCCCCAATTTTGGGGGGTTAGTTCATTTTCGTTTTGGGGACTTAGTTCATTGGGGACTTAGTTCGTACCGCCTGATAAAGCAAGACCCTTTTATCTTCTCTACACAGAAAGAAATCAATTTCAATTAAAAAATTTATTTATTTGATTAATTTTTTAATTGATTTTGGTGATTTGGCGCACTCTTGTTTTACACGTTCAAAATATTTAAGAAGATTAGACTTAAAGTTTCTTTTTACGTGAAATTTTTGAAAACAATTAAACAATTGTATGTGGCATAAGGCTGCAAATTGTGTCCAATGCTTGGATAAAATCAGTTGGTTCAAAGATCATATTCAAATTGTTTTTCTAGAATAGCATACGCGACAACTTATAAGGACTGGAATGAAAAAGTGGTCACCTGTATTGTGTAGTGATGTATACAAATTTAATTTATTGGACTCTGATGGGAAGTGTTACGTTCGCCGCAAAAAAGGAAAACAGCTGGATACACGCTTCTGTAAGAAAACTGTGAAGCATGGCAGAGGAAGTGTGATGGTCTGGACGTGTTTCTCTGGTAACGGTGTGGGGCCTTTCATATCATTGACGTCATTATGAATCGTGTCATGTACAAAAACATCTTAGAGACTGTAATGATTCTGTACGAAGAGTATAACATGCCACTTAGATTTGAGTTTCAACACGACAATGATCCGAAACAATTCGAAGTTGGTCACAGACTATTTCAAGATGAAAAAGGTTTCAGTCTTTGATTGGCCGGCACTATCACCGGATTTGAATCCAATTGAAAATCTCATGAATTTTTCCTCAAACGTGAAGTTGGTGGAATGCATTTCAGCAACTGCGCAGATCTTATAAACTTCCTAAAAGGCGAATGGAAATCTATTCCGATAGAAACAATAACCAACCTCATGAAATCCATGCTGAAACGGTGTCTACAGGTTTTAGACAATAAACGATTTTATACAAAATATTGAAAAAAAAAAATATAAAATACAAAAAGCTAAAATTTGAGTATACCTATATATTGATTTCGTCACATATTTTACCGTTATGAATTTCGATTTTCTATTTTTGCAAATATTTATGTTGCCAATAATGAAATACTGTCACTTATTTTTTTTAACTGATATCTTTTTAACATATTTTTTATTTTAACAAATTGCCACAAAAGTTGCATAGGTTTTGCCCAATACTGTAGATATACTATATACTATGTATGTATGTATGTAAGTTTCTTACATAGTTGACAGCAAAAGAGAGTTAAATCGAAATCTTTATTTTAACTCTCCTAACGATTAAACTGTACTCCTTTCCTTCTCCGTCTTGTGAACAAAGAAATGCCTTATTCGATGTTGCTTATAACATAAAAACAATAACACCGTTAAAGTTTTTCAAGCATCAAAGCACAAAATACAATGTCTATTATACATACATACATGTGTACATACATACTAACATCCATACAGAGGAACCACTATGAAGGAAGGAAAACATCAAAAGGCTACTAGCAAACATAAATACTCGTAACAAAGCACGCAAGAGAAACTTTCACTCGCGACACAGGTACATACATACATACATAAGTACATACATACAGAGAGGAAAACAAGTTAACCTAACAATATGGATGACGACAACCAAACCAACAAATTTGACTACAATAGTTAAGTATTAACGGTACATAGACGACACAAAGCAACAACACACAGGCAGACATACTTACATACATACAAGTTATACGTAAAAAGCCATAGGGTGAGTGTGAGAGAAAAATAAAGTTCAAACTAAAAATTGCAGTTCTTATTCGTTTACTAATTTAGTCCGCAATTAACCGCAACAAAGACACTAGTAATCAGAGTTCGTACGTATTTAACAGGGGGTTCCGATGCCACAGCTGATCAAGTAACGATTTGAGGAACTTATAGAAAAGATGCTTTCAAAGAAGAAAGGGTGATGGTTGACTAGAAGAATTCGGGGTGAGCTGTGTGATTTTCATACAAAACAAAAGTACAAAATATCAACTGGGAGTAAATTTTACCAATTAAATCGATATAAAAAAGGGATATTTAGTGAAGAAAATCAAAATGTAATGAAGTAAGTGGAGAGTAAATCTAGATCCCAATTAACGCGTAAATTGTTAAAATTAAAGATTTCTCTCATTCACTGTACATATGTATGTACAAGGTGGCGCAAAAGTAAACTTCCGATGTTTTTTGGCTGTAATTAAAAAAAAATATGAAAAACTTTGATTCTTCTTGTGGATTATTTTTATTTGGTCTTTTAATTTTTTTTACATCAAGTCGAGAATATGATGTCATGTAAATGGCCGCCGCCACAGTTGATTGTCATTTGAGCCCTTTTTATGGCATTTTCCATCACTTTGGCCACAACTTCCGGCGATAGGTTCTCACATTCTTGACGGATATTGTCTTTAAGAGCTGCAAGAGTCTGAGGCTTGTTGACATAAACCCGCGACTTCAAAAAGCCCCACAAAAAGAAGTCTGGAGCGGTCAAATCAGGCGATCTTGCTGGCCAGTGCAAATCGCCAAAACGGGAGATTAGGCGCCCGGGAAATGCATCCTTCAGCATATCGGTTGTGGCACGTACAGTGTGTGCCGTTGCACCGTCCTGTTGGAACCACATGTTTTCCAATCCCAATTCATCAAGTTGCGGCAAAAAGAACTCGTTGATCATTGCTCTGTAGCGTGGCACGTCGTCTGGTCGATGTCGACGGCGCTTCCATGACATCCTCGGCTACAGCAGCAATATTCTCTGCAGAACGGCTACTCCGGGGTCTGCCACGCCTGGCAGCATCTCGTGTTGTGCCAGTCTCTTCGAGGCGAGCGGCTAAACGTCGCAGTGTTTCACCAGTAGGCGTTGGACGGCCAGGAAATCTGCGACGAAATTCATGTTGTGCCAAAGTCACCGACCGATTATTGGTCAAATAAATAGTCAGCAATATTCCGCGTTCTGGAGCAGTGTAGCCTAACATTGTTTATTAACGTGTATTTCGCATGTGTTTACTACACAAATGTCAAAACAGAACTGACATTAGGGGCCAATCTCAAAATTTATAGCATTTTCTGATAGGAGGATTACTTTTGCGCCACCTTGTACATGCATACGTTTTCCAAGTGTTCCACGGACTCAGGTTGAAATATGAGGTTGTGTTATAATGCTGCCCTCAGACGTACCAACAGTTGATTTAACTTTTGACGTTTGAGTTGAATAAGAAAGTTGGTCATTCTCCTCACACGTTTCAACTTTTGAATAAACTTTTCATTCAACTTCATTTAAAAATTATTTTTGAAGCGTCAACATGAATTCGGATTTCCTTGCGCTACAAAGAATTGATGTAATTTTAGAGGAAGAAGAAGAAATAATTACAGAAAAATAAAAAACTAAAGAAAAAAAATTGGCCAAGTACTGGTTAATAAATTGAAATACATTTTCAAACATAAAACTTTTAAAAACATTGAAAGACAGTTAGGCAAAAATTATATAAATTATATGCGAATGTCAGATGAAACATTCAATGATTATTTATTTATTATTATTATTTATTTCTTATTATTTATTCCTTATTATTTATTTCTTATTATTTATTTATTATTATTTATTTCTTTTTATTTATTTATTTCTTATTATTTATTTATTGATTTATTTCTTTCAATCAACGTTCTTGCGCTCACAGCGTATGTGTTTGCTTGATCAACATCAAGAAAAAATGAAGAAAAACAATGAAGTTGAACAGCTTGCCCTCACACGTACCAACAGTTGATTCAACTTCACCAAATTATCAAAAAATTTTGATTTTTCATTCAACTGACGACCAACTAACCTCTTATAAATATGTATGTATGTATGTATTACTGTGTGATCTATTAAGCAGAGATTGGTAACGAAATCCGAAAATCTATTAAACGATTAACTATTTTCACATCGATTTTCAAAATCGATTAATCGGTTATGAAAATCGATTTTTTTCGATTAACGATTAATTTTGCAATAATACACGATTGACGATTAAATTTTATTTACGTAAATTGTGCAGTCTCTTATCAAAACCAATAGCACTATCAAAAAGCTGTTCCGTGTATTGAAATATTCAATGAAGAGAGAGCAGAGAATGGTTAAGGCTACACTCATTGGCATTTGAGAGAAGAGAAATTTTGACTGCCTACTTTAGTAAATCGTTTTTGTTTGTGGCAAAAAGGATGTACAGGTAGGTCAGAGTTTACACGTGCAATTTTGAGCATGCAACGCTGCTGCAATTCTTACGTTGTTAGGAGAGAGAGGGAAGAAGAACGGAACGGGGAAAAAACTATCGAGTGCTCTGCAATTCCTTTTGTTTACATTCGCAATGTAGTTGGATGCAAAATAATTTGACGTTTCATTTTAATCGTTTGTTTTTGATGGTTGAAACATCGCGGTAAAGAAAAATTAAAAAAAAGCTGTGTGTTAAAGAGTGAATTGTTAAAAAATAATATAAAAAATATGAGTGCAAAATGGTCAAGAGAAGACATTATACATTTTTTTTGCTTATTTTATTATTACCATTATTACTTTTTTCTTCTTAATTTTTTCACTTTTTTATTTGTTTAATTTATTTGCACTTATTTCTTTCCACAATTTTCTTTGCACTTATTTATTCCCACAACAATTTTACGTGCGTCTCAAATTTATAAGACTGTCAGAAGCAACAAAATAAAAAACAAGAATTGCAGCAATTCAATGGCGAACGAATTGCTCGTGTAAACACAAATGGCAACTCCAAAAGAGAATCGACAAGAATTGCTGCAATGAAAATTGCTCGTGTAACGCTGCAGCCACACTTTCAAGTTTTTGTTTCAAGTTTTGTACACATACTGCTTGTTAAAATTCATGTAAATTGATAGCTGTGACGTAGGCTGCACGCAACTTGAAAGCAATATTCATTTTTCATAAACCTTCATGTCTTCTGTATAGCTCTATGAATCGCAACACATCATTGTATTTATTACCTCTACATTTTTAATTATCTATAATATTTTAATATTTGTAAAAGTAGAAATCAAAAAATGATGACGGCAGAATATTTGTAAGGAAGAAAACGAGAAACTGTTCATAACATATGTAATCAGCTGTTTTCTTGAAAGAAAATTGAAACACTCGACTTGAAAGAGAAATTGAAAGCAAGTTCCTTTCAATTTTTAAAAGTGTGAGTGAATTAGTAAAAAAGTATGAATGAATTGAAACTTGAAAGGCAAAAATTGATCGTGTAACCCCCGTGTAAACTCTGACTAGAGAACAAAAAAAAACCGCAATTAAGCAACCGTAGTAGAAGAGAACCAAAAAAGTCGGCGCTATTCACCCAAACGCATTTCTTTCACGCGTCATAACTTGATTATTTCATACTTTTTATATACTTTATGTAATTTTATTTAAATATGGTTGGAATTTCTATAGTTAGATAGAATAACCTCATCAGAAAACTGAAATTTACTCATGGAGTGGAATGCCAACAGAGAAAACGAGTGAAGCGCCTCTTTTAACTGCTCTCTTCATTGAATATTTCAATACACAGTTTGTTGTTTATGTTATAGTATGTATATAACTATTGAAATTCCAACCATGTTTAAATAAACTTACATAAAGTACGTAAAAAGTATGAAATAATCAAGATATAACGCGACAGAGAAATGCGTTTGAGTGTGAATTTTTTTTGAAATACCGAAAAATTTTCCTCAAAAGTTCCATTTTTCGAAACTGAAAAACGGTTTCTTCGATTTATTGAATACTTTGCTCTCCAAAACTCTCCATGCGTTCGATGGTTTCGACGATGACTCTTTGTCATGTTGTAGATTACGCCGCGTCTTCAGCCTGCGTTAAACGTTAAATTCTCTTTTGAATAACCTTCGTAAATCACGAGCATTTACACCATAGAGTAATGACGTATAGAGACGCCAACTCTCTCAGTAAATTGATTACATTTAGTGTGTTGCAGATGGGCGGTTGGATGTTGGAAAGTATTGCTTTAATACTGAAAGCAATCAACAATAAATCAGCAAAGGCAACAATAAATACACATCAAATATATACAACAAAATATATCAAAAAAGTCCAAAATACGTTTAAATTTCATAGTTTTTCATCAAACCGACATGAAAATTTTAATTTAACAATTTTTGTAGTTCCACCTGGTGTAAGTCAATTTACGTGAAATAACTCTCTATCGCTCCGACCGCACCACGAATCGTGTGACGGAAATATCACATTGGAACAATGGCAGCTCTATACGTCATTACTGTATGATTTACACTCTGTATTGTACTCTTGGGTTCTTAGATACCCTTTAGATTATGCGTTTCATCCGTGGCTTTCACCCACGACTTTCGAGTTCAAGTGGCGAGTGGTGGAAGAAGCAAGAGGAGTAAACAAACACGCACGAGACGAGAATTCGAGAGGATTTTTGATGTTTCTCTTTACTCTCTTTCGTATTTCTGCCATATTATTTCACACTCTTTCTACTATTAAAAGGAGAACATAGTTTGCGTATATTACTTTCTGATTATATGTATAATATGAATAAAAATAAATCGAAAAATATTAAATAAAATGTGTAGATACAATAATTCATGGAGATTTTGATTAATAAATATCAGCAACATGAAAATCATGCCTCTTTGTTTGAAAAACTAATTATGTATTACGAATGTAAGTAAGTAGAACAGCCGATTAGACGATAAAGAACCCTGGGTAGAACGCAGAGTGTAAATGGTCGTGAGTTACGAAGGGCGATCAGAAGAGAATTTAACGATTAAAGGGGCCCTTAGACCCGTGGATAAGTTGCAGCGACTTCAAGTTGATATCAACTTATCCATGGTGTAAGGTGAAGTTGGTGGTTTGTACAAACTAGTTGATGTAAAATCAAAGCGATTTTGATTTTTTGAAGTTGATATCAACTTATCCATCAGTGTAAGGGGGAGTTGCATCAACTTTCATACGCATTTCGATGAGAAACGTTCATGAGGAAACATTATCGGCAAAATGTAAATAAATAAACCAAAAAATAAATAAATTAAACATCCGAAAAATATAAACTAAATAAATATGATTTGTAGTGTTATTTATAAATATTTAAAGAAAATAAGAATAGTGTTTTTTCGTAAAATTTGTGATATTTTAGCAGTGCGCTCATCACCTTTCATTTAGACATCTGACAAGAAAATGAAGTTGCCTCAACTAGTTTGAGATTGTAAGGGCAAAATCGAAGTTGATGTGTAGTTATCGAAGTCAATATCAACTTGAAGTCGCTGCAACTTATCCACAGGTCTAAGGGCCCTTAACGCAGGCTGAAGACGCAACATCTACAACATGACTTTTTTTATACAATGACTTACGACCCTGGGACATTGTGTGCATTCTCTTCTGGTAACGCTTCGTAAATTCATGTCCGTTCAGACGGCGAATCTTAAGTGGAGTACAGATTATCAGACGGATTTGACGATCTGTCGAATCTGAAGAAAAATTGTCAATGTGAACAGCTGTTGTCAGATAAATCTGATGGTCTTCAAAACAGTTTGAAAACCAAACGATATATTTGAGGTTATCGATAAAACAGAGAGCGAGAGATAAAATGGCAGAGAGAATAAGTGAAGTGTGAAGCGGAAAACTGCAAATTACATAGCATTTATGGAATTTAATGTGAAATGAAACAAATACAAAACTTCATTGTAATTTAATTTAATCAAATGAAATATTTATAAATAAAAAACATAAATGCTTGGTAATATAAAGAAATAGAATAGTTTTTTTTTTCCTAGAAATTAGTTAATTACATATGTATGGATATGGATGTGTGTACGTGTGCATAACAAATGTTCTCAGCAGTGTCTATCATCCCTTTCGCTTGATGCGGGCAATCAAGTACATAACTGTTGCGAGACATTTGCAAGCGCAAACCGTTAACTCTGTGGTGTGTTACTTCAAATGAAGTCTGTCAGATAAATCTTTCTGTGTGGACGAAAAATCGATATTTTATCGATAACTCCTTCAGATATGTCTGTCAGATCTGTCTGATAATTTGAACTCCACTTTAGAATACAACCGAGCGTGACTCTTTATGACGTAGAGCATCATTACACAATGGCGCGTGTTCGAGGCGTGCCTAACGCGTTTTGTGGGTGAGAGGTGTGGTGTTGCTGGCGGGGTAGACGAACACGCACGATACGAAAATTTGTGTGTATAAAATGTGTTTCATATTAATTCTGATGTCGAAGTCAAAAGGTGTAATCGATCGGTACAAATATTTAATTTTTTAAGAAATTAACTGAGAATACACCACTTTTACAATTTTTACGAATGTAAAACAACGAATACAACACAGACTTATTTTGTGATAAATTTAATTAGAATATACCACTTTAACAACTTTTTACGAATGTAAGAATGAAGGAGATCCAGCCTATTAAACATCAAAAACTGAAGGGGTAAGCTTTTTAAAAGAGGATAGCGTGATAATTGCAGCCTGAGAAGCAGCACCTAAATAGGGACGTATTGTCGGTTAATCATCTTTTGTTTTCTATTCGGAATAATCAAAAATTTTAATTTACATTTAAAAAAATTAATGAACGATGACTGATAAAATTGCAATTGTATTGTTTTAATTTAATGACTAATTGCTTCCCAAACATTTTTCGCCACTTTTTGTATACTGTTGCTTTACCGCCATGGCAAAACACAAAAGAGGTGAAAGAGAAATAACAAAATGCCCCCTGAATTACCAATTCGTGATTTCTCTAGACGACCAGAAGATGTGCGCAACTTGGCAACCCTAGTAAAAGAGAACCAAAAAGTGCTAGGAGTTCACTCAAACGCATTTCTCTCTCGCGTCATATCTTGCTTATTTCATACTTTTTGCATAGTTTATGTAATTTTACTTCAACATGGTTGGAATTTGTATAGTTATATACAATAACACTATCAAAAAGCTGCTCGTGTATTGAAATATTCAATAAAGAGAGTAAGACAGAGAGTAGAGAAGTACTAGGGTTTCACTCGTTTTGTTTGTTGGCATTTGAGTGAAGAGAAATTTTGACTGTCTACTTGTACTTACATCTTTTTTGGGATTCTATTGCACATCTGATCGAAAAGGTACTAGGCCGATGATGGAGAATGAGAGAGCAAAGAAGACAGGAACTAATTTTAAATATTGTTTATTGATACTAATGACAGCTAAATTATGTTTTATGTTGTTTGAATTGAACGAAAATACGCATTCCCTTTGATTTCTGTCCGTTTTATGTCCAACGAAAGTGTAAAATTAATCAAATAAAGCAGCAAATAAAACTACGAAATGGCCTACGTCGTCATGAAGAGAGTAATGGAAACTGTTTTAAGTATTACTCTATGGACTCTTATGCTACACTCTTTCTTCTCTTCCGCCTTCACCCATACGCATCCTAAGTGGTGACTCGTGTTACAGGGTCGTAAGTCATCGTATAAAAACCGTCTTATACTAGATATAAGTCTTACATTTCCTTAAGGGGCCCTCAGACCTAGGGATTAGTTGTAGGGACTTCATGTTGACATCCACTTATCCTTGGTGTAAGGTGAAGTTGGTGGTTTGTGCAAACTAGTTGATGTAAAATCAAAGCGATTTTGTTTTTTTTTTAAGTTAAATCAACTTATCCATCAGTATAAGGGGAAGTTGCATCAACTTTCAAACACATTTCGATGAGAATCGTTCGTGAGACAACGTTATCGGAAAAATGTAAATAAATTAACCAAACAATAAATAACAAACATTATCGGAAAAATATAAACTAAATAAATATTATTTGTAGTGCTATTTATAAATATTTAAAGAAAATAAAAATTGTTATTTTCATAAAATTGGTGATATTTTCGCAGCGTGCTCAATACCTTTGTTTCGACATCTGACAAGAAATGAAGTTGATGTCAACTTGAAGTCGAGCAACTTATCCACAGTACTATGGGCCCCTTGAGGGCAAAATCGAAGTTGATGTCAACTTGACGTCGAGCAACTTATACACAGGTCTAAGGGCCCCTTAAGGGCAAAATCGAAGTTGATGTGAAATAATCGAATTTAATGTCAACTTGAAGTCGAGCAACTTATACACAGGTCTAAGGGCGCCACAAAAGTAACGGCACCCTTAAACTAGGGAGAAGAATACCCTTAAATCGGGGACCCTCATTAGTGTCCCTAGGCGAAGCCGCTTTTTGGACACCATGGGTCCGACCATTTTTCTTTAATTTCCGATATTATCAAACAAAAAATTATTGTCAAAGTCTATTTTAGCCATGGAATATAATTATTAATTTTGGCATAAAACTATTTTAGCAGCAAAATCAGATCTGCACCAAAATTTCACCAACGGTAAAGGCTGTTGCGCTGAGTTGAAAAATAAGTTTTGTTTTTTGCGCTAGGTCCAACTTCTTGAGGTATAGGCCTTTAAAGCTTGAGTATATAATCGGTCATATCTCAGGTATTTATCATTGGATCTGCCTGAAATATGTATCATTACAAAGCACTTGTGAAACTCTATAACTCTGTATATAAATATATTTCGTTTTATTAACCCATTGAGGGCTCATTTAAAAAATGTTTTTTAACCTCACTTTTTTGGTTTAATCAACTTGTTGTTGTCTTCTGTCGTTGTTGTCTTTCATTTCTGTTGTCCTTTGTTGTAGTTTTGAGACACCAAAATAAAGAAATTATTTCTAAAAACTCGCGCGATTTTTCTGATTTTGTCACGCATCGACTTAAGGTATAGAGGGAATTTGATCCCCCCCCCGTGCCTGAGCCCGGTCGGGCGACTAGTTGGAATATAAATTTAACGATTTATGAAATTTATTTCATCAGGATCGGATAATAAATGGCAGTTATGCGCTATTATACATTCAAGCTTTAGAGACTTATATTTCGGAAAATATGAACTTCCGCAAACTTTTTGTTTTTTTAAATCCGCATTTAATGCTCTATCAGGCGAAAAAAACCAAAAAAAAAATCCAATTTTAATGCTACAAGAAATTTGCTCCTTAATTTTCTTTTTGCTTAATTTAAGTTCTACACCAAAAATTCCTCAAAAAGCGGCGCCTCGGATAACGTTATCTCGCTGCTTGTTTGACTATACAATAGCATTCTCACATACAGATGGCGCGTACTACATATATAACTTTGTGATGTATTAATGATGAGAAAAATCCAGCATGGCAACGCTGTGTGTTCTCTCAAATGTTATTATCTTTATAGTTAGTCACCAAACGTAATTGAAATTCTCCATAAAATTATAATTTCAAACTAACAGCGTATAAAAAAATAGACCAATTCATAAATTTTGCGACATTGGGCCAAATGCGCTATTTTCGTAAATTCCCTTCTAAACTAAGTTTCCAAACATTTTGTAGTATGGGGAGCTAAGAAATTTTAGGCAGATACAGTTGTCGAAAAGTTGATTTTAGCGGGTGATAACAAAAAACACGCCTACATCAATTAAACGCGTACCGTTACATCATGCGTTGCTTAAAATTTTAAACAAACTTGGCGAATATAATTATAGTGTGGTAAATTCACTGGGCGCGCACTGTCAAAAATAACAAACTGTATTAATTTGTTTTGTTACCATTTTATTTTTTTTCACTTTCTGCTGTGTCCATTTTTGAATGTTGAAACACCCGCAATTTTTTATAGGAGAGAGAAAAAGACTGACTTGTAGTTAGACTTTATTTCCTTTATAGTAAATATGGTGGAAAAAAGCTATGTAAAAAGCACAGTGAGTCCCTATCTCGCTCCCACATAGGTTGCAGGCGGTGATGAAGGTATAAACGACTTGACAAGCAGAATCTCAGTAATGAACGGGAACACATGACTTCACTTTAACACTGATTTTCTGAATATTTTTAGGTTATTTTTTTTTAAATTTCTTCGCAATAATTTTTTAATTCACTTCAGTTATTTGACCATTTATTTTCTTCACATTCCAACGATGAAAGTTTACAGATGTATTTCGCATGTACGACCGACCCTCGTCGTCTGCGACAGTAGTTTTCCTCAACAGAAAGTAAAGTGCGCGCTCAATGTTGCTTTGTACATTCGGGCGCGCAATGCCAAGATACTACATACACAACATGCTATGCTCCCCAATAAAACACGCGTGATCTTTAGCTATCGAGCGCTATAACTAAACTCAACGCAACAAAGTTTTTCAACGTATTAAAACGACACCAAACGGGTAAAAAACACACACAAATCAACACACAACAATGACAGCATTGAACACAGCAACACAAAGTGTATGTTCGTGAGTTGTGAAAACAACAGTAACAACAACAACGACTAAACTTGGTCGCCAACGTCGTCCACAACATCATCATCATCGTTAGGAAGTTGGAAACATCGGCAGCGCCACTAAACTACACTACAAAAATTAAAAAAAACGAGGACAGTCATTTCAATATTAGAATATAACGATGTTAGTATTCGTCGGTTTCGTGGTGGTGGTTGGTTGTTTTAGTTGTTTTTCTCGTTCGTCAACCAGAGTAGAGTACCTTCCCGTCTTGTTCGTCTCTAATCATTTCACAAACAATACGCGAATCACGTTATAACACAAAAAACACTAACATCCGAACGTTGCATGGAAACGAAACAGCAATAAGGCAAAAAGTAGTCGCAGATAATAGTGGTTGTGGCGACGTTAGAATAAAAAAAAAGCGCGCGCGTTCAAACACAAAAACTTTAAAAACTATACAGTACAAAAGAGAATTTATTGTGTGCAAGTGGGTGTGTGTGTTAGTGTGTGCGCATAAAAAGGGGAGGTAAGCCAAAGAGAGTGCTCTACTATGAGAGCGACTAGTGTTTTCAGAGTTGCCAATGAAGAGTTGGTAGTTAAAGCTTTTAGTTCTAAATTCGGAGTAAGTGCGAAGTACTTTTTTTTTATTGACTTGTAAAGCGATTTCATAAAGCGCGATTTTTATACAATTATTTTTTTTTATTGACTTGTAAAACGGTTTTTATACAATTACGTGTAGTTGTTGGCTACGAATTTATAGAGTAAATCGCATGGTGTAAACCATAGAGTAATGTGTTTGAAGAGTGTGTAAAGCGCCATTTAGATCTACCCAAGTTATCGCATTTTTGGGATTATCGACGTTTTTACTTTGACTTTTACAATCCCGAAAAAGCTATAATATTGGTAGGTGTAACTGCAGTTTTAGGGTGTTTCAATTGCAGTTTGATGATTTTTTTTGACAGAATTTGGACGTAATACAAATAGAAAATTGTTGGGTTCGTTCTCATCGGCACTGATTTATAGCATATAACGCTGATTTAAATACAATAGCCCAATTTCAGCAACAACAAAAAATCGAGATAACTGACAGTTAAACATCTTAAATTCTCTATAAACTATCAGCTCCGACCGGCCCCTATCAGTAATTGTAGGATATCTGGACATGGTGAAATCGGTCATTAAATTCAATTTTTTTATTATTTTTTTTCAATTCGCCAATCTCTCATTATGCTTAATCCTGTATGAAATTTCCCTATAAGAATATCGATCAGCTGTTTCAACTATGGTTGCTAAGTTAAAGCGTCACACAGACTTGCCATTTATGGGCATGATAATAATTTTGTAAGCACGAAGTGATGCGAATTTCGATTACATTCATATTTGGGTTCAAGGAGGGCGGTAAAATGACAATAAATAGGTATTAACAATAATTGATGTTCATGCTGACGACCGATAAATGTGTTGTGCGCTTAAAAAAATTTATGAAAATTTTCAATAACATAAATATACATGATACTGAATTTTTGGTCGAAACTGGAGCCAAATTTTTACAAAGGATAGAAATAAGCAAAATATTAAAATCTTGATACTTTAAGTTATGACGATTTTGAAGTTAGGGTGCGATATATTTACTAACGGATCTAACGTATTTCAGTGATTACATTCAGTGATATTATACACGCACCAAGGTAATATACTGATAGATGGTTCCACATGGCAAAGGCCGATTCCTTAGAACCTTTTTTCACTCGGATACTATGAAAAATCACTAAGAACCCAGGTTTATTAGAGGATATGAATTGAAGATATGAAATTGGTAATAAAATACTAAAGAGAAGGTTCAATAGTTTTTAAATCATTATTATTTTCTGGGAAATTTTACCATTTCCACAATTTCTGAACCTTCTGGAACAGGGTTGTTAACTTTCAAATACACCACTTGTATACCACTAGTATTCCTCTACGTATACCACCATCTAGACGTTTTCTATTATCTTTAAAGTACACGAAAGAATGTTTCCAGCATTTTTTGCTCCACAAAACAGCAGTTTACACTTGTCCTGTGTAACACGGTTAGGCTGAACGCAAAACCATACAGACAAAATTTAACATTAAATTTGAATTAATGACAATTACGGGGTATACGTTGTATTTTATGCTGGTCATACACGTTACAACAAGTTGGTACAACATACATAGATATCGGAACATTTTGAGATTCATACAACCAATAACCCAACCTCAACTCAAGTAGAACTGTCAAAAAGTTGTGCAACCAGGTGTAACGTATAGGGGTAGCATAAGAGTTGAACGAAAACCAATAGTTGACAAATTGCGGGTTTTTAAAATACTAGGATTCAAACTAAATAAGAACGGAAAGAGTATAACCACTCACATTTCTACAAAATAAAAAAATTAACCATCGTAAAGAAAATCTTTAGTATATCTTTTGTGATATTTTACTGCGAAATTTTTTTTTAGTTTTTTGAGCGTATTTCGGGATAGCGAGTGCAAAAAAAGGAAGGGCAGGGCACCGATTGTATATGAAACTACACTTTCCGTCGTTGTTTAGATAGAAACTTCAAACTAACAGTTTGAGATGTTGATTTGACCAATACTGTGCTCGTACTGCGTTTACACACGACTGTATTTTATCACAATATCTAGACTAAAGTGAGTTTCTCATTTATACGGCCCCTTTTAATACAACAGATAATTTGTATTTATCCAAGCTGCATTTTTATTTATCTAAATAGAGATGATATAGTTTTCAAAAAGTTTTTGCAAAATGCATTCCCATGATTCCCATGGGAAACCGTATAGTAATTGCATGTATAGCACAGACCACAGCCTAATATTAACGAGAGTTTGCAACAGCTGTTTTATGTGCGAAAAAAATCCGTTGAAGACTTGGAAAACTTATAGAGAATGAGAGAAATCTTTAATTTTAACAATTTGTGTGTTAATTGGGATTTACACAAATAATTTTACTCTAACACTGTATTAATTTTAAATTTTTTTCACTGAGTATCCCTTTTTTTGAAACGATTTAATTGGCAGAATTTACACACAGTGGAAGTATTTTGTACCAGTTACCTATTGACCGATTCTTCTTTGAAACCATCTTTTCTAGAAGTTCTCCAAGTACTGACTTGATCAGCTGTCTCATCGATTCACCTTGGCTCTACGTTTGATTGTTTTCATGCAACATACTAGTGACTTGGTAACACTTTTATCGCGGTTATTTTCTACTTCCAAAATTATACAGTTTAACGTGCAGGTTATCACTTTGTGCGAGTTAATGTTTATAAGTTGCGGAAAAAAACGAACTGTAAGAAAAATATAACGCCCTATCAAATTGAAGATAAAAACATAGATAAATGACATATAGGAAAGCGATTTGACTCAGTAAATTTACAAAGTTTGGTGCGTTGCAGATGGACGTTGCATGTTGGAAAGTATTGGTTTAATAATACCAGATATGTAGAGGTAATGGCTCAAACCAACCAACAAGAAAACAGCAAAGGCATTTCGTTTTGTGCGTTAAAATTGTTGTGTAAATACAACATAAATATATACTAACAATAAAATCTGACAAAAAAAAAGTCCAAACTACGTTTAAATTTCACAGTTTTACCCACATGAAAAATGTAAGTCAACAATTTTTATAATTCCACCTGGTGTAAGCCAATTTACGTCAAATAACTCTGTAGCACCGATAAATCGTTTAAATTTGAATTTACAAAAATTACAAGGACGAAGTGTTTTTAAGTTTGAATAAAAACCCATAATTCACAAATTATTTGAAAAAAAAAACAACAAAATTGTGACAAAATTTCGTGTAAACTTCTTTACCCTTAAATAAAAAACTCCAATCCATTGCAACTCTTAATCGCGGTATTCAGGTCCAGCGAAATTTCCGTAAGACAATTTATCTTGTAACGGATATTTTTCTTGCACAACAGTTTCCTCCTACCTCGGATTCACTTTGCAAATATTTAATTTTCAGACTTCATTATATTTTTAACGCGTGCGGTGTTACTTTTGTTTGTCAAAATATGCAAAATTCCAGTCCCCACCAATTATCAAACAGTTTTATTCGTACGAAATAAATTTGGCATAACAACCCTGTAATTAATTTTGCTTACGAAATTTTCGCAAAGATCTGAGTACCACGAAAATTTAAAGTGAGCGAAATTTCCGGTTTTATGAAATTTTCGTTATTTTTTATGAGAACAAAAATTTCGAATGAACTGAATACGGGGCTTTAGCGTTAATATAGAGCTGGTAACTCTGTACAGTCATTTTTTATCCACATTCCAGTTAAAGATTAATTTTTCTTCTACTTCTCCACCCATGCCCTAGATAAGTCCTCTCACTACTCTCACACGTATGCTCCGTGTCGCGAGTTAACAAAAAGCTTTTCAAATATTTTTCAAATCTCACAAAGCTTTTTTATTGATGATTTCATATTTAGTTTTTGTTGGTGTGACTGCTATCAAAATAACGAGGCCATTTGAAAGCTCTTGTGACGAACGAAAGCTTTTTGTGTATATGTATATGAGGCCGTGTTAAATCCGACAAATTGTTTTTTACGTAAATGTGTGTATTTGTTGCTGTACATAACGCGATTTGTGTTTGTTCTTTTGGGTGGATGGATGATTGTATGTATAATTATTTTCGGGGGAAAAATATGGCGTAAGACTAATGAGCGAGCGAGCGAGCACATTCATACGAGATTTCATGTTTGCGCTTGTGTGTGCGTGTTTCTATCATTGGTTGGTGGGGTTCGGTTGGTGTGACGGTATGAAGTCATCACTACTCATCATCACCATTCAAACGCGTAAGTAGCGATACATATTTTCGATAGATATTGTACCTACATTTGAATTTTATTTTTTTGTGATAAGAATGAATTTTTTGGAGGGAAAATATGTGATGTTGATTTCAAATTCTTCCGTATTGATTGTAGTTCACAAATTAAATTTTTGAAGATGTAGGAAACCGTGTAAGAGTGGTAGGTAGGTGCATATTTGAAATATAAAATAAATAAAATAGGTATAAAATATTTTTTTTTTGGTTCAAAATTACAAGTTCCAGTATGTTTATCCTTGGTGAAGAATAGCGTTTGAACTTTCCTATATAGGGGTTGAACCTGTTTTTTTTTTTTTGTTTTTAAGATTTGAAAATATTGAATTAAAATCATATAAATAATATAAATAACTTCTCATACATTAACTAGAATAATAATAAACAAAGTAAATAACAAAAAGTTTAACTTAGAAAAATTAATATAATGATTATGAATTGAAAAGCATAAAAACCATCCACCAAAAGCATTATCAATATTACAAGTTTTAGAAATACTTTTATCTATTAAATAGATATAATAAATAATTTGTTGAACCTTCACCGGAATTCTGATTCTGTTACTTTTTAGCGACAAAAATTGGTCCTTAAACTGTCAAAATCCATCAAAATTAATACATAAATTTCGAATTTTGTAAATTAAACTACCAATTTTTACCCTTAAAAGTTTACAGAATTCGGGTGTTGAATTATGAATTGAAAAACATCAAAATAAAATTATATTAAAAAATCGGACTTTGCAAATGGAGCTACATTTAAAAATATTTTACACATCGCACCCTAACTACAAAAGACTTATAACTCAACATTTACAAATTTTCAGTAGAGGCAAAAAAATAAAACTTTTCTTGTTCTCTATAATGAAATCCATGCGCGATTTTTTCTTTTGTCTAGGAAAGAAAAGAGAAAATGGTGACAGATTTTTACAGCGGCTGGAAATGGTCCTTGGTTATTGTTTTAAGCAATAAAAATTTAAATCTGAAACTTTGGAGTTACGACTCTTTTGTAGTTATGCCATGTCTCCACCGACTGCTAAATCTGCTCCAACTCATTTTCCACACCAACTAATTTTAATAATAATTTCTCATACATTAACTAAAAAATTTAATTTCGTTTGACATTTCGTTGTTTAAGCATAGAACTCAGCTGGAACTGAGTTCAGGTTTCCATTAAAAATCTATGTATGTAGAATAACAACTTGATTTTTTTCCATAGACTTCATATAGAAACTGAAAATTCAAGTTTACCTGAGTACTGAGCTTAAAAAGTGGAATTGATACACAGGGTGTTCAGTAATTTGTTTTTTTCTTTTACTTATTTCAATTCCAATTTCATTGAAATGAGCCATTTTAAAATACACAATGGGAAACTTTATCTAATTTCAGCGAAATTACAAAAAATGCTCGTAATCATCCGGTGGAGATGTCTTATTAGGGTGGTGACCATTTTAATTTAATAATAAATAAATGAAATAAAAGGTTTCCCATTACATCCCATGAAGAAATTGGGGAGAGCTTCTCACAACCAGTGAGCTGTGCGCTTTCTACTTATAGTTTTATACTCACTGATTTTAATTTATTTTAATTTAATTTATTAGCCGTCGGTAAAAATTGCTGCAACTGATGCGCTTGTGAAAATATTATTTCTATTTCGAAGAAAAAAAAAACAAAAATTTCTGTTCCTTTACAGTTTTATACATACTTATTGTATAATTTAATTGTTTACGCGCCAATATCACCACTCATTTATTGAGGTGAATATGCGTGTTGAATAGTTTCGAAGAACTTGAACACCACGCCTCTATATTGACGATATCATGTGTGCAATTATGACTTAGTAATCAGAGAGTGAAGAAAATTTTCGGAACGCGGTTTAATTTGTTATTATTTGTATTTAATATTTATTTATTTGCGATCGATCTTTCGACAATAAGCAAATTCGCAATTTGAAACCAAATATATTTGCAATTTGAAACCAAAATACAACCAAATATACAGGAAATGTAAGAAAAATAACTGGTTTGTTTTCCAAAAATTTAACGTTTGTTTTTTAGAGCCAAATCATTTAAATTGATATACAGCTACTTAAGATTTTACAGATACTACTTCATTTCCTGTAAAATCCTGAAAAGTAACTTCAGAATTCGATGGCAAAATTACACGATTTGTAAAGAAAAATTTGTTATTGCAAGCGATTTGTTTACTTGTCAACTTCATAAATCAATAAAATCCGACATCAAGTTTCAATTAAAAAAAAAAATACTATTTGTTGACTTTTATTGGAGGTTGTATCAATTTCAATGTAAATTTAATGATAAATTTTAATTTATTTATATCCTTCGTTTCGTTAACTTTATTCCAACATCTTTAGGAAAGAAATTTTCCATTTAAGCCCCGCCCCGTAGTATTCAAATCTTGCGAAATTTCCGTAAGCAATTTTCCGATTTATTTCTACACGAAAATTTTTGTTGCACAGAGTTACCAACTATCCTTGAGTTATCTTGCAAATATTTCATGAATAATTCCGATTTCGACTTTTGTTTTTAAGTATGTTGTGCGTTGTTACTTTTGTTTGCTAAAATAATCGAAATTTCGATCGTCCCAAACAATTGTTTTCATACGGGATAACTTTGTGATAACAACCCTGTATTGATTATGCTCGCGCAATTTTCGACCAGCTGACTACCAAGTAAATGAAAAGTGAATGAAATTATCCTTATGTTATTGTTTCCAAAATGTAAGTATGTTCTTAAGATAATTATAGTCTTTCTATACTCACAAGTTCTAAATTCTGTCAGTGTATTAGAAGGCTCAATAAATCTGTTGAACTTGCAGTTCTATTGAACTTGTACGTCCAATATAAAAAATATAGCATGCACTCTAAAAATAAAGTTTGTTATTATTAAGAATAAACAATGTATGTCACTTATCAGCAGGCAATTTGTTATTACAGCAAATATACTGCCGTAACAACATACTTTTTGCAGGGATGATACAATAACTGACATAATAAGCCTTATTTTATTCCCTGCTAAACTAATTTTTCGACGATTTTGTATGGGGAACTAAGCGATATTAAGCGGCACCCTATACAAAGTCGTCGAAAAATTAGTTTAGCAGGGAATAAAAAAACAGGCTCAATGTTTGTTGAAACAATAAACCTATGTTTGCTGAAACACAGATACTACTTCATTTCCTGTAAAATCCTGAAAATTGCGATTAGAAATAGCAAACATGTTTTTGCTTTAACCTTTTCACCACACTTTTCTGCTGTGTTTACAAAAATATTTTGTTGAGTGTGCGGTAAATACCGTTCATATGGAAAGGTTGATGCGTGCGAACAGTATTCACCTCAAGTAGCACTAAACGCCAGATATACATTTCAAACGGTAATTCTTATGGGCATGGAAATTTCATACGAGCTGAATACGGGGCTTAAATCTGACAATATAAAACTAATACTTGGAATGAATAAAATCTTCTGCGCAGAAAATCAAATTGTTGTAGCAGACATTTTTGTTTAATTTTTTTTTTGAATTTTCTGCCTAATTTCATTGGTTTCTAAACTGATTGGACTTTTATTTTTATAAGGTAACAAAGAATATACCTTGTTCATAGAGGTGAAATGAAATTTGAATTTTATAGTGGATTGGTATCACTGTTACCAAGTATATAGCAAGTGTTGTATACAAATTGTGTTTTTCGAAGGAAATATTTCAGATTTGCGATTAGAATTTTTAGCTATTTCCTAATTAGGGAAATATATTTTGGTCCAAAAAGAAAATTTTTATTTTTATCGTTTGTATCAAAAAATTTTCATTAGTGTTTGCGATTTTCAAAATGTATGTAGTAAATTTGCATTTTAGTGAACAATTTTCTATTAATAACAAATTTTAAATTGTAGAATATGATTTTAAAAAGTCTATAATTTTTTTTAAACACAAATTATATAAAAAAATACAAATTATAAAAAATCTATGTAAACACAAATATGTAACAAATAAAAAACAACCTTAAATTAAAACAAAAATCATATTATTAAAAAAGCAAGATTTATAAAAACAGACAAATTATAAAAAAATTAATCAAATTATATTAAAAATTATGAAATTATAAAAAAAATAATCAAATTCTAAAAAAATAAAATAATCAAATTATAAAAATAACCAAATTATAAAAAAATAACTTATAAAAAAATCTAATTATAATAAAAACAATATAATTAAATATAAAAAAAGGTAATTAAATACAAAGCTCCAAAACCAAACCTTACTTGATATTCTTTTGTTTTTTTATATACTTTTTTTGTTATAATTTGTATTTTTGTTAAATTGCAACGTTCGAAATCTTTTTCAGTGTATAAATAATAATGCGACAATGTTAACATTTTTTTTTTTACATTCTTGGGGATATAGGGAATTTTTAAAATTTCAACACTATTTACTCTTTGTACACCATATCTTCATATTGGATGTTTAGATCACATTTGCAAAAAACATAAAAAAATAAAGAACAAATGTTGATTTTTTGTAATTTGATTTAAAAAAATAAAAAAGGAGGGAAATAATAAAAAGAAAATCAACCACTTATAAATTTGTTATTTACGTTTTATTCCAACATCTCTGCAACGATTTACTGAATGTCCTACTGAACAGAAATTTTTGGAAATTTTAAAACTTTGGCGATACTTTCTCTTTGCTAACGATCTTTCAATTTTAAATAATTAGATCACATTTGTTACTGAAAATTGAATTTTCCACACTTCTAAATTGCTTTATATTATATTAAATGGTTTGGTTTTCTTTTTATTATTAAATTGTTTTTTGTTTTAATTAATGTTTATAATTTAAAGGAGTGATAGATAATAAATGAAAGTTTATAATTTAAAGGAGTGATTGTTTTTTACGCTCCAATTATAACAAAAGTAGAAAGCCCTAGATGGTGAAATATAAGTGGTGGATTTGAAACTTAAGAGAAATTGTCTAGATGGCGCCGAAATGACCAAATCTGTTGGAAAACAAAAATTATTGAAGAAACTACCTATTTTCATTTTGTATTGTATTCGTTTCTATTAACTACATCTTTTTTTTATATCACATTCAAATGACAAAATCAAAAGTGAGAAAATGGTGAATAATGGAGGGCACCATATGTAAGTCTTTTCTATCATTCTTTGATGAAGGTGTGTCAAAAACACAAAATCTTTAGATACCTTTTTGTCTATAAATTGCAGTTTCTTTTTAATAATTATGTTTGTAGTTTTTATTTTTCTGAATATTATCTGATTCGTTATGCATTTGTTTTCATTAAAAGATATCTAGTTTTTCAGCGAGTTAATAATTTGTAATTTTTTAGTAATTCTTTTTTTAATAATTCTTTTTTTTTGATAATTTTTAATAATCAGTTGTTGTGTTCCATAGTATTTATAGGAAACAATTGTTACAAATTTGTTACATCCTGAATACAGAAATAGATTTTAAAAAATAATCTAACAAAATAAAAATATTTTTACAAAATAATCTAACAAATAAGATTTCCAAAATATTATAATAAGATTAAAAAAAAAAACAAACCTAACAATATAGTAGAAAAAATAATAAATAAATAGGCATTAGATAGACAATTAATAATAAAACTATTAGATTTAATAACAAAATAATAAGATTTAATAACAAAATACAAAATAATAGATTTAATAACAAATTTAAATACAAAATAGATTTAATACTTAAAAACAAAAATCCAATTCAAAAGGATTGAAAAAAAAAACTGTGAAAAAAGATTTTAAAAAATAATCTAGTAATAAAATTGGGAATACAAAATAGACAAAACTAATCTAACAGAAAAAAAGATTTTATAAAATAATCTAACAAAAAAAAAAATACATACAAAATGCTAATTAACAAGATTTAAAAAAAAATATACAATATTACGTGACTATAAAGTACATTTTAAAAGCAAGTTGATATATTTTGTTAAAATACCCAAAAGCAAGTTGATATATTTTGTTAAAATACCCTTTTATATCACCATCTTTTCTGTTTCTAACTTCAAAAAATCTTTTGGAGAAAACTTCAAGTTCTGACAAATTTTTTCCCTCACGCTGCTGATTCAATATACCAGGAAATAAATATGTATATACACAGGAAAAAACAGAAATATGCTGACAATGATTGCGTAACAGCAAACAGAAAGTTCAGTGGGTTCGCTGAAGCGTATAGAGAGAAAAAAAATAACGAATGGGGGAAAATGTGATTTTTTTGTTTTGCTTTCTCACCTCACCTCACCTCACCACAATCTAACCAACAACGCCATCTACACAAAGCGCTCATGAGAAGAAAAAAAAAAGAAATCGTTTTTTTTTCTTCTTCATTTGAATAAGCAACGAAATATGTGTCATAGCCATTTAAAAAGCACAAGCTAGATGGATAGCAACAACAAGAACATATAGAATTTTCTTGGCCAACTGTCAAATAAATAAAAAAAAAACATCCTATAGCAATGACGCGATTTAGCTTTAAGTGAAGATGAAAATTAATAGGAAATATGAGTAATAATTTTAAAAATACACTTAAAAAAAAAGTTAATGCACAAAAAAAAATAATAATTGGAAAATAAAATAAGACAAATTGCTTTGTAATTTCTTGTTTTAGATAATTAATCCATGTGAAAATAATACGAGGGCAACAAAATTAATTGCCCTATAAATGTGAGTGTGTATTTACCCCACCATCACCACCACCTTTAAAATTGTTCATTTTGCGTGTCGTTTTTTGTTTGTTTGTGAATTAGTCGTTTTTCTCGTTAAATTCGCATTTGTAAGGTTCGTTTAGTTTAGTATTTGTATTTTTTTGCGCTCGCTCACTCGTTCGCTCGATAATTTTCTGCATAGCAACAACTTAAAAAAAAAAGTACGTACAATGTTATATGTTTCTTTGGGCACAAATTTGTAGTTTCTTCAAGTCATGTGATAGGAAATGTTTATTTTTTTTGATAATTTTTAACTGTTAAACTTGTAGTGCTTGTTTTTCATTTTATAATTTCACAGTTGCATCTGTAAGTTGCAACAATACTTGTCTGTTTTTTTCACATGTTTCTATATCACACCAAGATTTTTCACTGTCATTTTGTTAAATTTTTTCTAAAATTCTTTTTTTTTCATTTCTCAATAATGTTTTAGTGTTTTTTCCTCTTGATTTTCTTTAATTCCATCAGTGTTTTTGTATCTGCAAGTTTCTTATTTTTTTTTTCTTTGCTCAATATCTATCTGTGTTAGTTTTGCAACTTTTGTTCCAAGCGTCAAGATTCCCAAAATGAACCGTACACGACCACGAATGTTAAACGAATGATTTGTAGAATAGAAAAACGCGTGTAAAACTGCCTGCTGTTGCTTTGCAGTCGTGTTTTTTTTCCTGTCTTCTGCCCGTTTCTTTAGTTTCCAAAATGCCAATACAATGTGCTGTGTTGTACTGTGCTGTGCTTTGTGTAGAGCGAAGCCAGTAAGTGTGTCAGTCGGTTCTCGTGTGTACGCGCGTATATGTGTCTATATAAAATGTATGTATATGTATATAAAATACCCCCAGCAACAACAAATTCTATGTATATAACCCATATTTTAAGTTTTTCTGTTTTTCATGTACAGTTTTATTTATCACATTTACACTTTGTAAAAAAAAAAACTTGCGTTCTCTCTCTCCCAATAGAGAGGGGACGACATTAATGATAAGAAGAAAAAAAGCTTATATTCCCCTTCGTTTTTCTTAACGAACTAACAGATATCTAACGAATACTTAACATTCCCCTATCTAGATACTACACTCACTACACAACTACTGTATCTGATGGTATTTTTCTTCCGTTAACTTTTGTTTGCACTTTGGTTTTGCGTTCTGGTGTGTGTGTGTGTGTGTGTTGGTCTCGTCTCTCACAGAATAATTCTTTGCAAATGTTTTGGCAAAAGAGCTGCCATCCACAGTCTCTCGGATTATGTATATATCGTTTAGTTTCATTCCATTGTAGACCATGGAAAAAGAGGGGTCAAAAAGCTTTTTCCTAACATTTTGCTATTCTTTGTTATTATTTTTCCGTTCGTTTGGTGTACTCAATTCTTTATCCGTTTCTACACATTCGTCTATTACATGTAAGTATGCATGACAAAGATACACACATCCATACACATGTGTATGCATAACAAACATAAAGAAATATACTTACAAACACATACAACACAAACATAAACATTTGTTAATAAATATTTGTAGCTTTGTAAGTTTGTGTATATACATGCATAAGTACTACATACATATGTACATACATAGTACACTTTTTTCCATAGTAAAGAAACTGGTTTAATTTGTGCTACATCCACAGCAGAAAAACCAAAAACAAAACAAAGTTGTTTCTCTAGTAGAAACAACATCACCGATTTTAATAGGTCTGCGCTCTGACGCTGGAGCTTCAATGGGGGGTTTGTCCTACTTTTTAAAATTCTATAGACTGCAATTCACCATACTGCGTACATATGCATGTATGGATACTACTTGTTGTGTGTGTGTGTGTGTGTATCTGTATTGTATACACATACATTTATACAAAGAATGAATTGTAGTTTTGTTATTGACTTAATGCAATCCTTCACAGTTTTTTCTTGTTTGCATACAACGAATGGCGAGTGAAGAAAACTTCAGCAAAACAAAACTTCACATCAATTTCAAATTATGTTTTTGTACCTACTACACCTTCCATTGTATTCTAAGCCAAGATTTGGCAAACAAGAGATAATCGGCGCTAGGAAGTTGGAGTCCAGGAAATACACCCCAAATTAGGAAATGAAATTGAGCTGACATCGTTGTGAATATCAATCGCAATTTCAACCATGAAAACGCACCATCAAAAACTAACTTTACTTATTTTTATTGACTATTTTACAACCTCATGAGGTCAGACGTCTTACACATATTAATTAGACAAATTAAACAACATATCCTTCCAACTGGCTCTATCCTTCGCCTTTTCTAGCCAGTTGGTAACACCAAGGATACGGAGGGATTCTTCTGCCTGGTCTTGGTCGTCTTTTTCTGCTTCCATCGGGTACGTTATCGAAAACTTTTCGCGCTGGCTCATCTTTATCCACTCTGCCTAGCCAACGCAATTGGTCTAACTTGATTCGCCTAGCTATGTCCACGTCAGAATATAAATTATATAGGTATTGGTTCCAACGACGTCGGTACTCGCCGTTTTCCCTAACACGACCATATATTTTACGGAAAATTTTTCTCTCAAAAACTCCCAGGTGTTTTTCATCCCCTTGCGATATGACCCAAGTTTCGGAGTCTTGAGAGTCTGACTTAGCTAGACTTTTGTCCGTCGAGAGAGGGCTTTGTTCCTAAACTGCTTGCTGAGCCCAAAATAGCATCTATTTGCAAGCACAATTCTCCCATCTATCTCCAGATTGACGTTGTTGTCCTTGTTCACGGCGGATCCAAGGTAGACAAATTCATCTACCACTTCAAAATTAAATCGGTTGTCAACGTTCAAGTGCGGACGAAGTCGAGAGGTTTATCTAGTCGTTGACACCATCAATTTTGTCTTGCCCTCATTAACAGCACGACCCACCTTCGCTGATTCCTTTTCGATTCTTGAAAATACTGCAGTAACCTCTCGCAAATTTCGCCCAATGCTGTCTATGTCGTCAGCATACGCCAGCAACATATGGCTTTTCGTGTTAATGATCTTGTTCGTATTTACTGCAGCCTTACTCATTATTATCTCCATTAAGATATTGAAGAGATTGCACGAAAGTGTGTCGCCTTGTCCAAGTCGTCGCTTGGTACAGAATGGTTCGGTGAGGTCTTTCCCCACCTTCACTGCGTATTTGGTGTTGGTCAGCGTCATTCTACAGAGGCGGATCAGTTTTGCCGGAATACCAAGTTCAGACATAGCTTCGTTCAGTTTTCCCCGTATGCGGCTATCGAAGCAACTTTTTAATCAAAAAAAAGTGGTATGTATCGATTTGCTTTTCGTGGGTCTTTTCCAGGATTTGACGTAGCGTGAATATTTGATCAGTCGTGGACTTGCCTGGTCTAAAACCACACTGATAAGGTCCAAGCAGGTTTTCAATAATTGGGTTTAGTCTTTCACATAATACGCTCGACAATACCTTATACGCGATGGACATAATACACTTAGACTCCAATCGTCGGGCATAGATTCCCCCAGCCAAGTTGATGCATGTGGGCTATCAGTCCGTCGCCACCTGCCTTAAAAATCCATCAAAACCTTGGGTTAGGTTAGTTAGAGGTGGCTATCAGTATTGGTACACTTAGTCCAATCAAGAACGTTGTGAGAACACGGGTCGTCATGTTCCGTCCCCATCGTTGAATGTGCACAATTATCTAATATGCTTAAGAGGCGTTCCAGCAATATGAGACCCCATCTCGGTGTTCCACGATGGGGTTGGAAAACAGACGTACATTAATTCCAGGCGAACCAATTAGTGCTCCGCAAAAATATTCTGAGTCATTAGCATAACTCCCTATATACATATATACGTTAGATCCAAAAATACATACATATGTGAGACCCCAAATATTGTATACTGTTAACGCAAAAGGTGGTACAAGAGCATAGCACATATTCGACGTTCTAGCTCTCTTCTTCTGCAGTAGTCATGACTTGAGATTCCCAGTCTGGGCGCACGTCTACCTATCAAACAGTACCAAGTGATCACAGCTGCTAGCGTAGATATACATAGTCTTTGGATATCAAGTTTTTCGAACGATTCAGGTCCTAACTTGGCTATACAAGCCTTGTGATTTCGCAATTTGTGCCTCCAGACCGGTAGGAAGAGGAATAATAAAGGGTCCGCCATCTAACGTTTTTTTTTGTGAATGGTAACACTTAGCTCATGTCTGATTTGACAGTTAATTAGTTTTATCCTACCGCTGAATCGACTTACAGAAGATGCCGATTTTGTCAAAAAATCATATTTTCAGATGAAGCTCATTTTGATCTTGGCGGGTATGTAAACAAGCAAAATTGTCGCATTTGGGGCACAGAAAACCGAAGTCACTGTTTGGTGCGGATTTTGGTCCAGAGGCATAATTGGGCCATTTTTCTTCGAAAATGAGCAAGGAGTGGCCGTTACAGTCAATGGCGATCGTTATCGGGCCATGTTGAACGAATTTTTGTTCACAAAAATTGAAGAGGAGGATATTGGCAACATTTGGTTTCAACAGGACGGCGCTACGTGCCACACAGCCGAAGCTAAAGTCGATGTTTTGTGCCCTGTTTTTGAAGATCGCATTATCCGCCGCAGAGCTGATGTCGTTTGGCCACCTCGGAGCTGCGATTTGACACCGTTGGACTATTATTTGTGGGGTGCCCTCAAAGATAAGTGTTATGCCGACAAGCCAGAGACAATTGACGCTTTAAAGGACAATATTCGTGAAGCCATTGGTGAAATACAGCTGCACACAATCGATAATGTGCTTACAAATTGGACCGATCGTGTAGGCTACTGCATGGCCAGCCGAGGCAGCCATTTGAATGAAATTATTTTCCATTATTAACCGGAAGGATTGTACTTTCAAATAAAAAAAGAAATTTGAGAAAATATTCAGTAGTTTTTTTTATAGCATTTTCAAAACAAAAAAAAGTTATTTGGCGGACCCATTACAATACATTAATTTTTTTTAATGAAAAGTGGTTCTGCTCTGAAATTGGTTTAATTAATCAATTACAATATATTCCATCAAGTTGGGAAAATTATATCGGCCAAGTGGCCGCCGCCATAGTTGCTCGTTTTATGGTATTTTCCATCACTCTTGCCAGAACTTCGGCCGACAGATTCTCGCATTCTTGGCGAATATTCTCCTTAAGGGCTTCAAGACGCTGAGGGTTGTTGGCGTAAAAACCCCATAAAAAGAACTCTGGAGCGATTAAATTCGGTGATCTGGCCGGCCAGCGCAAATCACCAAAACGAGACATTTAGCGACCCAGAAATGTTTCCTTCATAATATCGGTTGTGGCTCGAGCAGTGTGCGCCGTTGCACCGTCTTATTGGAATCACATGTTCTCCAGTCCCAATTCATCCAATTGCGGAAGAAAAAAATTCGGTAATCATGGCTCTGTAGCGCGCGCCGTCCACAGTCGTCGTTTGGCCCGCGGCGTTCTCAAAACAAAATATGGGCCTATGACTTCTTCAGCGTAAACAGCACACCACGTAGTAACATTGAGCGGGTGTAATGATTCCTCGTGGGTGATGCACGTATTTTCGGTGCCCCAGAAGGATTATTTTGTTTATTCACGTAACCGCTTAGATGCAGCTAACAGCTGACGCACTGTCTGCACTTTGTAAGGGAACGTCTTCAATTTTTTCATCTAAATTGTGGGTAGGGACCGCCGGCTAATACCTATTTGCGTGGCAAGTCGTCTGGTCAATGTTCCGGGCTCCTCTTCGACATCTTGGGCAACAGCAGCGATATGCTCAGCAGAACGGCTGCCTCGGGACCGGCCAGCTTAGGGAAGATCTCGTGTTGCCCCTGTCTTTTCAAGGCGAGTGTCCAAACGCAGCAGTGTTTGTCCAGTTGGTGCCGGACGGGCAGGAAATCTGCGACGAAATTCATGCTGCGCCAACACAACCAACGAATTATTGCTCAAAAAATAGAAACAATTATTCCGCGTTCTTTCGGAGTAAACCGATTCATGGCTTGTCGATTTGTATTCTGCGTTTGTTTACTTCACAAATGTCACATTTGACACACACACATGACATTTGGCGCCATTTGCAAAAGTTATACGGTTTTCCAATAGGGTGATTACTTTTGCCCCACCTTGTAGTACAGCAGTGATGGTTAGGTTAGGTTAATTCCAATAATGATTTGTACACCTTCCATTGTATTCAAAGCCAAGATTAGGAAACGAAATTGGGCTGACATAGTTGGGAAAATCGACCACAATTTCAAAAATGAACCAAAACAAAACACCGCCTAAAACATAGGTTAGGTTCGGTAGAAGTGGCTGTCAGTATTGGCAAACTTAGTCCAATGAGAAACGTTGTGAGACCACGGGTCATCACGTTCCGTCTCCATCGTTAAGCCTGTACATTGACGTAGTGCAATTAATGGCCAGTTTTTCAGTCAGTGGTGATCTTCGTTTCTTAGTTAAATTGTGGTTAAACATCGAATTGTGTTTTTTAGTCATTGTTTAACTATGATTTAACCACCCAATGTTGGTTGGTTAATTTATAGTCAGAACCATATTATTTTGACAATCAAATTACTGACTGTCAAAGTGAGAAATGAAGATTGTATAAAATACATGTGTCAGATTTGCGTATTTGTACACATACGTTGAGTGTAGATCGTTAAATTGTTGCGCCTATATAGTTGTTTACACATTTTTGTTAAAATGACTTCGATTTTATGCATCTACTATTTCTTATTTTACATAATTCCATTTTGTTTGTTCCCCTTTGTTGTTTTGGTATTTATCCCAAAACACACGTTTTTTCCAATAAGAATACAAGGGTTGCCATATTAGTTGACAATATGGCTACTTACATTAACTCACCACTGAAAAACAAAATCCAAAGTTAACCTCTAATTAACTTATAATTAAGATTAAGTAATCCGATAGTTAACTACCCACTTACAAACTGGCCATAAGGGGCGTTAAAGTCATATGAGACCCATCTCGGTGTTCCAATATGGGCCGTAGAAAGAGTCGTACATTAGTTTCAAGCGAACCAATTAGTGGTCCGCAAAAATATTCTACGGTCATTCAGCATAACTCCCTCAATGCAAGACCCTAAATATTGTCCCCTACTCGCACAAAATGACCTCTGTCTATCAAATAGTGTGCAGACATCCATGGCACAGCAAATCGACTGTGAAGTAGGAAATTGACAGCAAACAGAGTAGGTAGATGATCAGCAGGTAGAGCATCAAACTAAGTTTCTATAGTGTTTGAATGATAATATATATATACATATTTGCTGTGATATCCATGATAAATCTCAAAATTATTTGTACATATGTAACCTAGTTTATATTAAAATGTAAAATTTGGTTGAATAAATTAAATTGAAATTGAAATTGATGACAACTAAATTATGTTTTATGTTGGTTGCATCGATCAGAAATATGCATTCCCTTTTAGTCCTATCCGTTTTATATTCAACCGTCGGTGGTGCAATGATTGTGTGCGCGGATCTTGTGCATGAGAAGGTGGGTTCGATCCCTGCTCTGACCACATTAAATTTCTTTCGAGGGCAGTCACCTCGCTTAGTGCCGGTAACACTATCGAGTATTTAGCCATGAAAATATACCGTTCGGAACCGGTGTAAATCAGTGAGTGTAAAACTAGAACGCGCACAGCTCACAGGTTTGTGAGAAGCTCTCCCTAATCCCTTCATGGGATGTAACGTAAAACCATTTTATGTCCAACCAAAGCCTAACATATTACAGCAACTCAAACTCGATGAAATCTCCTACTACATCGACGACAGCGAAGAGATTCTTATCTCTCGCTCTATGAAAAATCATAGCTACTAGCATAGTGATATATTGTCGAGGAATAGATATGAAGTTTATCGTACAATGCAGATCCTAACTTGGGCATATCTGTCTGGCGGTTCTACAATTTGTGCCCACATACCATCTACCAATTGGAGAAGTTATCCAATCCTTCTCCAATCCATGGTATATCTAAGAGCTTCGGTTTTAAGCATGAGCTTGCTAATAGAAAGGTGCATACGCAAAGGATCCATATCCAGTGGATCGTATAAGTTAGTCCATTACAATGGAGCCATCAGTGTATAAGCTAAAATACCTTCTATTACGTGGTTTCCGTCTATTGCAGTCCTGCATGTACGAGATGCGAGAGGAAAAGTTTCTCTCAAGGATAGCAATAGATGTCATGATATTCACTCCTATGGTGAATTGCCGAAAATCCCTTAATGTCGTCCCTTGACCATATGGGCTTGCGAAGAATGTCTTAGGTGGATCGCCGACCTTTACATGCACTTGCCTGCCCAGAAAATCTAGTGGTAACAAGAGATGTATAAATATATCCGGTAAACTATTTACATTTTTACACGAATATAGGCCCTCTGTGGATCTACCCATCCTGTCCATGGGACTTGTCTTGGAATTAGGCTATTAGTTGAGACATACCTTAGGTACATTTCTCTACCACCTAGAGACAAGGGCTGAATATGCGATACCTTATACTTCCTGGCCTATTTTCTGTGGCCAACTTAGAAGCAACCCCCTATCCGGTTAAGGGGTTCTTCTACATTCCAATGTCTTCAAAAGGAAAGATTAGTCCTTTGGACTAACATGTGATGGTTTCCCCGCTTTTAGAATGAATACCACCTTAGATTATCTTTGGTGGTTTTAGATTCTCAGCTTGTATAAAGGTTCAGACGCCAAGGGAGCCAAAATGTATAGTACATATTGTACGTCCACTGGTGCTTTAGCATCAGGACCAGTTAATTTGTAGGGTCTAAAAGTTCCTATTGTATTTCATTATTCGCAAAATTACCTGCAATATACGAAATGAAGTGGGATTTCGGTGAGTCTGACCATGTCTTCGGAGGAGGTTTAACAATTCAACACTCGATATTGGCCACTGCCCGTTTGCTCCCTTAGATTCGTATCTGTCTCAGATGTAATTGTAAATGTTTCCAAGACGTCCTGCATATTTTAACTCTTCCTTATATTTCTAGGTTCAGTTTTGTAAACATTCCAGTCTCGCTCTATGCTCGCATTAAAAGCTTTCTGCAAGTCTTTCTCAGGGTTTGTAGATCCTTGTTCCAAAACGGAGGTTTTTTCTTACTTCGGTGGGAACCGGTGGCGCATGTGCAAGCAAGTGCCTTGTTAAGAGCTGAAGTGAGTGCATTGGTAAGATCGTCAACCTCAGTAGTATTAGGTGGTTTGAAGAGAGGAGTGGTTTTCATAAAACTGTTCAAATTGTTTTTGTACTTGGACCAGTTTGTCTAACGAAAGTTTCTTGGAAACGGCAAAGTGGCGATGTTCTGCGAGAGGAAAACTCTGTGTAACGATGATCGGAAACGAATGCGCACTCGACACCTTCCTCCATTTGATCAACTCTACGGTGTCCTGTGATGCAAATGTGACATCAAGGACCTCCTGTATATCTGTAGTCATAAAGGTGGACTCATTTCCTTGCCTACAAACTTAAATTTTGGTTGAGAAAGCATAATCTGAAAGTGTCCCCAATATAGTGTTTGCATTGGTACTTCCCCCAATTGTGTGGTGCGCATTGACGTCCGCAAAAAGAACAAGACCCATTTTATTCTTCTCCGCCTCATCAATTAGCTTCCTCTCCAAAAGTGATGGCCGGGTCCAGTGTCTTTATAATGCATACAGGCTGACGCTGACCAAATGTGACCTTTGCCCGTCTCCAGACTGGTAGGGCTAACGTCTCTGTCGCAATAGTTGTTTAAAGTATGTACATATATTCACATTTTTCTTGGCAGGTATACACGCCTTCTCTGCCTATGGCTTTGAAAATGAAAATATTTGTAACCAGGGGTCTTCCATCGGTAAATGCTGCCGTGTTTAGTCCAAGATTCTGGGATGAAGACGAGTCGGCTCCATATTTTTGTATGTGAAGTAGAAGAACTACAAAAGCAGGTTTAGATTGAAGGAGGGTTTTCTCTTGTAGCGTCAACATGTGCAGCTACGTCCTTCTCTACCGGTGAGCTGATGGCCACGTCGTCGGTGTCATCTAGTAGGATATTTGAAAGCTCACGAGATTTGATTTGGTCACTGAAGTATCGTCCCACTCCGTATACACAGTTCTAGGATGAAGACGATATCGGCTCTATATTTTTGTATATGGAGAACGAGAGTAGCAAAATCAACTTTAGAGTTGTGAAGGTTTATCTGTTGTATCGTCAACATATGCAACTACGTCCCTCTCCACCACCGTGTTGTTGGCCTCGTCGTCCATGTCTTCCAGTAGGCTATCCAAAAGCACATCAATGAGATTTGATTTAGTCAATGAAGTATCGTCCACTCAGTATCCACAGGGGCAGTCACATCTATATTAGGTTCGGCATTCTCAGTTACAGCCCTATCTATTAATGTGTTTTTGACCTTATCGGTGTCTTCCCTAGTACCTTTTCGATCAGATGTGCCATAGAAACCGACCAGAAGATGTGCGCAACTTGGCATCCCTGGTAAAAGAGAACCAAAAAATGCTAGGAGTTCACTCAAACGCATTTCTCTCTCGCGTCATATCTTGCTTATTTCATACTTTTTGCATAGTTTATGTAATTTTACTTCAACATGGTTGGAATTTGTATAGTTATATACAATAACACTATCAAAAAGCTGCTCGTGTATTGAAATATTCAATGAAGAGAGTAAGAGAGGGAGTAGAGAAATACTAGGGTTTCACTCGTTTTGTTTGTTGGCATTTGAGTGAAGAGAAATTTTGATTGTCTACTTGTACATCGTTTTTGAGCAACCCAAAAAGGATGTACAGGTAGAGAAGAAAAAACCCCGCAATTTGGCAACCCTAGTAGAAGAGAACCAAAAAAGTCGACGCAATTAATAACTTGATTATTTCATACTTTTTACATACTTTATGCAATTTTATTTAAATATGGTTGGAATTTCTATAGTTAGATAGAATAACATCATCAGAAAACTGTTATTGTATTGAAATATTCCACGAAGACAATAAGACAGCGAGCACATAAACGACACGCTTCACTCGATTTCTTTGTTGGCATCCCACTCCATGAATAAATTTTCTTCTCTATAGAATAGTTGATTTATGAGAAACCCCCTGGTTTGGTGCATGGTCTATTATCTCTATGTCTTCTTTGGTCTCTCATTCTACATCTTTTCCCTGGTACCTTTTGGATCAGCTGTGCCATAGAAACCCCCTGGTGTCTTCCCGGAGGCTACATGCTTGGATTCCAAGAGCTTCGATTCGGACGGTGAAGTAATTTCCTTCACAGTATTCACTATGTTAGTCTCATCCAGGTTCTCGTCTTCCACTCTTCTCAATGCCGGTCTAACTTTGGGGGCTAAGGTGTTAGATTTGGCTTCCTAGTCGCTCTTATACATCATAAGATGAATCTGAGCGAACGCATAATAAAAGGCACCTTCAGTTTTTCTGAGAAATGGAAGTGGTGGGATGTTGATGACGAGCATGATTTATCGCCGATGTCCTTCGCCGTCCTCCAACTTTTCAACCATTAAATTGGCAGATTGAAATGGTAGTTATTGGTCCTCAATCTTTGGTGAACTGGATCGGAACGGGATGTCGTGCTTTTTAACAACATCTAGTTTGGCATCGGGCCAGACTTCTCCCAACTCAGGAATAGCTTCTTTGTACAGATTGTTTATGGTCAAACGCAATAAGCCTAATTCGTCTTTGGTACCAGGTGACATTGGAGGATCTTAGAACACTGCACTAAGGGCATTCAAAACACCCAACCATCTATTTTGGAAGGTGTTTTCATCTACATGCTCTCTGCCGATGGCCGCCATAGTGAAACTCTCGTTCGGCACTTCACTAAACACTTTCGGTCTGCGATTTCCGGTTAACTTGGATCGTTTAGACTTTGACGGATCATCGGGCGATGGAAAGCGTTTTCATGACTTCATCGACGGAAGTAATCGGCGTATCGTGGGAAGGCCTAATTTCTTGCCCAGCTTATAGTCGACTTTTGCCTGTCTGAGTTCTGCCTGATTGATCTTGCCCAAACTCTATAGAACTTTGGCGGCTAAACGTCGACCGTTTTGAAGTCCGCACGTCGTCTTTATTCCTCGACTATAGACCTTGTACTATGCTATTTTATTTTTAACGCATGTCGTGTTGCTTTTGGTTGTTAAAATGATCAAAATGTCAAAATTCCGGTCCCAAACAATTATCAAACAATTGTTTTCGTACAAAATAGCTTTGGCGTAACAACCCTGTAATTGATTTTGCCTACGAAATTTTCGCAAAGAGCTCAGTACCAAGGAAATGAAAAGTGAACGAAATTTTCGGTTCATGATATTTTCATTATTTTTTATACACGTACTTCTTATGGCAACGAAAATTTCGTAAAAAGTGAATACCGGCCGTCAAATGATATACATATACCCCCATCCTTGTGGGTGAGGGTATACAAATTGAGTATCGAATTCATGATCGTGATGCGAACAACTCCGATTACATTCTTATTCGATCCGAATACATTGGCGTTAAACCGACAATAAACATCAACGATGGCTGACGTTCATGCTCATGAATGACAAGTCTGTGTTAGGTACAAAGTTATTGGTACAAAGTACAAAGTAATTGGTACCAAGTTTTGTTTAATTTGAACATGATACAAAGAAATCACAATTTTGGAAAGGTGGAGTTAATCGGTTTGGCTTCTGAAAGCCCCATATGTGGGTCACTATGGTAATTTTGTTTTATATGTTGCAAACGCACACACACACACACACACATTGTGACGTCATTATTGCTTCTTTATTCTTAAGATTTCAATGCTATTTTTCACACATTCCCGATGTTGTTGTGGCAACTCATGAGGAACTCAAATCCTACCATAATGTACTTATACCTAGTATATACACACATTCATACTACATTAATAGTATAAGATACTAATTCCAAAACAACATTAAAACCATCAACTAAACAACAATAATTTAAAACTTTTCTAAGCCACCGAAAACAAACCAAATAGGTAGTATAAACAATTAAATGTTAGAGAGTGCGAGAGAGAGAGAGAGAGAGAGAGAGCGAAGAACAAACGAAGAACAAAATAAAGTTTCCCATAAAACTGAAATTATGAAATCATGTGATTTCCTTTTAAAAGCATTCACACAATCTCACTCGTATCAATTCAAACACACAAATATATTTTATAGAACACAACGTTACAACACAAACGATAAACTATTACAACACACACACACTGACACAGTGAATAGAACTTTGAAAACTACAAAAAGTAGAAATGTACAACAACTTATTCGTAGATTTGCATGAAAACCATGAAGTGAGAGCCAGTGTCAGCTAGGGATAGAGTGAGAGAGGGAAAGTTGGAGCCGCTTTTACTTGAAACCATGGTATAATAATAATAGGTAAAATTAGTAGAACAGCTGTTTTAATTTTTTCATTCCCTTATATTGTTGTAATTGTATGTTTTTTTCTAATCCTTTTCGGTTACTTTTATTGTTGGTAAACATTTTCGTTGAGTTTGATAACAGGAAAGCACAAACAAACAAAAAATGCCACATACAGCTATCACCTGTTGTAAATACATCTTGCGTGAAACTTATTACGGCCTAACATAGAATAACACATACGTAGAAGGTTTTATTCGCTCAATAAATTAAACGTCATAGGTACGATGGAAATTACACAGTGGAGGGTGGAAAATATGGGTTCAATAATACCAGATGGTGGCAATAGTATACAGCGATCCACAAAGGAACTACACCCGAATTTCGTGTTTTTGTGGCAAACTAGTTGTGTTAAATACAATACAAATGAATACCAACGTTAAAAGTCAACAAAAAAGTGCAAAATACATTTAAATTTTTCAGTTCTACACCAAAACGACAGGAAATAGTTAAGTGAACATATTTTGTAACTCCACCTGGTGTATGTAAACATTTCCACAGACCTACCGAGAGAGTGTGAAATGAAACGTCAGATGAGAGAATAAGTTCTTCTATAGTATGTGTTATTCTATGCGGCCTAATCGCACAAGTCACATTCACTTCACTTGACATTTTTGCCGTCACATAATGACCGAACTAAGTACTTGCTGTAAGATTTTAGTACATTTTTATGTATAAACGAACACAAGGAATACATATTTTAATAAAAATCATATGTCAGGTTATTAATTTAGTCAAGTGATAATGTCGAAAAATGAGGTGAATGTGAAAGTGACTAACACGATCAGGTCCTTAGTCATGTATTAGATTACGCGTCTTCAGACTGCGTTAATCGTTAAATTCTCTTTTGAACACCCTGCGTAAACCACGAGCATTTACATTCTGCGGTCTACCCATAGAGAAATACTTAAGAGTTTCCATTACTCTCTTCGTTGCCGCTTCATGACGAAGAGGTAGTAGGCCATTTCATAGAGTTTTATTTGCTGCGGTATTTTACCAATTTTACACTTTCGTTAGACATAAAACGGATAGAAATCAAAGGGAATGCGTATTTTCTTTTAATACAAACAACAGAAAACATAATTTAGCTGTCACTAGCATCAATAAACATTATTTAAAATTAGTTCCTGTCTTCTCTGCTCTCTCATTCTCCATCATCGCCCTAGTACCTTTTCGATCAGCTGTGCCATAGAATCGCCCTGGTCTACCATAGAGAAATAGACAAGAGCCGCTATCTCCCTCTGCACGTTCTCTTGATGACGATGAGGTAGTAGGCAATTTCCTCGAGTTCGAGTTGGTTGATCAAAATACGGACAGAAATAATTGGGAATGCGTATTTTCCTTCGATGCAAACAACATAAACATAACATAAATTTAGCTGTCATTAGTATCAATCAAACACTATTTAAACTTAGATTGGTGCATGGACCATAACCGCGTTGTCTTCTTTGATCTCCAATTCTACATCATTTCCCTAGTACCTTTTCGATCAGATGTGCCATAGAAACCGACCAGAAGATGTGCGCAACTTGGCATCCCTGGTAAAAGAGAACCAAAAAATGCTAGGAGTTCAGTCAAACGCATTTCTCTGTCGCGTCATATCTTGCTTATTTCATACTTTTTGCATAGTTTATGTAATTTTACTTCAACATGGTTGGAATTTGTATAGTTATATACAATAACACTATCAAAAAGCTGCTCGTGTATTGAAATATTCAATGAAGAGAGTAAGAGAGGGAGTAGAGAAGTACTAGGGTTTCACTCGTTTTGTTTGTTGGCATTTGAGTGAAGAGAAATTTTGATTGTCTACTTGTACATCGTTTTTGAGAAACCCAAAAAGGATGTACAGGTAGAGAAGAAAAAACCCCGCAATTTGGCAACCCTAGTAGAAGAGAACCAAAAAAGTCGACGCAATTAATAACTTGATTATTTCATACTTTTTACATACTTTATGCAATTTTATTTAAATATGGTTGGAATTTCTATAGTTAGATAGAATAACATCATCAGAAAACTGTTCTTGTATTGAAATATTCCACGAAGACAATAAGACAGCGAGCACATAAACGACACGCTTCACTCGATTTCTTTGTTGGCATCCCACTCCATGAATAAATTTTCTTCTCTATAGAGTAGTTGATTTATGAGAAACCCCCTGGTTTGGTGCATGGTCTATTATCTCTATGTCTTCTTTGGTCTCTCATTCTACATCTTTACCCTGGTACCTTTTGGATCAGCTGTGCCATAGAAACCCCCTGGTTTATTTTATTTTTATGAGAAGACGGTTTTGGTGATTTGTTATGTTTTGTTCGAACTGCGTTTGTTGGTTCGTGCAATGTTTGCATTGTAAATCAGCTGTTTACATACAAAAGTTCGTATTTCTTGCAAGTTTTTACTGGATTTCTACTGTGTACTTTTTGTAAAAGAGTAAAATATATGTTACTTTCTCAAAAATAGTTACTGGATATTTTTTACTGGAAAAGTACGCAGACAGACGTAATGTCATGTCTCCACCGATTCCCCAATTTCAAATTTGTTTCAAATCGTCCAAACCGACCAATTTTAGTACTAACCTGAAACTGAATTTCAGTTTCAATATACAATTTATTTTGAATAACAACCAGCGTTTTTAGTAAGATATAAATACTGGGCATGTGTGTTATCCATTCCATTCTTGTCGAAAGTCACTGGGTCAACGACAGTTTTGATACAGTTTTTTGATAGCAATTTTTTTTTCTGCCAGAATTTGAAAGTTATACAAATAAAAATTAAAGAAAATTTATCAGTCCTTCAAATCAAAAATAATTTATTGCATATAAAGTTATTTTAAAAGTTATAAGTGCCAATGAAATTAAATTTAAATAAAGTTTTTTCAATTCGCCTATCGCTCATTCTCCTTCAAATCCTATTCTGTATCACATTTGCAGCTAAGAACAGCTGTTTCATCGAAACAGGTGTTTACATACCCTTCATATGAAACCCTGAAATTCAGGTTTATCTGAATACTGGGCTCAAAAAGTGGAATTGATACACAGGGTGTCTAGTAATTAATTTTATATACTTACAAAATGAGGATAACATGTTTCTCCAACCGGCTCGATCTTCAGCGTTTCTCCTCCAGTTGGTAACACCAAGCACTCGCAGTCAATAGTCCACCTAGTCTTTCCAGCGAAGTCTTCGATGTCCTTCGAGGACGTCGTCCTTTGTTGCCGTCGGTGGTGCAATGCTTAGTGTGCGCGATTCTTGTACGTAAGAACGATCCTGCTCGGACCACCTTACATTTCTTTCGACGACGGTCACCTCGCTTAGTGATGGCGACACTATCGAGTACTTAACCATGAAATAACTTCTCAAAATACCGTTCGGAACCGGTGAAAAACTGTAGGTCCCAATCAGGAAGTGTAAAATACTTTTCAACTTGCAAACTTCGTAAATTTACTGAGTCAAATCGCTTCTCTATACGTCATTTCTCTATAAGAAAAACATTAGGTGTGTTTTGGTTACACGCTTGTTTAGATTATCACTTATTTTGTATGGAGAGCTAAGCGATATTAAGCGGCACTTGAAGTTGCCGCTTCTATTTCAGTTATATGCAGGCATAAAGTTGTCAGTCTGAAATAAATCAGAAAAACTGTGTTGGATATCGTTATCGTTAAGGAAAATAATATAAACATTTGCAAGAATAACTACAAACCATGCGTTAGAGCAAGATTATATGTATTTCCGGTGGAAAAAGTCAGAAAGTTGCCAGTATAAAAAAAGCAGCCAAAGACAAGGAGAAGGCTATGCACATATTCAAAAAACAACTGCAAACCATTCGTTAGAGCACGACGATTGTACGATTTTATAATAAATTATTGCTAGTTTGGCGTTTCGGTTACTAGCAAGCAAGCGATAATCGATAGGTTGTAACGAAAACAAGCCTGTTATGTGAGTACGAAAAACCAATATACATATGTATGTATTATCGATATCGATTAATCTGTCAGATAAAACTGATAATGTGAGTATCACTACACGCCCAGAAACTTGGTTTGATGTCCCATTAACCGCGTCGAGGCAAACTTATGCCGAGTAAAAGTTTTCGGTAGTTTTGTTTGCATGAATACCACTATTGGAGCATTTTACATGAAGACGAATATAATTAGTCCCCTGAATAAAATGTGCCAAAATTTATTGTCTTTTTTATTGTGCCGTTCGTTAAAAAAATCTTTAATTTTGTAACTCATACAATTTTGTTTGACACTCAATTAATTCACCGTATGTAACGGGTTTTTCAACAGAGACGCTAGAAAAGTAAATCGATAGGGACAGCAAACGACGCCATATTTTTTCCCGCTCTTTTGACATTTCCCTTCAGTAAGGTTTGCCATTTCATCATGGAAAGATATACGAGCCTACAACGAGTCGAAATTATTAAAATTTACTATCGAAATTTGGAGTCAGTGGCCTCAACTTTAAGAGCGCTACGTCCAATGTATGGTCGTCATAATCGTCCTACCAGATCAACAATTGAGCGTCTAGTGGAAAAATTTCAATCCACAGGCACAGTACAAAATGTTCCCGCGCCAGTGAGACAAAGAAGTGCCCGTAGTGTCGAGCATATTGCTGCCGCTGAGGCTTCAGTTCAAGAAAGCCCAAATGTGTCTCTCACACGTCGTTCTCAAGCGTTGGGCATCTCTGTGACGTCGTTGTGGCGAATTTTGCGAAAAGATCTTGGCCTACATCCTTCCAAGATCAAATTGACGCAAGAACTGAAGCCGCTTGACCACCATAAGCGTCGTATGTTCGTGGATTGGGCTGAGCAACAACTTGAAAATGATTCGAATTTTCATCGGAAAACCATCTTCAGCGATGAGGCTCATTTCTGGCTGAATGGCTTCGTCAATAAGCAAAATATGCGTTATTGGTCAGACAGCAATCCACACGTAATCCATGAGTCATCATTGCATCCCGAAAAAATTACGGTTTGGTGCGGTTTATGGGCCGGCGGCCCATAGCATTTTACTGTGAATGCGAATCGCTACCGTTCAATGATAACCGAATATTTTTGGCTCCAATTGGATAATATGGACTTGGAGGACATGTGGTTCCAAAAGGACGGCGGCACAAGCCACACAGCGAATGCCACAATCTATTTATTGGAAACCAAGTTTGGTGAACGTGTTAGCTCACGAAATGGCCCAGTCGATTGGCCGCCTCGGTCGTAGGATTTGACGCCGTTAGATTATTTCCTGTGGGGCTACGTCCAGTCTATGGTCTATGCCAACAAGCCAGCGACGATTGATGAACTTCGTACGAATATCGAACGTGAAATTGCAGCAGTATCGGCCGATTTATTGCTTGAAAACCGTTGAAAATTGGGTTCAGCGTCTGGACTTCTGCAAGCGTGCCCGTGGTGGCCATGCAAAAGAAATCGAGTTCCATACATAATGGCATCGAACGTACTTTCACAGCAATAAAGAATTTCATTGGTATCTAAAACCGGTTTTGTTTTATTTAAAAAAAACTTTTGTAGCGCTTTTATTGAAAAACCCTTTACATATGCTTCCGCTCATGTGTGTAGTTCCCCCGCTTTATTTGGTGAAGATTGTTGCTGCTTTCATGTGTTGGCATGTGGAAAATTTTCAAACAACTATCGTTTTTTTCTCGTTTCATCGAAACAGAATCATTTCGGTTGTATCTTAAAACTCGGCACTGTGTGGTCGAGCTTTGATCGGATGCAATTCATAGAAAATTTATAAAACTACAGAACAACAAACATTACTAATTTCTAGTTAGCATCAATACAACAAACTTAAACATTTCTCGTTCAAACGTAATTGAAAGAAAAAAATAACAACAACAAAACAACAAGAGATCAAAACAAACCAGAGAACAATAAAGACATAGTTCCAATGGTGGTAAGTATTACGAGTATATATGTATGTATGTTTGTGTGGACATTAGGAAAATACCCAAAGCAGAAAAACAAGCCGAGGCCATATGGTCGGCGGCGGCGGCTCTGAAGTTTTTAGCCGGTCGGCGGCGGCCGTTGTGAATTTTTGCCGGCGGCGGCTCAATTTTCGGCTTGCAGTCAACAATTTTTTTGGTCGTGTAAAAACAGTGTTAGTGCGAGTGTTAATTGTAATTGTTAAATAACAAAAGAGTCACAATTGCCAAAAAGGCACAAATAATTACATTTCTGATTTAAAAGTTAAATGTAAACTTCATTCCCTTTTTAAGTTGCTGGCGATGTTTAGCGTCATGTTCGGAGATACAGCTCATACCGCGAGAGGCACAATGTTATAGGTATTTCAAATCAGTCAGTCTTGTCTTGGTTTGTGCAAATGAGAGCAATTCGAAGTTATATCAGGTGGAGGTACAAGAACGGTTGACTTAACTCTTTCATTTCGTTTTCGTATGGAACTGTGAAATTTAAATGTATATTGTACATTTTTAGTGATTTTTGTCGTTGGTATACATTTGTATTGTATTTAACACAACTATTTTGCAACATAAATACGAAATTCGGTTGTTATTAGTTTGGTGGACGTTGTATACTGTTGCCTCAATCTGGTATTATTGAACCCATGCTTTCAACCATCCAATGTTTACTTGCAACCATACCCATGAAAATAAAAAAATGAGAGAATAAATTACTCTATCCTAAATTCCTCTCTGCCGTCTGTATCATAGAATAATACATACCATAGAAACCATAGACTAATACATACCTAGATAAACTTATTCTCTCATCTGACGTTTCCTTTCACACTCTTCGTGATGCGGTCGGTGTGATAGAGAGATGTTTGACGAAAAGTGATATACACCAGGTGGAATTACAATAACTTCTTGCTTTAATTTTTCATGCCATTTTGGTGAAAAACTGTGAAATTTAAATGTGTTTTAAACTTTTTTATTGACTGTTATTGTTAGCATACATTTTTGTTGTATTTAACACATTAATTTTAACACACAAAACGAAATGCCGTTGTTGTTACTTTGTTCGTTGTTTTGAACCATTGCCTCTATCTGGTATTAGTAAAGCAATTCTTTTCAACATCAAACGTATACATCACACGAGGACAAATGTCAGAAATTTGGTGAGTGAAAGATTTTCTCTACCCATATTTACTCTATGATAGAAACTTTTATTCGCTCAATAAATTATACGCCATAGGTACGATGGAAAGTAAACACAGGATGGTGGAAAATATGGGTTCAATAATACCAGATAGTGGCAATAGTATACAGCGATCAACAAAGGAACAACAACCGAATTTCCGGTTTTTGTGGCAAACTAGTTGTGTTAAATACAATACACATGTTTACCAACGATAAAAGTCAACAAAAAAATGCAAAATATATTTAAATTTTTCAGTTCTACACCAAAACGACATGAAAAAGTTAAGTGAACATATTTTGTAACTCCACCTGGTGTAATATAATCTTAAATTTAATTGCTCTCATTTCCACAAACCTATGATGAAGAGTGTGAAATGAAACGTCAGATGAGAGAATGAGTTTATCTATGTATGTATTATACTATGCTCTGTATATACATATTTTATTTTTTGTTTCAAATGATATTTTATGTTTACGCTTTCTTTTAACTTTTAATTTTATTTTGCTTGTTGTTTTATAAGAACTTGAGGTAAATTTTTTAAATTAGTATTAAAAAAAAGTTGTTTGTTTCCTTTTTCATTTTTTAATTTTTATTTGTAAATATATAAAATTCGAAACAAAAATCTTTATCAGAAAATGTGAGAAGAGATTTATGAAATGAAAATTTTTAACAATATAACACTTTTTTGTCAATCAATAGAAATTTTGGGAACCAATTCACTTTACCCACATATGCCAGATTTTTTGTCCCTTTTAGGATTTTAGATTTGCCCATGGAGTGTGAAAAAGCTCATTATGTCAAGATATAATCCATTTGAGGTGTATAGTTTTATAAGATATTCTCAAGGTAAGACTTCAAGCTTGAATTTGCGGTATTATTTGTCTCTTGAACTTTTTACACCCCAGAATAATGATGATATATTTTATATTCCAAGACTATTGGGAAAACTGCAGCCGTTGGGACGGGATTTAAAAACAAATAAAATTAGAGAACGGCGAAATCACCCATTTTGAAAAATTATTTTATAAACATCGCGCGAATTTATTGAAATAATTTTTCAAAATATGGTTTTTTGAACTTGTGTACCTTTGGTGTTTCCAGGGTTCATGAGACATATTGTACCGTGGTTCATATTTTGCCATGAGTATTCTCCCAAAATGTTTGGACCAAAACTTGAAACCGCCCCACAGTGGCTGAATGAAATCGTAATAATTAGACATTGGTTCAAAGGGGTTTACATAATCTTCCCAATGACAACCCTATCCGATAATAAACCACGAAGATATATATTATATTGAAAATTGGAACGACTATATCTCGGAAACTATGTGGTTAACCCTAAAAATATATCCTTATTTTTTTATAAATAAAAGATAACCATACGTCTTAAAGACATATGCTAGTTTGAGGACTAATTAGTAAAGGTTCCAAAATGTTTTAAAATAAAATTCGTTTCAAATTAATAAGATTAAATCTTGCTCTATCTATACAAATTGCTATCTAAAGAAAACTCCTCAATTTTTAAACTGCAAAACCGACGAACAGTATTCCCCTTAAAAATCATAGAAATAAATAAATGCTTATTTCTTATACGTCTCAGAGACGTACGTCATCTCACTAGGGTTAAACTGCATTTGTACTAACATTTTAAAATATCATTTAAAAATAAAAAAGATAAATTTTATTTTTAAATGATATTTTAAAATATTTTCTTCGAAGCAGTGAAAATAAAATCTATAACCCTTTAAAATGGTTCTGCCTCCAATGATGAAAGGTTAAAAATGATTCCAGCATTGGAGCCGGCCCAGTAACATGGAAAAATTTTTGCATGTTCTTTCGCATATTCGTTCTGTTTTACCAATTTCTAATAAAACGCCAGGTTTTGTTCGTTCCCGAATTCTTCGTGTTGTTCGTCAGTCAGTTTCACCTTCTTTAGGTTTGTTGAAAAAATAATCAATCGATTTTTGTGCCATTGTCACTACTTTTATATGTCTTCATTATCGTTTTATGCCGGAACTAGGCGTCATGTTAGACAGTCTTGTACAAATCATCATAATGAGTACAACTACCAAGTATCTCGCTACCGGTGTTCTTTACTGGTTACATTAACGCTTTTAAGTACACCTAACGAAAAAATCGGCGGCTAGGAGTTAATCGGCTCATATTTTAAGCCGATTTTAGCCGATCAAATCGGCGGCGGATTGAAGTATAAAAAAAACTACCGGCGGCGGCGGCTCGTCGGCTCAAATTCGCTCGGCTTGTTACTCTGACCCAAAGAGTTTGCAAGTGATTTGTACACTTAACATACTTACATGAGAAGAGGTGTGTGTGTATAGATTGCACTTATGTGTGCATGGATACATGTATGGACGTCATATACATATGATTCACTACTATAATACCATAGAGTAATATGTACATATAGAGAGAACATCTCTCGCTCAGTAAATTTCTGTCATTTGGCCTGGTGTGATATGAACGTTGGATGTTGGAAATAATTACTTTAATAATAACAGATAGAGGCAATGATTCAAACCAACCAACAAGAAAATAACCACGGCATTTCGTTTTGGATGTTAAAATTATTGTGTTAAATAAAGTTGCCGTACGTACTACAACTTACTAGTTTTACCACTTTTACTACTTTTACTAGCAACATCGTTCCCGTACTAAAGAAAATAGTAAAAGTAGTAAGACATTTTAAGAGAGAACAGAAAAACATGGCGTTCTCTTTTACAACTTTTTACTAGTTTTTACTCGAAGAATTTTACCAAGTAAAAGTAGTAAATTGTCATTCTCTACTGAATTGTCAAATAAATTGGAAAGATAACTTAATATCGGTAATTGAATTGTTTTCATTGTAAACAGAAAATGATTCTAATAGTGCGGGGTATTTCCTGTTGGACGTCTCGGACAAGGGACATGTTGTGGACACATTTCTGACATACAGCGGTGTGTGATGAAATAGAGCAAATCAGTTGTCCAAGGTGTTTCGTGTCAAGAAATTCTGAACTTGATTGGCCGGTCGTCTGCCGAATATAATGCCGTAATTTTTAATAAATTTTATACACTACTGTTCTCCAGGTTAGTGCCAGTATTTTACAGGCTATGTAATGACTTGTGCTATAAAATAGGGTCAATTACGAAAAAATATTTTTTTTGAAATGGTTAATGGTAGTTTGGATTTGAATTTGAAAACAAAGGTAATGTTAACTTCTAAATATGATTAATGTTTAGTAGCATCATAGAATAACACATACTATAGAAGTTTTTATTCGCTCAATAAATTAAACGTCATAGGTACGATGGAAATTACACAGTGGAGGGTGGAAAATATGGGTTCAATAATACCAGATGGTGGCAATAGTATACAGCGATCCGCAAAGGAACTACACCCGAATTTCGTGTTTTTGTGGCAAACTAGTTGTGTTAAATACAATACAAATGAATACCAACGTTAAAAGTCAACAAAAAAGTGCAAAATACATTTAAATTTTTCAGTTCTACACCAAAACGACAGGAAATAGTTAAGTGAACATATTTTGTAACTCCACCTGGTGTATGTAAATTTTAAATTGAATTTGCTCTCATTTCCACAGACCTACCGAGAGAGTGTGAAATGAAACGTCAGATGAGCGAATAAAACCTTCTACGTATGTGTTATTCTATGAGTAGCATTAATAAATTGTCATTATTGACTTTCCAAAATGGGCCGATCTAAGTATGACAATCATGAGCGTCAAGAAAGAATAAAAGAGCTGAGGAAAGAATTCAGAAGCTACACACAAATTACTGACATAATTGGATGCTTAAAGAAAATGGTGGAGACCGGAATAAAATATAACCCCAATCCAGGAAACAGACATTAAAACCCTGAAAATTACAGCACATTTGGAACCAAAAATATTGCGCCACGTAGAGTTCGACGTTTGTTAACTCTTCCGTCCTTAAAAGACAATACGATCGCGATGTTGACTCCTCTACATTAAGAAAAATAGTAACTAAAAGCAATTTAAAGGTAAAAAGTGACCGAAAAGTTCAATTTCTATCCAAAGGGAACGTTCAAAAAATGTAACATTTTGCCAAGGAGCATGTGAAATGGCCCGTACGCAAATGGTGAATTATTTTGAGGACAGCTGAAACAAAAGTGAGCATGGTTAATTATGATAGGAGTAATCTTCCTGTACGAAGACTTTCCAACACCGAATTACCGAATTGTTACTCTTACAGTGGGACAGAACCTTTATTCCAATTTGAACAGACAATGGACGCTGCATATTATACCACTATATTAAAAAACATCATGATGCCTTGTGCTGAATATGAAATGCCGCTTCGATGGGTGTTTCCACATAATATCGAGCCCGAACACACATCGAAGCGAGCAAACGCTCGGTTTGAAAATAATAGTGTTATAGTTTTAAGATGGTCTATGCAGTCACCGGGCTTAAATTCTATTAAGAATTTGTGGCGGGACATTAAAGTGAGTATCAAAGGAATAAACCAATTTAATAAGGATGAGTTTAGGGCACTGGTGCAATCGGCGTGGAAAACATTCCACTCACAACCTGTTAAAGACATGTGGATTCAATGTGATAAAAAATAATAGTTATTTCACAACGTACTGAGATAATAAAGGGTGTCCCAACAAGAGCGCAATTTTTAAATTTTAAAGAAAACACAGATATTTTAAAAAAAATCGTGAAACTTTATTATATCGTAAAGTAGACAGAATGAGGTTATGTATGGAACATTATATCGTGCAGATGGCCGCCGCGGATTTGCTGGCATACACGCGATCTTTTAATGAAATTTTCAATGACCGTTTTGCATAAATGCTGCGGTATTTCATTAATGGAGCGTCCAATTTCCTCTTTTAAGGCTTGAGTCGTCGTCGGCTTATTCGCGTAAACCATCGACTTCAAAAAACCCCAAAGAAAAAAATCTAATTGTGTTAAATCGCACGATCTAGGCTTCTTCGCGTAAACCATCGACTTCAAAAAACCCCAAAGAAAAAAATCTAATGGTGTTAAATCGCACGATCTAGGCTTCATTTGCTTCTCGTGAATCACTCGAGGATTTTCCTCACCCCAAATGCGACAATTCTGCCTATTGACGAAGCCATCAAGATGGAAATGGGCCTCGTCACTGAAGATGATTTTAGCGGCAAATCAGCATTTTCATGTTGTCTCTCCAATACCCAATTAACGAACTCCCTTCATTCGTGTAGCGCTCCATTTTTACTAACCTCGTACCTTCTACTAGCAAACAATAACAATTGTTCAAATGTCAAACAATGACACTTCGAATGTTGCCAGATTTAAAAATTGCGTTCTTGTTGGGACACCCTTTATAAAGGGTGAATGAAACACACATTTTCTTTGACACAGGTATTTATTCTAGTTCAGATGATGAATCGCAATGACTCTATTTTAATTCACAGGCAATACAGGATATTTTGAAATATTTTGATTTATACCTAATGGCTTGATTTTAGAATATGACATTAATGTTCTAAAATGTTGTATCTAGTTCTAAATTGAACAAAAACAAAAGTTATAAGCAAAATTAAATTTTTCCACATTTGTTTTTGCTTCGAAAATGTTGAGTAGTGTTGATGACTCTATTTCAACGCACACAACAGTAAGTTTTACCCCATTTACAATTTTTTCGTTTCCGTACTTTTTTGAAACTTGGTCTCTCAGAGAGAATTTTTTGTTATTCCTGCTGAAACTCTCTTTTACTAGTTTTACTATTAAAAAATTACGGAAACAAACCTAAAATGCGACAAAAAAAGTCCAAAATTTCACGGTTCTCAACCAAAACGACATATGAAATGTAAGTCAACAGTTTTTGTAACTCCACCTGGTGTAAGCCGACCAGTTTATATCACACCGACCTCACCCCGAAGAGTGTAAAGGGAAACGTTAGATGAGAGGCATGCCAACTCTATATGTATGTTACTCTATGTATAATACATATACATATGTATGAGTCTTGTTTATGCTGTCCGTTTAGTTGTTTTGTGCTTAATGTAATCCAAATACTGCTCCCATCGAAGTAGAAAACTTGTTTGTTGTGTGATTTTTCAAACGTATTTGTATTTCAACACATCTTCATCTCATGTTTAAGCTACACAATTATTTGGTATACAACAGGGTACGTATCTCACAATTGTCGTGAGTTGCCACGGCTTATTGTTGTCACTCACGAGTTACAGCTTTGACTCATGAGCCTGAAGCGACTTGAAAGAGTCATAAATAAATATTTTTCGTAATATCCCATAAACGAACAATCAGTGAGCTGTGCGCTTTCAAGTTTCACACTCACTGATTGGGACCTACAGTTTTACACCGGTTCCGAACCGGTTCTTGAGAAACTTTGTTTTATGGCTAATTACTCTATAGTGCCGTCGTAACTAAGCGTTATGACCGTCGTTGAAAGAAATGTAAGGTGGTCGGGGTAGGGATTGAACCCTCGTTATCATGTACACCACACCACTACGTGATAAAAGAACAAAAAAAAAAGACCCGTGTCTCCCAGTTTTGCCCAAAGTCATGCACTTTTTTATGGTCCCCAAAGATTTGGGGCCTCGGTGTCATTTTTGCAAAACAGTAATCATTTTGTCAGGCTCATATCTTGCAAACCGTTTGGATTTTTGATTTACTCTCTGAGAGAAAGTTGTAGCTCAATAAAAAATTGGAAAAATACAATGGTTAAAAAAGTACTTTTGCCTACGATTTTATGGGTTAGCGAAAACAGTACAACGAACAAAAAAAAAATAAGCCAAGCTACTAAGGCGGTCCCAAAACTAGCCGGAGTGACGTATAGATGGTGTTAGTAGTTTGAAAAAAATATTTTGGTGAAAAGTAGCAACCTTATAAATTATATGTTTTAAGTTTCAAGGCGCAACGTTGTTTAGTATTTTTATTTGAGCTATCAAAAGTAAACGATTTCAGTGAATTTGTAAACCTGGGAAAAATTGGTCACCGTTATGTAATTGCACGTAATTTACATTTGAACGGTCTCAGTCCAAGCAATATTAAAGCCGAGCTAGATTCTACTCTGGGGGAGTCTGCTCCTTCGTTTAGGACTGTAAACTATTAGTTAGCAGACCTTAAACGAGGCCGTACGAGCTGCCAAGACGGACACCGTAGTAGTCGAACAATTGAGGTGTCCACGACAGACACGGTTGAGAAAGTCCACAACATGGTATTGGATGATCGTCGTCTGAAGGTGCGTGAGCTGAAATGGTTGGCTGAAATCGAAAATTGCTATACATCCTGTATTGACCGAAAATTGAAGATGAGAAAGTTGTGCGCAAGATGGGTGCCGCGCTTGCTTTCAATAGAGCAAAAACAGCGTTGTGAAGATGTTTCACCGTAGTAAAGTCGAATTTTCGCGTCGATTTATAACCATGGAACAGAAGACATGGGTCCACCACTTCACACCTGAGACAAAGGAACAGTCAAAGCAGTGAATTGGAATCGTGTCCTAAGAAGGCGAAGACGGTATGTGAAGAGTATGAGTTATGAAGAGTTCTCATATGTGAAGAGTTAAGAGATCTACCGCATCCATGGGTAGATGCTGAGTACACGAATACTGATTCCAGGGATTTGATGAGCGCCTGCCAATCAGAGACGACAATGACCCCAATGACTGCAGAACAATTATCCCTACCTAAAATTTCCACTTGATATACGCTACGCTCAATGGTGGCCGCCGGTGATGCAATGGTATTGGGCGCGGCTCTTGTGCCTGAGAACGTGGGATCAATCCCATGCTCTGACTTCCTTAAATTTCTTTCGATGGCGTTCACCTCGCTAAGTGACGGCGACACTATCGAGTATTTAGCCATGAAAAAGTTTCTAAAAATATCTTTCGGAAATGGTGTAAAATTGTAGATCCCACTGGTTTGTGAGATGCTCTCCCTAATCACTTCATTGGATGTAACGGGAAACCATTTTTTTATATGCTACAATGAGCAGATTATCTACGAGAAAAAGACAACCCTAGTTCCCTAGGGTAGATCCGTACCGTACCTGATGATTCATATTGGACTTATTATTGTAGAAGTTCACATCTCCCTCTATACCAGGAACTAGTTTGTTCTATAAATCCCTTTCCGGTATGAGAGTGTGGTATTTCCGATCGAATAGTGGTCCCGCTTTCGAGTAGTCGATAAGTATAGGGATGTTGGGAGTACTATTACTTGGCCGACTTCGACCACGCCCATTGTTAGAGTTACTTTAACCAGATGACAGACGTAGAAGCAATCTGCCTGCCAATAATGTCAACCGGCAACAAATATAACCTTACATTCAGTGCATCAGTGGGAGCGTTGCGCAAAGCACCTCTGATGAACATGGTCGCCTTTCCCTGAACCCTAGTCAGTAGTGCACAATAGGTTGTTTTCTCAAGCACCTGCCACCACCCCCTATCCAATATATTGGGTCTGAATATAAGCTTGCTGTCCGAAATAACTCCCAGATATGTGACACACTCTGCAAGGTTAATTTCAAATCCAGTCCACGTGATAGGTTCCACGGTAGGTATTTCATACCTTCGTATAAAAAGGAATAGCTAGGTCGTAAGCTTCCCTGAAGAATGCCACTTAGGGTACTGGGATACTTGCCCTTTATTTATATTGTCACGGTGTCCGCATTAGCACCCATTTTTCTACTCCCAAGTTCGAGAGTTACCAGTAGTCTATTAAGTTCAATGTTCCATATACGTGGAAACAACAACCATCCTCTGTTAATATACATGGTAGGTCTACAATTTAAGCCCGACTCAGATCACGAGCCGAAATATGAGTTTAAGCGGAGTCGAGGATTTATAGTGGGGTTCTGGAAGTGGCCGTCGGTGGTGCAGTGGGTAGCTATAGTGTGCGCGCCTCTTGTACTTGAGATAATGGGTTCGATCCCTGCTCTGACCACCTTAAAATTTCTTTCGACGGCGGTCACCTCGCTTAGTGACGCCGACACTATCGAGTATTTAGCCATGAAAATGCTTCTGACAAATACCGTTCGGAACCAGTGTAAAACTGTAGGCCCCAATCAGTGAGTATAAAACTATAAAGCGCACAGCTCACTGGTTTGTGAGAAGCTCTCCCCGATTCCTTCATGGGATGTAATGGGAAACCATTTGTTTTTTTTTCTGGATGTGGGCTGTGCCTGAGTATTTTACAATTTAATTCGGACTCTAAACAGTATCCAAATTCAGTTGAAGTCAACTGAGTTATCGGATTCAGGTTTTGTTAATGTCTGGCTCCCATTTAATTCCGAGCAGGAGTCGTAATTCATGATACAGTGGTTTCTTGCAAGTGTAATGAGTCGAAAGTCTGAAGGCAATTCAACCCACATCCAGAGTTGCAGCAGGAGTCGTGGTGTTAGACTGATTTTCAAGAATAGTGGGTTTATAGTTTTACTCCGGAGTTGTAGCCGAAGTCGTGAAGTTAAAGTTGTTTTTGGGAGGAGTGGGTTTACAATTTAATTTCAACTCCAAAGAGTGTTGAGTCGGACTTGGTTTACGGTTTTACTTTGGCTCTGGAGTTTTAGCTGGAGTCCTGATGTTGAAGTATTTTTTTGGATACATGGTAAGTTGAAGTCTTCAAAATTTTGCAGGAGTCGCACTGAAGAGTGCGAGTTGATTTTAAGCTCGCTAAAATATTTATGAGTTTGCTGCTGGTCTCATGAAAATTAGATGAAGTAATTTAGTGTGTCTTTAATTTAACTCCGATTCGTAGCATTTGACGTGGTTTTCCCGGAGTCGTGGTGTTTAAGTCGTTTTTAACTGTACGAAAGTCTATAAAATAAAAGTAGCAATAGAAAATATGAGTCAATGTTGAATTGAAAAAAAAAGTACGACTGAGGTCGGTTTCGGTTACGAAGCGAAAGATTCCATTAAAGTTTTATAGCCGGTTTACATTTTGAAGGATTTATATGATGTGATACACGTTAAAAAAATCGTCTTGTTGAATACTAGCTTCATTATAAATCAGCTTCAGCTTCAGCTTCATCGCTTCAGCCTAAATAGATTTGTTGCCACATTTGCTCTTTGTACACTCTTCGATCGAGACCTATAGTTTTTCTAAGATCTGAAGGTAATGCCCTCACAAATGAACTACTCGTATATATTTCATTTAGGGTGATCAGATACGACCTCGCGTACATAATCAACACGTCGGATATGGTGATTATGTTCGTAATTGTTATGCCCGTGCACCTTAATTGAACGAGTTCGAGAACTAGTGAACGATTTGGACCCAGGTCTAAAATTGAACTTCTTCTGCTTACTGATTGGAAGAAGCTCTATCCAATACATTGCAGGCACTATGTAATGGATATTGGGGTTTCATTAAAAAGTTAAATGGTTTAACATTGGAGCTTCAATCTGAAATAGGGTCAACCTTAAGCCTCAAGAGTTTCTTTTCCCCATTGCCCGATATGACGGGCGACGGGCGTGTACTGTGTTTGATTTCTGTTCTTGTTGGCGTTCATTATCTTGAATTTGATTAGCGTTTCGGCATAAATTTGAAAAGCACGTTCGTAAAAGTGACTGTTTGGAACTGAAGAGCTTTGTAGTATGTACAAATACATATCTGCCCATATGTATGGATGTGTGTATGTATGGTGGCTATGTTGGCATGTCGATATGTACATTTTACTGCCTGTGTATGCATGTATGAGCGTTTGTGTGGTTAACCCAAATATCTTTAATAAAACGTAACGAAAAGATACGCATTTGAGTTCTTCCACTCGCATTCGTCGCACACTTTTTGGAGCCTCCATACGACCAGCACAAGCAAGAATGGAACGTAGTGGATGGATGGATATGTCTGTTGAACAGAATGAAGAGTCGTCGTCGTGTGTCGACGGTGCCAATGAAGACCAAATGGTTGCCAGCAACAGCCAGAGAAACATCGATATCATCATCAACCGCAGCAGTAACTTTGTAATCTAAACACACGAGCACACGCATTCAGAGGCACACACACTCTTGCACACATTCGTGGAGGCCAACATAAGTATTTATGTGTACGTGTGCGATTTCCAGCATAGAAATGTACGTGTATGGAAGTTTGAAATCAAAACAATAGCGCACAGTGGTTTGGACAAGAACAATGTGGAAAAATACGATTTTTTTTCTTAAAAAAAAAATGGGTTCCTTTAACATCCCATGACGGGATTGGGGGAGAGCTTCTCACTATCAATGAAATGTTCGTTTTCTAGTTTTAAACCAACAGTTTTACACCAGTTCCGAATGGTATTTTGAGAAGCTTTTTCATTCGAAGTGACCGTCGTCGAAAGAAATTTAAAGTGGTTAGAACAGGGATCGAATTCACGATCTTATATCCAAGAGTCGCGCATACTACCACTGCACCACGGACGGTCTTTACTCAGTGCAAAAACTAGGAATTTTCTTGATGAAATTGCGATTCCACTACAGATATTCTTATATGAATATTAGAAATTTTCTATTCAGATGCCTGACTACTGATTTATGTAGTACTAGCTGGCTGACCCGGCAAACGTTGTTTTGCCTTCAAATTTTATTTTCACTGAAAGTCTGGTTCCGTAAGATTTTCATTTCAATTCAAATCAACATGAACTGTCACGGCAATATATGAAATTCATTGGAATGACAGTGGCGCCATCTGTCGAAAATTGGCTCTTGCACAACAACTTTGCTAAAGATCATCACGTGATCAAATGCATAGTTTACGATTCTATAAAGGACATACAGACAAACATTCATTTTTATATATATAGATGTAGGTATATAAAATCAATTAGTTTAGAGTTCCCCAAAAATCGAAAAGATCTGTAAGGATACCAGAGCGCATTAAAACTCCAGGGACCTGGAAATAATAATTGTTTTCCTTCCACCTAAAACGAATAACAACCTTCAAAACAACTTGGATCAAAGACAACTAAAATTGAAACATATTTGGAGGGTCAAAGCAACCATAGACCGAAAACTACAATAAGAATAGATGCGTTCTATAAATAGACCTTTCAAAACTTCGGCACCAGTGCTTGTACGTAGGAAAGCAATGTGCAAGTTGGTAAAACAATCACTAGACAATAAAAGTTTTCGGTTAGTGCCAATTATGAATACACACTGGGGTGGCTTAATGGTTTAGACGCTGCTGAAGATGAAGCTTCACAAACATCGAAAAAATGGTGTCCCATAACATTCCATTTAGCCAGAAATTGGACTCACCCCTGAGTACAATTTTTGTGGAAAACAGTTTATGTTCTTCAAGCTATCCAAGAGTTCAAACACAGAAACACTGATAATTCGGAAGTTCGGTCTTGTATAACTGAGAGTTCTTATTGGCATGACTAGTTTCTGACTCCGCGACAAGTTAATCATTATGTCTACAGAGACAGCTGTGCATAAACTAGGATGAAATACCGGTCTGCTAAGGAGTATACGTTGATAGCATTTCTTGACGTTGAGGGTGCGATCAATAATATCACTTCTTATGCAATAGAATTGTGGCCGTTGGTGGTGCAATGGTAGTGTGCGCGCCTCTTGTACATAAGATCCTGAGTTCGATCCCTGCTCAGACCACCTTAAAATTTCTTTCGGCGGCGGTCACCTTGCATAGTGACGGCGACACTATCGAGTATTTAGCCGTGAAAAAGCTTCTCAAAATACCGTTCGGAATCGGTGTAAAACTGTAGGTCCCAATCAGTGAGTGAAAATTGGAAAGCGTACAGCTCAGTGATTGTGAGAAGCTCTCCTCTGTCCCTTCATGGGATGTAATGGGAAACCATTTTTTTTATGCAATAGAATTGGCGCTATTGGTAAACATGGATCTCATGGGTCTTGTATACGAAATGCTCGCCTAGAGGCGTGTAACGGCCGAAATAGGTACCTCGACCTTTACCAGGTATATTAAGAAGGGCACTCCTCCAGGATGGTTCTTATCTCAACTTCCATAGCACCTTGCGCAGAATGGAATACTGGTAGCTCCCGAAAATGCGGGTGCGAAATTGTTGCTTATGCGCACCACGTGGCAATGGCTATAAGACACAAGTATCCCAGCACCCTAGGAGATATCCTCCAGGGTACACTACAGACTTTCGGCAGACGGACGGGAGAAAACAGATTGGGTACAAACCCGGCATTACCCGAAGGTGTAAGCACCCAACCATTGAACCAATTTTTAAATGTTTTTCACTAACCGGAAAAAATGTGATCTGTTAGCCTAAAAGGAATTCCAACTTTAATCGTAACTCGATTAAATAAAAAGTTTTAATTTTCATCAAAGTTCAGTCGCGTTCTTGTTACGAGGTTTTGTCGCTGACTCAGAGAAGTGTTTCATGTCTCGTTAGGATCCACTTAAGGTTACGAAATAAGGACAGAAGATATTACCATTTTATTGGATTTGCAATTCAGATTCTTTATTATTTTTCTTTAGATACAAAACAATTTCATACACAGAAACTAAAGGGTGTCTTAGTAAAAATTCACTTTTTCATTTTAAAATAAAACACGAATTTTTTGAGATAGTTGTGATTTTTTTATGGGATTGTAAAGAAGACATGTTCCTTTTAAGTATGGAATAAAATATCCGACAAATCACCCCCAGTGCTCTGCTGAGAGGCCATTACTCTTTTCATGAAATTTTCAATGACAGATTTTCAAATCAACAAATTTTCAATCACAGAGATGTGGATGTATCTCACCGGTGACGCGTTGGATCTTGGATTTAGGAATTGTTTCTGGTTTATTCGCCTAAACCCGAGATTTCACAAAACCCACAGAAAGAAATCGCACGTCGTTAATTCGCATGATCTTGGTAGCCAGTTGACAGCAGTATTTCTTGAGATAGCTTGTTCTGGAAATCGTTGCTGCAATGAATCGATTGTTTCATGTGCGGTGTGGCAGGTGGCGCGGTCTTGCTGAAACCAGATCTATTCCTGATCCATACCGTCCAGTTAAGGCCACAAGAACTCCGTTATCATGATCCTGTAACGAATGCCTTTCACAGTCACTGCAATTTGGCCCTCAACTTCAAAAAAGTAAGGCCCAATCACGGTGCCTAACCCAAAAACTGCAACAAGACAGTTTCTCGTTCTGGGTGCATTTGTTTCTAAAGGATTGCATGCGAATTTTCTGAGCCCAAAATACCACAATTTTGTGTATTCACGAAGCCATTCAGATGGAAGTGGGCTTAATAGGAGAAGATGACTTTTTTTCAAAAATTGGAATTGACTTCACTTTCTCCATAACCCATTGAACGAATTGCCAGAGCTTTCCACGGTCTGCTGGTTTGAGCTCCTGGGTAAGCTGTATTCTGTAAGCATGAAGGTCTATTGTCAAAATTAGTAGTGCTTCGTGAAATTTGAAGTTGTTGAGAACGATGCCGAATTGATGTTTTCAGGTTTTCGGCGACACTCTCGATTACAGCAGTTATGTTTTCAAGAGACCGACCGGAACGTTGACACACAGGAATCTTACTGTCGATAACCGACTCAGTTTCTTCAAATTTGTTGACCACTCTTCGAATGGATGACACATTAGGTGCACTTTCTCGACCGAAAATTCTTCGAAGTTTGCGAGCGGTCTCAGAATAACTTTCCGATTTTTTGTAACAAGTTTTCACAATTATAAGCAAATTCCTGAGTCATGTGTAACTTCTGATTGTTCCTGATTAAATGTTACTATTCCTTCTATTGGCTGCTTAAGGTCACAACCAGTATCCTTAATTGCCTCTTCATGAGTTTTGAGCTATATTTCACAGCACCTAGTTTTGTTTCTCACAGAGTTTCTGACTCTTAGGCGATTCTGTGATTCCGTATGGCAACTCATGAGTGGGTATATTCAGTTTTGCACTAAATCATGAATTAGTTACGAGGATCCAAAAGCCCTACAACTGTGACTTGTAACTGAAAGCTAGGGATGACTCATGAATCGCTCACGATTACTAATTACTAATTGGTAAATTACATTAATCTCACAAGAAATACAACTGATTCCCAGAAGTTACTGGTTACTGATTCCCAGAAGTGGATTTTTAGACCAGTAAGAAAGTGATTGTGAATAAATAAATTCGGGAGTTTTTTCAAATGAATTATTGAGCTTTTCCTCACAATTTAAGCATTTCAAACTACTGTGCCCCCTTTGGCCAGTCGTGGTGTATCGAGATGCGTTAGTAAACCAAAATTGAATGTTAAAATCGTTTTACTCAATCGCGGCGCTGCGACTGCCGCTCTCACGAGTGCTTGCTGCGGTGGTGGTGGTGGCGGTGTGTGCTTGAACAAATTCTAGATGACGACGACAATGAATGCAGCGCGCGGAGGTTTCGCGACGACAGTTTCACGCCGCTCGCACCGTAAATAAGATGCCAACCAGAAAGTGGTATTTAGAGAAACTGGTTGCAGCTGGTTTCGGGTCTTTCAGGTTCTTGTTTTAACGTATTTTTTTCTCTTTTTTACTTCGTTCTAGAAATGTGTGTTAACTAACGACGACCAGCTAAGGCAAAGTAAATGACAATGATGGTGATGATCATGAACAACATGATTATGACTTTGACTTCTTCATATGTAGATAGATGGATATACATATTGGGAAAAGTTGTTTTTGTTTTGGTATTGCTTTTGTACCGATCGTCCTATCTACCTACATTTGGATGTAGTCCATCCATTAATTTGTTCAAAGTTCAATTCACTTCTTGGGGTTTTTTTGAGTCTTTGCGTTACTTAAGTGTTATCAGTACTCTTCTCTTCCATCTTTTTTCATTTGTTTCAAATCCATTGCTTTCAATTCATAAGCCTTTGAACAGAGTTGTATTTCAAGGCTAAGCGCATGCGCAATCGGGAGCAGCTCATGCTGCCCGCTTTAACTCTTTTATATTCCTATTACATCCCATAGAGCGTATGGGGAGGGCCACTGACAATTAGTGAGTTGTGCGCTGACTGCACGGTACCTATGCATTTACACCAATTTCGAATGGTTTTGATTGAAAATCGATATTTACTTTATGGTGCTCCCCCATCGTAGGCGACGTGATCATCACCGAATTAAATGAATGATGGCCACTGGCCAGTGCAAAAGTGTAATCCGCGTCCTTATACACGAGACTCGTGCACGATAGCTAATGCACCAGCGCGCATCTGTTCCGTGCTTATGAGCTATAACTGAGTCCTCATAAATTGTCCACAGTCAATATTGTATGTCTCGTAGGTTTTTTGACAAGTATGCCACCGTTTCACTTTTTACTTAGAAAAATATTTGTAACCTTGTGAAATCCACTGCTGAGAGTAGAAATATTTACATCCCATTAAAAAGCAATGGCAGAGCTTAAACAATCAATGAGTTCTCCGGTATCTAGTTTCAAACTCCCTGATTGGGACCTACAGTTTTACACCGGTTCTGAACGCGTTTTTGAAACTTTTTCTCATGACTTATTAGTCGATAGTGTCACAGTCACTCAGTGAATTGATCGTCGACGAAAGAAATATAATGTGGAGATAATTGACTATTGGAATATTTGACTTTTCAGTGTAAGTTGATACTGAGGGATCTTCGATCATTACTAATTCGCATATGTATGTAAATTGCATATTAAAGTTTGTATATAAATAGTTTTTTTTAAGGACGATAGAAATAGAAATTGTAAAAAATAACACAAAAAAAATAAATTTTAATTAAATTAATAATTTTTTATTCGAAAGATCAAGACATTTGAAAATGATTTCGGGCATATGTCCATCGCAGCTGTTCATGACGAAGCGGATTCTGGACGTCCAATTTTGGGGTCACTTTTTCAAGCATTGCTGGTCGTATGTTACGAATAACACGAACAATTGTGGCCTCCAAGTCGACAATTTTTACTGCACTCACAGAAAAATTCAGTTGAGACAGCCGAATTACCCGTAAACGAATTAAGAGGTTGTCTTAACCGAATTAGAGGTTGTCACAACATCATTAGAGGGTGTCACAACCTCATTAGAGGTTGGTTCAATAGAGGTTGGCACAACCTCATTAGAAGTTGACACAACCTCCTTGGAGGTATACACAACCCCATTAGTGGTTGACACAACCTCATTAGAGGTTGGGACAGCCGAATTAGAGTATATTACAAACCGAGTTTAGATAGTGTCATAAATGAATTATTAAAGTCTTGAAAAAATTGAAAACTGTTGATATATCCTTGAAAAATTTGTGCAAAATAAGACATGTTAATAATTCGGTTGTACCTACAGAATTCATGAGGCATTCGGTTGCAACCGAATTAAGGGTAGATTCGGTTATTGCAACCGAATTAATACCAAATTCGTTAGTTACAACCGAATTGATGGCAAATTCGGTTACTACAACCGAATTTGTTACCAATTTCGGTTCTTGCATCCGAATTAATTTCAAATTCCGTTGTTCCAACCGAAATTTTAGAAAATTCAGTTGACTGATCGAATATAATTGAAAATTCAGTTGTCACAACCGAATCAATTATGAAACGAGGTTGCTTCAACCGAATTTCGGTTGTGGGGACTAAATTCGGTAGCAACAACCTCAGATCGGTTGTGGCAATCTCAATTCGGTGGTAACAGCCGTATTTACGGTTGCTACAACCTCTTTTCAAACAATTAGTTCTCTGGTTGTGGTTTATCAGTATAAACCAGGGACTTCCCGAAGCCCCACAGGAAATAATCGAGATAATCACAGGTGCGTTTCTCGAGATTAGCTTATCACCAAATTTTGACTTCAATAAAACGATGGTTGCGGTTGCCGTACGCAGCGCCATCCTGCTGAAACCATATCTTGCCCGGATCAATGTCCTCCATATTTTCAAACAATTTCCATTGAAACGTAACTCGAGCTCCGGCGTCATTTTTGAAGAAATAGCTCCCGATGATGCCACCAGCGTATAAATCGCACAAAACGGTGAATTTTTCTGGATGTAATGGAGTGTAGGGTCTGTAGTGGATTGTTCTTACTCCATATGCAGCAATTTTGTTTATTAACAAACCCGTTAAGCCAAAAATTATCGTCATCGCTGAACACAATTTTGCGATAAATCATCGGGTCAGTTTTCAACTGTTCTCGAGTCCAATCGGCGAAATAACGACGGATATGATGGTTTCGGGGCTTTAATTCCTGCTCCAGCTGGATATTTGGCCAAGATCATTGCGCAAAATTTTGACGTAGTGGAAGGACAGAGCCCCAATTCCTGCGACCGATGATGAATCGATAAACTTGGATCTTCTTCCACAATTTCGTTTACAGCGGCGATATTCTCATCAGTACACACATTCCTTCGATGTGTTGATGTTATTGCATCATTTAGAGGGTTTGTGGTATGAAATCTACCCACAGTTCGACTGATAGCTTGCTCAGATGGACGATTATGTGCACAAAAAATCTCGAAGTCATCTATAAGCCTCGAGAATCGATGACTGAGTTTCAAAGTGAATTTGGATAATTTGGGAGCGTTGTGCAAGCGTGAAGAGCATACTGATCATAAATGTCAAAAAGTGAGCTTAGTATGACAGTTCGTTTGACAGCTAACCGTTTCGTAAGTTCTATTTAAGCGAGCCAAACACCTTTTAAAAGATTCATGATCTACCGATGGTATCAATTCAAGCATAGTAGTTAGGCATCTGATGATGGATGGATGCACTTGTCACGGAGTTCGAAACTAGTCATGCCAGTGACAGAATTCTCTATCTTCAAATAAAACGAAACTTTTTAACTTAGAAAGAGGTTTCTAACTTTTTGAGCTTAAATAATGGATAATAATCTCCTGAATCATGGTATCATAGGTTCTCTCGATCAAATTTAACTGTCCTTTCTGACTGATTTCTTCGAGTCACAGAAAGCATTTTCAACTAAGTGCTCATGAGTTTTGAACTATGAGACATAGTAAACAGGGTTTCGTAACATAGATTTATTGATTCTTAAAGTGTGGTTACTATTGAAGGACTGTTGGTGTGAACTTATTGAGAAAAATCGATCAGCATTCTCTTCCACTTGAAGTACAACCCCATAACTTTTCACTGTTTTGCTGTCCCATCGTACATAATCCCCCATTTTTAATTTTGTGCATTCACGATGTCCATATATGTATGAATTTACATACACATTCACATTAACAATTTCAGCTTTGTTTATCAAACCTCGGCGACAGAATTCTTCTCTTGACGTTTTAACTTGCAGCTTCAAAACGTTCGGTATTTTTAGAAGCTTTTTCATGGCTAACTATTCCATAGTATCGCCGTCACTGGGCGAGGTGGCCGCCGTCGAAATACATGTAAGATGGTCAGAGCAGGTAATGAATCCACGTTCTCAATTACAAGAACTGCGCACACTACCATTGCACCACCGACGACCCCACAAGGTTGGTAAATTTTTAAAAATTCAGAGCCACCCTAATATTTCCAGTCACCTATCGCATTTCTTTTTTCAAACTTTCTTCTCCATCAAGAATCCTACTACATAGTTGATCAGCTGTGGCATCGAGACTCCCTGGTCCAAGTATTGGTGCTACAACTCATGACTCATTTCTTGGCATACACCGTAGTCAGTAGATCGACTTGCTGCACGCTCTTCTCAGTCCTGAAAGGGACACATTTTCATAGCAAGTTCGTACTGCGCAAAAAAATAATCTAATTTTTTTCCATTCCATTTTCCCCTGAGATGTTCCAAACAGCGCATTGTATCATTGCATATTTACGGGAGTCTTGGGGTGAGTTTAACACTTCTCATTTAAAAGCTAAATTTAAAAGCTCAGAGAAAATATTCATATTAAATGACATATAAATCACAAAACTTGGGCATTTAAATTCCATTTAAATCCTGTATTTTCAACTGTGAAACTGAGGTATTAATCATGCGAAAACTTGGTAATCCACTGAAACAAAAGGCTTTGTCACTTTGGCGAATAGTTTCATCGAGAGTGAATAAATGCATAATTTTGTCGCCACTAGTTATGTAAATATTTATTGTAGCAGCGACAAAATTGTAAGATGTACGAAACTGTTCACCGTTAGTTCACTTTCTATGATACTATTCGTGAAGCGTGTTTGTGGCAGAGAAATCTGTAATTGTTTGTGTCGACCCTTTCAATTCCATTCAATTCCTATACAAGGTGGTGCAACAATTGTCACCCGATTTTCTTTGTCTGTAATTTTTTTTTTAGGAATGAAAAACTTTGTTTCCACTTTTGGATTCTATTTTATGTCTTAAATTTGTTTTTATTAAGTCGAGAAAATGATGCCGACCAACTGCACGTCGCCGGAATTGGTAACCATACGGATCCGATTTATGGCATTCTCCACATTCTTGACAAAACCTCCGGCGATACGTCCTCGCATTCTTCACGGACGTTCCTTTAAGGGCTTCAAGAGTTTGAGGATTGACTTCAAATAAACACACAAAAATAAGTATGGAATGGTTAAATCGAGCGATCTTGCCGACCAATGCAAATTGCCAAAACGAGAGATAAGGCGATCGGGAATTGCAAGCCTTCGGAATTTCAATTGTGGCTAGGGCAGTATGCGCCGATGCTCCGTCTTGTTGGAACCACATGTTCTCCAGTCCCAATTCATCCAATTAAGGAAGGTGAAAGTTGCTGAACATGGCTTTGTAGCGCTCGCCGTCCACAATAGTCGTTTGGTCCGCGGCGTTTTCGACAAAATAAGGTCCAATGACGCCTCCACACCTTGCAACAACTTTGAGCGGGAGTCATGGCTCTTCGTGGGTTATACCCAGATTTTCGGTGCCCCAGAAGACAGAATTTTTATTATTCACATATCCACTGAGATGGAGATGCGCCTCGTCGCTCTGATGATTTTCGCTGAAAAGTTGTGTACCTCGTGGACGAGAGAAAGAATGGCTTAAGCTGAGCGTAGGTTGCACTCGTTTGGCAGGCAACAGCTAACAACTGACGTCACTGTATGCACTTTATAAGGGAACATCTTTAACTCTTTCCCAGAATTCTCTGTAAATCCCACCTACTGATGTCCAATTGCGTGGGACACCACCTGGTCGATACTCCGGGGTGCTCTGAGACATATTCAGCCATGGCTGGTCCGGGGCCGGCCAGACCTACCAGCATGTAGTGTTGTCCCATATTCTTCTAGGCGCGCGGATAAATGCCGTTGTCTTGGCCCAGTTGCTGTCGGACACATCCACAAACAACCTTTACAATTATTCCGCGTTCTTGAGAAGTATAGCGATCCATGTTTTGTTAGCGTGTATTTTGTGTTTGTTTACTTCACAAATGTCAAAGCAGTATTGACATTTGCCGCAATTTGCAAAAATTATAGCATCGTACGATAGGGTGACAACTTTTACGGTACCTTGTTATTTATATATGTATGGCCTAGATTGGAGTGTTCTGTTATTGGAGCCCAATCTGGCAATTCTGGCTAAGATGCCGCAGTATCCAGGTATCTACATTATATTTGGGCTGCCAATGACGGAGAACGTGTTGCTCTTTTCCTTGGAATCGCGTACCGTTAGCGATCTTACACTTTGTTTCCACTGCCGTTTAGCCATCTTACACATTTCGATGCCTCCAGTGTTATGCACAAATTTGAATGACAAATTTTGTATTACGCTGCGAAGCAAAAGCGTCCCACAATTATTCCACTTGGACGCATATGTTATGCCACAAAAGAAACGCTTCTCTTTTTCGCCATTTGACTCCTCTATTATCTATGCCTACACGCAAAGAAAAAACTCTTTCCTCCCAAACGAAATCTCAGATAATCGTTTGGGAACCGTAGTAGGGAGAAACGAACTTCTGTTAAGCTATACATGTCATTTCGTTTGGGAGAACCGTAAAATGTTTGCTGGAAACGAGTTATTAGAAATATAACCTGAAAAAAACGTTTAGAGTAACGAAAAACGGTTCCACCAACTGTTCTTTCGGATACAGCAACCGAGTTGTAGTTACTTCAAATTACAAAAACGTTCGCGAGAACTAAAACATGTTTGCAGTAAACGAGTTGTGATAAATACAAGCTCGAGTATTCGTTTGCAATAACATGATGTACGAGTTTATTTGGGAGAACTATATGAACGGTTCCGATTAATAAATTAATTCAAATAAAATAATAAATGGTTTCCCAATACATCCCATGAAGGAATCGGGGAGAGCTTCTCACAACCAGCGAGCTGGCGCTTTCTGGTTTTATACTCACTGATTGGGACCTACAGTTTTACACCGGTTCCGAACGGTATTTGTCAGAAGCATTTTCATGGCTAAATACTCGATGGTGTCGCCGTCACTATGCGAGGTGACCGCCGTTGAAAGAAATTTTAAGGTGGTCAGAGCAGGAATCGAACCCAGGATCTCAAGTACAAGAGGCACGCACACTACCCATTGTACCACCGACGGCCAAATGCAAATCAATCAAAGTATTGTTGCGGCAACCGAGCAATAAGGGTTTTTTTTTCTTTGCGTGTAACAGTTGTAAAAGTTACCCTCGTGTTTGCGAAATTTATAAAATTATAAAGATTTTCTTATAAATATGGACCTACATCTTTCCAGACCAGTAACATATATTTACACATAATGATGAACGAGGAGAAGGAGAAGTAGGAGGAATTTTTAATATCACGTTATACTACATACGTATCTGTTAAAGGTCGTGGAGTGCCGTCATGTCCGAAGAGTCATTATGACAAGACGCGTTGTTGTCACGGTGAATTTTCCACTACAACTTCAAGTTCTGTTTCATCTTCTCATCAACGGTGAAATGGGAAGATAACTCGTTTCTACGCGAAGATGATGATCTGAATGGTCCCACAGACCCATTATCGTCAACACCATCATGACTATTACTATCATCATCATCATCGCTCTGAGTTGTGTTTGTCTGTTGATGTTTGGTTTTGGCCTGCTGACACAATCCCATTTTCAGTTCCAATGTCTCCCAACCATTCCTGCTCCCCTTCCTCTTTTTAGGCCAACAACGACCAAATGAACGTTTGATTTCAAACGTGAAATCACCAGAAACGGCGTAGAGGAAAAAAATAACAAAAACGTTAAGATTGTTTTAAGGCGTGGCAGTAGATTTTTGTTGTTGATGTTTTTGCCGCAGATGAGGATGATGAGATTGGTGTACGGTGTGAAGTTGTTGTAAGTTAGACATCGTCGCTGTTAATGGTGTTTTTGGTGTTGCTGTTGTTTTTTTTTATATTGTGTATCTTTGTCAGATTCTAATTTCGAAAAGTACAAACGTGTATCTGACTGGTACTGCAGCGACGTGTTTAATGGTTGGCTACGTCCGTACCAAACCGTATCTCATTGTGTGAAAACACAGAGTTGAGCAAACTTGGGGGCATGCGTGATAAGTTGAGGGCAACTTCAGATGTAAAAAAATACAAAACATAAGTTAGAAAGTCAAGCAAGGCTAGAAGTAGAATGATTTAAAAAAAAAAAATGACAGTTCTGTTAAATTTATTAAATTTTTTGATTTTCCACACAAAATTGTCCCAACAGGGTTGCATTTGGAATGAATGGAACGTAAACATAGAAACAGGAATAACAACTTTTATTTCGTAGATTTTTTAAAAATATTTCATCTTTGCTCACAATTTTCTATTTAATCTTTGTTAAGCTATTGCGTTTTATGACTTTTTAAAGAACGATCCACACTTAATAATACGAGTTGTGGCAACATTTGCTGAAATGAGTGAACTAATAAATGATACAGCGACACGTTTGTAGCCTGTAACAATAAATAGATGTTACTTACAGCTGTTGCTGTTGTAGTTGTAGGCAGTCACAACCCAGTGAACAATTTCTTCCGAATTCGGTCAGAATTCTGTCAGAAAGTCGGGAAAAATTCTCGATTCTGATGCCGATTTCGGTCACAAATCTTACCGAAAGTTGTATGAGTGGTTGACAAGAAATCGAAAAAAATGTTTGTCTGAGGAAATTTGGTATGCTTTGCCGAGTTTTTGGTCGGAATTCTGACGGGAAATTCGGAACGATATCTAGAAAAATGTTCGAAAAAGGGCAGATTTTTTTGAGTATAATCTGACTATTTTACTGATATTTTACCGCAAATTTCTGACTAAAATCTGATTAAATATCCGAAAATTATCAGACTTTTCCGACGATAATCTAATTATTTTGCCGCCGATTTCTGACCAAAACTTGTAAAATATACGAAAATGATCTGATTTTTCTGTCGATTATCTGTCTATTTTACCACCGATTTTTGACAAAAATCTGATTTAATGCCTAAAATTTATCAGGCTTTTCTTAAAATAATCGGAAACTGTACCCACTGCTATTCATACATTCCGAAGATCGGTTGTGGCTTTCGACACATTTAGTGTCGATCAACCGTACAGCCGTCAAACTTTTGTATGAGACGTACCAGAATAGGAGTGACGAATCCACTCATTTTCATAGGAGAGTGTCATTGAACTAAATATTAAGCGTGTTTTGGTTACACCGCTTGCTTATATATTCGCTTGTTTTGTATGAAGCACTTAGCGAAGACTTAGCGAGAACTTAGCGACGCGATTCATTTTCGCTAAGTTTTAGAAAAAAAAATTTTGACATCTTTTACCGTTTTTAACCATTTTTCATATTGTTGAATAAAATGACTTCTCGCTAAAATGCCGTTTTCTTTGCAACTTGCCGTTTTCTTGCAACGTCTAATATCAAATTTCATAAAATAGTATTGGAGATATTAGAATTGGTCGGAAGTGGGATTTGACGTCACTTTGGCGGACGATCATTCCGATGTTTGTGACTGTTCTCATCAGCGCTTTAGGGTTCTAGGCCAGTGGCCATCTTGTTAAAATTTTCTCTTACTGCAGTTTTTGTTATTCTATCGTCTTTCATTTCATTTCTTTGCTATCAAATGTCCAAATTTGCAATTAGAATTCGGGGAACAATAACACTGTGTGTAATGTTTTAAGTCATGGAAATATAACCATATACGGACCCCACTGCGTTATAAAAGGCCAAAAAAAAAGACCCGTGTCTCCCAGTTTTGCCCTAAGTCATGCACTTTTTTTATGGACCCCCAAATATTTGGGGTCTCGGTGTCATTCTAGCAAAAAAGTGATCATTTTGTCAGGCTGATATCTTACAAATCGTTCGGAATTTTGGTTTACTCTCTGAGGGAAAATTGCAGCTCTTGTCATAAGGAACAAACATTGTGAACATATAAAATCACAAAAACTTCATCTCTTCAAATCGGAAATAGATTTTTTTTACCTTTTTCCCCAATTCAGGTCCATAGGTAGCAAACCGTTCAAAATTCAAGGAAACAATCAACTACAAAAATGTACCTAAGATTTCAATAAACAACTTTCTAGAATATATATGACAATATGATTACTTTTTTGAAAGAATGACACCGAGGCCCCAAATTTTTGGGGGCTCATAAAAAAGCCCATGTCTTTGGCAAAACTGGGAGACAAGAATCATTTTTTGTCTTTCATCACGTAGCGGTGTCCGTCTATGGTTATATTTCCATGACTTAAAATATTACACACAGTGGAATTAAAAAATTTTCGGGAAATTTTTCACTTTTGCGGCTACCTAAGCGCTATCTAAACGGTGTTAAAAGCATTCCTAGGAAGTTCATGTGTTCTAGAAAGTTGTTTATTGAGATCTTAGGTACATTCTTGTAGTTGATTGTTTCCTTGAATTGTGGAAGGTTTCCAACCTATGGACCTGAATAGAGGGTAAAAAGTAAAAAAATCGAATTTTTTAAAGTTTTTTGTGATGAAGTTTTTTGATTTTATATGTTCACAATTTTTGTTCTTTATGAGAGTAAATCAAAATTCCGAACGGTTTGCACGATATGAGCCTGACAAAATTATCACTTTTTTGCAAAAATGACACCTAGGCGCCATATCTTTGGGGCCCATAAAAAAAGTGCATGACTTTGGGCAAAACTGGGAGACACGGGTCTTTTTTTTTGTCTTTTATCACTAGTGGTGTCCGTATATGGTTATATTTTTTCGTGTTGCACTGTGTAATTGAATTACAAAGCTTTACCGTTCGGAATTGGTGTAAAATTGTGGTACCAATAAGTGAGTTAAAAAGTGAGAAAGCTCATTACTCTGTGATTGTGAGAAGCTCTTCCCAATCCGTTAGTGGCGATATAATGAATACTTAATTTTAAGAATATATCCGCGACATCCGGAGCAGATCATGATTTGAAAAAGTTTTCAAATGCGTTTCTCCGAAACGAAGATAATTTCTTTATGTGGACACTTCAGTAAACAGGAGAATGCTAACTCACTTAAGTAAAGTTTGCCATTCTAGAACATATTTTATGCCATCTTAGCTTTTGTTGTTAATTTTAAGACTTTCCTTACCAAGCCCTAATCTACGCCCACAACATTATAAGGTTGGACATTTCACATTAGCTAACACTAAAGCGCAATTTCTTCACAGAGATTCCATTTTTATATACATATACACTTTTTTTGTTCCTTTACACAAATTTTTAAGATTCGTTATTTTACACGCTTTTTCTTTACATCCAGTGTTGACATTTTGTTTCTTTACATTTTTATTTTACGAGCCTGAGATTATACATTAAGATACGAATTATGGCACTGGGCCAACCAGCGGTACGAGTACGGAAGGTTTTAGCTTATACTACTTTACACTACATGTGTATTCGTACATAATGCGTTGTGCTTCGTTCGCTGTATTACGTTGGCCTGACTTCTTTCGCCATACCGGGCCATAAAATTTCGGTTTTTAGGAGGCCATGAGTGAGTGGGAATAGGAATTAATGTTTGTTCATCATGAATAATTCAAAGACTAGCGCGTTTAAATTGTTAGGGGTAAACATAATTTTCGCAAGATTTCGCGGGCGAAAAGAGAAACGCGCCAATTGGAAGATCATTTGTGAAATTTGGCTTATGCATTAATATTAATATTTCATAAACTAATTAAAAAATATAGCGCACATCTTCAAACACATCTTCCAAAGGCGCATTAGTCATTTGGAATAAGGTTATTATGTTTTGCTTCTAATTACTTAAAAAAAATGTATGCAATAGAATTTCTTACCCCACAAAAATGCTTTAGCCGGAATGAAGGCATGATGAAGGAATGAGTCATTTAAAGGGGCCTACACATAACCTCATCCTGAGTTTGTGTTTTGTGGTAACGATTTGTTTGAAGGCAAATTTGAATTTAACTAGCAAAGACACAAACCATTTAAGTTGGCAGAGCTCTATTAGGTTAACAGAACTATGTAAAACATCTAAATCTTTTAAAGGCTTTAGAAACTATAGATTTACTCGCGTTTTGAAATATAATTATTAGCAAAAAAATTTTGACATCTTTTACCGTTTTTAACCATTTTTCATATTGTTGAATAAAATGACTTCTCGCTAAAATGCCGTTTTCTTTGCAACTTGCCGTTTTCTTGCAACGTCTAATATCAAATTTCATAAAATAGTATTGGAGATATTAGAATTGGTCGGAAGTGGGATTTGACGTCACTTTGGCGGACGATCATTCCGATGTTTGTGACTGTTCTCATCAGCGCTTTAGGGTTCTAGGCCAGTGGCCATCTTGTTAAAATTTTCTCTTACTGCAGTTTTTGTTATTCTATCGTCTTTCATTTCATTTCTTTGCTATCAAATGTCCAAATTTGCAATTAGAATTCGGGGAACAATAACACTGTGTGTAATGTTTTAAGTCATGGAAATATAACCATATACGGACCCCACTGCGTTATAAAAGGCCAAAAAAAAAGACCCGTGTCTCCCAGTTTTGCCCTAAGTCATGCACTTTTTTTATGGACCCCCAAATATTTGGGGTCTCGGTGTCATTCTAGCAAAAAAGTGATCATTTTGTCAGGCTGATATCTTACAAATCGTTCGGAATTTTGGTTTACTCTCTGAGGGAAAATTGCAGCTCTTGTCATAAGGAACAAACATTGTGAACATATAAAATCACAAAAACTTCATCTCTTCAAATCGGAAATAGATTTTTTTTACCTTTTTCCCCAATTCAGGTCCATAGGTAGCAAACCGTTCAAAATTCAAGGAAACAATCAACTACAAAAATGTACCTAAGATTTCAATAAACAACTTTCTAGAATATATATGACAATATGATTACTTTTTTGAAAGAATGACACCGAGGCCCCAAATTTTTGGGGGCTCATAAAAAAGCCCATGTCTTTGGCAAAACTGGGAGACAAGAATCATTTTTTGTCTTTCATCACGTAGCGGTGTCCGTCTATGGTTATATTTCCATGACTTAAAATATTACACACAGTGGAATTAAAAAATTTTCGGGAAATTTTTCACTTTTGCGGCTACCTAAGCGCTATCTAAACGGTGTTAAAAGCATTCCTAGGAAGTTCATGTGTTCTAGAAAGTTGTTTATTGAGATCTTAGGTACATTCTTGTAGTTGATTGTTTCCTTGAATTGTGGAAGGTTTCCAACCTATGGACCTGAATAGAGGGTAAAAAGTAAAAAAATCGAATTTTTTAAAGTTTTTTGTGATGAAGTTTTTTGATTTTATATGTTCACAATTTTTGTTCTTTATGAGAGTAAATCAAAATTCCGAACGGTTTGCACGATATGAGCCTGACAAAATTATCACTTTTTTGCAAAAATGACACCTAGGCGCCATATCTTTGGGGCCCATAAAAAAAGTGCATGACTTTGGGCAAAACTGGGAGACACGGGTCTTTTTTTTTGTCTTTTATCACTAGTGGTGTCCGTATATGGTTATATTTTTTCGTGTTGCACTGTGTAATTGAATTACAAAGCTTTACCGTTCGGAATTGGTGTAAAATTGTGGTACCAATAAGTGAGTTAAAAAGTGAGAAAGCTCATTACTCTGTGATTGTGAGAAGCTCTTCCCAATCCGTTAGTGGCGATATAATGAATACTTAATTTTAAGAATATATCCGCGACATCCGGAGCAGATCATGATTTGAAAAAGTTTTCAAATGCGTTTCTCCGAAACGAAGATAATTTCTTTATGTGGACACTTCAGTAAACAGGAGAATGCTAACTCACTTAAGTAAAGTTTGCCATTCTAGAACATATTTTATGCCATCTTAGCTTTTGTTGTTAATTTTAAGACTTTCCTTACCAAGCCCTAATCTACGCCCACAACATTATAAGGTTGGACATTTCACATTAGCTAACACTAAAGCGCAATTTCTTCACAGAGATTCCATTTTTATATACATATACACTTTTTTTGTTCCTTTACACAAATTTTTAAGATTCGTTATTTTACACGCTTTTTCTTTACATCCAGTGTTGACATTTTGTTTCTTTACATTTTTATTTTACGAGCCTGAGATTATACATTAAGATACGAATTATGGCACTGGGCCAACCAGCGGTACGAGTACGGAAGGTTTTAGCTTATACTACTTTACACTACATGTGTATTCGTACATAATGCGTTGTGCTTCGTTCGCTGTATTACGTTGGCCTGACTTCTTTCGCCATACCGGGCCATAAAATTTCGGTTTTTAGGAGGCCATGAGTGAGTGGGAATAGGAATTAATGTTTGTTCATCATGAATAATTCAAAGACTAGCGCGTTTAAATTGTTAGGGGTAAACATAATTTTCGCAAGATTTCGCGGGCGAAAAGAGAAACGCGCCAATTGGAAGATCATTTGTGAAATTTGGCTTATGCATTAATATTAATATTTCATAAACTAATTAAAAAATATAGCGCACATCTTCAAACACATCTTCCAAAGGCGCATTAGTCATTTGGAATAAGGTTATTATGTTTTGCTTCTAATTACTTAAAAAAAATGTATGCAATAGAATTTCTTACCCCACAAAAATGCTTTAGCCGGAATGAAGGCATGATGAAGGAATGAGTCATTTAAAGGGGCCTACACATAACCTCATCCTGAGTTTGTGTTTTGTGGTAACGATTTGTTTGAAGGCAAATTTGAATTTAACTAGCAAAGACACAAACCATTTAAGTTGGCAGAGCTCTATTAGGTTAACAGAACTATGTAAAACATCTAAATCTTTTAAAGGCTTTAGAAACTATAGATTTACTCGCGTTTTGAAATATAATTATTAGCAAGAGTTATAAATTATATAGCCACGAATTGGGAAATATATGTAGGTAAAGTCTTTAAATTCAGGTAATATAGGTGTGAAAATTTATTGGTTTACAAAATAACAATTCTTGGCATGACTTGAAGCCATTTCTCCACCTCAGGGTAAAGGTTTGAGATTTGGACTAGAGTTCAATTGAAACTATTGGAACCTACTTTAATTACTTTTATTCCCAAAGCGGGAAAGGCATATCACACTGCTACTAAAGACATTAGGCCTGTAGGCCTGTCATCGTTCCTTCTGCAGACTTTGGAACGACTGCTAGATGGCCATTTGCTGGCGAGTATTGATGTAAGATTACTTATTCGTTTTTATACGATGACTTACGACCCTGGGACATTGTGTTCATTATCTTACGGTAAAGCTTCGTAAATACATGTACGTTCAGACGATGACTCTCTGAATACAATTATGCGTGACTCTATGTGACGTATTGTCGGTTAATCGTCTTTGTTTTCTATTCGGAATAATCTCAAATTTAACATTTTAAATATATTAATGAACAATAGCTGATAAAATTGCAATTGTATTATTTTAATTTACTACGAAATTGCTTCAAAACAAATTTTGACTCTTATGCTGCCCCTCTTTCTTCTCTTCCCCCCTCAACATGAAGCAACGTAAGTCGTTACTCGTGTCCCAGGGTTGTAAGTCATCGTATAAAAGACGAATAACTTGGACGCAGCATGCGTACTTCAAGTCAGATCTACACAAAAACGATGTACAAGTAGACAGTCAAAATTTCTCTTCAATCAAATGCCAATAAACACAACGAGTGAAACCCTAGTCATTCTCAGTTCTCTCTCTTACTCTCTTCATTGAATATTTCAATACACGAGCAGCTTTTTGATAGTGTTATTGTATATATATAACTATACAAATTCCAACCATGTTAAAGTAAAATTACATAAACTATGCAAACAGTATGAAATAATCAAGATATGACGCGTGAGAGAAATGAATTTGAGTGAATTTCTAGCACTTTTTGGTTCTCTTTTACCAGGGTTGCCAAGTTGCGCACATCTTTTGTTTGTCTAATTCTAGATCGTCTTTGATCTACAGAGACAGCACTGCATGAACTTCTAGGATACATAGCCTTTCTTGACTTTGAGGTTGCGGTTAATCATATCACGCGTAATGCGATCGATTTGGCGCTATCGACCCTTAAGGCCGATCTTATGAGGTTTTTATACGATATTGTCGCCGGGTCAGGTCTCTTCGGCTAGGTGCACACCTCAACGAGGCGTCTTGTCTCCACTTCTATGGAACCTTGCGCTGAATGGAATAAATAAATAAATTCTTGCTTATACGGGTGACATGGCAATAGTAGACATTTCCACAAGACGTCTTGACAAGACATTTTTTTCATTTCAGGACATTTACTGTAGCGAAGTTGCGATAACCAAATACTTCGGGGTACTGTCGACAAAGCATTCGTGAAGGTGTGTATGGGTGTGTGTAAAAACCTAGCGTAGAGTAATGCCATATAGAGCTGTTATCTTACTCATCTAATATTTCATTTCACACTCTTCGTGGTGATTTAGTTCCTAGAACTTCAAAACTGTTGATATCTGCTTGAACATTTTTTGCAAAATAAGACGTTTAAATACAAAAACTATAATTACAATATATTTTTACTTAATATCCACACAAAAAATCAATAAAAATATTAATACCGACCAGGCGTTTACGCCGCCGCAGTTTTTTGAGCTTTTTGCCGCGCCGCTGCCTGCTTAGGTACAAAAAGGCGCGGCGGCGGCGGCTGCGGCTGCGTGATTTGGCGGCGCATAACTTTTTGTTTAATCTACCATATAATCGATAAATTAATGGCATTGTCCTGATTTACCACAGCATGCAACAAATTATAAACTTCACACAACCACAAACAGAATGTTTCCTAATAACAGTTAGCTTAACTTCCCAAGAATTAACGTATGGAGTTAAACGACAATTTAAATATTGCATAACAACAGCCAGACGAAATTCCACACGCTACAACACCAGGTAGTCCCATTCCCTAACAGGTTACATCACACAATACAACTATGTCTACAGCAGGTCAAATTTCCTAAGAATTGAACTCTGCACAGCAGCAGCCTGGTTAATTCTCTAATAATTAGGACAAGCCGCCTACGTTGTTAACCGCCGCCAGGTTATCCGACCAAGCCGTCGCCGCCGGGTTTCCCGGGTTCCTACGCCGCCGCCGAAACAGAAACAATCGGCGTATACCTGTAGCCACGACAACAACAATTATACATTATTTAATTTTTTTTAAATATAAGTCTTTGTTTTTAGAAATTTAAACGACAGGTTTGAAATACATATAATTATGTTGTGGCAACCGAATTGAAAATGAATTCGGTTGCACCTAGAGAATTCCTAAGAAATTCGGTTACATCAACCGAATTGACGCCAAATTCGGTTGTTGCAACCGACTTAAGGCTAAATTCGGTTATTGCGATCGAATTGATACCAAATTCGATAGTTACAACCGAATTGATGACAAAATCGGTTGCTACACCTGAATTGATGCCACGTTCGGTTAGTGCAAACGAATTTTGTGTCAAGTTCGGTTGTTTCATCCGAATTAATTCAAAATTCGGTTGATGCAACCGAAATTATAGAAAAATTTAGTTGACGAATATAATTGAAGATTCAGTTGTCACAACCGAAGTAATTATGAAACATGGTTGCTTTAACCGAATTTAAGTTGTGGGCAATAAATTCGCTCGTGGCAACCTAAATTTGGTGGTAACAGCCGAATTCATGGTTGCTATAACCTCTTCTCAAGCAATTAGTTCTCTGAGTGCAGCTTTAATTTGACACTAGTCTCAATCTCTAACCTTTTCCTTGGCGACCAATATGGACGTTTTTTGCCAGTCCAATTCAAAATGCTCATAAGTTCTTTTTAGAATTTGATGTTCTGAAGATGTTTTAGTAGAAATCTGTATTTAATAATGAAAACAGATGTCAATAGATTTAATTTGACACTAGTCCGACTCGTAAAACTTTTCCCTGCGGTGGAGAAATAGCTAAGATTCCTTTCAAGACAAGCCGAATTCAAATTTCATACCTCGCCTTGTAATAACTACAAATAAAGGCTGAGTTTTACGACCTTGGGGACACGCGCTGGAAAAAAAGTAAATATGCAGTTTTGTTGCTCCTGAGTCGGGAACAAGTTATCAGAAAGGGGGAAATTTCCCCTAAGGCACAACAAATCGAAACACGAGCCCCTGAACTTACAGGTAAGTGTTGGTGCTCAAATAAAAGGAAATCGTCTTACGATTTCATTGGTGCCAATACTTTTCACATCCGATGGCTGTGAGTCGCCAAAAAAATTGCGCCAAATTCGACTTAAGGTACAGGGGGAATTTGAATCCCCTGCCTGAGCGACTAGATGGAATATAATTTTATCGATTTTCAAATACGTCTAGCACACTGTGCGAGCCATATAGAGAGGAACCAATTCCACCAATGAAATCGTGAGAAGATTTCCTTTGATTTGAGTGTTGCTACTTACTTGTCAGTTCAGGGGCCCGTTTTTTTTGATTTTTTGGGCCTTAGGGACAATTTCGAGAGAGTGAGAGAGGGAGATGTGGTATTAACATAGAGTAATATCATACCAGAGAGAATATTTGGCTTATCTGACGTTTCCATTCACACTCTTCTTGATGCGGTCGGTGTGATAGAGAGATGTTTGAGGTAAAGTGACATACACCAGGTGGAATTACAATAACTTCTGGCTTTAATATTTCATGTCGTTTTCGTGCAAAGCTGTGAAATTTAAATGTGTTTAAAACTTTTTTATTGACTGGTATTGTAGGCATACATTTGTGTTGTATTTAACACAATAATTTTAGCACACAAAACGAAATGCCGTTGTTTTTATTTTGTTTGTTGTTTTGAACCAGTGCCTCTATCTGATATTAGTACAGCAATTCTTTTCAACATCGAACGTAAATATCACACCAGGCCAAATGTCATAAATTTGGTGAGAGAACTATTAGGTCTACAATAAGTATTAGTCTATGGGTATTAATCCTTAGCTTCTTTTTTATGGTTCATAGGAAATACCATAGAGGAATTTAGGATAGAGTATTTTTCTCTCTCATCTGACGTTTTATTTCACACTCTTCATCGTAGGTTTGCGCAAATGAGAGAAAAAATAAACTTACGGCAGGTGGAGTTACAAGAACTGTTGACTTAACTTTTTCATTTCGTTTTCGTATAAAACTATGAAATTTACATGTATTTTGCACTTTTTGTTAACTTTTGTCGTTGGTATACATTTGTATTGTATTTAACACAACTATTTTCCCACAAAATCAGGAAATGCGATTGTTGTTCCTTTGTTGGACCTTGTGCACTATTGCCTCTATCTGGTATTATTGAACCCGTGCTTTCTACCATCCAATGTTCACTTGCAACCATACCTATGACGTTAAAAATATTGGGAGAATATAAGTAAATAACTCTATCCTAAATTCGTCTATGACTTTCTTCAGAGAGAGAGAGAGAGAGAGACCATATTAATCGTTAGCTTGTTTTTGATGGTTCATAGGAATTACCATCAAAATCTTAGATAAGTGTGAAATTTCCATATCATCCCTACTGGGATGAATATTCCATATCATCCCTGCAGGGTTAGAATATATATTAATACATTTTAATTTTCCCAAATAGTGTCTACATAATTCATGACTTTTGCTAACAAATGCATTCCAGATCCTGAAAAAATCAATAATTTCTATAACCTTTATAAAATTATTATGTTTTACATACAGCCATGGACAATAAATTAGCACAAAACTACTCTTAAGTTTGATGTAGCATTTTTTAAACTTTTTCACTATATAGACCAATTATTATGGTCTGCACTGTCACAGCAGAGCATCAGGCTTCTGTCATTATCTCTATTCGATTTTGTTCTGTTTGCTGGAATGTGCAATTAGCATCTTCTGTTTTGGACAGCAAATTAGCACAACGCAAGCGGAACGGTCATGAAAAGTTTTTTGGTGCGTATTTTGTGTCCAATGGTGTTTTTTTAGAAATTTTTGTGTAATTTCTCTAAACTTTTCCTAAAAATTGGACGGAGAAAAAATTGTATGCCAGAGGGAAGGCGCCTTATATTCGATATGTGTAGTGAAGGCAAAAACCCATGTGAAATTGCAAAAATTCTTAACCGATTGAGAAATCTAGTCTATAATGTTATTTATTCCATTAAAATTAATACAAATTTTATAATGGAAAACAAAAAATAAGGAACCCACGTAACAAAAAAACAACTGAAGCAGTGGTCCGAGCTATTGTCCGGAAGTCAAAGAAGGATTCGTGATATTGCCAACGAAGTTAACTCCGAATTTGGCTTCAGCTCTTTGGGCTCGCAAGCCGAAAGAAACTTTCATTTCCAAAAAAAAAATATTGCAAAGCGTTTACTCTTTGTTCATACCCATAAATCAAATGATCATTCTGAAAAAAAAATTATTTGGAGTGATGAAACAAAGGATGGTAGAGTATTATTTCAAGCACTTAATCCACGCTACACCCAGAGAACTAATTAATTGAAAATTCGGTGGCCGAATTTACGGTTGCCACAACCGAATTGCGGTTGTCACGACCGAATTTAGTCATCACAACTGAAATTCGGTTGAAGCAACCTCGTTTCATAATTAATTCGGTTGGGACAACTGAATCTTAAAGTATATTCGTTTTGTCAACCAAATATTTTAAAATTTCGGTTGGAACAACCGAATTTGAAATTAATTCGGATGCAGCAACCGAAATTGGTACCAAATTCGGTTGGAGTAACCGAATCTGGCATCAATTCAGGTGCAACAACCGAATTGGGCATCTATTCGGTTGTCACTTCCGAATTTGGTATCAACTCGGTTGTAACTACAGAACTGCAGAATTTGGTATCAATTCGGTCGAAATAACCGAACTAACCCTTAGGTCGGTTGCTACGACCGAATTCGGCGTCAATTCGGTTGCTGTACCTGAATCTCTCATGACTTCTGTAGGTACAAACGAATTCCATTTTCAATTCGGTTACCACAACATAATTCTATGTATTTAAAATTTAACGTTTATTTTCTCGCATTCTAACGTTTTCTATAAGAATACTGAAAAATAAGTCATTAGTTAATAATAAAAAAAAATTTAAATTCATTTATGACTTTATCTAAATTCGGTTGTGACAACCTCTAATGAGGTTGTATCTACAACTGATGAGGTTGTATCTACAAGTAATGAGGTTGTGTCAACCTCTGATGAGGTTGTGACAACCTCCAAATTCTGTTACGACTAATTCGGCTGTCTCAACCGAATTTTTCTGTGAGTGTACATACAGAAAACCGTGAAGCACGCCCGTAGAAGCATTATGGTGTGGGGATCTTCATGGCTTGGGGTGGGCCATATTATGAAGATAAACGGAAAAGTGTACCGTCATCAGTATTCGGATATTCTGAAGAACGTATGTGGCAAAGACAGTCAATCTCAAGAGAGAAAAAACATGTTATGCCTTACGTCTTTTGGCAATTCATAGAAAACACATTAAAAATCGTACATGTTGACAAATAACGGCACCACCAACATATTTCAGGAACCATGTATATGTTTGCAAGCATTGTTTCCATGAATTGAAGATTAACTGTTTTTTTGTTTCTTTGTGGTTTGTCACGTTTTTGTTTTTAGCAGTTTTCAACAAACAAAAAAACGATATTTGTTCCACTAAACCAGGTGTTATAACTTATTAAACATTGTGTCTTCAACATGTAATTTTGAATAGCAAACACAATGTGATTGGACACAAGTATTGTACCTTTGTGACGAGCTACAAACAAGTTATATTTGCATCCAAACAACAAAAATTGACTGATTTTTCAGCGTGTAGGAAACTGTGTTATGATTGAACCTATGAGTTAGTGGCTTAATGTAAAAGAAATTTCTGTTCAATTTTCCATATCATCCCTACAGGGTGAGGGTATAAAAATTAGGCTTTATAACTTTGAGAATGTCAGAATATTTTATAGTTTTTAAGACAGTTGTATTGGGATACAGCGAAAATGCCTAATTGCCATTATAAGATATGTTGGATATAGTACGTCTACAAGTCCACATACACATCTATATACGCAGGTATGCAGGTATCTATCTGTCGATTGCATTTGTCCATTTGTCTGTCATTCGCTGCTTCCGTCCGGTCCGCCCTTACGTCTGACAGTCTATCAATCTATCTATCTATCTGTCTTGGCTATTTGTTTCACTATTGTTCTATCTCATTAAAACATTTATTTTTTTATACATTACAAAGCCCCCTCCCACCAACCCCAATCATATACTCGCATTGCCGCTGTAGTTTGCACTCACTCACACTCACGCTCACGCTCACTCGTTGTGTGATTGCCTTTGTTTCTGCTAATTCTCCCATACAACAACGAACGACATACAACATTCAATATTTGAAATGTTCAAAGTTTAAATTGTAAAAAACTGGAAAACCTTGAAATGCAAACGTTTGACTAATTGTTTAGAATTTTTTGTTAAGAGAGCTTTAAAATTTTATAACCTAAGGCGCTACAATGGCTTTTAGAGGTATACCAAGTTGCAATTGCTACTGGGTACAAGACAGCTAAAAAAAATCTGCCTTACCCTTAGAAATTTTTCATTTCCTTTGGCATCGATCACTTCCCTTACAAATTTCTCAAAGAAAAGTCATTCGAAATCGGTATAAAAGTGTGGGTCCCTATCAGTGAAACTAAAAATAAAAAAACCCACAGCTAATTGATTGCGAGAAGCTGTCTGTCAGTTCGTAATAAAATGTACACTTGAACAATTTTCTCTCGTCATATTTATGAAACATCCTTCATTGAAATTCTTCATTAATCCAATAAAGTTTTTCGTAAATTTCATAGATGTTATGAAAATGTTGCATAATAATGTTACGACTTTACGAAACGGATTCATAAAAATATTTCATAACATATTAATGTGACCGACGACACTACCGAGTAATTAGCCATGAAAAAGCTTCTAAAAACCCGTTCGGAATCGATGTAAAAGTATAAGTCCTAATCAGTAAGTCTACAAACAGATAGCACACAGATCACTGATTGTGAGAATCTCTCCCCTTCCCCTACATGGGATGTATTGGGAAAATAAGTTAAAGTTAAAATATTATTCATTGATTGCATGCAAATTTTGAAAATTGTTAAATTGCACGCAACGAAAAATTTTGTTCCGCATAAACGACATTTTTGACAACTAAACTTCGTATGCAGCAAACATGAAATTATGTCCTTTATAAATAAACCGTTTCCCATTACATCCCATGAATGAATTGGGGAGAGAAGCTACTCACTGAGAAGCTTTTCATGGCTAAATACTGGATAGTGTCGAGTGAGGCGACCGCTGCCGAAAGAAATTTAAGGTGGTCAGAACAGGAATCGAACTCAGGGTCTCATATACAGGAGGCGCGCACATATACCATTGCACCACCTACGGTCACAATGTGATACCAACTACAATCTCCAGTGATCCACACAATTGCTATTCTTGAGCATAAGATGACCAAAATGTATTGGAACCAAGAAAGTGACGTGAATCAGTAAGGCTGTCTTTTTATCCCTTAAGCTATCGCCACTTACGGCTTTCCAAATAAAACGATCCACACTTAATACTACGTAGTGTGGCAACATTTGTTGTAATGGGTGGAAAAAATGCGATACGGCAACACGTTTATACCAAGTGCCAACAAATACATGGTAGCAACAATTGTTGTTGTAGTTGTAAGCAGCAACAACATGCATTTTAATTTCGTTCATTTGTTTCAGTTGTCAAACTCTACACAAATATATACCAACAATACAAGAATACAAAAAGGTATGAAAACAAAATACATATGATTTTAACAAGTGAAACGAAAAATGACATGGAAAAAATTTAATCGCATGTTTAAACGACTATACCTGGTAGATAATTATACCATGATCAATACCATGGTAGAATTATCTATTAGGTAGTCGCATTAGCAATTCCGTCGTTAAGCTGCCAAAATTAGCTGAATAATGAAAACCACTATGTACACAAAATATGAAAAATTCTATAAGATTATCTTACTTGATACAAAGTCTATGCTATTAAATTGCATTTTGGTTGAAATTCTTTGAATTTTACTAACAAACAAATAGAAACAAAATCGAATTTGACAGCCTACCGACGGAAAAGATGAAAAAACCACAAATCAGCTGGGCTGACGCGTTTACCCGATAGATAATTTTACCATGATCAATACGTATAAATTTACTGCTCGTTGTTGTGAACAATTTAATTCCAATTTTGTTTCAATCGGAAATAGAAATCTATCCTTCAAATTTAGAGATATACAATTATACGTAGTCTTCCATTAAATAAAATAATTTAAATGATCTGACCATGTGTAAGATAGTTTGCAAAATTTTGCTTCTGATTCTCTCCTTGATAACATTTTCATTCGCAAAAATGATAGCAAAATTTAGCTAAGATAAATTTTTGTTGCCATTTCTTGAAATTTAACATGTGGCAACATTGTCATTGCTCAAGTCGGAATTTAAATGGGAAATTGAAATGCCACTTGCTATCGCTTAGCAGTCCCGTAAAAATTAAGCTATAATTAACTTTAGCGGGGTAAAAAAACACACTTATTGTTGTTTATGAATCTCCGGGCCACAATGAACTAGCATTATTGGAAGAGTACGAGGATTCAGATGATGATTAAGGCGAAGAGTTTTATATGTAACGGGTGGTACAAATACATGTATCTTTTTAAATCATATGTTATTTTGACACTGATAGATTTTTTCTGTTCGAAATATTGCAAATCCATCAGTATAGTACCTTCGCGGATCAAAATGAGTCGCTTTACGCTTGACGACTATGTCAACAAAATTGTCACATCTGGGAATTGCACAAACCACACGTCATTGTCGAGAAGCCCATGCATCCACCGAGAGTGTCAGTTTGGTGTAGATTTTCGAATGGTGGCATCATTGGCTCATTTTTTCAAAAATGCTGTTGGAATCACCATTTCAGTCAACAGGTGATTGCTATAGAAGCATGATAACGTACTTTTTATGGGCTGAAATGGATGATATGATCTTGGATAATCTTTAGTTGCAGCAGCATGGCGCACTATGTCACACAGCTCATCATAATTTCGGTAATCGTCTTACCAGCTGTCTTAACAATGTCAATTGGATGCCTCGGAGCTGCTACTTGACCCCTAGAGTTTTTCTTGTGGAGTTCCGTTAAAAACCGATGTTATGCGAATAATCCAGAAACGATCCACACCCTTAAGGCTAATATCATTTGTGTCATTCGTGAGATAGAATCAGAAACCAGCGATCCAACGATTTCTGTAATAGTCTAACATGGCATTAAAGGTGTGGACAGACTATCCGATTAAATCCAACGATTTGTGTTGTCTCTGTCAAAATCAGTATATCGATGGCTTAATATAACTCGATTTTTTGTTACTTGACAGCAGTGTTGCCAGAAGTGGGGGAAAATCCCTACATGTAGGTATTTTTGATACTAAAATAGAAGCGTAGGGAAAATCGGACAGACTTTTTGTATTCTCCAAAATGTAGGGATTTTTTCGTCATGTCGCATTATTTATGAAATAAATGCAAACATAGCGTTTTTTTAGTAATATTTTTTTTCAAAACGGTTCAAAAAATTTTTTTTCGTTAAAATCGCTTAAAAATATATTTCCAGAGTTGTTTGTGGTTTAAAAAGTTGGCGACATTAATATGTACGTATGTATGTATGTATATGCCAAAGCGAATTCATATACCAGGTGGTGTCAAGCCTGCAACAACAAAATGTGCCTAGTACTTTATTGCAATGAAAATTTACAAATCAAACTTCCTACAAATTTTATTGCAATGAAATTTGACAAACCAAACATCCCAAAAAAAGCAGCTGTTCCCTTTTTGTAGTTTTAATATTAGTTTAGATTTTTCTTCCTCTGCTAACACGTTTTGTATTATTTTAGTGCACTTAGTTCTTCCCAATTTGCTGTATTTTATATTAGAGGAGTCTGGGACTAAAAAAAAAAAAAAATAAATGGTTTCCCATTACATCCCATGAAGGAACTGGGGAGAACTTCTCACAATCACTGAGCTGTGCGCTTTCCAGTTTTCACTTACTGATTGGGACCTACAGTTTTACACCGATTCCGAACGGTAATTTGAGAAGCTTTTTCATGGCTAGATACTCGATAGTGTCGCCGTCACTATGCGAGGTGACCGCCACCGAAAGAACATTTGAAGGTGGTTAGAGCCGGGTTCGAACCCAGGATCTCATGTACAAGAGCCTATTGCACCACCGACGGCCAATAAATTGTCAATAAAGCTTGCCTTAATTTACCAAAAGCACCGGAAGAGTTGATAGGACAAATTGTGACTTATATTCTGAGTAGCTCAAATCGATGTGCCGAACTAGAAGATTTTCAACAACTTTTTAATGAAGAAAAACGTAAAATATTGAGGATTTCTGTTACTAGATGGCTTTCACGACAAAAATGCATTGAAAGAATATTATCTAATTGGAACGATTTACAGGAATATTTTAAATATGTATGTGATCGCGATAAACTGAAATCTAATTGGAACGTTTTACAGGAATATTTTAAATATGTATGTGATCGCGATAAACTGAAATCTGCCGAACTGATTTATGCTGAACTTAATAATTCTTAAAATATGTTTTAAACTATCTTAACAACATAAATGCTCTTTTTCAGACAAAAAAATTATTAATTCATGTGCTTCATTCTGAATCAATTAAAGTTTTGGCGGTACGAACTAAGTCCCCAATGAACTAAGTCCCCAAAACGAAAATGAACTAACCCCCCAAAATTGGGGATTTATTTCATAATGAAATAAATCCCCAATTTAGAAAATGAAATAAACCCCCAATAAAATGAAATAAATCCCCAAAATAAAAATTAACTAACTCCCCACTTTCTGTAAAAGGCGCATAATATTCTTCAAAATATTTTTTTTGCGCCTTTTACAGAAAATTTTTTTTAATAACCTTTAGTGGGGATTTATTCCGTTCCTTGGAATTGGGGAGTTGGTTCATTGTGAACTAACTCCCTAAATTTGAAACTGAAATAAATCCCCAAATAATGAACTATGTCCCCAAAAAACGTTGTTGTTTCCTCCTGTATAAAATTTTGGGGAGTTAGTTCTTTTTCGTTTTGGGGACTTAGTTCATTGGGGACTTAGTTCATACCGCCAAAATTTTTTTAAAGCTCGCTCAAAATTGTATTAAAAAGTCGGAACTAAAAGCAAATGGTTCTGTTAGATCACAACATATTTTGTTGCCAATTTGGGAATTTTTTGTTGGCCACGAATGTGAGGAACTGTTAAAAAAGCTCCCTGAAGAGAAATATTATTAAATTAAATCTTATTGTCTAGAGTTTTACTTAACGGCACTACAGGAAATTCAAAATAGATTCCCACTAGATAATGATTCGATATTTAGAGAAATGGGATTCTTAAACCCAGAAAATGTTTTTGGAGAAAAAAAAGATGAGTTTAAATTTGAACTATTGTCTAAAAAATTTAACATAAGTCTCAATGATCTCATGCATGAGTGGCGAACAATCGAATACAATTTTTCTACAAGTGAAATTAATATGTTTTTTAAAAATAGATATGGAACAATTTTGGATACAAATGATAAAAATGAAAAACTTTAATGACGAAATTGTATTTCCAAATTTATCGAAACTGGTACGGATTTTGTTTGCTTTACCTCATGCTAATGCCGATGCAGAAAGGATTTTTTCAATAATAACAGATGTTCGTACCAAAAGGCGAAACAAATTGAGCCACACAAGTTTAAGTTCAATTTATATAGTAACCTGGCGTTTACACGGGACAGTTTTGCTCCGACAGTAGCAATCCATTCACACATTTTTACTACCACACTTACACTTCTCTCACTTGCCTCGCCACTGTCTCTGATTTTTCAACGACAGTAACTTCGGCAAGAGATTTGACATAAGCGGCCAGATCATGGCTGAACTAGTAAAGGTTGGCGCAATAGATTTTGCTTTCTTATGACTACATCTGTTAAATTCAGTGTATTTTGTTGTTGTACTTTTTTGTTAGAGTCATGAAACAAAAACTAAATGCCTGTTGTTGGTTCATGCAATTACAACAAATCCTACTGCGTCAACCTCTACTAGTTCAGCCATCGGCCATATCGGTGACGTTTCGTAGTAATTTGAGAAAAAAGCAAACCATCACAAACGACTTTACAAATTGGGAAATATATTTGTATTTGAAAATTTTGCTAATTTTTATTGAAATATTGTGTGACAATACAAACATATAAACGTGTCTAATTTTGCAGAGTACATCAGTTCCATTGTAATTTGGAGAAGTAAGACAAAACACAAAGGCAAAAGAGCGAAGAAACAAAAAATCAGAGCACGAAATTTAACGAAACGTCTTTATAACTGGCTGGACGCGTACGTCACACAAACAATTTTTCGCTTTGTGACAACTAATACATATTCTCAACTATCTTGTATCAAACTGTCCCGTGTAAACGCACCGTAAGATCATTTCTGCAAGACAGTGGAAAAGACTGCTTTAATTTCGAATGTACTGACAGGCATTTTAGAAAATTATTTTGGAAAAAATTTAATCATTTTAAAATATCCTGTTGTTTGTGTACCTGTATTAAATTTATTATTTAAAGATTTGGTTGAAAAGAACTATAAATAATAATTTTAAAATTACATTGTTTTTATACTTTAATTAAATCAAAGTTCTCATGTTTAAATTAGTTGAATGGAATTACATGTGTATATTAATTTTAAAATAACCTGTTTTTGTACCTGAATTGAATTTATCCTTTAAAATTTTATTTGAAAGAAACTATTCATATTAATTTTTAAAAAACTTTATGCTGGTTTAATTGAATTTAATTAAAAGTACATACATATGTACATATGTATGTATTATTTTTTTTAGTTTTTTAATTATTTTGTTACCAAAGCTTTAATAAACATATATATTTGTTTTATAACTAATGGTTTTCTTCTATTTTAATGACAAAAATGCGTAGGGATTTTTGTAGGGGAAATTTTTTCAACGTGTAGGCAAAAATCGGATTTTTTTTAGCATGTGTAGGTATTTTTTCGAGAAATCTACTGGCAACACTGCTTGACAGGAAGGAGAAGGAAAAAACTTAATAAAATCCGTAAAATTTTAGATACAACAAAAAGTTTTAATGCAATTTCCAAAAATGTTTTGCCTCTATTTATTAAAAATTGCATTAAAACTTTTTTTGTATCTAAAATTTTACGTATTTTATTGAGTGTTTTCCTTCCCCTGTCAAGTAACAAAAAATCGAGTTAGTGCCTTTTATATTAAGCCATCGATATGTGGAAACCAATTGTCTTGATAGATCCAAAAACTAAATCTGATAGTGGGTCATGGTCTGAAGAGGTAGTTTAAATTTGGGTGCTACATTATTGATTTGACCGTCGGTGGTGCAATGGTTAGTGTGCACGCCTCTCGTACAGGAGATTCTGGGTTCGATCCCTGCTCCGACCACGTTAAAATTTCTTTCGATGACGGTCGAAAGTTACGGCGACACTATCGAGTACTTAGCCATAAAAAAGTTTCTCAAAATACCGTTCGGAACCGGGCTAAAACTGTAGGTCTCAATCAGTGAGTATAAAACTATAAAGTGCACAGCTCCCTGGTTGTGAGAAGCTCCCCCCGATTCCTTAATGGGATGTAATGGGAAACCATTTATTTATTAATGATTTGAACAATGTATTGACCTTGGACGGTGGCACATACAATTTCACCACGTTCCAGTAGGGGATCGAATTCTAACAGTGTTATTAAACTTGTTTTAGATCTTTAGGTTAGGGTATCTACATTGTCGTCCTACATTAATCTCAAGCTCTTTCCCTCTATTTTACATTTGCTTGGGATTTTTCTTCTTCTTCTGCTGTTGCTGTGTGTTCATTACTGAAAACATTCATGTTCATGTACGTACATGTGTACATACATATGTATGTATGTGTCTATCGGTCCGGTCCGTCTGAGTCCCCATATGTCTTCTATTGCCATCGGTTTTATATCTATCTATCAGTCTATCTATCTACATGCCTACATATATATCTATCTATGGATGTATGTCGAGTAAGTACTTTACTCATAGATCAAAGTGAAGGCGTCATCATTTAGTGCGGTTTGTTTTATTTGTAGTTGTAGTTTTTTTTTTTTGCCGTGTATCTTTCCATTCTATTTGGCATTTTTTTCTATTTCTGTAGTCAGCTTTGTGAAGGGGTTGAGTGTGTGTGTGTGTGTACGATGATGGAAGGGTGGAGAGGTGAGGGGGCGTTTTTATAATTATATTCATTAAGCAGACATGTTTGCATTTTTCAAAACGAAAAAAAAACAACAACAACAACAACAAAGTATCTCTGATAGTGAGTTTCTTTGTTTAGGTTTCTAATTTACTGTATGACTAGTATGGTATGTTAGTATGGCCGCCCGTCCGTGCGTTTGTCGGTCTGTCTGTCACTCGGTTGATCTGGCTACACTGTTATTTCAAATGTCATGTTCTCGCTAATAACACTTTGACTTGAGCTCTATTATAAACAATAATCAGTAGTTGTAGTTGTTGTATTCGCCATACGACAGATAGTGTTTTTTCGTTTTGCTTTTGCGATGATATTGACGTTTCGTTGGATTCTTCCATTGTTGTTCCCCCCTCTATTTCGGTATACTTTTTGGCGGTAACGGAAAGTTTGGCTGGACAGTGATATCATAAGAGGTCTGACTGTTTACGGAAAACCTTCATTCATTCCCCAGACATTGCGACAGCATAATCTGTTAAAGTGTAATTTTAAAATTCACCCAAATGTCGAGAATAACTCGAGAAGTAAAGGCCGTCGAGTCAGACTACTAGAGAAATTGTTGGATATCTCAAAAATTGTTCCTTGTTGAGAGCGAATGGAATAGTGTAAGCTTGAGGATACCAATTTGCAGAAGAAACTTTGACAGTTCTGGGGTCGAATGCTCGCGTCCGTTTCGGTATTATCGCAAGCGGTATTAATGGAAGTGCGATAAAATGGAAGTTAGAGTTTAAACTTGAGGAATAATTGCATTTACAACGACAATAGTCGTAGTGGAACAAGATTTCATAAATTCAATATTTTTAAATACAAAACGGATAGATTATTCTTTCGACCAGGGGCGTTTGATGAAACAGCTGTTTGACCTCCTAGTTGAAAATTTCATAGAGAATAGACTGTGAATGAGAATGAGCGACAAGCGAATTGAAAAAAACTAACTAAATTTAATTTTATTGGCATTTACTTATCCGGTCTCGAACAACAGCGGGGGTTCAGGGACCTTACAAAACGAAGATAACATATTTTGTCAACCAGTTCGACCTTTTGCCTTATCTCTCCAGTTGGCAATACCAAGGGTATGCAGGGATTCGTCAACCTGATCCCTTCCGCGGAGTCTTGATTTTCCTATTTTTCGTCATCATTCGAGTTTGCTTTCAAAAACCCTTTGTGCTGGCTCGTCTTCATTCATTCTACTGACATGGCCTAGCCAGCGCCATCCCGTCATTTTGATCTGCTTAACTACTTATGTCAATGTCGGGATATAGTTCATACAGCTCATGGTTCATGCGTTGCCGATAGTCGCCGTTGTGCACTATAGGGCCATACATTTTTCGGAGTATTTTTCTCTCGAAGACTCTACAGATGTTTCGTCGGCTTGCGATAAGACCCAGAATTCTGCGCCATAAAGCAACACAGGTTGTATGAGAGTCTGGTATAAATGGATTTTTGTTACTCAAGAGAGGTCTTTGTCTCTAAAGTGGTTGGTTAGCCCAAAATAAAATCTATTCGCAAGCACAATTACGGCAGATCCCAGGTATATAAATTCGTCCACTGCCTCGAAATTATAATGATTATCAACGTTCCCGCTTTGGTCTAATCGCGTGGCTGCCCTGCTCGTTGAAACCATTAATTTTGTCTCGTCCTCATTTACTTTCAGACCCACTTTTGCTGACTCCTTCTCAATTCTCGAAAAAACCGCAGTAACTTCTCCCATTGTGCGTCCAATGATATCTATATCATCAGTATACGTGAGCAGCATGTGTCTTTTACTGCTAGATGGTTTTATTTATTTTGACTGCAGTTTTTCTCATAATGATCACCATTAAGATGTTAAAGAGATCGCACGATAGGATGTCGCCTTGCCTGAGGCCTCGCTTAGTCTTGAAAGGTTCGGTAAGATCCTTACCAAGTTTCACTGCGGATTTTATGTTCGTCAGGGTCATCCTGCAAAGGCGTATGCATTTTTCAGGAATACCAAGCTCAGACATTGCTTCGTAAAGTTTCCCCCGTATCGGGCTATCGAAGGCCGCCTTATAATCGACAAATAGATGACAGGTGTCGATTTGTTTTTCGTGGTTGTTCTTCATGATTTTGCATAGCATGAAAATCTAGTCAGTTGTCGATTTTCCAGGCCTAAAGCCACACTGGTATGGTCCAATCAGGTTAGCGATAATCGGTTTTAATCTTTCGCACATTATGCTTTATAGAACCTTATATGCTATGTATAAAAGGCTTATTCCACGGTAGTTGGCACAGATACTTGGGTCGCCTTTTTTAAATATGGGACATAATACACTGGGACACTAATATCTCTCCATATACCCAACATTCTCTGCACATCTGCGATGAGATTACCGTCCTTGTCTTTACAAGAAGGGGGCCCTGAACCATGTCCATTAGTCCCATTTTTGACATTTTGGTAGAATTTTCTGGCTTCGTTCTTCCTTCTATGTGTCTCAATTTTCTCACTCTTACGCTTTCTCTACGCCATTTCTTACGCCTAAAGAGACGGTTTACCTCATGGTACAATAATATCTTCATGGTAATAGCAGCGCGCGTTGTTGTTGTTGTAGGCAGCAACAACACGCATTTTGTTTTTGTTCTATTCGCTTCCGCTGTCAAACTCTACACAAATACATACCAACAACACAAGAATGCAAAAGAGTCCAAAACCAAATACATGTGAGTGTGACAACCGAAGCGAAGAACCTCATGAAAAGAAATAAAACAGCTGTTCTTACGACTTTACCATGAACATATTATTGTACCATGGTTTACCTCTCTTCTTTTCTCCTTATGCCGCTCAGTTGCAAGTGTCTGAAGCATTGCCACACGTGCAGCGTTCTTTTCATCATTTGCAATGCAAAACTCTTCATCGTACCATGGTTTATTGCGAAGCGGTTTTTCGAAACCAAGTATGGTTGTTGCGGCAGTTTTTATAGAGTCGGAAATGGGTTTCCACTGCGCTTCAGGATCATCATCGGGAGGGGGTGGGTTCTGTGCTAAAAGTTGCTAGAGCTTCCTTGACTAGGCTGTGGTTACCTCTGGTAATTGCAGCTTTCCGATTTTCAGCTGTCTCTGCGTCTGGTTGTTCGTACGATTTTCGCCCAACTTAATCTTCTTCGAACCTTTGCTGCAACTAGGTAGTGATGAGAATCGATTTTAGCTACTCTGATCACTCGTACGTCCATTACACTGGATGAGTGCCTTCCATCAATTACCACGTGATCAGTTTGGTTCTTCGTTCTTTGATCAGGGGATACCCAAGTACCCATGTGGATGTCTTTATGTTGGAATCTTATACCACTAATGACCATGTGTTTTTCCGCGGCAAAGTCAATCAGTCTCATACCGTTGTCCGAACTGTCAGCATGTAGACTCAAATTGCCAATAGTTGGATTAAACACATTCTCCCTGCCTACTTTAGCATTAAAATCTCCTACAACAATTTTAATGTCATGACCAGGGCAGCGGTCATACGTTTCCTGTAGGCGCTCATAGAATATGTCTTTGGCATCATCATCTTTGTCTTCTGTCGGGGCATGCATACAAATTAGGGAAATATAAAAATATTTTGATTTTTTGCGGATATTGTGGCTATACGGCCACTCACAGGATTAAACCTAGAGACTATAGGCAGCAGTCTTTTGCCAACTACAAATCCGCAAACAAATTCATGTCTTACCTCATGGCAACTGTAGTATATGTCGCAGTTTCTTTTTCTTGTGAAGCCATGTCCTGTCCATCTCATATCCTGGATAGCGATAATGTTAGACTTATAACTTTCGACGACATCTGACAATTGGATACTTGCACCGGATCTATATAGAGTCCTTACATTCCAAGCGCATATTCGTAAATCGCGGTCCTTATAACGTTTGCGGGGGTCGTCAACAAATAGGGGTTGTTTATGTTTATTTTTCGTCTTGTATATTCACTGCCATTATGAGCGGTTGCGGGAGGCAAACCCAGTCCACCATGTTTTTGCATTTGACCTACTACCAGAATATTTGATTGCAGCCGCCCATTATGGATCACGCGCTGACCAGGATGCAATATGTCGAACCTGGAATTTCTTCTTTTGGTTTCTAACCGCCGTTGCCCCGTATGTTTGGCTCATCCGCCTTCTAAGGACAAAAGAATATGCCCGAAGGTTTGATGAGCTTCAGTGACATCAGTCACCTACTAAAACTGAAGCATTTCAGTGATCGCATAACCAATCAGGTTGCTCATTTGTTTCGCCTTCTCACTCTAGCTGGATAACGGAGGTTTCCGAAAAAGCCATTGCCCAGGACATACTGCGTGGAAATAGTGAGCTGCTTGGACTAACCAATGAAGGACTCATTGGCATTTATGACTTTTAAAATAGCTTTGTATGCTATAAATGAGCTTTGATATGAAAGAACACAACAATTTTATTTCATTCCTATTCATATTACGTCCAAATTCTGACATAAATTCAAAGTGTATCAAAACTACAATTAGTCCAGTTACTTTCGACGAGTATTTGGTGGAGCTGAAACCAGGGGGTTTCAATTGCACAGCTGATCGACCTCCTAGCTGCAAAATTGATGCAGTATAGAACTTTAAAGATAATAATAAGCATGTTTTTTTACCCCGCTAAAGTTAATTATAGCTTAATTTTTACGGGACTGCTAAGCGATATTAATTGGCATTTCAATTTCCCATTTAAATTCCGACTTTAGCAATGACAATGTTGCCACATGTTCAATTTCAAGAAATGACAATAAAAATGTATCTTAGGTAAATTTTGTTATCATTTTTTGCGAATGAAAATGTTATCAACGAGAGACTCAAAAGCAGAATTTTGCAAAACGGCTTACACATGGTCAGTTCATTTAAATTATTTTATTGAATGGAAGACTACGTATACTTTTATGTCTCTAAATTTGAATGATGGATTTATATTTCCGATTGAAAACAAAAAGCTTGTTTTTTTATTCCCTACTAAACTAATTTTTCGACGAATTTGTATGAAGCGCCGCTTAAAATCGCTTAATATCACTTAGTTCCCCATACAAAGTCGTCGAAAAATTAGTTTAGCACGGAATAAAAAAACAGCCTTAAAATTGGATTTAAATTGTTCACACCAACGAGCGGTAAATGTTATACGTATTGATCATGGTATAATTATCTAGCAGGTATAGTCGTTTAAACATTTAATTACATTTTTTCCATGTAATTTTTCGTTTCACTTGTTAAAATCATATGTATTTTGTTTTTATACTTTTTTGTATTCTTTTATTGTTGGTATATATTTGTGTAGAGTTTGACAATTGAAACAAATGAGCGAAATTGAAATGTCTGTTGTTGGCGCTTACAACTACAACAACATTTGCTGCTACCAAGTATTTGTTGGCACTTTGTACAAACGTGTTGCCGTATTGCATTTGTTTCACCCATTACAACAAATGTTGCCACATTACGTAGTATTAAGTGTGGATCGTTTTATTTGGAAAGCCGTAAGTGGCGATAGCTTAATGGAATAAAAAAAAACAGCCTTAATGACTGATAAACGAATTAAAATAACTGATTTTAATTTTGATTTAATTAGCACTTAAGACTTTTAAAATAACTTTATATGCATTAAATTAGTTTTGATTTGAAGAACACAACAATTTTCATTAATTTTTGTATTACATCCAAATTGTGGCATAAAAACGTATCAAAACTGTCGTTATCCCACTGACTTTCGACCAGAATTAGTTGGAACTGAAACACACATGCACACTCTTTATATCTTACTCTATGTATTTTTCACCGACCCTGCCGCTTAACAAATATTTATACTAAAATTCATTGCTTGTATCTTGGCAATGGTGAATGGAATTCAGTCTGAGCTGAATACTAAAACTCAAGCAGCATTGGAATCATAGACGAATATAGGTATAGATACATTTATTCTCTCATCTGACGTTTCATTTCACACTCTTCGTCGTAGGTTTGTGGAAATGCGATAAATTAAATTTACAATTAATTTACACCAGGTGGAGTTACAAAATATGTTCACTTAACTTTTTCATGTCGTTTTGGTGTAGAACTGAAACATTTTAATGTATTTTGCACTTTTTTGTTGACTTTTATCGTTGGTATACATTTGTATTGTATTTAAGACAACTAGTTTACCACAAAACACGAAATGCGGTTGTTGTTCCTTTGTTGGACGTTGTTTACTATTGCCTCTACCTGGTATTATTGAACCCATGTTTTCCACCATCCAATGTTTACTTGCAACCATACGTATGACGTTTAATTTATTGGGAGAATTAATGTGTCTATACTATATTGCAATTCTCAACTGTTTTATATCCGCTCGATACAACAACCGATTAACTGAAAATTTATTTATTTAAAATTCATTGTTCATATTTCAAACGGTAAACGAAATTTTGTTTTCAAATGGAACTGCATCAACATGATGTAACGATTCGATAAATTCTATACAGTTTACCCGTGCGAATCGAAATTTGTGTCTATTTTTGACAGAACAACAGATTAAAAGAAGATATTTCTACAAATTATTTTTTTGTATGTATATTTTTAAAACGGGAAACGTTTTTTGTTTAACTGCTGCACTCCATACTAAAATTCAAATTGAACACCATCAACAATTCTTTAAAGTTTACCCGTGCGATTCCAAATTCGTTTTGGGAAACGGTAAATTGGCAATAAAATCTGAAATAAATTAATATTCATTATGTTTATTGCATTTTGGTTTTATTTTTGATGGTATAATTGCAGTTGTTTGAAATGGGATTTTAATTTAAATGTATTTCAATCGAAATCATATTATTTGTAGATTCTGAAGTAATTTGGTGCAGACGAAATTTAAATAATAAAAAAACAAAAAATGCTGATAGGTGCGAGAGAAAATCGCATTCAAAACGAGAATACGACTAATCGCCAACAAAATGTCTAGACCCACCACATTGAAGATAGGCAGACGAACGGACAGACGGGCGGGCGAGAAGGCAATTTTGGAATTCTGGAAATAAAATTCAAATGAATCTAAATGTGTCAGTGTAGTGCGCAAATTTCAAACTAATGATAAGAACAAAAAAATATTAAATTTCTAAATGATAAGGGAGGAGAAGAATGTCTGGCGTTGCGGTTGTTATCTGTGTAGTTATGAAAGGTTTAGTGTTGGAAAAGTTTCAAAATCTTGTAATTTTTAGGCAAACACTCGAAGAATTACAAATCAAATATTACGGCAAATTAAAATTTTTTTAATTTTTGTTTCTCTTCCGGATTTGGATTTTTGTTAGTTTTATGCTATTACGTAGGTTTTATTTGTTTGTTTTTTCTCGGCAAACTTTTGCACTTTCAAAATTATGTGTATATTTGTATGTAGTACATATGTATGTATATATTTTACCCCTTTTTCATGAGAAAATCTACCGTAAATAAATTTCAAATCTTTTCTCACCAATATAACAAATTGCGTTTCAAAATAGTGCGATTTGTCGTCGATTCGATTCATGTAAAGAGTGTCTTTGTTTTTATTTTTCTATCTCTCTGTATTGTATGCAATTGCGCAATTTATTTTATGATGATGGATGGATATGCTCATAATCATAGACACTCAAGGAAAAGTAACAATTCGTGTTCCTCTAGTGGTTGGAGTCATGTTCACCGTATTGAGATGTTGAAGATAGAGTTCATATTAGCGAACCGATCCCGAACCAATGTTGAATCTGGGAGTCGAAAAATTAAAATTTTCGCACCGAGTTTAAATTTGCGAGTGAGCGGAAGTTGAATTCAGGGAGCCGACAAAGTCGAAACTTGCGAGCCAAAGTTTAAACTGCGGCTCTCGGCTCACGAATTGTTTTTTTAAATCACTAAATTTAAATAATCGCTAACTTGGCGTTTACACGGGACAGTTTTGCTCCGACAGTAGCAATACATTCACACATTTTTACTACCACACTTACACTTCTATCACTTGCCTCGCAACTGTCTATGATTTTTCAACGACAGTAACTTCGGCAAGAGATTTGACATAAGCGGTCAGTTCATGGCTGAACTAGTAGAGGTTGGCGCATTAGAACAACTGATTTTGCTTTCTTATGACCCCATCTGTCCAATTCAGTGTATTTTGTTGTTGTACTTTTTTGTTTACTGTGTTTGTGCATATGTTTTTGTGTTGAATTTGACGGTAAGAGTCATGAAACAAAAACTAAATGCCTGTTGTTGGTGCACACAATTACAACAAATCCTACTGCGTCAACCTCTACTAGTTCAGCCACGGGCCAGATCGGTAACGTTTCGTAGTAATTTGAGAAAAAAAAACATCGCAAACGACCTTACAAATTGGGAAATATATTTGTATTTGAAAATTTTGGTAACTTTTATTGAAATATTGTTTGACAATACAAACGTACATATAAACATGAATACATGTCTAATTTTGCAGAGTACATCAGTTTCATTGTAATTTGGAGAAGTAAGGCAAACACAATGGCAAAAGAGCGAAGAAGCAAATCAGAGCACGAAATTTAACGAAACGTCACTGTCGGCGATTCCTTAAAACTGTACTGTCTTTATAACTGGCTGGACGCGTACATCCCACAAACAATTTTTCTCTTTGTGACAACTAATACATATTCTCAACTATCTTGTCTCAAACTGTCCCGTGTAAACGCACCGTAAGATACAAATGTGATCATAAATCGGTAACAAAGTCACCAATTGCGAGAATAACGGCAATTTCAAACAAATACTCCATTCACAAGTTAAAAACCTATTTGTATTTAAGCAACATATTAATAAACGGTTTTCCAATAAGGCCTTGACAACTTTTTTTTTAAATAAAACGCAAACCATTTGAGATATTTCCAAAACTTTATGATCGACTTGAATACAATGGAACTCGACTTCGTTCATATGGTCACCGCGGGCACGTCGTCAGCAGTCGATTCGTTGGCCGTTTCGGCCGCTTTTTTGCGTTCAATGTTGGCTTTGAGTTGTTCCAACGTCGTCGGCTTGTTGGCATAGACCAATGATTTGACGCAGCCTCAAAGAAAAAAGTCTAGAGGCGTTAAATCGCACGAGGCGACCAATTGACTGGCCCATTTCTTGAGATAACACGCTCACCAAACTTACTCTTCAATAAATCGATTGTAACGTGCGCTGTGTGGCTTGTGGCACCGTCCTGTTCAAACCACATGTCGTCCCAGTCCATGTTTTCCAATTCGGGCCAAAAAGAATCGGTAATCATGGCGCGATAACGATCACCATTCACAGTAACGTGACGATCGTTATTATCGGCGAAAAATTATGACCCAATGACGCCGCCGGCAAGCAAACCGTACCAAACAGTTATTTTTTGTGGATAAAGTGGGGATTCATGAAGCACATGTGGATTTTAATCAAACCAATAACGCATATTTTGCTTATTGACGAACTCCTTGAGCCAAAAATGAGCTTTGTCACTGAAGACGATTTTGCGATGAAATTCATCATCTTGACGCATCTTCTCCAGAGCCCAATCGGAGAATGTACGTCGCGTCAAATGGTCCATCGGCTTCAATTCTTGAGTCAGCTTGATCTTGTAGGATCTGTACGCAAAATTCGCCATAAAGTGTTCTTGGCGATGCCCAGTTCTTGAGAACGCCGCGGAATCGACTGATTTGGACCGTTTGCTACGGACGCCTGAACGGCAGCGATATTTTCGTCACTTCGACCAACCCGTTGTCTCATGGACACGGCAGCATCACACAATGAATATGTAGACTCAAATTTTTCTACTTGTCTACTAGGGCGAGAATAACGTCGTAAAATTGGAGTTAACGCTCTTAAAGTTGCGGACGCCGACTCCGAATTTCGGTAGTACATTTTTATAATTTGCATACGTTGTTCGTTCGTGTACTTTACCATGATGAAAATGTTGAGTTTTCAGAAAAAAAGGAAAGTAACAGTTAGATGATCAGTGAAATAGTGCGTTCACAAATTAAATTCAAAGTTGTCAAGTACCTATTGGAAAAATTTGGTATGTTGACGACATATGTTATGGCTAGTGTTGCCAGATTTGAACCTAAAAAACAAGTACATCGAGAAAGAAAAAATGCAGTACAATTAAGGAAAAAAGTACCCTTTTTTATTAAAAAAATCATAAAATTCAGTACAGAAAAGTAACAATCTAAGTCACTAAAAAATAACAAAATAATCCGTAGGTAACAGTATTTAAAAATTTAAATTAAAGAAAAAACGAACAACAAAGAGATCGCAAATAATTTTTTTTTCATAAAAATCACAACTGGTCAGGTGTTTCACATTTTATTTTTGAAATGTAAAATGAGTGTATTCTATTCTGGATTAACATTTGGTAAAACTGAATATAACCTTCTTGTTTTAATTATTTAATAATCAAATATCATCATTTCCCTTACGAGAATTTTTACTCGGTCTGTTTTCGAAATTTACAAATTTATTCAACACTTTCAAAAAAGTCGAGCATAAAAATGTTCCAATGATACCAAGGCTGTCCGTATAGCTATTTCGGATCTTGCCAAGATCTTAATCAGCAGACGTTTTTGGTATGTTTTCGGTGAATTCTTCAAAACTATATATCCAGAAACACTCATCATATTAATGAGCATTCCTTTATATACACGTTTGAAGACTACCAATCACTACCATTTGACAGTCAAAATTTATCTTCACTCAAATGCCAACAAACAAAACGAGTGAAACCCTAGCCCTTCTCTGCCCACTCTCTTACTCACTTCATAGAATATTTGAATACACAAGCGGGGTTTTGATAGTGTTATTGTATATAACTATACAAATTCCAACCGTGTTGAAATAAAATTGCATAAACTATGCAAAAAGTTTGAAATAATCAAGATATGACACGAGAGAGAAATGCGTTTGAGTGAATATCTGGCACTTTTTGGTTCTCTTTTACCAGGGTTGCCAAATTGCGCACATCTTCTGGTTGTCTACTTTTTGATCGTCTTTGCCATTGGAACACTTTCATGCACAACTCTTTTTTATCATGTCGAAAAACCATTGGTTTTAAACAGGCATGATTTGTTTTTGTTGTGTCATTACAAAACAACAAAACAGAGGGTTGCCATCAACTATATTATTGTTTCAAGCCCGCGATGCTCTTCGTCAACTTTCATCATTTCCCTTACGGGAATTTTTACTCGGTCTGTTTTCTAAACTTACAAATTTATTCTAGCTCAAGACCTATTTAAATAATAATAATAATATATATGCTCGACTTTTTTGAAAATAATATAAAGCTAATAAATAAATAAGCTTTATATTATTTAAAAAGGTCTTGAGCTTGAATAAATTTGTAATAATCAAATATATTATTTTACAACTTTTTTTTTGTCAAGAATTACAAATATATTTCGTTTTTGAGGACTTTATGAACTACTCCGTTTTTAAAATCTTCTGGTATTTTAAAACTTAATACAAGGGTACGAAAATTTATTTCTATTATTAATTCGCTTTCTAAATTTTTGATTATAAGTCTATTTCCTTCTTTTCTCCAAACATTAAACAACAAACTGAATATTCTGCCAAATGCCGCATTAGCCCGGAATTCAGTTTGTATTCAATTTTTGTTACCATAAGAAGTACGCGTATAAACAATAACGAAAATTTACAGGGAATTTTGACATTTCGATCATTTTAAACACCAAAAGTAATATTTGCAAGTTAAATCAAATATATATAGGTGGTAGTAACTCTCTGCAACAGAATTTTACGTTTCGAAATAAATGACATTTCTTACGAAGATTTCGCAACAACTGAATACGGGGCTTTTGAATGAGGAATTGAAAATACAAGGAACATTGTAACGGGTCCGCCATCTAACGTTTTTTTTTTCAACTAGTGCTTATTTCGTGAATGGTAAAGGTCCAATTAGTCTTGACGGTTGACGGTAAGCGATCAGCTGTTTGAGTTGGGGTTGCAATTTGCGTGTGTTAGAGAGAGAGACAACTAAAATTGACGGTTTACGACGGTAGACTTCTACAGGTTGCAGAATCAACCGTCAGCCGTCAAGACCGATCAGCTGGTATTGTTATTGCTTTTACTTCGACATTTTGTGCGCGGCAATACACAATTACACGGCAACCACAATTTTCTTTTTATTTTTCATTTTTTTATTTGACACAATCACTTTTTAACACAAAACTCATGCATACAAATTATATTTTGTACAAATACTCTTCGATCAGTTTTTTTAGTCTTGTTTTGTCTTCTACCGTCTAACCGTCATGACTAACCGCGCGATATTAAGTAGAACGTCAACCGTCAACCGTCGAGACTAATTGGACCTTAACACTTAGCTCATGTCTGATTTGACAGATAATTAGTTTTATCCTTCCGCTGAACGACTGTGGTTGTGTATACGCTTGAACAACGCTGGAAATATGGGAAAAATGGGCCTGCGATCGACTTACAGAAGATGCCGATTTTGCCAAAAAAAATCATCTTTTCAGATGAAGCTCATTTTGATCTTGGCGGATATGTAAACAAGCAAAATTGTCGCATTTGGGGCACAGAATACCGCACGCATACATTGAAAAGACGATGCACCCACAACGAGTCACTGTTTGGTGCGGATTTTGGTCCAGAGGCGTAATTGGGCCATTTTTCTTCGAAAATGAGCAAGGAGTGGCCGTTACAGTCTATGGCGATCGTTATCGGCCCATGTTGAACTAATTTTTGTTCACAAAAATTGAAGAGGAGGATATTGGCAACATTTGGTTTCAACAGGACGGCGCTACGTGCCACACAGCCGAAGCTACACTGCGCCCTGTTTTTGAAGATCGCAATATCAGCCGCACAGCTGATGTCGTTTGGCCACCTCGGAGCTGCGATTTGACACCGTTGGCCTATTATTTGTGGGGTGCCCTCAAAGATAAGTGTTACGCCGACAAGCCAGAGACAATTGACGCTTTAAAGGACAATATTCGTGAAGCCATTGGTGCAATACAGCTGCACACAATCGATAATGTGCTTAAAAATTGGACCGATCGTGTAGGCTACTGCATGGCCAGCCGAGGCAGCCATTTGAATGAAATTATTTTCCATTATTAACCGGAAGGATTGTACTTTCAAATAAAAAAAGAAATTTTGAGAAAATATTCAGTAGTTTTTTTTATAGCATTTTCAAAAAAAAAAAGATATTTGTCGGACCCTTTATTTGCATTGGATTTGAATTTGCATTACTTTACCTAATGTAAATGCAAGAGAATTGTCATTGTTCGCAATGGTAATTAAAAAATTTTGAATTTGCATTTGCTCAGGCAACGCAAATGCAGGTTGTGAAGTCAGTCAGACGCCGATTGTAATGAAATATGGGAATGCTTTTAATTATTTTAAATTTGTTAGAGGTTAGTGGTTTCGATAGGTATTAGAGTTGGGTAGTGCGTGAACTATATAATTATTTAGGGTGACCAGACATCACCCCCACGAACATAAGAGACATGTTCGATATGGCGAGTATATTCGTGATTGTTATGTCTGGGCACCTTAAATGAACGAGCTCGAGAACTACTGAACGAGTTCGACACAAGTCTAATAGGTATTGGCTCGTAATACTTTCCAAGTCATTAACCTGTACCGTATAAAATATTTGAAAACCAAAATTGCCAGATATTAAGGAAATGCTTTGAAAATGGTATTGAAAGTTTTTTGAATTTGCATGTGGACAGAAAATTCAAATTAAACAATAAATTATAATGGTCATATAATTAATTTGCCCATATGAAATATGAAAACAAAACAGAGACAAACGTACGAAAACAAACTGCTGCTTTTTGGTTTGTTCTCAAAATTCTGATTTTGATTTTGATTCCGATGGAAAATAACTTAAATCTGTCATTAATCGATCAATACTCTTATTTCTAACATTAAACAATATTTTTAGAACTATCTTAAGCAGTATAACTAAAAAGGGGATAATCAACATACTAATACTAAAAACTAAAAGCTAAGGGTTAGTAACTACTATTTACACTTAAAACTACTATTTACATTATATATTTACAATATGTACAAGGTAAGGTGCGGTCACTGAAATATATATTATAAACAGTGTCGCCAATGTCAATCGTCCTTATTCTCCTATGATAAAAGAGTAGCCTATCGTCGACAAATAACAACCCGTCCCTATTCAGTCCCTCCAGGCCAATAGGCGGTCTATAGTTTCGCTCAAACTGTCCTCCCAGATCCCCGTCATTGTCCAGACTATTCCTAACTAAAGCGTTGTCCAAAGAGGCCGACCTCTTCAGAAAAGCCAACGTATCCCTAACTAGAAATACGTGAATTCGGTCAAAATCGACCATCCCTTAAATCTGCCTACAGGATGGTGAAGTCCGTGAGCCACCGTCAGCTCTTATTTTCTGCAAGCCCAAGCAGCTCACAAGAATGCGTCTTTCCCATATTCTCAGCTTCTCCATCTGGTGGCAAGAGATCCCAAACCAGACTGGGAAGGCATAGGACATGATAGGCCTAATGATCTGTCGGTAGATCAGAAGTCTAACTTCGTTCGTCAGTCCCCCACGGCACCGGAGCATATTGAGGTAACTCGCGAATATCCCCTTCACCTTGGCCAAAGTTCGGTCCTATTCGTCGTAAATAGGACACCCAGGTACTTAAGAACCTCGGTATTTCCTATTCGGGCGTCCCCAACGCAAAGGTCAGGTACAAATGCGCTCGCGCTACGAAACAGCAATCGCCGTTTTCCCTTGACTATCGCAGCCTCACATTTGCCAACGTTCAGCTTAAGCCTCCACTTGTCGAGATATCTCGACAGAACCTCCAGGTACTCATTAGCCCTGGAGTTTGTGTTCCTGGCTCTTGCTCCCGTCATGGCAACAAGTAAGTCGTCTATATATATATACCAGTATATATATACCAGTAGCAGCCCACCATCAGGCGGTTCTGGTAAATCACTGACAAAGATGTTGTAGAGTACAGGACCCAGGAGTGAACCCTGGGGCACTCCCGCCACACCATACAACGCTAGAGTACGCATCTCCGACTTTAGTACGGAATTTACGCCACTTTAAGAAACTAGCCACCATCCTACAGGTGTCCATATCGAATCCCATTCTCAACTGCCTGTACAAGATTCCGTCCTGCCAGACTGAATCAAATGCCCAGGGCTATATCGAGACCCACCGCTATGGTGGCATACATATCTCAGAAGACCATGAGCGGATGAGACGTTGAATGTCCTCGCCGAAAACCAAATTGATTATCTTTGAGGATCCTCTGCCGTCCTAACAATCCTAGTCAAGATGAAGCTCTCAAAAAGTTTGCCAATGGGCGACACAAACTGCCGCAATATGAGGACAATTTTTATACAACACTTCAAAAGAAATCAAACAAATGACAGAAATTTCAGTTGACTTCAATATTTCTCTACCATAAGCCCTTCTTTGGACCCAAGTTCCATTTTAAACGGTTGATCCGAAGTGTGAGAATAGTTTAAAAAAATTTAATGATCAGCTAATCTTCGGTGGTTGTAGCAATTTCCCCTATATTTAATAGCTGAATGGCATTCAGCTAAATATTGTTTAAAGGCCTGTACTAAGATCAACATTTTGCGCAAAATTTTACAAAACTCTATATACAAAATTATATCGACAAAATAAAGGGTGTGCCACTAAGAATGCACTTTTTTATTTTAAAATAACAACACATATTTTTTGAGAAAGTTGAGATTTTTTATTTGATTGTAAAGAAGACATGTTCCGATTAAGTATGGAATAAAATATCCGTCAAATGGTCGCCACGGCTCTGATGACAGATCTTTTTTCATGAAAATTTCCATGACATTTTCACAGAGATATGGCTGTGTCTCACCGATGACGCGTTGGATCTCTGATTGGACTCAGGTATTGTTTCTGGTTTATTCGCATAAACCCGAGATTTCACAAAACCCCAAAGTAAGAAATCGCACGGCGTTAAGTAGCATCATCGTTGTGGCCAGTTGAGATCAGAATTTCTGGAGATAATTTATTCTGGAAATCATTGCAGCAATAAATCGATTGTTTCATGCGCGGTGTAGCAGGTGGCGCCGTCTGGGTGAAACCACATATCATCTAGATCCATGCCGTCCAGTAGAAGTCACAAGAACTCCTTTAACATGTTCCTGTATGGTATGGAATGCCATTCACAGGCACTGCAGTTTCGGCCTCATCTTCAAAAAAAAGTAAGGCCCAATCACGCCGTCTGACCAAAATCCGGACCAGACAGTCGCTCGTTGTGGGTGCATTTGTTTCTCATGGATTGGTATGAGGATTCCCCAAATTCCACAATTTCGTATATTCACGAAGCCATTCACAGAGAAGTGCGCTTCATCGGAGAGGATGCTTTTATTTTGAAAAATTGGCATTGACTTCACTTTGCTCCCTTACCCATTGAAGGAATTTCCTGCGCTTTCCAATGTCTGCTGGTTTGGACCCTTGAGTTAGCTGAATTTTGTACACATTCGCTAGAATGTGGCAACTATCGCAATCCGGACGGGATTTAATGCAATTTCATAACTGTTAAGGAAACGCGGATTGTTCACACGATTAACTACAAACCATTGATTAATCTTCAAAAGAAACAGCCCTATCGAATTTTTTTTAGCAATACACGCTAAAAAATTCATATCGATTTTCTTCGGAATTTCAAAATTTCATGATATTTCAACACTAATTTCTTCTTCGACCACCACATTGATGAAAAACGCATTGTCGCAGGACTGGAAAATGAACGTTGGTGTGTTTACATCGCCACAATCAAAAGTTTCGCACACCCAACGATTTTCGCATTGCTGTAAGGAAACTGCTGTAACGAAAGATTTTGTATAAAGTTAGGCCTTGAAATTGTTATTTGCAATTGCAACACCTGGACGTAAAATTGTCAGAAACAAATAACGAGGTAATTGTCCATTGAAATAAAAATAAGAAATTGCATTTTATCATCCAAATATAAAAGTTACAACAATTTTAAAATGGGCAGAAAAGCGATTGATGCTAATGCTCATACATCATTCATATATGCCTGCATCTGTTTCAAAACTAGATTTTTTTCCATCAATGAAATATATTCATTGCCACAATTAAACATATTCATCGCGGTAATGAATCGTAGTCGTTACAATGACGAAACTTTTTCAAGTGATAAAACCATTTTCGTTGCGGCGATGCGGCAACGTATACAGTGGATGTGAAGCTAGAAACCGCTCAGTTCTCTTGACTGTGAGAAGCTATCCCCACTACCGTCTGGCGATGTTATTGGAAATTATTTATTTAGTTTTTTGAATCTGTTTATTTAGATTTTTGAAAACTATTTATTTTATTTTATGAATCGTTAGCTCTCTGTCGATGAAAATATTCTTCGATGCGACCAACAAATTCACTCGTGTGATAAAGTTTTTTCTATAATCTGTTCTATTTTTAAAATTCTAAAGCAGCTTTTGAATCTTGAAGTATTTGCTCAATAAAGAATGCATTTCTTCCAAAGACGAAAAGTCATAACTTAATAACCATGCATTTCTTGGGGTCCTTGACAAATCTTATTATTTGGATAGGATCAACAAGTTAGAGAATCTTTGAACGAAGTGCATTTGGTTTAAAAGCAGACTTCCCATTTTTTAGGGGGAAAATTCAAATTCAATGAAATGAGTTTTTGATGTGTTTTTTATGTTTTCTCCTCGAGTGTATTGTATACAATTCAACAGCCATTGAATTAACATTCTAATAAAGAATATTCCCATAACCCCCCAAAATAATCGGACGCTGTAGATTGTAAAATAGATACAATGCGACATGATACTCAATACAAATTATATTGCAGGGTTTCTCAACATATTTTAATTTTTTGACCCAATTAAATTACCAATTTAAATGGCTATTTCACTACGATTTCGGCGAGAGTATGATACATAGACGAATACATACAGAGATACATTTATTCTCTCAATAAATTAAACGTCATAGGCACGGTGGAAAGTAAACATTGGATGGTGGAAAACATGGGTTGAATAATACCAGATAGTGGCAATAGTAAACAACGTCCAACAAAGGCACAACAATCGAATTTCGTGTTTTTGTTGCAAACTGGTTGTGTTAAATACAATACAAATGTATACCAACGATAAAAGAAACAAAAAAGTGAAAAATACATTTAAATATTTCAGTTCTACACCAAAACGACATGAAAAAGTTAAGTGAACATATTTTGTAACTCCACCTGGTGTAAGTTAATTTTACATTTAATTTCTCTCATTTCCACAAATCTACGACCAAGAGTGTGAAATGAAACGTCGGGATGAGAGAATAAATGTACCTATGATATCCCAGTCCCTGCAATTTGTATGGAACGTCTAAAAATACACTGAACAAATTTAATAATATAAATCGATACATTGATAGATATGTTATGTTACATTTTATTTGACGTGTAATAAAGTATATTGCCAGACGCGCTTAGGGCTATGACCTATCTGGCGTATGCCACCGGCATCGCGACTTCGGCACCTATAAAAAAAATTGTAACGTTTGGCAAAATTGCAGTAGGACACAGGGGAGCTACAAAATAATCACCAATAACACTGTGGAACAAAATAAAACTCTTTCGAAAGAAACAAGTCTCTCACAACGGATTATGGTAGAGGGGTAAAAAAAAAAAGATACGTGTATCGGCGTTTTGAAATTTTTCGTCTGAATTTTTTTTTAAGGGGGGATGCAATTTTCACCCTTTTGTACATTCTTATGATGAATCGGCATAGGAAACCATGTTATCCTTACATTTTTGGTATAGGATGTGTTCATTAATTTTATGTAAAATTTACGAGAACTAATTTTGTGGAATACTTTAACCCTCTACCTCCTCAATATATGTGTCTTTTTTGTTCTTTTTGTGGGAAAGGGTAAAAATCATCCCTAAATCAGAGGCGTTAACGGGTTAATATGTACTACAAAAATATTACACATAAAATCCTACTATAAGTTATTTAACACACCTAAGCTCAAAACTCAACTTGAATGCCAAAAATAAGACCACATTGAAAATTCATTTAAGGGTTAATTTCGTATTTATTCTGAGTTAGCGCTAAAATGACCCACAAAACTGCATTTTAGGGGGTTGGTGTGTATTGAAAAAATATTCTACGTAAAATTCAATAATAAAACTCCCAATAAATAAATAAATAAAACGCAATAAAAACTCGTTGGTCATGATTATGTATCTCTCACCAGTCACACAATGCTGTGACATTGAGGGGATGTACTGGACCTTCGTGAAAGATGCGTGGATTCTTAGTGCCCCAGAAGAGCAACATTTTGTTTGTTACCTATCCGTTCAGATGAAAATGGGCCTTGTCGCTCATGATAAATTTCGATCGAACACCATCCACCATCGTTGAAGTTCGAGCGAGCCTAAGCGTAGCTTAGACGTAATAGACTGTATGCAGCCAATAGCTGATGGACTGCCTCCAATTTGCAAGGGAACAGATCGGGCGTATAATGACTAATTGCATATTCCATATATTGATGTGTTAACATCTATAGGCGCGGGTAGGGACTAAACTCACAAAGTGAACACATCCAAACACAGTTTGTCAGAGATTGTTTGGCGTTAAACTCCTCCGAAACGGCTCGACCGATTTGTATGAAATTTTGTGTGCATATCGGGTAGGTCTCAGAATCGGACAACATCTATTTTTCATACCCCTAAATGATAAGGGTGACCCATCCCTATATAGAACACAGACATAGATTGTCAGACTGCGAAAAAAACACACATTGATGTAGCGGCAGCGAATAGTTGGCTTGTGTGGGTGCGGAGCACACTCAAAGCAAAGAGAATAATGACGTGGTTATACGTATACAAAAATGAGACAGCAAGAGAGCAACGAAAATTGTGTGAACTTGTGTAGCATATGTACGAACATAACAATAAGCCTGTTTTTTTATTCCCTGCTAAACTAATTTTTCGACGACTTAAGCGGCACTCCATACAAATTCGTCGAAAAATTAGTTTAGCAGGAAATAAAAAAAAACAAGCTTAATGTACGTATGTACATGTATCTGTTGCTTTGCATTCTCTTTATTTTTTGTGGGAATAAAACAAAAAGTATTAAGCAAGAAAATAATGACACATGTGCTTGCACTGGTCTTTAAAAAATTTCAAGTATTGTAATGTCATCATATGATTGAACGCTGTTTTTTATTTTCTAATGTAACATTTAGTAATGTGTTCATATAAATCGAACAGGTACCGTGTAACAAAAAGGTGTTAACACATCGCCCGTGAGTTCGAACACTCATTGGATTTTTTTTAAATTAGTAATTGTTATTTATTTTCCTCACCGTCCTACCCAATGGGTAGCGAAATATTGAAAAATAAAAGGAATTTCAAATATTGACCTAACGCTCGAATATTTTAATTTAAAATAAATTAAAAAATAAATTATTACATATTTTAAAAACTATGACAGAGTATTTTTGTTCCACGGCGTCATTTCGAAGTCTTGAGCAGGCATATTTTCCACGATATTTGGCATATTTCTCAATATATTTCGCGATTTCTCTGCTTCAACAGAAGGTCGTATTATAGGGGATATAGGATGTTAAATTTGGCCAAAATGTAAGGCATACTTACGTGTTTGCTCCGCAAACACAAAATGAGAAGTCAAGGGCTCAAGTAGAATACTTGGGTGCACTCATGGGACACGTACCAATCGGCTGGTATATGTCTGCTTCCACAGCAGGTCGTAGTATAGGAGATATGGGGTTCAAAGTTGGCTAAAAAGTGAACAAATTCAAATGTGGTGTCTACTTACGTTACCGCTCCGCAAAACCAAACGAAATGTTGAGCGATCAATCAGTAAACATCGGTGCACTTACGGGACATGTACCGATGGACTGGTCTGTGGCTGCTTCCACAGAAGGTCGTAGTATAGGAGATATAGGTTGTCAAAGTTGGCCAAAATGTGAAAAATTAAAAATGTGACTGGCCACAGGCCTGCTTGCAGAAGGGATATGTGCATCCCAATGGGCATTCGTTCTTCCTTCCACTAGTGAGCCTCCCAGCAGGCTTCCTTAAAGAAGGGAAGTATCCATGCTTATGGCATATTTTCGAAGATACAGAGTGGGCCTCCTGGCAGGCCTATATTGGGAAGGTAAACAAGAACGTAAATTTGATCTTTTTCTACCTTTACATGAGGCCTCTTTCCAGGCCTCATTCAAGAAGCGAGATGTGAATATGTACCGAATTTTTTACCAGTCTATGAGAAGCAAGAAGGAGGGTCTGTCTGTACGCCTGCTAGGAGAAGACATAGTAGAATGTCATTTGAGAATACCTCGTCGATTACGCTGCTGGGTAGTGTAGCTTCCACAGCTTTCACAGCAAAAAAAAACACGCTGTTTTAAGCAAAGAGTTTTAAATGTAAGGCCGCCCATATTTTCGGGGTTAACGGCTCGGAGGTTTAATGAATGGGTTCAAGCGATGAATTTGATCGTAAATATGTTGTTGTTATAAAACGAGTCAAAAAAGGGGGGAAATTAACAGAATATTTTCGATAAATTGGTTAGTTATCGAGATTTCGTATGGTGAAATTTTGAAAACTTATCGAATAAAAATCATCTGTTCCAAAATCCCCAAGAAATTGTATCAAAAGTAAACCGATTGCACTATATTATATAAATGAAAATGTTTTTCGATTTTAACGAATCGTATTTGAACAACTATTGAAAAAGTATTTATTTATCTGAAGTCTACGCATTTTTTTAGTTTAGACAACCAACCGGCCCTGTTCTGTAAACAGAATCCAGACAAACATAAAACGTTTCAGAATATTTGGGTTTCTGTAAAACAATTCAGAAGAAAAATATCAGTTTTGTATTAGAATTAGAATGCCTTGTGATCAGAGTTCGTATTTCGTGGGTAACCCATTATTATTGCCGTGGGGAATGGGTAGCGATAGTTTACTCATTACCCACGAAAATGGGGAATTACCCATCATGGTTACCCATTACCCTCAGGGTAATGGGGAAAAGAATGGGTAGCTACCCACGACAATGGGGAATTACTCATCACGATTACCCATTTCCCTCAGGGAAATTGGGAAAATAATGGGTAGCTAACCACGACGATGGGTAATGGGTTACCCAGGGTAACCCATCCCCATTTTTGATCGAAAATATGAAAAATTAGCAAAAATCTCTATATCTCGGAAAAGGAGCGTCCAATCCAAAAAAAAAAACAATTTTTGCAGGTTTCTAAGGGGTTTTCATAAAGTGATCCAAATCGTATGGAAGAATTTTTTTTCGAAAAATCACCAAAATAAGAAAAGCGCTAAAATAAAAAAGTGGATATAACACGAAAACGGTGCGTCCAATCGAAAAAATAATGAAAATTTTACCTCCGTGGTAGGCTTTACCCAATGGGTGTCTCCAATATGGCATCACTTTTTAAGAAAAAAATCGCTAAAAATAAAATTTTTTAAACAAAAAATCGCTAAAACGCCCTCATGTTTATATCTCGGAAACGGAGCTTCCAATCGAAAAAATAATCAATTTTTCCCAGATTCTAAGGGGTTTTCCTAAAGCGGTCCAATTCGTTTGAAAGAATTTTTTGTCGAAAAATCGCCAAAGTAAGAAAATCGCTAAAATAAAGAAGTAGCTAAAAATCGAAAAAAGTGATGCCACCCATTGGTTAAAGCTTCCTAAGGAGGTAACGTTTTTATTATTTTTTCGATTGGACGCACAGTTTTCGAGTTATAGCCACTTTTTTATGTTAGCGATTTTCTAATTTTGGCGATTTTTCGAAAAAAAATTCTTCCATACGAATTGGATCACTTTATGAAAACCCCTTAGAAACCAGCAAAAATTGTTTTTTTTTTGGATATAGTGATTTTTCCTAATGTTTTCATATTTTCGATCAAAAATGGGGATGGGTTACCCTGGGTAACCCATTACCCATCGTCGTGGGTAGATACCCATTATTTTCCCCATTTCCCTGAGGGTAATGGGTAATCGAAATGAGTAATTTCCCATTGCCGTGGGTAGCTACCTATTATTTTCCCCATTGCCCTGAGGGTAATGGGTAATCGTGATGGGTAATTCCTCATTTTCGTGGGAGGCTACGCATTATTTTCCCCAAAACCTGTGGGTAATGCGTAAACGTTCATTACACATTCCCCACGACGATGTGTATGGGTAACAAACACATGGGGGGGTAAATACGAACTCTGCTTGTGATTTTAAAAACAAACAATTCAGAACAAAAATATTTCATGTTTTACGTACATCAAAATTGTAGACTTCTTATTCTGAAAGAAAGTTCTGATTCAAAACGATTTTTTATACAGAACAGGGCGAACATTTCGTTATTAATATCTAGGATATTTCTACATCTTAAAAGTAAACTGTACCATTTTTAATTATCGACGGAAAGAGTAAATTTAATTCAATTTAATTATAACAAAAAGATTATGTCTCACCTAAAAATTACACTAAGTGTGTCGATAGTGACAGTCACTTCTACCTTGCCTAACCTACCTGGGACCTATGTACGTGCCTGTCTAATTTTTCAATTCCTTGAAAACACATTTTTATTTTATATACTCATAATTTTTACTATTTCGATTTGGGAACCTCTGACCTAATGGCTAATAGTATCTGAATTTCCGTTTATTTCCAACTTTGTGAAATGAAACAAAAGAAATAACAAAAACCTACATGCTACAACTAATACGATAATTATATACAGTGAAATAGTGATGAAAAATTAAAAAATATATATTATATTTATGTGAGTAAATATTTCGTTTTTTTTTGCAATTTCAAAGTCATTTCGCAACAGATGACATCAATGATGATGATAATGATGATGATCAGATCACATCGAGACAAATCGAGAAATCGCGCTGAGAAGCGGAACAATGAATATTCGCGTAAATGGCGTCATTTTATGTACTTTTTTCCCCCGTGTTGTAAAACTATTTCAAAAACAACAACAACAACAACGTGGTATAAATGAACAAAGTGATGATTGTAGAAAATTTCCAATAGATTCGAAGAAAAGCACATGCATACAACTGACTGCGAAATCGTGAATAATAATTAAAAGTGATTTGTTTGTATTTCTCGGAAAAAGCGCAACAAATATTGCTAGGAAATGATATTTCTATACTAAGAACAACTTGGTGGCAGTTCGATAAAATGTATATGTACATACATTCGATTAGTTATATCGTAACGTACGGGGAACCGTAGTCGTACGCACATAGAGTAATATACTAAGACTGTGCAACAGCTGTTTTTCTTTCAGTGGAAATGTTGAAATCTGGAATAATTAGAGTTTACGTAGAGTTCGAGTTGAAGACGATATAAATACCATCAAACGTAGCTTAATGAGCGGCCATCAAATGTAATAAAGGGTTTTCCAATAAGGCCTTGACAACTTTTTTTTGCAATAAAACGCAAACCATTTGAGATATTTCCATAACTTTATGATCGACTTGAAATACATGGAATCAAAACATTTATGAATAAAACTCGACTTCGTTCATATGGCCACCGCGGGCACGTCGTCAGCAGTCGATTCGTAGGACCCAATTTTCGATGACTCGGTCACACATTTCGGCCGTAACGACTGCAATTTCGCGTTCAATGTTGGCTTTGAGTTTTTCCAACGTCGTCGACTTGTTGGCATAGACCTATGATTTGACGTAGCCCCAAAGAAAAAAGTGTAGAGGCGTTAAATCGCAAGAACGAGGCGGCCAATTTCGCGTTCAATGTTGGCTTTGAGTTTTTCCAACGTCGCCGACTTATTGGCATAGACCAATGCTTTGACGTAGCCCCAAAGAAAAAAGTCTAGAGGCGTTAAATCGCAAGAACGAGGCAGCCAATTGTGTGGTCCATTTCTTGAGACAACACCCTCACCAAACTTACTCTTCAATAAATCGATTGTAACGTGTGCTGTGTGGCTTGTGGCACCGTCCTGTTGAAACCACATCTCATCCAAGACCATGTTTCCCAATTCGGGCCAAAAATAATCGGTAATCATGGCGCGATCACGATCGCCATTCACAGTAACGTGACGATCGTTATTGTCGACGAAAAAATATGGCCCAATGACGTCGCCGGTATGCAAACCGCACCAAACAGTTATTTGTTGTGGATGAAGTGGTGACTCATGAAGGACATGTGGATTTTCACCAAACCAATAACGCATATTTAGCTTATTAACGAACCCATTGAGCCAAAAATGAGCTTCGTCACTGAATATGATTTTGCGATGAAATTCACCATCTTGGCGCATCTTCTCCAGAGCCCAATCGGAGAACGTACGTCGCGTCAAATGGTCCATCGGCTTCAATTCTTGAGTCAGCTTGACCTTGTATGGGTGTAAACCAAGATCTTTACGCAAAATTCGCCATAAAGTGGCCTTGGCGATGCCCAGTTCTGGAGAACGGCAGCGATATTTTTGTCACTTCTACCAACCCGTTGTCTCACTAGCATCGCAGCATCACATAATGAATATGTAGACTCAAATTTTTGCACTAAACTTGTTATTGCTTGTCTATTAGGGCGAGAATAACGACCGAAAATTGAAGTTAACGCTGTTAAAGTTGCGGTCACCGACTCCGAATTTCGGTAGTACATTTTTATTATTTGCATACGTTGTTCGTTCGTGTACTTTACCATGATGAAAATGTTGAGTTTTCAGAAAAAAAAGGAAAGTAACAGATGATCAGTGAAATAGTGCGTTCACAAATTAAATTCAAATTTGTCAAGTATCTATTGGAAAACTCATTATAAATGTAGTTTGAGTACATGAAAGTTAATTTAAACAAAGTTTACTTCCAGTTGCCTACCGATCATTCTTCCATCCTCATTCTACTCTAGGAGTAGCAAATCAATTGTCTTTCGGAAGCTAGAAAGACACAAAAACTGCAAAGCAACTGCAAATATTATTATAAGTTACTACTTGTACCACAAATCCGTGGAATACTCGGAAAACATATAGTGAATGAGAGAAATCTTTAATTTTTACAATTTCCGTGTTAATTAGGATTTACACAAATAATTTTACTCTAACACTTCATTACATTTCGATTGTTTTCACTGAATATCCCTTTGTATGTGTTAACATCTATAGGCAGGGTAGGGCAATCTATCAAAGTGAACACACGCAAACAACACATAGCGTTGGCATCACATACGTGGTTGTTGTACTACAATAATCTCTGTCTGAAAACAAGTATGATGGTATTGATGTAGCGGCAGCGAACAAACAAGCAGTGCGTCGTCGCCAAAGAGTATTGAATAGTTTAGAGAACTCATGAAACGAATTGTATGACTCAAAAGCACTGGTGACATCTGGCGAATGATTCAAAACTTATTACTCTCTGTTTGTCATCACTTGGTCCATACATAATTTTGATGTGAAACATTAATGCCGTTTGAAACATTTATGCGTTTTGTATTGTTTTGTGTAATAACATTGTCGAAATGGTGCATTTGTAATGAAATATTCTCGTTAATGCTCTTGCTTACGCTCTTTTACTCAGACTCTCTACATGAGAGCGGAAAAAGAGTGCAATAAGTTGTCTATACTATTCAGTACTTTTTGTCGTCGCTCTGTCTATGGCAAAACAAAATCAATTATTTCATTGAGCTAAATATTGCTTTATTTATTTTAACAATATTACATCTATTGATAAAGCAGATGTAAGAAAAAAGAAAGTGCAATAGCAAAAGAGCCTTCAGCACAAAAACTATTCTTTTTTTATTTTCCAGCGTAACATTTACTAATGTGTTCATAGAAATCGAACACGTATCGTGTAACATAAAGGTGTTAACACATCGCCCGTGAGTTCGAACACTCATTGATTTTTTTTATCGATTTAATTGGCAAAATCAAATGGGATGTGTTTTGTACTTTTGGTTTGATACGCAGCTGCAAAGGTATGAAAATCGTACAGTGCAACCCAAATTCTTCTAGTCACCTGTGACCGCTTCTTTGAAAGCATCTTTTATATAAGTTCTCCATGTACTTACTTGATCAGCTTTGGCATCGGTACCCCCTGTGCAATAGAGCTTATCAGGACTGTTATGGTGTAGAGGTGGACGAAAGCGTCTAACATCTCATATGCTACTGCCCGGCATTTTGTATGAGTGGGAGAAATATCCAGGATCATACTTCATGTTGGATCTAACAGACATTCAGAATGATAAGCTGAATGATCTTAGGACCTTTTTATAGAAGTTATTTAGGATTCAACACTGATGGCTCCAAACTAGTTAGCTAAAGAGCTGAGTGTAGATTTAGCACAGGGCTACCAGAACATTGTAGTGTCTTTCAGACGAAAGAGAAGTTATCTTTTGAATGGGACGAAATGCTATTACCGCCTGGGGTATCAACATATACTCTCACCCTCAGGCTGCTACAAAATCTCTGCAATCTTTAAGAACTGAGGTGGCCAAGCAGTTCGATATTCACCTTATATGATTACCAGGGAACAGAATCATTCCAGGGACCATAGATCAGAAGTGATTATGGACCACCTTACACGTTCCAAGAGATATTGAGCATGTGGGTATGCTCTCAGAATTGTGAATGCTAGATAGGCCTGGAGGCACAAAATGTAGCATCACCAGACAAGTATGGCCAAGTTGTGAACTGAATCGTACGCTAAACTGAATTATAGATTCGTAGACAAGATATCTCTATGCTGGTAGCTGATATCACTGGGCACTGGTTAAGAGGCAGACACGCGTCTAGACTTGGAATACCAGCTCGTGTTAAATGCAGATTGTATGATGATGAAGAGGAGGACGAGAGCGTCTAAAATGTCATATGCTACTGCCCGACCTTTTGCATGAGTGGGAGAAAATGTCTACGATCATATTTTATGTTGGATTTAAAACACATTCAGGAAGTTAAGCTAAATGATCTCTGGGCCTTTTTGCAGAGTACTAATAGGATCACCATTGACTAATGTACATTTCATATCCTGGAATATCGGAATGAGGTACCGTTTAGCTTGACCGTCCTATAACTGTACCATGCCTATTTACGGATTCAACGATGGGAACGGAATATGACGACCCGTGGTATCACAACGGTCCACAATGGAATAAATATGTCAATAGTGGCAGCCACTTCTACCTAACCTATCCTAAACTAATGGGTCTACGGAAGAAACTCAAATTTTTCATAGTCACAGAATTCTGTAAATCATTGTGTTTGCTATGCAATATCACATGTTTGAGACACAATGATTAATATGTTATTATATATATATTTGTGATCAAAATACAGCTTTGTTTGTGATACAAATACAGCTGTGTTTGGTGCATTGTTTTTTCAGTAATAAAAGAGGGACACATACAGATTGTTCTCAGCCCAAGTTAATGCTATTGGAAGTGTATAACTGTATTTGTGTGTGCACATGAATTGAGTGTTTCTTATGTTGACTAAACTGTTTCGGTTTAGTTTCATGCATTACGCCGTCGATCGTTCGTTTGGGATGAAACACACGAATGCTACGATAAGTAAATATATGGGTGTTTGGGATGAAACACGCATATGGCTCAACGTAAAAGTATGAATGTTTGCAAGTAAACATGCTAATGATTGAATTTAGATCTAAGTGAGCTTAGGACTTGCAAATATATGAGAATTTGGAGTGCGTTCGAAACATGTGTGTACATGGTTCCTGCGGAATGTGTTTGAAAGAATATGACACACTGTTTTTTCAGTATGCAGACATGGATATGACCTTGGAATGTAAGCATACTGAATTCTTTTGTAATTGTTTTATGAGCTCAGATCTTCGACTCTCTAAGAATAAATTGGTGTTGTTGACAACAGACCGGTAGCTTTCCTGCATCATTTGTTGGTTACAACATATATTTTTGAAGTACATATTTTCAATTTTGTACTCCAGCTATGGGAAGTTGATGGTGTTTATCCACGAAAATAGTTTACTGGATATATACAGCTATTGTCCGTCCGATATTGCTTTACACTGTCGTTTGGTGACCACTGCTGTAGAAATCCACTTACCTAAGTCTGTTGACAAAGGTCCAAAAACTGACAATTGTGTTTATAACGGGTGCCCTTTGTACAACACCTACTGAGGTTTTGGGGGTTATCCTTCACCTGTTATCATTAGATTTGGTAGGCAGCAAATGACGGCTACGTCAGCATTCCACCTAGGACTTCAGGGTAATAAATTTGTTTTACATGCCACTTCCGACCTTTTTTGAAGTCCCGGCCATCATGGGCCTCGCACCAATTCTGATGGGATGTATCTGTTGATTTAGGTCCTCAACCGTTTTATATACAGAAAATTGCAGTATACCTCAAACGACCGACATTGAAAACCTTCAAAACTATTGATATCACTGTTGTAAATTTTTTGCAAAATAGACGTTTTATTTCAAAATAGCAACCACAAAATAAATCTTGATATGTCGACAGAAACAACTACATATACATTCCTTAACTTTTTTAATATCATATTTGGTTTTAGAATTTTAAACGTCAGGTTTGAAATAGAGGTCGGATTAATAAGTCCGTGACTTTTCGAACTTCCCTCATAGTTATATGAAATGCAACACTTGCCATCAAGTACCACCTGTTGATAGGCCACTATCAAATTTTGAGCAAGTTCCGTCATTTACTTTGCGTTTAACAGCTGTTCAAAACATACAAACTCGTGCATTTTTTTTAAAAATGGAAAAGAAAATTGAAGCATTATTTTTTTCGAAAAAAAACCGTCAATCAAACCAAGGAAAAGCTTGATAAATACTATGGGGACTCAGAACCATCGATTTAAATGGTAAAAAAAGTTGTTTACTGACTTTCGTTGTGGTCGGACAACTATAAATGACGCTGAACGTTCTGGACGGCCAATTGAGATCAATACACCCGAAAATGTCGAAAAAATCCACGTTATAGTGTTGGCCGATCGAAGAGTAAAAGTGCGCAAGATTGTTGATGCCATAGGCATTTCATATGGCAGTGTGGTTTCAATTTTAAATGATCAGTTGGGTTTAAGAAAGCTGTCTGCAAGATGGGGGCCGCGTTTGCTCTCAATTGATCATAAACGTAATCGTGTGACAACTTCAAAGGGTTGTTTGGAGTTGTTTAACCGCAATTTTTCGGCGCATTGTAACTGTGGATGAAACATGGATCCATTACAACACTCCGGAGACCAAGCAGCAGTCTAAACAATGTGTTTGTCCGGGTGAATTGGCTCCGAAGAAGGTCAGGGTAAGTTTGTCGGTCAAGAAGGTGATGACAACAGTTTTTTGGGATGCACTCGGGATAATCCACATCGTTTACCTTCAAAAGGGAAAAACAATAAACGGCGAATATTATGCCAACTTATTGGACCGGTTTAACGAGGATTTCAAAAAAACGACCGCATATGGCCAAGAAAAATTTTATTTTTCATCAAGATAATGCACGGGTGCACACGTGGCAAAATTCCATGAATCATGAAAAATGAAAAATCAAATAAACAACTTGTTTTTTAAAGCTCTTATGATACAACCCGGTATTATCACCTATATTGGGTACTTTAGCATTGGGTTGTGTCTAGACTAACATATGTTGGGAACCCTTTAAGACCTTTATGCAGACACATGCACATCGAGTTTGAAAGTGATTAAGAATCCATAGATTCTGTAAATGACAGATATAACAACTTTGAAGATATTCTTAGGGCGAGTTTCACACTCGGCATTTAAAAGCTCAATTTGAAAGCTCAAAGAAAATTTTCATATTAAAACACCGAGTATTTAAAGTTCATTTAAATGGAGATTTTTCAACTGTGAAACTGGTCATTAAGGTTGCAAGAGGACATTTTACCAACAATTGATTTGAGAAAAGAGCTTTGAATATTGACTTTATTCATGTGATAAATTCTCAAAAATAAGACTGAAATGTTCAGATATCAAAGAACAAAAGTTATCGGGAAACGGTTTAAAGACAGCATAACTTCTTTCGTCTGTCGTTTCTTGCTGAGGCTATGCTGCATGCCCATTTGAAGAAACTTTTCGCTAAGTTTTCAGCTGCCTAAAAGTCCTTGTATTAATGAAAATGATAAGATCTAAATTATAGCTGTTGTACCTCTTGCATACATGGGTTTTTTTAATTTGCATTGGATTTTAATTTGCATTACTTTATCTAATGGAAATTGCAAAAGAATTATCATTGTTCGCAATGGCAATTAAACAATTTTGAATTTGCATTTGCGCAGGCAATACAAATGCAGGTTGTGGAATCGGATGCTAATTGTAATGAAATATGGGAATGCTTTGAATTATTTTGAATTTGTTTGACTGCTGGCAATTCTGTTTTTAAAGTATTTTATATGTAGAGGTTTGTGGTTTCGATAGGTATTGCCTCTTATGGTCAGTTTTTAAGTGGGTAGTTAACTATCGGATTACTTACGTAACGTAATTGAGAGTTAATTTGTTTTTCAGAGGCGAGTTAATGTAAACCGTCATATTGTTAACGAATATGGCAATCCTTGTATTCTTATTGAAAAAACATATGTTTCAAGCTAAATACCAAAACAATAAAGACGAACAAGCGAAATGGAAATATGTGAAATAAGAAATAAATGAATAATTTGGAAGTCATTTTACTAAAAACAATTTAAAAATCTATGTGGACAATATTAAACACTATAATTTAACGATATTAAACACTTAACGTATGTGTAGAAATAGTCAAAACACAATCATGTACTATATACAATCTTATATTTCTCCCTTTAACAATCAGTAATGTGATTGTCAAAAACATATGGTTCTAACTACAGGTTAACCAACCAATTTTGAGTGGTTAAGTCATTGTTAATCAAAGACTGAAAACCACAGTTCGATGTTAATTTAACTAAGAAACGAAGATGACCACTGAGTGAAAAACTGGCTATTAGTAATTTCAAATTCATAAACCTGTACTGTATAAAATATTTGAAAACCAAAATTGCCAGATATGAAGGAAATGTTTTGAAAATAAATACATTGTAAGTGGTATTGAAAGTTTTTTAAATTTTCATTTGGACAGGAAAATCAAATGAAACAGCAAATTATAATTGTCAAATAATTAATTTTCCCCATGTGTGACCAATTGGGATCATAGCCCACCCAAATGACTTTATAAATCGAAATCTTGTTTTCCAATAAGATCTGGCTAAGTAACACCAAACCGCAGTGGCTTGTGGATTTAGTTGTGGATTAGAACATTTTAAGATATGGAAAACTGAAGGGAGGAGAGCTGGTGATATGAAACATCATCAAGTCTCAACATTTTCATAATACGCTGAAAGAAAAGATAAGGAAGTTATAGAAAATGTTAAGGAAATGCAAATATCTTTAAATCCCTCATCCAATATTTGGCACGTACGTTTTTAGAAAATTATGATATCTGGTTTCGGAAAAACTTTTGCCTTTGAGAAAAGTCACGCAGTTTAAGTAAAAAATAAAAAAAAATAAAAACAACAAAACCTGACTACAACATTTTTACATACAAATAAATGTGTGTACTAGATACGTAGTATACCAATGTATACCATAAGAATGTGGAAATGAGAAAAAGGTCACTTTCCAACCCCTCCCTTAAATGGCGGCAAGTAACATACATTCCAGTTGGGACAAATGAAAAAGTTTACATTTCTCGAATGCCTGAACAAGCAAACGAGCGATGACAGGATTACCACCAAGTTTTATGGCGAACTCCTTCCTCACTTGCTAAACATTCAATGCGCATGATTGGATTTTCTCAAACTTTGGCGTGTTACCTTTTTTCTTCTTCTTTTTCTCATTTTCATTTCCCTTGACTACAACACTGGCTGGCGAGAAGGGGGGTTAATTGTTCAAATTCTATTCCTGCTTCAATGGAGGGCTTCCTGCTTGTATATCCATCTTTTTCCTCGCGTTTTGGTGGTTAATTTATTGCATTCTTTTAACTAACCCAGATCTTAAAGATTTTATATCTAATTGTTGCTAACGAACATATGATGTTTTTATTGTTGTTGTTATTCCGTTGTATTTTTTGGTGAATCACATGCAGGACCTTCTTACCTCCCTTGAAGAGATAGAGAACAATGGTTTCCTCTACTGAGAGTTTGTTTGGTGTGTATGTGTAGGTAGGTAAAAAATCCTTGTGATGCATCATACTAGTGTGGCAGCCAGTCGCACTAGCAACGACTCAAGGATGGAGGAAATTGTTATACTCTGTTGAGGATAAGCGTAGTCGAGTGTGTTACTGTGTCGCGCTGCTGTTACATAAAATAGAAAAATCCAATAGTCCTACATACTTAAATGGCCCAACAAAGTTAAAATATTTGTCGCTTTTGTTATCGTCGTTGACGTTGGCGTTGACGTCGTCGTTGTCGTCCGTCGTCATCGTTTACTTTTAGAAGGGGTGGTTTTTGACCTAAAAAGAATGAAAAACATTTTTTCTGTGTTTCCTTTTTTATACTGATTCCAATGAAAAGTATGTTGAAGTATTCATGTACTAATAACAATGCAAAGTTATTTTCAGAATTATGAAGAAACAATTTTTCGAAAATCACTAAAGCATAATAATCGATAGTGCACGCAAAGAAAAGTTTCCTTTCCTACAAACGAAATTTTAGACAACTAAATTCCGCGCAAGGAATTTATTTTTTGGGCAAACAAACATTTATGTTTATGAGAAACGGAAAACCTGTCAAAGTTGTATCACAGCCGGGTAGAAAACGGGGCATGCTGAGTGGCCCAGGTTGAAGTCCCCGTAGTGTCAAACAATTTGTAAAATTTTATTCACCCATGATAAATTTTTTTCTATGAAAACACAAACGCCCTAAATTTGTTCTGAACATAGTTTTTTTGAATTTTAAATGCAAATTTATTTTCAGTAATTACAGTTTTCCTGACATGGAGTTGAACCCAATGCACCATGATTGTCAGTATGATACGAGGGCGGATCAATAAGTCCGTTACTTTTTATATGAAACACCGTTTTTTTTTGCAAAAAACAAATTATTTTTCAACATAATTTCCTTTTAGCTCAATACACTGCAGTCCAACGTTTCTCCAATTTTTGTATCCCTTCCAAAAAATAGGATTTTCGAGGTCCATAAAATAGGCATTTGTTTGATCAATAATTTCATCGTTGGAGCTAAATCTCTTTCCACCGAGCCATTTATTTAGGTTTGGAAATAGGAATTAGTCACTGGGGGCTAAATCCGGAGAATATGGGGGATGAGGTACCAATTCGTAGCCCAATTAAACAATTCCAAACAATCCTTTGAAGTTGTTACACGATTACGTTTATGGTCAATTGAGAGCAAACGCAGCACCCATCTTCAAGACAGCTTTCTTAAACCCAACTGATCATTTAAAATTGAAACCACACTGCCATATGAAATGCCTATGGCATCAACAATCTTACGCAATTTTACTCTTCGATCTGCCAACACCATATCGTGGATTTTTTCGACATTTTCGGGTGTATTGAACTCAATTGGTCGTCCAGAACGTTCAGCGTCAGTTGTACTTGTGCGACCACAACGAAAGTCAGTAAACCACTTTTTTTACCATTGAAATCGATGGTGCAGAGTCCGCATAGTATTTATCAAGTTTTTCCTTGGTTTGATTGACGGTTTTTTTTCGCAAAAAATAATGCTTAATGAGCACTCGAAATTCACTTTTTTCCATTTTTAAAATAATACACGAGGTTGTATGTTTTAAACAGCTGTTAAACGCAAAGTAAATGATTATAGGTATATCGGCACTTGAAGTAAATGGAGATGAGCGACGATAAGTGGGTTGGAGTTATTGGTTTGGTGATTTCAGGCAAACGTACTGGATAGTTATCAGCATTCGACTGGCTCCGTTCTAGGGGACAATATTAGCAGAGGTAATGAAGCGGGGTTCGTAGAGTTAAATAGTGGGAACGAAGGTACAGTACCCACGAGGGATAAATCCTTCGTAATATCAAAGGTACAATACCCACGAGAGCGAAAGCCTTCGTAATAACATAGACGCAGTACCCACGAGGGCAACGTCTTCGTAATAATAAAGGTGCAGATCCCACGAAGTGCTACGTCTTCGTAATGATAATGGTGCAGTACCCACGAGGGTAAAGCCTAAATAATAACAAAGATGCAGTACCCACGAGAGGTAAAGCCTTCGTACCAACAAAAATGCAGAGCCCACGAGGAGCAACGTCTTCGTAATGATGATATTGCAATACCCACGACGGTAAAGCCTTCGTAATAACAAAGATGCAGAGCCCACGAGGAGCAACGTCTTCGTAATAACAAAGGTGGAGTACCCACGAGTCGTAAAGCCTTCGTAATAGCAAACAAACAACAAAACGTCTCCGTAATAAAAAATATTGCAGTACTCACGAAGACTAAAGCCTTCGTAATAACAAAAGTACAGTACCCACGATGAGTCAAGGCTTCGTAAACTCAGAGGTGCAGTACTCACGAAGAATAAAGCCTTCGTAATAACAAATATGCAATGCTCATTAGGAGCATCGTCTTCGTAGTAACAAAGACGCAGTTCCCACGAGGGGTAAAGCCTTCGTAATAACAAAGATACAGTACCCACGAAGAGTAAAGCCTTCGAAATAAAAAAGGTGCTCTACCTACGAGGAGCAACATCTTCGTAATAATAAAGGTGCAGTACCCACGAGGGGAAAAGCCTTCGTAAGAACAAAGGTGAAGTACCCAGGGGTAACTATGTCGACTTTTCTCAGGTTCCTGTATTTCGAACAACAAGTACTACTAAGAAAATTCAAGAGGTTTCATGAGAAGTAACTATTTCGACTTTTCTAGTGTTCCTATATTTCGAACAAGTAATACTAAGAAAATTCAAGGGGTTTCACTAGGGGTAACTGTTTCGATTGTTCTTAGGTTAATAACTTTCCAACAAGTACTACTAAAAAAATTCCAGGGGTTTCTTTAGCGGTAACTGTTTTCCCTGTTCTTAGGTTCCTATATTGCCAATTAGGCCTTCACAACTCTTTTTTTTTAAATAAAACGCAAACCATTTGAGCTATTTCCAAAACTTTATGAACGACTTGAAATACAATGAAAACATTTATGAATGGAACTCGACTTCGTTCATAAGGCCACCGCGGGCACGTCGGTACCGGCCGATTCGTTGGACCCAATTTTCGATGACTCGGTCACACATTTCGGCCGTAACGGCAGCTATTTCGCGTTCAATGTTGGCTCTGAGTTCTTCCAACGTCGTCGGCTTGTTGGCATAGACCAATGATTTGACGTAGCTTCAAAGAAAAAAGTCTAGAGGCGTTAGATCGCTCGAACGAGGCGGCCAATTGACTGGTCCATTTCTTGAGATACCACGCTCAACAAACATACTCTTCAATAAATCAATTGTAACGTGTGCTGTGTGGCACCGTCCTGTTGAAACCACATGTCGTCCAACTCCATGTTTTCCAATTCGGGCCAAAAATAATCGGTAATCATGGCGCGATAACGATCGCCATTCACAGTAACGTGACGATCATAACTGTCGAAGAAAAAATATGGCCCAATGACGCCGCCGGCATGCAAACCACACCAAACAGTTATTTTTGTGGATGAAGTGGTGACTCATGAAGGACATGTGGATTTTCACCAAACCAATAACGCATATTTAGCTTATTGACGAACCCATTGAGCCAAAAATGAGCTTCGTCACTGAAGATGATTTTGCGATGAAATTCACCATCTAGGCGCATCTTCTCCAGAGCCCATCGGAGAACGTACGTCGCGTCAAATGGTCCATCGGCTTCAATTCTTGAGTCAGCTTGACCTTGTATGGGTGTAAATCAAGATCTTTACGCAAAATTCGCCATAAAGTGGTCTTGGCGATCTTGAGAACACGGCGGAATCGACTGATTTTAATCGTTTGCCTCGGACGCCTGAACGGCAGCGATATTATTGGCACTTCGACCAACCAGTGAGACAGGCACGGCAGCATCACACAATGAATATGCAGACTCAAATTTTTGCACTAAACTTGTTATTGCTTGTCTACTAGGGCGAGAATAACAACTTAGAATTGGAGTTAACGGTCTTAAAGTTGCGGTCACCGACTCCGAATTCCGGTAGTACATTTTTATAATTTGCATACGTTGTTCGTTCGTGTACTTTATCATGATGAAAATGTTGAGTTATTGAAAAAAAGGAAAATAACAGTTAGATGATCAGTGAAAAAGTGCGTTCACAAATTAAATTCAAAGTTGTCAAGTACCTGTAGGAAACCCCATTATATTGAACATTAAGCGTGTTTTGGTTACACCGCTTGCTTATATATTCGCTTGTTTTGTATGAAGCTCTTAGCGAAGACTTAGCGACGAGATTCATTTTCGCTAAGTTTAAAATGAAAAAAATATGACATCTTTTACCGTTTTTAACCATTTTTCATATTTTTGAATAAAATGACTTCTCGCTAAAAAGCCGTTTTCTTTGCAACTTAGCAAGCGGTAATCGCTTGCTTGTAACCAAAACACGACTATTGTCTACAAACATGGCATCCATCTAGTTAACCCAAAGTGCTCCTTTTTTGTACTCGTATGTTGGGCGCAGTGTTTATGCCACAACATCAGAAATCTTAGGCACGCTAAAGGCCATGTCAGACTATCAGAGAAATCGTTGGATATGTCAAAGTTTTCATTTGCGGATGGTGAATGGAATAGTGTAAGCTTGAGGGAAACGATTTGCTGAAAAATGTTTACAGTTCTATTAGATTATCATTATTTCTGATTTTACTTATGGGATCAGTGATGAATTTACAATGAAACGAACATAAATAAAGAAAAGGGAATAATCACTTTTATTTCATTGGTTTTATCAAATATCTCATTTTGTTCATAACTTTCTTTTTTATCTATTCTTTATTATTTCCCAACAGTTTTTTATTTGCCACTTTGCAAACAAATGTTTTTGCATTCTTACGTTCAATTTTCTATCATTTTCCAAAACTGATAGTGCAAATCGAAAGCAGAATGATCGTACGATTCAGGGTTGTTCTATGCCACAGCTGATTAGCCTTAGAGTTTGCGAAAGTAAGAAAGAGAAATAGCGATGGATGACTGGAAGTATGTAGGGTTGCTTAATGGTTTTCTCTCAAATTTTTCTTTGTGCATTGAACCAGAAGTACAAGACTCATCAACTGAGAGCGTTTTTGTGATAATTAAATCGAGGAAAAAAGGGGTAACAAGTGAAATAAAGAAAAATGTAATGAAGTGATAGAGTAAAATTATTTATAGAGATTGCATATTAAACACACATTTATTAAAATAAAGAATTTTCTAATTCTGCATGGGTTGCCAAGTTTGTATAACTCTGTGCTCCAACTTTTCCAGTGACTTTTATTGGTTTCCCGTCCAAGAAAAACAGCTGTTGCAAGCTCTTAGTATATTTCTCTTTGGTACGATTACTTTCAAATGGAAGAAAGTTTCATTCCATTTCTCTTTCCGCAAATCGTTCTACTTGCACTGCTAGTCTAACACGGCCTTTAATTGTATACCCTCTCGTAGAGATGAAAACCTTAAATATAATACCGAAGTCAGGTACATGAATGGATAATGTTCTGCTGAACGATGTAAAGGACAATCCATTTTGGATTTATACTTGAAGAGAACTATGTTCATTTTCCACAACGAGAACTTATTTTTCTCTTTTATTATCAGTGCAACATGAACCTTAACCTTACGAATTATGCCGAAGTCAGGGACGTGAATGAATAATGTTCTGCTGAGCGATATCAAGCACGATCGATTTTCGATTTAGACGTGAAGAGGAGGACTATGTTCACATTCCGCAATGAGTATTTATTTAGCTTTTATTACATTGTGTGTAATTTTTTAAGTAATGGAAATATAACCATATACGGACACCACTACGTGATAAAAGGCAAAAAAAAAGACCCGTGTCTCCCAGTATTGCCCTAAGTCATGGACTTTTTTATGGGCCCCAAAAATTTGGGGCATCGGTGTAATTTTTACAAAAAAGTGATAATTTTGTCAGGCTCATATGTTGCAATTCGTTCGGAATTTTGATTTACTCTCTGAGGGAAAGTTGCAGCCCTTGTCATAGAGAATACAAATTGTCAACATATAAGATCAAAAAACTTCATCTTCAAGGTAAAAATCTTGTATTTTTTTGCCTACCTTTATCCGCTGTTCAAGCTCATAGGTAGCAAACCGTTCAAAATTCAGGGAAACAATAGACCACAAAAATGTACCTAAGATCTCAATAAACAACTGTCTAGAACATATGAACTTCCTAGGAATGATTCTTAATACCGTTTACTTCAACATTGAGATACTATCTCACCGACCGCAGCAGCACAGGCAAAGCAGTAAGCTCAGCACACGCAACAAGGAACGCAGCACACAACATACGAATCATTCCTAGGAAGTTCATATGTTCTAGAAAGTTGTTGATCTTAGGTACATTCTTGTAGTTGATTGTTTCGTTGAATTTTGAACGGTTTGCCACCTATGGGCCTGAACATGGGAAAAAAGGTAAAAAAAATCAAATTTTTCAAGTTTTTTGTGATTTTGACCTTGAAGATGAAGTTTTTTTGATTTTATATGTTGACAATTTGTATTCTTCATGACAAGAGCTACAACTTTCCCTCCGAGAGTAAATCAAAGTTCATAACGAATTGCAAGATATGAGCCTGACAAAATGATCACTTTTTTTTGCAAAAATCTTTTTGGGCCCATACAAAAAAGTGCATGACTTTGGGCAAAACTGCTTTTTGGTACTTTATCACGTAGTGGTGTCCGTATATGGTTATATTTTTTCGTGTTGCACTGTGTTATCTGAGCAATTTGATGTTTCTAACCTGCTTATGAAATGTCGACGGTATGTCAATTACTTTCAGCTGTTTATTAATTACAAATCTGTAATTGAACTTAGGCAAGGTGACATTCAATCATATGACCTCTTCAACATCTTTATGGGGATAATAACGAAAACGCTTACCATAAGTGTCATACAATACTTGGACCATCAGCATCAGTCCTTAAATTTTTTTTTTTGGAAAACTTTATCTGTTTTAGTTCCTGTGTTCCAATTAAACATCGATAAATCAAACAAAAATATTTTTTTTAAAAAATTGATATAAAGGGCAACTATAAAAAAACCGTTAGCTCCACACAAAATGGAATTCATTAAATTAATTGGAACACAACAGCAACAACGAAATCTTTGTTCGTCCTTTTGCGCTCCTATGACTCATTTGTTACACAAATTTTGTTTGGAAAAAAAGTTCAATGAACGCTCATAAATAATGCATAAAGGAAACCATAAAATCATATCACTTTTGATGTTGAGATGGGAAAACTGAGTGTTTTTCTTTCTTACTCTTAGGATATCTCTGTGTTGAGGAATCCTCGCCCAGCAGGAGGATGAAACGAGATAACGCAGGAGGAAAAAAGAAACAAACCCCTAATAAATTACATTTACACAAAATCAAATTGTTAATGTAAACATAAAAATATTCAATGTAGAATGAACGAAATCAACGATAAGGGTGAGCGATTGATTTCAATGGGTTCTTAGGAAATGTAAGAAAAAGAAAATGTTTGTGGGAAAATTAAAATTGATACGCTAGTTTTCTAACTGAACTGAGTTTCCCATTACATCACATGGAGTGATAGGAGGAGAGAGCTTCTCATAATAAGTGAGCTGTGCGTTTTCTCATTTTGTTCATATTCAGTTAGGATATAACTCTTCTTTATCTAAACAATTCTGTGTTGGGGAAAAGCTTTTTCAGGGCTAATTCCTCGATAGTGTCGCCGTCACTACGCGAAGTGACCGTCCGACCGATATGTAGGGTGGTCAGAGTAGGGATTGAACCCAAATTCTCAGATACAACATGCGAGTACGCTAAACTATTGCAAAAACAGGATTCCGGAAGGTTTTTTATGATTAATTTCTTGGTAGCGTCGTAGTTTATTGTTTATTCGACTGCCAAGGCCTTTACCAAAACAATTTAACGATAGCCCGAACGGATTTCAGCCACATGTTTCAAACTTTGCTTCAACGCTGTACTCGACTGCGAAAACTACACAGTCAGCAATATAAGCAAAAGCAAAATAAGTATTAAGAACAACTGACTGCTTGCAGCAACGGCAATTCTGTGAAAATCGATTGCTTCGATTGACTGCGTAAGCAAACCGCAACTGCATAGTTGGATCAAATAAATGACTTCCTTTCTTTTCTTTACTTTGCTATATGCTCTTAAAAAAATGGTGTCCCATAACATCCCATGAAGGGATTGGGGAGAGCTTCTCACAATCAGCGAGATGTGCGCTTTCTAGTTTTTACACTCACTGATTGGAACCTACAGTTTTACACCGGTTCCGAACGGTATTTTGATAGCTTTTTCATGGCTAAGTACTCGATAGTGTCGCCATCACTGAGCGAGGTGACCGTCGACGAAAGAAATGTAAGGTGGTCTGAGCAGGGATCGAACCCACGTTCTCATATACAAGAGCCACGCACACTAACCACTGCACCACCGACGGCCACATATATGCTCTTACTAATCTATTATTCTTAGTCGTAGCAAAGCTATTTCCAATTCATTGAAAATAGTCAAGCATTTTCAAACACTGGATCATGGATCGGGAACTACTTTGAATAAAGCACATAGAGAGAAAAATGGAAATGACTCGCTGATGTTGGTCCATTTGTAGAAGAGCTATAGGCTCAGAACAGGGCTTCATCCTAAGACTACTGGCAGGCTCAATACCAGCGCGATAATACCCATTTGGACCTACACATCTTTAGTTTGTGGACGGCAATGGAGAACAAGGGCAGCATTAAACAAAATAGCAAAAGGTTCAACTCACGCGATATCGGGCGTGCGCTAAGAATCACGTCGACCAGTGCAATGGACTCTCTACTTTCATTAAGCCCCATTGAGGTGAAAATTAAGTACTAGGCCACCATAACAATGAAACGGCTACAGGCAGTATGATAACGGATTCGAATGGATTACAAATCAACTCACCACCACATAATTTAAATTCCGATGGAATTCTTTCCAACGGAACAGAACACCGATCGCGTTCCAGAGGAAATGCTAACGGTAAACTGGTATGCAACTATCCCACGGAAAGAGTTATGGACGAATGGATTCCCAGTCGATGGCGAGAAAGGAATTCACTGCTATATTGATGGATCCAATACCAGTGATGCCCAAATTTTGAATTTCCATAACACGCGTGGTGGACAGCAAAATGCTATCCCAGCGCTGCCGACACACGTACACGAGGGCGGAATTTTATGTTTCGGGATTAGAGAACAAAAACAAATATTAATCAACGAAAATCACTTTATTGTTTTTCAAAATATTCCCCATGAAGATTTATACACTTTTGCATGCGTTTGAATCAATTGTCGAGACACTTTTGCCACTCTGATGGAGGTATCTCCAAAACATGCATTCTGAATGCAGCAACCGCTTCTTGAGGTGTCGCAAAACGTTGACCTCTCAGTTTGTTTTTTACGTACGGGAATAAAAAGAAGTCATTCGGTGCCAAGTCAGGACTATACGGCGAATGACCCATCGAATCGATGTTTTGGGTGCTCAAAAATGCAGTTGTATCAGCCGATGTGTGAGAGCTCGCATTGTCGTGGTGAAGAGTGATCCGTCTTCCGCGGTTGGTTTTCCTGTTTTCTTGGAATGATTGAGTACCACTCAGAATTCACTGTTCTGCGTTGTCCTAGTGGTACTGTTGCGACATGTCCGGTTTTTCCGAGACCATTTGCTTGGAAGTGCTTCGGGCGCGAACAACTTTTGTTGGATTTGGCTCATCTTGAAACACCCATACAGTTGACTGCTGTTTACTTTCGGGCACATACGCATAAATCCAGGATTCATCACCTGTCACGATGTCATAGACGTGTTTCGAAGCACCGCGATCGTATTTTTGGAGCATTTCTTTCGACCAATCGACACGAGCCTTATTTTGAGCGATTGTCAAATTGTGTGGGATCCAACGCGAACAAATTTTTTTCACAGTCAAATGTTTATGCAATATTGAATGTATGCTGGTCCCACTAATGCCTAAGGTTGTCTCAATCTCACGATAGGTCACATGACGATCTTGCAAAATCAGTTCGCGCACAGCATCAATGGTTTTCGGAGCAACAGCTGATTTTGGACGACGTTCACGAAATTCGTCTTGGAGTAAACTGTGACCACGGTTGAATTCACCATACCATCGATAAACACTGGTCCTTGATGGAGCTTCATCGCCAAAAATTGAATTAAGTACATCCATGCACTGTTGCTGAGTTAATCCACGTCGAAAGTTGTAAAAAATAATCGCACGAAAATGTTCACGATTTGATTCCATTTTTGGGCCGAGATGAATCTTTTAAGTTACTGTAATCAACACAAATAACTCTCGTATGTAACGCTCGTAACGTTCTGAGTACGCACAACCTCAAAAATGTCCAACTTTACGATAGAGCTGTCAGTTGCCAGATTGCAACACTAGGGTTGCCAAATCCCGAAACATAAAATTCAACCTCGTAGTACAAGCTTCTTCGTGTGATTTCGATCGTGGGCGGTCGGGTCTTACCAGGGGCTTTCTCAAAAACGATGTACAAGTAGACAGTCACAATTTCTCTTCACTCGAATGCCAACAAACAAAACGAGTGAAACCTTAACCATTCTCTGCTCTCTCTCTTACTCTCTTCATTAAATATTTCAATCCACGAGCAGCTTTTTGATAGTTGTATTGTATATAACTATACAAATTCCATCCACGTTTAAGTAAATTTACATAAAATATGTAAAAAATATGAAATAATCAAGATATGACTCTAGGGAGAAATCGTGTCGACTTCTCTTTTACGAGGGTTGCCAAATAGGCACAACTTCTGGTCGTCTACATATTAATTGTTATTGTATCAACCCTAGTAGAAGAGAACCAAAAAAGTCGACGCGATTCACTCAAACGCATTTTTTTCCTGCGTCATAACTTGATTATTTCATACTTTTTACATACTTTATGTAATTTTATTTAAATAAGGTTGGAATTTCTATAGTTAGATGGAATAACATCATCAGAAAACTGCTCGTGTATTGAAATATTCCACGAAGAGAGTAAGGGAGCGAGCAGAGAAACGACACGCTTTACTCGTTTTCTTTGTTGGCATTCCACTCCATGATTAAATTTCCTTCTCTATACAATAGGTTCTTTATGATTGTATCGAGTAAAGAGTGTTGGGACAGTTTGTGGGACATTTTAGCGCCAACAAGGGATAAGTACGAAATTAACCCTTAAATGGATTTTAAGTTTTGACTTATTTTTGGCATTCAAGTTGAGTTTTGAGCTTCAGTGTGTTAAGAAACTTATAGTATAATATTGTTACGAATTTCCTTATTCGTCCTTTTTGCGTTGTTTTATTCCCAATAATAAAACAAGGTTCGTTTTCAATTACGATAATTACAGCGGTATTGCTTCCTTTTATTTTACTTATATAGTACAAAAGTTTACTTTATTTACACCATTTTAATAAGTCTTATATTTTACTATCAAATCGCGTTGCTTACTTTACGGCGGTTAATCACAAACTGAACTCTCCATTCCGAAAACCTCCGCTATTTATACCAACTCACCATACTCAAATGAAGTTATATCTAGCGAATTCAAGAACCTTCTAGTCCTTGTTGTTGTTGCTTATCTTCGTAGAATCATCTCGAATGGTGGAGAATTATCTTAACTGAGGTGAATTCATGCTACTGGTTTAGCGAGCTGGTACGTTGTCACAATGCATACTTTCAGGCGCAGCACTAACCGCCTGTTATTTACATTACGTTAGTAGAGTCATTAGCAGCAAACAAAAGCTTTTACTTATTCGTAACAATATATATTTTTGTAGTACACTGTAACCCGTTACGCACCTGTATTCTACATAAATGTTTCTCGTATATTTTGACATAAAATTGCTCAAACATCCTATACCTAAAATGTAAGGATAACATGGTTTCCTATGCTGATTAATTTTTTACCCCCTCTACCAGATTCCGTTGTTAGAACCTTATTATTTTTTATGTGTTCCACAGTGTCATCGATAACTTGTTATCCGAAAATATGTTGCCTAGCTAATACTTTGCTCGACATTATCAATCGATAACCGGATTGCGAACAGTTTTTATTTTATTGAGTTTGGATTCAATATGACTGGTGGTGTCTACCTACAATATTTTTAGGTCCGCATTCTCTTCGACCATGTGTTATCGGTTAATGGATAAATTTTGATTGGTTTTTGTAAAATAATCATTTATTTTTGTTCGGCAATTATTTTATTTCATAAATAACATTTATAACCCATTATTGACAAGGTTATGATATTTAACTTGTCTATCCCTTTTCCAATATTTGCGTTGGTATTTTACAACAAAGTCATTGTAAATCACTCTCACGTTATCAATGCATGGGCTTTGTCGGGTGTTACGCCACAAAGTCGTCACTGCTTAAATTCCATATCAAACAGAAACAGATGTTCACTTTCAGATCCGATAATTCGTTGGAACTGAATAGAAGCGACAAACTGGTTTTTTTATTTTGTCAAAGTACGAGGGGATCTACATGTAAATATATAGAGGGTAATTACATTTGTTACGCTGTTAATACCGGAACACTTCACTATGCAATCGTGCATATGACCACGGAAAGTCTTTTCATTTGGCGTATTTAACAATTAGACCAGAAACTAATTATTTCGACGAGTTGTAATACCATACAAATATAAGCGTGAGTGAAAGTTATGGCCATTTGTTGGGGTTGCGATAATTTGCATTAATTATTAATGAAATAATTGCCCAGTTAAATAATTGATCTATGAAATGTTGAAACCAAATAATTAAACAATTAAATGGATGATTATTCGAAATCGATTAATGGAGTAATAGTGTGGTGGGGTTAAAAGTCTAAAGACGAGGAAAATACAGACTCTCTTGTCTACTACCAACCAAGCCGTTAAATACCTCTACCGCGCATAGATTCGTCCTAGTTATTCTATGACACAGGTAGGTTTTTATTATCTTCCAGAAGAAAATACAATGGAAGATATTGAAGCTGTACACCCATATATTTACCGGCTACTCTAAGGTTTTAAAAACCACTAGTTGTGTGTACAGTTTTAAAAGTCGGAACTACGTTCACATGTTCAACTTAAAGCTGTTATACCCATTGGTCAGCATTCTTGTTGATGGCGACACTATCCGGAACATTCCTGAAAAATAATTAAGCAAAACACTACTTTCGGACTCGGTATAAAACAATAAGCTTGTTTTTTTAATTCCTGCTAAACTAAGTTTTCGACGACTTTGTATGGGGAGCCGCTTAATATCGCTTAGCTCCCCATATAAAGTGGTCGAAAAATTAGTTTAGCAGGGAATAAAAAAACATGCTCAATAAGTTCATAAAAGAATTGTTATTTATATTTTTGACCGAGGCAATTGTTGGTGTTGCCAGGTGCAATCTGGCAATACCATTGAAATGTGTTACAGTTTTTAGCTTAACGATACTCAGGAAATGTTGACGTGCGAACATTAGTTCTAGTTTTTTCACTGACTCAAAAACCTCATCTCATTCAAAAAATTGAATTAACTTGTGAATATTTTCGTGCGATTATTTTTCACCACATTCGACGAGAATTATCGAGAGATAAGCTTAAAACTTTATATGCCGATGATGCACCATCCGAATGATAAGCCTGATTGGTTATGCGATCAGTGATACGTCTCAGACTTATTAGGTGACCCCATCACTGAAGGTCTTCGAACTAGTGGGAATATTCTTCTGTCATTTGAAGGTGGATGAGGCAACACCCCTGGCCAACGGCGGATCAAAATTGAACAACCCAAAATCTAGTTTCGACTCATTGCATTCTGGTCACCGCCTGATAAATAATGGGCGGCTGAAACATGATCAAGCTGGCATCCTAAAATGCTAAGCATGGTTAGCTGGGTTCGCCTACCGCCACCGTTATATAGGCAACACACCAGAAAAGTAAACGAACAAACCTCCTAACTGATGGCGACCCTCGCAAACGTTATAAGAACGTTAAGGAACCTAAGAACAGTATACAGGACTGATGTCAACTGGCGGATGTGTTCCAATAATATAAAGCTAACATCACAGCTATCCAGGAAATGGGCAGGGTATGGTTGCACCAGATAGAAACACTGCGATATTTACCACAGCTGCCATGAGCGAAAGCACCGAATTCGTGCGGATTAATAGGAGGCAAGATACTGCGACACCTAGTTTCAAGGTTCAACCCAGTGAGTGAACGCATAGCCAGAATTCGCATCAAAACGAAATATTTCAACATCTCGTTAATTTGTATGTATGCACTGACAGGGGTTAAAGACTTTGAGGTCAAGGGAACATTTTATGAGCGTCTGGAGGAAGTATATGAACGCTGCTCTGACCACGACATTAAAATTAGTCTAGGCGGTTTTAATTCCAAACTGGGAAAGGAAAGTGTCTTTCGACCAACCAACGGCAATCACTGTACAAGATACCACTTCCAATAATGGAATAAGACTGATATACTCCGCCACTGCAAAGAACATGGTAGTTAGTAGCACACGATTCCAGCATAAGGACATACATAAGGCGACTTGGTTATATCCTGATCAGATAACGAAAAACCAGATTGATCACTTGGTAATAGATGACAGACACTCTACTAGTGTAATGAATGAACGTGTGATTCGAGTTGCCAATATCGACTCGGATCATTACCTGGTGGCTGCGAAAGTTCGCACAAGACTGAGCAGGGCGAAAAACGTATGAAGCCGAACACTAGAATATCGACAAGCTGCAAATACCGGAGATATCAAAGTCCTATCAACTAAAGCTCATTCTCCTGCTAGAGCCGAATACTCCCCCTTCCGAGGACCCAGAAGTGCTGTGGAAGCACATATCCCATTCTTCGGAAACCGCTGCAAGGAATGAACTTGGCTATCACAAACCGCAGAAGGATAAGCCATGGTACGACGAAGAATGCCCCATTGCAACTGATGAAAAAGAAAATTTTTCCAGAGGGTAAGACGATCGAATAACGGGCCGAATATTGGGTTGCCCTCCTGCAAGGATGAAAATGGGAAACTGGTGACAGATAAGCAGTGTGTGCTTAAAATGTGGAGGGACGACTTTTCATCAATACTCCACTCAGATTCTTCCACTGAAAACCAAGAGGTGAAGTAGAACGTTGCGGACCTAGTCGATTTTGTCTTGCCCTCATTATCAGCAAGACCCACCCTCGCTGATTCTTTTCGATTCTTTACAATACTGCAGTAACCTCTCGAAAATTTCGTCCAATGATGTCTATGTCGTCAGAATACGCCAGCAACATACTATGGCTTTTCGTGTTGATGGTCCTGTTCGTATTTACTGCAGCTTTTCTCATTATCGCTGTTAAGATGTTGAAGAGATTGCACGAAAGTGTGGCGCCTTGTTTCAGTCCTCGCTTTGTACAGAATGGTTCGGTGAGGTCTTTCCCCACCTTCACTGATGATTTGGTGTTGGTCAGCGTCTTTCTACAGAGGCGGATCAGTTTTGCCAGAATCCAAAGTTCAGACATAAAAAATAAATAAATGGTTTCCCATTACATCCCATGAAGGAATCGGGGCGAGCTTCTCACAACCAGGGAGCTGTGCGCGCTTTCTAGTTTTATACTCACTGATTGGGACCTACAGTTCTACACCGGTTCCGAACGGTATTTTTGAGAAGCATTTTTATGGCTAAATACTCGATAGTGTCGCCGTCACTATGCGAGGTGACCGCCGTCGAAAGAAATTTTAAGGTGGTCAGAGCAGGGATCGAACCCAGGATCTCAAGAACAAGAAGCGCGCACACTACCCATTGCACCACCGACGGCCAAAAAGTTCAGACATGACTTCGTACAAATTTCCCCGTATGGGGCTATCGAAAGCAGCTTTGTAATCGACAAAAAGGTGGTATGTATCGATTTGCTTTTCGTTGGTCTTTTCCAGGACTTAGCGTAGCGTGAATATTTGGTCAGCCGTGGACTTGCCGGTTCTAAAACCACACTGATAAAATCCAATCAGGTTATCAATAATTGGCTTTAGTCTTTCACATAATACGCTCGACAAGACCTTATACGCGATGGATAAAAGACTGATACCGCAATAGTTGGAACCTACACTGTCTTCCAAAATCATTACCTCCTGATCTTCAGTGAAAGAATCTGAGTGGAGTAGTAGTGGTCTCTTCACATTTTAAGCACTAGATTCCCATTCTCGTCCTTGCAGGAGGGCAGCCTTATTCGATTGTCTTACCCTCTGGAAAAATTGTCGAGATTTATTGTTCCTCCTGCACATTTCGGTCTTTTTACTCTCTCTCTGCTTCCATTTCTCCTAAATAGTTGGTTTTCCTCCCTTCACAGACTTTTTTACTGTTCATTCGGAACGCTCGGTGTAACTGGTTGTTTCGTTGTCATACGTGCAGCGTCTTTTTCATCAGTTGCAATGCGACATTCTTCATCGTTCCATGGCTTATCCTTTCGCGGTTTTTGATAGGCAAGTTCAGTCCTTGCAGTGGCTTCCAAAGAATGTGAGATGTGCTTCTACAGCGCTTCTGGGTCGTCAGGGGGGGACTTTTCTGCTCTAACAGGAGAGTGAGCTATTATTGATAGGACTTTGATATCTCCGGTATTTGAATCTTGTCGATATGTAGCTTTTAACGTTGGCGGCTTCGTACGTTTTCCCCCTGCTCAGTTTTGTGGGAACTTTCGCAGCCACCAGGTAATGATCCGAGTCGATATTGGCACCTCGAATCACACGTACATCCATTACTCTAGAAGAGTGCCTGCCATCTATTGCCAAGTGATCAATCTGGTTCTTCGTTCTCTCATCAGAAGATAACCAGGTCGCCTTATGTATGTCCCTATGTTGGAATCGTCTGCTACCAACTACCATGTTATTTGCAGTGGCGAAGTCTATCAGTCTTATTGCATTATGGTAAGTGGTTCATGTAGACAGTGATTACCGATGGTTGGTCGACAGACAATTTCCTTTCCCAATTTGGGATTAAAAACGCCTGGAATAATCTTAATGTTGTGGTCAGGGCAGCGTTCATATTCTTCCTCCAGACGCTCATAAAATGATTCTTTGACCTCATCTTCTTTATTCTCTGTCGGTGTGTGCACACAAATTAACGAGATGTTGGAATATTTCGCTTTGATATTTCACTGGGTTGAACTTTGAAACTAGGTGTCGAAGTCCCTTGCCAACTATAAATCCGCACTCGAATTCGTGCATTCGCTCATGGCAGCTGTGGTAAATATCGCAGTTTCCTTTCTGGTGCAACCACATCCTGTCCATCGTATTTCCTTTATAGCTGTGATGCTAGTGTTATATTTTTCGAGGACATCCGCCAGTTGGAAAGTAGCATGCGTCCTGTATAGTGTTCTTATGTTCCAGGTATATATCGTAGTCCTCATAACGTTTGCGAGGGTCGTCAACAGTTAGGGGATTTGTTCGTTGACTTTTCAGGCGTATTTTCATTGCCTACATAACGGTGGGGGAAGGCGAACCCAGTTCAGCATTTTACCTACTGCCAGGATGATCATATTTCAGCCGCCCGTTATGGATCAGACACTGGCCAGAATGTAGTGAGTCGAAACTGGATTTTGGTTTCTTCAGTTTTGATCCGCAGTTAGCCAGGGTGTTGGCTGCAATGGAGAGAATGATATGGCCACTAGTTGGAAGAGCTTCAGTGACAGGGCCGCCTAATAAGCCTGAGGCGTATCAGTGATCGCATAACCAATAAGGCTGCTCATTCGGTTCGCCTACTCACTCTAGCTAGCTAACGAAGGTTTCCGGTAAAGTCTTTGTCCAGGCCATACTGCGTGGAAGTAGTGAGCTGCTTGGACTGCCCAATGAACTGCTTGGACTGCCACTCCCGATTGAATGGCTATTAGAAACTTTCCACCTCCAATTAAAGTCCCGTGTCCCATGTGGATGTTTAAAAATGTGTAAATTCGTTTTTATGTCTACTGAGATGAGGGTTTAACTTTTCTGATTGTATCCGTCTCTGGGTCTCGTCGTAGATACGGTAATGAAATCGTTGTCGTTCGTCTTGTACAGTGAGTCATAGCGTATGTGCGTAGGCAGTGTCGTAATGTACGTATGTAGTGGTTTATGCAAGTGTATTTTATCGCTGCGCCAGCGAAAAGGGTTACGTGTAATTTAAAAAAAAAATTTATTGGGCAATTGGAAAAATTTAAAACCATTTGTATTTTTTGTATTTCGTATTGGCATCTGCTTCGAGGTATATACTTATCCGGTCGCGAACCACCCCGAGGGGTTGCTATTAGCAAAGTCGAAGTTCTAGAACAAATGTTCGAAGAAAATTTTAGGTTTTTTGCTTTCACACTATACAGCGTGACTAACATTCGACACGAAAATGGTGTCTGCTGTAAGAAATATATGTCATACCGCAACGACATGGGTTTGTTCGGGGTCTTACCGAAAAATAGTCAGGTCCTAATTGAAAGCTTTTGATCAAAGCTTAAATAAGGATTCAGTAAAATGAAGTGTCACTATACTGTGATCTATATATATGTATAAGTACATATAAGTACATATGTATGTTAATTTTGAAATATTTATGGCCAGTTGCACAATTGAAAATTCTCCACTTAAATGAACTTTAAATGCCCGATGTTTGTCATTTAAATGTCATTTAATATGAAAGTTTTCTGTGAGCTTTTAAATGACGACTATGAAACTCGCCCTTAGTTATGATGTTTTCGAATACGAGCTTCTAATTTGAGCTTTTAATTTGAGCTTGCAGATGTAACACAAGGCATTCGATTTAGCAGATTTTGTTAGGTATACTTTAAAGTAGTAGGGAACACTGGTTTATCTTAACATCACAATGTAATAAGCATTTTTAAATAAGTTTTTAAATTGTTATTTTCTTTCAGATAACATTTCACCATGAATTCCCTAAATTCTGACTGTATTAGGGAGATTTTGGGACATCTAGACTTGAAGGACCAAATTTCGGTGCTTCAAGTGAATTGTCTTCTATATGATGCTGTCTGTTCGCTATGGATGGTCAAATATAAACGTCAAACAATTAATTTTCTGGAACGAAATCTATCTAATCGGGATTATGAGATATTTTTTGAGGTTATTAAAGATTTTGCGGAAGTTATGGAATTACGCTTCTTAGATCAGCAGAAATATGAGATACTTAAGAGCTGCACGTATCCACATGTAACGAACTTAAGACTTACACTGCACCCTTGTTTTCTTGCGGATGAGGATGTTCTTGATTTATATCGTATGTTTCCCAATCTTACGGCATTTAGTCCACATGGCAACTTAACTGGCAAGTATTTGGACTTGTGGGCGAACCTCAAAGAACTGACCTTTAACCATTGCCATAGACTGGATGTGGAACAATTTCATCATGTCATGCAAGTCCTGCAATTGGAACATGTGGTGTTGAATATGTTTCCCATTAGCGGGCAGTATGAACAATTGAATCTTCAGCAGGCCCATGTAGAACACTTGAAATATTTAAGCTTAAACACCTATGAATTATATTACTTTCTGACTCAACCTTTGCCGAATCTTAAGGATCTCATCATTACCAATCAGTATAACCCCCGCCAACTGTTCGATGTCATACTCTCTTCATGGCAAGCGCATCAAATTCGTAAAGTAGAAACTGCCAATGTGGAAAATGTAATGGCCAATTGCCTGGAAATGAAAATGAACATAGAGGAGGTTTGCATTATCAGTGACATAAATGCCCTGCCACCAAATGTGGTGAGATCCTTACATCTTTTAACGGAACTGCGCAAGTTGCGTATAAAGAATTGCAGACTATACACAGTGAATTTAATGAATCTGCTGAAGAGTGTACCACAACTTGATGAAATTTCTTTGGAAGAATGCCGACTGGAGGAGTCCCACGTGCAGTTAAATGTCCTGCAGATTGTAGACAGTAGAACTAAAGGGTTAAGACTGAATTTTTTTGATAACCAACCTAGAATCTTAAGGAATTCATCGAACAGTGAACGTGTAAATGTAAGTACAGGCAAAAGTGTGTAAAATTTGATTTAACTTTTAATATTAAATTAGATAGTAAATTTGCCTTTTTTATTTTAGTATTTTTGTACTTTAATGTTTTCTCTCCAATCCTTAATCTCTACTCACGCTGCAAAAACATTTTGTGTTTTCTTCAACAAAATCAGCTGTTTATTAAATTAAAATCTCATAATAACAGATTTTAGCTCCAATGTGACTGCAGTATTAGGCAAAAACCATTCTTGCGCTGTGGGTTGAACAGTAAAACTAGCTGGCCTTCATGAAATCCTTCTGAATCTGCCGCACGGTCGTATCTGGCTTTAATTTTGTTACTGACCATCTTTAATTTGTTGCGCACAAATTCATGGAGATCATTAAGACGCTGGTATGGTACCGAACTCCAAATCTCCAGGCAGCTTCAGCTCATTTCCGAAAATTACTTTAGCGGGTGTTCGCGAAGTGGAGTCATGGGTGGCCGTCCTATATGCCAAAAGGAACTTCGGTATGTGTTCATCCCAATCTCTTTGATCTGCGCTGACTACTTTTCTTAGGCATTCTTCAAGAGTTCGGTTGAATCTTTCAACCATTCCGTCAGACTGAGGATGCAATGGTGTTGTTCTTGTTTTCCGAATACCGTATGACTCACACATTTCTTTGAAGCTAGTCGATTCAAAATTCCTACCCTGGTCCGAATGGAGCTCCGAGTGGACACCAAAACGGCATATCCAGTTATCCACAAACACTTTAATTACAGTCTTCGCTTCCTGATTTGGAACAGGGTATACTTCGGCCCATTTACTGAAGTAATCCATAACCACTAAGACGTACTGGTTTCCAGACTAACTGACTGGAAATGGACCAGCCATATCCATAACTATACGCTCAAAATGTGCACCTGAGTTGTATTGCTACATATGGCCATGACTTCTTCGCGTTGGTCCCTTAGCTGTCATGCATTGGGTGCAATTTTCTATCCAGTCGGCTACCGCTTGTTGACAGCCAACCCAGTAGAACCCTTGCTTTAGCTTTTCAATGGTCTTGGTTATTCCTAGATGTCCTCCACTCGGGACATTATGGAATTCTGTCATTATCTCTTTTTCCTTGGAGGAAGATACCACTATTATCTTTTTGACTATTTTTTCCAATAATTTTAGGCTGTTCCACTGGGCCCAGTATGCTTTCATCTCTCTCTCTCTCTGAGGCGATGTCATTGCGTGTTGGTCCTTCACGTTTTTATTTTGCAGAAATGATTTTTGCCAGTGTAGGGTCGCTTCTTTGTGCTGTTGACCAGTCTTCGTTGGATTCCAGTCGAATCAGACGTACGTCAATGATGTTTTCTTTCACCTCTGCTTTTGAGCAGTGTTTGCATTCCAGCTTGCATGGACGACGTGACAGGGCATCAGCATTACCGTGTTTTCCTCGTTTTCTATGCTCAATGCTGAAGTCATAGCTCTGCAGCCTTTCAATCCAACGAGCAAGTTGGCCTTCGGGGTTCTTAAATTGCAGTAGCCATCTTAGCGCCGCATGATCGGTTCTTAACTGAAAAGGCTGGCCGTACAGATACTTGTGGTAGTGTTTGACACACTCTATGACTGCCAGTAGCTCTCGTCTCGTAACACAGTAGTTTTTCTCTGACTTTGAGAGTATTCGGCTGTAGTACCCAATAACTTTTTCCTGGCCATTGATTTCGTGCGAGAGCACGCCACCTATTCCGTAACCACTCGCGTCAGTATCCAACATGAATTTCTCTCCAGCAACAGGATATGCAAGCAAAGGAGCCGCGCATAAATATTGTTTCAGTTGGTGGAATGACTCTTCTTGTTTTTCGCTCCAACAGTACGTCCGATTTTTCATTGTCAACTCGTGAATACTTGCAGCCACTGTGGCGAAACCCGGCACAAACCGTCTGTAGTACGTACAAAGCCCTAGAAAACTGCGTAATTCATGGAGATTCTACGGTCGTGGTCAATCCTTCACTGTCAGGATTTTGTCTTCATCGGTGGAAATGCCATTTGCTGTCACTCGATGTCCCAAGTATTTTATTTCTTTCTGGAACAGAGAACACTTCTTCGGGCTGAGTTTAAACCCAGCCGCGGTTATACGTTGAAGGACTTCTTTAAGATTCTTCAGGTGTTCATCGAATGTTTTCCCCATGACAATGATGTCGTCTAGGTACACCAAGCATGTTCGCTAATGAAGTCCTTTCAACACGCACTCCATTAATCGCTCGAAAGTGGCTGGAGCGTTACAGAGTCCAAATGGCATTACTGCCACAGACCATCCCCTACGCTGAATGCAGTTTTCTCCTTGTCTTTCTCGCTAATTTCTACTTGCCAATAACCACTTGGCAAGTCCAGCGTGGAGAACCATTTTGTTCCTGACAACGTATCCAATGTGTCATCAATTCTTGGTAGTGGATAACTGTCCTTTTTGGTGACGTCGTTGAGCTTTCTATAATCCACACAAATTCGAGTACTTCCATCTTTCTTCTTAACTAGTACCACCGGCGAGCTCCATGGACTTGAAGAGGGTTCGATTACACCATCATTCTGCATTTCAGCTACAAGTTTCTTCACCTCAGACGCATGCTTCCACAGTAATTGCTTTGCTTTGTTCCTATCAGATGGCTTTAGTTCTCGCACCCACTCACTGAGATGTGACTCCAGTACTTTCCGCTCCTTTTCTGATAGTTTGCTGCAGTCAGAATTAACTTCACAGTTGATGACCGCCTCGGCTGGTGTACATTCTGCAATTTCTGTGCGGTCGCCGATCACCTCCTCGTTGTTGGACAAATTTAGAACTAGTACAGGCAAGTATCCTTCATTATTAGTTTTTACTAGAGCTTTTGCAGTGATTATGTTATAGTTTTTTATACTAGCCGGTTCAACTACCCACAAACCGCCGATATCACAGTCTCCCTCCATTCGGGCCCATACTATGGTTTCTGAATTTGGTGGCAATTTTACATCTTTGTGAGCGGTCAGCCTTTTAATCTGTGTTGTATTGTCGTATCCCACATTGAGTGGAATTTCCACATTAGCCCACGTCAAAACTTGCTGCCCCGTATCTAACTTGAGGCCTTGGGCAATCATAAAATCTGCGCCAATTATAACTTCATCTGTAATGTCGGCGACAATAACCACGTGTTCGATGCTCATATTGGCAATGGCTAACTTCAATTTAACTTTACCATGTACAGTTGCTGGTTCACCCGTTGCTGTGCGGAGTCTTACACCATGTAACGATTCCATTGGTCCATTTATCAAATCAGATCTGATGATAGATTGTGACGCACCTGTGTTCATAGTTAATATGCGCTTCCGACCACCGATAGCTCCGTAGACAGTGAGGTTGTTGTTTTTCTGTTGTATTATTGAGATGGAGATCGTGGGGCCCTCGGTTGTGGGAGCCAGTCCATGCCCCTCTGGGCTAGCTCGTTTTAGTTTAACGGAGATTCATTTTGTGTAGTAAAATTTACCCGTTTATTGCCACGTTGGGGTGAGCTCGATCTTGATCGATTTCGTGGCTCTCTGCAGTTTCGTGCAATATGACCAGGTTTGTCGCAATTGTAGCACTTTGGTCTGGGCTTACTTCCGCCTGATAACGCCTTACTGAGGGTTTGGGTCATTTCTTTAAGATCGTTTATAGCACCTTTCAAATCTCCTGCCTCCGACTCCACTTCAATTTTTCTTACTCTTTGTATTTGAGGTTGGAAACAAATTTCGCTGTCTCCTGTGCCAATGCGAACGAAACGGTTTCGGCGAATGTAGCTTTTTGTGTGGCACAAGTCACGTATTTTATGTCAGGATCACGGATGCCGTTGACGAATGCTTCAATCTTAAATTGATCCAAGAATGGGTGGGAGTCACCAGGATAAGTCATCAACACCAAACGTTCCACCTGGGTTGCGAAGTCCTGAAGTGATTCATTATGCTTTTGCACTCGGCCTCCTTCTTGTGATCGCCACCATATTTGCGTTGTCACACAGCCAGTATATCCTCGTAGTTGTTTCTGGCACTGACGGGAATGCTCTGAAGGACTTCTGCTGCGTTGCCTTTCAGTGCTAAAATTAGCTCTACTGCTTTATCGTTGCTGTTCCACATGTTCTTAATTGCGACCATTTCGAATTGGAATTTAAAAACGTCGAATGATGTAGAGCCATCGAAACTGGGAGCTTTCAATCTACTAGAACCTTCAGAAATTACTCGCACTGGACCCTCTTGCAACTGAAGTTCACTCATTCGACTTCCTCGAACTTATGTTCGACTTCTTCAATTTTCATCGTTGTCCTTAATTCGTAATCCCACTTCTGACACCAATGTTACGAATTTCCTTATTCGTCCTTTTTGCAATGTTTCATTGTTGCTTATCTTTGTAGAATCATCTCGAATGGCGGAGAATTATCTTAACTGAGGCGAATTCATTCTACTGGTTTAGCGAGCTGGTACGTTGTTACAATGCATACTTTCAGGCGCAGCACTAACCGCCTGTTATTTACATAATGCTAGTAAAGTCATTAAGAGCAAGCAAAAGCTTTTACTTATTCGTAACAATACTAACTTTTCCCATTTTGAATTTGTCTTTCTTTGCAGCCAACTTTTGTTACTATATCCTTAGTGGGTCAGCACAGTTTATTTGAACTCACACAGAGGCGGGGATCTGATCTGAGCTTTGAGCCATTATATGTACATTTTCGTTAAATATAAATTATATGAATGTTTTTTAATTAATTATAAAATGAAACTTTACACATTGTCGATAAATTATAATTTTTATTTAAAATTTTCTTTACATCTTCGTGTTTACATTAATGAAATATATTTTATAAATTTTTTAAGGTAAGATTTATGTATCTAATCATGTTGTATGTAATTTTTTTGAAATTTATGCGGTTAAAATAATTTAAATGCCTAAGAAACACTTGGCCTGGCAAAGCCCTAAGTTCATTAAGAAACATTTTGTCATATTCCGTGTCCATTGTTGGAAAATTATATGTTGCAGTTAAGCCGTTTTAAAGTCAGATGCTGTCCATGCTAGTGTACTCGGACGTGGTTGAAAAAGTGATATAGATTAGTCCCCGTTAAAATAATTTGCTAAACCATTTTGTAACTTAATTTTGTTTAACTCCATAAATGTCTGTTAATTCCAAAAAGAGTAAGATCGTCAAAAACGATGTACAAGTAGACAGTCACAATTTTTCTTCACTCGAATGCCAACAAACAAAACGAGTGAAAACCTAGCCATTCTCTGGTCTCTCTCTTACTCTCTTCATTGAATATTTCAATACCCGAACAAATGACATAAATACAAGGTAGTGGCATTAGCATTGTTGTAATTTCCATACCCAGTTATTGTTAAAATCAGCTGATAAAAATGTACACATACATGTGCAATTGTGAACATAGATAGATGAAATCAAAAGAGAACACTCACAACTTTGACATTTACTGGGTACGATGAAATGTAAACAAAGGAAACCATTGGGCTGACGCTACTACCTTGTATTTGTATCATGACCCGAACTATACAAATTCCAACCATGTTGAAGTAAAATTACATAAACTATGCAAAAAGTATGAAATAATCAAGATATAACGTGAGAGAGAAATGCGTTTGAGTGAATTGCTGGCACGTTTTGGTTCTCTTTTACCACGGTTGCCAAATTGCGCACATACACCCAGCGAAAGGCAACAGCATTTTTTGTTTTTCCAACTGTTGAGAGAAATTTTCAAGTTTTTATTTTATATTGTATTAGTACTTTCAAAATCAAATAATTTTCAGATTAAAATACTTTGACTAAGACTTCTTCCAGATGAATCACCAAAAGTAAACTAATTACTAGTGCGAAACATTTATATAGGCAAAAGTTTTTTTTTCAATATTTCAAACACTTTCTTCTGAGCATTTTGGCATTGAGTTTATTAGCGAATGACTACGCGCAGTATTAGTTATTGTCCCGTTTTCTTGAATTGATACATTTTAATCCTTGACATTCATAAACTGGTGCCCATGTTGGTAAACTTGGATGGGTAAAGTATACCAAAGGTTCTCGATTCGATTAAGATCAGGATTAAGTGCGCGCCAGTCGGGGGTTGGTATTATTTCTGGACTTGAGAGACTTCGGAGCTTTCTTACACCGTTGTATTGTTGCTTTGTCCTTCTGTAAGATGAATTCTGGGACACAAATTTCCTTAAAATAATTAACTTAGACGACATCCAACAGTCGAATATAATACTCGGTGTCCATTTTTGTGGAAACGAAACATATAGTGGTGGTTCCTCCATAATTCATACCTGCCCAAACCATAAGTGAGCCACCGCCAAAATTTCGCCACTGACACATAACGTTGGAAAAATCTTTGGAAGAAAAATATTTGTCCGAGCCATCACGTCTATTGAATTGAATATATTTTAATCGGAAAATATCAGTTCTCATTCAAAAATATGTATTTTCATCGAATTTAAATCTGGCTAATTCGTGTCTTAGCAATAGACCAAGTTTTGCATACTTTTTCCAATATGTACTCCCAAGCTCAATTCTGCAATAATTTCCTTATCGCTGAAGATTTCTTTAACAGGGTAGCTGTTCTCTCTTTTGGAACGGTCACCGCTCAGCGGTGTCCTTCCTGGTCGTTTTGTGTTTCCATATGGACCACCCTATTTTATAAAATTGTCAATGACACAGCCAGATCTTTTCAATAGCCTCGAAATTTCCCGCTTCTAAAGCTCTTCATTATGAAAATCTTAAATTTTTCCCTTTTCTTCTTTACTTAGCTACTTTCCAGCAGTCATTCTATATAAATCAATTTTTTTTTAATTTGACTTACGTTAATTTTAAAACAATAAAATAACAAACAAAGAAAACTCGCTTCTGTTTGAATTCCTATTTACTACTGTTCGAATAAGGTTTATATTCCATGCTGCATTTATATATATTTCGCACCCGAAATAGAAAAACCAACGTCACATTTCATTTAACTTGTGAAAGAGATCGAATGATTACATTCTCTGACATAAAATACCTAATGACTAATATTTGCATTAAAATTCTACACCAACAACGCAGTGCATTGAGAGTAACGTGGAAAAATACACTGCTTTTATAATTATTTCGCTGGGTGTATTCTGGTCGTCTAATTCGACATCGTCTTTGAGATCGTACAAATTTCAATAACATCTGCATGATACAATAACTATCAGGTAGCCGCAGTAGAAATTCCTCGCTCATGTTGTCAAAAACAGCTGATTAATGAAAACCATGATGTACACAAAATGTGGAAAGTTGGATCAGCCCGTCAACTGACAGCTATAACTGTTGGTTAGCTCTAACTGTAGGATAACCAGAGATTGTGATAATGGGGGTAAAATGTGTCTTATTTGATATTCTTTGACATTTTATCAACAAACCACATGTTAACAAAAGAAAAAAAATGGTTTCCCATTACATCGCGTGAAGGAATTGGGGAGAGGTTCTCACAACCAGTGAGACCAGCGTACTAGTTTTACACTTACTGATTGGGACCTTCACACCGGTCCCAAACGGTATTTTGAGATGCGTTTTCATGGCTGAGTACTAGAGTGTTCAAAACCGAAACCCAGAAACCGTCGAAACCGGTTTTCATGCAATAACCGTGCGCCGGTTTTTTAAAAATCGTAATTTTCGAATATACCGGAGCAGATTATTTGATGTAGGTTAATCTTGTTTTACTCAATTTGTATTAAATATCCTAGTTTTACACGCACTGATTTGGATCTACAGTTTTACACCGGTTCCGAACGGTATTTTTAGAAGCTTTTTCATGGCTAAGTACTCGATAGTGTCGCCATCATTAAGCGAGGTGACCGCCGCCGAAAGAAATGTTAATGTGGTCTGGGCAGGGATCGAACCCAGGATGTCATGTACAAGAGGCGCGAACACTACCATTGCACCACCGACGGCCGGTTTTAGTCAATTCAACCCAATTCAATTGAATCAATTCAATTACATTCAATTCAGCTCAATTGAGTTCAGTTCAATTTAATTACCTAGCATTCAATTCAGTTCCGTTCAGTGCCATTCAATGCAATTTCAAATCAAGTCAATTACATTCAATCCAATTCAGTTAAATTCAACTCAATTCGATTCAGTTCAATTCAAGTCAATTCAATTCAATTCAGAGCAATTCAATTTGATTCAATTTAGTTCAATTCAATCCTATTCAATTGAACTCAACTCAATTATATTCTATTCAGTTCAGTTTAATTCAATACAATTCACTTAAATTCAATACACTTCAGTTCAGTTCAATTCAATTCAGTTCAATTACATTCAATTTAGTTCAGGGAGTTTCGATGAAACAGCTGTTCGACCTCCTAGCTGCAAATTTGATACAGGATAGCATTTAAAGGAGAATGATCGATAGGCGAATTGAAGAAGACTTTTAAAAGAGCACACCAATTTTCTTTAATTTTTATATGTATTATTCCCAAATTCTGACAGAAAAACTGGCATAAAAAAATATGTCAAAACTGTGAATGACACACCAAAACGCCGAGACACGTCAACCTAATTTTGGATCGTAGAATCCAGTGGTGTACCACCCCGTTTTGAAAAGTTAGATCGAAATCACGAGATATTTCGATTTTAAATTTGTAGTAGATTTAAGGCGATTTTCGATTTTATTTGAATGAAAAAACTTTAAAAACTTGTTTAAAATCAATTTGTTTATTATTTATTTGTCAAAATTTAAATCTAGAAATAATGGACATGGAACTATATTTGCTCTTATTTTGATGATTTTATAAATTTTTTTGGATTTATTCAGTTTTTACTCTTTGTTTGCAATCGACCAGCAGAAATCAGCAAACATTGAGTCTATTCTTTTTCCAGCGAAACGGTCTTCGAATGCCATTATAGTTTGATGAAATCTTTCGGCAGTTTCGTCTGTTTCTGTGGAGAATTGTCATTCGTAAAAATCGAAATGAGCATGTAACATGTGGATTTTCAACGACATATTAACGCCAAGTTTGTCGAAAGACTTCATAATGTTGTCAATATAATCACGGTACTCTGCTCAGCGATTTTTGCAAAGAACGTTTTCAATTACCGCACGAATTGAGTTCCATGCGATTAGTTCAGTTTCATCTAAAATTTCAGAAAAACTTGTATCCCTTAAAAGTTTCCGTATATCTAGACCGTTAGCTACACCTGTTAAAAAATTCATTTTTCGTCACTCATTTTTTTATTTTTTCAAAATGGTCAGTAAAATGCTTAAATGCCCCCATCTAAAGCGGGGGGTAGGAACTAGGGATGCCAAACGGGAAATCCCGAAATCCCGGGATTTTTCGGGATTATTATTAACTTTGAAAAACATTAAACTAAAAACAATAACAAAAGTTCAGTGTGATATTTTTTTTTGGAAGAGTCGAAAGGTGTACCTTAAGCAAAATGCATAATGTGCAAAAAGGGTTTAAAAACCAAGTTAAGTTAATTTTGGCATATAAGTAAAATAAAAAAAATCGGGGCATAGTTTCGGAGTTATGGACTCGGACATTTCGGATACTTTTTCAACTAACGTAACGTGTAAAGTCATTAATATCACTTTTTTCTATAAAACAAGTCATAACAAACTCAAAAAATAATGTAGCATTTTTCGATAAGTCGCTTAGTTATCGGATGTTTAAGTTTCTCAAACAAAAATTTTAAATATTTTTTTAAATAATTTTTGTTTTGTTTGAAAGAAAATATTCGAAAAATTTTTGTTTTGTTAATTTTTCTAAATGTCAACATCCGATAACTCGATAACTAAGTGACTTATCAAAAAGTGCTACATTATTTTATGAGTTTGTTTTGAATTATTGTATACAAAAAACTGATATCAATGCCTTTACACGGTACGTTAACGTCATAACCCTCTCACATATCCCAAATTTCGGGGCCCATAACTCCGAAACTATGCATTTGCACCGATTTTGTCAATTAACTTTTTTTGCTTAGAATAACGTATTCTACCCCCTTGTGGTTGTTTTTTTGGAAAAAAAATTAATAATTGAATCCCAAAAAATCCCGGGTCCCGGGATTTTTTAAAATCAGTCCCGGTTAGGATCCCTGGTAGGGACTAATCTGTCAAAGTGAACACTTTGATATATATGTTGTAGCATCTTTTTGTAATAGGGATGCCAATCCCAAAATCACGGATCCCAAAATTATCAAAATTATTATGACACCAAATTGTAAGAGGTAAACTAATTTTGCTTCCAAATAGATGTCTATCATTTCAACGGTTACAAGAGCTTTTGCAGGTTTTACCCTCAAATAAGATCAAAAATCACCTTAAATCTACCACAAATTTAAAATCGAAATATCTCGTTATTTTGAGCTAACTTTTTAAAACGGAGTATACCACTGGATTGTATGGCCCAAAAATTAGTTGGGGTGTCTCGGTGTTTTTGTGTGTCATTTCAAAACTTCAAATTTTACTTACAGTGTTATTTTTTAAATATTGCTCAATAATGAAAACGCGTTGTTCTTTAAGTAAGAGTTAATTTTTTAATAATTATAAACTGTCACGCTGTCTTTTTTGCTACAACAACATTTTATCGCACACATGGCACGAAATAGAAAATATTTGTAACAAATTCAATTTGAAATCGGAATTATCAAAAATTTTATTAAATTTTTTTTTCATTTAAAATCGAAAATATAAATTTGTTTTGGAATTTTGTATTTTATTTATAATATTCCCAATTTATTGTTCTTAATATGAATTGGAATTTTCTTAATTTTGATTGGAACTTCTCAAATTTATTTGTAGTTGTCGCAATTTGGAGTCGAAGATCACAATTTCATTTGGAATTTCCTCAATTCCTAATAGAAATAAAATTTTTGTTCACCTCTATCACGAATAATGTTTTATTCCCCAGAGAAAATAAAGTGGGTAAATCAAAGTGAGAAGGGAAATATAATCCTCGGATAAGCCACTTATTGGCATTTACACCAAACAAGATTAACGCATTTTCGGGATTATCGACGTTTTTTTCTTATGGAGTTTGAAATTTATAATCCCGAAAAAGCGATAATCTTGGTTGGTGTAACTGCAGTTTAAGGAAATTTTTGCCCTTAAGTACGTGTATTTCTTGGTACTCAGTACTTTGTGAAAATTTCGTAAGCAAAATCAATTACAGGGTTGTTATGGCAAAGTTACTTCGTACGAAAACAATCGGTTGATAATTGCTTGGGACCGGAATTTTGACATTTCAATTATTTTAACAAACACGAGACGAAACACAAGATTATGATAAACCTCAACTTCTAAAATTAATCGCAGTATCAACCTGGGTTTCCTTAATCTACCTTGTGAAAAGCATATAAACGGATATTTCGTGAGTCGAAAATTTCGCTCAGTTTTCACTTGCTTGGTACTCAGTACTTTGTGAAAATTTCGTAAGCAAAATCAATTGCAGGGTTGTTATGCCAAAGTTACTTCGTACGCAAACAATCGGTTGATAATTGCTTGGGACCGGAATTTTGATATTTTCATTATTTTAACAAACAAAAGTAACACCACATGGGTTAAAAGTGAAAAGGAGAGCGTCATGAATTATTTAGTGTTAACTCTCTGCAACAAAATTTCAAAATTTCTTACGAAAATTTCGCTAGAACTGAATACTGGCCTTTGATTTAAATGGCTATTACCAACGAAGTTTTTCTCTTTGATTTTTTCACTTTATTTTTTCTGGAGAACAAAATATTCCCCGGAGAATTTTATGTGTGATATTTTTGGTTATGGTTTTCAATGAGTTTCGTTTAAAAAATGTTCAGTTTTTTTTTGAATCTTGATATTTTTAGGATGGTTTTGTTTTATTTTTTAAATAAAAAATCTCAGAATTAAAAATGAAACCTCTTTTAAATTTGTTAATAATATTCTTGGTTTGGTATGATAAACATTAAATGCAAAATACAATTGGAGTTTATTAATGGCCTGTTCCCCGATCTCGAACGGAAAGCTAAGCGAACGAAAGTAAGTCACTCACATTTGACTCAAATTGGGTTCCTCTAAGTCGACATTTTCGTTTGCCTGACTCTATGTTTGTTCCCAAATGACAGCACACTCGAAATGTACTGAAAAGTTTTAAACACTTTTATGTTTTTATTCATATTGAAATGACAAGATTGTGGAACCCAAATCAACTTTCTTTCGTCTAGAACACGAACGAAAGTTCTGGTTCGAGATCGAGGAACAGGTTATAAGTCCTTATGAAAATTCTTAATCTAAATAAAAAATATTCTCAATTTGGAATAAGAATTTTAAAGAGTAATTGCAGTTTCCTTACATTGAAGCTAAAATTAAAGAGCCTGTAACTTTTAATTAAGACAATAACAAAAAAATCCTTATTTTAAGTTAAATATTGCAATTAGGTAAATCTTTTTTTAAAATAATTAACAGTAATTGTATTAAATTTTATTAAAAATTAAATATTATATATTAATGGGTGGCACATTAAGTTTGGTAAACAGTAGGTTTTGACTTCAATTCAGTCTAGAGGCACTATTTTCTATAACAGGAAGGATTTGTAGGGATTTACATAAATATTTTGTTGTCTATAATTTGTTTTAATATAATTTTCTAATATTTTCTTTGTCCAGTTCTTAATCTTGTAAAATTAATCTAACAAAATATATTAATTCTAAAATTTACGATAAATATAAATCACTTATTGTACTCTCAACATATGGCCATTTGACACCTGTCAATTCTATGCGAAATATGGCATATTGTATAAACTGCCAGATGTGATTACACGATGTCGGATAATCGATATTCATACCCTTCATGTAGTAAAAGAGACAGCTGAGAGCCTCGAGCAAATCGCAACATTTGAATATGAAACCACTTATGCTGAATTCGGCATAGATTATGCATTGGTCGGTGTGAACGTAACGTAATTGTAAATCGACTGGATTCGGATCGGAGCGTAGATCATCCAAACACTAAGGGGTGTGATAAAAAATATAGAGCATAAAAGTTAGGTTAAAATGCAAAATTAGAAATTTTTCTTCACCTGGAATTGCTTAATAAATCGTTCTTGTATTTGCAATTTTGTACCTCTTTCGCCACTCAATTCATTTTTGCGACCATTATGGGGAAACAAATGAGGTATCAACAGTAAAGCTAAACTGGCGCAATATTCTGCAATTTTCAAAATTTATATTTAAAGTTGGAAACATTGACCACTCTTTTGGGGAAAAAGATATCTAACTTACTTTCATCTTTCGATTCTATTATATTCTTGATTACATTCTTAACAAATTCGGACACTCTTCTCGTTCGCATCTTTTCCACCACTTTAGTGTAAATGGTCATCCAATTAGCGATTGTCCCTACTTGGGGGTACAATAACTGCATATCAATTTCCATGAGGCTGATACCTTGAAGGCTTTTCAAAATGGAATATCTTTGCATGTACTCGGAGGGCGTGAGTTTCTCTTCCACAAGTGTCTGCCAGCGTTGATGATGTGTTTCCAACCATCTGCTCTTAATGCATTCCAAATTTGTTGAAGAATTTTCTACAAATTCAAACAATGCATTATGGGTCATATCATTTTCGTTCCTTTCTTCATTTAAGCTATTTTCGCTTTCGCTTCCACAATGCTTGAGCGTCTTACGACGCCTTAAGGGGCGTGTCTTCAACACACCGGCGGTACCTAAGAAATGGCGTTTGTTCTTGAATGAACTCCAAAGTTTTCCCCTAGCTGGATGATTTGGTTGAGATGCCACATAATAGGTTGTTTCCTTTTCACCGGGAAAAGCTTCACATATGTTTTGTGCCAAAGTAAGATAATCTTGTCGTTTCAGGCTACAGTATTGGGTTCATCCTAAGACAATGGGTTGCATTTTAAATAATTTTATAAAACTTACGTTCGATCTGGCTTCAAGCTAAGACATTCATCGATCACCGACTTAGCTATTGAGGTACGATGTTTATTTTCCAATGGCTTGGAGGCATTCGACAGCAAGACGATGTGTCTTAGCGGTGGGATATTTCGTATATCTTTGGCATCGGGTAAGTAGGTTTGAAGGATATCCATGGGAATGTCATCTTCGGTGGTAATATTATCCATATCATTATTGATTAAATCCAATTCTGAGCTCGCCGCTGATGCTGAAAGAAACAAGTTTTAGTTATTAAACTGTGCAGTAATTCACCTCTACTGACATTAGGCGCGTTTTTTTATCAAACTAATTATTCGCTCGTTTAAAATCGCTTAGCTCCTCATATAAAGTGGTCGATAATATGTAAATCTAAATAGTTTACAGCTTTCTTTGATTACTTGAAAATTTGTGAAAATTTTCACTCAATCGTGTTCGTTTACTCTAAAAGTCCAGTAAATTAGAGCCAGAGAGAGAAAATTTTGACAGTTCGATGTTAGAGAACTTGCAAATTTTGGTTGGAGAAATTTTAGCCAACAAAAATTTGCAGGATAGAATAGCTGGTTGAAATCAGCTGTTTTATGTAAACAAATAAAAGTGAAAAATAAATTAACAACGGCAGAAATACTTTATTTTAATATTTTATTTAAAATATTACTGAAATATAGAAAGAAAATTGAAAGCAATAATGTGCGATGGCATTCAAAAAATTCTGATGAGCCTACGACGCCAAATTGGACAACTGTGACAGTAGATATGTAATGTAACTACAAGCCAAAATGTATGTACCAAAGGATAGAACTACATCAGCTGTTTTCTTGCAAATTTTTATTGGACGTCGTTCGCGTACATTTTGTGCAAAATTTCATAAAGAGAATGTAAACGAACTGTGAATATAAACGAACAAAGCTTATATCAAAAACAGCTGTTCTTTGTTTTGATTTAGTATGACTTTAAAATTTGAATTCATTTTAGGTCGAAACTTTCCACGGTTCAGATTGTAACGGTCAAGGAATCGCCTGATGGGTTTTAACCTTGTCTTTAGGAATAAAAATACAAATGGCAGATCTGTACCTCGTTTCTGTAGTTCTCGAATCGAAATAGTTTTCACATTAAGCATGAAACAAAAAATCCCATCGTTTCTCGATTTGTGAGTAAAAACTGTTTCTGTATATCAATGCGAAAAGAGGCAACACTGATGAAGGTTTGATTGGAATATTCCAAGAAAGCTGTCAAGTAAGAAAAAAATATAAACAAACAAAATAAACTAGTGCGAAAAAGAACAACAAAAAGAAGTATAAACATGTATTCAACTGCATTTTATTTTTGCTTTCTTGATTTTTCTGTAATATTGTGGAAAAATTAAAATTGAAATACATAACAGAAAAGATATAGTTCTTATCTTCTCCACTTAAAAAATAAGTTTTAATTTCTTAAAAAACCTTTTTGTAGAAACAGTATCAAAATCTCGCACCATTTTAATTTGTGAGTATTTTTGACGTTTCACATTTTAATATTTTCGACTCACTACTTTTTAGAAACAGATTTTCTCGCATTTTTCCAATAAGAATGAAAAAAGCAGTACGTCACAGAAAGTTTTCGCAAAACAAACGTTGTAGAAACAGTCACATGTGAGAAGCGATTTTTTGTACCGATTCCTAGCGTTTTTGTTTCAATTCACATGTTTCATGTAAAAACTTTTTCGATTCGAGAACTACAGAAACGAGGTACTGGTATAGCAATCAAAAGTTATTCTAACATTAACGCAGGTATCTCTTCACAAAAATGCTGCAGATGATCAGCTTTACACAGCTACAAAACATGAACCGTGGGGAGTTTAGTCCTAAGAAGATAAACGTCATTAGATCGGCAGCAACGAGTAGAATATATGTGTGAAATTTCATAGAAATCGAAGAGTATCAATTTTCACAAGTATGGCTTTTGGGTCGATTTTTTACGCTAGAGTTCAAATTTTCAAGTTAAATTTCATCGAATTAGCGAATAAAATGGTCACTAATTGCCAACAAAAATATCTCGAAAATTTTAAGAAACGTATTACAGATTCGAATTCAGAGCCACAAATTACATTAAGAATCGATCTCATCTGTTCAAGTCCATAAGTCGACCGGAATTTTTAAAGTTGTGTAACCTACTAATAAACCAGTTTTAAGTATTGAATTTGACCCTTGGAATTTGTCAACAACTACTTTATAGCGCGTTTCCATGGACTCTTATCATGATAATGTTATGGAATTATACCAGGTGATGGCATGATGATTTGAATGTATTTGTATCATACAGTTTTTTATTTCTTTATTTGTAGAAATAATATTTTATGTAATTAGGTACATTTCTATTTGGAATTTATTTAGAATTTTGTTAGTATTTAGAAACTAAAGAAAGAAAGCAATTTCAGCTGTCCATGTAACACTACCTCTTATATTAATCATGCTTGTATGTATTGTCATTAACGTATATGTTCAGTGAAGTACATTTCCTTCCCATTTTGATCAACTGAATCAATTTGCACAAGAACATGACGTTCATGCAAGTCGAGCGATGGAAATCCCCAAAGTAGCGAAGTTAGTAACAGCAAAAAAAAACGGTTTTTTGTCATAGTTTCGTACACACTATAATAATAAATTTTAGTTCTTGTGGGACACGAACCACACACAAACAATATAAACCCATACAAAAACGGACGGCTATGCACGGCTTGACATTTTGTGAACAACAAATTTGGACGTCTTTACACGTCGCTGTCCGCGAAAGGGTTAATTTCCCATTTCCGTTGCAATTTCACACAATCTCATACTGAAAGTGCGTATACAACTCTGCGGATGAAATGAGTTGTGACATGATAATAAGATTATCGAGATAAATTTACTCGATCTTGGATGCAAAAATGTATGAGAAATCACATGATAATAGAGTGATTTGTCGATTATCGAGTCGATCTGCAAACGCTCTCTTAGCAAAAGTTTACTGAAAAATAGTTCCATAAAAAGTGGGCTAACGTATACATTCATCACCACAAAGGCAATATTCATTGCAGCAGCGACAAAATTGTTCGTTGCTGCAACGATTTTTTAGATTGTGGCGATGAATAATGGAAGTTACATCACTTCTGTGACCATAAATCTTTTCCTGTAATAATATAGCATTTGATTCTAAGCTTTGACGTCTACTTACATCTCTGTTTTAACTCCATCACAAATGTTGGAAGTTTATAATACTGCCTGATGACACTTTCAAATTCATCTTCATCGATCTCACAATCATTCACCGTCATAAAGTGATCTTCCGTCCTAGGAGTGGCGTAGATAGCGCAAGCTAAATTAAAATAAACTTATTTTAATATATTTCGTTTTGTGAATCCTTTTAAGGATTCATACTTTAACTAATCGAATGCTTACCTTTCGTGAGGAACGTCTGATACGAAAAAGGTTTCGCCAACGTTATTATTTCTCGATGTAGTCTATAGGCCGTTTGAATTGATATTCTGGAAGAAAATGGGTAGTAGATCCTTTGTGTAAGATAACGATTTCTGGCATACGTTTAGAAAGCGTTAGGCATACATATGAGGTTGGAAACTCAAAATTGTGTGTATTATAATGGAATCCATGTTTATTTCAAATGTGTTTGCGTCCCAAAAATATACATGTTTGTACCAGCATTTTTTTACACATTGTGGGTAATTCTCGGTAGTGCGCATCTCTACGGGCGCTATTTTTTTTAAATGTATTATAATATTTCTACCATTATATTATGTATTTAAGATTTTATCGTTAATAAAACAAGGTAATTTTTATAATTAAATTATTTTTTTTTCGTCTACGATGCTGACAAAAAATAGTACTCTTTATTTATACTGTACAAAATCTAACACTTCCCAATCGTGCTATATTCAATAATCGGAATTTTTATAGCAGTCACAACTCCCCAGTCGTCATACATGTACATATCTCCCACATGCCATTCATAACTTTGCCGATTCTTTCTAAAAGTTCCTTAGCGAATTCATCAACCGTTCGTGGTGAGATCCGCTATGTATTAATTAACATTCAAATGTTGGATTAACATAGTGAAAATGTCTGTTGAGATTAAAATGTTAGCTTTCAATAAATATTGAAATGCTAGTTCAGCAAAAAAAAAAAACATTTTTCATAACAATATCCAACGAGAAAAACAAACGAAATCGTTTTCAACTTAAAGCGAACTGGGATGTGAATACCAACATATTAGTCGTGTTTTGGTTACAAGCAAGCGATTATCGCTTGCTAAGTTGTAAAGAAAACGGCTTTTTAGCGAGAAGTCATTTTATTCAAAAATATGAAAAATTTTTAAAAACGGTAAAAGATGTCAAAATTTTTTTGTTTTAAACTTAGCGAAAATGAATCTTGTCGCTAAGTTCTCGCTAAGTCTTCGCTAAGTGCTTCATACAAAACAAGCGAATATATAAGCAAGCGGTGTAACCAAAACACGCTTATTGTTGGCAATGTAAAAAAACATTCATGAAGGTATAGGGATGAGCTTCTAGCAAAATTTTCCGTTTAGAGATAAATGACAATAGTCATGTTTTGGTTACAAGCAAGCAATTTCGCTTGCTAAGTTGCAAAGAAAACGGGTATTTAGCGATAAGCCATTTTATTCAAAAATATGAATCAGGTTTGAAAACGGTAAAAGATGTCAAAAAAAATTTTGTTTAAACTTAGGGAAAATGATTCGCGTCGCTAAGTTCTCGCTAAGTCTTCGCTGAGTGCTTCATACAAAACAAGCGAATATATAAATAAGCAAGCGGTGTAACCAAAACACGCTTAATATTTCTTACGGAAATTTCGCTAGAACTGAATGCGGGGCATCTGCGAGTAACGGTGGAAAATGTTGCCTTATAAAATGGCTGACATTCTGTCTTTTGTATCTGGTCTTTGTCCTTGCTGAGCTAATTTTTCTACCATTTGCGTGGGTGGCTAATCTAATTTAAGCGGTTACCTTAATAAAGTGGTCGAACGCGGGAATATCAAAAAACACAAATTGTATTGGTACTTCGTCGACCAGTTTGAATCGCTTAAAATGGCTTAATATCGCTTAAGTCTCCTATAGAGTGGTGGAAAATTATAGATAAGCGAGATAAATAAATCATGCTAAAAAGGCAAAAAGCTAGATCCAATATAAAGTACGATCCTAGATGTTTTCGCCATAGATTAATACTTAGAGTAGATCTACTAGTTCTCCCACCAAATTGATGACATTTGGCCTGGTGTGATATTTACATTTGATGTTGAAAAGAATTGCTTTACTAATACCAGATAGAGGCAATGGTTCAAAACAACGAACAAAATAACAACAACGGCATTTCGTTTTGTGTGTTAAAATTATTGTGTTAAATACAACACAAATGTATGCCAACAATACCAGTCAATAAAAAAGTTTAAAACACATTTAAATTTCACAGTTTTTCACCAAAATGGCATGAAAAATTAAAGCAAGAAGTTATTGTAATTCCACCTGGTGTATATCACTTTTCGTCAAACATCTCTCTATCACACCGACCGCATCACGAAGAGTGTGAAAGGAAACGTCAGATGAGCCAAATATTCTCTCTAGTCTGAGATTACTCTATGGTTTTCGCATATTCACACAAAAGTGATTCCAACTAAGTATATACAGGGTGTTCTAAAACTTTCCGAAAAAATTAAATGCGCGATAGCTTGGATCAATATGAATATTTTTTGTTCTGGAACACCCTGTATGTACTTAAACCGCAATTTAAAAACCCATAGCGTAAGATTCCACTTGACATTTATTCCGCTAGCTTGCGGAGGTCCATTCTGACCGTGTAAAATTCGGAAAAAAACGGAACAAACAGCCGTAGAAAAAATCGGATGTTTCATTCTCTTTCGTTTTTTGGAGTACTTATTTATTTGTTTGCATGCTCTCTAATTTTTCGGTATAGTGGAAAAGTTATTCCTGTGATGCGTTCGCGAGAGCAGAATTAAAACAGGTACAAAACTGTAGAAGTAATATGAATAAAATAGGAAAAGAAACTATAAATTATTATAAATATAGCTGAGTAGCTGAAATAAAAATAGCAACAAAATCGAAGCAAAACAAAAAAGATAGAAATAAGAATTTCCTTTCTCATAGGAACATTTGAATTCTGAAACACAAAAAACCTCCGACAAACATCCGAAGTTGAATCCGAAAATTAAAAGATTGGCCAATTTGCTACCACAAACTAAGCGACGAAGTATTTTTTTTGATATCACTTTTGGATCTTAAAACGGACATTTCACCCGCAAAATTACCGCTTTTTATTCACTTTCATACACGTTTCTGGACTTCAATGTCAAGTGGGATATAAAGAGTGTGTTTCAGTTCCACCAAATTCTCGTCGAATGACTGTGTTAACAACAGTTTTGATCATAGAGAAATATTAAAGAGAAGCTATGAATGATTCAGTTGGCCCAAATTCTCGTCGAAAGTCACTGGGCTAACGACTGTTTTGATACAGTTTTTGTATGCCAGCGGTTTTCTACCAAAATTCGGAAGTAAAGCGAATAAAAATGTAACGAAATTCTGTTTTCCAAATAAAAACTAATTCATTGCGTATAAAGTAATTTTAAAAGTCCAAAAACGATGTACAAGTAGACAGTCAAAATTTCTCTTCATTCAAATGCCAACAAACAAAACGAGTGAAATCTTATCCACTCTCTGCTCTCTCTCTTCCTCTCTTCATTGAATATTTCAATACACCAGCAGCTTTTTGATAGTGTTTTTGTATATAACTACTATACAAATTCCAACCATGCTGAAGTAAAAAAGTATGAAATAATCAAGATATGGCGCGAGAGAGAAATGCGGTTGTGTGAATTTCTAGCACTTTTTGGTTCTCTTTTACCAGGGTTGCCAAGTTGCGCACATCTTCTGGTTGTCTAATTCTAGATCGTCTTTTAAAAGTCATTGGTTGTTTGGTTGGTTCACGTGGTTGCTAAAGATACTATTTACCATCAATTAGTGTCTTGAGACACCGATTTGCATACCACATCACTCCGGACAGTCTAATGTGCAGTGTTTATATCCATCCTGTTAACCTGAGATACCTCATTAGATCCCCTAGATCTATCTAGTGTATGATCTATCTCGGTGCGGTTGTGCAGGAAGGGACGACCTATAGCCTTTAGGCGTCTATTCATTAGAGCCGGACACCTGCAGAGAAGCTGTTCCACCGTCTCCTCCTCTTCGGCGTCTTCGCAGACACCGCAGTGGACATTGTATGGAAGATTCAGCAGTCTTGCGTGATTATCGATTGGCCAGTGCCCGGTCAGCACGGCAATTAGCCTTGATATGTTTTCCCCCACTATTCTCCTCCCACTCTATTCTCCTGGGAAACCTGACATCGAATAGGTTATCGAACGTCTATGAGGGGGTTCAGTAATCGGTGGTTATCTTGAGTTTTCTTGGGATTATCTGTAGTATTCTCGCATGTCCATTTAGTCGAGTAGCACTCCAAGCCGCACTAGCTGTTATGTGAAGGTCACTTGGTATAATATGAAGCATTGCATTAAGGGCTTCAGCTGGACATATGTAAGTGCGAAAATTTCGTAGGCAAAATCAATTACTGGGTTGTTATGCCCAAGTTACTTCGTACGAAACCCAGTGTTCCATAATTGATCGGGACCAGAATTTTGACATTTCTATCATCTAGCAATCAGAAATAACACCCCATGCATTCAAAATAAATTGGAGTGTGTAGAAGAATTATAAATTACATATTTGTAAGGTAAATCAAAGATAGGTGGTAATTCTCCGCAATAAAATTTTCCGGTTAGAGATAAATGACAAAATTTCATACGAACAATTCACAAGAACTGAATACGGGGCTTAAAACTAACGAAATGAGCTCTTGTCAGAAAAATTGTGAATATATAAAATCAAAAAAATTGCGTCTTCAAGGTCAGAATTTAAAAATTCGATTTGTTTACGTTTTGCCCCTGTTCACATCCATAGGTAGCAAACCGTTCAGAATTCAATGAAACAATCCACTACAGAAATGTACCTGAGATTTCAATAAACAACATTCGAGAACATAGGAATGATTTTTAACACCGTTTAGGTAAGTGTGAAAAATTTCCCGAAAATTTGTAAATTCACTGTGTGTAATTTTTTAAGTCATGGAAATATAACATATACGGATACCACTACGTGATAAAAGACCACAAAAAAGACCTGTGTCTCCCAGTTTTGCCCAAAGTCATGGACTTTTTGTTTTATGGGCCCCCAAAGATTTGGGGCCTTGGTGTAATTTTTATTTTGAATTTTGACCTTGAAGATGAAGTTTTTTGATTTTATATGTTGACAATTTTTGTTCTTTATGACAAGAGCTATAACTTACCCTCAGAGAGCAAATCAAAATTCCGAACGATTTGCAAGATATGAGCCTGACAAAATGATCACTTTTTTGCAAAAATGACACCGACTTAAAAAACGACTTCCATGACTTTTAACTGATAATAACAAATATAAAAATTGAACTGTCAAAATACCGAAAAAACCAATTGCCTCAAATTTTGTAACTTGTTTTTTACGCCGATAAAGTTCCCAAGTTGCACTGTTAAGAAAATACAACTATTTCTGAAAGAATGAAATCAACTATCTTAATCGTTTGTACCAAATGTTCTAATTGATAAAACCTGTAAGTTTTATTTAATAATTGAATAAAAATTGACACAGAGAATAAATAACGGGTCCGCCAAATAACTTTTTTTTTAAAATGCTATAAAAAAAAACTACTGAATATTTTCTCAAGTTTCTTCCGGTTAATAATGGAAAATAATTTCATTCAAATGGCTGCCTCGGCTGGCCATGCAGTAGCCTACACGATCGGTCCAATTTTTAAGCACATTATCGATTGTGTGCAGCTGTGTGCTGAATTGCTGTGTGCTGAATTGATGTTGAAGGCGCTTCACGCACACTTTCTGCCACAGCAGCAATATTCTCGGGTGTACGCACTATGTTTGGCTTTTCACGCTTTGGTTTATCGATGAGGATGCCAGTTGCTTTCACTTTTTTCACAAGATAACGAACATACGGAGCTGACGGTGCTTCTCTTCTTCCAAAATCCGTACGCAATTTTCGCACACATTCTGCAGCATTACCATGATTTTCAAAGTAATGTCGCAATATTTCCCAGCGTTGTTCAAGCGTATACACAACCATATTCGTTCAGCGGAAGGATAAAACTAATTATCTGTCAAATCAGACATGAGCTAAGTGTTACCATTCACGAAATAAGCACTAGTTGCAACAAAAAAAACGTTAGATGGCGGACCCTTTACAATTAAATTTGAATAACAATTTTCTTTCACTTGACACAAGTAGTCATTTATCCAGTTTAAATTGTTACGAAATTAATTGTTTCTTCTTAAAGGAAGTGTTTTGTTGTCACATATATTGTCTGTTTATGGACAGGATATTTGTAGAGATCTGTTTCAGTGAATTTGTATAGTGAAATTTTCATGGAGTTTCATTCATACTCTGAAATAACTTGTATATTCCGATACGCACGGAAATTTAAATTTAAACTTAAAAAATATATGTATGAAAAATTTTAAGATTCTATATACATATGTAGTTACGCCAGTCAGTTTGAAGGCAATGACTTCCATTATTGATATATTATACTATTTTTGTTTTATCGAATTTTCCACAAACCATAAAATAGGTTTTAACATAAAGGACATATGTACATACATACACGTTGGAATATAGTCATTAGTTTAAAAAACACAATATTATAGAACTGTATAATTTTAATAAAACCTTCTAAATATATAATTCTACGTTTTATTAATTAATTGGCAGCAGCTGCTTTCATAACCAATCATTTTAGTTGCTTTTAACTAAATTATAGTTAATTTAAAATCAACTACGCTACAGTTATCTTTTACTATAGACTTGGTTATATTGTTTACTTGAGCATTATTTTCATTAAAAACAACTACGTGTTAAGTTAATTCATATCAACTAATGGGGGGAATTTCACCCACGAGGTGGTTCTAATTTTGGGTGTTCGCATTGTATTGCAATGTGAGTGATTTGACCGTAAGTCTTAAAATTTACAATCTGAATAAATAAATAGTGAAATAGAAACAGCAAATTGCCTTGTTTCTTAAGCAGTAAATTTTAACTAAGCCCATACACAGTTGAGGTAGTAAAATTAAACAAAGCATTTTCAATTTAAAATCAACTACGTTTAATTTATACGCTACCATGTACTTGGTTATATAGGTTATTTAGAAAAAGTTTTAGGTATGATCAACTATGCGTCATTGACAGCAACTGTCGGTTTAGTTAATATGTTTATTTTTTATAAACGTAGTTATCATTAATCAATTCAAATCAATTAACCTATAGATAGGGGAAATGCCTCTTACATTTGGTTGAAATTTTGGTTATTAGGTTATTATCAACTAGGGAATTTTTTTGGGTATAAGAACTATCTACATATACATACATATATGTCCATTCTGATCATTCGCACCATCTCCAACCCGTTTCTCAAAAAAACTTCATTCTTTTATCATTCATTCTCATATCATTCTCTTGGTTTTAGAACTACAAACTCAGTTTATTTACATTTCACTAAATATTACATTGTAACTGATATTATATCATATGACACACGAGTGAGTGTCTTTTGCGTCAAGCAGGATATGTTAGTGGATATGAAGGGTAACATCCAGATTTAGCTATATACATACTCAGAATCTTCGATTATTGTGGGCTTTACATCGTTAGAGTCCCTGTCGTGCACATAGCTAAAGGTATACTGAGACTTTCCATCGGCTGGGACGTCGTCATCATCGTGAGCCATATTGGACACGGTGGGTGTAGAGTCCTCCTCGTTAACACTATAACAAACACCGCTGTCACGATTAACACCACGACCTCTAACCGATGAAGTGTCATCCGAAAAACATCCTGTCTCCATATCGCTATTCTCAAACACATCTTTTTTATTTTTCATCTTGTGCAGACCCGATTCATTGGCGTCCCTTTGTTGAAGTTCCTTGGTGTATATCGGTTTGGCAGTCATGTATTTGCAATAGATACTGCCGCGTTTGGCTTTGCGATACATATCCAAACGTTCATTGGGGAACAGTTTCAAAATAGCTCTTTCCAAAGCGTAACTGGTCTGCAGGCTAAATTTCAAATCATCACGCAAGTAATAGTTAACCAAGGTATTGACCAGACATCTTCTCTCCGGTCGGCTGAAGCTATTTTTCACCTTATAGATTTGCATAAGTTGTGAACCTTCAGGTTGACATTTCATGAGTATTTCGCGTAGCTTTACTTTCGGCACTGGTCCGTGTGGCTTGGTGGTATAGGGCATGGGCGAGCTTTGTTTACTGGATGGCGTTGAAGCCTGCGAACGTGTGTAAGGTGTATCGGGCGGTGTATTATTGTTTACCAATAGGGGATCCTTAGGGGATTGTGATGCTTTCTTGGTAGCTTTAGTATCTATTTGTATGGGATGTATTTCTTTTGGATGGGTGTAAAGTACTTCTGCTGATGGAATGTTGTTTTGTGGCATATCAGTAAATAATCGTTGCTGAGTTGGTGAAGATGGTTTGTATGATGGAAATTCGCATTTTCCTTCACATCTGTGTTGTTGCAGTGGTCTGCCAATATTGTACCGCCATTGCTCTAAATTGTATTCGAAGCGGATTTGTATACCCAGAGGAAAATTTCCCAGCAGCATTCGAATGTGAGAGATTTTGATCATTTGCAAAATTTCGCCATCGATTTTTTCGGCTAAAATGAAAATTGCAAAGAGATAGAGACAGTTAGATGAGTTAAAAACCATTGAATTTTTAAGGAGAACTAAAACATAATTTATAAAATAGGTTAAGAAAATTTCCTACAATTCTTCGTCAAAATTAGATGTAGCTTAATTTAGATTTGACTGGTTTTTGCTTACGTGTAATTACACTGTGAGACAAAATTAGATTTTTTTCAAAATGATGGGGTTCTGTCAACGGATTCTGGTAGAAAGGTATAAAAAAAAAATAAACGTGTATCGGCGTTTTGCCAGATCTGATCAGCATTTTTTTTTAGGGCGGGTCAAAGTTTCCGCCCCTCAGAACTTTCCTGCAACATAGCGGCATGCAAAATTGTGTGTTTCTTACTTCTGCCGCACAAAATATGTTCAGAAGTTTTATAGAAAAGATTCAGATAAACATTTTTGTGGAACAAATTAACCCTCTAACTGTCACGAATAACCATAATTTTTACTTTTTTTTGAAAACTCGAAAAAAAAACTGCTCCAAAATGACGGGGGACGTGGTCAAAATGTTCTACAAAAATTATCGCCATAAAATTTCACTATAAGTGTCCGCAGTTTTTTGACCCGCCCTAAAAAAAAATTCTGATCAGATCTGGCAAATCGCCGATAAACGTATATTTTAGACCTTTCTACCACAATCCGTTGACAGAACCCCATCATTTTTTGGTGTCGCACAGTGTTATTAGTGGTTCTATAGCTGTATGCGATATATTGAAAACTAAAGATTTGAAAGTTTGTTACATACATACATATGTGTCGAGTATGTCGTCCGTATGGTTGCATGTAAACGTTAGATGCGGGAATGCATGACTTCAATAATATATACGCTTGACGCATTTTCCTCGAAGTACCCCACTTCTCACAATGAAATCGTTGAGAAAGTCGGGCATATTATACCCTTTTGGAAGCGTACATACTTCAGCTAAACGACTGTTGTAGTTAAAATGGGCTACTAGTTAATCTAAATGCATTTTTAGACATTTTTCAGAAACTAACTTTTTTTTAAATACTGATTTGAAATAAACAGTAACAATTTTCTAAAAAATTGGCAAAACTTTGACCTCTTTCATGGAAGGGTTTTTGTTACCAAATTAAAAGAATATTTTTTTTAGCTTTTTTTATAACGCATGGTCATATAAAGTACATGCAAATAGGTGGTGAACAGATGTTCAGCCAATAAAAATTGTTATGTGACATACTGAAGTCAATTAAAGGAAATTAAAAATATTCAAAAATTAAATTGTTCGAGCGTTTGGTCGTATTTTTAATTAATTTTATTCTTCGATATTTCGCTACCCTTTGGGTAGCATCGTCAGGACGATAAACACAATTATTATTACATATTCGTTTCTAAAAATTAAACAATTGTGGCAATACAGTACAATAAAAATCAATAAAGTTTTCAACAAGATGTATTTCTAACATGTTGAACCACTTTCATGTCGTTTTTATTCCCAACATTCAAACTTAAGTGTATTTTGTTTTGTTTTTTAATTTTTTTTGTTTACTCTTCATAAAGCCTCGTAAGCAGTTCTGTGAAATTTTCGAAAGAATTTTTGTAATTTATCTTTAAACAGATTTTTTTCCAATTCTCTGATTTACCTAGCAAATATTTCATGAGTATTAGAGTTGTGTAGTTCACGAAAGAATTAGTTTAATTGAACGATTCACTCTTGTGAACTATATTAACTAGTTCACGCTGTTCCGCTCTTTTGTTTCACTTGATTTAGCTGTTCTTGTATTTCAGTTGTGCGATTCTCTCTGTCATATACTAGTTCATGGTCTCTTTTTCTTACTCTGCGCTGCTGTTGTCCAATGTTGTCATCATTGTGGAATGGAATTGCGGGCAAATTACGGAAACCCCAATTTCTCGGAAAGATAGAACCCAATCGCGAAATTAAGCTTATGTAAGGCTTATATCTAGTATTGCCCTTAATGTTTCTTTTTGTTATAAAAACATCTTAGAAATCCTAAAAAATTAGACCACTTTCCCGATTAGTCGCTATGATTGTATGAAATGGAGTTTTAGTTCACATGTATTGAGCTAAATTGGAAAATTAGCTCACAGTTCTTATAAACTGTTATGTTCCAATGAACCATAGGGAAATACTTAAGAGTTTCCATTACTCTCTTCGCTGCCTCTTCATGACGACGAGGTAGTAGGCCATTTCATAGAGTTTTATTTGCTGCCATATTTTGCAAATTGTACACTTTCGTTGGACATAAAACGGGCAGAAATCGAAGGGAATTCGTATTTTCGTTCAATACAAACAATATAAAACATAATTTAGCTGTCATTAGCATCAATAAACAATATTTAAAATTAGTTCCTGTCTTCTTTGCTCTCTCATTCTCTATCATCGGCCTAGTACCTTTTCGATCAGCTGTGCCATAGAATCCCCCTGAATGAACTAAATGAACGAACTAGTTCATCCTACTGAACTGAACTAAAAAGAGCGCTTAGTTGAATGAACTAAAATGTCCAACTCTAACGACTATTTCCTCTTCGCATTCCATTTTATTTTTAACGCAATGTGGTGTTACTTGTGTAATATGGTCGAAATGTCACAATTCCAGTCCCAAACAAATGTTTTTGTACGAAATAACAACTCTGTAATTGATTTTGTTTGTGAAATGTACGCAAAAAGTTGAGTACCATGGTGGACTAAGTAAGGTAAACGCGTTAGAACAGCTGATTTCAACTTTTTTTCTTGTTTCTGTGTTTTCTTATGTCTTATGGCCATTGGTGGTTCAATGGTTAGTGTACGCCGTTCTTGTATAGGAGAACGTGGGTTCGATCCCACCTCTGGCCAGCCTACATTTCTTTCGACGACGGTCACCTCGCTTAGTAATTAGCTAGTACTTAATCATGAAAATGCTTCTCAAAATACCGTTCGGAACCGGTGTAAAACTGTAGATTCCAATCAGTAAGGGTAAAAACTAGAAAGCGAATATCTCACTGGTTGTGAGAAGCTCTCTTCAATCTCTTCTTGGGATGTAAAGGGAAACCATTTTTGACGTAGAATACGTCTTACCTTACGGTATGAGGAGTCATGTCAGGTTTTTATTGTTGTAATCTTATTTCATTGAATTTGAGGAAACGGCTAGATGAATTTTTTTAAAATTTTTTTTGTAGGTAAATGAAGATGTTATCTTTCGTTTGATATACATTTCATATTGGTTGATATATTTCTAGTATTTTAATTTCTCAAATGAATATTGTTTAAACACATACACTCAAACATATGTGTGGTGTTTGGTTGAGTGTTTTTGGTTGCTCAACATTGCTTAGAAACATGTATCTAGTAAAAAAATTACAGCAGACAGTTGTCCGAGGCCTTTGGCCACGGACTGTCCCTGCAGGCTGTGTCAGAGACGCGGCCATTAAGTTTAACGTAGAATACGCCATCCGATAAGACAGAAAACATATATAACAACAAATTCATTTGCTTATATTATTTATCATTTGTTGTTATATATGTTTTCTGTCTTATCGGATGGCGTATTCTACGTTAAACTTAATGGCCGTGTCTCTGACACAGCCTGCAGGGACAGTCCGTGGCCGAAGGCCTCGGACAACTGTCTGCTGTAATTTTTTTGTTTGTGTTCTTTTTTGTTTACTTTTATTTTAGATACACATACATATGTATGGATAAAATTTGACAGAAAAGGCACACGAGACAAAAACAAAATGCCTGTGTCTGTTGCCTATAATTACAACAATCCTACTGCGTTTACCATGGTAGAATGAGAAGGTAAACACGGTAGACAGCTGATTTCAATTTTTTCTGAAAATTTACAATTTCGACGGTTTATTTGTATTTAAATACTTGTAAATAAAATCTATTCATAAGTTTATAAACAATTACTAAAAACTTTCTAGACTGCAAAGAATTTTAAATTCAAACAAATTTGCAAAATGCAAATATGTATATGAGAAATTTTCAAAAGAAAATTGCAGAGTTTTAAATTCTGATAAATTAAGAAACTTCTTTTTCAAAATATAAATATATGGGAAATTTTCGAAAGAAAACATGCAAAGAATTTGAAATTCTGACAAATTAAGGTATTTCTTTTGCAAATTGCAAATATATGGGAAATTTTCAAGAACGTCGCGTTTTCGAAACAACCGATAACCCGGTTTGTTGTAAAGGGCGGTTTTTGAGCGAAATTTTCGGTTCACGGTTCGGTACCTGTTTTCGGGGGACGCCCGGGCGCGTTCCCCTCCCCCTTTTGTTATCTTATGGTCTTTCGTTTGTCATAACTTGAGAACGGCTGTGGCGATTTAGCTGAAATAAATCTCGAAAAACTAAGAATTTCCTTTAATCTTTTCCTATCCTGTTTCTCTACATTAATAACAGTTTCGCAGATATAAATGAATTTACGAAGGAAAAAATAATTTTTTGCTTAAAAAATTAAAATTTTTTGTTTTTAAAAATCCAAAACGGAAAAATGTGTCAAGGCTTATTACTGTCGCGTAAACCTACATAACTTATGATCAATATGAGACATAGATCATGAAAATCTATGAACGCGTTCCGCTTTTATTCACAATTAAGTGAAGGTATCTCATTTTGACAAGAATATTGATTTTTTGTTTTACTGATGACTTTTACTGTTCGCGTTCGTAGGCGACTGTTGAATGACAAAAATCATTCAATGAATAGCTATAAATAATACATATTTTTCAACTGACAGGTACCTATGAATGGGCGCATCTGTTAAGGGTGAAATGTGCGTGGAATTTCTGTGCAAGGGGAAGATGAAGAACAAAGTGTTGAAAAGGAAGAGCCTTTAAACACTTTGGGAAGTAGTGATGAATCAAATTCGGATGATCAAGATGATTACAGTAAGACTGTTTTTTTACACATAAAAGTTCTTTTCTAATATGAATAAATATATTAAAGTAAAAAAGTAATACAACTTTTAAAAGTCATCATTAAAACAAAAAATCGATATTCTTGTAAAATCAGATACCTTCGCTTAATTGTGAATAAAACCGGAACGCGTTCATCGATTTTCATGATCTATATCTTATTTTGTTCATAAGTTATGTAGGTTTACGCGACTGTATCCTTGACACATTTTTCCGTTTTGTATTTTTAATGATTTTTAAAAACAAAAAATTTTAATTTTTTAGGCAAAAAATTATTTTCTCCTTCATAAATTCATTTATATCTGCGAAACTGTTATTAATGTAGAGAAATAGGATACGAATAGATTAATGGAATGGAATTAATGGAATTCTTAATTTTTCGAAATGTATTTCACCTAAATCGGCACAGCCGTTCTCGAGTTATGACAAACAAAAGACCATGAGATAACAAAAGGGGGAGGGTGAGCGCTGGAGTGTCCAAAACCGAAACCGAAAAAACGGTTAACCCGTTTTTTGCTATTAACCGTGTGCCGGTTTTTAAAAAACGTAATTTTCGAACAAACCGAAAACCGGTTATTGACGTCGGTTAACCGGTCAATCGGATTTTACTTAAATTAATAATAAATGATATGATTTTCGAAATTTTGGGATTAAGAAACATGATTTCTGTTTTGAAATATGATCTAAATTACATATCCAAACAATTTTTTTTTCAAAATGATTTTATGACGACGCAGAATTAATTAAAAATTAAATAAGCTTTTTCAAACATTTTTTTTTTATCTAATTTCCAAATTAAAATTAATTGATAACTAAATGTTTTAAACTTAATAAGATTTTCATACATGCAAATCTTTTTCAAATTTGAATAAAACTTTTAAATTTTATATTAAACACACATTCCAAATTGGAATATGATATGTATTTTTTAAAATGTGAATTAAATGTTCAAGCGTTAGGTCTATTTCAAATTATTTTATTCTTCAATATTTCGCTACCCCTTGGGTAGCATCGTCAGGGAAATAAGCACAATTATTAATTAAAATGTTCATTTTAATTTCATTATTATTTTTTTAATTTAATTTTTAATTAATAATTGATTTTATCTTCCCAAAATTTTAAATATTCCACACGAATAAGTATGTGAAATGGTCATTAAACAAATGTATTGTAAGTTCTACGTATGTAGTTTTTTGCTACGTACCGGTTTTTGCCAAAATTAAAAACCGGAATCCGGTTTCTTGAAAAATTGATTTTTCGAACAAACCGAAAACCGGTTTCTAAAAAATGCCGGTTTTTTGGACACTGTAGTGAGCGCGCCAGGGCGTCCCCCGAAAACGGGTACCTCAGGAAAAAAAATCCTTTATACAATCGTCATCATTTTGTGGTGCTTGATTTGCTGAACCACTGTTGCACGGTGCTATAAAAGTCAACAGAAAAGTGATACATTTAAATGGTACAGTTCAATATCAAAACGAAATGAAAAAGTTAAGTCAACACTTCTTGTAACACCACCTGCTGTAAGTTAATTTTCGTCGAATTCCTCTCATTTGAACAAACCTACGACGAAGAGTGTTATACGAAACGTCAGATGAGAGAATTAAATACTCTATCCTAATTTGCTCTATGGGCCTAGCAAATAAAAACCAAGATGTATTTATAACATATGATAGCAGTAGGTGCTATAGCCTACGAAAACCCCACAATTTGTTTTAGTTTGACGATTCGTAGCTGTCAAACTCAACACGAATGTATAGCAACAATGCAAATAAACAAATATGTATGTACATAAATAAAATACATTTGAATTTGAGTTTGGGAACCACAAAAACATGAACCACAATTTAAATCATCTGTCTTAATAGCACAACCTGTAAGATGATTTAATCATGACCAAAGCAAAATGTCTATTATTGTTGCCTGGTTGTAATACTGTCTCCCACCGTCACCACGTACCATGGTTCTCAAGTACTTTGAAAACTAGATACACAAGAAATGTACGTTAAATACTAAGCAAACAGTTTTCATAAATTAAATAGACAGAAACTTCCAATGCTCACCCATTAAATGTGGCCAGATATTCTCCAGTTTCCATTCCTTCAATAACTGTTTCACGTCCCAAATACTTTGCACATAATGGCTGTCGTTCATAGCGACGGCTGACATGTGGATAGAGCTGAGGTAAATAAATTTCTTTCAGTATTTCGTAGAATTATACCTGATAAAAGTGAAATCGTTCAACTTAATAGTACATAAGTTTCTGGTTTTAATTTCAGCAACTTACCCGTTTTAGGGGTTTCGACTTTTGTTTATTAAGACTTGACGGAAAAATCACCGAAATCTATTTTTATTTGTACAAAACTCAAGTGGAAGAACAAAAATGAACATTTACAAAACCATTTTACAATGTACTAGATTTACGTCCGACAACAATCCAACGGAACGAAATTCACAAAGTACAATGAACGCTAAACAGGCACTCGCACTCGTCATGTGGGGTACACACAGAACTCGTCGCTACGAATTGCGAACGAATGAAAGTACCTCCCTGCCGGTTTGGGTACGAGTATTTCCACATTGAGAGAATTATGACCTAAGTATTATTATTCGTACTATTTCTCTTTATCTGCATTGTTTTTGTACCACACGCATTTGATTTTCTCTTTCATCCGAGAATCTGTATTTGTTAAGTTCTCTTAAAAACTCTTTGTTACATTCTGAGGGCATGTGTTTGCTACTACATACTTTTGCTCAAGTGGTATATTTATGTTGTGCGATTAACCCTCTGGGGTGCGTTTGTTGGTGTTTATGTGTAAATATGTATGGATATGGGTGCGTTAAAACAAATTTTAATTTTATTTATTCTCACAGTTGCATGAGTCATGTAGAAAGAAATACAATTGTTTTACATGGAGGTTTTAGGGCGTCTTAGGTGAAAAATGTATTTTATGTAAATAAAAGGAATAAAAGAAAATATGTATGGTGGGACTTGGTGTACGCGCCAGCAAAAATCACACGAAGTCCAACATATGTATATTTCTCTCTCAATTCGACAAGTCGCAGCTGCATTTTCAGGTGATTCAAATATTCAACAGTTTTGGGTAATTGGTTTTTGAGTTATTCGAATAAACGATCCAATTCCACTATCATTTTAGGAAGGGTAAAATTCTATACGAAATTTTTAATATTCATTCCAAATTAATAACAATCTAACTAAAATCAGAATATATATTTCTATATCAATTCAATTTCAATTCTAAAGGACCCTGAAAAGGACGTCAAATGAAGCTACGCTGAAGAAACCGTTGTTGCTTTGACGAAAAGTTTCAACGAAAAAAAGTTAAAGTACGAAAAATTCACCCGATGTTGTCTTGATATATCTTTAAAAAAAATCTAAATAATTTCATATATTTTCGATAACGTTGCGAGTATTTGGACATTAATATTCTTTTACATTACTTTTTGAAGATGACATCGGTCACGTGGGCGCCGGCACTGTGGATGTCCCTTTGGGCTCTTTTTACTCGTACACGTTTGGTGTGAACGTCGTGTGATAAGCATTCGCAATATTGTCGGATATTCCAGACTCAGACTCGACTTCCAGACTCAGTGGCTTGTTCACATAGATCAATGACTTCATAAATCCCCAAAGAATGAAGTCTGGAGTGATCATATACGGAGAATTTCGAAAAATTCCATATGAAATTAAGATTTTGAAGAATTTTGAGCTACGAGTCAGGGGGTATCCATGACACAGCTGATCGACTATGTGGTAGGAAATTGATAGAAAACAGAGCGGTCAGGTGAGAGAGCGGTATGCAACCAGAAGCAAACCATGCAGCAAACTAAGTTTAAATAGTATTTGATTGATACTAATGACACCTAAATTATGTTGTATGTTGGTTGCATTGAACGAAAATACGGAAAAGGGATTTATTTCTGTCCGTTTTATGTCCAACCAAAGAGTAGAATACAAAAGCAACTCGATGAAATGGCCTACTACCTCGTCGCCATCGAAAGAACGTAAAGAGACGTATAGAGACACTTGTATATTTAAAGGTAAATCAAAGCTAGGTGGTAACACTCCGCAACTAAATTTTCCGTTTAGAGGTAAATGACAAAATTTCTTACGACACAACACACAGCGTTAGCATCCCATATGTGGTTGTTGTACAACAACAGTCTCTGACTGACAATAAGTATGATGCTATTGATGTAGCGGTAGCGAACAAACAATCTGGTCGAATGATTCAGAACGTATTACTCTCTTTTTGTCATAACTTGGTCCATTCATAATTCTGATGTGAAACATTGATGCCTTTTGAAACATTTATGCTTTTTGTATTGTTTTATGTAATAACATTGTCGAAATGGTGCCATATTCTATAAAGAGAATAAGACTCGTTTGTGCTCTTTTACTCAGACTCTCTACATGAGAGCGGAAAAGAGTGCAATAAGTTCTCTACACTATTCAATACTTTTTGTCGTCGCTCTGTTTATGACAAAACAAAAACAATTATTTCTAAAGCTAAATATTGCTTTATTTATTTTAACAATATTAAATCTAGTATTAAAGCAGATGTAAGAAAAGACAAAGTGTAATAGCAAAAGAGCCTTCAGCATAAAAAAACGATTTCAAACCACAACAAACAATTTTAAAATAAATTTTATGTATAATGGAAGTAAATACATTTCGTTAATGGCTTTTGAAATTGAATGCATTCTGGGCATCATATAAACCTTGATCAATATTTATTAAATGAATTTATTAATGTATAGAAGAGCTTGTCGTTTTTCATACGCAATAAAGTATATTGATGTTTTCATTATAATATTATATTTTTGCGATATTTCAGTACATAATCATATCAATATACTTCAAACCATAGAGTAATCTCATACTAGGGAGAATATTTGGCTCATCTGACGTTTCTTTTCACACTCTTCTTGATGCGGTCGGTGTGATAGAGAGATGTTTGATGAAAAGTTACATACACCAGGTGGAATTACAATAACTTCCTGCTTTAATTTTTCATGTTGTTTTGGTGAAAAACTGTGAAATTTAAATGTGGTTTAAACTTTTTTATTGATTATTATTGTTAGCATACATTTGTGTTGTATTTGACACAATAATTTTAACACACAAAACGAAATGCCGTTGTTGTTATTTTGTTCGTTGTTTTGAACCATTGCCTCTATATGGTATTAGTAAAGCAATTCTTTTCAAAATCGAACGTAAATATCACACCAGGCCAAATGTCATAAATTTGGTGGGAGAACTAGTAGATCTACTCTAAGTATTAATCTATGGCGAAAACATTTGCTAGTGTGTTCATAGAAATCGAACAGGTACCTTGTAACAAAAAGGAGTTAACACATCTCCCGTGAGTTCGAACCATAGACTAATATAGGTATAGATACATTTATTCTCTCAATAAATTAAACGCCATAGGTACGGTGGAAAGTAAACATTGGATGGTGGAAAACATGCGTTTAATAATACCAAATAGAGGCAATAGTAAACAACGTCCAACAAAGGAACAACAACCGAATTTCGTGTTTTTGTGGCAAACTAGTTGTCTTAAATACAATACAAATGTATACCAGCGATAAAAGTCAACAAAAGAGTGCAAAATACATTTCAATTTTTAGTTGAACCATAGAGAAATACTTAAGAGTTTCCATTGCTTTCTTCGATGCCATTTCATGAAGTTTTACTTTCGTTGGACATAAAACGGACAGAAATCAAAGGGAATGTGTATTTCCGTTCAATGCAACCAATATAAAACATAATTTAGCTGTCATTAGTATCAATAAACACTATTTAAAATTAGTTCCTGTCTTCTTTGCTGTATCATTCTCCATCATCGGCCTAGTACCTTTTCGATCAGCTGTGCCATAGAATCCCCCTGGTTCTACACCAAAACTACATAAAAAGTTAAGTGAACATATTTTGTAACTGCACCTGGTGTAAGTTAGTTTTAAATTTAATTTCTTTCATTTCCACAAACCTACGACGAAGAGTGTGAAATGAAACGTCAGATGAGAGAATAAATGTATCTATACCTATATTATCTATGGTTCGAACACTCATTGATTTTTTTTAACTAAAGCTATCTTCAGGTATACCTAACCTGACCAACCATCCCGCTGCTAGCCCCGTATTCAGTTCTTGCGAAATTTTGTCATTTATCTCTAAACGGAAAAATTTGTTGCGGGGAGTTACCACCTATATTTGGTATACCTTGTATATAGAATATTTCATTTATAATTTCCATAATATTTTTAACGCATGTGGTGTTACTTTTGGTTGTTAAACTGATCGAAATATAAAATTTTCGGTCCCATACAATTGATTTCGTACAAAATATCTTCGACGTAACAACCCTGTAATTGAGTTTGCCTACGAAATTTTCGCAAACAGCTGAGTTCCAATCAACTCAGGTTAATGAAATTTTCGTTATTTTTCATACACGTGCTTCTTATGGCGCCGAAAATTTCATAAAATCTGAATACCGGGGTTCTGGCGGGCTTGTCCCGATTTTTGGGGGATTGCTAAACTTTTTGGTGTCTCATCCCGACACGAATCTAAAATGACAAAGTGATTATCTACAAAATAAGAGGCTTTATTTTGTTATTTATTCTTATTATATTTATATATTTAGTTTTATTTCTTATACTTTTATTTAATTTTTTATTTGAAACCCAAGAAGAACCGCTTTTTACCCATAACGTCCCACTTTTTGGTCACAACTATTTGTTCAGGTTATGTATAGGTAACCTGGCCAACTATTTTTGATCGAAAAGCGGAATTTTGACCCAAAAAACGTTATTATGTTACTTTTAACAAATGAGTTAACATTTAATAAAAATAAAAATAGTTTAAATTTGATTGAAAATTATTTTTTTTCGATTTTATTTAATATCTAATTATATATTAATAAAAAAAATTGTTACATGATAATTTTTTTTAATTTTGAAAAGCCAGACTAACAAATTACACAATTACAATAAGAATAATTTTCCTCTTATCCGGCATTTGAAGTCAGGGACTTCGGAGTAATTTGAAAATAGTTTGTTTTAAAACCTGTTGACATATTTTACCAAATACCACGCACATGATTATGCCACCTTTGTGACCCATCCGTCGGTAAAAAAATTAGATATATCAGACTAATTTGAAGAAAAAATCGACAAAAAAAACCTATCAAATTAGTACAGTTAGTGAAACACAGCTAATACTCTGATCAAGATTTATTCATGCAGGTTATAGCTGATGTTGCTGTTGATGAAATAATAGTGCCTAATATGTCAAAGTCAGCTGATGTTAACACAATGTGAACCGTGCATTTCAATTTCGTTCAATTTCGACGTCTTGCTGAAACCACATAGCGTCCAGTTGAGGTCAGAAGTACTCCGATATCGTGTTTCTGTAACGACTCTCGTTCACAGTCACTGCAATTTCGACCTCATCTTTAAAAAAGCAAGGTCCAATCACGCCGCCTGACCAAAATCCACAGTTGCTCGTTGTGGGTGGATTTTGTTTCGAAGCCATTCAGATGGATATCCGCTTCATCGGATAAGATGCATTTTTTTATTTTGGAAAAATTGACATTGAGTTCACTTTGCTCCATTACCCATTGAACGAATTGCCATAGAGTTCACTTTGCTCCATTACCCATTGAAGACGCTGCGTAGTGCTTCGTGAAATTTGAAGTTGTTGAGAACGATGCCGAATTGATGTTTTCGGGATTTCGGCGACTCTCTCGTTTACAGCAGCAATGTTTCCAAGATACCGACCGGTACGTTGAGGCACAGGAGTTTTACTGTCCATAACCGGCCCAGTTTCTTCAAATTTTCTGACCACTCTTCGAATAGTTGACTCTCTACTGAAAATACTTCGAAGTTTGCGAGCGGTCTCAGGATAACTTTCCAGATTTTTGTAATAAGTTTTCACAATTACAACGCGTTGTTCTTTTCTAATGCGCTCAATTTTTAATAATCTGAATAAACATTTGTAATAACTGCCAAATTTCAGAGTTGCCACTTGCACAAAAAAAATTACACTAAATTTTAAAAGTGCAATCTTACTGAGACACCCTATATTTGTCGTTGCTGATTTATAGTTGGTGTGTTTAAGTCATGCTTTTATCTGGTACAATACTTTTGAACATGCAACCACTCCAAATGTCGTTAGTTTAGTGAGATAAGCCGCTGCTCTAGGTATGAATTTTTCTCTATTGTTCTCTGCCTCTACTAAAACCGTCAACATTTTGAGTTATGAATGACTTTTTTGTAGTTAGGGTGCGATCATAGAGTAATTCTATACCTAAAGGTGCCATCTCACTCATTTGGCGTTCCATTTCACACTCTTCGTGGTGAGGTTGGTGCGATAGAGAGATTTTCGACGTAAATTGATTTACACCAGGTGGAGTCATGACGTTTTGGTTGAGAATTGTGAAATTTAAACGAATTTTGAACATTTTTGTTATATTTTATTGTTAGTATACATTTGTGTTGTATTTAACACAAAAATGTTAAATGAAATATCGTGGTTTTTTCCTTGTTGGTTGTTTTGAACTAATGCCTCTAGCTGCTATTGTTAAAGCAATACTTTTCAACATGCAACCAAGCCTAATTTCATAAGTTTACTGAGAGAAGTGGTTGGTACTCTACGTATAGAATTATTCTATGGGTGCGATATGCAAAGAGGAGGTACAAGTGAGAAAAAACCGGCGGAATTTGGCAAAACTCGTTGAAGAGAACCAAAAAGTCGACGCGATTCACTCAAACACATTTCTCTCTCCCGTCATAACTTGATTATTTCATACTTTATGTAATTTTGTTTAAACATGGTGGGAATTTCTATAGTTAGATACTGTAACATCAACAGAAACTGCTCGCGAATTGGAATATTCAACGAAGAGAGTAAGAGAGAGAGAGCAGAGAAACAAGGCAAGGTTATCTTCTACGAGGGTTCACAAATTGCGCAAGAATTTTTTTCTGTACTTGTACATCCTCTTTGCGATATATTTGGTGAAATGACATCCCGAAAAAAGATTCAGAAAGATTCAGAAGATTCCAGAAATTTCATTGAAAATTAAAACTATTTATTTCTGAAAATGCATTTCAAACTATAACTTTATTTGTACAACGAATGCTTCAATTATAAATATTTCATGAATATTTTACTAATATGCAAAATACACTGCTATACATATGAAGGATTAATTTGTTGTTTGCATTGCGAATGCCTGCAGTTTACAACTACGGCGAAGGACATTTCATAGCTAGATCTCCGTTCTATATAGTTTCGACATATGTCAGAAACATAACATTTACTTCATGATCCAATGCCCAGCTCATTGTTCCTTTAATCCAATAGTATCCCTCCATCATGATACTGGGTAGATTGTCCACAGACAATATACAATTGTTGATCTCAACATGTCGAGGTGTTAGCGGCACCACAAATTTGTCTTTAAACACTGGAGCATTAACACAACATTTCTCAGCGGTGGGCATAAGCAGAGTCTTGTAGTATCGATTCATGGCCACCGACAGTATTTCACTCTCAACATATGGCAAAATGCTGTAGGGTCCATCTTTCATTAAAGATCTCTTCACTGATACGCTAATAAGGACCTCGTCGCCGAATTCCTGTTTGACGTCCACGAAACCACTGAAACCAAAACGACCGCGACCTAAACGTACTATATGCATATCCAAATCGAACATTTCCGGATTGGTTGTAGTCGTTGTTAGATTAAGCAATTCAAAAGTCCAAAGCTTGTGAAGGAATAAACAGGAATACTCCGATAGAAATAAAATTATACAAATGATATAAGTAAGTTTTTTTTTGTTACCTTTGTAAAGGATGTTACAAATGTTGATATCTGGACAAAAAATATAACTTTTGCAAGCCAAGTCATTGCGGTGATTTAAGCCAAATATTAAACAGACTGTTTAATTATATAGGAAATGAGAGTACTAATTAATTGACCAATTAGTCTGGGCAAAATCTGTCATCTACCTGTGTTTTATTTTTAAAAACATAACGGTTTAATAAGAGATTATAGTTTAGATTAAAACAACTAACCGGATCATCTAACTTCGTATATTACGTGTTAGAACATGGAGAAATTGTTACGTTTTCAGGGTTAATGGTTGGCAATTGCGAGAGACAATTTAAAATTAAAAAAATAATCAATGAGGTAACTGTTCGATTTCAATGAACGTATTCGTAAATGTTACATTGGAAAATTAAAAAATATTCAAGCTCTTTTAAACATTAATAAATTCATTTAATAAGTATTGATCAAGGTTTCTATGATGCCCAGAATGCAGCCAATTTCAAAATCCATTATTCGAAATGTACTTACATTATACATAAAATTTAGTTTATAATTGTTTTGTTGTGATTTGAAATAATTTTTTTGTGTGCTGAAGGCTCTTTTGCTGTTACACTTTGTTTTGTCTTACATCTGCTTTAACATTAGATGTAATATTGTTAAAATTAATAAAGCAATATTTAGCTCACCTAAATAATTGTTATTGTTTTGTCATAAACAGAGCGACGACAACCTGCTTCTTTGAATGCTGGCATACATCTGACTAAAAATTAATATTTAGCTCACTGAAATAATTGTTTTTGTGTTGTCATAAACAGAGCGACGACAAAAAGTATTGAATAGAATAGAGAACTTATTGCACTCTTTGTCCGCTCTCATGTAGAGAGTCTGAATAAAACAGCTTAAACGAGTCTTATTCTGTTTATAGAATATTTCAATATTGTTGGAATATCAATCTACTTGTTCACAACTTATTCGCTTATTTTTTGTTTTAAACAACAGTGCATTGAATTTAGAGATTGCATTTTTGTCAATGTGAAAATTATTTTTCCACTTCTAAATAAAATTTCGTTTAAAGCAGACGTGTATTCTTCCCTCAGTTTTATTTCCACAAACCGAACTTACAACAAATATAAATGTACCATTTTCGACAAATAATTGTTTTTGTGTTGTCATAAACAGAGCGACGACAAAAAGTATTGAATAGAATAGAGAACTTATTGCACTCTTTGTCCGCTCTCATGTAGAGAGTCTGAATAAAACAGCTTAAACGAGTCTTATTCTGTTTATAGAATATTTCAATATTGTTGGAATATCAATCTACTTGTTCACAACTTATTCGCTTATTTTTTGTTTTAAACAACAGTGCATTGAATTTAGAGATTGCATTTTTGTCAATGTGAAAATTATTTTTCCACTTCTAAATAAAATTTCGTTTAAAGCAGACGTGTATTCTTCCCTCAGTTTTATTTCCACAAACCGAACTTACAACAAATATAAATGTACCATTTTCGACAATCTTATTACATAAATCAATTCAAAGAGCATAATTGTTTCTAAAGGCATCAATGTATCACATCAAAAATGTCAATGGACCAAGTTATGACAAAAAGAGAGTAATATGTTTTGAATCATTCGCCAGATGTCGCCAGTGCTTTTGAGTCACACAATTCGTTCCATGAGTTGTCTATAATATTCTTTCTCTTTGGCGACGAAGACCTGCCTGTTTGTTCGCTGACGCTACATCCAATACCATCATACTTAATTTCAGGCTGAGACTATTGTTGTACAACAAGCACGTATGTGATGCCAACGCTGTGTGTTGTTTGCATGTATTCACTTTGATACATTGCCCTACCCGTGCCTATAGATGTTAACACAACAAAATATCATCATCAAAAATATCATCATATCATAACATGTGATAATCTTTCGGTATTGCAATAATTGTCCTAAAATGCCCATATATAAATGAATTTTCGAAGGCCGTTTAATACCGCAGGTTGTCAAATGATAGAACTATTCCTGTTTCAGGTCGTCGACACTACTTGAGCGGTCAAACGACATTTTTAATGCAGCCTCGGTTGGGTTCCAGAACCCTATCAAAATGGACAAAGAAGCTGTGGGTTAATTTGCTGGCTAATTTCTGGAATTAGATCTACGACACACAGACATCATGAGTAGGCAACAGAAGGTGTAGTTGAATTTTCAGCTCCACAAATGTTTTTTGCGCCTACATACATAACTGTAATTTTAAGCCGTAATCACGATGCAAGCGATACTTTCAATAATAGACATTCGCACTGCATTACTTTGAATGCTACATACAGTTTTGTATTTGAAATTTTAATAACAAATTTAATTTTTTACAAGTGGTGTTGATACAAGTACATACATGCAATTATACTCAAAAAATATTTTTTTGAAACAAATCGTTTCAAAATGCATTGGTATTTCTAGGATGTACGTTGAAATTTGATTTCAAGCACCATCTAATTCGCAATTATGTAGCCTCGTTGCGAACACAATTGTTGCTGGAGTAGAAGGAGAGCACCATCTGCGACAAAATTAGGTCAGGTTGGGTGTTGGTGTCTGATGACCAACAGGATTTGACGATGGTGGAGAGACCAAGAAATGTTGCGCTTTCTTCAGATCAACGTACATCATAGTAAAGTTGCACCTGCCACTTTAAGCCTACGTCTAGCAAAAGGCGAGGTGGGCGTTGTCCTAATCCAAGAGCCATGGTTTGCTAAAAGCGGGGTTTGTAGGGTTTTATAATTTTTAAAAAGCCAGACTAACAAATTAGCCAATTACAATAAGAAAAATGTTCCTCGTAACAGGCATTTGCAGTCGTTGACTTCGGAGTAATTTGAAATTAGTTTATTTTGAAATCTGTTCACATATTTTGCCCATAATAAGCACCTGATTATGCCGCCATTATGACACATCCGGCGGTAAAATATATTAGATATATCAGACTAATGTGAAGAAAAATCGACAAAAAAAAACTATCAAATTATTTCAGTTAGCGACACATTTGAACAGATGTCAGTAGCCTACAACTAAGTATCTGATGCTGAAGTTCAGAAACTTCGAAACGATCGTCTGACGATGTGAATTGAAATCCTGCTTGTGACTGTTTAACATTTTATATTTCTAACAAGATTTTGAACTTCCTGGAACAAACCAAATGGTTCTCTGGTGGGACTAACGCTTAATATCGTTAGCCCGTGGTATCACCATGGACTAATAAGTCTAAGAACGTACGAGTGATCAAAAGAGCTAACATCGATTTTGATGACTATCTGGTAACAGCAAAGTAGAGCGAAAATCGTACGAAACCAGACGCAGAGAAAGCTGGACATCGGAAAGCTGCAATTACCAGAGGTAGTCACAGCCTACTCAAGGAAGCTCTCGCAACTTTTGGCACAGAACCTATCCCCTCCCGATGATGATCCTAAAGCGCAGTGGAAAGCCATTTCCGACTCTATAAAAGGTGCCGCAACAACCGTACTTTGTTTTGAAAAACCGCTTCGCAACAAACCATGGTACGAGTGACGCATAGCAAATGATGAAAAGAACGCTGCACGTATGGCAATGCTTCAGTCAATTGTAACCACTGAGCGGTATAGTGGAAAAGAAGGAGGTAAACGATCTCTTTGGGCGTAAGAAACGGCAGTGGAGAAAGAGCGAAAGTAAAAAAATTGAGATATACAGAAGGAAGAAAAGAGCCCGAAAATGCCACCAAAAAGTCAGGAACAGAACTAATGGACACGGTTCAAGCCCCAATTCTGTAAAGACAACGACGGGAATCTCATCGAAGATGTGCAGAGATAATATAAGATAAGATATCCAATGACGATGAGACAATCGATAATAATTTGGACGATACCAGCGATTGACCCCTTTTAATCAAGACACAGAAGCCGATGGATTACCGGCGGAGCTGTTTAAGGCTGGCGGCATTGTGCTGTTAAGGTGCATGCATCAGCTTATTAGCAAAGTTTGGTTAGATCCATGCTTGCCCGGCAATTGGAGTCTCATTGTACTATACCCCATATATAAAAAAGACGACCGGAGTCTCTGTGCCAACTACCGTGGAATAAGCTCTTTATCCATAGCATATAAGGTTCTATCAAAACTACTCCGAAAAATGTAAGGCCCTGTGCACAACGGTGAGTATCGGCGACGCATGAACCATGAGCTGTATGAGATATATCCCGACATTGACATAGTTAAACGGATCAAAATAACGCGATTGCGCTGGCTAGGCCATGTCAGTAGAAAAGAGGAAGGCGAACCAGCATGAATGGTTTTCGAAACCGAACTCGAAGACCAAAAATAGGAAGATCAAGACTCCACTGGAGGGATTAGGTTGACGAATACCTGCGTACAATTGGTATCACCAACTGGAGAGATAGAACAAAAGATCGAACTGGTTGGTGAAATATGTTGTCTTCGTTTTATTTTTCGAGACCGGATAGGTAAGTAAGAGTCGTTCTTAGACTGCCACTTAAGGGCACCTTAGACCAGCGGATTGTCGGACCGACTTTCGAGTCGGGCCGTCTCAACTCCCAGTGTAGGTTGCGGTCGGGCAGTCGGCCGACTAATCGGGCAAAAATAAAAACTAGTAATTTCCTTTAAGGCTATAAGAGATCATGTGAAAAAAACTAACCGGAGAAAATCTTTTATAGCGTTAAAGGAAATTACAACTTTAAACATAAGGGGGATCTAAGACAACTAAATTTAAAAACTAGTTTGATTTACAGAAAGTCGGCCGGAAAGTCGGTTAGTATAAGGCGACAGGCGTGTAAGGCCGACTACTTATAATTGTCGGCCGACTAGTCCGCAAATCTAAAGTGCCCTTAACACCTAACCTAACCTAATCCAGACGTTGGTGGCAGTTTACGAACTACTCACTTAAGGCCATAATCGTCTATCATTTCAAATTGAATGCACATCTCTTCCATTTGAAAGAAATCATACGGTCATTCTGCTTTCGATTTACACTCTCAGTTTTGGAGAATGCAAAAGCATCTGTCTGCAAATTGACGAACGTAACAAAAGACGGTAAAATAATTACGACAAAGGCAGTAGGAAATGTTGTAATTTTAGGCAACAAAAACACGCATTTTCTATTTGGTTTGGTGTTAATCATCTGCCAAATTGTCTGCACCTGTGTATCCATCTACTGTGGAAGTAAACAAAACAGTACAAAAACAAAATACATGTGAATTTGACATAAGGGAAACACCTAAGCAAGAAAAAAGTTCAAATCAGCAGTTCTAACAAGTTTACCTTACTTATTTTATCGTGACACAACAGTTATAAATAATATATGTATATATAAATATATATATTATAAATAAAAGTGTGAAGAAGATACGGAGTTTGATCGTTTCATTCATGATACAAATACAAGGTAGTGGCATTAGCATTGTTGTAATTTCAATACCCAGTTATTGTCAAAATCAGCTGATAAAAATGTACACATACATATGAAATCATAGATAGATGAAATCAAAAGAGAACGCACTCACACAAACAACTTTGACATTTACTGGGTACGATGAAATGTAAACAAAGGAAACCATATGGGCTGACGCTACTACCTTGTATTTGTATCATGGTTTCATTCTAAATACTCAGGATGGCATAGTTTTTCAGGAAAGAAGCATCAGTTTTTCAGGAGACTCAAGAAATTAGAGAATTTAACAGATCTGTCAAAATGTTGTCTGCAAATCGTACTCCTCGAGTTTACACTATTCCATTTCAACTGGAATGGCCTAGAGACCCCCATTTTATACCCCACACTAAAATTCACCACTAAATTCCAAAAAAATATGTTTGCTGGAAATTGGGTTATGATAATCTTTTGTTTTACCCATAGTAGTTTAGCTGTAGTAGATATTGTCGCCTTATTCATAAAAAGTTGTGAGAGGTTTGACAGACATTTGTTGTATGATAAACTGTCTCTCAAACCTCTCGTAACTTTTTATGAATAAGGCCGTAAGTATATGGACACAACAAATCAATGAGATATTTTTCCATAGCATCATTAAACATTTAATAAATATTTTGTACATTTGTTTAAAATTGACTTTAAAAACTTAACATAATAAATACACACTGCCCTGGCCATATCTTCTAACCTCAACAATCAATTCCTAAATTACATCATTTATTTTCCTTATACTCGTATAACAAATCATTGATGGTGCATTCGATTTGTGGCAACACGACATCTTCAATTTCCACCTTAAATATAGCCAATTGCACGAATTGCCAGATGCGCAGACACATTCTGGGATAACTCAAATTCAGAGCAATTTTGTAATAGAAAAGATAGGTCAAGGCCTCCAAAAGATCGACACATTTGAAAATGAAACCACAAACGCAGAAATCAGCATAAACTATTTGATGAGACTGATGGACAAAACGTATTTGCAAATCGGCCGGAACTCCGCCAGATTTTAAATCTTCCATGGTCTAAAAAAGAAAACACGATAGAGTAAATAATTTAAATTACTAATATGAGAAGCAACAAACTTTGTATTCCCTAAGGAACCTTTCTTGGACCTCAGCTTTTGAGAAACGCCAGGTGTAGGGGAAAATGTAAACTAATAAATTTAATGCCAAACTGGCACGATATCCTAAAAGGGATCAATAAATCAGTTGCAATTAAAATGTCACTCCACTGCTATGTACTCACTGTTATCCTTTGAGTTATCAATAGCTGTCATAGTTTTCTGTAGATTCTTGAAATTTCGCACATGTCGTACCTTATTCACCACCCTATCGTACAATGTCAGCCAACTATCGACACTTGCCATTTTGTGATGCAGTATCTTTACATCGATTTCCACCAAATCAATACCCCTAATAGTTTTCAAAACTGAATATTTGCGAAGATATTCGCTGGGTTTGAGACCATCCGCGAGTTCTTTTCGTCTAAGGTCATGACTTTCTTGCCATCTTTGAAGCAATTTGTCTATATCCAGACTTGTATCTGCTGAGAATTCTTTCGACTCGTTTTGGCGCAATTTTCTCAATTTATCATCATGACTTTTGTCCTCCGTATATGTGTAGCGTTTGCGCTTCCTTGAAGTCCCTCTAGGACGCCTCTCTAAATGACCTAGAGCACTTAGAGTGTAACGCTTGTTATTGTAGGCATTCAATAATTTGCCCCGAGCTGGTTGGGAATCGCGACAGGGTATGAAATAGGTAGACGGAACTTCGGTATGGAATGCTTTACATATATTGTCAGCCAATAACAGGAAGTCTTGTCTTTTTAATCTGTCGAAGGGAATAAGAAAAATTAATTACAAAGTAGTATTATATTCCATGGAAGCTACTGAAGTCGATAGATTAGTTCAGGTATGACTGATAAAAGTGAAGAAAACAACATGATTTCTGGAAAAATCTGCGTTTCTAGCCTTTCAAACCACATTCGGCAGCTTATTCTTCTGGGAAAAGTAGGCCTACTGTGCGCTCTTTGTACGTATTTCCATATTTTTTTAATTTAAAAGTGGTCCTGCGTAAAAATTTGTCTAGTGTCATACAGAGATACTACAAACCATAGATAAAGGAAATAATATTTATAGCGCGACCATTGTCAACTTTGGTCACTAGGTGCTGTCCTGTACTACTGTCACTTTCACTGAAGTTTCCCATAATTCTCATTGTCGTTTATTCAAAATTGTGGGAAATTTTTGTGAAAGTAATTTAAACAATTAAAAATGTGACAAAATTTAAATGGTTTTATATAATTTCATTCATAATTTCATACATTTGTTTCTTATAAAAAAAAACTATTCAAAGCCATGAGGACGGTGTTGGGATATCAATAGGAGAAAACCCGTAAGACCGCCCAAAGATGAATATCCCGGAAGGCCTTTTTAATCTTAAAACTTCCCCACCCAAAAACTGTAGCAACTTCTGTGGTCGCAGATGCCAAAACCGTTAGAGTGTCTGAGGACTCTCAACAAAGAATGGTACCTGAACCTGAGGGAGAAGTAATTTATTAGGACATAGACTGTGGTGACATGGCTTTTCAATTCGATGGCCATCAGATATTCTACTTTAAGTAACGTGTTGTATTCTTGTTTCGAAGTGATATTTTTGTTGAAAATTATTTTTTCTTTTGATAATGAAGTTTTAGATTTTTGTTGTCATATTTTGCGACTTTTTTTTTTGTGAACAAAAAAAATCCCATTTATTGCTTTCAATGACATCTAGAAAATTACCCATTACACTAAAAATTTCCCAACACTTGTGCTTCATCTATTTGTTTTCTTTATCTATGCTACAAATTAGGTTCTGTATCACCGCAGAGTTATTGTAGTCTTAATCTTGCAAAAGCGGGATAATCACAGAAAGGGTGTTCCATTTTTTTGATGTCCTTCTCATACGCCTAGAGTCTAGAGATCTAGAATTAGACGACCAGAAGATGTGCGCAATTTGGCAACCCTGGTAAACGAGAACCAAAAGTGCTAGAAATGCATTCAAAGGCATTTCCATAGAATAACACATACCATAGAAGGTTTTATTCGCTCAATAAATTAAACGTCATGGGTACGATGGAAAGTAAACATTGGATGGTAGAAATATGGGTTCAATAATACCAGATAGTGGCAATAGTATACAGCGATCAACATAGGAACAACAACCGAATTTCGTGTTTTTGTGGCAAACTAGTTGTGTTAAATACAATACAAATGTATACCAACGATAAAAGTCAATAAAAAAGTGCAAAATATATTTAAATTTTTCAGTTCTACACCAAAACGACAGGAAAAAGTTAAGTGAACATATTTTGTAACTCCACCTGGTGTAAGATAATTTTAAATTTAATTACTCTCATTTCCACAAACCTACGATGAGAGTGTGAAATGAAACGTCAGATGAGAGAATAAGTTTATCTAGGTATGTATTAGTCTATGGGCATTTCCATAGAATAACACATACGTAGAAGGTTTTATTCGCTCAATAAATTAAACGTCATAGGTACGATGGAAATTACACAGTGGAGGGTGGAAAATATGGGTTCAATAATACCAGATGGTGGCAATAGTATACAGCGATCCACAAAGGAACTACAGCCGAATTTCGTGTTTTTGTGGCAAACTAGTTGTGTTAAATACAATACAAATGAATACCAACGTTAAAAGTCAACAAAAAAGTGCAAAATACATTTAAATTTTTCAGTTCTACACCAAAACGACAGGAAATAGTTAAGTGAACATATTTTGTAACTCCACCTGGTGTATGTAAACATTTCCACAGACCTACCGAGAGAGTGTGAAATGAAACGTCAGATGAGAGAATAAGTTCTTCTATAGTATGTGTTATTCTATGGGGCATTTCTCTCACGCGTCAGATCATGGTAGAACTATCTATTAGGTAGTCGCATTTGCAATTCCGTCGTTAAGCTGTCAACATTAGCTGAATAATGAAAACCACTATGTACACAAAATGTGAAAAATTTTATAAAATTGTCTTACTTGATACAAAGTCTATGCTATTCAATTGCATTTTGATTCAAATTCTTTGAATTTTATTAACAAACAAAGAGAAACAAAACCGAATTTGACAGCTTACCGACGGAAAAGATGAAAAAACCACAAATCAGCTGGGCTGACGCGTTTACCCGATAGATAATTTTACCATGCGTCATATCTTGATTATTTCATACATTTTGCATAGTTTATGTAATGTTATTGTTGGAAATTATATAGTTATATCATGGTTGAAAGACAAGGTTGTATCGTTAGAACAGCTGATTTGATTTTTTTCATTTGACGCACTTGGGAAATGTCAAATTTGTTTACATTTGTTGGTTATAAGTTGTTTACAGACGCGGAATTAAACAACAGACGCGAATACGAGTTAGAGTTTCATACCGGGAAAAACCAATTCAACTGCAGCATCAAACAATTTCAATTATTAATTTCAATCTTCATTAATTTGGCAAATATTTCTTTCCAATTATATCACCACTGATTCAAAAATTTACATTTTGTTTACATTTTTATCAGCTGAGTTTGACAGAAGCCAAGTGCGATTTTGCACATGATTACACACATATTTACTGCTACTACCGTGATTAGTGTGCCCTGAGTTATATACAATAACACTATCGAAAAGCTGCTCGTGGATTGGAATATTCAATGAAGAGAGTAAGAGAGTGAACAGAGAATGACTAGGGTTTCATTCATTGTGTTTGTTGGCATTAGGGTGAAGAGAAATTTTGACTGTCTACTTGTACATCGTTTTTGCCGGCACGATCAATACGAAGTAGAGGTGTCATACAACTCGATTGTTCAATTAGAATATCCATGAATAAATAAGTCAGAGTCTATCCAACTTAATTTTACCTCTGAAATTAATACCAACCACCCCACTGAATCTTCGCTTCTCTGATTTCTTCTGTTGCTTGATATATACTTTGAAAGGGTTTGCGTCCTTTAGACGTAATGTTTGCTTATTGGACCCCTCCAAGCCAGCTCGTCTGCCCTTTTGCTTCTCAAGATGCCGCAGTGTCCACGAGTCCATGTGATCCCCAGGCTGCCAACAGTATAGAATTTGTTTAGAATATCGCATTATTCGTGAAGATCTTCCCGATAGTTGTTCTCGCATTCCGAGATCGTCTTAATATTTGTTTACAAAACGGTACCACATAATCATAAGGTATTTGTCGTTTTCAACTGCGGCGCTAGTCATTCCTAACTCTTCTTAGGAGGAGAACTATACGATCATAGTTATTTTTGGGTCTTTCAGATATTTAGAGAGTTAAACAATTTGAACTTGGAATCTTTCAGCGAGCAAAAAATGATTCGACAGGGACTAATATACCTCTCTTCTTCAGCCATATCCTAAGGCACTGGGATGGGGAATGCCTATTAGCAACACTACACCAATTTACAAGTCCAACCAAGAGGATGGAACATGCCGTCCGTCCCGTGGTATCACAACGTTCCTTATTAAACTAAGGCCTAATTTTTGAGTGGAAAATCATCTTTGATCAACGATCAAACAAAATTTAAACTCTCAATTCACTTTTTAGGTTAATAGTTAATTGCAGTTTAAACAGCCAAAGTTGGGCATTTAAACTATGATCACGTGACCATATGATTTTGACAGAAAACAACAAGAAGAACAAACACAAAGCTTCTTTAATTGTTAATGTGAACAATTATAATCACCATCCTAGTTGAAATAACAATAAAAACCTCGTAGTGCAGTTAGAACTTTATTTCTGCTCAAATATTTCCCAATTTCATTAAATATTTTGTATTTTATCACTTCACTTTTGTTTTGCAAATGGCGTCAGTTTGATGCATTGTAAAGATTAGCCGATAAATGTATGAATGCCGGTTATTTTTCGTAGCATTTGCCAATGTTGCCACATGGTAGTAAGATTATTTGACAAAATAAGGAAAAACTCTTTTCGTATTTAAAGTCAGATCAAACGTAAATCAAAATCATCTGATAACCGATTTAAATAACCGGTCAAAAATTGGGCCTAAATATGCCAATAAAAAAAATGGTGTCCCACAACAACCCATAATATAACAAGATGTGCGCTTTCTAATTTGTACGCTCACTGATTGGGACCAACAGTTTTACACCGGTTCCGAAAGGTATTTTGAGAAACTTTTTCATGGCTAAGTACTCGATAGTGTCGCCATCACTAAGCAAGGTGTCCGTCGTCGAAAGAAATGTTAGGTGGTCTGAGCAGGGATGGAACCCACGTTCTCATCACACCTAAATATGCCAATAGTGACAACCAATTCCCAACCTTAGATTCGTTGTAAAGATTACCAAATCGCAATCTGATTCCAATTGAATTTCGTTTTAACCTATGAAATAGCGACGAATTGGTAGTAATAGTAGTACCAGTGTTTAATACATACTTTTAATTACAATCGCCATTAAGATGTTGAAGAGATCGCGTTCTTTTCATTTTCGAAACCGGCCATTGCCGATTCCGCGTTAGTTCGAATTCAAAATCGAATCGGCATCTGAAATAGTTATCCAGTTGATATTAAGGATATTGATGTGATCGCCACGTTAACATTTGCTCTTAATAAAAGATGCAAGGCTTTAAATTTTCCAATTCTTCGGGCTATAGAATAATATATGAAGAGGTGGGGGAAAACTGTACCAAGCTATGTCGGAGCTTAGTATGACACTGACACTGACCGACACTAAATTCTCAGTGAGGATTGGTGAAGATGTCACCAAACCATTTACTACGAGGCGAGGCCTCAGTCAGGGTGACACCCTATCATATCAAATAACAGCAGCAAAAGTCACATGCTGCTGCGAGAAGTTACTTCAGTATTTTCGAGAATTGAGATGGAATTAGCAAAAGCGGAGTTGACAGTAAACACGGACAAGATTAAATTAATGGCGTCGACAAGCAGAATATTCACCCGATTGGATGAAAGGGTCAACGTTGATAGCCTTTATAGTTTCGAGGAAGTGTACGAATTTATTTACCTCGGATCTGCCGTGAACAAAACAATAATATCAACCTGGAAATTAAACGGAGAATTGTTCTTGCAAATACATGGGTGTTATTTCGGACTAGTCGAGCACTTCAGGGATAAAGCCTCGCTCGAAAAATTTAGATCGAACTATATCAGACTCTCATACGACATGTCTTGCTTTATGGCGCAGAATCCTGGGTCATATCGCATGCTGATGAAACATCAATGGGAGTCTTCGTGAGGAAAAGGCTACGAGACATATATGGTCCTGTAATGGGAAATGGCGAAAATCGACGACGCATGAACCACGAGCTGTATAATCTGTATCCCGTATGCGTATCAGAATGGCGTGTTTACGCTAGGCCATGTCAGTAGAATGGATCAAAGTGAAACAGTGTGAAAGGCATTCAAAGATGTACTAGAAGGACGTCAGAAAATAGGATGACCAAGACTTCGCTAGAAAGGCCAGGTGGAATATTGCCTGCGAGAGCTTGGTGCTACCAACGAGAGGGAAACAACTGAAGGGCGAGCCAGTTGGAGAAGCATGTCATCCTCATTTAGTGAGGCTCTTGACCCCTCTGCGTTGTTTGAGGCTACGTGAGTAAAGTAAGTCTATCCAATTCTTAGTTATCGATACTTCGATACCTAGAATATCAACTGGACTCTGACCAATCACCTGCCGCTTAGTAAATGTGGCCAAATGGTTTAGCAGTGTATCACAAGGTAGCTGACCATAGTGAAAGTTGTGTCCGAGATCACGTTTAGTTTCAAATAGTTGGGTTAAGTCTTCATAATTCGGTACTGCGGATAGACATACCTGCACATTTAACATGTAATGGAGATAGCACGATATACAGTAGTTGTGTCCTAAATCAGGTTTAGTATCAAATGGTTCGGTAAGGTCATGACCATTATTCACTGTGGATACGGTTTATGTCCGTATTGATATCGCTATAGATTGAACATGGTTGGTTTGATAGTAGTGCCTGTCACTATTGACACACTTAGTTCAATGAGGACGGTTGTGATACCACGGGAAGTCATATTCGTATTTAAGCCATATGATACGAGTACCCCATACCAGTTGTAACTTTTACGCTTCTGTTGATAGACCGATTTACTACCTACATGGTTTGAATTAGACCCACGGCAAGGTTAACGCTACATAGAGTGGTTTAGGACGGAATTTCGGCACACCAAAATATTTGTGAAACATAACACATTTTGTTAGGCAGAATGTGTTGATAGTGGATAGGCAACCCAGCAAACCAAATGTCCCGAAATTGTTAAGAAGTCAGTACGGCTTTCTGCACAACCTCCAGAAATCGGAACCGTTTTCTGTCAGATTTCGATACGGAAAACATGTGGTGAGGTTGATACGATGTCGGTAAGATTCATCGGGGAAATTCTAATGTTTTGGGAGATAAATCTTTCAAACATCCGACGGAATTCTTAAATAAAATCGTTGGGAAATTCTGTATATATTCTCAGAGTAATGAATTTTTATCATTTATACATCTGATCTAAAAAGGTACAAATCGTTTGAAAATCCGTAAGTTTTGTCGACAAGTCTTATAGATGTCGGTTTGAAAACCGTTCTAAAATCTGTACTAATGTCGGATATTTTCAAGGCGCTGTCATTTAGATTCCTGACTTTGCTCCCTAATTTGGTCGTCATTATAAATAGCAACAGATTATATATCTATTTTATAACTAATATATATTTATTAATTTGTCACAAATAATACGCTTGTTTTTTTATTCCCCGCTAAACTAATTTTTCGACGACTTTGTATGGGGAGCCGCTTAAAATTGCTTAGCTCCCCATACAACGTGGTCGAAAAATTAGTTTAGCAGGGAATAAAAAAACAGGCTTAATATATAAATATATATACATAAATAAAAATAATATATGTGACCTGGTCTACGGATAGGGGGCTTAGGTGTCAAAAAATCAATTTTCACTTTTTGGTTGATTCGGATGGAAGATGAGATGCTTTTTCACGTGGTGAAAAGCAGAAAATCCTAACTTGCTTAGAAATGTACTAAAAATGTAGAGAAAGAAGAGTAAAAATACGACAAAATATAATTTATTGGTAATGAACAAAATACATTGAATTATAAGCTATAAAGACATGATTATACAGTAGTTTTCATAGTTTTCATCATCGTTTTCATCATCCTTTTCATGGAAATATTGTCCGTATACGGCACTGAACTCCTCGTCAACACTCATATTTCGTTTCATGCGAAATGCGAAGACGATAATTAACAGAAACAGTAAACGTCACTTCTTCAGTGTTACTTTTTTAAATGTTCCACACTAGCAACTTACACGATGAACTATAATAATATTCCGACCAACAACAACACTTACTGGACGTCCGGCGCGGAGAACAATTAACGAGATAATGAGAAACTGACGAAACGAGTTGCTTACTTTTAACAGCTTTTTCACAGAAAACTAGTTTTCGCATGTAAGCTCCCTTTTCGTAGACCAGGTCACATATAAATAAATAATAAAATATTCACTTTTTTATGTACAAATTTTAATACCTGTTACACAAATTAAACTTTTTAACTATTTTTACACACAATTTGATGACTATGCAAACTCGAAGACACACTGCCCTGTACCAGAAATATTTACGAATTCGTGCTGTCTTTTATGCACACAAGTAATAGTATAATCCCTTAGACCGTTAGCTCAGAAATCGTTACGAAATTATGCAGAAGTTTCTGCACAAGCAAAATATAAAATCCCCCGAAATTTCGTTGAGAATTCGAAACGAAGTCTGCAGGATATGTCGAAAGAGTTTAGACAACGTACAGAATTGTGTGACATCAGAAAAAATCTGGTTAGCTGGGCAAACAGAGACCGATGCCGCTTAAGTGAGATCGCTAACCATACCTGAGAGCTAGACGAAGATAAGCAAGTTCTTCACAATTGTCAGTCTGAGGCGCTGCGATATCTTACGGAACGGATTGGATAAAAAAGAGAACATTTGTACGCAGTTCGTATATCTTCTGAGAAGAGATGAGATACCGGGAATACGAAGAGCTCACATCTAGATTATGTATACAATATGCCAAAAAATTATTGGCTCATTTTTCTCAAAAATACCTAACCAAACATACTTTTGGAACGAAGTTCCATATCGCACGTTCCGGGATGGGAGCTAAATGAAAAAAAAAAATAAACAACTTTTGTTTTAACACTATTATGCTACAACCCACTATTATCAACAATATTGTTATTTTTGCTTTGGATTGTGTCTAGACTAACTAGATACCTCACATATTTTGGGAAATTTCTTGTTTAACGGGAAGATTTCTGGGTGGAGCCCGTAACCAATATCATAGATAAATAAACAACCATAGATGGTGAAAGATAAGTGGTGGATTTGAAAGTAAAGGGAAATTTTCTAGATGGCTCCGCAGTGGTGGATATGGGCAAATTTGGCTTTAAAAAAAACCCATCCTTTTTTGCCTTTTGTATTGTGAAAAAATATCAAAAGCGATAGCTATGCTTTTCTATTAGTTATATTCGATTTTCCAATTTAAACAAAAGAATCGAAATAAAAATTATGTTTGAGTGCTTTTTCGTTGCATCCGAGTGAAAAATGGTCGTACGGAAACAGCATGTGCATGTGAAAATGGTGATTAAGGAAATGAATCATCTATGGTTTTATTTACCTATGCCAATATTTAGTATATATTGTAGTTTTGAACCCAAGAAAAAGTAAATTTAGAAAAGCCAAAGTGAAAGAAGTTTAACAAAAATACATGCCTTTTCTTAAAAAATTTTATAAAAGCTTATAATTTTATACAGGGTGATTCAGAAAGTTCCGGACAAATTTCTCCAGCGTATTCCTTGGCTCATTTCATGAAGAAAAGTCCACTAGGACCATGTCCGAAAATGCAAGGGTGCGAAATGGCAGCGGGTTCAAACTTGTGGATTGGCGGTCGGAGGGTAGTAGGGTAAAGTTGCTAACTTCTGAGCCAGTGGCCAGTGTTGGAATGGTCTTTAAGAGGCCTTTCAGAATCAATAAAAAAAAGTAGAAAAAAGTCAAATCGCCAAGATACAGAGCTTTCGGAAAAAAATGGAAAAAAAATTCACATAACCTCAATTTGCTCAGCCAGATGGCAGGTAACTCATGTTTTTTTCCCTCGACGTTGGATTGGACGAGCTGGACCCATCGCCTGGCCGCCACGATCTCCAGATCTCACGCCACTTGATTTCTTTTTGTGGGGCTACATGAAAGATTCTGTGCAGATCCACAATCGTGAGCAGTTACTTGCACGCATTGAGGAAGCTGCGGTGAAAGTTCGTGAAAAGATAAGTGAACTAAACGAAGCGAATGTGGTTGTGTTTAGTAGAAAATGGGAAGCAAATTGAAAACTTCCTTTAACATCAAATGTTTTTTTCCTTATGTGTTTGATTCTTCAGCCAAAAATTTCATTAAAATAAAATCTTAAACGTGTTAATTTACAAAATCAAATAAATGTGTGCTGTTATTTCACATTTAACATGTATTAAGTTACCTGCCATCTGGCTGAGCAAATTGAGGTTATGTGAATTTTTTTTTCATTTTTTCTCCGAAAGTTCTGTATCTCGACGATTTGACTTTGTTCTACTTTTTTTATTGAATCTGAAAGGCCTCTTAAAGACCTTTCCAACAAAAAATCCGACCACTGGCTCAGAAGTTAGCAACTTTACCCTACTACCCTCTGACCGCCAATCCGTAAATGTTGAACCCGCTGCCATTTTGCACCCTTGCATTTTCGGACATGGTCCTAGTGGACTTTTCTTCATCAAATGAGCCAAGGAATACGGTGGAGAAATTTGTCCGGAACATCCTGAATCACCCGTATATATGTACTTACATATATTTATATTCTTAAACTAAGTACATTTTCTTAAAAAATACCTTATCTTAAAGAAGTTCCTTTGACATTTTCTTACAAAAAGTACCCTTTTCTTAAAAAAAGTATTTCTTTTTAAATAAGTACCTTTTCTTAAACATTTACATTTTCTTACAACAAATTGCCTTTTCTTAAAAAACTACCATTTCTTTAAAGAGTACCTTTTTGTGAAACAAAATAACTTTTCTTGAGATAAGTACCTACTCTTAAAAATGTACGTATTCTTGAAAAAAGGACCAATTCTAAAAAAAATTCCCATTGCTTAAAATAACCTTTTCTTCAAAAAAAAAAATACCTTCTCTAAAAAAAAACATTTTTCATACAATTCCTTTTCTTAAAAGTACATTTTCTTAAAAATAAAATAATTCCTTTTCTTTTCTTTTCTTGAGATAAGTAGCCTGTCTGAAAATAAGTAAATTTTCGTAAAAAGATAATCTTTTCCTAAAAAGAGTTCCACTTCTTTAAAAAGTACCTATTCTTAATAAAAGTACTTCTATGTAAAAAAATCATTCTCTTATGGCCTTTTCTTACAGAAAGTACTTCTGCTTAAAAATAGTACCTTTTCTTAAAAAAACATTAGATTTTAATAAAAGAAGTACCTCTCTTTAAAAAATTATCTTTTCGGGAAAATCGAATACATATTCTAACAAAAACCGACCTAAAAATATACCTTTTTTTAAATAGATTCTATAAAAAAAATGTTTTCTTAAAAAAAGTTGATCATTTTACAAAAAGTATATTTTCTTAAAATTCTATTTAAATTGTCGTATTTTTCAAAGGGGGCCTTAGGCGTGTTGGAACTAACTAATGCATAATATATAACGAAAGGAACTTCGTTCCAACCGGGTGTCCCCTGACACCTCATGTGATTTTTTAATTCATGCATTTTTTTTAACCCTTTTCTTTGGGCTGTTGTCAAATAACTACTGGAATTTGAAACTTTGTAGAAGATAATTCGGACTATTTTCTCATATTAGTGGTGGAGAAACGTTATTGCATGCGTGTCGAAAGCTAACTGGATCTTTCAGGTACCCCAAAATTGTTCTTTCCGTACTCCATATACACCCACAGAAAAAGTTCCCACTTAGCCGTTAGCGAATTTAAAGGTTGTCACAACCACATTAGTAGTAATTACATCCGAACAAGAGGTTGCGACAACCGCATTAGAGGTTGTCACAACCTATTAGTCGTTGTTTCAACAGAATTTCAGTTGTGGGAACTAAATTTAGTCGTGACAACTTCAATTCGGTTGTGCCAACTACAATTCGGTGACAACAGATGATTTTACGGGTATCCATGACACAGCTGATCGACTATGAAGTAGGGAATTGATAAAAAACAGAGTAGATAGGCCAGAGGGTGATAAGAAACCAGAAGCAAATCATGTAGCAAACTAAGTTTAAATAGTGTTTGATTGATACTAATGACAGCTAAATTATGTATGTTTTATGTTGTTCGTTTATTTCTGTTCGTTTTATGCCGAAGTAAAGAGTAACATAGAACAGCAACTCGACCTCTTCGTCATCGAGAGAACGTAAAGAGAGGGATTGCGATTCATATCTTGTGCTCTATATTCTAGGTTCATTGATGAAGTATAGAGTCTAACCTGTCAGGTATTGGTGTAGATCAAAGGATTTATAGCTAGTATAAAAAATTGTATGTCCTTCGTGAATATATTATTTAGACTTTGTATTGTAATATTATTTTATATTGTTATATTTTGTTTAAATAAATAAAGGACATATATCTAAATGACATTTTATATCAGCCCTTTGCATTTTAAACACCACGACCTAAGACTTACTGTTTTACACCGATTTCGAACAATTGTGTTTTGGGAAGTTTTTTGCTACTATGTAATTAAAATCAAGAATATTTTTAAATCACTTGGAAGACTGTAATCTAGCAGGACCTAGTTTATACATATAAATTTGTTCTTACATCACCTACTTACATTCTTTCCGAGTTGTCCCGAAAACACTCCTCTATAATGGTCTTCGCAATTATGGTCCTATGGCTATTCAGCAAAGGTTTTCCTGTATCACTGAGTTTCGAAAATGGAAGGAGATTTGTTATATTACGTATAAAGTTGGCATCCGGCAATATATTGGAATTAACAGGGGCCTCTTTAGTTTCACTTCGCAGCTTGAATGTTACCGTGAATGTTATCGATTTATAGTGTTGTAAGATCGTCGATTTAAAATTTAACTCATCAATTTTCAATTCTTTATAGTATAGGCAGTAGTTATCAATATCAGGGATATTGAATATGGCACGGGCTGGAAAATTTTAAGATTCTTACTAGCAGTATTAAAAAAGAGATTATATCTTAAATACCTGAAGTAAGAAATTCACTATATTGGTATGGAGGACGTGCTTTGGCAAACTTTTTGTGTTCTTCATAAATGGTTTGGATAAGAATGCTAAAAATACATATATAAATTAGTAATTATAATGGAAATTTGTTCAGGTTATGTTCAAGTTGCTATCGAAGAATTATGTTTCAAGATTTCATTCTACCAACATCTGTTACTAAAATCAGCCGTTAATTTACACGAAATCTCCAAATGAGAGAATACTGCTCAAAAACGATCTAGAATTAGACGACAAGAAGATGTGCCCAGTTTGTCAACCCTGGTAAAAGAGAACCAAAAAGTGCTAGAAATTCACTCAAAGGCATTTCTCTCACGCGTCATATATTTATTATTTCATTCTTTTTGCATAGTTTATGTAATTTTACTGCAACATGGTTGGAATTTGTATAGTTATATACAATAACACTATCAAAAAATCAACCAGTAAAAAACATAGTTTTGGACTATAAATTCATTATATATGACCACGCCCCTTTATCCAATCCCGCATATATTTGCGGGACATACCCAATTTTGTTTAAATACCGTTAACAGGAACAGAAATAATGGATTTTTAATTTGTGATCTGTATGGGAGATACCAGACCCATTTGTCCAATCCCGCCAATATTTTGATAGTTCATTTTAGTTTGCCTGCGAAGAAAAGGGTTAAAAGTCCATCCATGCATACAGAAAGGTGAAGTTAATATAAAGAATTTAAAAAGCTGCTCGTGTATTGAAATATTCAATGAAGAGTGTAAGAGAGAGAACAGAGAATGACTAGGGTTTCACTCGCTGTGTTTATTGGCATTTGAGTGAAGAGCAATTTTGATTGTCTACTTGTATGTACATCGTTTTGTACTGCTGCAATGTACCATAAACCAATCATAAAGTAGACAGACAAACTTTCTCTCGACACTCAAATGCGACAAAGAAATCGATTGAAGCATTATGTTTCTGTGCTCTCTCTCTCTTACTCTCTTCATTGAATATTTCAATACACGCGTAGTATTCTGATAATGCTATTGTATATAACTATACAAATTCCAATCATGGTAAAGAAAAATTACATAAAGTATGTAAAAATTATGAAATAATCAAGATATGACGCGAGAGAGTTGTGCGTTTGAGTGAAACGTGTCGACTTTTTGGATCTCTCTTACGAGGGTTACCAAGTTACGCGCTAATATTGGTCGTCTACCTAGATTCAATAGCGAGACGAGAAATATTATTGCGCAATTTGGCAACCCTTGTAATTGAAGATAATAAGAGAGAGAGAGAGAGACAGCAGGAATTTTGAGAGAAACACATGCTGTTCACCCTGCAGTAAATGGGTTTTGTGAATATTTTCTAATTTCATGTTCAAGATGTAAATATTCGAAATTTCGTTCTACCAAACATCTGTTTTCCAACACTAAAATCAGCTGTTTATTATCTTGAACCCCGAAACACGAGATTTTGGTCACGACATGAGCACAACATTTTCAAACACTTTTGTTTCTTATACTCACTCATAATCCAGCTCCTTAGCTACCGCTTTATCATCATCAGATCCCTCAGCGGCATTCTCTGTATCATACAGATCACACATAAGCGAATCGCTTACATTATCGTCGTCCGAGTCATGTATTAAATTCTCTTGAATTTCATCAATTTCAGTGAATGTTTCACTATCAACCTGTTCAGTTTTCTCTCGCAGATAAAGCAAATATATTTTGCCATACCTGGAATTGCGATACTTTTGCAATGATTCGCTGGGAAACATCTGGACTATAGCATTTTCCAGTTCATAACTAATCTGTAAATTCAAGGGCATTTTACACTCGAGAAAATAATTGACGATTGTACTCATGAGCCGTTTGCGATCCAGCTGGGTAAAATGTTGTTGTTTCGTATAGAGATCAATCAAATCCGGTCCATTTGGTGGGGAATTCTTAAGTATTTGTTTGATATCGATTTTAAATGGTCGCATTTGTGGTTTTTTCGTATTTTCCATCAGCTGTTTGGGAATGGACGTCTTGGGCGAAGAATCTTTGTTGGATTTGACATTTTTGCAGCCGTTATAATTCGGAGTATCCGATGCAGGAATTGATTTATTTGACCCACAAACAGCTGTAGAGGCATTTGATGCCCCACAAAATTCTTTAAAATTTCTAGTGGTTAAAATTTCATCGAAGGCCTTTTCATTTAGAGGCATTCCAAGGGATTTCCTCCAGGCGATAAGATTGTGGATGAACCGTATTTGGATCCCGAGGGGATAATTGTGGAGTAATAAATTAATATGTGAGATATCTATAATTTCCAGGACTTCCAAATCGATTTTCTCGGCTAGAAAATGTGAGGAATTACAAAATATATTACTTCTTAATTTTAGACCTCAACGAAGTTCCCTAAATAAGCCCAGAATTCAGTTTTTATGAAATTTTATTTTCCATAAGAAGTAGGTGTATAAGAAATAATGAAAATATCATGAGCTGATAATTTCTCTCGCTTTTCATTTGCTTGGTACTCAGCTCTTTGCGAAAATTTCGTAGGTAAAATCAATTACAGGGTTGTTAAGCTAAAGTTATTCGTACGAAAATCAATTGTTGAATTGAATTTTTTCAACAACGTTTACTCAAAATGTTCAAATATTTCCTTTTGTTTGTATAAGTAAATATTTGTATGTTTTTCCAAAAATTATTTGAATGATGGACACAATTATTCGAATGTGATTAATCTATATACAAATTAATCATATTTTTGATTAATCACAATACTTGATTATTTGATTAACTGATTAATCACGATATCGATTAATGAAAATGGATGGCAATTACAATTTCCTTATTTTGAAATGCATACATATTTCGAATTTCATTTGATATATGTTATGAAATTTAAAACGGAATATTGAAGAATTTTAAACGGATATTCTTTTTATCAGTTTGAATTAACATCATGTCCTGAACACACTGCAATCGAAATCTCGTGTTTGGGGATTTAGTTTAACCTAACATCTGTATTTCAATACAATAATCAGCAGTTAATTTACTTCAATTCCCAAAATGAGAGAATCCTGAATGAAGAGAATGAAGTATACAGTGGAAATTTCAAGATTTTAATGATGTTTACTGAATTTTAATTGATATTGTCGAAGTTTCAATTGACAATTTTTGAATTTTCTGTATATGTGACCTGGTCTACGAAAAGGGAGCTTACGTGCGAAAACTAGTTTTCTGTGAAAAAGCTGTTAAAAGTAAGCAACTCGTTTCGTCAGTTTCTCATTATCTCGTTAATTGTTCTCCGCGCCGGACGTCCAGTAAGTGTTGTTGTTGGTCAGAATATTATTATAGTTCATCGTGTAAGTTGCTAGTGTGGAACATTTAAAAAAGTAACACTGAAGAAGTGACGTTTACTGTTTCTGTTGATTATCGTCTTCGCATTTCGCATGAAATGAAACATGAGTGTTGATGAGGAGTTCAGTGCCGTATACGGACAATATTTCCATGAAAAGGATTATGAAAACGATGATGAAAACTATGAAGAGAGCAATGATGATGAAGACGAAGTATGTGTATCTCAGGCAGAAGATGATACCGAACAAACTTTTGTTAAGATGGACCTGTATGTTGTTGATGTAAAGGAGGAGGAGCTGGTATCAAAATTTCTGTCAAAAGATTGTTGTAATAATGAATGCCATACACTGATACCACGGGAAATGATCGACAGTACGCGGAACAATTGTTTAGAGATGTCGAAAAATGAACTTGATTTAGTGATACTAAGTCACATCGAAGCTGGAATTATGAGTAACGAAAAGCTAGAAACTGTATACGCAAAGCTTGCTGGGCGGAAGAAATATGGACAGAGACAGGATACAGAATTACATGATAGACGAAAAAGATGACGTTGGTAAAGGACCTAACTGTGTTATGAGCATCCTGCATTATCACCTGCAAACGTACTATAAAGACATTGAAACACTCGTTGTTTTCTGTGACAATTGTGTTGGGCAGAATAAGAATAACACTGTACTATCATATCTGCAATGGTGTTTGGCTCGGGGTCTTAACAAAACTATTTTATTCAATTTTCTACTTACCGGGCACATTAAGTTCGCGCCTGATCGTTACTTCGGTATTTTCAAAAGTAAGTATGCCGTCAGTAACATCGACACGAATGCAGATTTACTGCAGTGTGTCCAGGCATCATCACCTGGGGGTTATAATAAAGCTGTATCGGCTGAAAAAGTCGTCTGGTATGAAGGGGACAGCTATTTTAAACCACTGTACAAGTCACTTGTTGGAATAACGCAATTCCATCATTTCATAATCTCTACAGATTGTGTAAAAACAACGAAATTCGCAGACAGTGAAGAAGTGCAGTCCTTTAAGCTTCTGTTAAAACCTATCGATCCTGAAATGCCGAAAGTTATACAACCAGCCGGTTTATCTTTGGAATGTCCGTGGTACATCTATCACAATCTTCGCAGCTTAGTTTCGGATATATCTAAAGTAGATATTGTGGCTCCATTGCCGAAAGATTTGCCATCGAAGAAACGGAAGGCAAAAACGAGTGAAGATGTTCTCAAACCAGACGAGGAACCAGGTCCATCTTCCTCAGGATCAACACGTAAAAAGATCTCAAGGAAAACGACAACAAAGAAAAATACATAAACTACTCAGCATTATTATTTTTGGCCCATAATACGTTTTTCTAGTGTATAATCATGTCTTTATAGCTTATAATTCAATGTATTTTGTTCATTACCAATAAATTATATTTTGTCGTATTTTTACTCTTCTTTCTCTACATTTTTAGTACACTTCTAAGCAAGTTAGGATTTTCTGCTTTTCACCACGTGAAAAAGCATCTCATCTTCCATCCGAATCAACCAAAAAGTGAAAATTGATTTTTTGACACCTAAGCCCCCTTTCCGTAGACCAGGTCACATATTCAAAATTATGATAGATATCATTTTTTTTTTATTGATATTATGTTTTTATTAACCCTCTAGTGCCCAAGGCCGCCTGTAGACGGTTTAAGTACATTACATGCTTATTTGCTCTCCAAATTTCGTCTCGCTTTCTTTGTCATTGTGGTTAGTTGCTTTCATCAATTGTTGCAGCCATTTGAAGTTGGAAAGTTATGAAATTTGGTCGAAATAATTATTTTGCAAAAAGTGTAAATTTCAAAAAATTAAAAAAATATTGAAAGTAGTCGCAGTTGGAAATAAAAATTATTGTGGTATTGCTGATAGTACTGAGAACGGAGAAAAAGCATTGAATCCCAAAAACAAGTTTTCCTAAACTTTTTATAGCTCTTGGAATATAGCCGGTCTAGAGGCGGTTTTGGGATAATTCGGAACAAAAAAAATTATTAGGTGAGTTTGAAAGTGGAACATGTCTAGACACATCAAATCACATCAAATTTTGAATGTGGTGGATTTCGATGATACTGACGTAGAAGAAGATTTGGAAGACGGCTTGGACGATGATGTGTACGAGACAGAGTGTTTCACTAACGATGGTTTTCATGAGGAGATTAATAGAGCGGTTAACATGTCTGATTCCATGTTGGAATCGGAGATTTGTGTAACTCCTTGAGGAAGTTCGGCGTCATTTGCACAATTGTTATCTCCCTCTACTTCGATTGCTTCAAATTTTCCTCGATCAAAGAAACGAAAATATCCTGCTGAGCAGGATATCGTTCAATCTAAAGACAGCATCATAAGCGAAGCAGGGGAATTTATTCGGTCTGTTTTGCATATAGATCCAAAATCGCAGACTTTTAACAAATTTTTCTGGCGCCAAAAGAATTTAGTGCTGGATAAATCTACGATGACATTTTATGAGCAAGACTAAGGAGAAGATTATAAAAACCTTGATACGCCCTTTAAGTGCTTCAAATACTTTTTGGGCGACGGTATCATTGACCACATTGTGGATGAAACAAATATATATGCCACCTAAAAAAATATTCTGACTCCCTTTCATATTGGGGCGAATACGATTTCCAGACAATTCAGGACACAATGTCAAGAAATGTTGCTGACCGCGACCGCTTGTACAAAGTTCAACCAATAGTGAATCATTTTAATGAAAGGTTTCAGTTCGTTCCAATGACTCAACGTTTATGTGTGGAGGAACAGATGTGCGCAACGAAGATGAAGACTTTCCTTTGACAATATCTGACAGATAAACCACACAAATGGGGAATAAAACTCTTCGTTTTGTGTGACTCCTTTGGTTGTTGTTATAATTTCGAGATATATTGCCGCGCAGGAGGCAATGTTGTGCAGACTGGCACACCAGACCTTGGAGCGTCAGCGAACGTGGTCGTTCACGAAATGTTCCAGATTTTAAAAACCATATAATTTTCGGTGGTGCAATGGTTAGTGTGCGTTGCTCTTGTACATGAGAACGTGGGTTCGATCCCTGCTCAGACCACCTTACATTTCTTTCAACGACGGTCACCTCGCATAGTGATGGCGACACTATCGAGTACTTAGCCACGAAAAATCTTCTCAAGAATACCGTTCGGAACCGGTGTAAAACTGTAGGTCCCAATCAGTGAGTGTAAAACTAGAAAGCGCACATCTCACTGATTGTGAGAAGCTCTCCTCAATCCCTTTATGGGATGTTATGGGACACCAATTTTGTTCTTTTTATAATATATTTTGACAACTATTACACATCATTGCCACTTCTTGTATATCTCAAATCACGCGGAATTCATTCATTGGGGACTATTCGTTCAAATCGCATTCCGAATTGTAAACTGCCGGCCGACAATGAACTCAATAAACAATCTCGTGGATATTCTACAGAATTTTGTGGATCTTCTTCTGGAGTCGAGAATTCTTTGTCAGTTTGGAAAGACAATAAGGCAGTGCGACTGGCATCGACCTACGTAGGAACAAAGCCTTTCCAGAGAAAAAGCCAGGTAAGACGTTTTGCTCGCTCTGAAAAAATTTTTTGTTGAAGTCGATTGCCCCAATATAATCCATGAATATAATAGCCAAATGGGTGGTGTCGACTTCATGGATGGACTTATTGGTCGATACAAAATTCCAGTGAAGAGCAACCAGTAAACAAATAGACTTTTCATACATTTACTTGACTTGGCCATGGTAGGCGTTTTGTTCAACAGGCGATACCAATTACCAAACATTCGAGCAGAGGTCGCATATGTGCTTTGTACGCTGCAAAGTCCTTCGTTATCCAAATGCTCAGGACGCCCACGCCAAAATCTTCAAAAAAAATTTAATAGGGAAAAAATTGTATTTCCCTCCTGAAGATCTTCGCTACGATGGAGTCGATCATTTTCCCCAGTTTTTATCACGTGCTGGTAAAAAAAACTTGTAAGTTTCCTAGTTGCACCTCCAAAACTCAAATTGTATGTCGAAAGTGAAATTTGAACCTGTGTCTTTCTCATCAAAAGGACTGTTTTTACGATTTTCATCACAAATAACTTGAACAAACTGTTTTTTTTATATAAATATTTCGTTTTTTGTTAACCTATTCTTTAAAAGAATGGAAACGTGACTTTTTGGTTATTTTGTACTCAATTCTGTTGTAAACTCTTGTTTTTTGTTTAAAAAAACCCTAGTTCTCTGTGCGATATAAAAAGTTACTCTGGAATTTTTTTCGCATTCTTCCCCAAAGCCGCCTAAAGGCGGTGTAAGGTTTTAGCCCTATAAAACCGGATCTACGCAAGAGTGTGAACTTTTGTAAATAATAACACAAATAATTTTTTATTTAAGAAAATAATTTGGGCACTAGAGAATTAATTGAAAGTTTGTTTTGAAATTATGATTTCGGTTTGTTTATTCTAAATTTCGTATTGTATTGTAGTACGTAATTTTGAATTGAATTTGCAGGTCTGTTCCTGGACATTGATCAAAAGCTATTCGAACTAAAACCAGTCATTTGAATTCGAATTTATCTTAATCGGATGCAGAGGTCAAAAGCTTTTTTTCGACTGGCTTAATAATTGTTTGCAGAGATGACATCGAATTTGAGCTATAGATATATTGGATGAAGTTTATATTTTCGTTCGACTAAACATGACAAACACAGTGGAGCCCAAATCACTTTCAATTCGACTAGAGCGCGAACAAAATCTTACAATTTGCATCGGGGAACTGGCTATATCTGGCAATCGATATTTTCCCAATTTGATACAGAAATTATAAAATTGAATTAAGTTTCCAGGAACTTCAATTAATATCATCAAAAATTAAAATGGAAATTTAACATTTGTGTTACAGTGGCCAAACACATAAATTTATTCTGGAGATTCGGTCATAAGGGTTTTTCAACAGAGCCGCTACAAAAGTAAATCGATAGGGACAGCAAACAACGCCATATTTTTCCCGCTCTTTTGACATTTCTCTTCAGTAAGGTTTGCCATTTCATCATGGAAAGATATACGAGCCAACAACGAGTCGAAATTATTAAAATTTACTACCGAAATTTGCAGTTAGCGGCCTCAACTTGAGCGTCTAGTGGAAAAATTTGAATCCACAGGCACAGTACAAAATGTTCCCGTGCCAGTGAGACAAAGAAGTGCCCGTAGTGTCGAGAATATTGCTGCCGCTGAGGCTTCAGTTCAAGAAAGCCCAAATGTGTCTCTCACACGTCGTTCTCAAGCGTTGGGCATCTCTGTGACGTCGTTGTGGCGAATTTTGCGAAAAGATCTTGGCCCATATCCTTACAAGATCAAATTGAACTGAAGCCGCTTGACCACCATAAGCGTCGTATGTTCGTGAATTGGGCTGAGCAACAGCTTGAAAATGATTCGGATTTTCATCGGAAAATCATCTTCAGCGATGAGGCTCATTTCTGGCTGAATGACTTCGTCAATAGGCAAAATATGCGTTATTGGTCAGACAGCAATCCACACGTAATCCATGAGTCATCATTGCATCCCGAAAAAATTACGGTTTGGTGCGGTTTATGGGCCGGCGGCGTCATTGGGCCGTACTTCTTCCGTGATGATCAAGACCGGCACATTACTGCGAATGCGAATCGCTACCGTTCAATGATAACCGAATATTTTTGACCCCAATTGGATAATATGGACTTGGAGGACATGTGGTTCCAACAGGACGGTGCCACAAGCCACACAGCGAATGCCACAATCAATTTATTGGAAACCAAGTTTGGTGACCGTGTCAAACGGTCGTGCGATTTGGCGCCGTTAGATTATTTCCTGTGGGGCTACGTCAAGTCTATGGTCTATGCCAACAAGCCAGCGACGATTGATGAACTTCGTACGAATATCGAACGTGAAATTGCAGCAGTATCGGCCGATTTATGCTTGAAAACCGTCGAAAATTTGGTTCAGCGTCTGGACTTCTTCAAGCGTGCCCGTGGTGGTCATGCAAAAGAAATCTAGTTCCATACATAATGGCATCGAACGTACTTTCACAGGAATAAAGAATTTCATTGGTATCTAGAACCGGTTTTGTTTTATTTAAAACAACTTTTGTATCGCTCTTATTGAAAACCCCGTTATTATTAAAATATATCTTAAACCGAAAAAAAAGGTTAAACGTTAAGTTTTAACGACAAGTATTTGAAAACGGCTTAAAATTAGCCGAATTGTTCGGAAGCTTCACAGTTTTTAAAAAATATTCACAATTTCTAACCATATTTTAAATTTCACCCTGTGAACATATATGTATGTAGGTCTCCAACGGCATCTACATGGATATGCTAATCAGCGATGCCTTCCTGCCGCTCTTAGATCCCCCCAACTCACCAATAAATTGAGGCAACAAGAATTTCAGCTTCCATTGTTCCAACAAATGACTTAATTTCTCGACATTTTCCTTAGATAATTCAGGTAAATCCATTTCCACTGACATCCTTTAGGTTAAATCAAAAGAAACAATAAAGTGGACTGCAGGTGGAATCACAGGGATCCGATGAAAGTTTTTTGTCTTAATTTTATGTATTTTTAAAAGATTTAATTGAAATATAATTGAGGAGAGTCCAGTTGCCGTGATGACTTACGGAATGCTACTAGTACTGTATTCGCACTGGGAGACGAAATCGTCCTCCCACAATAGATACAAGTACATATGTGTGCCTGAAAAGTGCCGGTCTGTTATGTGGCGTGTGAGTGTACGGTGGATATTCCACCAGATAGATTCAGTGGCATAAATGTTGATGTCATCATCTTCATCACGGTTTGTGTATAGCGCGTCTGTGAGATTGTTCTATTTTTGGTAACGCCTTCTCTTATGTTAAATTTTTGCGTTCTCTTTTATTTTGGTGCAACTAAGGATTTCTCTTTAGCATTGACACAGGGATGGAAATTTGCTGGTGAAGTTGTTTTTTTTTTTCGTGACAGCGAAAGATTTTTGTTTATCTACATATATATCGTGACTTGCTAGCCCATGTTGTGTGTTAAGGACACATTTAACATAGGGAATTAAATGACGGTTGCCACCTTAATTATCTAGTTACATCTGGAGAGATATTTCTTCACAATGGCACAACAGCGAATCTAGTACATATAAATTTAATGTGGTTGTTTAGACTCTAGGATTCAAATCTCCGTGTGGGATTTGGCACTAATTGCTTTAAAATTCAGATGACATTTACGTCCAGACCAAATCAGAGTCATAGAAATGTGGGGACAGGGTTGGATGTCTAGTATCTAGGACCGTTTTCGGTATCCCCAACATTGACGCCAACCATCTCGTTTTCTTACATAAAAGGCGCATTTTCAGATGCAATCCCCTGTCCAAATCCGAATCTTAAAAAAGTGGGATTAGTGCTGGATACTTAATGTCTAAGACCCACCATCGACGTCACCCGTCCGTTTTTTTTTTTTTAGATGTATACACTCATCTATTTTCTACCAAGTTTCTTACAACGAGGCTGCATTGTCAGATGACGTATACACCCAGTCCAAACCGAATGTTAAAATGGTGCGAATAGGACTGGTTACCTAATGTCTAGGACCACTTTTGATATTCCCGTTATCGACGCCACGTTTCTCGTATATGAGATATGCTCACTCATCCGTTTTCTACCCAATTTTTCGTAAATAAATAAATAAATGGTTCCCATTATACCCCATGAAGGGATTAGGGAGAGCTTCTCACAACCAGTGAGCTGTGCGCGTTCTAGTTTTACACTCACTGATTGGGACCTACAGTTTTACACCGGTTCCGAACGGTATTTTTGAGAAGCTTTTTCATGGCTAAATCCTCGATAGTGTCGCCGTGGAAAGAAATTTAAGGTGGACAGAGTAGGGAATGAACCCAAGTCCACTTGCACAAGAGCCGCGCACACTACCATTGCACCACCGACGGCCAATTTCTCATGTAAAGGGTGAATTTTCAGATGACGTGTATACCCAGTTCAAAACTGAATCTTAAAAACGTAGGTACAGTGTTGGACATCTACCTGTCCTGTTTTAAATATATGTATGACTTTTCAAAGTGAGTGAAGTAATAAAAGTTTATAACTAGCAAAGACACCAACCATTTTGATTATTGTGAATGGTTAAGAAGAAATTAATTTGTTGTAACCTGCTGAGAAAATAGAGTAGAGAAGAGAAGCCCAGTCACAAATAGAGTAGAGAAGAGAGAGAAAATCCCAGCTATTTCAGATTAGATTCAGAGTGGGCTTATCCGAAGTGAAAGAATTTAGTCATCATATTTAAAAATTCTGGAGTGGGCACATCTGAAAAATTCTACAGTTGGCATATCTGAAAAACAACAGGGGTTGCATCGATCATGGGAATATCATAGGTCGTCCGGTAGCCCCTCTAGGCAACCCTGTCCTGTAGAAAATTTGGTTATCATTCACAAATTCTGGAGAGGATGAGTGGACAGATCTGAAAAACGACAGAAGTGGCATCGATCATAGGGGTACCATACGTAGTCTGGGAGCCCCGATATCCAACACTAGCCCCACTTTATCCATATTAGATTTCAGAGTGGCCGTATCCGTAGTGAAAAAATTCAGTTTTATTTTGAAAAATTCTGGAGGATGGGTGGACATATCTGTAAATCGACAGGGGGGGGGGGCATCGTTCATGGGGATACCACACTTTTATCAGATTCGATTTCAGATAATGGCGTATCCGTAGTGAAAGAATTTAGGTATGATATAGCATCGATCATGGGGATACACAAGTTTTTCAGATATGCCATTTTGGAAGAGATATAGGCAAGACAAAATTAAAAAAGACATTAAAACTTTCGTGTATCCTGGTACAACCAAAATTGGTATCATCAAACAGAAAGAGGGATCGCTATCTAGACCATCATTCTCATTGGTTATCACAGAGTCAGGACTGTGCACATAACCTTCTTCCTATTGGGCCGAGTACTTGTCGAAATTATAGTGGTGACAAGAATGGTTTCGCATTACATCCCATGAAGGGAGCTTCTTACTACCAGTGAGTTGTGGAGTTTCTAGTTTCACACCCACTGATTGCGACCTACAGTTTTACACCAATTCCGAACGCTGGAAAGCGCACAGCTCAGTGATTGTGAGGAGCTCTCCCCTGCCCCTTCATGGGATGTAATGGGAAACCAATTATTTATTTTTTAGAGTATCCTGAGCGTTAAAAGTTTGTAATTAATTTGAGAACCTTTATACTTAACTGGAGTAACAAAACTTGGCATATTTTGATATTCAGTGTTCAATTTAGTTCAAGGCGGCTATCGTGCAAGTATTCGTTTTTTTTTGTTTGTCGTTAACACCCATTCTTACCAATACTTATGAGGGCTGGAAATATATTTTCAATGAAACTGAGTGTTTATACAGTGAATTTTAGTTCGTTGTTCCTAAATTGTACGCAGTAACGTACTTGATTTGAAGAAATAATTTCGTTAATAGATGAACTTTCTTCTATAAGGAATGAAGAAATATGTACTTACTATATGAACAAATTAGTCTTTGTTTAAGAAAATTGGAGCTTTATTCAATGAAGAGGTTCCTCATTTCACGTCCATTCGTGCTTAAAGTAAGTAACAAATGAACTTGATTTTTAGAAATATTTGACCCGTTTCCACAATTTGAGAAAACATGTTGAACTTTATTTCATGACAAATTTAATAAAACATATACATAGGTTCCAAAATCTACGGAAAAAGGGATCTTAATCTGAATTTAAATTCACAAATCTTTGGATCCATACAAAGTCAAATTTTCCTTAATCTACGTCCATTTGGAATTAAATTTAGTTCTTGTTTGAGAATTATGTGGGTATAAGAAGTACACGTTAAAGCGGATCACTACCATTTGCGATTTACATCTCTTTAGGAAAATACATGGGCAAAAGTGGATCAATATATCTACAACAGTATAGGAGATATTAATTTTGGCATCCCAAATATGCAAACTGTCACGCTCTGCATATGTCAATTTATGGACCCATGTAAACTCTGGGTACGTTTTTGGATCCATGTGGTCTAATAAATTACATCTAGGAGGTTCGAACATTAAACCATGTCAATCTAATACTATTTATTAAGAGATTTTTCGCATTTGAGATAATAATGTACAAGAGAGGTAGGGTTAAAAGTGTGCGGACCACGTCCATTTTTGGTTTCCAATCTCACATAAGCCTTCGAAGTATTTTTGGCAAATTTCATCTGTATACCAGCTCTCGTTCGAAAGTTGGTTCACGTCGTTGCTAAAGATACTATTTTAGCAGCAATTAGTGTCTTGGGTCACCGTTTTGCATACCACATCACTCCGGACAGACTAATGTACAGTGTCTGTTAAAAGTAGATACCTCATTAGATCCCCTAGATCTATCTCGTGTATCTCAGTGCGGTTGTGTAGGAAGGAACGATCTATAGTCTGTAGGCGTCTCTTCATTAGAGGCGGACAACTGCAGAGATGTTACACCGTCTCCTCCTCTTCTGCGTCTTCGCAGGCACGGCAGTGGTCATTATTTGGAAGATTCAGCCGTCTTGCGTGATTACCGATTGGCCAATGCCCGGTCAGCACAGCAATTAGCCTTGATATGTTTCCCCGATTTTGACTAATCATAGAGTTAGTCCGGTGAATGTTATATTCTGGCCATGTGTTTCTGGATATGCGGCACGTTTCCGTTCTATGCCATCGGCCCTTTGCTCGTTCAAGGTAATGCAGGAAAATACCTCTTTTGACCGACCCTATAGGCATTACGATCGACATCATATGGAATTCGGTGGAAGAGGATCCTGCCTTGACTAGCTCGTCTGCTCTTTCGTTCCCAAGGAGGCCCTTGTGGCCTGGTATCCAAATAAGAACCACATTGACCAGTCAACCTAGCTCGACAAGTTTTCCCTACATTCACTAACGAGTTTAGATGCAGTGTTGTTAGATTTAGGTGATAGGAGAGCGCTCTGTTCTCCTTTTTAGCATAAGTTCGTCACAGGCTTCCTTGATAGCCAGTACCTCCGCTTGCAAAACGCTGCACTTGCCTGGGAGTTTGAATGAAAAATTGAGGCTTGCCTCTTCAAAGAAGACGCTCGAGCCGGTTCCACATTCAATTTTGGAGCAGTCCGCAAATACTTTGGTGTCAAAACCTGCCAGAGCTTCCCCTTTATCCCACTCTATTCTTCTGGAAAACCCGACATCGAATTGGTTATCAAACGTCAATGAGGGGGTGCAGTAATCGGTGGTTATATTGAGTTCTCTTGGGATTATCTGTAGTATTCTCGCATGTCCATATGCGTAGCTCTTCCAGATTCCAAGAGCATTTAGTCGGGTGGCTCTCCAGGCCGCACTAGCTGTAATATGAAGGTCAATTGGTATAATATGAAGCATTGCATTAAGGGCTTTAGCTGGACACGTCCTCATTGCCCCAGTTATGCCGATGCAAGCTGATCTCTGAATTCTATACAACAGTTTCATGGTGAACGTTCGAAAGTTATTAATTTTGGTACTCTAAAAGTGGTACTCTAAAAGTGCAAATGGTTAGTGTGCGCGGCTCTTGTACATGAGAACATGGGTTCGATACCTGTTCTGACCACTTTACATGGCGACACTTTCGAATACTTAGCATTGAAAAAGCTTTTAAAACTACAGCTCGGAACAGGTGTAAAACTGTGGGCCTGAATCAGTGAGTGTAAAACGTGAAAGCACACAGCTCACTGATTGTGAAATGCTCTCTCCAAACACTGCATGGGATGTAATGGGAAACCATTTTTTAAGTATACTTTTAGGGTCATAAAATACTCTATCAGGATTATGAAGCACAGTTTTTACGCTATCAATTACACTTTTACACTGCGCATACTGAAATCTTAGAGTAAACTTTGTGTAATCCTCCACATTGTTCTTAAGGGTAGTAGACACTTTTAAGACTTTTTAGAGAACACTTTTTGACTACATATACAAACATTTAGGAAATTTATATAAAATACGAACTAGTAAAATAAAGAAATCACCGAGGAAAATTCGCTGGGCTGAGATGAGAGTCTTAATACAACAGAGAATAATTTCAAATTCTAAACCAGAATCTACTTTCGTAGTTTAATATTATTCCATAAAATGTATATATTAAATATATTATTGTTACAAAAACAGCAACACTTAATATTTTAATTTTATCATTAAATCTCTGTAATGTTTTCAGTTTTAATACAAATTTCAGGCTCTGCCCTCTCTGGCCATGTGTCACAACTTGTCGCATCAAAATTATTTTCGCCATTTCCACCCTCGCCCATTGTTTGTTCTCGAATATAACTTTCATCTCCTACTACCCCATTACGTAATATTCTTTCTTCCGCAGCCTTAAATCGTCTATAGGGTAGAGTTTCTCGCTTGTAGCGCTTCATATTTGTATATTTTACATAGATTTTACCACGCTTCTCGGTACGATAGTTATATAGCTTCTCCATGGGAAATATTCTTAAAATTTCCCTTTCGATGTCATGACTAGTGTTGAGGGACAAATGATACTCATGTTGCTCAAAGAAATCGCAGATGATCTGTATCAGTTGACTGCGCTGGATATTTGTGAATTCTTTACGATGTTCGGAGTATTTGATGAGTGCAGAACCCTTAGCCCCGGATCTGCGTAAGATTTCCGCTAAACTAAAGGGACATTGCTGACGCACTTTGGGAGAATCTGGGTTCATTGCGTTTACAAGGTAATCACTTAAATTCACATCCGAAGGAGGTTTTGGCATAGATCGTTTATTATTTGAACGCAACATATGGCTTCGTTCTCTTTTATGAGTTATGTCATCATTTGGGCAATCATTTTCTGCTACGTCCTGTGGAGATTGTAGGCCCTGGACTGGACTCTCTATTTTACGGGAGAGATTTTTCTCAACACTACTAATGCACAAATTTGTATTTGTTGCTTGAGACTCCGTCTCAGTCTGGTAGACCCGTATCAGCTGACCGTTACTTTGCTGTTGGCTATTGAAGGAATATTTGTCGGCAGTGTAATGGTGCTGAAATTCTTCATTTTTTAAGGGTTTTCCGATCTGATTGCGCCATTTCTCTAAATAATGCTCGAACCGTATACGAACACCCATTTTGTAGGGCTGCAGAAGTTGACAGATATGACGATATTTGATGCATTTCAGTTCCTCCAGGCTGATTTCTTCCTCTAGAAAGAGATATTGTAAAAAATAAAAACAGATAATTAAAGCAAATTGGATAGAAAAATTCAGTAATGTAAAATAGTTAAAAAATTGCAGAGAAATTGGTTATTGAACGAAATAATAAAGCCACAAGAAACCTTGAAACTCAATATAGACTTGTAGTTAGCAGGAGAATGCATTAAAACGAGTTTGTCTCCCGCACTGAAAAAAAACGTTAAGTCACAGGTACTAAACGCATTCGTTAATGTGTTTACATTACTACACTGAAAGAATTCGTGCGTACGACGATTTTGTAATTGCTGCAATGCAGTTGTACATTGTGGCGCTAGCTCATTTTTTACCTTAGTTTGGCCAAAATATTTGTCGAGGTGACGATGATTTAGCTACAAAATGTCGAAGCTTTACAAAATTTCAAAAAAAAAAACAATGAAAATAAAAATTTAACATCGGAGGTATTCGAACCAAGGTCCCCACAAGCTGCCGTTTTCAAGCCGGACATGCGGCCAACGTGCTGAAACGTACCGCTAAGGGACAGCTTTTATACTACTTAACATTTTTCAAATTGGAAGCACAATCGTTCAAGTTTATATAGTGCTTCCAACCATTTATGATTGATAACTGGAATGTAATAACTATCTGTGAAAAATGAATACTCGACCAGTTTAAACGGATAATGGAATGCTTCGGTGCGGACATCCTAGGTCTGTCGCAAAACCCACTACCGTCTGGTCACTACTTTATATACCCTGGCAATGACACGCAACGTAGAAAAATTCTTCTTTCACCTAAGGCTAGGAATGCTCCAATTGCGTGCTAAGCTATATCTAATCGCACCGTTCAATTCGAAATTTCCCAGAATTTCTGAGGTTTGGAATCATAAAAATGTTTGTGGGAGATTTCAATCCAACGTAGGCAACGACAACACCAACTAACTGGAATTTATGGAAAGACATGGGCTTGGTACTCTGAAGAGTAATCATAGATTTCTGTACTCGCCCCATAAAAAATATACACAAGATGGTCCAACCTTCAATTAAATTGACCATATACTTGGCAAAAATGTGTTTTTGGGTTCCTTGCTGGACCTCAAATCTAGGCGTGGTGCTGATATTGATAGCGAACACCAGCAAACTATCGGCACATTGATTGGGGCACATGGTACGTTGCAAATACAACTACAATGTGAATGATATAGTGGAAACCCCCAAAACAAATACAGGTAACCTCCGTATTGTGTACACTGATTAATAAAAGGTAAGCGGCAACAACATCAGAAGTAAAGGGTTTTTCAATAAGAGCGCTACAAAAGTTTTTTTTAAATAAAACAAAACCGGTTTTAGATACCAATGAAATTCTTTATTGCAGTGAAAGTACGTTCGATGCCATTATGTATGGAACTCGATTTCTTTTGCATGGCCACCACGGGCACGCTTGCAGAAGTCCAGACGCTGACCCCAATTTTCGACGGTTTTCAAGCATAAATCGGCCGATACTGCTGCAATTTCACGTTCGATATTCGTACGAAGTTCATCAATCGTCGCTGGCTTGTTGGCATAGACCATAGTCTTGACGTAGCCCCACAGGAAATAATCTAACGGCGCCAAAACGCACGACCGAGGCGGCCAATCGACTGGGCCATTTCGTGAGATAACACGATCAATAAATTGATTGTGGCATTCGCTGTGTGGGTTGTGGCGCCGTCCTGCTGGAACCACATGTCCTCCAAGTCCATATTATCCAATTGGGGCCAAAAATATTCGGTTATCATTGAACGGTAGCGATTCGCATTCACAGTAATGTACCGGTCTTGATCATCACGGAAGAAGTACGGCCCAATGACGACGCCGGCCCATAAACCTCACCAAATCGTAATATTTTCGGGATGCAATGATGACTCATGGATTACGTGTGGATTGCTGTCTGACCAATAACGCATAGTTTGCTTATTGACGAAGCCATTCAGCCAGAAATGAGCCTCATCGCTGAAGATGATTTTCCGATGAAAATCCGAATCATTTCCAAGTTGTTGCTCAGCCCAATTCACGAACATACGACGCTTATGGTGGTCAAGCGGCATCAGTTCTTGCGTCAATTTGATCTTGTAAGGATGTAGGTCAAGATCTTTTCGCAAAATTCGCCACAACGACGTCACAGAGATGCCCAACGCTTGAGAACGACGTGTGAGAGACACATTTGGGCTTTCTTGAACTGAAGCCTCAGCGGCAGCAATATGCTCGACACTACGGGCACTTCTTTGTTTCACTGGCACGGGAACATTTTGTACTGTGCCTGTGGATTCAAATTTTTCCATTAGACGCCCAATTGTTGATCTGGTAGGACGATTATGACGACCATAAATTGGACGTAGCGCTCTTAAAGTTGAGGCCACTGACTCCAAATTTCGGTAGTAAATTTTAATAATTTCGACTCGTTGTTGGCCCGTATATATTTCCATGATGAAATGGCAAACCTTACTGAAGAGAAATGCCAAAAGAGCGGGAAAAAATATGGCGTCGTTTGCTGTCCCTGTCGATTTACTTTTGTAGCGTCTCTGTTGAAGAACCCGTTACTACATCTATAAAAGCTAATGATATTACAGAGATATCGTTGAGGTAGGTCGACTGGCCAATGTAGTTCTTACTTAGATACCACGCCACAAGGGTCTCATTGGGAACGAAAGGGCAGACGAACTAGCCAAAGCAGGATCCTCTTCCACCGAACTCCATACGGTGTCAGTCGCAACGCCTATAGGGTCGGTCAAAAGATCTATTTCCTTCCTGCATTACCTTGAACTAAACGGAAACGTGTCGCATATCCAGAAACACATGGCCAGAATATAACATTCACCCGACTAACTCCCTGATTGGCCAAAATCGTAGGAACATATCTGAATCTTCCATATAATGACCACTGGCGTGCCTGCGAAGACGCAGAAGACGAGAAGACGGTGGAACATCTCCTATGCAGTTCTCCGGCTCTAAAGAATAGACGCCTAAAGACTATATGTCATCCCTTCCTACAAAACCTCATTGAGATACACGAGATAGATCTAGGGGATCTAATGAGTTATCTCCGATTAACAGGTTGGATATAGATATTGTACGTTAGACTGTCCGGAGTGATGTGGTATGCAAAACGGTGTCTCAAGACACTATTTGATTTTATTTAGCAACCACGTGAACCAACGGAGATAACATCACCAGATCAGCCAGTTGTGAGATGGCGTGAATACTTTACGATACAGGCTACACTTCCGAATGAAAATCAGAGTACTTCTTCGGCAGCATACTCACGTGTCAACCCGAGAAGGGATATTCCAATGGAACTCCCGTCAAAAGCAGAGACCGAGGTGACACTGGGAAAAGTTAACATTTCAACAGAGCTGTTGAAATAATTGCATGGAAAAACAACCAAATTCTTACCAAGTGGAAAGTGGGAGTAGGTATTACAATCCCGAAAAAGGTGACATAAACCAGGGTAAGAACTGGCGAAGTATAACATTGTATCATCTATGTAATAGGCAAAATAATGGCGTCCCATATACTGCATCTAAATATGCTCCGCATAATCATAGAGTAATTTGTTGAATTACATATGCATCTGTACCCACTAGTGAACAGATCAGATGTTGGTGGCAGTCGATGATCGACTCACATAGACTTATTAGTCCATTGTGATACCACGGGCCAACGAGATTAAGAGTTAGACCTACAGGAGCATAATTAATTGTGCTCCAAGAAGCTCAAAGCTGTCTCAAAGAAGCTCTCCCAGGTCCCTAAATAGGAAGGATCCCATAGTAGGTATCCTCATGCCGGCTGGTGCTGGACATGTACAGAGAACATGACCATGGATCCTTCCTCATCATTAAAGCTTCTACTGAAGTCATTTGCCTGATCTTTAGTCTAGGCGGATGTCTACCAGTCAGACAGTGTCCTGTCAAATCTGAAACAAGCATTGATACCTTGATCCTGACTAGGGGCAATAGGTTCATGGATCGCTTGCTATCCACTATTGGCCAGATTTGTCTTGAGCGCACAAATCTAACCGTCGGTGGCCCAATGGTTAGTGTGCGCGCCTCTTGTACATGAGTTCAATCCCTGCTCTGACCACCTTAAAATTTCTTTCGGCGGCGGTCACCTCGCATAGTGACGGCGACACTATCGAGTATTAAGCCATGAAAACGCTTCTCAAAATACCATTCGGAATCGGTGTAAAAACTGTAGGTCCCAATCAGTGAGTATAAAACTAGAAATTCCAATTCCTTAATGGAATGTAGTGGGGAACCATTTATTTTTTTATTGTACACAATCTGTGCTCCTCGTCCAACTCTCCCGCATAGGGCGCTATTACAGGATATGCTTAAAAGTCACACTATTACGTTCCACTTCCTGTAATACCTATAAGATAGTCCCTAGTCTGACCAGCTCTTCCCCTGAGCTATTCCTCGGAATATCTTTGTACCCTGACAACCACTTGAGGTGAATATCGTACTTTTGGGGACATTTCGTTAAGAGATCTGCGGCAGTTGAATTCAGGAATACTGATTCCAGGGAATTGATGACTGTCTGACTGTCCGAGAAGACATTAACCCCAACTATTGTCCCTCACCCAATCAGTCACTTCTCTAATTGCCAAAATTTTCTTCCGATCCCTAGAGTAGACCCCGTAATCTATCTGATCATTCATTTTCGACCCATCTCTGTAGCAGTTCACATATCCCTCTATACTAGGAAATCCTTTTTTCCACAAATCCTCTTCCGGAATGAAAGTGTGGTTTTCGGAACGATTTTCCGCTTTCGAGTAGTCGACAAATAAAGGAAATTTTGGAGAACCTTCCAGCACTATTCCATGACCGATTGCGACCATGCCCCGGTGTGAGAGTTGCTTTAATCTGATGGCAGACGAGGAAGCAATCTTCGTCGCTTTAATGCCTACCGGCAACAAATATAACATTACTTTCATTACATCAGTCGGAGTAGTGAACAGATCATCCGCGATGAACAATGTCATAATTTTCGGAACACTAGTCTGCTGTTCGAAACTCAAGGAGGCCTCAGGCAAGGCGATATACTATCGTGCGATCTCTTTAACATCTTAATGGAGATCATTATGAGAAAAGCTGCAGCTGCTCGCGTTTGCTGATGATATAGATATCATTGGGCGCACAATTATAGAAGTTGCTATGGTTTTTTCGGGAATTGAGAAGGAGTCGGCAAAAGTGGGTCAGACGGTAAATGAGGACAAGACAAAATTAATTGTTTTAACGAACAGGGCCTCCACGCGATTAGACCAAAGCGTTAACGTTGATAGCCGTTATAATTTCGAGGTGGTGGTCGAATTTATATACCTCGGATCTGCCGTAAACAAATACAACAACGTCAGCCTTGAGATCAAGCGGAGAATTGTGCTTGCGAATAGATGTTATTTTGGGGTAAGCAAGCACTTTAGATATTAAGCCCTGTCTCGAGTAACAAAAGCCCAGCTATACCAGACTCTCATTCAACCAGTCTTGCTTTATGGTGCATAATCCTGGGTCCTATCGCAAGCAGACGAAATATCTGTAAGGGTTTTCGAGAGAAAAATACTCAAAAAATGTATGGACCTATAGTCCACAACGGCGAGTATCGGCGACGCATGAACCATGAGCTGTATGATCTATATCCCGACATTGGCATAGTTAAGCGGATCAAAATAAAGTGATTGCAATGGCTAGGCCATGTCAGTAGAATGGATGAACACGAACCAGCACGAAGGGTTTTCGAAACCGAACTCGAAGGAAGTCGAAAAATAGGAAGACCAAGGCTCCGCTGGAGGGATCAGGTTGACGAATCCCTGCGTACACTTGGTATTGCCAACTGGAGAAATAAAGCAAAAGATAGAATTGGCTGGCGAAATATGTTATCTTCGTTTTGTAAGATTATCCGGCCCGGGGTTGTCCGAGTCAGTTGTTTACAATATGTGGGCTTCTTCAGCACCTGCCACCACACTATAACCCCATAGAGCATTATCGGTCTCACCACCACTCTATAGATCCAGTGAACAATCCTCGGAGAAAGTCCCCATTTACAAGCTATAGCCCTAATGCAGGTATATACTGCCCTCGTTGCCTTTGTCGCCAATTCCATTATGTTGGGCCTGAAACTAAACTGCTGTCCAAAATATCAACCAGGAATTTGGCACACCTTGTAAGCCTAATTTCAGACCAGCTCGGTGATGGCCGCGTTTACACCTAGCCAATTTTCAGCCGCCCGTCTGCCTAAACTTACCGACTAGCTACCTTGGAGAGTGTCCCTAAGGGTACTTGAATATTTCCCCCTTATAGTTATTGCCACGTCATCAGCATAAGCAACAATTTTCGCACCCGCATTTCGATACATCGAAACTCAATGCGGTACACCTTGACCCAAAAGGGGATACCGGATAAGATAGCATCCATGATTCGAGAACTGTACAGGGATGCAGCATATAAAGTTCGTTTTAAGGAAAGCCAACATTTGACCACTTCTGCGGGAGTTATACAATGATGCGTCCTTACTTTTTGGCCTAATACGATTTCTCATAAAGACCTCTGACAATGTACAAGTAACGTCCCTATTGAAGTGGATATACTTATAAGGAAATGGAGTTGGATCGGTCATACTCTTAGGTGTCCAACAACTGAAATTTCTAGAGCAGCACAATTGAATAATGGTTGTCTGCTTGTCGGGTACAAATTTTTGTTGCTCCAAAAATAAGCCAGGAAGACCACTAAATACAGGGAAGCGATACCTGAAAATGTAATATACAAAAATTCGACTATCATGGAATCAAATTAAATCAGTTGTCAGATAAAGAAATCAATGGACAGCATTCGTTGACGCTCTATGTTCTTCGTGAACCTTTTATTTAAATTTTGTATTGTAATATTGTTATATTTTGTTTAAATAAATAAAGAACATACATTTCATTCAAGGTCAATGCTATGAGAAAAGCGATGGCGTAGCAACCAAATCTGCAGTACGTACATACGAGTATTACCAAGTAGTTCTGGTCATTGCTATAGAATGGATTTGCTGGGATACGTTTCAAAACAAGTGTAAGAATTAGTGAATAAAAAGTTATGCAAATCTTTAAATTGTATGAGATCAAAATTCAAATGAGATCTAAAATCTTAAAAATGTTTATATTATATACACTTTCGCCCAATTTCACTAAACAAAGTTAAAGCTAACTGACAGTTAAAAATTATAAATCCCATACAAACTGACAGCTAGAACTTTTCGTTAGCTCTAGCTGAAAGATAAACGAACATGGTGTAATCGCCCGTTTATCTCTTAAAAATTAGCATTGAGTTGAGTCAGTGTTCTGTAGAAAGTTTAATTTTCAATGGAAAAAATGCAAAGAGGAGGGAAGCCCCGACGAGGACAACTTCAGTTGGTAATAATGTGAACAAGACGGTCAGTGGCCTAGAATGCAAAGGCGCTGATGAGAAGATTCACAAACTTCGAAACGATCGTCCGCCAACGTGACTTCAAATCCTAGTTCCCACTGTTTAATTTTTTCTAGTTGCAGAAATAATTCCCTAATTCCCTATCTCGATCGCTAAAATGCAAAAGAAAAATTCAAGGCGAATTTCTTAGCGATGTCGCTAAATCCGTATTCTGGTACTGCAATCGCTTAGCTAAAAGTTACTATTTTCGCCGTAGCTAATTTGCTAAAAGTAGTCTAGACTTCTCCCCCTGCTTTGATAAATGCTTTTAGAAAGAGACAGACATATTACGCACACATTTAACACTTTATATTAGTGTAGCCAAACCTTATAGTTTGTTTTCCTCAAAAACATTAAAAATTTTCCTTCACAAAATCTTACAAATAACTTGTAAAACGTAAACTTTTAAAATTAAGTTTGAACATTTATTTAGATTTTCCAACAAACGCGTAGTATTTTGTCGAAAAACCTCCAATTATTGGTATCGCTCTAAAAGGTTGCAAAACATGGCAGCTCTACAAAGGCTTTGTTATTTTCAAAAAAAAAGGTAAACAAACATACTGTTTGTGAATTTTGTGTTGTGACAAAGATTTATATAAAAAATAAATATGAGCGACTTCAACAGTCGACGTCTAATATCAAGATTAATTAGACTGAATTTAAATCTAAAAGTATATTTGTTCAACTTATATTTTAGCGGCTTCAATTGTTAGTTGCTAAAATTTTTAAATTTATGAGACAGTTAACAGCTGTTTATTCGTTAAAAGAGTACAAAATAAGCGAATTTTAGCGATGACAACAAACTCAAAAATTACGGCGAATTCAATTTTTTAGAGATATCTAAATTTAGATACCACGATATAGAATTGCATTTATAGCTAAAAATCGCTAAATTGATTTTAGATGCTTTTAGTGATGGAGATTAAGCGTTAGCAAGTTACAGAATAGACCTGCTGATCTGTATAGCTCAGCGGAAATCGAAAAATATTCTTAAAAGAATCAATTTCAGATCGAGACAAACTTATATAATAAAAATCATGCGGTAGGGCCCGACCAAAAACGTAGAACACTGACAAAAATATAAATAGTTATGTTCTATAAGCAGATTAATTTCAGAAACTTCAGCACATGTGCGTTAAGCTACTGTCAAATCTGAACGAAGAGCCTGTCAAATGCTAACCTATTCAAAAAAGACTTTTAGGTGTCTATAATGTACTTACATGAAGTTGAAACTATTAAGCCACAGTTGCACATCAATGTAATATTGGTAGGTTTGCAGAAATTTTATTTGTTCTCATGTTTCGTAAATATATGAAATTTGTTCACAAAAATTTATTGAATGACCATAATATTTATAAATCATACCTTAAGTATGAATGTGGACGATTATTTTATTAATTTTTGCAAAAATTTTACAAAAAAAAAGCTGCACCCGTTTTTCTTTTTGTGTAATTTATTGAGAAAAGTACTAAAAATGCATCAGTGTGCATCTCTGAATTACTAAAACATAAAGCAACTATGGTATAGAGAAGAAAATTTACTCATGGAGTGGAATGCCAACAAAGAAAACGAGTGAAGCGTGTCGTTTCTCTGCACTCTCTCTTGCTCTCTTCGTTTTATATTTCAATATACGAGCAGTTGTCTGATTGTGTTATTGTATCTAACAATAGAAATTCCAACCATATTTAAATAAAATTACATAAAGTATGTAAAAAGTATGAAATAATCAAGTTATGATGCGGGAAAGAAATGTGTGTTGAGTGAATCGCGTCGACTTTTTGGTTCTCTTCTACTAGGGTTGCTATATTGCGGGGTTTTTTTCTTCTCTACCTGTACATCCTTTTTGACTAAAATAACAACTAACAACGTGTTTATTTGGTGAAAAATGGATAAGAAATTGAAATATTTAAAGTCCCTTAAATTTATTAAATTTGCATTGGATAGGATGTGCACATTAATAAAAATAGCTTAAGTCCATTTCAAATTTGCATTTTATGTATACCATATACAAACAGCTGTTTACGTACGGAATGTGCGCTCAGTTTGGCTCTTTGCTTAAGCAAATAACATTTGACGAAACTTTTTATTAAGTACATTATAGTTTGCCACATACAAAACATATGATGTGTTCCCACAGTTGCTTTAGCTGGCTTAAGCCCACATTCCTAATTTATAATTCCTCTACGCACTCCATTTTATTTTTAACGCATGTGGTGTTACTTTTGGTTGTTAAAATTATCGAAATGTAAAAATTCTGGTCACAAACAATTATCAAACAATTGTTTTCGTACGAAATAACTTTGGCGTAACAACCTTGTATTTGATTTTGCCTACGAAATTTTCTCAAAGAACTGAGTACCAAGCTAATGAAAAGTGAGCAAAATTTTCGCTTCATGAAATTTTCGTTATTTTTTTAGAAGAAGAAGGTACAAACTTTAAATTTTTTCCAATTACAGAAAAACCCCTGACCTGTGTAGATCAAAGGAAATCTAAATGTATTCTTCAAAGAAATAATATCAGATCGAATCATATATTAAATAATGCAAATAGTTTACATAAATGGCATACATTTCCTGTAAACTAATTCAAACTAAAATGTTTGAAGGTGTTGTTGAAAGTATGGGAATCAATAACAGGTGTTTTATAAAGTAAAAAGTATTCAAATTACATGAGGTGTGAGGGGACACCCGGTTGGAACGAAGTTCCATTCCCTAAATAGTATGTACTATAGTGTGGGTCGAAAAAATTCACCCTGCCACCCCCTAGTTTTAAAGATTATCGCATTACAATTTCAGAACACAAAATTTTTTGTTGATCTGTGCAACCTTCCGCTCCCCGAAATGGTTTTTTTGTGCTATGTTGGCATTTGACTTCTGATCAAAACAAGATGCATATCGTTGTTCATGTTTAATCAAGGGCCACATATTTCTTTATGAACACTTTTGATTCCGACGTCAATTTTGACAACTGACTTCTTGTAGCTCATTTGCATTACCCTATTGTTGCCTATTTTTTTAACCGTCCGTAAAGAACTTTTATTTAACTATGGTTACAGGCTACACCCACAAAACGTCCCATTAAACAATAAATTTCCCAAAATATGTGAGACATGTAGTTAATTTCTTTATCTCTGATCCAAGCCGTTAGTCTAGACACAAACCAAAGCAAAAGTAAACAATATATGTAGTTGATAATACTGGGTTGTAGCATAATAGTGTTAAAACAGAAGATGTTTAATTTGTTTTCATTTAGTCCCCATCCCGAAACGTGCGACAAGGAACTTCGTTCCAAAAACAAAATATAGTTCAATTCATCAGCTGGGGACTACAATGGCATGAAAACAATAAAATCTGCTGTTCTAATCATCCACTTTCGCTAAAATACCCGATCGACTTGGTAGTTGAAAATTTCATACAGCAGAGGGTTGATGGTAGAATATGAAAGTAAACTAAATTTAAATTGAGTTTTATTCATATCAATGACTTTTAAAACTACGTTTTATGCTATAATTACTTTTGATTTGTATTTCCCTTAACTTATATTCGTATTACACACAGAGAAAATATTAGTTGGAAATAACTTCAGGCATTAGAAATTCCATGATAAAGTCTATATTTTGATCAAAATTCGTAATTGTCAAACATCAGAATTATTTGTCGATGTTATTGATAGATTAAAAATCGGTCTTACTAAATACAAGTTGCTACTACCGAATTTTAGTTGTGTTAACCAATTTGAGTATTTCAAAAATCTCATTCATCTGAAATGGAAGATGCAGCTAATAAAAAGTACAATATTAGAATTCGAGTTCAAATATTAATTACTGTAATCATAATTTATTTTCTGTTACAAAAACACTTGTTGCAAAGTTACGAGTATGTATTCGGTTTTTCACAAGAGGCTTTGTTGTTAAAGAGAAACTACGTATATTTGAATATTACAGGAGGACTTTACAGAAAAACTAATATTTTAAACAGAAAGTGATAAAAAAAAGTTGTGAAAAAACAATAAAGTATATCTAAAGGGGCCCTTAGACCTGTGGATAAGTTGCTCGACTTCAAGTTGACATCAACTTCGATAACTAGACATCAACTTCGATTTTGCCCTTACACTCTCAAACTAGTTGAGGCAACTTCACTGCGAAATATCACAAATTTTACGAAAAAACGCCATTTTTATTTTCTTTAAATAATTATAAATAACACTACAAATCATATTTATTTAGTTTATATTTTTCCGATAATGTTTAATTTAATTATTTTTTGGTTGATTTATTTACATTTTGCCGATAATGTTGCCTCATGAACGTTTCTCACCGAAATGCGTATGAAAGTTGATGCAACTTCCCCTTACACTGGTGGATAAGTTGATATCAACTTCAAAAAATCAAAATGGCTTTGATTTTACATCAACTAGTTTGTACAAACCACCAACTTCACCTTACACCATGGATAAGTTGATGTCAACTTGAAGTCGCTGCAACTTATCCACAGGTCTAAGGGCCCCTTAAGCCAGCGAAGAATATATATTATCATAAATTGAGGTGAAGTGAGACTTTTAAACACAATCGTTGAATCTGACGCCACTATTGACGCCTTCACAAACCCATGCAAACAATTGTGGACACTTGGCTGGAGGAACAATTATTCTGGATGACACAAATTAACTTCAACATACATGTGATACCCAGGGTAACCCATCCCCATTTTTGGTCGAAAATTTGAAAAAGTGTCTGTATCTGGAAAACGAAGCGTTCAATCGAAAAAATAATAATAATAAAGAGCATGCCATTATATTATTTGGTACAACCGAACTAGTTTTTAAATTTTTCGTTCATCCAACTAATAGAATATTCACCACTACAGGATAATGTGATTGCTACAACTAAAACTCGATTTATTTATTGTTGCTGTGGCTTCAACTAAATATTTCAGTTCTTGCAACCAAAACTGAATTACAAATCAATTGATATGCACAACATTTGGTGATACTGAACACAATTATTGGTAATCACAACTGAATAATGTGATAGTCCAAGGAACCGCCAAATATTAGTTGGCTGTAAATATAGTTGTGACAACGAATCTCTTCTCTGTGTGTATATGAAAATTATAACAGCAATAGAAACTATATCGAAACTCTAATTATGTATTCTATGTAATTACGACAAGAATTTAGATGAACACTCTTGTACACCCTTTACACATATTATTCGTATTACACGTAAGCCAGATTCAGAATTTATTTTTTGCGATGGTAGCTTATTTATATCTGCTTAAAATAAAACACGCTTATTATTCTTTAAAATAAAACTATTTACGTGCTACGATTTCGTACCAAGCTGATTTTTTTCCCCATGTCACAATTAATTATTGTCTCCTGTTGAATTCTCCTTAAGAGTTTCTTGTTTCTTGCTTTAAACACGCCTCTAGATTATGAAACTTTTTCATTTCGTGAATGGTTCTGTGACAATGATGTCTAAAAATAATTCGAATGTCTTAAATTCAACCCTTCTTTGTGTGTCGCCTTCAAATGGATCGTTATGAGAAACATTAAATCACGCACTCAATGAGGGTCAATTTCTCAGTCAGCACTTATTCTAGATTTCACACCATAGATAAAGAAAAATAATAGATGATGCAAAAGTGTTGGGAAACATTTAGTGTAATGGGTAATTTTCTAGGTGTCGCTGAAAGCAATAATTGGGACCTTTTTGTTCCCAAAAAAGAAAATATAACATTTATTAGAATTTTTAAATTTGGAATGTAACAACATGTAACTTAAAATCGAATCGGTTATCGAATTGCAAAGCCATTACGCCACCGTCTGTCTATAAAGTAATTATTCCTCCAGTTCAGTCATTATTGGGAGTCTTCAGACACTCAAACAGTTTTAGAATCCGCGGGCACATATGTTGCTGACATTTTTAGGTTGGAAGTTTTTAGATAGAAATGCTAGTGATAACTTTATGTTATTTACAAAACTTTCTGCGTAGTAAATTGAATGAAGGCTTGCCACATTTTTCCTTGCTTAATTTTTTTTACAAAATTTCCCACAATTCTAAATAAACGTTAATAGAATTATGGGAAACTTCAATGAAAGTGACAGTAATATATTTCTATTTTTTCCTTTATCTATTTTCCACACTAAATTACGTAGAGATGTCAAACCGCATTTCAAAGTTTTCCTTTGAATGAACTCGTTTTACTGAATAAAGGTTGGCACCAACTTCGTTTGCATGAAAAATATTCAACAGCAACATCAAGTGGTTTCGCCATAGACTAATTATTATACTAGACTCAACATTTCTCTCAGAAAATTTATGGCATTTGGCCTGGTGTGATGTGAACGTTGGATGTCGAAAAGAATTGCTTCAATAATACCAGACAACAAAATAACAACAACGGTATTTCATTTTGTGTGTTAAAATTATTGTGTTAATAAAAAGGGTAAAACACATTTAAATTTCAAGTCTTTCAACAAAACGATATGAAAACTTAAAGTCAGAAGTTCTTGTAAATCCACCTGGTTTAAGTCACTTTTCGCGAAACATCTCTGTATCACACTGACCGCATCACGAAGAGTGTGAAAGGAAACATCAGATGAGTTAAATAATCTCTCTAGTAAGATTTACTCTATGGGTTTCGCTGTGAAATTGGCCAGCAATATATCAATACTGTAGACAAGCGGCCTTATTCATAAAAAGTTATAATAGGTTTTGTCTATAACCCGTCAAATTCAACACAAATGTATAAAAACAATAAAGGCTCGTTCACAATGATAGCAACAAATTCAACATGCGTTCACAATGCAAGCAACAAATTTGTTCGATTAAGTTCGAAAAAACAGCTGACTGGCAACATTGTTTACATTATACAGCAGTATACATATTTAGGGATTGAAACCCATGGAGAATTGCAATACAAACGAAAAAGCAAACAGTAAAAAATAGAAAAATTAAACGTGAGACACGGACCTCAGATTTTTCTATAGAAATATTCTCAAATTTTTCTGTAGAAAAGTTTTAAAATTTTTCTATAGAAAATGTTTAAAATTTTTCTATAGAAAACTTTCAAATTTTTCTATAGAAATGTTTAGAAACTTATGTTCCATAATATGTCATGGCCTTGGACGGTTTCGATAAACCTGAAAATGTCAGCTTTTTTAAACTTTTTTCTTTTGTTTATTAATAAAATTGGCGCGAACTACACTTACTACAAACAACCACACATTTCACATTTGCATCAGCTGATTTGTTCGAAAGCCAGCGACAGTGTTGTATTCTCGGTAATAAAAAATTATAATTATATGTGAAATTATTGTTATTGGCAGATTCTACGGATAATATTATTTATTAAAATGTTTGTTTTGATACAAAATGTTTACATTTTCATTCATACTTTAAAGTTTTAAAACAAAATTCGAAGTAAAGCGCCCCTAGCGGCCAGTAGAATAAACTGATTCGAACAAATTCCAATTTGAAGTAGAAGTAGAACCTACTTCTATGACAAATTTGAATTCCAATTTCACGAAAAACATGAGAGGGCATTATATGCAATACTGTGAGTGGGAACGAGAAGGCATGAATTACAAATTCGTTGCTGCCATTGTGAACGCTACTTAAAAGTAAATAAAAAAAAGTACAAATACAAAATACAGTTGAATTTGACAGTTGGAGTAATAGCGGCATCAAAAAAATAATCAAATGCTCTAATGCTTCCACCTGCACAAATTCATCTTGATTCGAAGTTATAAGCAGAAATATAGACAAAGGCGAAATTAATCGAAATTTGTTTAATATTTAAATCACCAAAACTCGTCTATTTTTATTTCTAACTATTGATTTCAAGTGATAGTTTTGCTCATAACGTAGAACATATTGGTCACATCAGTGGTAGATATTTCGCAGGGGGATTAACATACATACATATATTAAAAACAAACTGATTTTTGAGATAATCAATGTCTAAGCAGATATGAACGACAATGAACTTTAACCTTTCATTGGCTCTAAACGTCATTTAAAAGGAATTGTTAATTTCAATTAAACGTCTCCAAAGGTATCAAGTTGTATTAGAGAAGATAGAAGATAGTTCATAAAAACCGGTTACCATTCCATGAAGGGATTGGGGAGAGCTTCTCACAACCAGTGAGCTGTGCGCTTTCTAATTTTTCACTCACTGATTGGGCCGGTTTTACACCGGTTCCGAACGGTATTTTAAGAAGCTTTTTCATGGCTAAGTACTTGATAGTGTTGCCATCACTAAGCGAGGTGGCCGTCGTCGAAGGAAATGTAAGGTGGTTAGAGCAGGGATCGAACCCACGTTCTCATGCACAAGAGCCGCACACACTAGCCATTGCACCACCGACGGCCTGATAACTGATAATTTTGAATAACGGATCTATTGAATAGAGGTGATGTAGTTTTCAAACAGTGTTTGCAAAATGCATTCTCATGATTCCTGGCAAACCGTATAGCTATTTCGGGTCTAGCCACAGACCCTCATTGCAATGAGAATTTTTTTGTATGCAATTCCTCGAAAAATATCGCAAGCATCCACTCGAGCAATTGCATATAAAAGGAGGGTCCAACACCGAATTCGGTGTTACTTTTTGTGTTAAGTTTTTTTATAGTTGAGACATGTAAAACCGCAAATAAAGTATGTATATGAAAAATATATATGTATATATGTACATACATACATACCCTAACACGAGTCATATTTTAACAGAATAAGCGTCTTCCTAAAAGGTTAAAACACAAAACTTGAAACCGCCCCTCAGTGGGTTAAAGGAACCGGGAGATTTGTACGTCGTTTGAAAGGTTTAATGTACGATACTAGCTTTGAATCGATCCAACATTAACTAACGAAGATAGGTACATTTTATATTAATAACTCGGAAACTAGGGGTTGCCTGAAAAAAAATACTATTTTTGGTCTCAGACTGACGAGATTTATTAATGTTAAAATTTGTATAAAGATTTGAGTTATGCAGTTAAACTGCGTTTGTACCAAAAATTTAAATCAGCACCTCACTGATTCTGCCATGGTTTGTTCTTTCTGTGAAAGCAATGAAATGTTTATATACCGTTATTTACAAACGAATTGGTTTAGTGTAGCGAACGGTTCTCGTAGCATTGTTTTAGTTTGAAAACTTTCTTAAAACTGCACTTTTTTAACATGGTTGTTTCGATAGCTTCTGGCAACACTGGTTTGCTAATGAAATTAACTCTTCCCAATTCCTTCATGCAATAAAATGAGAAATACAATGTATTTTCCTTCTACGGTTGCCATCAACTTACCACTAAATAGATTGCAAAGAATTTCACAGCGCCATGATATGAGTAGGTTTTTTAAATCCAAATCCATTGTAATTATCCAGAGAAGTAAAATAGAAAGCCAGATGATATTGCCACCTAATAAATGTCACTCACACAAGGCGGTAAGTAATTTATCGTTTTGGTAAAATAAAATAACACAACGAAAACAAACCGAACTACGGCGATGACAATGATAGTAAACACAACAACGAGTTCAATAACAACGAACTAATCATCACCTCGACCAAGCGCAGCGAATTCATATCAACAACTGAAACATATTCAATTTACGTACATCCATTATACACAACATCGCCGTGGTGGATGAAACTGGTAGGTGGTTGATGTACAGTTGTACATACATACATACATATATTCATACGCGCAGAAAAGCATAACAGCATCCTTTGTACATTTTTTCATCGTGTTTGTAGTTGGTGCGAATTCGTTCGTGTGTTTGTACATCATAGGATTGGTGGAGAAAATGTAGATTTATAAGAGGTCTACCTAAACAATGACGTAAAGTGTAAAGCCATTCACAATAGGTTTTATTTTCATGCTTTCTTACGACAGCTCCCGAAATATCGCTGACCCAAACTTTGAACATGTTAACTTTGACGTAATACAATACAGCAAGTAAAGCGAAATAAAAGAGCGTACAAAAACTGACATGTTTATGTGAGCACAAACTGACACATAGGCCTTTATTTTTAAATCATTTGGTCGATATGACCAAAGATTCATATTCAATTGAACTTTATAGTTTCTCTGAAGTTATACGAATCACAGCACGTCATTATTATTATTAGATTTCTCCACTGTTTAATTGCAGCAGAGTCTTTGCAAAACGAACCCCGAAAATGTATTTATAAAAACTGTGATCAGATGTTTAACTTAGTCGTTAAATTGCCACATGAATTGAAATGAAAACTTTAAATGAAGTCGATGGTCGATTTCTTAAATTCGAGTGTGTTAGTAAAAAACAGTGTGACTACATTGCAACTTGAAAGTCAGAAATGGAACGTGTAACCCTCAAGTAATATATTGTTACGAATTTCCTAATCGTCCTTTTTATAGCAGTAATATTTCCCGTTAATAAAACAATTCACTTTTTAAATTATCATAAGTACAACAGTTTTCTTTATTTTACTTAACACTTTACAATAAGTCTACTTGATATCACTATTGCCGGCGAACTTGAACTATTTAATCACATACTGACTCATATACGCTCCTCATCTGCTATTTATACAAATTCAATACCTTGGGACATCCATAGATTGATTTACACACAGATTTGTTAACTCGCTTATCGGTTTATTGACAGAAACGAAGCGAACTTGTGGAAGTTGCAAGTTTTAACGTCAAACGAAGAATTCTGCAGCCGAGGTTTGATAAACACATCTGAAATTGTTACTGTGAATGTTCAAAATCTGTATACGATCGTTATGAACGTACATAATTAAAAATCTGATGTTCCCACAATTTGCTGCAATTAAACAGCTGACAGAAGTACGTCTCATCATGGAAGAAGCGCAAAGTGAAACCTCAGATGAGACGAATAACAAGTCTATATATAAATTAATCTATGGGAACATCGTTATCTGACAACTTCGACCCGTTCCCATAGAATAACACATACGTAGATAAACTTATTCTCTCATCTGACGTTTCATTTCACACTCTTCATCGTAGGTTTGTGGAAATGAGAACAATTAAATTTAAAATTATCTTACACCAGGCGGAGTTACAAAATATGTTCACTTAACTTTTTCCTGTCGTTTTGGTGTAGAATTGAAAATTTTAAATATATTTTGTACTTTTTTGTTGACTTTTATCGTTGGTATACATTTGTACTGTATTTAACACAACTAGTTTGCCACAAAAACACGAAATTCGGTTGTTGTTCCTTTGTTGATCGTTGTATACTATTGGCACTATCTGGTATTATTAAACCCATATTTTCCACCATCCAATGTTTACTTTCCATCGTACCTATGACGTTTAATTTATTGAGCGAATAAAAGCTTCTATGGTATGTATTATTCTATGCCCGTTCCCATAGACGAATTTTGTATAGACACATTAATTCTCTCAATAAATTAAACGTTATAGATATGGTTGCAAGTAAACATTGGATGGTGGAAAGCATGGGTTCATTAATACCAGATAGAGGAAATAGTACACAACGTCCAACAAAGTAATTTCTACAGTTGTTTGAATGGGTGAGTACTGGTGCTGAACTAGTATTTTGTCCTACTGGGTAGCTTACCAAACTTCAGATCGCTAGTGTTTTATGGGAGTTATTGTGTCAACCAACTTTTGTATTGATGGCATCAGAAAGGGCGTGGGTTATTCGCCAATTTTTTCTACTAAAGCCCCGTATTCAGTTCTTGCGAAATTTAGCGTAAGAAATTTTGTCATTTACCTCTAAGCGGAAAATTTTGTTACAGAGTGTTACCAAATATCTGTGATTTACCTTGCAAATATTTCATTAATAATTCATCTTTGCCCTCCAATTTATTTTTAACAGCCGTATTATTTTTGTTTACTAAAATAATCAAAATGTCTAAAATCCGGTCCCAAACAATTATCAAACAATTGCTTTCGTACGAAATACGTGTAGCGTAAAAACCCTGTACTTGATTTTGCCTACGAAATTTTCAAAAAGAACTGAGTACCAAGCAACTAAAAAGTGAGCGAAATTTTCGGATCATGAAATTTTCGTTATATTTTATACACGTACTTCCTATGGCAACGAAAATTTCATAAAAACTTAATACCGGGCTTTAAATATACAAAATTCCTTAACCGTCCCTTTTAGCATTGTTTTTTATTTCCGTTAAAATTACGATAAGTACAATAGTCGTATTTCCTTTTATTTTACACCAGTAAATCCGGCAGACTTCGTCCTGAATTTTAGTAGGAGGGAAACAATAATAATAATAATAGCCTATAGCACTCAGTGATAACATAGCATTCTATTGGTGAAAGAATTTTTAAAATCGGATGAGTAGTTTAGAAGATTACCCCCTACATATAAACTCACAAACATTTCCTCTTTATAATATTAGTATAGATATACATATGTAGATAGTATAGAAGTATAGATTTTGATACAGTACAACCGTTCACTTTATTTACACAACTTAATATTCACAATTGTCTATATTCAACCTTTTTATTATTACTTCGTGTTGCATACTTTTCAGAGTTTAATAACATACTAACTTTACATGCCAGAGACTTCAGCTATTTATACGAACTCACCATACTCAAATGAAGTTATCTCTAGCGAATTAAAGATTCTTAATGAATCTACGTCTGGAAGCGGGTAAAACCAACTCGAATACGAGTAGTATAGATTTATCTTAAATGAAGCAAATTCATGACACTGATTTAACGAGCTGCTAATCACATTATTATTTACAGTAAACCAAATAAGTTAGCATGCATATTACATTAAAAAATAAATGGTTTCCCATTACATTCCATTAAGGGATTGGGGAGAGCTTCTCACAACCAGTGAGCTGTGCGCTTTCAAGTTTTATTCTCACTGATTGGGACCTACAGTTTTTTACACCGATTCCGAACAGTATTTTGAGAAGCTTTTTCAGGGCTTAATACTCGATAGTGTCGCCGTCACTATTGGAGGTGACCCTCGCCGAAAGAAATGTAAGGTGGTCAGAGCAGGGATAGAATCCACGTTCTCATATACAAGAGCCGCTCACAATAACCATTTCCCCTCCGACGGCCACAGTATAGTTCCGCCGCGGTTATTCCGACGAAAACAAGGGGTTGGGACCGAAATTTAAACATTTCGATATTTTAACAACAAAAATTGACGCCACATTCCTCAAAAACAAAATGGAGTGCGTAAGAAAATATAAATGAAATATTTGCAAGGTAAAGATAAGTGGTAACTTACGAATCAATTGATATTTCCTAGACCGAGGGGTTATATGAATAGGTCCATTTGGGTAAGAATATCCAGATTATTCAATTTGTTCCTTGTTCACCATGAGTATTTAACTTTACTAGCACTACGTATCGCAAAAAGCTTCTTTAACACTTTGCAGAAATAACGCAGTAGTTGACAATGTTTCTTTTTTCCACATTGATCCTTTGATATTTTTTATTATGTTTTTACCTTTCTTTGTATTAGAGCATTCAATTGATTAAGGGTGTTTTTCTACAAGTCGTTACTTTTGCCTTGTGGTAGTTTTTAGCATAGATAAAGGAAATAATAGATATAGCGCGCCCATTGCCAACTTTGTTCACTAGGTGCTGTCTATACTACTGTCACTTTCATTGAAGTTTCCCATAATTCTCATTGACGTTTCTTCAAAATTGTGGGAAATTTTTGTGAAAGTAATTTAAACAAGGGAAAATGTGACAAAATTTAAATGGTTTTCTTGTATAAAAAAAACTATTTAAACCCATGAGGACGGTGTTGGGATATCAATAGGCGAAAACCCGTAGGAGACCGCCCAAAGATGAACATGCCGGAAAGCCTTTTTAATCTAAAAACTATCCTGCCCAAAAACTGTGGCAACTTCTGTGGACGCAGATGCCAAAACCGTTAGAGTGTCTGAGGACTCTCAACAAGGAATGCTAGCTGAAACGGAGGAAGAACCAATTTATTAGGACATGGTCGGTGGTGACGTCGCTTTGCAATTAGATGGGCATTAGATATTCTACTTTAAGTTACGTGTTGTATTCTTGTTTCGAAGTGATATTTTTGTTGAAAATAATTTTAGAATTTTAATTCATATTTTTTGTACTTTTTTTGTGAACAAAAAAATCCCATTTAATGCTTTCAACTACATCTGGAAAATTACCCATTACACTAAAATTTTCAGAACACTTGTGCTTCATCTATTAGATTATAGAACGTTACAGCCATAGAGTAATGACGTATAGAGCTGTATTCTTCTCATCTGACATTTCCTTTCACACTATTCGTGGTGCGGTCGGTGCGATAGAGAGTTATTTGACGTAAATTCACTTACACCAGGTGGAATTACAAAAATTGTTGACACACATTTTTCATTTCGTTTTTATGAAAAAACAGTGAAATTTTAACGTATTTTGGACTTTTTTGTTATATTTTATTGTTAGTTTATATTTGTAGTGTAAGGAAAATTCTTCGCGAAAATGATTACCCGGCCAGAACAGTAAATGATCCACTAGATTCGGATTTAACCACCCAATGTTGTTTGGTTAACTTACAGTCAGAACCATATTACATATTTTGGCAATCAAATTAGAGTGAGAAATGAAGATTGTATAAAATACATGTTTCAGATTTGCATATATGTACACATACGTTGAGTCTAGATCGTTGCGCCTATATAGTTTTTTACACATTTTTGTTAAAATGACTTCGATTTTATGCATCTATTTCTTATTTTACATAATTCCATTTTGTTTGTTCCCCTTTGTTATTTTGGTATTTATCCCAAAACACACGTTTTTTTCCAATAAAAATACAAGAGTTAGTTGACAATATGGCGACTTATGCCTTGTTCACGCTGCCACGAAATTGACAATTTCGGATTGAAATTCTCGAACGAAATTGATATCGTTCACACTGGCTTTTGAGCAATTTCGTAGAAAAATGACAACTGTTTGTTTACAAATATTGCCATTAGTAAAATTTTAGATGTAAACTTAAAATTTCAATCTGATGAATGAAGCATGAAACACATAGACGACGACAGGCTACATGAACACACGACTACAAATGCCGCTGACTGCAAATGTAGACGTGTGGCAGCTACTGAATTATTTTCAAGACGGCAACTGCAAAGTAAACAGCTGATCTGTAATGTTGACGTTTGTGTTATTATGTTATTTGTGTTAGAAGAAAATAAAATGTCTGGAGAATATTTAATAAATATTATTACAAACATAACAAAAATTGTGAAAACAGTTGATTATTCTGTCAGTGGTGCCACTTCAGGCATTGACAGCTCTAACCTGTTGATTGTCGCCCACACAAATAGAAATTAGTTTAATTCAACTACAGCTACATAAGTAGCATAGACAACAACCTGCAGTCATGTCGCCTTGCCGTCGTTAAAATATTCACTTGCATATAAACGCATGTATTTTATTTTTGACAGGTTGTGGTCGGTAGCCTGTCGTCGTCTATGTGTTTCATGCTTGAGGCGGCATACAATTGTTTTGTTTTTTTTTTGCAATTTTAGTAACCACGTGTTCGGTGAACGAAGCCGATCCATAATTATCGACGGCGTTACAACAACAAAAATATATCGACGGCGGTAACTGAGTTAAATGTAATTTTTCGGCAGACGTTACTTTTAGGTTCATCTCGTTAGTTGTATAAAAAAATTAGATAATTTTTTTAGTAATTCGGGCCTTTAAATGCGGCTTAACTGATAATATCGGGCAACATTTTAAGTCGAAGCATGCCTTAACGACGGCGGCGTGAACTTCAAAAAATTATCTACGACGGCGGCACATCAGAAAATTTTCTGTCGGCTTCATATTCTTGCATATGTGCAAAAAAATTACAGCAGACAGTTGTCCGAGGCCTTCGGCCACGAACTGTCCCTGCAGGCTGTGTCAGAGACACGGCCATTAAGTTTAACGAAGAATACGCCATCCGATAAGACAGAAAACATATATTACAATAAATTCATTTGCTTATATTATTTATCATGGATACATTAATGTTACAATTAATACATTAATGTTACAATTAATGTTGCCAAGCAACATTAGCTTGCTGTTCGTTTCACTTTTTATTGGATACATGTTCCTAAGCAATGTTGAGCAACCAAAAACCATAGACTAATACATACCTAGATAAACTTATTCTCTCATCTGACGTTTCATTTCACACTCTTCGTGATGCGGTCGGTGTGATAGAGAGATGTTTGACGAAAAGTGATATACACCAGGTGGAATTACAATAACTTCTTGCTTTAATTTTTCATGCCATTTTGGTGAAAAACTGTGAAATTTAAATGTGTTTTAAACTTTTTTATTGACTGTTATTGTTAGCATACATTTGTGTTGTATTTAACACATTAATTTTAACACACAAAACGAAATGCCGTTGTTGTTATTTTGTTCGTTGTTTTGAACCATTGCCTCTATCTGGTATTAGTAAAGCAATTCTTTTCAACATCAAACGTATACATCACACGAGGACAAATGTCAGAAATTTGGTGAGTGAAAGATTTTCTCTACCCATATTTACTCTATGCCAAAAACACTCAACCAAACACCACACATATGTTTGAGTGTATGTATTTAAACAATTTTCATTTGAGAAATTTAAATATTAGGAAGATATCAACCAATATGAAATGTATATCAAACGAAAGATAACATCTTCATTTACCTACAAAAAAAATTTTAAAAAAATTCATCTAGCCGTTTCCTCAAATTCAATGAAATAAAGATTACAACAATAAAAACCTGACATGACTCCTCATACCGTAAGGTAAGACGTATTCTACGTCAAAAAGAGTACTAAGTTAATTGTACTGAGTAAAAACAGCGTTTATACGACAATTTCAACTCAATTTCAACGAAATTGTCGTAAATATCTCAATTTCGTAGTTGTCAAAATATATGCGAAATTGAGCAATTTCAACTCAATTTCGGCCCAAATTGCGAAAGACTTCAATTTCGCGGCAGGGTGAATAAGGCATTACACTAACTCACCACTGAAAAACAAAATGCACAGTTAACCTCTAATTAACTTAGAATAAAAGATTATGTAATCCGGTAGTTAACTACCCACTTAAAAACTGGCCATTAATGGGTTAGTTTTTAAAACACAGCTCAACGATTTTAATCATAAATTATAAACTGAAATTTGTTGACTATGGCGTTTATTTGTGAATCGTCGACAAAAGTGCAAAATATTTAGTTTCCTTACAAGTGCATTATCGTTAAATATCTTGGAATAAAAATAAAATGTGGAAAAGAATAAATTTGTGTGATCCAAAAAACAAAAATACTGATTATGAAATTATGAAAGAGGTAGATTTTTTGCACTTCATTCATTCATTTATTATAAAATAAGAAACTAAAAATTTATAAAAATAATATAAATATGCACTAAAATCATTAATAACATCGCGTTTTATTATAAAAGGTAGACTCATCACCTTTGACGGATATGCCCATCAAATTTGACTAGTCAACTGTGATGTATATATCCATCAAATATGATTAGTCAACTATGGATGTATCCATCAACTGTGCCTAATACTCATATAATCTCTGATTAGTAAACAGCAGTAGAGTGAGCAGCACAGATATATGTTTTATAGGCGACCAAATTCATAAGTTCGAGGGAGATGCAAAATCACACGTACACAAAAGTGTCCATCAACCTTTTCATTTTGGCTTGAAGAACGTGGTAGAAACTTTGATGGATATTTCCATCAACACTGACGGTCAAATCACTGGTCAAGCCCCGTATTCAGTTCATGCGAAATTTCTAAACGCAAAATTTTGTTACAGAGAGTTATCACATATCTCTGATTTACCTTGCAAATATTTCATTAATAATTCATATTTGCACTTCATTTTATTTTTAACACATGTGGTATTACTTTTGTTTACTAAAATAATCGAGATGTCAAAATTCCGGTCCCAACCAATTATCAAACAATTGTTTTCGCACGAAATAAGTTTACCGTAACAACCCTGTACTTGATTTTGCCCACAAACTTTTCGCAATGAGCTGAGTATCAAACAAATGAGAAGTGAGAGAAATTTTCGGTTCATGAAATTTTCGATATTTTTTATACACGTACTTCTTATGGCAACGAAAATTTCAATCGCGTTTTCGGGATTATCGATGCTTTTTTCTTATGGAGTTTGACATTTATAATCCCGAAAAAGCGATAATCTTGGTAGGTGTACAACTGCAGTTACACCCACCAAGATTATCGCTTTTTGGAGATTATAAATGTCAAACTCCATAAGAAAAAAACGTCGTTAATACCGAAAATTATATAATCTTGGTAATAGTAATTACTGCAGTAGTTTCAAGAATTGAAAAGGAATCAGCGAAGGTGGGGGTCTTGCTGTTAATGAGGGCAAGACAAAATTGATAGTGTCAACGACTAGAGAACCTCTCGACTTGGTCCACACTTGAACGTTGACAACCGATTTAATTTTGAACTGGTAGATGAATTTGTCTACCTTGGATCCGCCGTGAACAAGGACAGCAACGTCAACCTGGGGATACATAGGAGAATTGTTTTAGAGCTGAAAAAACATGCAGAATAAAGAAAGAAAGAGAAATAGCGATAAACGACTGAACGCATTTAGTGTTGGTTAATCATTGAATACATTTGTGTACAGTTTGGCAATTGTAGTGAATGACGCAAAAACTAAATGGCTGTTGCTGACAATTACAACAACACGTACGGTTACTACCTGATAGATAATTCTACCACGTTCTGTGCTTTGTGAAAATACGGCGAATAAGTCACAAGATCTATCAGCTGACACTTGTCATAGTATTAAAAATTTTCTTTACGGCGACATCTGCGACGTTTTAATTTGTGCTATTGGTAGACGTTTTCTCTACGACGGTATCTAGAATATTTGGCTGTTAAAGTAACATTTCAAAGGAAATAATCCACAAAAATCAAGAACCATGTCGGATGTAAAGGATTTAATAAATATGCCCGAAGAGAACATTGGTAAGTGATGTAATAGGAATCATAAGTAAATATGTAGCTAAGTGCGTGTATACTTCAAATACATACGCTGACAAACAAGTACCAACTTATATACATTTGTATATGATGTATATGCTTTGCAAATATTTAGTAATTTCAATTGTTCTTAAATTCCATTACATGTTTGTGGTATTTCAGATATGATTGCGGCTACGTCGGTGTTGCAACAACAAGCGGCTGACATTCGTACGAAAACTATCAATTGGGCTTCCTACATGCAGTCTCAAATGATTTCTCAAGAGGATTATCACTGCGTCAGTGCTCTGGATACGTCGAAAGCATCTTATTTACAGTCAAATCCATCTCAAGCTGTGAAGACTCTACTTAATCTATTGTCCCATGTTTCCAAAGATTCGACCATCCAATATATATTGGTTATGATCGATGATTTGCTGCAAGAAGATAGGGCTCGAGTGGATTTTTTCCACGAGTACTGCTCTAAGCGTAAGGAATGCGTTTGGGGACCATTCTTAAATTTATTGAACAGGCAGGATGGTTTCATTGTGAACATGTCTTCACGCATCTTGGCAAAGTTGGCATGTTGGGGACACGAAAAGATGCCCAAGTCTGACTTAAATTTCTACATGCAATTTCTCAAGGACCAATTGACTGTTCATGTAAGTTACGTTTGTGTGAAGTTAAACTAAAATGAAGTCTTAATGAAAAACATTTCTTCATATAGGAGTGTATGTATAATTTAAAATTTTAATGTGCTTCCAGAAACGGTCGCCTTGCAGGCTGTTTCACAGTATCAAGATATATTTGGCAGTATCAAGATATATGCAATTCACGACCTTAGAACAATATAGTTCCTGCTATATTAATTTGATTAAAGTTCTTCCAATCTTTTGTTTCTCAAAACTTACCTTGGTGCACTTAGAACCTAGTTATTTATGTTCTAAGGTCGGGAAGTATTTATTAGCAAAGCAATATTTAGTGTCAACTTTCTAGCAACTAATACTTCGCAATTAACACAAATTTAGGTCCGTTGTATACTTGCAAGTGCAAATTTGCGCTAACGAATTTCTTGTTAATCATACCTAAGTCTAAGCCGCTAGAATTGTATGATCGATCCCTTATTAGTACCGATTTAGTGGAGAAGTTCTCTAATGCCCACGGTGGCATAGTATTATGTTTTATTATAGCGTGTAACAGGATACTAAATATTCTTGAGCATTCCAGAACTATTCTACTAGTAATTATATTCCTATCTAAAAATTATGACGTTGAAATTCCTGCCTAAGAATAGTTGCGCATCGTTGCGTTAAATTGGCTTTATTCAATTAATATTCATCACAAATATTACAATCATGGTGTGGTTTTTATTAAAATGAACCTATTTCCTCAAAATATTGCAGTTTTGTTGCTATAAGGACCGAATTTTTTTTTTTGTGAACCTCTTCAATGGCTGTTTTTTCTTGATAATGTTGCCATCACTAAGCGAGGTGACCGTCGACGAAATAAATGTAAGGTAGCCAGAGCAGGTATCGAACACACGGTCGCATGCACTTGAGTCATGCAAACTATGCATTGCACCACTGGCGGCGGAAAGTTTGGCAGGATCTCATGGATCCTGCCAGAAGCTACAGTTTACGTAGCTGAAATGTTTTACTCAAATCTTTACGCGGAATGATAGCAACAACTAGTACGAATAAAAAGAAAAAAGCGCTGCGCTTTCTTTTATAGTAAAAAGGGAATTTTCAACATTTTTATAAATTGGACAATGCACAATGTAAGGAACATTGTTTAGGTGCTCAACCAAACCAATCCCACGTGAAAATAACATACAGTATGCGTCAAAACATGCAGGAACTTGTTCTTACTACAGTGAATCATAGAAAAAATTGAAGGGTTTTAATTATTTTCATTTATTTGTAACGTTTCGAATCCCTTCTAACTAACAGAAGATATACACCAAAAAGAAAAGTATTAGTAATCAGGAAGAAATGATATTCAATTTACACCGTCGCTTTTCGTCCGCGACGAAACAAAAACATGAATTCAATTGTTGTAAAAGACTACAAGCAATAAGTGCCGGTAAATAACAAACAACTATTTTTTGAAAATTGTAAGAATAGTTAGACAGAATTTGCACGTTGTTATATTAAGTTGTCTAAATCTTTTGAGCTCATAGGTAATTTTTTGAATTTTTTATATGAAAATATTCAGCCTCATTACGAATGTCGTTGTCGTATTTCGACTACGACAGTTTTGTAAAAGATTAAAGACAAAGTTGGTGTGTTATCTTTAATCTTTTACAAAACTGTCGTAGTCGAAATACGAGAACGACATTCGTAATAAGGCTGATTGATAATAATAAGTATTCTGGGCAATTAAACAAAATAATAGATGATTACAATAAATGTGAGTCAGTAACATCCATTGCAAGAAAATTTGGAATACATTATAGTGTTAATTCGCGTATTATCAGCCGTTTTCGATCTTCAGGATCGTTGACTCTTAGGTGGTCGGCCGCGGAAAACCAAAAATCGGGATAACCAGGCAATACTCCGATTAATAAAAACGACCAATTGCACATCAATTACAAATAAACTATTTAATAAGATCGACCCAAAGAAGATCTGTGAAGGTGGACTAAAATCATACCGATTCGCAAAAAATCAATTTATTTCTGTCAAAAATTGACTTGCTAGAATTGAATTTATGAAGCAGTACTTGAACTGGGGTACCACAAAATGGAAGACCGTAGTTTTCTCTAACGGTTCCAAGTATAATCCGAAAGGTTCTGGTAGATTTAGACCTAAAGCGCACCACAGACTTTTCAGTCATGAGCATGAACATCAGCAATCGATGATGTTTATGGTCGGTTTACCGCCCTTTTTGATACCAAGTAAAAATGTAATCAAAGTTGCTCGCATCACAATCATGTTCACAAAATTTTTTGGTTAAATTTTTTCTAATTGATCAGTCTGACAAAAAGTTATTGACCAAGCGCTCATGCTCATAAATGACAAGCCTGTGTTTCGCTTAAAGGACAACGTCTAAATCCTCGTTATGCTAAAGGGTCGGTAAAACATGAAGGAGGATATGTATTGGTCTTGGGATGTTTTTGTGGCAATGGGATCGGGCCAATTCATAAAATAAATGTTATAATAGATCGTTTCGTTTATAAGGACATCCTCGAAAATGTAATTTGCCACACGCAGAAAAACAAATGTCACTTAAGTCTTATCCCGTATTTCAAATGCATTGAATATTTGAAATTTTTAAACTATTATAAAATATAAGCGTTTGTTGGTTACACCGCTTGAATATATATTCGCTTGTTTTGTATGAAGCACTTCGCGAAGACTTAGCGAGAACATAGCGCCGAGAATCATTTTCGCTAAGTTGAAAAAAAAAATGTGATATCTTTTACCGTTTTCAACCCTTATTCATGTTTTTTAATAAAATGACTTGTCGCTAAATACCGTTTTCGTTGCAACTTAGCAAGCGATAATCGCTTGCTTGTAACCAAAACACGACTTATATCGCGATAAATGAGAACAAATTTTCGACAAGTGGAAATTGCTTGGAGTGGGATGATTTATGGAGACATTTTATCAAATTTATCCATGCCCCGCGGATGAGAAGAAGTTTTAAGAAATAATGGCCACCCAGCTAAATATTAGTAAAATCAATTTATTTATTAAATAAACTTAAAATGTGTTTATGTTTTGTCGCCGGCAAAAAACTATATTGAAGAGTTTATTTTTTTGCATTTAATTTGTGAACAAATTTTGTTTGTTTTTGTTTTGTTTTAGTTTCTTAAGTTTATAAATTAAAAAATAAATGACATAATTTGAAATCCAAATTATCTTGTCATTATTATTTAGCAATATCGTATTGACCACAAGTTCGTGCATGTTTTGTCGCATACTGTACTTGATGAAGGCAGTAGTAAAATATACTTTGCTAATAAATTTATAAAATATAATTAGAAAGGCGCCGAGTATAATTGACTGTATAAGCCTTAATACCCAGTTATTACTAAAATAAAATTGTATATAAAATTTGCGTTAAACAGTTTGGAAATTAGAATGTATAAGTACTGAAAACTTCAAACGTGGGGGACTTAAAAGAAGCGTACGTATTGAACATCTGATTAAGTCAACGTCGAATTTTTTTTCTTATACGAAGGTATTTGTCCCCTACCGGTCGTTGAAGTTTCAATTCCTAGTGCATTTTGGGCGGAAAATTTGTTTTGGTCTATGTGGAGTTCAATGTAATTAATAAAGTATTTTTATTACTACTAATAAAGAAATAATAATAATAATAACGTGTAAAATGATGAGCATAAACAGAAAATCATATTTTCAAAACTTTGACAGTATTTTTATCACGGCACCATTTTGAAATCTGCCAAATGTTGTAGGACTGGGTATTGACAGAGAAGGGGCTCGATCATAGACTAATACATACATAGAAACTTTTATTCGCTCAATAAATTAAACGTCATAGGTACGGCGGAAAGTAAACATTGGATGGTGGAAAACATGGGTTGAATAATACCAGATAGAGGCAATAGTAAACAACGTCCAACAAAGGAACAACAACCGAATTTCGTGTTTTTGTGACAAACTAGTTGTGTTAAATACAATACAAATGTATACCAACGATAAAAGTCAACAAAAAAGTGCAAAATACATTTAAATTTTTCAATTTTACACCAAAACGACATGAAAAAGTTAAGTGATCATATTTTGTAACTCCACCTGGTGTAAGTTAATTTTAAATTTAATTTCTCTCATTTCCACAAACCTACGATGAAGAGTGTGAAATGAAACTTCGGGATGAGAGGATAAAAGACTATGTATGTACTAGTCTATGGGCTCGATAGTCTCAATTTCCTCCTCGTAGACACAAACCCGAAAGTAATCATTACCACCCGTCGTAGTCCAATTGCGAGTGAAGCCTTCAACATCACTAGTCGCAGAAGTGACTCAGTCGGACTCGAGTCTACCTACTGCCGGCCATATATCCCTCGAAATCCTACAATCCAATCTGAGCAATCATGCGGCGTTTTAAAAACGGGTTTAAAGAACCGAAACCAGTTCCATAGGAACCGAAAAACTATTCTAAAAGATCTGAAATATGGGTTGAAATAAACCATAAAATGGTTCCAGGATAATAGTGTACAAAGTTATATATATTAACCGAATAATGCAGTACATTGAAACTGTTTAATTCAATAACCACAGAATTATCTACAGAACAAAATGTACCGTGTTCACTAGTTGTCATCATTATACGAGAAATTACAAATACCTTAGGATTATGCCTTTTGCATGAGTACCAGAAAATAGTCTGATATGTGATGAAAATCGATCGAGTCAAAATCGAATACGATGGTAGACTAAACGAATTTTATTAATATAATTCCAAACATTGGGGAACAAATATTTTATATATACATTATGTAATGGCAGAAAAAGAGTATTACATTAATTGATATCATTATTTGCAAAAAAACATCAGTATTATGTCAAATGGAATTCGATTTAAATCAATTGATCTTCATAATTAATATTTTGTATTAATATAGAAATCGAACATTACTTTCAAATGAAGTTCGTTTCAAATTTGTCAAAATAATAGTATCGCAAAATTGATTGTATAGTGGCTAAACGTTTAAAATGCTGAAAATAATTTACAATAAAAAAATAAAATATTGGTTACTCAGTTATAATATACACTGCCATTAAATTTACAGCTCATACGTGCGGGTAGAACTTCTGTAAAATAAAATAAAGCGTTTCCCAACAGTTTGCAATTAATAGTTGTTCACACACTGATTGGGAGTTACAGCTTTACACCAGTTACGAACAGTATTTTCATAAGATTAAGAATAATTATTAATAGAGCTGGTAATCTGATACTCAAACCGAATCCCGTTTTCCCATATCAGATAAAAGATATTAAAGTTTGGATAACTCAATACTGCGGAGCCGTACTGCTGTTATTGCGAATAAAACGAGAAAATATATTAATTTGTCCTTATTGATCAACAACTTCCGAAAACATTTTTATTGTTTTTGTTAACAGAGTGTATTCAGCACTATTAGTTTTACCGACCAGTTCTACAGTTGCGAGCAAAAAAAATGCAACCTCTTCAAATGTGTGTTTTTGAATAATAACGGTATCCAATTCATCTTTTTTTAAATTTTTTATTCCTATTATTCTTATTATAGAAAATCGGGAATGACTAACTATTTTCGCTGTCATCTATGCGAAAGGAAATGTCAAAACCAGTCACTTGTCTTTTGGTTGTCGCATAGCTGGATCATGGTAAAATAAGTAAAGTAAACGCAGTAGAAATTGTTACAACAAAAACAGGCAATTTGTTTTTGTTTGGTGTCCATAATCTGTCAAATTTTCTACATGTGTGTATCTACTGAAAAAGTAAAAAGGTACAACAACAACAAAATACATGTGAATTTGACATATGAGAAACACCTAAGCAAGAAAAATATTCAAATCAGCTGGTCTGGTCAAAATATATTTAAATTTTTCAGTTCTACACCAAAACGACATGAAAAAGTTGAGTGAACACATTTTGTAACTCCACCTGGTGTAAGTTAATTTTAAATTTAATTGCTCTCATTTCCACAAACCTACGATGAAGAGTGTGAAATGAAACGTCAGATGAGAGAATAAGTTTATCTACGTATGTATTATTCTATGGTTTTGACTAGTTTTGACATTTTCGTTCGCATAGATGACAGCGAAAATAGTGATTCTCGGTTTTGTAAACACACAACCACACAATAACAATTAAAACAAGGCGACGAACGAAAGTGAGTGACTGGTTTTCTTTCGCTTATGGTTTCTTTCGAGATCGTGACTTTGGCAGTTAATTATATATTTATTGTTTGTAATCAGAATATGGGATAGTATCAAAATCCCGAATTTCAAAATCCCGAAATACCAAAATCCCGAATTTTTTAAAAGGCCGAAATGTCAAAATCTCGAATTTCAAAATCCCGAATTTCAAAATCCCGAATTAAAATCCCGAATTTTGAAAAATCCCGAATTATTGAAAATCATACCAATACATTTTTTTTTATTTTTATTAATTTCAATTTATATCTAAAATGCAAGATTAACTGCTATGGCTTTTAAATAGTCTGTTTTATCCATACATTGTATGTTATTGAATACAGCCTTTAAATTTTGGTTTTTTGAACAATTTTTTTTGTTGCGGGGTTGAACGTTCCCCGATTTAACTTTTTCCATTGCCGATTTAGCAACAATCACCTCTTTAGCCAGATTTTCGATCAGACTGTAAAGACCGGCATGCTTTTTGCCAACAACAACTTTAAGGCGTCTATGCCAAGCCTCGACAGAGTTTTGGGTGCGTGGGAAATTTACTTCTAGCATGTCCTTCAATGTAATTGCAATTTATCCAACGAGCTATTTTTTTGGCATCCTTATCTGCAAAGTTGCGGTATAGAACTTCATAATATTCAGGTATTTTAGCACCCGGCACAAAAGCAAGGGCCCTTATCATCCGAACTTGCAAGCTAAATTCTTCACAGTTCCCATACTTAGTACTTAAGCCCTCCTTCTGAATCTTGCGCCAAATTATTTGGCCAAAGTGGAACTGACATCCTTTGCACTCAGCATACGGGAAAAATAGTTTTGCAGTGTTAATGATGGCTTTTTCAAAATCCGAAATTATCTTTTGTGGCTTTAAGTGTATGTTCCATTCGCAAGCTAGTTTGGTAAGACTGAAGAAAACTTCCGAATAGGCCTCGGCGGTCTTGCGACTCATTAAGCAGAAGACTAAGGGCACTATCTGGCCCTGAATGTAACCATGAATACTAAAAAGTTGAGTCATAATCGAAGGCACAACATGGAACGTTCCGTCCATCAACCAACATTGTGCTTCCTCCAAAAGCTTCAAACTAGACTGCGTACCCAATAAAATGTTCTTTTCTCCGCCGAACTCCTTTTAATCCAAAACAAAAAGTCCTGCTTCCAGGAATTTTAAGTCTTCCGGAATATTGATTTCATCCAAAATTTGCGGCTCATTAACTTTATTTGAACGAATGTGCTTGATCTTTCTTTTTTGTGCAGCTTTGGAAGGCAAATAAACCCGGCAATTTTGATTGGTATCGGCAACGGTATCTCTTATTATTTGACAAGGAGCCTTTTCCGTACTGTTTTTTACATTTGTTTTTAACGAGTTGTTAGAATGCATCACATGTTTTTCATTAGTTACGGGCTCATGACTGTGAACAGAAGGCTCCTTTTTTAATATATGTTCGTCGTTCACCATGATTGTGTGCAAACGACTTTTGCAAAACTTTTCTTTTCTATTTGCACAACACCAGTAATACACTTTTTCAGTTGATTTTTCCAAATGGTACGAATGACCATTCAAATTCAGTTATTGTTTGCCTTTATTTGATATCAAAACTTCCAGACTCAGTTTGTATTATTTTGTGAAAAATTAGCGACGTTTTTTATTTTGAAGTTAATATTTTCATATGTGAACTAAGACTGAATAATTTATTTATACATTTTAAAATATCGCGAATAATTGTACAGTTTTCCATCTGAACTTAGATCGAGGAATTTATTTATAGATATCAAAATCGCGAATAATTGTACAGTTTTCCATATGTGAACTTAGATCGAGGAATTTATTTATAGATTACAAAATCCCGAATAATTGTACAGTTTTGGTTTTAAAAATCGCGCGATTTATTCGGGATTTTGTAATTCGGGATTTTGTAATTCGATATTTTGTAATTCGGGATTTTGTTTTCGGGATTTTGTGTTCGGGATTTTGTAATTCGGGTATATGACCCCAACCCCAGAATATGCATATTTGCAACATTATGATTCATTTTGTTTTGTGAAAGTTATAATTTTTTTATATACAGTGAAAAATATTAATAATTTGGACGAGCAAAAAAATTCACAGTAACGAATAGTAAAAGTAAGTCAGTTATGTTTATTAAAACAATTTAATTTAAAACTCGAACATTGTTGAATTTATAATAGGAACAGCTGTCAGCTGATAGCAGATCAGCTATTGTTGAAGCTGTAGAAGATGGTAAATCCATGAGAAAAATTTGGCTTCCATTAAATATTGTGAAATACTGGAACATTAAATGCTTCCCCATCTTCTTGAAAAAGTGGCCCCTAATAGTATATTCCAGCACGATAATGACTCCAAGCACACAAGTTGCCTAGTTAGTTAGTTAGTTAATTTGAAAAGAGGGTTGCGATGCGGAGTGTTTAAAAGAAATCCTTCCCATTTCACGAGACATACAATTAAGCCACTAATTCGACCTGTTGTGCACTCTAAATTTACCCTACTATACCTCTCATAGGAATTCGGTGCTATTCGCGAAATTCCTTAAGCTTTATCAGTTCATTCCCACACGTTTGGTCTTGTCCGGTATTATACTGCCCGAGAGATACCTGGATCTAGCTTGTGTGAAGTCCGAAAATGCACCATCGTCCTCCATGCATGCCCTGCACTCACTATTCACCACTACTCCAATACGGTACAAGTGAGCCTGTAATCCCGAATGTCCCGTTAAGACTCCCATCATCTTGCTCATTTCAGGTTTTCCAAGTTTCAGCAAACCTTTTGTTCTCTATACGTATGGGTCTCCCCATAGAATATTTGTCATCATACCTAGTCCCCTAACTCGCAATTTTTTAAGCTACAATGATGTGGAAGTTATGGAGTGGTCGCCCCAATCCCCTGATCTCAACCAAAGGGAAAATCTGTGGGAACTTGTAGATCGGGAAGTAAAAAATAAATGATTTCCCATTACATCCCATGAAGGAATCGGGGAGAGCTTCTCACAACCAGTGAGCTGTGCGCTTTCTAGTTTTATACTCACTAATTAGGACCTACAGTTTTACACCCGTTCCGAACGGTATTTTTGAGAATCATTTTCATGGCTAAATACTCGATAGTGTCGCCGTCACAATGCGAGGTGACCGCCGTCGAAAGAAATTTTAAGGTGGTCAGAGCAAGGATCGAACCCAGCATCTCAAGTACAAAAGGCATGCACACTACCTACCCATTGCACCACCGACGGCCACCGGGAAGTAAAGAAGAAAAATCGCTCAAATTTAAAAGATTTAGAAAAAAACAGTATGGGGAAAAAGGGGCTATGACACTAAATATTAGTTTTAAGTATTAATGTAATAATAAATACCAATTAAATATTAATAAAACAAAATTTATAACACGAAGTTGCAATTTTTTTGCTCGCACAGAATAAACACATTTTCCTTAAATAACAAGAAAAACAAATATTAAATAGGCTTATTTACATATATGCAGTGACTTTAAATTAGTTGACTATAATTTTAGAATATAGACATCAAAATAATCGATAAATTAGATGCAGTTATAAGTACAGACATGCACTCGAAGATCATAGAACTCAGCGTTGTATTTGAATAATGTTTTAATGAAATAATTAATATTTCTCTACTCCTTGGGTTACAAATGTATTGCAAGAAATATGGCTTCGTAAGAAACATAATATATACATGTATATTATTATTATTTTTGTTGTGTGCACTGATATTATTGTGACCTTACACATAGCCACGTTACTTTCTGGCTTCTATCATATCGATCATTTCTTCTAAAAAAAAACAAATGATTTTTGTTTAATTCATCAAAAAAAACAAAAAAAAACTAATGCAACAATTTAATTTCTTCCTATAACACTACACTCGGTTAATGATTATATAATTACAACAATCCAAAATCTACATCAAAATTCTAAAATTAATAAACACACATACAAAATGAATGAAAACAAAATACAGAGCAAGGCTTACATTAAAGATATGGCGGCTGCCTTGTCAAAGCGCGTTCAAACCGTAACAGTGTATTCACATGGACATGGAAAAGATCACGGACATGGCCATGGTAAAGGTCATCACGGCAATCAAAGTCCGCAAAACGTCCAACACGAAGCACCTCATTTTGTCAGCTATGGGGAGTTTACGGCAGAACAACAAGCTGATGTAGCTGAAGGCAATAATATAATACCGGTAGAGTTCATTCGACAAAACAAAACAGTTGAACTGTCTTCACTTTATGTTAAAAAAAATAATTGTTTGCATCAATATCAATTATTTCGCTTGGAGCATTAGCATCGTCAGTTTGACAATGTAATATAACAGTTCATATATTTGTCTCATGCAAATATCGTACTCACTATTATTCCACTACATTTCTACTGTCACATGTGAGAAAAAAGAATGAAAATGCTCTGACTCTGACTGAGTTGTGGTACAAAATGCTTGGATAAGGTTATCAGTGTAACATTTTCACAACACTGAAACACGTTTGCTCGTATCAAAAATGTTTATATTTCATGTTAATAACATTCCATTGCACGAGACAAACTAATAATAAAATATATTTCAAACGTGAATGTTTTTAAATAAAATTATGTTATGTTATGGTTCAGGCAAAGGATGTTTTTCAATCACTTAACAATATTTGGGTTTTAATATATTTTAGCCGATACTAACAAAGTGTTTGTTTTTCATAAATATAAATACTAAATCGTAAATATTTGTAGGCCAACGAATACATCCAATCTGTTGCACGGTGCCTGCAAATGATGTTACGCATCGAGGATTACAGTTTTGCTTTCGTAGGTGTGGATGGAATAAGCACATTGGTTGGCATTTTGGCATCCCGTGTAAACTTCCAGGTAAAACATATAAACTATATAAAATTCGTTATAATTTATATTCGGAATGTCTTACTGCAGGTACAATATCAGTTGGCGTTTTGTTTGTGGGTCTTAACATTTAATCCACTGTTAGCCTCAAAAATGAACAAGTTCAGTGTAATACCTATATTGGCTGATATTTTAAATGATTGCGCCAAGGAAAAGGTTAGTAATTATTTTGAAAACTGTACTCATGACAATAATTATTGTGTTTTTTTAAGGTCACACGCATAATTTTGGCCGTATTCCGCAACCTAATCGAAAAACCAACAGACAACCAAGTAGCGAAAGAGCATTGCATTGCTATGGTTCAATGTAAGGTTTTAAAACAACTGTCCATTTTGGAGCAACGTCGTTTCGATGACGAAGATATTTCCGCCGATGTCGAATTCCTTACTGAGAAATTACAGAACTCTGTGCAAGATCTATCCTCGTTCGATGAATACGCCACAGAGTTGCGCAGTGCTCGTTTAGAGTGGTCTCCGGTACACAAATCGGCAAAATTCTGGCGTGAGAATGCTCAGCGGTTGAACGAAAAGAATTATGAGTTGTTGCGTATATTGGTGCACCTCTTGGAAACATCTAAGGATTCAATCATTTTATCTGTAGCCTGTTTTGATATCGGCGAATACGTGCGTCATTATCCAAGAGGAAAGCAGTAAGTTAAAACTTAATCTATTAGTTTTAGAAATTTCCAAAATTTGGTGGTGGATTTACTTATATACATAGATTAAATGGGATAGGTGTCGGTGGCAGTCGACGACCTACTCACTTATACTTTTGACGTAGAATACGTCTTACCTTATGGTATGAGGAGTCATGTCAGGTTTTTATTGTTGTAATCTTTATTTCCTTGAATTTGATGAAAAAACGGCTAGATGAATTTTTTTAAAATTTTTTTTGTAGGTAAATGAAGATGTTATCTTTCGTTTGATATACATTTCATATTGGTTGATACATTTCTAGTATTTTAATTTCTCAAATGAAAATTGTTTAAACACATTCACTCAAACATATGCGTGGTGTTTGGTTGAGTGGTTTTGGTTGCTCAACATTGCTTAGGAACATGTATCTAGTAAAAAGTGAAACGAACAGCAAGCTAATGTTGCTTGGCAACATGCATCTAGTAAAAAGTGAAACAAACAGTAAGCTAACGTAATAAAGCTTTTTTGCGAAAGCTTCAATAAAGCTGTTGTAACATTAATTTTGAATTGTAAAGCGTAAAGCTTTCACACAACGCTCGAATGCTAATGCGAAGACTCGATAAGGTAAACCTTTTTTAATATTAGGGCGGCCCTCTCAACATTCGCAGAACTTATTTCAATAAAAATATTAATTAAAATACATAAATTAAATTAAGTTTAAAAAAATTGAACATAATATTTTTTTTTTTAAACGGACTTGAATCAAATGCCGTTGGTAAATATAAAAATTACAGCAGACAGTTGTCCGAGGCCTTCGGCCACGGACTGTCCCTGCAGGCTGTGTCAGAGACACGGCCATTAAGTTTAACGTAGAATACGCCATCCGATAAGACAGAAAACATATATAACAATAAATGATAAATAATATAAGCAAATGAATTTATTGTTATATATGTTTTCTGTCTTATCGGATGGCGTATTCTACGTTAAACTTAATGGCCGTGTCTCTGACACAGCCTGCAGGGACAGTCCGTGGCCGAAGGCCTCGGACAACTGTCTGCTGTAATTTTTTTAGTCCATTGTTATATCACGCGCTAAGGACAGTACGTTCTATACCCACCGGAGAACCAGTTAGTCCGAGAAATAACAAAATGCCGTCGTTGCCTTCCATCCTTCCAGGTCCCTAAAGTAGTACGATCCCCTTGTAGATACATACATGTATGTATACCTATTGAGGTGTGCTGGACAAGGGCAGAAAAGATGTTCACTAGAGTATTTAGGAATGCCAGATTTGAAATCAACAAAAAAAGTACATCGAGTAAAAAAGGCAGTACAATTAAGAAAATAAAAGTAAACTTTCTGTTATTAAAAAATCATAAAGTTCAGTACAGAAAAATAATATTTTAAGTTAAGAAATAAAACAAAATCAGTACATAACAGTAACAATTTATAAATTAAGGGAAAAAAACGAACAGACTAAGAGACGACAAATACTTTTTAAATAAAAACTAGTCAGGCGTTTCACATTTTATTTTTAAAAGTAAAAAGAGTAATCTATTCTATATTAACCTTCTTATTTTAATTATTTAATAATCAATGATAATATTTTACAACTTTTTGAACGAATTACAATTATTTATAGTTTTTGTGTACTTGATTAACGATTCCGTTTTTATCATTTTCTGTTTTTAAAAAAATTTACAAATTCGTTACAAGTGTACGTAAAATTAGTTTTTTAATTCGTTTTCTAAATTTTGAATTATAAGTTTATTTCGTTCGATTCTTCAAAAGTTAATATCAAACTGAGTATTCTTTCACATGCCGCATAGAAAGAGGAATTAAAAAAAAAATTTACAGATATTTCCGAAATTTGGAAATGACCCACTTCTAGGATCTCGTTCTATTTTTCTTCAACGGATTTTTGTTTTGGAATATTTTCAGAAAAGGCTTTTAAGGATATAAATTCGTCAAAGAGTTTATCCAAGCCAGTTTATTTGTTTGAATATAATTCAATTACACCATGAATGAAATGAAGGGTTTTATCACATAAGATGAATTTCATTTAAAAATCGAGATAAAACTGAAATTTTGAAACCGACCACCTCAGATATCGATGAAATTTTGTTCATAGCTAAATTTGATCAATACAAACAAACTCTCATTTTTAGAAATGACCGTTTTGGGATTTTTTGGGCGTGGCACAGTGGGAAAGTTTTCGAAAAAACGAAAAATGGTCGAAAAGCGCTCCATTTAAAATACAATAACTCAGAATCGGCTTAACCGATTTCCATGATCTTGGTATCATTAAAAAGACATTTTAACAGGCTTTATTTTTTAAAAAATTATATAAAAAAAACTAAAAAAGAACCCATTTTTATTTTTTGATATGGTATAGGTGAAGGATAAACCTTTCTAAAAAAATACTACACTGTAAAAAAACCCTTGATCATTTTGGTTTTTTCGATAGTTAAAATTTTTTTTTGTTATAAAATTTTTTACAGTGTATTTTTTTTCTTTCTTAAACGTGTCATAAAGCTTGTTAAAATATCTTTTGAATGATACCAAGATCATGGAAATCGGTTCAGCCGATTCTGAGTTATTGTAGTTCAAATGGAGCTCTTTTCGACCATTATCGCGTTTTTTCGAAAACTTTCCCACTGTGCCACTCCCAAAAAATCGCAAAACAGTCATTTCTAAAAATGAGGGTTTGTTTGTATTGATCAAATTTAGCTATAAACAAAATTTCATCGATATCTGAGGGGGTCGGGTTCAATGCATCTCGATTTTTACATGAAATTCATCATAAAACGATTCACCTCACTTTCACATCATTTTCCATTTTTTTAATCACATAAAACGTAGAAGTGGTCGCCTGCGTTGAAAAACGAACTTCGCGTTGGATCACAGTATTACGTTTAACGCAGCCGTGACTTAATCGTCATATCTACTGTCATAATTCAACGCTGGGAAATTTAATGTGAACGTATTCGAAATACAAGTGATGGTTAGTAAAATTAATAAATAATGAAAGAAATATGCATACAATTTAATACTCTTTCTCAGCATAATTTGTTTTGAGTATACAGTTGGCAAATATTTATAAATTTATGTTTTATTTGGGTATAATTCAACCTAACGGAATAACCAAACAACAAATGATGTGGATTTTGTGTATTCATGTGTATTTATGTCTATGTAGTGCGCTTGTTTTGTTTCCAAAAGTTGACACTGCAACACGTGTTGGCCCAAAATCCCAAAGCCAGCCGATTGTGTAACGGCGGTAAAAAAAATTATGTGATATCATTTTTCACCTCCGGTGATTGAGTGTGCGCCTGAGTTAGATTCAGTCACTCAGAGTTATGTGATAAGACCCGAAATGTTTGAATTAAGGTTAAAAAGGAAAGTTTTTCAAGTTTGTTATTTTTTAAAGTAAAACGATATTCAATGTAAATACTTATATACGATTTTTGGTATGAATAAGAAGTAACATTTTCGTATTTATTGTTGGCATAACAAGAAAAAAGTACAACAACAAGTACAGAGGCTAAAAATAAGTACTTTTGCGTAAGGTGCTATGCAGTCAGAAGTACAATTAGTAAAGAAAAGTACGCGTAGTGCTGAAAACAGAACGCCTGGCATCCCTAAGAGTATTCCTCTTCCTCATCGTTACAGAATCTGCGTGTCTTTTGCCTTGACTTTTAGTCTCGTGGCATACATACCAATAATAATGTCCCATCAAGACTGGCACAAAAATTGAAAACATACTCCTACATAGAGACAGAACGTGCATAGATATCCTCCGACCCAATGTCGGTCAGATTTGACTTGTGTGTGCACAATATGTGTCTCTAGTTCACCTTTCCTGCAGTACCACTGTCGCTAAAGGTGTCAAAACCTGCTATAATTTGATCTCAATTTGCCAGTAAAGGTATTTTTTTTAATTTCTGTGAATATTGCGCCTCGTAGGAACACGATGATGAGTATTGGAATTGTATGTAATCAGTCTCATATTTTAACGATCGGTGCGAGGAAAAAATTGAACTTTTTGTACCTGTTTCAGCCTGTGTCATCACATGGTATTAGGTATTTTATAGTAAGAACGATATTGATACATTTATTTTGGTGTCGAGAAATGCGGCGACACTTGTTCACATAATTTTCTAAAATTTAAGTTTTGTCCTTACGTACTTTTAACCGTTATTTATTTATTTCACTTGCAGCGTTTTGGAGCAACTAGGAGGAAAGCAAATTGTTATGCAATTGTTGGGTCATGAAGATCCCAATGTGCGCTATGAAGCTTTATTGGCGGTACAAAAACTAATGGTCCATAACTGGTGAGTCAGTACTATTTTCATGGTTTTTCATGTTTTGTTTGTTTATGATTGGTGTTTGTAAATCTCGTGGCCTTTATGTTTCGTCTTTGCGGTATATAGAGTGTTGAAAAACGAAACCGACAAACTCTCAAAAGATGCGCATTGACGAGCTGATAACGCGAACGTCAGATTAATTTTCAAAAAATGTATTTGATTTTTTTAAACTATATGTCTATTTATAGAGATATTGAATGGTCTTGAGCTTGAATAATAAAATAAAAAGAACCAATAAAAAGGCCGAATATATAAAAATCATCCCTGATGAGTGTAGAGCACGACGTTGCTATTTCCTGTAAACATGTGTTGTCTTTTTGGCAACAACAAAAATCATTTGAAATGGGGACCGATGGTTTTCTGGAGATGGAAAGAAGGCGTTTGCAAATGTTTTTTTGCTATACTTTTCGAACACTTGCATAGTGGAAAATTCTCAATTTAGATGAGTTTTCGGTTGCATTTAGTTTGATGCATTTTTCACAAGCATCATTCGAAACAACCGCTGCTGAAGATCTGTGGCTAGATGTGAAATAGCTATACGATTTGCCAGGAATCATGAGGATGTATTTGCAAAACTTCTTCGTTTAAAAAAAGAAACATATCTCTATTTATAGAGATATAGAATGGTCTTGAGCTGGAATAATGAAACAAAAAAAAATAATTTTTTTAATTACGCTCATCATGGCACGTCGTTTGCGCCCGATATTGACATCATATAGTAACCAAATATACTAGGAATCGAAATATCAACGGCCGATAGGGGACTATAAACGACCCTCGTATAAAAACAGTTGGACGTAACCGTAATTAAATCATCAATACGCATCTGCTGAAACCATTAGCTATTAAGAATAACATTAGCTATTTAACTTTACAATCATTTTTGAAGATAATGATTATTTAACAAAAATTAACGTTATTCCATACATGGGACAAATTAATTATATTCCAATTATAATTTGTAGTTTCATGTGAATTACATCTGCAAGTGGAAATTAAAAAAAAAATTGAAATACTGTTGGCAGTTGTACTTATATTTGAGACTATTTGTTTGATATCTGGCAATTTTGGTTTTCAAGTATTTCAAGCATTTGGAAATTAATTATATGACAATTATAATTTTTGAATTGTAATTGCGAACAATGCAATTGTGTTTTGCATTTGCATTAGATAAACTGAAGCAAATTAAAATCAACTGCAAATCGAAAAATCCCAACAAAGTTTAATTTAAACATAAAACACTTGAAATGTTAATTTAAACATAAAACACTTGAAGAAAGTTAACCAAATTTAGTAATATTAACGCCAAATTTCATCTAATCAACGTATTTTGAGGACACGACTGTTTATACTCATATTGGAATAGAACCCCGATATATTTGTACACCTATACAATAATCTGTTTGTTTTTATTTTAGGGAATACTTGGGCAAACAACTGGAGAAGGATAATGAAACCAAAAAACAAGGAGCAACAACCGTAACCGGCAAGGCTTAAAGATTGACATCCTCCAAGTATATAAACATAATTGTTAAACATCAAATTAATCGATATACAATATTGTTATTAAATTTTAAGTAATTACTAAGGTCGTGTGTCAAATCGAAAGTTTTTCGCTGTGGTAGAGTATGTTGGATATTTCTTTCTTTTGTGGTGAAAACAATTTTGTACTAAGAAGCTGTGCCAAATCGACTATGCAAATTTTTAACTGATACAAATTCATTTCAATAAGACAGACGCATTATTTTTTTATGCATCCTATACACTCGTAATGCTAATGCCAACGAATTCACGATGATTATCCAAGTGAGAGTGTGATTGCTATTTTAGTATTGCACTCAAGAGGTGTCCTTTTGTTTGGACAGAAAAATGTAAAAAAAAATAACCAAAATTAAACAAAAATTTTGAATTAACAACAGTTTTCTCGTGTTTTATCAATTCTATGAATATATACTTATACCTATAGCAGGATCAATATGACAGTGTGGGACGCTTTAATCCCCGTATTCAGGACTTTCGAAATTTTCGAAGAAATTTTGTCATTTACCTTTGTCACCACCAATCTATGCTCACCACGCAAATTTCAGATTTGTACTCTGAGAAAAACTGTCGGCGCATTTGACACGCATCCTAATTATTGAATAAGTATATGAGTTTGTATTATGAACCAAGTATTCGTCATTGTCTGGATCGTTCAATATGTAACACGTTTTTCGTTGCCTTTACTATCATTCCAAATTACAATTTGTGCGTTTTTTTTATTAGTTACATCCTACACATATATTTAAAAAATACATGTATAAAAATCTAACAATTAGTTATTTTCTCCTTTTAATGCGTATGCAAAGAACGACAAAAGCATTGTAACGTTTTAAAATCAATAAATTATAAAACATTCAACACAGGAAATTCTGCTCCCTCGATTTTCTTTTTTTGTTTGTTCATATAAAAAGCATAAGCATATCGGCGAAACGATACTACCGGCGGTTGCTTAAAATTGTTTGTCTGGGCTGCTACGTTACACAAACATTTTCTCTTCTTTAACAAATAATTTATATTCTTAATTGTCTTGTCCCGTGTACCATTATCTCAATGTCCGGCTATAGAGTAAAAATAAAAGTGCTGGGTTTGATTTTCTCTTGTACCGTTTAAGTTGAGTGACTAACAAATGTAATAGAAGTACAGAGAAGTGTCCAGGTTATTCAGCTCTTTTGAAATTTTGGTTCCCGTAAGAAGTTCATGAACCGAAAATTTCATAACTTTTCATTTAAATAGTTGGTACCCAGCTCTTTGCGAAAGTTTCGTAAGAAAAATTAATTACAGGGTTTTTATGCCAAAGTTATTTCGTACGAAAACAATTGTTTGGAACCGGAAGTTTGATATTTCGGTTACTTTAACAAACAAAAGTAACACCACATGCTTTAAAAGAATCAAGTGGAGTGCGAAGAGCAATTATTAAGCGAACCATAGACTTGTCATTCATGAGCACGAGCTTGGTTGATATCTTTTTGTGAACATGATAGTGATGCGAACAACGTCGATTGCATTCTTAAGCCCGGTACTCAGTTTTTATGAAACTTTCATTGCCATAAGAAGTTCGCATGGTACAAAGAAATGGTAGAAGCACTAGCCCAGCTGATTTGAACTACTGCATCTACCATTATAATATTTCTACCATGGAAGTTCGTGTATAAAAAAACTACGAAAATTTCATGAACCGAAAATTGCGCTCACTTTTCATTTGGTTGGTACGCAGCTCTGCGAAAATTTCGTAGACAAAATCAAGAACAGAGTTGTTACGCCAAAGTTACTTAGTACGAAAACAATTGTTTGATAATTGTTTGGGACCGGAATTTTGACATTTCGATTATTTTAATAAATAAAAGTAATACCACATTAAAAGTAATATTAATGAAATATTTGCAAGGTAAATCAGAGATATGTATGTGGTAACTCTCTGTAACAAAATTTTCCGTTTAGAGATAAATGAAATGAGATAAATTTCGGAAGAACTGAATACGGGTTGTTACATGGTATAGAGAAAGGCGGTAAACCGACAATAAACGTCAATAAAAGCTGATGCTCGTGCTCATGAATGACAAGTCTGTGGTTCGATTTAGGTTTGTCTGCGTACTTTCCAGTAAAAAATATCCAGTAACTGTTTTTAGAGAGTAAGAGATTTTATTCTTCCAGTATCACAAAAACTTGCAAGAAATAAGAACTTTTGTATAAAAACAGCTGATTTGCAATGAACCTAAAGAACCAACGACCGCAGTTTGAACAAAGCATTACAAATCACCAAAACTGTCTTCTTTTATTTAAATACGTATTTAAATATTTATTTTTTTTTGTCTAAAAACAAAGTTGCAATGATAATTTGTTATTTTATGTTTTTTAAATATCCCAATTTTGTTTGTTTACATGAAACCTGTTTCAAAACACATGCTATTAGGTCTGTCTGCGTACTGATAATTTGTAACAATTTGTACATATTAGCTCTGTCTGCGTAGACATATTTTGCATCATTTTGTGCAAAATGTTACAAAATCTTGCAAAATGTTATCTGTGTACTCCAAATCTCTTGTAGCGAGAGAGCCAAAACGAGAATTTTTTGACAGTTGGAAGTTAGAGAACTTGCAAAATGATGCTGGAGAAATTTCTGCTTGCAAGATTTTGCAACTAGTTTGAACAGCTGTTTTTATTTACTGTTTGAATGAAATAATTTTTGTGAAATGAAAATAAAAATTGAAATTTAACAATGGCAGAGGTAAGTAGTTAGAATTGTGTTGATTTTTAACGTTTATAATAAATTATAATAAACAAATCATTTTACTTCATGCTAGAAACGTGCAAATATACAGTGCGACCGTGCGACACATATGCTAAAATTCTTTTGCTTTGTTATTTCAATTGAAATGCGGTTGTTGTTCCTTTGTTGAACGTTGTGTACAATTGCCTCTATCTGGTATTATTGAACCCATGCTTTCCACCATCCAATGTTCACTTGCAACCATACCTATGACGTTTAATTTATTGAGAGAATTAATGTGTCTATACTAGATTCGTCAATGATTGTTACTGGAAGTTGTCTGTTTACACCAAAAAGCCAGTAACGAAAGAGAAAGAGAGATTACTTTGACAGCTCGATGATAGATAACTTACAAATTTTTACTGGAGAAATGTTTGCCAGTAACCAACCTTATTAGTTTTTCGAGATTATAAATGTCAAACTCCATAAGAAAAAACGTCAATAGTTCCGAAAATGCGTTAATCTTAGGTGTAGTGTAAATGCCGTATAAGAATAAGTAAGAAATTTCACAGATTTTATCTGCCATATTAATGAATATCACTACTAATTCAATTAAATTGATTACATTTGCACAATGTTGTGAAAAAACTTATTAGAAATATGTTGAACTGTGGTAATTGTATTAATACAACAAAAATCCCCAAATCCGGTTATCCAATAAGAATTCAACAGAATCTGGCAACCCCACACATTTAATCACCTCTATCGTATTTCCATATCCTCAGTGCCAATTAAGAGCAGAACAAGTGAAGATCGCGAAAATAATAAAGTGCCATAAATGTCGCAAAAAGTAAGTCAATTTCTGTGTAAAATCCAACCCAAAGTGTGTAAATCTGAAGTGCAATCATTTCACCATAAGTGAATGTAAAAATGCAAAGAAAATATAATTATTTCATTAAGAAAAACCAGTTTCAAGTTTCTAAATTTTCTTCACCAATAGCAGAGTTTATAAAAAATGTATTAGGTCTGTTTGAGAACGTGATAATTTGTACAATTTATCACATTTCTTACTTGATAGTGTTCGTTTACTCGATAAAATCAACAACGAGAGAGCCAGAGAGTGAATATTTTTGACAGTTGAATGATAGAGAACTTGCAAGTTTTTACTGGAGAAATTTTTGCCAGTAAGAATTATCAAGTACGAACATATGTTTTTAAACAGCTGTTTTATTTAAATAAACAAAACTTTGAAAACAAAGAAGAAATTTAACAATGGCAGAGGTAAGTAAGAAAATACATTTGTTGGAACATTTTAATAGAATTTGTTAATAAACTAGATTCCCAACAAAGTGCAGTGTTAACAAGTCAACAAATTACTCTGAACATAGGGAAAACAATGAAACGAAAAGCAAAAAAGAAAACATGAATCAGCTGTTTACAAACAAATGTTGATTACTTGATACTTTTTACTGGATGTCGTTCGTTTACTTTTTGCGATATTTTTTACTTAGAGAGTAAAATCAGCCTTACTCTCCCAGTAAAAGTTACTTGATATTTTTTACTGGAAAAGTTCTCAAACAGACCTATTGTGTTAAATGTAAAAGAAAGAAAAGAAGAAGAAAATTAGCAGCAGTTTGTTTTGTATATATGTGTGTGTTGTTACTACATCAAGTGAGAGAATTTCAATAGTTCAACTGCAATAAAAGTCAGTTTGTTGTTATCCATTATTTTGCTATTCCATTTCCTCAGTGCAAAATACGAGCAGAATAAGTGAAGATGGCGAAAATTATAAACTTAGTATATAAATGTCGAAAAAAGTTTGTTTGTTAATTTCTGTGTAAAAGCCAATATAAAATTTATTAATCTAAAGTGCAGATATTTCGCCACAAGTGTATGTTAAAATATCAAAGAAGAGTTAATTATCTCATTAAAAAAAGCCGATTAATATTTCTCAATTTTCTTCAACAAAAGCAGAGTTAATTAATCACAAAATGTCTTGTGTTAAATGAAAAAAAAAAGAAAAGAAGAAAAATAGCGGTAGTTTGTTTTGTATGTGTGTGTGTAGTGTATGTGGTTTATGTATCAAGAGAGATGGCATTTCAATAGATCAGTTGCAACAAAGGTAAGTTTTTTATAAACAGTAGCAAGCAAAGAGTAAATACTTTCAAGAGTTTATCTTTGTTTACATTGCACGATTTGGATGAGGGTTTTGTTAAGGTACCTTAATCGAAATAATATAAGTTTATGTATGAGGATACACATCACACCCATGCGAGAAGACCGTCATAAGTTAACAACTGGATGACTTCCGAGTAGGGACGACTGCTCTCGAAGCCGTCGATTGATTATTGTTCTGTCGTATACGCCATTTATTTGTCTTTTTCTAATTGATGTTTGTCTACGGGTTTTGGTGTGTTCTCTTTCCGAATCTGTTGTCAGATTTTTAATATATCTTACCGTTACTGTGATGTTTACTCTAATTTGTTTGTATATTCCTAAAAATTGCTAGTTGGTAAAAAAATTGATATTGGTATCTCCGTTTCAAAAAATTGGCGTTTTCGACGAAACAATAATAAGTCGACGAAGTGTTATGTGCGGTTGGGCAGTCGGCCGACTACACCATTTCCAATGGAAATATATATCAATTTAATTTTGAAAAATATCAATTGAAATTTGAAAATTATATTTGAAATACATCAATTGAAATTTAAAAATTCTATTTGAAACACACCAATTGAAATTCAAAACACATTAATTGAAATTTAAAACACATCAATTGAAATTTAAAACACATCAATTGAAATTTAAAACACATCAATTGAAATTTAAAACACATCAATTGAAATTTGAAACACATCAATTGAAATTTGAAAGACATCAACTGACATTTAAAATTCGTCACTTGAAATTTAAAAATTATTAACCGATTATATGTATTAGATTTTTAAATTTCAATTGGTGTATATTAAATTTCAGTTGATGTGTTTTAAATTTCAATTGATGTATTTTAAATTTCAATTGATGTTTTTCAAATTTCAATTGATATATTTCAAATTCCAAATAGAATTTTTAAATTTCAATTGATGTATTTCAAATAGAATTTTTAAATTTCAATTGATTTTTTTCAAGTTTCAATTGGAAATGGTGTGGTCCATAGAATAATACATACCAAATAAGCTTTATTCGCTCAATAAATTAAACATCATAGGTACGATGGAAAGTAAACATTGGATGGTGGAAAATATGGGTTCAATAATACCAGATGGTGGCAATAATATACAGCGATCAACAAAGGAACAACAACCGAATTTCGTGTTTTTGTGGCAAACTAGTTGTGTTAAATACAATACAAATGTATACCAACAAAAAAAAATGCAAAATATATTTAAATTTTTCAGTTCTACACCAAAACGACATGAAAAAGTTAAGCGAATACATTTTGTAACTCCACCTGGTGTCAGGTAATTTTAAATTTAATTGCTCTCATTTCCACAAACCTACGATGAAGAGTGTGAAATGAAACGTCAGATGAGAGAATAAGTTTATCTACGTATGTATTATTCTAAGGTGTGGTCGGGCAAAAATCAAAACAAGTTTGATTTTGTTGAAGTCGAGGCCGACATATTATTCAGTGTAAGGGAAGGTCTGGCCGATTTTAAAGCCCGGTATTCAGTTTTTATGAAATTTTCGTTGCGTATAAAAAATAACGAAAATTTCATGAAGCGGAAATTTCGCTCACTTCATTTCCGTTGTACTCAGCTCTTTGCGCAGATTTCGTAAGCAAAATCAATTACTAGGTTGTTACGCCAAATTATTTCGTACAAAAAATTTTAACAAATTTTATCCGTTTCTATGTCGGCTCTTGAATTAAAAACAAAATGCCTTCAATTCCTACTGCTTCTACCTTACTTATTTTGCCATGAATTTATGAAAACAAATAATTTTTTGTCAAAAAATTAAATTTTTTTTAATCAAAAAAAAAATCCAAAACGGGAAAAAGTGTCAAGTGTTATTACTTTCACGTAGTCACATAACCTATGAACAAAATTAAACATAAATTATGAAAATCGATGGACGCGTTTTCCTTTTATTCACAATTAAGTGAAGGTGTCTCATTTTGACAAGAATATTGATATATGTTTCCATGAATGTGGATAAACGTACTGAATGAATTTCGAAAATTCGGTAGAGGATATGTACAAAATTCTTTGGAAAAAAGGTTGATGAGTTTTTTTATGGTTCTCAGATTACAAAAAAAAAAAATAATACACAAAAGGTTATTTGATTTTTATGAGTGCGGTAGCAAAGTAAAAAACGCTCATAAATGTGCGTGTACGCTGAATTGCTGATCTTGTTCATTTATGATACCTAATCCGTTCACACTCAATTAAAGGGAAAGGGGATTGGAAAAATTTCCGCAAGTATTGCACTCGCCGAATTTGTCCACTGTTTTATTGATGTGTGTTTTTCCGTTGGCTACCTGTAACGGTGGCTCAGATTGGCCCCCGGATTGGCTGCTGCGCTGTGTTATTGATACTCGTATGTTAAAATTCTAGTCCCAAACAATTGTTTTCGTACGAAATAACTTTGGTGCAACAACCCTGTAATTGATTTTGCCTACGAAATTTTCGCAAAGAGCTGAATACCAAGGAAATGAAAAATGAGCGAAATTTTCGGTTCGTGAAATTTTTGTAATTTTTTATCAGATAAATCGGCAAGGGAGTTTAATTTTTAATTCTTTGAAGATTTAAATCTTTTAAACTTCCGAGGTGCGCAAAAAGGGTAAAACTTGAAAATGCGAGAAAAAATCTTTTGGAAAGGAAAGGAATGTGCAAAAATTGTGAATATGTATGTATATGAAGGGTAAAATGGCGGCAAAATGGGTTAAACTTTAAACTTCAAAATGCGAGAAGAATCGTTTGGAAAGGTTAGGGATGTGGAAAAATATTGAATAGGGGTAAAAAGGGTAAAAGGAGGTGCGAAAAGGTTAAAACTTTAAAATGGGAGAAAAATCGTTTCATAGGTTAGGAATGTGGAACAAATTGTGAATGTGGTTAAAAACGAGCAAAAAGAGGTCAAAAGGGGTATATCTTGAAAATGCGACCAAATCGTTTGGAAAATTGTGAATGAAAAAAGTTTATGATGAGGTAAAATTGTAAAATGCCCGAAAATAGCTTTTTGGCGCACGTACACTACATTTAAGATATTCCAAATCATTCCAAAGATATTCCAAGATATTCCAGATCATTCCAAACGATTTTCCTCGTATTTCGAAATAGTACCCTTTTATGACCCGTCTACACCTTTTTACTCACAAACATTGTTTTCAATAAATTGCTAATCATTTCATTTCAATCATTTTTTGTCATTATTGCAAGTTGTACCATTACCCACAGGCACTGTTTTTAAACATTTTTATTGCTTTTTGAAGTCTAACTATTTTTCGCCAATATTTACCCTACAATTAATATATCTCCACTACAATTAATATATCTCCAGTAATTGTCCAAGACAATTTTTAGTCTGCCTTATTTAAACTTATATTCCAATTATTAGTCAACTTATAGACCCAATCATTCCATACTAATCATCTCGTTATTTGTAGTTTTTCACCACATATACTATTGACTTAACATTCACCATTGTTCCTTCGGATTTTTTAGTCTTTAGAATTATAGCCCATTCTGGTAGACGATTATTATTTTGTGCACCTTCCACAACATTCCAATCGATTTTAGCGAAATATTGAAGAATACAATTATTTTAAAAAAATTACTAAACGCTCGTACATTTTAATTTTGAATCGAACACAAAATTTCGTAAAAACGGGCCTCGAAGGAGGCTTTAAAAAAGTGCCGTTTTGATATGATTTTTTATAGAATACCTCAAAATAAGAAAAACAAAACGTTTCCCATTACATCCCATGAAGAGATTGGTGAGAGCTTTCTAATTTTTTTCTCACTGATTGGGACCTACAGTTTTACACCGGTTTAGAACGGTATTGTGAGAAGCTAAGTACTAAGTACATCGCTAAGTACTCTATAGTGTCGCCATCATCAAACGAGGTGGCCGTCGACGAAGAAAATGTAAGATGGTCAGAGCAGGGAGAGCCATTGCACCATCGACGACCTCAAAATAATATGAAAATATAATAAAATTTTTGGAAAATATTTGTAATTTTCTTTTAATAAACAACACGAATTATCGCTAAAAATTTAATTTTAGAGATGTTTGTAGTGCACCCACAAAATAATTTTCGCGGAGCTCTTAATACATAGATTCCCTCGAGAATTTTTTATGTGAGTTCCCGGCCTACTCACATCTGCTTCATTTCCAATTGAAATTGAAAAATATCAATTTTATTTTGAAAAATATGTATTGAAATTCGACAAAAATTTTCAAATTTCATTACATATTTTAAAAATGAAATTGATATTTATGATAGAGATCTATTCTGACTCAATGTCAGAATCTATTCAGAGTCAATGTCAGAATCTATTCTGCCTCAATTTCAGATGAGTGTACATCTTCCTCCGAGTTTCATATTGATTGTAGAGAATGCCAGATATCTTACAGAATTTAGCGAAAGCATCTAATACCTGGCCCTTGCACCTACGTAAGAACGTATCTTTTGCAAGGAATTTATGGAATTTTAAATAGAGAAGAAAATTTACTCATGCAGTGGAATGCCAACAAAGAAACCGAGTGAATCGCTTCGTTTCTCTGCTCTTTCTTTTACTCTCTTCGTTGAATATTTCAATACACGAGCAGTTTTCTGATGATGTTATTGTATTTAACTACAGAAATTCCAACCATGTTTAAATAAAATTACATAAAGTATGAAATAATCAAGTTATGACGCGAGAGAGAAATGCGTTTTGAGTGAATCGCGTCGATTTTTTGGTTCTCTTCTACGATTGTTGCCAACTTGCGATTTGTTTTCTTCTCTACCTCTACATTTTCTTTGTGCAAGTTACCCAGTCATGAAATGCTTTCGCCCAAAAAGGATGTACAACTAGAGAAGAAAAAACCCCGCAATTTGGCAACCCTAGTAGAAGAGAACCAAACAAGTCGACGCGATTCACTCAAACGTCATAACTTGATTATTTCATATTTTTTTACATACTTTTTGAAATTTTATTTAAATATCGTTGGAATCTCTATAGTAAGATAGAACAACATCATCAGAAAACTGCTCGTGTATTGAAATATTCCACAAAGAGAGTAAGAGAGCAAGCAGAGAAACGACACGCTTCACTCGTTTTCTTTGTTGGCAATCCACTCCAAGAGTAAATTTTCTTCTCTATACAATAGTTGCTTTATGTTTCCCCTGCCCACTGTTGCAATAGATCTTTTGGCATACGTCCAAGAAACAGGGATGATATTTGTAGTGGATAACGACTTTTTTTAATCTCCTTTCAATTTCAAAAAGTCAACAACTCCTTTTGGTCCAATAAAAGTACTTTCGGATTTGACTCACCGAATTTTATCTGAGAGTTCTTAAATACAACACATGGCAAAATAAGTAAGCCGAAGCAGTAGGAATTGCAGGAATCTTGTTTTTATATCAAGGACCAACCTTGTCAAACTCAGCTGATCGAAATTGCCAAGATTTATTTATGTTGTTATATTTTGTGTAATAAGACTGAAATATAGGTGTGCCTGATGCTAACTAAAGCTTTCACTGCATGTACACCGAAAGATAAACAAATCGTACATAGATTAAATACATTGTTTTATGTTCTACAAACAGCCCGTTAATATTTCGGTGTAAAAACAGATTTATTTAATTATTTGATAAAAAGTACTTTTGCGTCGAAAAAAGTACTATTGGAAGAATAAAAAAGTCCCCTCGAGAGTTATCAAATATCATCACTGCCAAGAACCCTCAATTGAGTTCGTGTGCTCGTCAGTTTCCGGATCTTTATAGTGGAGTGAGTGGTTGAATTTGTCATGGTAAAATTATCTATCGGGTAAACGTGTTAGCCCAGCTGATTTGTGGGTTTTTCATCTTTTCCGTGTGTAAGCTGTCAAATTCGATTTTGTTTCGTTTTGTTTGTTAATAAAATTCAAAGAATTTCAATCAAACTGCATTTTAATAGCATAGACTTTGTATCAAGTAGACAAGCTTATATAATTTTTCAAATTTTGTGTCCATAGTGTTTTTCGATATTCAGCTAATTTTGACAGCTTAACAGCGGAATTGCTAATGCGACTACCTAATAGATAATTCTACCATGATTTATAAAGTCATAAGTCTTGAAAAATATCAGATATTGTTGTGGTAGCGGGGAGAATCCATTCACCATAAAACTAAACCCAGTCACACGCTCAAATCCACCAAATATCCATTGACCCTCCACTCGCTTGCCTCTGTGATATTTTCTATTCTTAAACTTACTTAAAAAGGCGGGCGAGTTTTTAAAACAATATAAATTTTCTTTAAAGTTTGGGAGTTTAGTAAACATACAAACATGGTGACGAAATTAATACCGTAGGCAAAAATGTGTTTTAAAAATTCGCGCGACTTTTTTCAAATTCAAAATTTTTAGAGTTTCCAAAATGACTACCAGTAAATCAGTTTCGTCATTCGCTTTAATTTGAGTACCCACACTAAGAGTTATTCGTTTTCCGATTCTGAAGCCCCACTATAATATGGTAAATTGGAGTTATCTGCGTCCACAGATGTCCATCCACAAAAGTAAATACACCATTAAATATGTGAGAAAAATGCCTTGAGTACCCACAGTTGCATGGTTATAGCCGTTCGTAAATTGGCCGGATTTTCGGACCCTAAGGGCCGTCGGTGGTGCAATGGTTAGTGTGCGCGGCTCTTGTACATGAGAACGTGGGTTCGATCCCTGCTCAGACCACCTCACATATCTTTCGAAGACGCTCACCTCGCTCAGTGACGGCGACACTATCGAGAACTTAGCCATGAAAAAGCTTCTCAAAATACCGTTCGGAACCGGTGTAAAACCGTAGGTCTCAATCATTGAGTGTAAAACTAGAAAGCTCACAGGTTGCGAGAAGCTCTCCCCTATTCCATCATGGGATGTAATGGAAAACTATTATTATTATTATAAGGGCCACTTATGTCAGCACCAACCAAAAAAATATATTTTTCATGTTCTCATATTTTTCTCTAATTTTGTTTTTTTTTTACCAACAATTGCATGGTAAAATTATCTATCGGGTAAACGCGTCAGTCCAGCTGATTTGTGGATTTATCATCTTCTCCGTGGGTAAGCTGTCAAATTCGATTTTGTTTCTTTTTGTTTGTTAATAAAATTCAAGGAATTTCAATCAAAATGCGATTTAATAGCATAGACTTTGTATCAAGTAAGACAAGCTTATACAATTATTCACATTTTGTGTACATAGTAGTGGTCTTCATGAGAGCTCGAAAGAACCTCGTAAACTCGAAAACATCGTAAACTTGCACAGCAAACGTCAAAACAAACAAATTTCCCATACAAAGCGACTTGCGCAAAAGTGGAAAGTTTTCGAGGCAAATTTGCTGAGCAAACCTGGAAAAAGAAACATGAAAATTTTTGACATTTCAATGTCAATATTTTTGTATTGAAAAAAAAGAGAGGGCTTTGTGAAAAAAAATAAAATAATGGAATAGGTAAAGCATATACTTTTAATTTTACTTTGTTTATTTAATTTATCAGCCAATTTTTGACAATTGCTGCATAGATACACTAAGCAACTTTATTTGGTGCCTCATGAAAAGCTTCGGGGCAAACTTACGCTGAGCAAAAGTTCTAGGTTTTCTTGTTTGCATGAATACCACTAGTGTTTTTCATTATTCAGCTAATTTTGACAGCTTAACCAAGGAATTGCTAATGCGACTACCTAATAGATAGTTCTACCATGAACAATTGTTTGATATTATTTGGCACTAGAATTTTGGCATTTCGATAATTTTAACAACCAAAATGTGTTAAAATCAAAATGGAGTGCGTAGATGAATTATAAATGCAATATTTGAAAGCAAAATCTTCCGTTTAGAGATATATTACAAAAATTCTTAAGAAAATTTCGCAAGAACTGAATACGGGGCTTAACAATCAAAATTACAGCATTTGGGGCTCCGAAATCCACACGTCGTTCATTGAGGACTTGGAACATGAAGTCGACGCCGTTGTTCTTGAGATGGCGGCAAAGGGATATCGATGAGACGACAGCTGAGCAAGTTGGTACTTGGAGAACAAATAGAGAAGATGCTTTCGAGGCCCAAACAAACGAAAATGTACTGATCACTTGAGTACGATGTTGTATGTCATTAATGAATGAGGAGGTTCTTTTCAAAACTTGACTATTCCACTTTTTGTATTTTTACACATTTTGCGAAAATAGTTTTTTTAGCTGTGCCTCTATGTATGTAACCCGAAAGTTTGGAGCATTATTAAAGACGTCAAGATTAGTCATTGCTTTGTATAGGATTCAAAAATTTAGCACTAATATATTTTGAATAAATCCAAAATTTGAAATGGAATAATGTTGTTTTGACGCGGCTGATTGGAATAATCAACTTTTGTTACGTGCGCTAGAGGAATAATTATGTTTTACTTCAAACCACTGTGGATTAACCTTGATTTGCTGAAACTAATTAGGTAACAGAAATCTTATTTTGAATTAAAATAACCTGAGGTTCATCTTTAAATAATTATAACTAAAAAAATCCAATGAGTATTCGAACTCACGGGCGATGTGTTAACACCTTTTTGTTACCGGGACCTGTTCGATTTCTATGAACACATTAGTAAATGTTACATTGGGAAATAAAAAACAGCGTTCAATCATATGATGATGTTACATTTAACTAATATTAATACTTAAAATTATTTAAAGACCAGTGCAAGCACATGTCATTATTTTCTTGCTTACTACTTTTTTTTATTCTCACAAAAAACAAAGAGAATGCAAAACAACAGACACATGTACATACATACATACATTGTTATGTTCGTACATACGCTACACAAGTTCACACAATTTTCGTTGCTCTCTAGCTAGGTATCTCATTTTTATATACGTATAACCACGTCATTATTCTCTTTGCTCTGAGAGTGGTCCGCACCCACACAAGACAACTATTCGCTGCCCATAGAGTAAATATGGGTAGAGATAATCTTTCACTCACCAAATTTCTGACATTTGTCCTCGTGTGATGTATACGTTTGATGTGGAAAAGAATTGTTTTACTAATACCAGATAGAGGCAATGGTTCAAAACAACGAACAAAATAACAACAACGGCATTTCGTTTTGTGTGTTAAAATTATTGTGTTAAATACAACACAAATGTATGCTAACAATAACAGTCAATAAAAAAGTTTAAAACACATTTAAATTTCACAGTTTTTCACCAAAATGCCATGAAAATTAAAGCAAGAAGTTATTGTAATTCCACCTGGTGTATATCGTCAAACATCTCTCTATCACACCGACCGCATCACGAAGAGTGTGAAAGGAAACGTCAGATGAGACAAATGGCGGCTCTACTATAAATTTACTCTATGTCGCTGCCACTACATCAGTGTGTGGTTTTGCGCAGTTTGACAATCTGTGTTTCGCAGTCGGACAAATCTGTGTTCTATATGGCGGTGGGTCACCTTTATCATTTAGGGGTATGAAAAATAGATGTTGGCCGATTCTGAGACCTACTCGATATGCACACAAAATTTCATACAAATCGGTCCAGCCATTTCGGAGGAGTTCAACGCCAAACAATCTGTGATCGCAGTCGGACAAACTGTGTTTGGATGTGTTCACTTTGTGAGTTAAGTCCCTACCCGCGCCTATATATGCTAACACATCAAAAATTAATCATAGTGTGTTTTATTTATTTTTAAATTATGGATTAATCACATTTTGTTCCAAAAATGTATATTTGAAATGGGTAATGCCATTTTGAAGTGGAATAATCTACTTTTGATGAAATCATGCCTTTTATTTATTTTTTTCTGGTTTAATTATAAAGTTTTCAAACAATTTTATTTTCGATAAGTTTTAAATTCAATGCTACGATACCAAACAAAAAAAATTAAAAAAATCAGTTCTGCCAAAAGTGGAATAGTCAAGTTTTGAAAAGAAAAAATTTCAATTATAGGGCCTTAAGCTCGGTATTCAGTTTTCATGAAATTTTCGTTGCCATAAGAAGTAAAGAGTTTTTCAACAGAGACGCTACAAAAGTAAATCGATAGGGACAGCAAACGACGCCATATTTTTTCCCGCTCTTTTGAAATTTCTCTTCAGTAAGGTTTGCCATTTCATCATGGAAAGATATACGAGCCAACAACGAGTCGAAATTATTAAAATTTACTACCGAAATTTGGAGTCAGTGGCCTCAACTTTAAGAGCGCCATGTCCAATTTATGGTCGTCGTAATTTCTGGCTGAATGGCTTCGTCAATAAGCAAAATATGCGTTATTGGTCAGAGAGCAATCCACACGTAATCCATGAGTCATCATTGCATCCCGAAAAAATTAGGGCTTGGTGCGGTTTATGGGCCGGCGGCGTCATTGGGCCATACTTCTTCGGTGATGATCAAGACCGGCACATTACTGTGAATGCGAATCGCTAGCGTTCAATGATAACCGAATATTTTTGGCCCCAATTGGATAATATGGACTTGGAGGACATGGGGTTCCAACAGGACGGCACCACAAGCCACACAGCGAATGCCACGATCAATTTATTGGAAACCAAGTTTGGTGAACGTGTTATCTCACGAAATGGCCCAGTCGATTGGCCGCCTCGGTCGTACGATTTGACGCCGTTAGATTATTTCCTGTGGGGCTACGTCAAGTCTATGGTCTATGCCAACAAGCCAGCGACGATTGATGAACTTCGTACGAATATCGAACGTGAAATTGCAGCAATATCGGCCGATTTATGCTTGAAAACCGTCGAAAATTGGGTTCAGCGTCTGGACTTCTGCAAGCGTGCCCGTGGTGGCCATGCAAAACAAATCGAGTTCCATACATAATGGCATCGAACGTACTTTCACAGGAATAAAGAATTTCATTGGTATCTAAAACCGGTTTTGTTTTATTTAAAAAAAAAACTTTTGTAGCGCTCTTATTGAAAAACCCGTTACGTGCATAAAAAATAACAAAAAATTCATGAACCGAAAATTTCGCTCACTTTTCATTTCACTCGGCTCTCTGCGAAAATGTCGTAGGCAAATTCAAGTACAGGGTTGTTAAGCCAAAGTTATTTCGTACGAAAGCAATTGTCTGATAATTGTTTGAGACCAGAATTTTAACATTTCGATAATTTTATCAATCAGAAGTAACAACATATGTATAAATGGAGCGCATAGACGAATTATAAATGAAATATTTGCAAGGTAGATCGAAGATAGTTGGTAACTCTACGCAACATAATTTTCTGCATGGTAGAATTATCTATTAGGTAGTCGCATTAGCAATTCCGCTGTTAAGCTGTCAAAATTAGCTGAATAACGAAAAACACTATGGACACAAAATTTGAAAAATTATATAAGCTTGTCTTACTTGATACAAAGTCTATGCTATTAAAATGCAGTTTGAATGAAATTCGTTGAATTTTATTAACAAACAAAAAGAAACAAAATCGAATTTGACAGATTACCTACGGAAAATATGAAAAACCCACAAATCAGCTGTGCTGAAGCGTTTACCCGATAGATAATTCTACCATGACTTTCCGTTTAGAGATAAATGACAAAATTTCTTACGAAAATTTCGCAAGAACTGATACGGGGCTTTACCAATAAAATCATAATTTTGAAAAAAAATTTTATTAGTATTTTTTTTAAAGCGAAATTCAATTAAATTCCAAATGTTGCATGGCCCACCCTTTATTTTGTCAATATTAATTTCCTTCTAACCATTAAATTATTCGCTCTATTCATAAAATTATTAGCGAGTTGCCTACAGTTTTACACCTATTCCAAGTAGATTTTCCTATATTTTGTGAAAAGTCTTTGATTGGTGCTTCCAGAAAAACGCCCTTCGTTTCAATCGCCAATTCTTTATAACCTTTAGGCATATTTAAAGCAAAGATATAATGGAAACGCCAGAAAATGTTGGTGAAATTGAAAATCCACCTAATCCCACAAATACGATTTGCTTTAATGAAGTTTTTGTTTATGATGGGGTATTATTTTCTAATGTTGTTAACCTAATGCTGAAAATTTGTAACTAATTTTAAAAGCAAAGAAAAAAAAAACAATTTAACATATTTCTTCGCCTATACTATAATATAAAATGTTGCATATTTCTTTCATTGCCTTGTTTTAGTTGAATTTTCCTTTCATTTCGATTCGTTATGAACGATTCCTCTTACTACTTCTTCTTCATCTGCCTATGAGAAGAGCGCCAAAAGCTTTTGCTTATATACTTGTTTAGGTAGTGCCCCTCCTAACTTTATTGAACGGCTGGCTCTCTGCGCAGCTTTCCATGAAATTTGTCTATCTTACCGACTTTCCCCAGTTCGTCAAATTTCCCCATTCAAAAGCTTAAGCCAACAGTTCTCCTTTTACAAACACTGTAGTTGGTTGTTGTTAAACAAACCAAAGCTCTTGCATTACTCATACATGTATTGGCCTCCCACTCTCTCGATAAGTTTCCCCATTTTCGTCAAGTTGTTCTTAATCTCTTGCGTCATTTTATATTTTCTCTATTTCTAGTTTTGCAAAAGTTTTCGTCTCTATTTCTCTACCCAAACACTTGTGTGTCGGCTGTTTTGCTTTGACTTCAGCATTCGTATGTTCGTTCGTTCGTTGCTTAGTTTGTTTCCACCATTACGAACAATGGTGGCCCAATGTTACTGTTGCTAGTGCTGCTGCTATGCTGTAGTTCTCTGCAGATACATACATACATAAGAGTATCTCCCATCTGTATTTAAACTTGTGTGCTGTGGTCGTTGTTGTTGTGCTTTTATGATTTTGTATCTACACATTTTTATTTAAGGGAAAGTGGGTCAATTGCACGTGTCACTCATTGTATTATTCTAAACTGTGTTTTTTTCCCTCACTCTCTTGAATTCTTCTTTTTGTGTTGTCCTCTTATTGTTGCGGTGGCGTTTTCTATTTTGAAATTTCCATGTTGGTTATTTTTGGGAAATAATCACAGAAACTACATACCTACTACACAACGTACATACTTACATACATACCTATTCACTTTTCTCGCTTTTGGTCTATTTTTCCCAAAGTGATTGAGTACACAACCAACAGAAACAACAAATGTACATACATGCATACATACTACCTGCACTCGTGACTAACTATATTATCCATCCATCTGTACATAGTACGCGGAAAACGTAATCATTTTCATGGAATTTCAGGTGATTTTTCAAACAAATCCGCACTCCCTCGGGCAGAGATTTACATCATGACTTTTCCCAAATACGATTTTAGGGCTCAACAATTAATTAGAAAGGGTTTTAAGCGTTGCCCCAAGTCATACATTAAAAACTGTCTGGAGCAGAAAAGTGGATCACTTTGAAACAGTTTAACTGGATGTTATGATTCAACAAGAGTCATGAATACGATGAGGCGATACATTTAAGGTGAAAACCGCCATAATATTTTTTAACAGAAAGGCCTCAAGGTCGCTTTTAAAATAGCACAGCCTACACGACTGCAAGTCTAAGCCCGGATATAACGGAAATATGTATGTATGTTTATTTCTGAGGAAGACGTAAACGGCCACTTAAGTCGAACCTAGCTTGTTTGGCAACACTAAAAAGTTGTTCAGATTAGGTGTTGGTGGTGGTAGACGAAAGGCTTAAGGCCACCTTAAAACTGCGGACCAATCGGCCGACTATTAGTCAGGCCGACTTTTGTGTCAGGCATTGTTTCGCCTTACACCAACCGACTTTCCGGCCGACTTACTGAAAGTCAAACTAAAACTAGTTTGATTTTCAGAAAGTCACAAAAGTCGGCCTGATAAATAGTCGGCCGACTGGTCCGCAGGTCTAAGGCCTAAACGTAGATTTATTAGTCTACGGCCTAAACGTAGAACCATTTCGTTTGTTCCAAGAAGCCCAAGATCTTGTCTACGCCTATCTGAGATAATTCTCCCAGATCCCTAAATATGTGGGATCCCATAGTATATATAGGGTTTTTCAATAAGAGCGCTACAAAAGTTTTTTTTTTAAATAAAACAAAACCGGTTTTAGATACCAATGAAATTCTTTATTCCTGTGAAAGTACGTTCGATGCCATTATGTATGGAACTCGATTTCTTTTGCATGGCCACCACGGTCACGCTTGCAGAAGTCCAGACGCTGAACCCAATTTTCGACGGTTTTCAAGCATAAATCGGCCGATATTGCTGCAATTTCACGTTCGATATTCGTACGAAGTTCATCAATCGTCGCTGGCTTGTTGGCATACACCATAGACTTGACGTAGCCCCACAGGAAATAATCTAACGGCGTCAAATAGCACGACCGAGGCGGCCAATCGACTGGGCCATTTCGTGAGATAAAACGTTCACCAAACTTGGTTTCCAATAAATTGATTGTGGCATTCGCTGTGTGGCTTGTGGCTCCGTCCTGTTGGAACCACATGTCCTCCAAGTTCATATTATCCAATTGGGGCCAAAAATATTCGGTTCTCATTGAACGGTAGCGATTCGCATTCACAGTAATGTGCCGGACTTGATCATTACGGAAGAAGGCCCATAATCCGCACCAAACCGTAATTTTTTCGGGATGCAATGATGACTCATGGATTACGTGTGGATTGCTGTCTAACCAATAACGCATATTTTGCCTATTGACGAAGCCATTCAGCCAGAAATGAGCCTCATCGCTGAAGATGATTTTCCGATGAAAATCCGAATCATTTTCAAGTGGTTGCTCAGCCCAATTCACGAACAAACGACGCTTATGGTGGTCAAGCGGCTTCAGTTCTTGCGTCAATTTGATCTTGTAAGGATGTAGGCCAAGATCTTTTCGCAAAATTCGCCACAACGACGTCACAGAGATGCCCAACGCTTGAGAACGACGTGTGAGAGACACATTTGGGCTTTCTTGAACTGAAGCCTCAGCGGCAGCAATATTCTCGACACTACGGGCACTTCTTTGTCTCACTGGCACGGGAACATTTTGTACTGTGCCTGTGGATTCAAATTTTTCCACTAGACGCTCAATTGTTGATCTGGTAGGACGATTATGACGACCATAAATTGGACGTAGCGCTCTTAAAGTTGAGGCCACTGGCTCCAAATTTCGGTAGTAAATTTTAATAATTTCGACTCGTTGTCGGCTCGTATATCTTTCCATGATGAAATGGCAAACCTTACCGAAGAGAAATGTCAAAAGAGCGGGAAAAAATATGGCGTCGTGTGCTGTCCCTATCGATTTACTTTTGTGGCGTCTCTGTTGAAAAACCCTTTATTAGACCTTTACGCCGTCGCCGTTTTTTAAGTTTGTTGCCTCACCGCCGACGCTGCGGCGATTTCTACGTAATCAGGCGGCGACGCGGCAACGAACGCAAAAAACGGCGGGGGCGTATATCGTTTTGTTTAATCTTTCATAAAGGGTGGTCCAACCATAATGCACGGTCTTAATTGAGAGTCGCACCTTAACTTCCAGTTTAATTTGACATTTCATTGTTTCAGTGTTTGACAAATTCAACCATGGAGAGGTACGCAATTGAGCAGCTCGTTAAAATGTTATGAAAATGGGCGGTCAAATCAAAATGCATTTCGACGGATATGGACCTGGACGATATTTGGTTCCAACAGGATGGTGCCACTTGCCACACAGCTAACGAAACGAAGCCTTTTTTGCGCGAGAAATTCAATGGCCGTGTTATTTCACCTTGTGGCGATGTTATTTGCCCGCACGATCATGTGATTTGACATCGTTGGACTTCTTTCGTTGGGGATATTTAAAAGAAAAAGTGTACGTCAGTAAACCAGGAACCATTCTAGAGCTAAAGGATGAGATAATTCTGCACATTAACGACATTGAACCTCAATTATATCTCAGAGTCATTGAAAATATGGACCATCGGATAGAGGTATGCCACCGAAGTCGTGGCTGGCATTTGACCGATATTTTGTTGCACACACAATTGTCATAGATCCTTCTATCATAATACAAAATATTAAGATAATTCTCTGAAAACTTTTTGGTTTTATTTACATTTAACATGGTGCGTTTTAGTTGGACCACCCTTTATAATCGATCAATTAATGACATTGTCCTGATTTTCGAAACCGAATTCGAAGGCGAAGGAAGACGAGAAATAGTAAGACCAATACTCCGCTGGAGGAATGAGGTTGACGAATCCCTGCATACACTTGGTATTGCCAACTGGAGACATAAGGTAAAAGATCAAACTGGTTAGCGAAATATGTTATCTTCGTTTTGTAAGGTCCCTGACCCCCGGGTTGTTTGAGACCGGATAAGTAAGTCCTGATTTACAACAAACGTTGCAACACAACAATCAAAAATCTATAAACTACACACAACCACAATCAGATAATTTCCTAATAAGAGTTATCTTAATTTCCCAAGAATTAACTAATGTAGTTAAACGACAACGACAACACCAACATCCAGTCCCAGTCCCAAACAAGTTACAGCACACATTACAACTATAAGTAGAACAACAGAAGATGAAATTTCCTAAGAATTGAACTCTGCACAGCAGCAGCTGGGTCAATTTCATAATTATTAGTAAAAGCTGCCGCCCCCTTTGGCCGCCGCCATGTCAGCAGACCAAGCCCCCGCCCTACATTTAAAAAATATCTCAAATTTGTACAAACCCGTTGAAACCAAGAGCCGCCAATTTAATTTTTATGTTGTGCCGCCATCTTCGATAATTTTGTCTCGGCACGGAGTTGCTCTAAATTCGCCTAATACGGCGTTTACACCGACCAAGATTAGCGCATTTCGAATTTTAATCTGTAAAATCTGAAGTTTAATTTTTAACCTCATTTTAAACAGGTGTACATTTCGATGCAACACTATTAGTTGCGAAAAAAATGCAACCATAATAAAAATATACACAAAAAATCAACTGTTTGACAGATGGAAGACGATCGAAAATTTTCCTACTCGTCGCCGCCACAAAAACTTTTTTTATTGGTTTAAACTGTGAGCCGACTTTATCGCCTGGCCCGATTTGACTCACTGATCCAATTTTAAAGGTTCACTTATTTCAAAAACAGCCCGAATATGAACAAAACTGGTAAAAACAATAGCCGCCAACTTAATTTTTCTGTTGTGCCGCCGTCTTCGATAATTTTTTCTCGGCGCGGAGTTTGTCTAAGCACGGAGTTGCCAACTAAAGTGCCAATTTAATCTCAAATTTGGTGGTGTACACCTACCAAGTTTATCGCATTTTCGGGATTATCGACTTTTTTTCTTATGGAGTTTGACATTTATAATCCCGAAAATGCGATAATCTCGGAGGTGTAACTGCAGTTTAAATAGCATTGATTAGAGAACTAGGCTATCGCTAACGTGACCTCGATAAACTGCGGTCTAAATGCGACATAAGGGAGTTATCCATAACATTTTCCACCTATTTTGAAGGGTTCTCTAAAACTAAGAATCGAATAGACGGTCAGCGGATTTCGAACTTCTGACACAGTCATCTTTTTAAATCAACGACGGTGGCGGCAGAAGCGTGCCGTCTAAAATCGGAACGAAGTTTTCATGTTCGCGAAGATTTTAGATTCGGAAGACAAATGTAATCAAAAATCGTTAGACGTATAAATTTCAGTTGATCTAAGCCAATGACACAAGAGTAACAGCGGTTACTTCTAGTACTTCGTAGGCGGCGCCACGTCACACAATGGGATTTCTTCATACAAGCCGCGGCAAAAATTAGAAGGAATCGAGCTAGGGCTTTGAAATTTCGCACACATCTCTCATATTGCTAAATTAGAAAAAAAACAAGTTTTTGTTCAAATCCGCCCACAACCACGCCTACCTCCCATATAACGTAAAATAAAAAATCGTTGTATTTTCCTCATTTTCATATCTATGTCAATAAAAATTACTGTCCTCAATTAAAATTAATAGTCCTCAATTATCATCATTTCCCTTATGGGAATTTTTATTCGGTCTGTTTTCCAGTACTTAAACTTAAACCTACAGTGTAAAACTGTAGGTCCCAATCAGTGAGTGAAAACTGGAAAGCGCACAGCTCAGTGATTGTGAGAAGTTCTCCCCAGTCCCTTCATGGGATGTAATGGGAAACCATTTATTTATTTAAGTGCTGATTTACATCTATCACAAACTACAGAGAATTATATCTGTGTTTTCGAAAATTTTTAATATAATTGAGGACTTACAAATTTATTCAAGCTCAAGACCTTTTTAAATAATATAAAGTTATTATCTTTATATTACTTTCAAAAAAGTCGAGCATAAAAATGTTCCAATGATACCAAGGCTGTCTGTATAGCTATTTCGGATCTTGCCAAGATCTTCATCAGCAGACGTTTTTGGTATGTTTTTGATGAATTCTTCAAAAATACATATCCAGAAACACTCATCATATTAATGAGAATTCCTTCATATACTCGTTTGAAGAATACCAAGCACTACCATTGGAACACCTTCATGCACAACTCTTTTTATCATGCCGTAAAACCATTGGTTTTAATCAGACAAAAACGTCTGCTGATGAAGATCTTGGCAAGATCCGAAATAGCTATACAGACAGCCTTGGTATCATTGGAACATTTTTATGCTCGACTTTTTTGAAAGTAATATAAAGATAATAACTTTATATTATTTAAAAAGGTCTTGAGCTTGAATAAATTTGTAAGTCCTCAATTATATTAAAAATTTTCGAAAACACAGATATAATTCTCTGTAGTTTGTGATAGATGTAAATCAGCACTTAAATAAATAAATGGTTTCCCATTACATCCCATGAAGGGACTGGGGAGAACTTCTCACAATCACTGAGCTGTGCGCTTTCCAGTTTTCACTCACTGATTGAGACCTACAGTTTTACACCGATTCCGAACGGTAATTTGAGAAGCTTTTTCATGGCTATCAGCACTTACATCTATATAAATAACTAAAGCCTAATATGTTAGCTGCATATTTGCAAAAAAATTAGGGGGCCATAGTTTACCGTTGTTTTTTTTAATTAACCAATCATTCCAAATAAATGTCAAATTGGTACTATAAAATTATCGAAATTTATAAATTTTTCAGCATTTCTCAGTGCATACTTTTAGGGATATAATATATAAAACACAACCGCTGTAAAAAAAACTTTAACTAACGTTTCTATTATCGACAGCATTAAAACACATATGCCTAAAAGTATACACCATTTTATATGGTGTTTTCATCCATTTTTGTAATGAAATTTCGTGGCACTTTTTTTTATAAAATTTATAACTTTGCTCAGCAGTATAAAATATTATGGGAATTTTATTTATGAAATCAAAATAATACCCTCCCACCTTTCACATTTAATCAACCAGACCACAACGATCGATAACGACCACCTTGTTTTAGTCCAAGAAAAACTAAAAACACTTAGTTTTTTGAGTGTCATCATAAAAGCATGAATATATTTTAATCTGTTATTGTTATTCAATTATTTTTTCTTAAAACTTAATGTAGAAATACCATATTTTTGAAATATACATATTCCAAATCGATACGACAAAAAGAAGTTATGTTTCCAGTCCATTGAAATGTATGAAAATCTGAGGCAGGTTACTGCAGAGTTTCATTTTGTTGACTTTGCCCCGTTTTTTTGTACAAAAACAAAATTTGTCGAAAAAAAAAACAATACAGCAGACTGTCCGACTGTCCCTGCAGGCATATATAACAATAAATGATAAATGATAAACGTCAACTGTCAGCTGCTGTCAAACAGCATCAAGCAGCATTGTTATTTTGCTTACTTGGCAGCACTTTCATTTAACATAAAAATGTATGAATTAATTTTTTCGTATATTTTTTATAATTATATATCCATGTTAAATTCAAATTCACATTTAACATTTTGTTTCACTTAAATACATAAGTAAATATACGAAATTTCAATATTTCATCAATCAAAACAACAGCCGAAGGTTTGTGTCCACACTGAAACAGCAGCATAGTTTGTGTTCACGCTACAAACTCAAACACTCAACCAAACACCACACATATGTTTGAGTGCATGTGTTTAAACAATTTTCATTTGAGAAATTTAAATATTAGGAAGATATCAACCAATATGAAATGTATATCAAACGAAAGATAACATCTTCATTTAGCTACAAAAAATTTTTTAAATTCCTCATAATCAATGACTCCCTATACCGTAAGGTAAGACGTATTCTCCGCCAAAAACTAATGATTTATTTCGCTTAATTAAACAATTCTCTACAAAACTGCATCATTACATTTTTGATATTTGACACTCGAAAAAGGGTATTTTTGCCGGCAAAATCCCTCTGTGCGTCACTGTGTGTATCCGAGGGCTATATATTCCAACTACGTGACAAGCCTTAAACAATTTTCTAGGAAAACTCTAGAATTCTGTTGAACCAACCACATACATATAATGAAAAAATCCCTTACAATTCTGTTTACCCAATTTCTGATTAATCTTCAATACATATTTTTATTATTATAACATCGCATCTTCCTCGCTTTCAAGTTCAACAAACGTATGTATTCCCTGACACGTTTTCGTTTAATAGTTCTCCATAGAGTTTTCCAAAATTTTAGCTAAATTTTCGCGACTCTGTTCAATAGGTGCGAGTTTTATAATGCGTTCCTGGGGCAAAGTACCCTCTACCAAAGCGGGTATATCTGCTGTATCGAAATCCAACGCCTTCAAGCCATTCTCAATGCCGGCCTTTTGCATATAGCCACGAACACAATCGCCTAGAATTTTTCCGGCATCAGCCTTTTTCGAATTAGTAATATCAACACCCAATAGCTGAGCTGCTTCAAGGTGACGCTCGGGACACGACGCAGCACAAAATTCAAATACTGCAGGGGCTGTGATAACTACCGATAAACCGTGGGGTATGATGGCATGATCATCATTGTAACCTTTGGGGCGATATGAACGAACATTGCCTGAAATTGGATATGAGAGACCATGGGGTAGATGGACGCCAGCATTGCCAAAGCCCACTCCTGCCATAGTTGAAGCTAAATGCATTTGGGAACGAGCTTTTAGATTATCTGGTTGATAAATTGCTGCCATGAAATTGTCACGTATTGTGGTTAAAGCATAACGAGCCCAGACATCCGAAATGGGATTGCGTCCCTGATAGGGTGGCCTTAAACTAGGGTCCTCTGGTGCCAAGCCACGTTCTGTATAATCTATGGCCGTAAAACTTTCCAAAGCATGACAAAACACATCGAATCCACTAAAGGCAGTCACTCGTTCCGGTTGTGAGAGGGTATGAAGAGGATCAATTAAACCTAAAAATACATACATGTTAATACAATAAAAATAAGTAATGTTACGTTTATGCTTCAAACGAAATCTAGATTTTCAGGTTTCATTCACTCCAACAGCTGATTTTTGTATGGAAAAACAGATGGTTAAGCCACGAAATTTATAAATCTTTAGGCTTCAAGTGCAAACATGGTGTAAGCTATTCCCGATTACTTACCTAATTTTGGTTTCAAATATTTACTCGATATACCCGTTTTGCAGTGCAGCTTCTTGTAATCAAATATTGCCGCTCCTGTGGTCTCAGAGCCCGTGCCCGCTGTTGTTGGCACCGCTATTAAAGGTTTCAATTGCACCGTGATCTCTTTAGCTTTACCAATTGGCTTATTGACATAATCGAGAAATTCTGCTTCTCTATCACATGAATATAGATTCGCCGCTTTACAAGTGTCTATGACCGAACCGCCTCCTATCGCCACAAAGGCATCAAATTCTTTGGAACGTGCATATTCGGCTACATGCCACAGGCTTGCATCGGTCGGCTCTACCCTTGTCTGGTCGTATACTTCAAATTCAATGCCACAACGTTTAAGGGAATCAAAGGCCGTTGCAACGGTGGGCAGTGTAGCAACATTTTTGTCAGTGACCACACAAACGTTTTTAGCGCCAGCATTTCGAAGATCAGCACCTAGTTCAACACTGACACCGGGTCCAAAGCGAACGGTAGAGGAGGACATCTGAAATAAGGGAAATTTATATATGAAATAATAACTGAACTTAAATCTCTGTTTGCTATGATACTGGTAATCCAAGATGTTTTTTTGTTCCTAAGGATAATGTGGTGAAATGCCTGCCCATTAGGAAAATGGACGATTGGGATGATGAAACAAGAATATAGATTATACGCCGCTGTCACGCATTGGAGTCTCATTATCATCCACAACCTTGGACCTTAAGTAATCAATTTTGCCAAGCGTTGGGCAATTACTAGAAGGTCTAATCATTGAGGTCAATTAGTTGGGATGGTGAAACTAATGCTGCTGTAGCTGCTTTCGTACAAGTCAATCTTAGACAAGGAGCTTCTATGATCAAATGTTTATCAGCTGGAAGTCACTGCAGACAATTCCGCATAAGGATTTAAATTTCTTTCCTTATAAAATTCAAATAACAAGACAACGAAATTCAGCAGATTCGCTTGGAATTTTGCCAGAAGTTCAGCGGTGTTGCCTTTTGGCTGGGACGAAATGTTATCACAGCCTGGGGCATCAACATCTACTTTGACAGTCAGGCTACTATAAAATAACTGCAATATGTATTCCTGACGTTTAGATCATCTCCCAACTGCTTCCGCATTACTAATTGAAGTGCCCGAGCAGTTCAATAACCATCTTATATGAGTGCCGGGACACAGCAACATTTCAGGGAACCATAGAGCGGTGAACTGGCAAGTTTTGAACAACCTTAGCTGCTCTACTGGATATAGCGCATATGGGTATGCCCCTTTCTGCATGCAAGATCCTGCTTAAAACCCAAGCTCTCATATATGCGAATGATAAACGGTCTGGAACCACAAAATGCAGGACCTTTCACTAAAAAAAACTGGTGTCCCATAACATCCCATGAAGGGATTGGAGAGAGCTTCTCACAATCAGTGATATGTTCGCTTTCTAGTTTCACACTTACTGATTGGGATCTACAGTTTTACACCGGTTCCGAACGGTATTTTGAGAAGCTTTTCATGGCTAAGTACTCGATAGTGTCGCCATCACTACGCGAGGTGACCGCCGTCGAAAGAAAAGTATGGTGGTCTAAGCAGGGATCGAACCCACGTTCTCATGTACAGGAGCCGCGCATACTAACCATTGCACCACCAACGGCCACTATCCATTCCTAAACAAGATGCTAGTAGCTGTGATCATTGAACAGTGTTTACAAGGCATTCACGCGACTAGACTTAAAATCACAGCTCGTGATTGCTACAAAGGGTGTGTAGATGAAGAGGAGGACGAGACCGTCGAACATAACATATGAGTAGGAGACAAGGATCTTACTTTATGTTGGATATAACATACATTCAGGGAATTAATCTGAATAATCTTAGCAGTTTTTTTAACCTAGTTCTAAGTGGTTCTTCTTCAGCCCCATACAAGAATATCGGGTTGAGGTATCATATGGGTTGGTTGCCCTTTAGCCATACTAGGTCAATTTACAGGATTAACGATGGGGACGGAGTATGGCGTCCAGTGGTATTACCACGGTTCTCATTGGTCTAAATGGATCAATAGTGATAGCCTCTTTGACCTAACTTACTGGTGGTCTATATAGAGCAATCTCTTTGACCTAACTTACTGGTGGTCTATATAGAGCAATGATGACTTCTTCGTTCCTGTGTTGATTCGCCTTGATGTGGAAGAGCTGGAGTTTCAACAAGACACCGGAACATGCCAGACTGTGTGTGCCACAATCTATTTACAAAAGGAAACTTTTGGTAAGCGTGGAATTTCACATTTTGGACCTGCGATTTCACACCACCGGTTTATTTCCTGTGGGGGTATGTGAAATCCCAAATGCTGCAGGAAATGATCGAAAATTCGACTTCCCTATCTCCTAGCCAGCAGCGGTGCACAGTGGTTCAAAATCAATATCCATCGCACAAAATTCAATACCTTTTGATCTACTACACCTTTTTCAGTTCTGTAAAAACGGATTGTAGGTAAAGAGTCTAGGATTATTTAAAAATGCTAAAATTAAAAATAGGATAATCGGCTATATTTTAGAAAATATTCCAAAGCTCACTACATTTCTTATTTTTCGATTTAAAAGTAAATACAAAATATATTTGTTTCCTTCTATGTTTTTTTTTCCATATTTCGACGTATTTGGTTATAATATGTACAAAAAAAAATCAAGTTTTTTCCATTACATTTATTCGCTTTTCTCGGTTACTACAAAATCGAAAACAATTTCTTTGTTTTTACAGTGTTTTATTTAACTTGTTTCGACTTTATTTCATTTTAAGCAATTAACACTAATAAAAAAATCACGCCGGTCCATATTTTCCGAAATATAGGCCTCCAAAGCTTGAATGTATAATCGGGCATACGTCTGGCATTTATTATCCGATCTGGTCGAAATGGATATCATTATCGGTATCTTTCTAAACTCTATAAATCTAAACATATTTATTTTTATTAACCCATTGGGGGGCTAATTAAAACAAACGATTTTTTAACCACACATTTTTGATAAAAATTAATTTTTTTAAAAAAATGCCGCATTATACTTATTTTTTTGGTAGGCTCCAATAATATACCTTAGCCTCTTTTTAAGGTATAATATTCACCAATCCAACAACCGCAAATATTAAAGTTCAAAATTAAAGTCAATTTTTTTTGATGTGTTAACATCTATAGCGGTGTATAGGGACTAAATCTATCAAAGTCAGATTTTATGCTGCTGCTAAAACCAGATTTTCTGCGACTGCGAAAGAGAATGACGTGTTAAACAAAAATTAGTGTTTTTAGTAATGAAAGAGTGGTGTGGCAGGGGTGAGGCAAACGAAATTGTGTCTATATATGTATTAACATAATAATGTATGTATGTACATGTGTCTGTTGCTGTTGCTGTTGTTCAACGGAGATATAAAGCATAGCTACGCAAAATTTCATTTGCAAGCTTGCGCAGTCGACGTTATGGTGACACACTAATCCGTCAGCTACTTCGTACAAAGTATGTGTGATGTTGTGTGTTTGGCTGTTTCGTTGCTGTTGATATGGCAAACATGGGGTTATGTGACACACGTATACGTCAGCTACTTCGGACAAAGTATGTGTGATGTTGTGTGTTTGGTTGTTTCGTTGTTGTTGCTATGGCCAAACAAAGCGAGTCATTTGATGTTCAGCATTGCCCGGTGTATACAAAAAAACTATTATTTTTTATTTTCCAATGTAACATTTACTAATGTGTTCATAGAAATCGAACAGGTACCGTGTAGCAAAAAGGTGTTAACACATCATCCGTGAGTTCGAACACTCATTGATATTTTTTTTGTGTTGTAAAGTTTTCCGCATGTTCGGGCTTAAGTCGCGCTATTTTTTAGAAATAATTTTTTTAATTTTGGTGAAAAAAGCGTCGAAGCTATTTCAAAACTTTGAACGTAAATACCTCCGGTCTTTGAAGGGTTATTTAGGGGTATTATAGCTTAAAAAAAGTTTAAAGCCTTGTCTATTATCAGATTCTACCAAAATATAAGTATAATGGGGCATTTTGTTGAAAAAAAAATTTATCAAAAAAGTGAGGTTAAAAAAATCATTTTTTTAAATTTGCCCCCCAATGGGTTAATAAACAAAATACACACTTTTGTAGAGTTTAGAAACCCCTTTATAATAATACCCATTCTAATCCGATCGGATTATAAATACCTGAGATATGAGCGATTATATTATCAAGCTTTAAAGGCCTATATCTCAAGAAGTTTGACCTGACCGATCGCGGGGAAAAAACTTGTTAAAATAAGCGCAGAAGTTTTTGTCGGTGGTGATCAGAGAGTTGGGGCTAAAGTAAATTTATGCCGTAAGAATAATTAATAATAATTAAAATAATCATAATTATTTAATTTTTTATCGAAAAGTTTAAATAGTTAAATTTTTGCACAAAGCTCCCTTTCAATTTTTTGGCGGAGTAATTTATAACATATGTCACATTCTCCCTATTATTGACATTCATAATACCTACTTTTTCCCGTGGAAGAGTTTCTCATTTACGAAGTTCGTTTAGAATAAAAGGGAAGGGGGAAAGGGAAGAAATTCCCGGGGAGATTTTATTAAGAATAGGGGAACCACGAATAAATAATTCCTAGGGAATTGTTTTTGAGAGTTGGGCCGTATGTAACCCAAAAATATTGACATTCATAATACCTACTTTTTCCCGGGGAAGAGTTTCCCATTTTCGAAGTTCGTTTAGAATAAGGGAGGGGGGAAAGGGAAGAAATTCCCGGGGAGATTTTATTAAGAATAGTGGAACCAGGAATAGAGAAATAATTCCCAGGGAATTGTTATTGAGAATTGGAAAGTATGTAACCAAAATCAAAACTTTTCCATAGACTTTCATCACTATTGTCTCATTTCGTTTATAACACATCTGCCTTTAGAACTAACCTGGCGTTTACACGGGACAGTTTTGCTCCGACAGTAGCAATACATTCACACATTTTTACTACCACATTTACACTTCTCTCACTTGCCTCGCAACCATAGAGTAAATTTATAGTAGAGCCGCCATTTGTCTCATCTGACGTTTCCTTTCACACTCTTCGTGATGCGGTCGGTGTGATAGAGAGATGTTTGACGAAAAGTGATATACACCGGGTGGAATTACAATAACTTCTTGCTTTAATTTTTCATGCCATTTTGGTGAAAAACTGTGAAATTTAAATGTGTTTTAAACTTTTTTATTGACTGTTATTGTTAGCATACATTTGTGTTGTATTTAACACATTAATTTTAACACACAAAACGAAATGCCGTTGTTGTTATTTTGTTCGTTGTTTTGAACCATTGCCTCTATCTGGTATTAGTAAAGCAATTCTTTTCAACATCAAACGTATACATCACACGAGGACAAATGTCAGAAATTTGGTGAGTGAAAGATTTTCTCTACCCATATTTACTCTATGCTCGCAACTGTCTCTGATTTTTCACCGACAGTAACTTCCATAGAGTAAATATGGGTAGAGAAAATCTTTCACTCACCAAATTTCTGACATTTGTCCTCGTGTGATGTATAAAAAAAGCATTTCGTTTTGTGTGTTAAAATTAATGTGTTAAATACAACACAAATGTATGCTAACAATAACAGTCAATAAAAAAGTTTAAAACACATTTAAATTTCACAGTTTTTCACCAAAATGGCATGAAAAATTAAAGCAAGAATTTATTGTAATTCCACCTGGTGTATATCACTTTTCGTCAAACATCTCTCTATCACACCGACCGCATCACGAAGAGTGTGAAAGGAAACGTCAGATGAGACAAATGGCGGCTCTACTATAAATTTACTCTATGGTAACTTCGGCAAGAGATTTGACATAAGCGGCCATACAATGACTGAACTAGTAAAGGTTGGCGCAATAGAACAACTGATTTTACTTTCTTATGACTCCATCTGTTAAATTCAGTGTATTTTGATGTTGTACTCTTTTGTTTACTGTGTTCGTTCATATGGATCTGTGTTGAATTTGATGATTAGTCATGAAACAAAAAACAAATGCATGTTGTTGGTTCACACAATTACAACAAATCCTACTGCGTCAACCTCTACTAGTTCAGCCATCGGCAATATCGGTGACGTTTCGTAGTAATTTGAGAAAAAAAGCAAAACATCGCAAACGACTTTACAAATTGTAAAATATATTTGTATTTGAAAATGTTGATAATTTTGATTGAAATATTGTTTGACAATACAAACATATAAACATGAATACATGTCTAATTTTGCAGAGTACATCAGTTCCATTGTAATTTGGAGAAGTAAGACAAAACACAATGACAAAAGAGCGAAGAAATAAAAAAAATCAGAGCACGAAATTTAACGAAACGACACTGTCGGCGGTTGCGTAAAACTGTACTGTCTTTATAACTGGCTGGACGCGTATGTCACACAACCAATTTTTGTCTTTGTGACAACTAATACATATTCTCAACTATCTTGTGTAAAACTGTCCCGTGTAAACGCACCGTAAGATATAAAACCGAACATTTGTTGGGAATTTTCGCTTTTTTAGGAGTTTAATATTGCCGAAAAAATTTATTTTTTATCGACCGAATTTTCGAGCAGCTCCAACAATAGGGAGATTTAAAAAATTATATTCAAATACTTAAATTTATTTTCAATTCCGATTTTCAAATTTTTTTTTAACAAACTTCTGTGGAGCAATTTCGTAAAAAATTTAAAATTTTACTTAAAAAATCATAAACAAAAATCAATTTATCCACGGAATTTAAAATTTCGAAATTTGTATAGTGTTACTGGGTATATTTTATCTAAAGTTTTTATGTTCGTTAATAATTTTCCGGTTCAAGATCAATATAACTACTAAAAATCAGTTTTTCATAGAAAAAATAAATTTTAATAGAAAATATTTAAAAAAGTTTTAGTGTGATATTGATAATAAGGTGGATGGTTGGGAATATAGCTATTTCAATGCCCACCAAGGCATACCATCAGCTCATTTCTCCGCAAGCATTTAGGTATGCATGTATGTATGTATATCATTTGTGTATTTCAATCATAAATTTTGGTCAAGATCAATTTCTATTAGAAACAATTAAATTTCAATAGAAAATATTTATAAAAAGATAGTGTTAAATTTATTATTATGGTGGATTTTTTCGCATAAGAAATTTTAGTAAATGGAAATTTTTTTTCAGATAAAAAAATTCTTGCACGAAAATATCTAAATATTTATCGCACTCTCATCTGGCCACCCCACCACAGTTTAGCGCTCTATTAAAAAAGAGCAAATCTACTACCAGACTTTTGTTTTACTGTCAATAAAAAAAAAGAATTAAAAATGATCGTTGCTGACCTCAAATGCGTATTCCATTTTACCGGTTTGTGTTGTTACTGCTGCACTTGAGCCATAGCCACTTGAGTGCGTCGGACATTTGCATCTATTCGGGAGGATTATTAAGTATTATAAAATCTAAAAGACAATAATAATTTCTTACGAACTGCTCGCTATTGTATTGAGTAAATTCAAAACACTTTTGCGTGACATTTCCCAATGGGTTCTGTTGGACTCTGTACACAACCGATCTTTTGAAATGTTTTCGTTTGACTGCAAACGATAAGATTATTTATGTTGTGTAGATCGCAATATCGTTGAAATTAGTAAACAGAGAGTAACGTTCGTGTAACTCGCAGAATGGGCAAATACGATAAGGAACAGTGTTGCCAGAAGCTGTCAAAAAAACATGCTAAAAAAGTGCAATTTGCAAAAAAAAATGCTAAAACTGGAAAAATCAAAAATTGCAGCACTACGGGCTTTTAGAATCATTTTCGATAAAAATCATAATTTCTTTATCGTTTGTTTTGAATAGTTATTGTTTCTGTCCGTTAAGAAACGGTTAAAAAAAATACTTTTTTGAATTTGTTTATTACACACAAAGAAAAATGTTGGCAATACTGCCTATCATCACCTATTGGCATAGGCAACATGACATTTTCTTTGTTTTATGGGCAATAATACCAAAAACTATAGACAATTTTTATGTTGGGAATTTACCTCAGAAATTTGGTATACTAGATGATATGTTCTGGAACTTTACCTATTTTTGAGGCGTACATTTTTGTATAATTTTTAAGTAAGTTTATTACCAATGATTATTTACTAAATTTACTAAATTTGCCAATTTCTACAGTTGACGATTTAAATTCATCTAAAGAAAATATCTTTCCTTTTTTACAAAAGGAAAACAAATATTTTTTTATTAAATATTTTTATTGACCATGAAAATACATAGATAGTAAGGTAATTTAGGTTCAGAGATATCGCGAAATGGACATTAGGATTCATTACAAAATTTTCATTAAATTTACTCATTTCATATTCCACCCAAGGCTGTTCAGTACTAAAGTCCAGCACAAACTTTAAATCTGGACAATATTTCACTTGATTCAGAAGTTGAGTTGCCAAAACTTCTGATTAGAATTTGAATTCTATAAATTTAAAATTAAATTAGATAATTTACAAATTGTTGATTATCCAATCTATGCCAGGACACACCTCCCACACCCTGAAATAGTTATGAAACTTAAAATGGTGGCAAACGAAGAGGCGAACAAAGAAATCTGGGACACTTTGCGAATTTCCTGTGCATATTTGTGTGTATAATAAGAAGCAAATGGCGAAGAGAAACATGAGGAGGAGAAGGATGAGAAATTCAAACAGAAGAACATTAAGGGGGTAGGACATTTCTCAGACTATTGTAAAGGTAGGGCTGGTTGTGACCAATTACTCTTCATGTAGGTTCTATGATAGAATTTTAATTCTATAATGAAAATTACGATCTAACAATAAAATGCGGACAAGTTGGTTGGAGGGACGACCAAACGAATGGACGGATACACAATTTTTGGTGGGCATAACGAAAGGGCGCATGATGACTGTTTCTGGTGTTTTTTGTGAGTGTGTGTTTGCCTGCTTTGTTGTATGTGCCGCAATGGGACTTCGTGGACTGTTGTTGGCTTCCAACGAAACTAGGTCAATCGATACAAATTTCGACATACTCTTACACTTCAAACGGTGGCCATGGTGGTGGCACAGATACAGATACAGCTACAAAGTAAAATATGCCGTAACAATCCACCCTCTCTAGAGCTTTGATGTTGTGGTTGTTGCGTGCCACAGTTTCTATATATCCTTGTATGTCCTTTTTGAGTGGTTTTCGCACACATGCGGACTAAAAGCTAAGGCCGAAGTTTGCAGGAGAACACGGGCAAAGCTTTTACAATACCCCTAGCCCAGGCTTGAAGGTATACATTATTCTAGAGCTTAAGAAGAAAAAACACATAGGGACAAGGAAGCTAAACATAAGGTAAGAGAGTTAGAACAACCATGAGCACGTCTTAACGTTGTCGTTAACGATTTGCATTTGGGTGGAGTACTCGGTTGGGTTTCGTTGAAAACGTTTGTGGCCCACCAGAAACGAAAAAGCTGTTTTGAAAGCTGTTGAATCAACATTTATGTAATACCAAATTTTTTCCGAAAGGATCCAATTATTAGGGTGGATATTCCCCCTTCCAACAAAAGTCCATATCAACCAAATTTTACTGGGGCAAATCGCCTGCTCCACACTCCCACGACCCTTGACAGTAAAGCTCTCAAAAGGTACCTACAAGTTGGATGGACGCTTTTCCCATCTCAACTCAGCAAAAGTTGGTAACTTTGCGCATGTAATACTTAATGTTATATAATGTAATTTTTACAAAAACAAAAAAGAAAACAACAACAACAAAATCCACCAGTATATAATGTAATACAATAGTCATCAACATCAAGTATATAAGCAAATGTATATGTATATAACGAGCAAAGCTATTATGTATAAATATATAAACCATTTACATAGAGGGTGTTGCGGGGGATACAGACATACATTTGCTTTTGTGCCCCAATTATCCTGCAAGGGGGGGGGGGGGCTCTTTCCTGCCTTTGTGTTTCTGTGTGTGTTCAAATATAAATGAGTCTTTTATAACTGGCCATTGGTTGGACGGACGGGACGAATGGACACATGAACGAGCTTATATTTTGTTAATCGACCAAAGGCCATATCATGACCAATATACATTTTCGATATGTTTAGGTTTATATGTCAGATATCCTCTTAAGGGGCCATTCGTTGTTTGGTCCTTTATTTTTGTATTTTCCATACCGCAGAGCGGAATCGGTTACACCAACAAACCTGCACTGTGTGGAAGTGACAGCAAACTAACAGATTGCTTCAGTTCCAAGAGGTCATTTTCTGCCTAAGAGTTCTATACAGAAAAGTGTGCAAAGAATGTGTGTGAACCAATGCCAGGAACAAATAAATGGTTTCAATTCGTAGAATTAATTCTCTGCTCAAATTCTATAGAGAAAACAGTGGACTCGGGAGATTTTGGTATTTTGTTAGGACTAAGTATTTAAGGAGTGTGCTATGATGTCGAAATGACATCAGCAAATAAATGGCTTCAGTTCGACGCAGCCATTTTCTACCTATGTATTTCCTCTGTTCAAAAATGATTTCAGTTTGGGTTACGTTAGGTGTTGGTGGCAGTCGATGAACGACTCATTTAGGTTTATTAGTCCACGGTGGTACCAAGGGTAAACGAAACTAAGCGCTAACCCCAACGGAGAGCCATTTAGTTTGCTCCAAGAAGCTCAATATCCTATCGACGCCTATCTGAGATAATTATCCCAGGTCCCTAAATAGGCAAGATCCCATAGAGACATGCTCCTGGCGGCTAGTGTTAGATACGTGCAGAGAAGATGAACTCTTCCTTATCATTATAGCTTCTACAGAAGTCATTTGCTCTTACATTTAGTCCCACCTCATGTCTACCAATCGGACAGTGTCCCGTTCAAACTGAAACAAGCATTGATACCTTGGACCGAACTAGAGACATAATATTCATGGAACTACTGCTATCCACAATCGGCCATTTTTGTCTTGCGCGTACACAATCTGTGGAATTAGTCAACCTTACCTGCATCATGAAATAGCAACGCTCTTGCAGGATATGCTTACAAGTCACTGGGGGTAAGCCAACACGTTCCAATATATTTTTGCAAGCATTGTTTCATGAATTGAAGACCTGCTGCTTTTTTGTTTCTATCTTGTCCGAAAGTTTTTTATTTTCAGCAGTTGTCAACAAATAAAGCCACATTTGGGTAGAATAACAAACACAATGTGTTTCGACACAAGTATCCTATATTTGCGGCAAGCTACAAACGTGTCTCAGGAACATATTGCAGGAATCATGCATGTGTTTGCAAGCATTGTTTTCATGAATGCTGCTTTTTTGTATTTATGTTGTCTGAAACGTTTTTGTTTTCAGCAGTTGTCAACAAATAAAGCAACATTTGGGTCACAAAAACATATATTATAACCTCTTAATTATTGTGTCGCCAACATGTAATATAGAATAGCAAACACAATGTGTTTGGACACAAGTATACTATATTTGCGACAAGCTACAAACGCGCCCAAGGAACATATTGTAGGAATCATGCATACGTTTGCAAGCATTATTTTCATGAATTGAAGACCTGCTGCTTTTTTATTTCTATGTTGTCTGAAACTTTTTTGTTTTCAAAAAATAAAGCAACATTTGGGTCACAAAAAATATATTGTAACCTCTTAATTATTGTGTCGCCACCATGTAATATTATATAGCAAACACATTGTGTTTGGACACAAGTATACTATATTTGCGACAAGGTTCAAACACGTACTATTTGCATCCAAATAACAAAAAATTACAGATTTTTTAGCGTGCGTATTGGATGCCGTCACCTGCGAATTACAGGTTGTCTTAACCGTATTGTCAGAACCTATTAGGGGTTAATTCAACCGAATACCAGTTGTGGAGACTTAATGCGTTCGTGACAACCTCACATCGGTTGTGGTAACTGCAATTTGGTGGCAACCGGTAAATTTACCGTTGCTACAATATCTTTTCAAAACAATTAGATGTGTGAGAATGTATGTAGATTATCCGTCTTGCAGGTCCCTGAAATGCCCGTGTGTCCTGGAAACAATATGAGATTAATATCGTACCGTTGGGGTATCTGGTTAAGAGAGCCTTCGGCGGTGAAATGGTTAGTGTGCGCGCCTCTTGTACATGAGATCCGAGGTTTGATCCCTGCTCTGGCCACCTTCAATTCCTTTCGGCGGCGGTCACCTCGCATAGTGACGGCGACACTATCGAGAATTTAGCCATGAAAAAGCTTCTCAAAATATCGTTGGGAATCGGTGTAAAAACTGTAGGTCCCAATCAGTGACTATAAAACTAGAAAGCGCACAGCTCACTGGTCGTGAGAAGCTCTCCCCAATCTCTTCATGGGATGTAATGGGGACTCATTTATTTTTTATTATCTAGTTAAAAGATCAGCGGTAGTCCTGTCGGAGAAGGCATTGTACACTAATTTACACAGCCAAGCCGCTCACTTCCCTAATACTCATACTTACCGTCTGATTCACGCTACAATGATTATTTAGTCAACGGGAAAAATATATCCCTAGGGTAGATCGCGTACTCCACCTGATCATTAATTTTCGACCCATTCGAAGGAAATTTCGCAAATTCCTCTATACCAGGAACTCCTTTGTTGTAGGAATCCCTTTCGGGTATGAGAGTGTGGTATTTCCGATCGAATAGTGTTTTGCGTAGTCGACAAAAGCAGGAATCTTCTTAGCACTATTCCATGACCGAGTCCGACCATATACCACTGTGAGAGGTCCCTTAACCTGGTGCCAGTCGTAGAAACAATCTGCTTCCCTAAAATGTCCACCGGCAGGAAATGCAATACTAAATTAAGTTTATCAATGGAAGTGGTATGCAGAGCACCCGTGATGCACATAGTCGCCATTCTCCATTCTCTGAAGTCCAGTTAGTAGTGTACAATATGTGAGGATCTCCAGCACCTGCCATCACACTATAACCGCATTCAGTATTATCGATCTCACTATCGCTGTATAGATCCAGTGAACAATCCTCTATGGCATTTATAACCTATAGCTTTCTTGCAGGCGTAAGAATGTTTTCGCCCGTCTCACTGTATTGGACCTCATACGAAGCTTGCTGTCCAAAATAAGCAACAAGTATTTTTCACACTCTGCAAGCTGAATTTCAGAACCATTCAACGCGATAGGTTCCACGAATAACATTTTATACCTTCAGGTAAAGCGGTCTTCGATCTTGGCCGGGTTTACACATAGCCCATTTTCAACCGCCCATCTGCCTAAAGTCAGTAAGCTATCCTGGATAATGTCTCTACTGCTATTGCCACACCGTCCGCATAAGCAACAAATTTTTTCACCAGGGTTTTGGAGAGTGACCAGAATTCCATTCAGCGAATGGTTCTACACAAGTGGAGATGAGACCCCTCATTGAGGTTTGCCTCTGTTAATATACTTGGTCGAGGTGGAGATGCCCAATTTGGCTGCGACACGTCTCCCGGTGAGCATTTCGTATACAATCACCGTAAGACCCACGTTCACCTCAAGGGTGACCAGAATTCCATTCAGCGAATGGTTCTACCGAAGTGGAGATGAGACCCCTCATTGAGGCTTGCCTCTGTTAATATACTTCGGCACGTCTCGCGGTGAGCATTTCGTATACAATATCCGTAAGACCCACGTTCACCTCAAGGGTCGATAGCGGTAATTTTATCGCATTAGACGTTATACGAGTATTATTCAACGCTTCCTCAATGACAAGAAAGGATACCAAAATATAAAGATTGTCCAAAAGAGTGTCTCAATAAGGTTGCACTTTTTAAATTGAGTGTAATTTTTTTCTGCGCAAGTGGCAACTCTGAAATTTGGCAGCTGTCACATATGTATGTTTATTCCGCTTATTAAAAATGGAGCACTTTACGAAAGAACAACGCGTTAAAATTGTCAAAACTTATTACAAAAATTTGAGGAAAATTTTCAGTCGAGGAAGTGTACCTAATGTGTCAACCATTCGAAGAGTGGTCAATAAATTTGAAGAAACTGGGTCGGTTATGGACAGTAAGACTCCTGTGCTTCGACGTACCGGTCGGTCTGTTGAAAACATTGCTGCTGTCAACGAGACTGCCACCGAAAACATCAATTCGGCATCGTTCTCAACAACTTCAAATTTCACGGAGCACTACGCAACAAATTTTGACAAAATACCTCCACCTTCATGCGTACAAAATTCAGCTTACTCAGGGGTTCAAACCAGCAGACAATGGAAAGCGCCGGCAATTGGTTCAATGGGTAATGGAGCAAAGTGAAGTCAATGCCAATTTTTCAAAAAAAATCATCTTCTCCGATGAAGCGCATTTCCACCTGAATCGCTTCGTGTATACACAAAATTGTCGAATTTAGGGCCCAGAAAATTCTTATGCAATCCATGAGAAACAAATGCACCCACAACGAGCAACTGTCTGGTGCGGATTTTGGTCAGCCGGGTGATTGGGTCTTACTTTTTTGAAGATGAGGCCGAAATGGCAGTGATTGGGAACGGCATTTGTTAGGGGAACATGATAAAGGCGTTCTTGTGACCTCAAGTGGACGGCATGGTTTTGTGAAATCTTGGGCGAATAAACCAGAAACAATTCCTGAGCTCAAACGCGAGATCCAAAGCGTCGTCTGTGAGATACAGCTACATCTCTGTGAAAAAGTCATGCAAAATTTCATGAAAAGAGTAATGGACTGTCATCGGAGCTGTGGGGCCATTTGACGGATATTTTATTCCATACTTAATGGGGACATGTCTTTTTTACAATCCAATACAAAAATCACACCTATCTCAAAAAATACGTGTTTTTATTTTAAAATAGAAAAGGGTATTTTTACGCAGATACCCTTTATATACACCTTAGCAGCCAACGTTTGCTCTATATATCCTACTATTTAGTTCAGCAGTGCTGTCGATAGGATCTGCCCTTGCAGTACGCTTGCTGTGTACCAGATAACATTTTTTTTATTTCCATTAAAGTCCGTTCTAACGAAAATGGGTTCGGCAGGCTTTGCAATTTTTCAAACTTTGGTTAACTACTACAGAACTAGAGTCTCAATGTACTACACGGTAAGAAAAATTTCATTCCCCGCAAATGAAGTTGTAGTTAACTAAACTTCGTTTTAGGAAATTGTTTGCGGTAAATGAACATTTATGTTTGTGAGAAATGAAAAGGTGGTATGGCGTTAGCACACGCTGAAAAACCTGTATTTTTGTTGTTGTTGGGATGCAAATATAACGTGTTTGTAGCTTGTCGCAAATATATTATACTTGTGCCCAAACACACTGTGTTTGCTATTCAATATAACATGTTTGAGACACAATTATTAAAGGGCTATAATATATATTTTTGAGATCCAAATGTGCCTATGTTTATTGAAAACCAAGGCAGACAACAATAAAACAAAAAGACAGCAGATCTTCAATTCATGAAAGCAATGCTTGCAAACATGTACGTTTTTCCTGCAATATGTTGCTGGAGCCGTTATTTTTCAGCGTGCACATCCGACGAGATATCGGGAGCTGTCGAGAGATTCCCGTAGAGAATTTTTTGTTTTATATTTATTTTATAATCGTATAGCCGGATTTTGGCTCATGACGACATCTTTAATGTTGTTCAGCAAAAAAGTGCACAAAAAGTAGTTAGAAGTAACTTTTTTATCGGAGTTTTTGGGCTGCAAATGCTGCACGCATTCCATGTGATGGAGTATGTTAGTATGTAAACTCTTTGTGTCGTGTCTCCGGAAACGAGATTGCTACGTTTTGCAACTCTCGCAGCGATTACTCTTAACACGGACTCAATTTATGTGTTGTTCCTATGAGAACCAAATTCTCATAGAAGTGTGACTAATGGCGTTTTCGTTTCTAAAAAATAATGTTGCCATTTAAAATATTTTGCCATCACCCCTTCAAAGTTGTACCTTTTTTGGGGTGAGAAAAGAACATAGAAATGTTGAATTTTGTCACAGCTGTATTCTTCGTTATGCTTTTTTAGCGTGTTTTATTAACCTTGCTTAACTAATATATTCGACGAGTTTATGTGCGACCTAAGCGATATTAAGCAGTTTTAAGCGACTCTTCATACAAAATGGTCGACAACAATAAGCGTGTTTTTTTTCCCGCTAAACTAATTTTTCGACGACATTGCAATGGCAGTCGCTTAATATAGCTTATTATTGCTTAGCTCACCATAGAAAGTGGTCGAAAATTTGATTTACGGGGGAATAAAAAAACAGACAAAATTGGTATTTGTTATTATTTCCGTTAAACAAATTTTTCGTTTGAGGAGTTAAGAGATTTTAACTGAAGCGGCTTAAAAACGCGTAGCGCCCCTCACGAAAGGTAAACAAATTGGCGTAGCGAGGACAATGAACACATACCAAATGACAGAAAGTGATCCATTTTGTCGGGTAGCAAATATACAAAAATTTTAAAATTTCAATTCGCTCGAGATTTTAATTTTTTTAAACTCTGAGTGAGAGCTTTAGTATACTGAGGAGGAGCTAAATTGTTCGGCTCGCGAGAGGAATTTTTACTTACTCTGGGATTTACTTACTAATTTTTGTTGAAAACGAGGGAAACACTTCAAGACAAAAAATACTTTTGAGTGTGCAACAACTAAAGCTGAACAACTTTTGTGAACATATTAATACAATATGAACGTGTCTAGGAACCCTAAATAGCTCATAAAGACCACTTTGTATTTTGAAAATGGTCATTTGTATGTATATGTTCGATAAAAATCAAATCATAAAAATCGATTGACGCGTTTCGCTCTTATTTTGTCAAGAATTGTAACCAAAACAAAAAATCACAATTCTTGACAAAACGAGATACCTTCACTAAATTGTGAATAAGAGCGAAACGCGTCCATCGATTTTTATGATCCATTTCTCATTTTGATTACAGGTCATTTGACTTTACGATAAACTAATAAAACTTTATACTATTTGCGGTTTCTTATGTATGTATTGATGTATTGACCTCCAATCGACAGATACAAAAAGACTATTCAGTAAGACAAAATTTGCACGTGAGAAACAAAAAGTTTTTCTGGTAGATTTTGAATAGATTGAGCTTTCAGTCTGGATATAGAAACGAATACAAATTGTAGGATGGTATGAGTCCTTGGGAAAACTTAGAGGATTAACGCGGGAAACTTAAAAATTATCAGAATTATTAACTATTACAAGATCAAGTGTCCTATTCAGAGCGTTATCTGAACGTTAATCTGAACAAGATTCAGAGAAGAAATGAGTCTAACAAAATCAGAAGTCCAGTCGCAAGGAGTTAACGGAGTGAGATGTTTAGTATCAGGTAAGGGTAACCATGATACCAAAGGTAAATTGAAATCACCCAATACCAGTAAGCTGTCACTGTCACCAAGCTTCCCACACACTTCAGAGATGGCATTCCAAGTGCATCTCATAAATTCCAAACTCTGACGAAGGTGGAATATACGAACAAGTTATATAAAGTTTGTCAGCGCCCAACCTTATAGAGAGCGCTAAGAACTCTATATCACTAATGTTCGTTATCACGTCATAAGACAATGATCTGAACACAGCGATTAATACACCACCGCCAGATTTAACCGCGCGATCTCTTCGGGCTATTGAAAATCTGTCACATAAGACTTCTGAATCGAGTACATTGGGTTTAAGCCATGTTACGGAAAAAACTATTATATCATAATCGAAACCAAAACTGTCCACATAGAGTCTATAAAGTTTAGTATTTAAGCCACGAACATTTTGATACAAAATGTTGGCAAATCCATTTAGTTTTTTGAAGCCGTTTTATTCGATTTTGGGAGAGAAACAGGGTTCGAATGCCTACCATTATTGCGTTTGTATAAATTCTTTCACCAAGGACCCTGAAGGCCAGAAATTAAAAAAAAAAAAACCGTTTCCCATTACATCCCTTGAAGGGATTGGGGAGAGCTTCTCACAACCAGTGAGCTGTGCGCTTTCTAATTTTTCACTCACTTATTGGGACCTACAGTTTTTACACCGATTCCGAACGGTATTTTGAGAAGCTTTTTCATGGCTAAATACTCGATAGTGTCGCCGTCACTATGCGAGGTGACCGCCGCCGAAAGAATTTTTTTTTTTTTTTAAGGTACAAGAGGCGCGCACCATTGCACCACCGCCGGCCAGAAATTAGAGTTAACCAATTGTCCAAACAAACCATCGGGAACAAAAAGCTTAAAAGAGGCGAGTTTTTCGGAATGCGCGGAGTTAAGCTTATAACTCGCTATAGAATCCGTGTTATTCAATTTAGATGATAAATAAAAATTAATATCATTCACAGTGGTTTCCGGTGAAAATCTTGAAATAAAAATTACCCGCCTAGCCGGAACTACAGTCAGCTCTCTACCCCGTAACCTGGAAGAACAAGGGCCAGAGTCAACGACTGAACCATTTGACACGGTGCCCAATCTATCAGCACCTAATGGTGCGGAAGAAGCGGAGACTTTAGCAAACGTCAAGCCCCCAAAGTCAACACTCGAATTATTCGACAAGATGTCCCTCGAATTATTGTCCCCGGTTTGCACCCGCTCGGACTGTAATTCACCAGCACCAGATGGAGCGGAAGGTTCCAAAATATCATCACCAGTAGCCACAGAAGAGGCTACGACCGACCGGATAACAGAGTTATCAGTAGCAGCCATAGGCGAATTATTGTCCTCGGTTTACACCCGCTCGGACTGTAATTCACCAGCACCAGATGGAGCGGAAGGTTCCAAAATATCAGCACCAGTAGCCACAGAAGAGGCTACGACCGACCGGATAACAGAGTTATCAGCAGCAGCCATAGGCGAATTAACCTCAATTAAACAAGGTGATGAGTTCACATTTATCAGCGAAATTAATTTCCTCGATGATTTCTTGCGTTTGGGAGAAGATTGAGATGGCGAATTTATGCATTTCTCCAAATCAGGATAATCCTCAAACATTTTCGTAAATTTAGAGAAACGATACGAGAGCGCAGACAGATCACTTTCCATTCCAGAAAACTCTGACTGCATGCTCTTAAAAAAACGATAAAAACTATTTTCAATATTTCTACACTTAGAACAGCACCGTCGGTGGTGCAATGGTAAGTGTGCGCGCCTCTTGTACATGAGACCCTGGGTTCGAACCCGGCTCTGACCACCTTCAAATTTTCTTTCGGCGGCGGTCACCTCGCATAGTGACGGCGACACTATCGAGTATCTAGCCATGAAAAAGTTTCTCAAATTACCGTTCGGAATCGGTGTAAAACTGTAGGTCCCAATCAGTGAGTGAAAACTGGAAAGCGCACAGCTCAGTGATTGTGAGAAGTTCTCCCCAGTCCCTTCATGGGATGTAATGGGAAACCATTTATTTTTTTTTTTTATAGAACAGCACCAACGAATACCCGTATCCCTATTCAGACAATCAGCAACTCTGGCTACTATTCCAGCACATTTAATATGACATAGATTGTCGCATAACCAACACAACATACGTTCATTATCAGATTTTAAAGAACAATTTTTATTTATACACGCCATTTCAAATAAAACCAAGAAACAAAAAAAAAATTAAAAATAACAAAATAAATCGCTAAAAATAACAAAATAATCGCTACAATAGACAACACTGCTAAAATCTGCAGAAATTGCTAAAATAACAAAATAATCGCTATAATAGACAACACTGCTAAACACTTACAATAAAAAGCGGGACGTTTATTAACACTAGAATTGTGAATACAAACAAAAATAGTACAAATGAGAGTAGAAAAACTAGCAATAACAACAATCGAACAAAAAACTGACAATAACAACAATAAAAGGATGCAACCCAAAATATTGTTGTTGTATTGTGGTACCAAAGCTTAAATTACAAACAAACAGAAGATTTAATTTATAAAACAACTGAAGCACAAACAATACTAACATACACTAAACCAACTTAGCCAATACTTAGCTTCAGTTTTAACACTTTTTCACAACACTAACACAATAATACACGATATAATAATTACTAATAAAGCAAATATCACGGAGCACAAAATTAAGTACGACTTGACTTTACAGACACGTTCAGATTGTATTAATATGTTCAGCTTTACCATGGCTACCATTTTGCCAAATATTGTGAGTGAATAATTTGGAGTCCCTTGAAGTTATGCTGAAAAAAGTGAAAATTTTTTTTATTTTTTTCAAAAAAAAGTGCAGGAAAATCTGAGAATTGGTAAAAATCGACTTATTCAAAAATTATACGTGATACAGATATTTTAGGGGTACCGATCAACTCAATAGGCTTGTCTCTAACCAGTACAATTTACTAGAACGCTGATAAAAAAGTTTAATGTCGAAAACTACAACAGTTCCGTGCGACCATTTTTCATTCAGATTCGACGAAAAAGCACACAAACATAATTTTTATTTCTATTCTGTTGTATGAATTTAAAAATAAAATACAGATAACAGAGAGACATATTGATTGTTGTTGGTATGGTTAATTAGTTTTTTCAATAGTTTTTGCTTCCAGGAAATTTACCCATTTCCACCATTCCTGCGCCATCTAGAGAATTTCGCTTAATTTTCAAATACACCTCTTATATTACATCATATGTGGTATTTCTATCATCTTTGACCTCTCACAACTTTTTATGAATAAGGCCGCAAGCTTTTAGTACAAAATAACAAGTATGTAGATATTTGGCACACTCTGCAAGCTTAATTTCAGGTCCATTCAAAGTAATAGGTTCCATAGAGTGCATTTTATATATTCGAGTAAAAAAGCAACAGCTCTATCTTGGCCGCATTTACAACAAGGCTCCTTCATCGAGTCGTCTGAACAAAGTCTATAGGTTACCCTGGATATTGTCTCTCAAGGAATTGGGATTTTTGTACGTTTTGCTAAAGGTCCCGCAAATGTGGAGACAAGACCTCTCCGAGTTACCCAATTTTGCCATGATACGTCTCATTGTGAGCATTTCGTATGGAATCCGATATGGAATATGGAATCGATAGCGCCAATTCTATCGCACTAAGCGTGATAGTGTTGCCGGCACCCTCAATGCCAAAAAAGAGGCTGCCTACGTATACTCCTTAGCAGCTCACGATTCCTATGAATGAATCCCATTAATTCATGCAGCGCTTTCTTCGCCCTTCCAGTACACATGCTCCTTTGCATAAGCAGAGATAAATAAAAACCATAGATGATTAATTTGCTTAATCACCATTTTCACCAGAGGGCACATGCTGTTTCCGTACGACTATTTTTCACTCGAATGCAGGGCCGAATTTAGAGATGTGGAGGCCCCGGGGCAACAAAGGAGTGGAGGCCCCCTTGCTCCAAATTATTTTCCAATTAAATTGGACAACATATTTCAGTCGAGTTTTCCAATAAATAATTTATTGTGAAACCAACTATAGATTATTTTATTATTTAACAAACATCTGAATATAATCGGAAACAAGAATTACCTGAAATTAAATTAACTTTAATTTAATGTTCGGAACCTTCCGAGCTTTTTTCGCCGAAAAATCGTTAATGATTTCGCCGAAATCCAGTTCCCGAAGTAAATCACTTTCAATGCTCTGGAGAGAAAGCTTTGATAGACGGTTTTGTCTCATCGTGGATCGAAGCCTATTTTTTATAATTTTCATTTTTGAAAATGAGCGCTCTCCAGTGCAATTTGATACCTTCAAAACCAAATACATTCTCAATGCAATTTCAATGTTTGGGAATGTAGCTCTGAAATTTTGATCTTCGAGAATTTGGTAGTAAAATAGTTCCGGAAATTGGTCTTTTCCATAGTCCTTTTTTTATGAGTCGATCAAAGACGCAAATTGAACCAACTCATTACCAAGACTAGGTTCTAAATCATCGTGATAAACTTCCACCAATTCCTCTGCTATAGCGTGCAAATTTCCAGCATCCATCTTCTCGATGTGATTAAGGAATCCAAATCTCGAATGTACAGCTTCATAGGCATGCAATCTTTCGGTAAGAGAAACAGAAACACATTGCTGGTCGACCACTGGGGTGAAGGCGGATACTTTGTATGTTTCCCTCGGTGACAGATTTGCGTCTTGTGCTTTCCCGTAATCGAGCGAATTCAACCTCACGTTTCTCGTTCTGTTTCTCGAGCGTGATTCTACATAGCCGTCAGTCTGAGATATTTTTTGACAGCTTCCTCGTATTTATCAAAAATGTCAAAGGAAAAGTTGTTTACTAGTCAGAAATTGATTTTTTTTCCGAAGTCTCTATTGTGGGGGCCCCTCTTTGTGGAGGCCCCGTTTGCCCTCCCCTAAATCCGGCCCTGCTCGAATGTAACGAAACAGCAATCAAACATCTTTTTATTCCGATTCTGTCGTTTACATTTGAAAATAGAATATAAACAATAGAAAAGCATACCGCTTCTGATATTTGTGCTCGTTACAAAAGGCAAAAAGCATGGTTATATAGTTTTTTCAATAGTTTTTCCCTTTTCTTCCAAATCCACCGCTTAACTTTCACCATCTATGGTTTTTTATTTTCTTATTATTGAGCAATATTGATGTTATTTTAAGCTGCGTTAGATTATAATTTGCTTTACTTTATCTAATGCAAATGCAAACAATACACAATTACAATTGACAAATTCGTAATTAGCAATTGCACAAACAATGCAAATTTATGGCTGTGGAATCCGACGCAAATTGTTATGGAAATTCAGTAATCAGTTTGATCCATAGAGAAATATACTAATGCATTATATGGTTTTCCTCCAGTCACTTAAGCGATAAGTTTCTATACACTCTGTTCACTTCCGGTACTGCAACTACCAAGGCGAACAACTAGTTTGATTAGTACTGTGGATTTTAAAATTTAATTTTGAACACTAGCGACATCTATAATAATGTATTGTTGCTCCTTTGGTAAAAGGCGGCACTAACAGGGTGATTATGTAAACAATTTAACAGCGACGTGAAGTAATAAAGCAAAGATAGTACAATATAATAGAAGTACCAAAGATGATAGAAATACCACAGATGCTTCATTCGCTTATTCACCAATTTAACCAGAGGGCGGCACATGCTGTTTCCGTACGACAATTTTTAACTCGATCTTGGCCGGATTTAAACAAATTTTAATTATTAATTAAATTAAAATTATAATGATGGATGATACTATAGTAATTACCATTAAATTTTTGAGTAAATATGAAAGAAGGCCGTCGGTGGTTCAATGGTAGTGTGCGCGGCTCTTGTACATGAGATCCAGGGTTCGAACCCGGCTCTGACCACCTTCAAATTTTCTTTCGGCGGCGGTCACCTCGCATAGTGACGGCGACACTATCGAGTATCTAGCCATGAAAAAGCTTCTCAAATTACCGTTCGGAATCGGTGTAAAACTGTAGGTCCCAATCAGTGAGTGAAAACTGGAAAGCGCACAGCTCAGTGATTGTGAGAAGTTCTCCCCAGTCCCTTCATGGGATGTAATGGGAAACCATTTATTTATTTATGACAGAAGGAAATACTACGAAACATAAAATTCGAAAATGTTTATTCATTACATAATCTAGTTGGTTACGTACAACTTTAGAAATCGTCGTCAGAAGAATCACTTGAAATTGAAAATGTCAAAATTTGTATGTAAAATACATCTAGAAATCACATTTCAAATTCACGTAGCGAAAAAAATGATTTGGAAATTTTGAAAATATTTTTTTTTCTACATATGTACATATATGTCCATCATGACGCGTCGTTTCAGCCCCATTTTGTCATAAAATATATGATTTTTTCCGAAAATGTACTAAGAATCGATGCTTCAACGGCCGGTAGGGGACTATAAGTACCCTCGTATAAAAGAAAGTTTGATGTTCCCGTAATCATCTTTTCAATACTCATCGCTTGAGACCCCCACATTTGAAATTCCAAAAAATGCGTTTTCAGTACACTCTAATATAGTATATAAAACATCTTGATGGAGGGAGAATTGCATTAGCAACAATAGCGCTGTTAGATGTTATTAACTTTCAATGCTTCATTGAGCCATTGTACACTGAACGGAAAAGTATCGTCACACGGATGAAAATGTTCATCACCTCAAGAACGTTTGTCATCGAAAGTGAGCTAACGTAACGTTTCATTCCCGCTATGAAAATGTGTTCATCAACTGCAAAGTGTTCGTTACTGTGGTGAAAGTATGATTGTTGCTGCAATGAATTTGCTTAATTATTGCAACGAATTTGTTTTGTTGCTGCAATGAATTTGTTTCATTGATGCAATGAATAGGTATCGTTCTTGCAAGGAATCTGCTTCATTGCTGCAATGAATTTGTTCATTGCTGCTATGAATATGTTTCATTAGTGCAACGAAATGGAGTCATTGTTGTAAATAATATATTTCATTACTACAATGATTTTGTTTCATTGCTGCAATGAATGTTTTGAAGTGTGTTTGAAACTATTTATTGACAATTGTACATAAATATACTGTTAGTATTACATTGCAGGTGTTTTGATAACAATTTTTTGAATTTTTGTTTTCGAAAATCTATTTGTTAAATAGATTATATTCATTCCATGTTGAAACACTCGTCTGGAGAAGATTGTGGTAGTCGAGGGGTTGAGTGTTATTGTGGCCGTCATATTCAGGTCCTGCAATAAAAAACATATACGAAGAATTTATTGTTAAGATTTCTATTTAAGATATGTACATATCTATGTCTCTACTTACCATGAACATAAGTTTTATTCCCCCATGCTCTACTCCTTTAACATAGAACCACATCATTGTTTTGTTAAATCATGCAATTGCTGTTGTGTTGAGGGTTCTGATATTCAATTGTAGCGCCAAATCTTCCCGCCATTAAGCCAGTGATCGTTCTGTAAGCATTTCCTTATTTATTTTAATCAAATTTGTTAAAATTTCGATTGGATTCATTTGACTATACGTTAAATTGTTATTTTTTATGTTCATCGTACTTGAAACACTTTGTTTCTTTGACTTCTTCGTTTTCATTGACTTCGACTGCCCGCACAAATATATCGACTCATAACCGTTAAAATATCTTAAGCGACATAATATCCGATTTATGTTTTTTGATGAAAATCGATAATTTGCGATGGTTTACATCATCTGTCAAAATTTCATAGGTGTACGAAATTAGATTATGAATTTAAACCAAAAGCAATTTTAGCTTAAGTACCACTTCATGTTTGTTTACATTTTTCGTGACAGCAAAGTGTCGCTTAAGATAAAATTCTCTATAAGAAGTTAATCAATATAAGAAATAAAATTAGTAAAAGTATTGCGTGGTTTAGCTTTTGGGACATTTATGTGTTACAATTGTCAATTTTTTTTATTTACGTTCTCTCTTAGGTTGTCTTATACCCTTTTCACATTTACCGCGTTTCAGCTGAAACGCGGTAAATGTGAAAAGGCTATTAGACTCTACAAACATATTTTCTTTTCGTGATTCTTTAAAAAGTGTATAGAAGAGAGTACAAAAATTGAATTGAAGGGAATTGAATTCTATGCTAAGTCTATCTCTTTTCAATAAATAAGATTACAAAACGACATGGTGATAATGTTATATTCTTACAGCTATACATAATAGCCGCGTTTTGGTTACAAGCAAGCGATTCTCCCTTGCTAAGTTGTAAAGAAAACGGATATTTAGCGAGAAGTCATTTTATTCAAAAATATGAAAAAGGGTTGAAAATGGTAAAAGATGTAAAAATAAAATTTGTTTAAACTTAGCGAAAATGATTCTCGTCGCTAAGTTCTCGCTAAGTGCTTCATACAAAACAAGCGAATATATAAGCAAGCGGTGTAACCAAAACACGCTTAATATGATCTTGCTCTAATGCACGATATTGGAGTAGAAAGATGTTGAGAAATAATGTAGCTTCAGCAAAGAAAGTTCTGAAATTGCGCGTGTTACCTTCCAGCTACGAATATAAGTAAATTTTCTGTGAAGAAACAAAATTATACTTTAGTACTAGTGTAATATTAAGTAAATATCTTCTTAAAGAGTTACGCTCATCGCTGATTCACTGACTCTGTCACACTTTTTGAACACTTATAAAAATAATACTTAAGAGGCTCCAAAACTTAAAACCCCGTGATAGTAGTGTGCAGGCTAATCCTTGTTCAAATAAAAAAATTTGGAAACTCATGTAATGATAACTTCTCCGAATCAGATCGTGTAAAAATAAATGAACATTTTTGGGGCATAGGCAACAAAATAAGACAGAAAGGTTGGTTGGCTTCCTGCATTCAGCGATTGCCGGTTCATAGAAGACGAAGCGGCGACGGTACCAGAAGGCAGTACAGCTTTAATTATATCATTAATTATAATAACACCGACTTTAAAGTGTGCCAGCAATTTTAGTTAACAACGTTGCATACATCCCAAATGATATTAAAATCTGCACGAGTTAAAGCTGAGTGTTTGAAAATATTTAATGCGAAAAAAAGGCAAACCGCTCCACATAATAAGTCTGACGAGGCCAATGAATCCGTTATAAAATCATTCATTGAACATTTGCCAGCCGTTCCTTCTGACTACTGTCGTAGCAACAGCAATAAGTTACATTTACCTCAAGAATTTCGTAATATAAAAGGTGTATATCAATGCTATATTGAACATTTAAACAAAAAAATAAATGGTTTCCCATTACATCCCATGAAGGAATTGGGGAGAGCTTCTCACAACCAGTGAGCTGTGCGCTTTATAGTTTTATACTCACTGATTGGTCAGATTATGAATTTAAACCAAAAGCAATTTTAGCTTAAGTACACACTTCATGTTTGTTTACATTTTTCGTGACAGCAAAGTGTCGCTTAAGATAAAATTCTCTATAAGAAGTTAATCAATATAAGAAATAAAATTAGTAAAAGTATTGCGTGGTTTAGCTTTTGGGACATTTATGTGTTACAATTGTCAATTTTTTTTATTTACGTTCTCTCTTAGGTTGTCTTATACCCTTTTCACATTTACCGCGTTTCAGCTGAAACGCCGGCGTTTCGCTCTCTTTCGATGATTTCAGCGAAACACACTTTAATTGACACTTATTTCCATACAAAAAAAACGCAAACATTATGCTCTTTTTACTGTAGTTTGTTTGAAACCACAGTAAAAATGAGAGAGAGCACAGTGTTGTACTCCAATAGTAGTTAAAACAAGGAGTAAAATGAAAAAATTTCCATTGCTGGTTCAAAGAAAATGTCAGAAAAATGAGGGAAAACAAATCGTCGAAAGAAATTTTAAGGTGGTCGGAGCAGGAATCGAACCCAGGATCTCCTGTACAAGAGGGGCTCACACTAACCATTGCACCACCGACGGCCATTTAAAAACTTTAAACATTTAAAAACTTTAAATAAGGAATCGTCTCAGTTGTCATTAAGAGTTTTCCGAAGCATTTTTAAAAATAACTTTCATATTGGTTTCCACTTGCCAAAAAAAAAGACAAATGTGTCATGTTCGAAAATTATAAAAACTTAGATAGTAATTCAAAAAAACAATTGGAGTCAACAGAAGAATATCAAAATCACACGAGAGACAAAGAAAAATCTAAACCAATTTTTTTGGAGGAGCAGAATCAAAGTAAAGAAAATTCGTCGTTCTTATGTGCAAGCTTTGACCTTCAAAAGGTTTTAAATACACCTCACGGAAAAAGTGTGACATTATTCTACTCACAAAAGTATGCATACTATAATGAAAGCTTTTATGAAAGTGGAACACGAAATGGTTACTGCTTTTTGTGAGGAGAAAGTAATGGAAAACGGGGATGTAACGAAACTTCCACCATTGTCGTTCATTATTTAAAACTTGTGGTTGAAAGAAAGACTCATTCTTCGATTAGTCTTTATTGCGACAGCTGCCCAGGTTAAAATCGCAATAAACCTATGCTTGCCACATTATCCCATTTTCTTGAGAATTCAAATTTTATAAGGAATGTCAAAATAACGTATTTATTACCTGGACATACCATGATGCCCGTTAACTCCATCCAGCACTATTGAGTCATTTATTTCTCATCGAAATATTTAGGCCCCAAGTGAATGGTATACTACAATATCTAATGTACAAACTAATCCAACAGGTTATAATTGCGTTGAAATGAATCATTTTGATATCAAAGATTGGAAGACATTTTCGCAGGCTATGTTTCCCAACTCAATGCAAATATCTTTTCAAAATTTACGTTCTGCTTCATTTAATTAAGACAATCCTATCATGAAAGTCAAATATGATTACTCTGATTCTTCTGAAATAATAGAATACGATCTCAACTCGATCGCACGGTCTAGACGGAACTCTGAAATTGTCATCAATGGCCCTCATACTTTATATGAAAGTATTTTAAGCATTTCTACACGAAAATACAACAACTTAAAATCGCTTTGCGATAAAAATACTATTCCAGGAAAATTCCACCACGAATATTTAAATTTGAAATGTCATCAATCAATCAAAGATTCTCTACCAGCAACATATCAAGAATACATTATTTAACGATTTTTTATAAAAATATTTAGTCTGAAGTACCTACATATTTGATTTATATTTTACGTTTATGTTTTATTTTGAAAACTATCATTTAATGAAAAGTTTAAAACTCTTATCGTATACTTTACATTTAATTACATTTTCAAAGAATGTTAGTTATCGTTAATTATATTGCCAATATACATACATACATACAAACATAATTTAACAAAATCTTAACATTTATATTTTACTTTTATTTGTTTTGGTTTTATTTAAAACATAATTTTGTCTTAACCACCAAGAATTCAATCCGTAGGTCGCTAGCATGACAGCGAAAACATCTTAAGCGACATAAACAACCCTTATCTTGTTGATTCGTAAATAAAACTGCCTGCGTAACACACATCTGACAAAACAATGCTTACATACTCAATTCACAGCAAAGATAATTAAAAAAAAACCTTCTCCTGTAAAGTTTTGTTTTTGGCGCTTAAGATATTTTGGCGGTTATGAGTCGATATGTACGGCTTTCGTTTTTTCCTGAATCCAAATACCAACACAACGAAACAGACGGGACCGAATTATGATCAATTCACAAACTTCGAGTGTTTAACCCATTTTGTACCAGCGGTCGAGATCTCGACCACAAAATTTTGCTGTTTTTCATTAAATTATTGGAAATACTAGGTAATGGAATTAAATAATTTTTTTAAATTTATAATTAAGTTTGGCGTATTGGCTTTCCGACCTGTACTTTTTACCCCTCACCCCACCCTTTTAAAGTTCGACCAGTGAGGACACAAGAATAGACTAAAAATAGCATATTCTTAAACTAATTGTAACTTCTGGCATAATGAAGAAAAATAAGAAAGGGTTATTGATTAAAATCGCCAACAGTTCAAATACTTTTTAGTATTCTCAAACTACTTATTATAGCTACTGTTACTGATCGCCTGACAGTCCCGAAAATGGCTGGTGGAGATCTCAACCACTGGGATAATTAGCGCACTAAATCTAGTTGTAATACATATTTATAGTAATACTTTTATATAAGTTTGTTGATTGTTAATTGAAAAAATGTGTATATTTCTCAATAAATATTATTTATATGTATTGTTGGAGTCAATTATTGTGTTGTTAATATGAAACACAATATTTTTTTTAATTCGAATGTTAGTATTTTTCTGGATATCATCTCCTGAATACCCGATTTGTGCAGTTTGGTTTTTTGAACCTAATCTATCGACTGGTGAGCAAATGGTACCATATTTTGGTAGTCATATCTGCAAGATGTTTATCAGGGAGAAACTAATTCGCTTCGGATACAAATATTGGTGTTTGTGTTCATCGGAATGGTATCTGTTTCAATTCCTAACATATGTTGGACCATCGGATATATGTATATGATAAACAGCGTGGCCGAGGTGCTAGCGTGGTTATGAGTTAATGTGAGACAACATACTGTTCACTTCGATAACTTTTTCACCGGATACCACTTGCTTTGCATTCTAAAAGAAATAAAATTACCTCGACATGATATGGATTTCGAATTCGAACAATAACATAAGATTCAATGGAGAGACAATGCAGAGGTCAGTTTGGCTACGAACTATGATCAGATAGATCATATAAGAAAAACACGGATCGCTTTATCCCAAGCCAGCCTTATTGCTAATTTTAATAAGTACATGGGCGGAGTTAACCTACATGATAATGCTGTCTCTAATTATCGGATTGGAATCAGAGGCAGAAAGAGATGGTGGCCACTTTGGGTTACTTGCTTGGACAGCGCCAGTGTCAATGCTTGGAAATTGCATTGCATGATTGCCGAAATTTTAAGAACTCGATAACAAAACTCTGTTTTAATTCGCCGAACCGGTAACAAACGTCGAATTAATTAACTTCGCCTTATGAAGACAATGGGCGTCGGTGGTGTAATGGGTAGTGTGCGCGCCTCTTGTACTTGAGATCTTGAGTTCGATCCCTGCTCTGACCACCTTAAAATTTCTTTCGACGGCGGTCACCTCGCATAGTGACGGCGACACTATCGAGTATTTAGCCATGAAAATGCTTCTCAAAAATATTGTTCGGAACCGGTGTAAAACTGTAGGTCCCAATCAGTGAGTCTAAAACTAGAAAGCGCTCAGCTAACTGGTTGTTAAAAGCTCTCCCCAATTCCTTCATAGAATGTAATGCGAAACCATTTATTTTTATTTATGAATAAAATGGAAGTGACGACGACTTCATAGACCGCCCTACAATAAAATGTATGCACATGGCTGTGTGTATAAAGCATTGCTATCGTCGATGCAAAATATTCAAGAAACATACTGCCTATACCTGCGCTAAGTGCAATGTAAATTTGCATATGGGTTATTTCTTCAAGTCCTACCGCAAAAATTTTAAATAATTTGTTTCACCTACCATTTTCAATAAATGAAAATAATAAATAAATTCCAGGATCTTTTTATTTACCTGTAGCTTTAGTTCTCATATTTATTTTTCTTAAATAACCCGTTTTAATAACGACGTTTATTTACCATTTATTTTATCGTATTTCATATCATAGCAAATCATATCACAAAGAAAATTGAATGCTCTAATTATCCCAGCGGTCGAGATATCGACCAGCAGTTTTCATTGGTAATCCCAGGTAAAAAATATAAAAAATAAATCTAAAATAATTTTTGGCCTATTTCAAACGAGCCATGAAAATTTCATTAAAGTATTAAAACATTTATGCAGTCTGGTACAAAATGGGTTAAGAGACTCTTTGAATAAAAAATCGCATCTATTTGAGATGGAGGTGCACGAATGAGAAGAATGTTAAGAATTTGGTTGCATGAATCTCAAACCACTCCTATGACCTAAGGAACTACTAATGGATCTATTACAAAAAGATCACTTTCATCCTGGTTAGTTGTGATATAAGATTAAAAGCATTAGGGATCAATATTATAATAAATCTGAAGGATTAATATCTCAGTGAATCTCAGACAGCCATAATTACGGTCTAGTATTTGTCAATTCTTTGTCAAAGTGCCTGTTTTAATTACGCGACTTGTATCGTCACGCGCATACACACACACAAAAGTTCAGTTACAGTGGCTCAACATTATAATGGGTCACTAACCGACATAATAAAATACACTGCGCGTCATCAGGTTAGCGCCCCTTCTTTCATTGTCGGTTAATGTTAAATATTATCTAAACCAATTGAGCTATAGCCTTACCATTTTTATGCTGTATACTTTTAACAATTCTTTTATACATAAAATAAAAAAAAAATAAATGGTTTCCCATTACATCCCATGAAGGGACCGGGGAGAACTTCTCACAATCACTGAGCTGTGCGCTTTCCAGTTTTCACTCTCTGATTGGGACCTACAGTTTTACACCGATTCCGAACGGTATTTTGAGAAGCTTTTTCATGGCTATATACTCGATAGTGTCGTCGTCACTAAGCGAGGTGACCGTCGTCGAAAGAAATTTTAAGGTGGTTGGAGCAGGGATCGAACCCAGGATCTCCTGTACAAGAGGCGCGCACACTACCCATTGCACCACCGACGGTCATACATACAAAAACAAAAACTGGTGTAACATTTAAGGAAATATTTTATTAAATGTTTTAGAGGAACTGTATATAAAAAACGTCGTGAAAACCTGGTCAACAGGGTAGCGCCATCTGCAGAAATTTCAATTTAATTAGTATTTTGAGCAACTATAAACATTTTGAATACTGACATATTATATTTTAAGCAGTTCTAACGATAATTAGTAGTGCGTGGTGCCGCCTTTGTTTGAAATCACTTCAAAAATTCGATTGGGAATTGAATTGTAAAGTTTTTCAATGTAATTTAACGAAATGGTTGACCAAGCGTGTTTGATGCCTTCGATTAATTCAGACTTAGTGTTATATTGTTTTCCGGACTCGTACACTTTCCTAGCCAACCATCCCCAGACATTCTCGATGATATTTCGGTCGGGCGAATAAGGTGGCCATTCTAGTACATCAACGTTTTGACTCTGAATCCACGATTTCACGGATCGGGCAGTGTGGATCGGAGCATTATCGTGCTGAAAATACCACTTTAGATTTCCATATAAGTTTTGAAAGTGGGGAAAAGCCGTTTTCAAAACGCTGCAGTAGTTCTCGGCATTCATTCGCGGTGTTAAAAACTGCAACTCGCAGGTGCCATAAAAGGATATTGCTCCCCACACCATCACACCTCCCACACGGCTGTGAAGACGGTCCAAATAATGCTCCTCCTTACGTAGATCATGATAATAATAATTATATCCATCGGGCCCTTCTAAATTAAATTTCTTTTCATCTGAAAAGACAACGTAATGCCACTGAGTAGACCACGTCATGCGTTTCTTTTCTTAACGTATTAATTGGTGGCTTCTTTTTTAATTTTTGTCTCTGGAGATGTGCAGCTTTCTTAATCACTCTTTGAATCGTTGACAAGCTCACCCTTTAACCCAGTTTTTTCCTTAATTTTTGCCGACGAGTCGTGGGAATTTGATGCTTGCCTCAGTATAGCTCGTTTGTCTGCTTGGGAAACCACTCGATTATTTCCGCCCTTGAAGTTTTTTCCATAGTTTTCCGTATTTTGAAGAAAACTAGCAACCGTTTTTCTGTGCCTGCCAATTTTTTCAGCAATTTTATGGAAGGATAGTCCACAATCGTAGTAAGATTCAATCTTAGCTTTTTCTTCAGAAGACAAAACTGCTGCTCTTCCCATTTTATTGATTTTTTTAAAGAAAACTATTATTTTTATTTACACAAAAAAATTAGTAACCGTGACTGTCAAAACAAGCGAGAAAACTAGACATGAATTTGGGGGCGCTAATCTGATGACGCAAAATAAGTTCAAATTTTTCGTCTTGAATGAAAGAAAATAGCAAATAATATATAACGGTTCTTCTATCCAGCTTTATTTTCTTGTGAGAGAGATCACCTACTATGATTGCAAAAATAATTCAAAAATTACGAAGTTGCGTCCAATGGGAGAATAGAAAAATGTAAAAACAAATGATGGAATAGGGGGCGCTAACCTGATGACGCGCAGGTATATATTATTTTTAAAATATGGTAACGGAATTTTGACTTTATTTTTATGATTTCATATTGCCACGTTAGTGTTTATTATTTAAGGAAATAATTGCTGCCTTATATTCAATTGAAATAAATTTATAAGCATTCATTCACAATAATACATATCACGACCCTCAAAGTAATAATGCGACAGCTGGCAACCATTTTCAGTTTAGCTTTAGATAACGGTAGCAAATGTGTTTTTTTTTTGACTGACACTTTTAAGAGAACACTATATAGAATATTTCATTCAGTTGTGTTATAAATACCCATCATGGTGCCACGTCGTTCCCAAACATCACCAGAGCTGAGGAGATTAATAATTACCCACTCAAAGTGTGGAAAATCTGTGCGAGATATCGCGGAAATAGTAAACCGACCAAAATCTACAGTGTTTAATATTATTAAAAGATATAAAAACTCAGAAAATTTTGAAAACATTGTGAAACCGAGCAAGCGAAAAATATTTTGGGATTCAGACGAGCGTTGGCGCTTACAGCAAATAAAGAAACGCCCACATCTTAGCGCACCTAAACTGGCGGCTGAAGCAGAAATATTTTTGGGGAAAAATGCTAATCCCGAAACCATAATAAATATTTTACGAAAGCATCAATACAACGGTCGAGTAGCTAGGAAGAAGCCTCATATCAGTAAAGTCAACAAGCTGAAACGACTATCATTTGCAAAGAGCACAGAGGAAATGATTTTTCGTTTTGGGACAAAGTGATATTTACTGATGAAAGTAAATTTAATATTTTCCGGTCAGATGGGCAGTCATACGTTGGGAGAAAGCCGAACGAAGAGTTGCGCGAAAGAAATTTACGACCGACTGTGAAGCACGGATCAGGGTCAGTAATGGTATGGGGTGCAATTTCGGCAGCTGGTCCTGGGAATCTTCATATTATTGAAGGAATTATGGACCACAAGTACTACCTAAACATTTTGCGATGTAACCTTTCAGAAACATCCGGAAAATTAGGCCTTTCCAACGAGTACTATTTCTACCAGGACAATGATCCAAAGCATAAGGCTTATTATGTTCGGAATTGCTTGGTCTATGAATGCCCACATGCACTCGAAACACCACCACAATCGCCGGACTTAAACCCGATTGAGCACGTGTGGAGTTATTTGGAACAAAAATTAAAAAATCACCACATTAACAACAAAACCACACTTGCTCTTAAGGAAGAATGGGAAAAACTATCACCTAACTATTGCAGAAAGCTGGTTGAATCGATGCCGCAACGTTTGAAAGCGGTAATACAACAAAAGGGCCTCCTAACAAAATATTGAAGTTTTGAATATGATACCTTTTTTACTTATTTTTTAATTCGTGTCCCATTATTACTTTGACCCTAATACTATGAATTACTTTACTCTTTTTTTGTTTGTTACTTTTTGTACTAATGAAAATGACTTCTGTTTATATTTTCAATAAACTCATCGCATTAGCATTAAAACGTTATATAAATTGGTTTTCTTAATTTAGTTAGTTCAGTAGAATATAGGGAACATAAGTAATATTAATAGGAGTCCCATTTTAATTTTGAGCCACTGTACATATTTCGGGGTTGTTTTTCTGCTATCGATGCGTCACTTTAGTTGCTGTCGTGTTCACAATAAAATATTATTACTAAGTATAACTAATTAGTCTCTTTTAACAAATTTATTTAAATTATTCCGGCGGAGAAATATGTATACCACTTTTGATTGTTGCAATGGAACTGATTTCAGATGTGTACGCTCACCATTTTCTCTAGCTGACCTCTTTTTTACGCTCGCTCATTTTTTTGACTGCTTCTCTCTCGATACCATGATAAAAATTAGTTTCGTTACAATAACGAAATTGTTTCGTCAACTAAAAATTTTGACAATCCTCCAAAATAAATAAATAATAAACATAAACTATAAAAATATATCAATAGTTTAAAACTCATGCCTTTACTTTTTTTAATTTTCAACCCATTTTTCTACAAAATTCAAATTAAATAAAATTGTTGCAGGAACAACAAGTAAGTTGTTGAAGCAACGAAATGAAAAATTGTCAAAGAAGTCAAATATGACATTTTTCGTTGCAGCGACTACCAAATTATCGGATATACGACACTTTTCACTATAACAACGTAAAAATATGAACCAAAATGTTTCATCAATGCTACGAAGCGTTTTTCTTTCAGTGTATTGTTATTGGTATTCCTTTTGCCTTCGCTGCTTACACACAGAGAAGAGATTCGTTATTACAACTATATTTACAACCAACTAAAATTTGGCGGTTCCTTGGACTATCACATTATTCAGTTGTGATTACCAATAATTGTGTTCCTTCCCTATCACCAAACGTTGGGCACATCAATTGATTTGTAATTCAGTTTTGGTTGCATGAACTGATATATTTAGTTGAAGCCACAGCAACAAGAAATCAATGTGATCTGTCAATCGAGTTTTAGTTCTAGCAATCAAATTATCCTGTAGTGGCGATTATTCTATTTGTTGGATCAATGAGAAATGTAAAAACTAATATATTGGCATTCTCAACTAATTACTTAAATTTGCTGACTGTCACACCATTTGGTTATAAATTTTATAGAAAAAAAAGTCAAAAACATAATTTTTTATTAAAATTGTGTATTTTATATTTAAATATAAACAAAATTATTATTATTTATAAACAGGGTTCGTATTTCGTGCCCATTTTTGATCGAAAATATGAATTATGAAATGAAATGAAAATATGTCAACCATTGTCTTTGTCCATACTTACCATATTCTTCGGTGGATGTTATCTACACACTTTATTGTTTTTTTCACAACTTTGTCTATAATTTTCTGTCTAAAATAATAGTTTTTCTGTAAAGTCCTCGTGTAACACTCCAATATGTGTAATTTCTCTTTAAGAACAAAGCCTCTTGCGAAAAATCGAATACATAACTTTGTAACAAGTGTTTTTGGAACAGAAACTAAATTATGATTACAGTAGTTATGATTGTACTTTCTAAATTATGATTGTACTTTCTATTAATTGTACCTTCTATTTCAGATGAATGAGGTTTTCGAAATACTCAAATTGGTTAATACAACTTAATTTCTGTAGTAACAACTTCTATTTATTAAGACCTATTTTTAATCTATCACTAACATCGACAAATAATTCTGATGCATGACAATTATGACTTTAGCATGGAATTTACAATGCCTGAATTGATTTCCAACTAATCTTTTCCCTGTGTGTAGAATATCTTTCGCTATTTGTTTATCCAGTGTATGGTGGTAACACGAAAGATAGAGCCACAAATAAAAAATGTATTAGAGTTTTATTTTAAAGGAAAATAAATCGAATTACTTTAAAATAAAAAAAAATCGTGCTTAATTTAAATAATTATCAAAAGTTTCTGCCCACTTTTTCGTTCATTATGTTTTAAATATTCAAAATTGAGAAAAATTTGCTTTTAGTTACAAAAACTTGCACCAATATCGGTGGGGCAAAAAATCGAATTTTTTTTTAATTAAGCAATAGATTAATCCACAACCTAAAGCAAGTCCGATCATCTCACAATGGACTGCAATCTAACTTTTCTCCTTGTTTTTACAAGTTTTCGTTGCAATTTTATGTTAATTTTCAGACAAATCATTCCTTTGTTTATATCACATACATAATTATTATAAATTTAGGATATCATGATAATATTGTACTTCCACATCCCTTTCGAATCCAGTTTTAGGATTATTTTTCGTCGTTTTCAACATGACACTGATAAAGACGCTTGAATCTCGACGCGATCGAGAAACGCTCAATTTTAAAGTGGAATACCATAGCAGGCATAGAGGCAGACAACATAAACAAACATATCTTATTGACAACTTTTTATAATAAATTCACCGTCTACTCTTAGCCACCTATTGGAAATCATTTTTCCCATCTTGCAACATCTTGGTGTTTATGTCTTTGATGGTAAAAGTCTGTGATTAACAGGGTGAGTATGTGAACAATTTACCAGTGAGGTGAACTCTATATACATGACCCACAAATACGAAAGGCGACACTCTGCGTATGACAATATACTTGTTATGCTGTGTGTTTATCGAGCCAAATAATTTGGATTGACTGAAATTTTGACATTAGCGTGGTGAGTATTTATTGTCAAAATTTTCACTAGCCCCAGGGCTACACAAAATTTTGGCAAGTAGTCTAAATTTTGACGGTTGTCTTTTATGCAGCATTTACACCGAAACAAGGTAATAGCAGCAGGTGTTGTTGTAGTTGTAGGCACCAACAACAGGCATTTTGTTTATGTCTCATTCGCTTCAGTTGTGACACTACACAAATACATACCAACAACACATTATTTTAAGCAAAAAAAGTAAAATAACAAAATCCGAGCAAATTCATAGTTTCGGAGTTATGGTCCCCAAAATTTCGGATGTGTGAGAGGGTAATGGGGTTAAGGTAGCTATTGATACGATCACTTGTTTGTATGAAAGAAGTCAAAATAAACTCAAACAATTAGCTAGTATTTCTCGATAACTCGCTTAGTTATCGAGTTTTAAAAATTATCGATTTTTTTCAAAATTTCAATATCCGATAACCCGATAACTAAGTGAGTTATCGAAAAATGCTATAGGGTTTTCTCCGTGGCCGGGCTAAGGGACTTTCTCCTCTGGGGTAGGCCCAACACCGGCTGCGGCACAGTATGAGATTTTCTCCTCTGGGGTAGGTCAAACACTGTCTTCGCGGCTTCGGCATAGTATTTTTGTGGTATCAAGCTTTATATTTTTGAGAAAAGTAAAAGCAAATAATCTTTAATTTTTCAAAATTCCAATATACGGGGGTCAATAACTCCGAAACTATAAATGCATTTTTTTGATTGTTATTTTACTTTTTTTGCTTAAAACAACATGTTCTATCCGACGCAGTAATTTTTTTTCATTTTTGGAGAGTAAGCCGTATAATAGACATAAGCCCAGGGAACAATTGTGACAGGGAGATGATACTTGTGGAAAAAACATCGCACTAGATCAATTATTTACAGGAAAGATGGCAAATAACGTGGATGGCTGGAGGTGCGTAGCTTAAAAACCGCAGTATTTTATCCATATTTTCTGTGGTTCGTACTTATTTGGAACGTAAATAGATTTTGAAAACATCCAAATCAACCAAATAGACCAGTATGAGGAATAACTTGCATTTCAAAATTGCCGGACATACACATTGATGTCATTTCGGCCTTGTATAGTGCAACGATAAGGCTTCTTTTGTGGCCGCCTTTAAGCTGTGTCCCACATTGGTTCCCAGCGAAGTTTTTGATTTGTTATACGGACCTGAAGGTGTAAGCTATATATGTAAATTCAATATTTATTGTAAATATAGTCATACAAAATATAAAACAATAAGAGCATACTTCATGCCTTCTTCTCTCTATTTGATACATCACATACATCCCTTGGCGTAATCGCAATTTATTCATTTTGTTTATAATTTGAAAAAAATACCGAAATATTTTTTAAAAATTATATTAATTTCAAAAAAGTGCAAGCACATGAATTTTCAGCTGTCAAAATTTTGATTTTCCATTTCACACAGCAAAATCGGAATTGTAACTTCACCACACAAAAATAAATTCAACACAATTTACCACGACCGAAATATTTTCGATGAACACACAGCGTAATCCATATCATTGCCATGTGCAATACCGCAATACAAGACTGTACCGAATCGATAACTCAACAAAGAATGCTACCGAGGGGCAGACAATAAAATTTTTCATACATCTTGACAAATCACAATGTGTGAATCCGAAATTATTGATTTCGTTTATGAAAAGGAATAAAATTAATTTATAATTTTTTTATACTGGACAATAAAAGGGTGATTGACCGTTATTAACGAAATGGCTGTTAAGAGAAAAATTGTTGTGAACGAAGCCATATGCTAATTTAGTTTATTGTACTAAGTAGGTAACACTCTAGACATGACAAATCCAAACTGAACGCAGTGTTGAGGTGAAATCTACAATAAAAGCCAACTATACACGAGGGCGGATCAATAAGTCCGTTACTTTTCGAACTTCCCTTGTATTTATACCAAATGCAACACTGCTCCCATCAAGTACCACCTGTTAATAGACTACTGTCAAATTTTGAGCAAGTTCCGTCATTTACTTTGCGTTTAACAGCTGGTCAAAACATACAACCTCGTGCATTTTTTAAAAATGGGAAAAAAGTGAATTTCGAGTGGTCATTAAACATTATTTTTTTGCGAAAAAAAAACCGTCCCCAGTGACTATTTCCTATTTCCAAACCTAAAGAAATGGCTCGGTGGAAAGAGATTTAGTAGTTCCAACGATGAAATTATTGATCAAACAAATGCCTATTTTATGGACCTCGAAAAATCCTATTTTTTGGAAGGGATAAAAAATTGGAGAAACGTTGGACTAAGTGTATTGGGCTAAAAGGAGATTAAGTTGAAAAATAATTTTTTTTTGCAAAAAAAAAACTGTGTTTCATTAAAAAAGTCACGGACTTATTGATCCGCCCTCGTATATTCCACATTATACTAAAACGTTACATTCAAACCGTTCTACAAGATGCCACAGACATTGACTCTGTTTATATACGTAATTTCCATTCAATCACTCGAAAAGTTTGTCGGTAGCTTTCCACTATCAGTGAGCTGGTTTTGAGGTTCTGTGCAAACACATTAAAAAAATGCATCGCAACTCAAGTATTTTTAAAAACTGGTTTTCGATTTTTCAATTGTTCTATTTACCCAAAAATTAGTTTTTCGTTTATTTGAAAACAAAATTATTCAAAAAACCGGTTTTCGGTTTTAAATTTTGGGCACTTCGGTTTTTTTCCAAAAGAATTTATTTTATAGTGAGAGTTGATATACTTATACATATGATTGTATTTAGATTAGAAAATGGTAGTCATGCTTCTCTTTAAAGAATGGTTTAGAATGCAATCTACCCTGTTTCTCCTATTTCTGAGGATAAAACTGCAAATTTATCATAAATGAGAGAATACAATATAGTCGTATTTGCCATAATTTTTAATGTCCGTTTTAAACAAACAACAGATGCATGTCGTGTTGCTTTTGGTTGTTAAAATTATCAAATGTCAAAATTCCGGTCCCAAACAATTATCAAACAATTGTTTTCGTACGACATAACTTTGGCGTAACAACCCTGTAATTGATTTTGCCTACGATATTTTCGCAAAGAGCTGACTACCAAACAAATGAAAAGTAAGCGAAATTTTCGGTTCATGAAATTTTCGTTATTTTTTTATACACGTGCTTCTTATGGCAACGAAAATTTCGTAAAAACTGAATACCGGGCCTAACCCACAAAAACTTAGGCGAAAGTACTTTTTTGTAACCATTGTACTTTTTTTGTTTTTTATTATATTTTTCTTGGTTCAAAACCCAAAATAAAACAAAGTGTTTTTATGCAAAAGATTTTTTCAGTGTAGAAAAAAGTAAAATTAAGTGAAATTGACAATTGAAAATGAAGATGGGTAAATAAATATAGTTGTATATAGTGCAAGGTTTTCTTTTATTTGGCGAAATAATCTGATTACTTACGGAAAGTCGGAAAATTACATTTCTGGCGATGTTCTGGATCAAAGAGCCCCAAAAACCTGGGTTTTAGAGATAAGATGTGTTCCCAAAAGTTGAAGAACAAACTGTTTGGAACAACTTTGCTGATGAAAGTTTACCTGCACAGCCAGCCAAATTGGAGTTACTGGCTATCCAAAGTGAGTCAAAATCAAAAAAAAAACACTCTATTAGTCAAAATTAAAAAAAATTGTATCGAAAAATTAATAATTTTTGGGGGTTTATAAGGGGTTTCCAACTCGTATGGAATATTTTTTTTTCAAAAAATTGACAAAATAAGAAAATACAAAAATGGCTATAACTCGAAAACGGCAAAAATAATAAATTATGTCTTAAAGTAGCGCTCACAATGGCAGCAACGAATTTGTAATTCAAGCCTTTTCGTTCCCACTCACACACAGTATTGCATATAATGCCCTCTCATGTTTTTCGTGAAATTGGAATTCAAATTTGTCATAGAAGTAGCTTCTACTTCTACTTCAAATTGGAATTTGTTGGAATCAGTTTATTCTACTGACCGCTAGGGGCGCTCTACTTCGAATTTTGTTTTAAAACTTGAAAGTATGATTGAAAATGTAAACATTTTGTATCAAAACAAACATTTTAATAAATAATATTATCTGTAGAATCTGCCAATAACAATAATTTCACATATAATTATAATTTTTTATTACCAAGAATACAACACTGTCGCTGGCTTTCGAACAAATCAGCTGTTGCAAATGTGAAATGTGTAGTTGTTTGCAGTAAGTGTAGTTCGCTCCAATTTTATTAATAAACAAAAGAAAAAAGTTAAAAAAAGCTGACATTTTCAGGTTTATCGATACCGTCCAAGGCCATGACATATTATGGAACATAAGTTTCAAAACATTTCTATAGAAAAATTTGAATACATTTCTAAAGAAAAATTTGAAAATATTTCTATAGAAACATTTTAAAATAATTCTATAGAAAAATTTTAAAATATTTCTATAGAAAAATTTTAAAACTTTTCCATAGAAAAATTTTAAAACTTTGCTATAGAAAAACTTGAGAATATTTCTATAGAAAAATTTGAAAAGATTTCCATAGAAAAATTTGAAAACATTTCTATAGATAAATTTTAAAACTTTTCTATGGAAAAATTTGAGAACATTTCTATAGAAAAATTTCAAAAAATTTCTATAGAATAATTTTAAAACAATTCTATAGAAAAATTTTAAAAGATTTCTATAAAATTTTACAATTTTTCTATAGAAATATTTTAAAACATTTCTGTAGAAAAATTTTAAAACTTTTCTCAAGAAAAATTGTAAAACATTTCGATACAAAAATTTGACAACTTTTCTATAGAAGAATTTTAAAACTCTTCTATAGAAAAATTTGAAAAGTTTTCTAAAGAAAAAAATTACAGCAGACAGTTGTTCCTTCGGCCACGGACTGTCCCTGCAGGCTGTGTCAGAGACACGGCCATTAAGTTTAACGTAGAATACGCCATCCGATAAGACAGAAAACATATATAACAATAAATTCATATGCTTATATTATTTATCATTTATTGTTATATATGTTTTCTGTCTTATCGGATGGCGTATTCAACGTTAAACTTCATGGCCGTGTCTCTGACACAGCCTGCAGGGACAGGCTGGACAGGCCGAAGGCCTCGGACAACTGTCTGCTGTAATTTTTATATTTACCAACGGCATTTGATTCAAGTCCGTTTAAAAAAAAAATATTATGTTCAATTTTTTTTAAACTTAATTTAATTTATGTATTTTAATTAATATTTTTATTGAAATAAGTTCTGCGAATGTTGAGAGGGCCGCCCTAATATTAAAAAAGGTTTACCTTATCGAGTCTTCGCATTAGCATTCGAGCGTTGTGTGAAAGCTTTACGCTTTACAATTCAAAATTAATGTTACAACAGCTTTATTGAAGCTTTCGCAAAAAAGCTTTATTACGTTAGCTTACTGTCTGTTTCACTTTTTACTAGATACATGTTGCCAAAGCAACATTAGCTTGCTGTTCGTTTCACTTTTTACTAGATACATGTTCCTAAGCAACCAAAAACACTCAACCAAACACCACACATATGTTTGAGTGTATGTGTTTAAACAATTTTCATTTGAGAAATTAAAATACTAGAAATATATCAACCAATATGAAATGTATATCAAACGAAAGATAACATCTTCATTTACCTACAAAAAAAATTTAAAAAAAATTCATCTAGCCGTTTCCTCAAATTCAATGAAATAAAGATTACAACAATAAAAACCTGACATGACTCCTCATACCGTAAGGTAAGACGTATTCTACGTCAAAACACTTAATACTTTTTGCTCCGGGTAGTGGTACAAATCTGAAGTCCGTGTCTCACATTTAATTTTTCTATTTTTTGCTGTTGCATTTTCGTTTGTATTGCAATTCTCCATGGGTTTCAATCCCTAAATATGTATACTGCTGTATAATGTAAACAATGTTGCCAGTCAGCTGTTTTTTCGAACTTATTCGAACAAATTTGTTGCTTGCATTGTGAACGACGCCTGTTGAATTTGTTGCTATCATTGAGAACGAGCCTTTAATGTCTTTAATACGGCATCACTTTTACTTAAAAAATATCGCTAGAACTAAAATCTCTCGAATCAAAAATCGCTAAAACGCCCTTATGCCAATATATCAGAAACGGAGCATCCAATCGAAAAAAAATACTAACTTTTACGGACTACTGAGGGTTCTTCATAAAGTGATTCAATTCGTATGGACGACTTTTAAAAAAAAATCGCAAAATAAGATAATCGCTAAAATAAAAAATGGCTATAATTTGGAAACGGTGCGTCCAATCGCAAAAATAATAAATAATAAGCCTGTTTTTTAATTCCTGCTAAACTAAATTCTAGACGACTTTGTATGGGCTGCCGCTTAAAACCGCTTAATATCGCTTAGCTCCCTCCCCATACAAAGTGGTCGAAAAATTAGTTCAGCAGGGAATAAAAAAACAGGCTCAATGTCTTGAATACTCACTTTTATGTTAAAAAAAATCGCTAGAACTAAAATTTCTCGAAACAAAAATCACTAAAACGCCCTTATGCCAATATCTCGGAAACGGAACGTCCAATCGAAAAAAATTACCCATTTTTACGGGTTTCTAAGGGGGTTTTTCATATGGAAGAATTTTTTTTCCAAAAAATCGCCAAAATAAGAAAATTGCAAACAAAAAAAAAAAAATGGCTATAACTCGGAAACGGTGCCTCCAATCGGAAAAATAATAAATTATGTCTTGGGTGTCTTGGATGTCTTGAATACGACATCACTTTTATTTAAAAAAAAAATCTAGAACTAAAATTTCTTGAATCAAAAATTTCTTGAATCTCGGGAACGGAAAATGTCAGTTTAACGGATTTAAAAAAAATCCGTATGAAAGGCCCCCTGTGGAAGTAAACAAATTATTATTTTTGCGTTCGGACACACCCGTCTCCGAGTTAAATTTTTTTTCTTATTTTAACGATTTTCTTATTTTGGCGATTTTTTTGGAAAAAGAAGTCGTCCATACTAATTGGATAGCTTTATGCGAAACCCTTAGAAACTCGGAAAAATTGGGTATATTTCGATTGAACGCTCCGTTTCTGAAATACAGACACAGGGTAACCCATTATCCACGAAATACGAACCTTGGTTGCAAGTTATAATAATTTTGTTTATATTTAAACATAAAATACACAATTTTAATAAAAAATTATTTTTTGGCGTAGAATACGTCTTACCTTACGGTATAGGGAGTCATGTCAGATTGTTATTGTTGTAATCTTTATTTCATTGATTATGAGGAAACGGCGAGATAACTTTTTTTAAAAATTTTTTTGTAGGTAAATGAAGATGTTATCTTTCGTTTGATATACATTTCATATTGGTTGATATCTTCCTAATATTTAAATTTCTCAAATGAAAATTGTTTGAGTTGTTGGTTGAGTGTTTGAGTTTGTAGCGTGATCACAAACTATGCTGCTGTTTCAGTGTGGACACAAACCTTCGGCTGTTGTTTTGATTGATGAAATATTGAAATTTCGTATATTTACTTATGTATTTAAGTGAAACAAAATGTTAAATGTGAATTTGAATTTAACATGGATATATAATTATAAAAAATATAAATCAAATTGATTTGCGTCTGTTATTCATTATTTATCCTTACTCTTTTAATTCAAAAACATATTTATCCTATTTTTCCTACCATAAGCTTATGTATATTCTCAAAAGTAACTATCAAATAAATAAATTCATTTGCTTATGTTATTTATCATTTATTGTTATACATGTTTTCTGTCTTATCGGATGGCGTATTCTACGTTAAACTTAATGGCCGTGTCTCTGACACAGCCTGCAGGGACAGTCCGTGGCCGAAGGCCTCGGACAACTGTCTGCTGTATTTTTTTTTAGTTTTTTTTCTATAAAATTCATAATGCGATATGGCATCAACAGATGGTTGTGACAACCAGCAAATTGAAGTAATTAGTTGACCATACCGATATAATATTTGATACAAACGAATTAGTTTTACATATTTCGTTGATCCAAATAATAGAATATTCACCACTACAGGATAATTTGATTGTAAGAACTAAAACTCGACTAAATATTTCAGTTATTGCAACCAAAATTGAATTACAAATCAATTGATATGCACAACATTTGGTGATACGGACCACGATTTTTGGTAATCACATCTGCATAATGTGCACGTCCAAGGAACCGCCAAATTTTAGTTGGGTGTAAATTCAGTTGTGACAACGAATCTCTTCTCTGTGTGTATAATAAGGGGTTTCATGCAAACAAATAATTGCGTCATATCTCGTCATATCTGCGTACATCTCTTAAAACCTGTATGTTTACGAATAGTCGAAACATTTTTCAAATAAAATTTTGAAATTAAATAAAGTATTTAAATATTTGAATGAGACTCCAAATTATCAATAATAAAATTTAGTCCACCGTGAGATACCAAACGTTATACATCTCTAACATTCAATTCCAATAAAATGCCGGAAGATAATATTAAAATTCGCAAAATACAACCGGAAGATCACAAACGGATAACTGATTTTGTCATCAAATATTATTATGGTGATGAACCACTTTTCAGTGCGAAGCCTAAAGCTATACCGAGCCCAAGAGATCTAGCTGATGTTGCTAAATGTTTAAATAGCGGCACGAGTGTAATGTGCTACCGCGATACTGCTAAGGGTGAGCAGCTCCTTGGCAGTATACTGTCCATGGTTAAAGATCGTTCCTATGTCGATAAGTTTAACGATATTGCCGCCAAGGAGGGCAACACCAAGTATGGCCAATATATGCGATTGTTGGGCTACGTACATGGGGATATTAATATATGCCATCGATATAGTGTCGATAGATTTCTTTACTGCTTTATGTGCACCGTCGCAGAGGAGAGTCGTGGCATGGGTGTAGCACATCGCATGACCGTGGAATCAATGGCATTGGGAAAGCAATTAGGACTGCAGGTATGGGTAGCCGATTGTTCGAGTTTCTATTCAGCAGCTGTAGCAGAAAGAATGAACATGGACCGAGTGAATACACTCCTGTTCACAGATTATGTGGATGAACATAAAATGCCATATTTTGTGGTGCCTCCACCGCATGTGGGTTTGAAAACATATGCGGCACGTCTATAGGTAGAAGAAAAATATAGAGTTTTAATGTTTAAAAATACTTTAAAATACTCCATAATAAAAACCTGAAGATATTCTATTAAATGTCATCTTTATTCAATTCCCGTAGTACTAATATATATGTTAGACCTGCCCAAAAAATTCAATTTAATTTTTTTTATGAGCAGACACGGTTCTAGAATCTGGTATTGGAAAATGGTATTGAAAATCTTTTTCCAAAAAGTTACACATGTTTCTTGTAAGTATTAGGATTAAAAAAAGGACAGTTGAGAAATTTTGTTTTAATCCTAGGCCCTATTGGGTGCGTCATGAGTTTTTTACATTTTTCTTTATTTATTTTCTAAAATTTGTAACGTGGTTTTGTCAAAGGCTGAGGTAATCTCGGTCATGTCTAGGGTCTTTCGATAGGATCCACTAAACCTTCCTAAATAAGAACAGAATAGTTTACCCTTCGTGGAAGTTTGAATTCAGATTATTTATTGGTTTTCTTATGATACAAGGTAATTTAATTTTAAGAAACAACAATAATTTATACACACGTTGAGAACACACTTCTGGAAATAGTTTGGAACGGTTGAGGACCCTTCTGGGAACGGTTTGATAATACTCCTTTGGGTTCGATCTGAGAGCAGTCTGCTAGGAGCGGTATGACAACAATCTTCTGAGAACAGTGGGGAATACTCTTCTTGGAATGGTTTGAGAGCATTTCGTTGGGTTCGGTCTGATGGCATTCTTCTGAGATTGGTTTGACAACACTCCTCTGGGAACGGTTAAGTGTACACTTCTGAGAGCACTCCGTTGGGTTTGGTCCTATGTTGCCGGTTTAGCATAATTAATGCTTTTTAGCATAATTTTTTTGGCGTCAGCATAATTTTTTTGAAACATGATGCTAAATGCTTTTTAGCATAATTTTCACCACATTTTTGTAGAATTTGATATATTTTATAAAATTTTTAGCATAATTTTTTACATATTGCACAATTTTCAATTTTTACAATTTACAATTTTTTTTGTATTTTACTTTTTAATGACATGTAACAGGAATATTTCTGAAGAAATAACGAATATTTAGGAATTTGAAAACACACCGCACGTTTGCATTTTGATTCATGTAACAATATGTACATTCTTTCTTATGAGCCAACACAAATGTTCATTACATTTTCTTGCCTCATGGGTCCAAAACGTTTTGTCTGATCCTCTGTTTTCAGCCTTAGAGGCGGATTTCTCCCGAACCATTAACAAAACTTTAAGACTAAGAAACATGTATTTCTATGCAACTTATGTCACACTTTCACATTACATTTCGTGCAAAATTGTTATAGTAACCTCTTGGATGTGATGATTACGAAATCTTTTTGGAAAACAAATTAAAAACTAATAATCTAATTATTTGGGAAAATTAAATGTATTACAATTGTACAAAAATGAAGATTTTGAATGTTTTGTAATGACCTGTAAATGCAACAATATAACCCACTAATTCAAAACACTGTGAAAACCAGTGTAGAACATTTTTTTGGAAACAATGTCAAGCGTACATACGTTTTTGGCCACTTTAAATTTAAAATGGAAGGAAATGCAATACTGAAGTATGAAAATGGTAATGTTCGTTTACCCCGTTAGGGTTTCACTCTGAATCAACAGGTTATACTTTTGAAAGAAAAGAAATATGATACGTTTTTCAGAATAATCAAAGAAAACTGATGCTTAAGGTACACTTGCATCAAGAAATGGAATTTGGCTTTTCATTAATGCCAAAATCGTAAATAAACAAAAAATAAAATTTATTTTGTCCCCATTAAGCGGCTATACTGGTCAATAGTAACAAATGCATCATCATCAATTCATCATCAATTTTCTGATCTTAAATTTTGGTTTACAACAAACACAAGATGAAAAATTTTTTCAACCACATCAATCTTAAGTACAACACCGCTCTCGTCAAAGACATGAAACAGTATTGCAGACGAAAAGAAAAATTGACAAAACAGGTACAAAGACTAGATTTTCTTATGACGTGCCAAAAATACGGCTTAATACCAAAACACATAAAAGGTAAAACCAGCAAGATAAGGAACTCATTCTCATCTGATCTGGTTAGAGATAAATTAAAGAACGTAGAATACAATTTCCATAACCGAATTTTGAAACTGGAAATAAAACAGACACATATCACAATTAAAACACTTCAAAAGGAATTGCCACAAGAAGAGCTTAATCTCAAACGCACAATGGACAATAATGAATATGAAGAATTCATCAAACGACAAATACACCAAAAAGCCAATCTAGCAAACAGCATTAAGACCATCCATAAAAACAAAATTGACAAACTGAAAACTGAAACCCTTGATAAATTTAACATAACATTTAACGGAGATTGGTTGGTCAACAAAACTAACGTCCATTTCCCAATAGAAAGCCAGTGGCTACTCTCACTCGGGAAAAAATTCACACAAATTCACACAATACACTTGATAGCAGACGCGGAACAATTTATACAAAATTTAGAGTTGGACGACGAGAAGAACCAAATTAGAAACAACTTATCTAGAAAATTATCTAATTTTAAGAGGAACAAAAAAACTAACCCACTGGAAAAATTTATTTTACAAACTTATAATACAACGGAAAAAATTATAAAAGACTATACAGACGAAATATAATAATAATAATAATCACCACTGCTGACAAGGGTAACAAAACAGTTATAATGTATAGAACTGACTATAGGGAAAAAATGAGACAACTGCTTGAAGACAAAAATACATACAAATTGACAAGAGTAGACCCTACAAAAAAACTTCAAAAAACTAATAATGACATAGTCAATGATTTATACAAGACAGGACACATAGACGCAAGTCTAAAAAGACAACTTTACAGCACATCTGCCATCACCCCACGCCTTTATGGATTACCGAAAATCCATAAAGATAACATGCCCTTACGCCCAATTTCCTCCTCGACAAACGTTCCGTGCTATAACCTTGCCAAACATATTGGCACTATGCTCCAATCTATTATTAACAGGGACCTTAACATAAAAAATTCTAAACAGTTAATAGGAAAACTTAACAATACGATCATAGACGAAAACGAAATAATGGTATCATTTGACGTCATATCACTTTTCACTAACATACCTACACATTTTGCCATAACAACCATAATGAGAAAATGGGATGAACTGGAACAACACACAAATATCCCTAAAACAAAGTTCCTCAAAATACTGCAATATTGCTTGACAGATAACAACTATTTCACATATGACAACAACATATATACCCAAACATATGGCATGCCAATGGGGAATCCATTATCCCTCACAGTGGCAGATATAATTTTAGACGAATTAATAGACCAAGCCTTATCTGACCTGACAAATATGGGAATTAAAATTAAACTAATGACAAAATACGTTGACGATATTTTTTCAATAATTGTCAAAAAGGACATTCATACAATTTTGGACACACTAAACAAACAACACAACAAACTAAAATTCACTGTGGAACTGGAAGACCATAGATCAATCCCATATCTTGACATCCAAATTCACATAGTAGACAACAAAATTAAGACTGACTGGTACACGAAGCCCACATCTTCGGGCAGACTCATAAATTACCATTCACATCAACCACATAGAACTAAAATAAACACAGCTAATAACTTGATCAGCAATGTGATAAGTCTAAGCGACAGGCAATTCCTGCCAAAAAATATTTATAAACTCAAACGAACACTCAAACTGAATGACTTTCCAACACATGTAATTAATAGACTTATTAACAGGAAACTAGACACACTATCGGAGAGTATATCAACAATAAAAACACCATTGACAAACGCCGAGTTAGAAACACGAAAACAATATTTTAGCATTACATATATTGACAAATTGACAGACAATGAAAATCTTAATGAACTATTTCCGAATAATAATAACATAGTATTTGCACATAAATCAAATACCACACTTAGACCACTTTTCAAAAGCACAAAGGACAAAATAGACAAAAAACACCAATGCAATGTCGTCTATGAAATTCCGTGCAAAGGAACTAATAATGTTACCTGTGACAAGATATACATAGGAACAACAAAACGATCACTACAAACTAGACTGTCAGAACACGAAGCTGACATAAACAAGCACAAACACACCACAGCGATAGCACAGCATATGCTAGAACACGGACATATACCAGACTTTAACAACACTAAAATTCTTGACATAGAAAACAAATATAACAGAAGAATGACATTGGAGAGTTTACGAATAAGACAAAAAGCTAATAGGACAATGAACACAAAAGAAGACATAGACAAGATAAGCGCTAATTACAACTCAGTTCTGCATAGTAAAACATAATAAGAAGAGTGCAGTGGTGCTAACAATTGACCAATGACAATAAATTAGACACAATAATTAACTAACAACAATAAATTATATAAACTTAACTAAATACAATTAAAACAAACTTTTAACGTAGAATACGTTATACGGTAAGGTAGGGGTGTTGATCTGGAGCACAAAATTTTGAGAAAATGTTTGTCAACTTTCACCCACTTTTACTTAAATATTAAAAAAATATTTTAGCAATTTTTATGTGTTACTCAGTTTTGGTAATATGTTTTGTTTCGAATTACATTAAAAAAATTATATGTCTATATATAAAAGTTTTATGTAGTTAAGGAAATAAATATTTAAGAGCATGATATTTTAGACTTTTTTTGTACATGCCGCTGTTGTTGTTGGTTTGTAAATGCCGCTGTTGTTTTTGTTGTTGTTGTGAAATCAAATGATTTTGGCTTTGCTGTGCTTTGTTTATTTATCGAGCAGCGTGTAAATGTGTGTGTGTGTACATTTCGTTTTGTTGGATCGGTCGGTTATTAGTTCGTTTGGAGGGGAACATAAAATGAAGGGAGGGGAGCGTGGACACTTGTGTGTGCTTGAAAGTTTACAGATCTTAGCGTCGTTTGTTTACTTCTGCGAGCAGCGTGTAAATGTGTGTGTATGTACATTAATACAAAGGATTGGCGATGTATACGCTAACGTATTCTACGTCTGACCTATGCGCCCGTGTTATCTAACACAGGCTTGATGTTTTTTTTTATGTAAGTTTTAATGTATTTAAGTATATTAATTAAACTAATCTTGTGGTTTTGTAAATTGTTTAATTAAAGAAAATATACTCCCTGAAGAAGTTGGAAAATACCAACGAAACGTAGGAGAAAGAAATGGAATAAAAAGCGTGTTATTTGCATTTGTTACTATTGACCAGTATAGCCGCTTAATGGAGACAAAATAAACTTTAACCACCTGGTCTAAAATACATTCAACAAAAAATAAAGTTTTTGTAAAAAATCCTTATCATAGATTAATTTTTTTTAAATATTTAATATGAAACGCAGAAACCCGTAGGTATGTTTTTCATTGTTTCTTAAAAAGGTATGGGCCTCTCAGTTTAAAATTTCAGGACTTACTACTAATAAGTGTAGTTACAAATATAAAACGAAAATGTAAATGGTCTTAAAATTACACACAAGAAACTTCTGATGAATCATCGGAGCTTTTCTTTTATAAAAAAAAACCAAAAAAAAAACAAATTATGGGAAGGTATTGTTGTCGATGTTTTCACACAAGTAGGAGGTTAGACAATTCTCGCTTAGTTGAGATTTGATTATTCCTATAATGTGTGTTAATATAGTACATTGGACATTGGTTGGTGGGCCTTGAAATAGCTACATAACGGGTTTTTGAATAAGAGCTCTACAAAAGTATTTTTAAATAAAACAAAACCGGTTTTAGATACCAATGAAACTCTTTATTCCTGTGAAAGTACGTTCGATGCCATTATGTATGAAACTCGATTTGTTTTGCATGGCCACCACGGGCACGCTTGCAGAAGTCCAGACGCTGAACCCAATTTACGACGGTTTTCAAGCATAAATCGGCCGATACTGCTGCAATTTCACGTTCGATATTCGTACGAAGTTCATCAATCGTCGCTGGCTTGTTGGCATAGACCATAGACTTGACGTAGCCCCACAGGAAATAATCTGACGGCGTCAAATCGCAAAACCGAGGCGGCCAATCGACTGGGCCATTTCGTGAGATGACACGTTCACCAAACTTGGTTTCCAATAAATTGATTGTGGCATTCGCTGTGTGGCTTGTGGCGCTGTCCTGTTGGAACCACATGTCCTCCAAGTCCATACTATCCAATTGGGGCCAAAAATATTCGGTTATCATTGAACGGTAGCGATTCGCATTCACAGTAATGTGCCGGTCTTGATCATCACGGAAGAAGTACGGCCCAATGACGCCGCCGGCCCATAAACCGCACCAAACCGTAATTTTTTCGGGATGCAATGATGACTCATGGATTACGTGTGGATTGCTGTCTGACCAATAACGCATATTTTGCTTATTGACGAAGCCATTCAGCCAGAAATGAGCCTCATCGCTGAAGATGATTTTTTCCGATGAAAATCCGAATCATTTTCAAGTTGTTCCTCAGCCCAATTCACGAACATACGACGCTTATGGTGGTCAAGCGGCTTCAGTTCTTGCGTCAATTTGATCTTGTAAGGATGTAGGCCCAGATCTTTTCGCAAAATTCGCCACAACGACGTCACAGAGAAGCCCAACGCTTGAGAACGACGTGTGAGAGACACATTTGGGCTTTCTTGAACTGAAGCCTCAGCGGCAGTAATATTCTCGACACTACGGGCACTTCGTTGGCGGGAACATTTTGTACTGTGACTGTGGATTCAAATATTTCCACTAGACGCTCAATTGTTGATCTGATAGGACGATTATGACGACCATAAATTGGACGTAGCGCTCTTAAAGTTGAGGCCACTGACTCCAAATTTCGGTAGTAAATTTTAATAATTTCGACTCGTTGTTGGCTCGTATATCTTTCCATGATGAAATGGCAAACCTTACTGAAGGGAAATGTCAAAAGAGCGGGAAAAATATGGCGTCGTTTGCTGTCCCTATCGATTTACTTTTGTAGCGTCTCTGTTGATAAACCCTTTACATCCCGAGGAACAATTCAATTACATGCTGTCTTGCGTGAATTCTCGGACACCCTCTATAATAAAGTTCAAATTGACAAAATTTTGTTAAAGATTAAATTGTGACAAATTTCAAGTTGATGAAAAAATCAAAAAACTTCATCTATGTTCACAATTTTTGTTTTGACAAGAGCTACAACTTTCCCTCAGAGAGTGAATCAAAATTCCGAACGGTTTGCAAGATATGAGCCTGACAAAATGATCAGTTTTTTGCAAAAATGACACGGAGGCCCTAAATCTTTGGAGGCCCATAAAAAAAGTGCACGACTTTGGGCAAAACTGGGAGACATGGGTCTTTTTTTTGGTCCTTTATCACGTAGTGGTGTCCGTATATGGTTATATTTTATCGTGTTGCACTGTGAAATTAAAAGATTTTTTTAATTCAAATTCAAAATATATGTCTGAATTGGAGACAGTTTAAGTGAAATTGTTAATTTCGAAATATCTCGCGAATTTATAGCACAAATTGAAAGATTTCAAATAAAATACGTTGCGATACGATTTGAAGAAAATTAAAAATAAACAGGACATCTTTCAATTCCAAGTCAAAGTTGCGATTCTTGGTTCTGGAAAATTCCAAAATGTCTGGGAATTTCTATACTTGACTGAGAAAATTTGCCATGATAATGAGATTTACATTTTTTTTGAATATTTTTAAGAATATTTCAATTTCAATTTAAATTGAGAATTTCTAATTCAAATCGAATAGATACCAAATGAAAATCGAGTATTTCTCTTTGAATTTATGAAAATTTCAAATTATAAATATGAATTTATGAAAATTTCAAAATCTAAATATGTTTTTACATTAGTAATATTTGTTTTAATTTGAAAAAGCTTTATTGGACTTGATAATTTCGAAATTTTTCATATTGAAAATTGAAAAAAAAATACTAAATTGAGAACATTTTGATTTAAATTGAGGTATTAATTTTAAATTTTATATGTATATTTAAAGAAAATTCCTAAGAAAATTGAGAATTTTTAATTCAATTTCAAAGAATTGAAGTGAAAATTGAGACCTACTGCTGGAATTTAGGAAAATTACAAATAAGAATTTTTTTTCCCAATTTCGCAAATTCTCAAATTCTCAAAATTCGCAAATTCTTAAAATTCTGAATTTCTTTTTGAATTGGAGAAAAGTTTAAGTGGAATTTATCATTTCGAAATTTCTCGTATTTAATATTGAAAAAGTTTCAAAATGAAGTTGGAAATTTCTATTCTAAATTCAAAGACTTAGATTTAAGAATTTTAAGATTTTTAATATTCAGTTCCAAAACTAAATTGCGAATTTCTTAGAATAGATTTCAAATGAAACTCTATAATATCTATTTGAGTTTAAGGAAAATTACAAATGAAGAAGATTTCTTCCAATTCAAATTTGCAAAATGTAAAAATAATTAAATTGATATTACGATAAGATATGACGAAACAGAAAAAAATCTTTATGAAATTATGAATCCCCGAGGCACCAAATACTAAGCGGTTCAATAAATTGCACTTTTTCAAATTTGTTTAAAATTACCTGGACGTATATGTCAAAAATTGCGTTTTAAAATTTTTTTTTTCAATTCTGTATTTAAAAAATTATAATATTGTGTTTAGAGGCATTTTTAGAATTTTCGCTAATTGCTCAAATCCTGAATTGCAACCCGTTGTGCGACTTTTTGGAAAAAGATTTTCAATACCTTTTTTCATAGTTCTTTGTTCATAGATATCAAAAGATTCTGGCGCCGTATAGAGTAACATATGAGGGCGGCTTGATATCTCCGTGAGTTTTTGAACGTCCCTCGTAGTTAATTAACAATCAACATTGCAACCGTACACGCTGAAAAATTTGTCTTAGCAAATATAATGTGTTTGTAGGTTTCCGCAAATATAGTATACTTGTGTCCAAACACATTGTGTTTCCTATTCAATATAACATGTTTGGGACACAATGATTAATAGGTTGTAATATATGTATGTGTGACCCTAACGAGGATTTGTTTGTTGGAAACTGCTGACAACACTGGTGTCTGTCACAATAAAGAAACAAAAAGCAGCAGATCTTCGATTCACGAAAACATGTACATTAGGGCGGGTCGATTTATTTTTCGACAATTTCCCTATGATTTCCGTATTCTATGGGTTATTCCATGAAAATTTGCCAAAGGAACCATACCTCTATCGTTAAAATCGAGTCCCCTACTTTTTGTTGGTAGATTTTTTCCCAAATTCACGTTCGTATGAAATATTACCTACACGTTCACATCCATAACTCAAAAACTATCGATCGGGTTTAATCGCCAGTAGGCGCGTTGGAAAGGTGAGCAAAAAAATCTCCAACATTGGTCCAACGGTTCAAAAGTTACGGGCATTTTTGTCCAAATTTTGGAGCATTTTTCCATTTTTTTCATGATTTTGTCCAAGAATATTACTTTCATGGCCATTTTTTTGGCTCAATTTTTTTGACTTACGAAGCTTACGAACCTTACGTTACGACTGGACTGATTTGCGCTTTACATTATTGGCATATTTTTTCACAGGGTGCACACCCTGTGTTATGTTTGTTTATTTCTTTTTGTTTTTAGTTTCTTTATAGACTTCTGTATTTTTGTTTGTTTATAATATTCCAGTGTATGCTAGTTTTGTTTGAGCGTCATTTCAGTGAAGTGTTACTTGAAATAACTAACAAATAACTATTTTGAAATTTAGAAAAGATTTAAAGGTAAGTGTAAAAACATTGCTAACTATTATAGTTAATAGTTATATTATTATTCTATGAAAAACATATTTTATTCTTTTAGTGACGGTTTAAAAAATGGATACAGAGCCTGGTTCATCGCAAAATCCAACATACCCAACGCAGTAGTTGGCAACATTTGGTCTCTCATGATGTTTTTTCTTTTGGCGTGGCCTGTGAATTACCTGATATTAATCTGTCAACTAAACGAGATATATTGAAGTACTATTTTTTCTTGGCCGAACGTTCAAAAGCCCAAAGCAAAATGTTTCCGCATAAAACATTTACTCCCCAAGTAGCAGACAGATTGTTAGAAATTTGGAATCAACTTAATATTGAACTTATACTCAAAGGTAGCATCATTAGGAAATTGAATAATTTGCTTGACGCATATTGTAATGCAGATAAACAACGAGTAAAACGCGCAACAGAATTCAAAAAATTCGTAGAATCAACAAACCAATTATTCAACATTGGAAAATGTAAATGCAACTTGAAAGAAAACGACTGCTCATGTGGATCTATCCAAGAAAACTTAAAAGATTTCATGCGCGATCAATATAATGACAGAATACAAACGATACCGGAACACGATAGTGGAAGTGAAGACACGATACCAACGACTATACCAACAATCCCAGTGAGCAACGATCCTACATACGAACCACATTATGACGAAATGGAAGTTGATGTGAGAGGAGGTTCAGAATTAGTTCTACCACCACAAACATACACTCCCAGATACAATACTAAAAACTATGCAATGATGTGTGACAGATTTGGTGTGCATGATAGAATGGGATCAGCATTGGCAACAGCTCTGATGGAAGACCTGGGCGTAAAAGATGCTCATGGCAATCTTGTCATCATGGATAAAAGTAAACTTCGTAGAGAAAGAGAAAAATGGAGACAAGACGCACTTCGTAAGCGGTATGATGGCTCGAATTTGATATCATTTTCATTCGACGGCAGGAAAAATGATGCTCTAACTGTAGAAAAAATTGATGAGAAGTTGCATCCAAGGATGGTTGAAGAACCTCATCTAGTTGTTTTGAGGGAACCAAAATCTCAATTGATAGGCTACACAAAACTAGATAGTGAAACTGCGGCAAGCAAAGTCAACAAATTGATCGAATTCTTCCAAGAAAAACAATTGTCTCTCGATTCATTAATTGCCATATGCGCTGATGGTGAACCAACAAATACTGGCGTACACGGTGGAATTTTGCGACTATTCGAAAAACAGTTAAAGAGACCACTGCACTGGTTTGTGTGTCTTCTGCACTTTAACGAGCTTCCGTTTAGACATTTGTTTGACACTTTAGACAAATCAACCACCACTGGACCACGATCAACTACCGGAAAGTTGAGCTCAAAAATTGCTGATTGTGAAAGTCTTCCGGTATGTAATATTTATAGCTGATTCTTTACCATTTTTCATTCTATTTTTTAGCTTTTATGTTTCCTTTTCAGGTGGTAACCGATTTTGAGGAAATCGCTTTGGAAAATATGCCTCCTGGTGATTTAAATCCAGAAGAATTATCTACCGATTCGAGGTACTTGATGTTAATGGCCAATGCAATTTCTAATGGTGTGGTTCCTGCGGATTTGTCTCACATAAAACCAGGGCCAATTGCACATTCTCGTTGGCTGACCAAAGCCAATAGATTATTACGGTTGTATGTGACAACTAATAATCCAACTGAAAATTTAAAAATTCTGGCTAACTATATAATAAAAGTATACACGCCAATGTATTTCAATGTCAAGAATTATAGCTCTGCCGCATACGGTAGTACATTACTTTTTAAATTTATTACTTGGACACGATTTTTACCACCGAATTTACTTGGAGTTGTAAATACAGTAATTCAAGATAATCCATATTTTGCACACTCAGAAAATATCTTGCTATCTATGTTGTTTGATGATAGAATGGAAAAACGAAACATTGCTATAAAGAAGATTTTACATTACCGAAGAGATATTGTCCACCCAACGGAACTTAGAGTTTATAAAAAATCTCTTATAAACTTTAATTGTACGGAATATACAAATATGATTGATTTAAATGACGATACCATTTTATTCGAACCACCGTTTACGCAAAGTTATTCGTATGAACATTTGGAGGGATATTTAAATTACGAAGTGCCACCGTTCGATGATCCACAAATTCCTTTACACATTCAAGGAACGGAAAGACATGTCCAATTGCTGGCTGCCACTGCTAAACGAGTTGCAGGAAAGAATGTAGAAGGCGCTATGGCGACGACATTAGAGAGCCGTACGAAAACACCCAGACTTGAAAGCAAACAAGACCTTCAGAAAAAATAATGTTTTTTTTCACATTTTGTCTTTTACTACACTCAAATTGATTATTTTTTTTTGATAATAGGTTGATAGATACTTTATTATCTCTTAATTTGAATTTTTGTAGAAAAAAAAATAAAAAGGGAAAAAAAAATCAAAAAGTTAGTTTTATGTGTTATTTTGTTTTAGCAATATCGCATGGGGCTTAAACTCTTCGTTTTGAATTGTAAATTGAATTAAATAATGGATTGAGCCAAAAAATGGCCATGAAAGTAATATTCTTGGACAAAATCATGAAAAAAAATGGAAAAATGGTCCAAAATTTGGACAAAAATGCCCGTAACTTTTGAACTTTTTACCAACATAAAGTAGGCGACTCGATTTTAACGATAGTGGTATGGTTCCTTCGGCAAATTTTCATGGAATAACCCATAGAATACGGAAATCATAGGGAAATTGGTGAATTTTTTCACTCCCTACAAATCGACCCGCCCTAATGTACATGGTTCCTGCAATATGTTGCTGGGGCCGTTATATTTTTCAGCGTGTATCTGCTCATAAAACAAAACTGAATTTGAATTTTTTGGCCAGATCTAATATACATATTAGTACTACTGGAATTGAATAAAGATGAAATTTAATAGAATATCTTCAGGTTTTTATTATTGAGTTATTTTACAAACATTAAAACCCTAAATATTTCTTCTACCTATAGACGTGCCGCATATGTTTTCAAACCCACATGCGGTGGAGGCACCACAAAATATGGCATTTTATGTTCATCCACATAATCTGTGAACAGGAGTGTATTCACCCGGTCCATGTTCATTCTTTCTGCTACAGCTGCTGAATAGAAACTCGAACAATCGGCCACCCATACCTGCAGTCCTAATTGCTTTCCCAATGCCATTGATTCCACGGTCATGCGTTGTGCTGCACCCATGCCACGACTCTCAGCTGCGACGGTGCACATAAAGCAGTAAAGAAATCTATCGACACTATATCGATGGCATATATTAATATCTCCATGTACGTAGCCCAACAATCGCATATATTGGCCATACTTGGTGTTGCCCTCCTTGGCGGCAATATCGTTAAACTTATCGACATAGGAACGATCTTTAACCATGGACAGTATACTGCCAATGAGTTGCTCACCCTTGGCAGTATCGCGGTAGCACATTACACTCGTGCCACTATTTAGACATTCAGCAACATCAGCTAGATCTCTTGGGCTCGCTATAGCTTTAGGCTCGGTACTGAAAAGTGGCTCATCACCATAATAATATTTTATGACCAAATCCGTTACCCGCTCGTGATCTTCCGGTTGTATTTTGCGAATTTTAATATTATCTTCCGGCATTTTATTGCAATTGAAAGTTATAGAGATGTATAACGCTTGGAATCTCACGGTGGACTAAATGTTGTTATTGATACTTTGGAGTCTTATTCAAATATTTAAATACTTTGTGTATCTCGAAATTCTGGCAAAGTTAGTTTAAAAATTTTGTGTGAAAAATGCAGATATGACGAGATATAACGCAATTACTAGTTTGAATGAAAACCCTTTTTATAGTTTTTTTTTATTAATTCTATATATATTACCAATTAGCATATCGTACCATTTAGACCAAATTCAATGTTATTGATCATAAATATTTGAACTCGTGTATGGAGTGAACATTAATTGCTTTGATATCGACCAGACTTTTGAGGTTGTCAGCGCGAGAATAGAATAATATAATTGTGATTTTCCATTTCATTTGTTCGAAAACTAAATTATGCAAGAAACCGGTTTTCGGTTTTTTTTTTTCATTTTATAAAAGAACACTTTCCCAGGAGTTCTGTGAAAGAGGAGAGGATCCTGCCCTGGTTAGTTCGTCAACCCCTTTCTTCCCTAGAAGACCCTAGCTGTTATGTGAATAACTTTACACGCATTTCGAACAGATTTGATAGTTTGTTGAGAGAAAGCGTCGCAGAGTGCTTTGGCTCATAGACATAAATAAAAAAAGTTTTCTCAAAATTGGTTCATTAAATTGGGTGTAATAGACTGACGAAATTTCGAGACCCACTGGTGTCTTTGCAGGGGGCATCAAAATACCTGGTCCGATTCTGGTCAAACTATATACAATAAGTCAGAAAATTACGTTTTGCAAAATTTTTGCAAAAATTAATCAATCCAATAGGGTGTTATAGTGTGATATAGTTTCAGATGTGATATAGTAGAAAGCGAGGCACTTTTGGGGCCAAACTTTGAAAACTTTGGCTTGGTACCAAAAGTCACTAATTTTCATGTTGCTTCAACTACGATTTCTGAATTGTACCTACATATATTTTATACTTAATAATGAAGTTGCTTTTGTTACGTTTTGGTTTGTGTGAACACTGTTTTATTTTTTTTTATTTTATTCGAATAATCGATTAATCGAATAATTTGATAGTGTTTTGCTCGGTTAATTGTCAGATTGAAATTTACGATTAACCGATTAATCAAAAAACCCGATTAAATGGGTACCCTAATGTCTACCAATACAAATGGTATTTTTGGTTATTCCCGCTTAACTAAAAATTCGACCACTTTGTTTGAGAAGGTAAGCGAATTTAACCTTGCGCACCCCACAAAAGGCAGAAAAATTAGCTTAGCGAGGACAAATAACACAAACAAAATGACAGAAAATTTACCATTTTATCGGACAACACTCTCCCCCATTACTCGCTGAGAGGGCAGCAAATGCAATATTTTCCCGCTTTTTGAGTGCAACATTCTCAGAATCGAACATAAAGCCTTGAAGTAGGGTTGCACTTTCTTCACAAACGAACGCAAAAATGCAGTTTTAGGGTAAAGGACAGACAAACTGTTGATTAACGAAATCGCTATTAACCTACGATCAAAATTGTCGTTAGCCAAGTGACTTTCGACGAGGATTTGGTGGAACGGAAACACACATGCACACTCTTTATTTAATTACCCTGTGTTTTTATACCCTCCACTGTAAGTGATAGAGGGTATATATCAGTTTGTCATTCTGATTGTAACATATAGAAATAAGGCTTTGCGACCCCATAAAGTAAATATATTCTTGATCCTTATAATAACCGGAGTCGATATAGCCATGTCCGTCTGTCCGTCTGTTGAAAACATTCTCACGACTTCAATCGGCGATAACGCGGTTTGGTTTTTGGCCAGAATGTTCCACGTATTCCTGAGCAGTTTGGTATTGAAAATCAGCGAAATTGGTCCATTGGAAAAAAATTTATGATTGGAAACGTAAAAAAACTCATAAAATTTTCACATTAATTTTTGTAGTTTTATACTAAACTACTCCTTTTGCCGTGTGGTGAATTTCCATGTTGAAAAACTTTGTTATTGTTCTTTATAATAGGTAAGTACTTTAGAATGTTTAGATGTACTTTCATGTGTGCATACATTTATATGAATTGTCACGCTTCATCTAAGGTCGCTGTGGGCTGATGTGTAAAGGGTTGCGCGTAGGAGTCTGAGGGTTGTGCTTCAACTCTCGTCCCACTTTTTTTTTTTTTTTTTTAACAGTTCTTCAAAAAATTCTTTAGTGTTTTTAAAAAATGCTTTTTGCAGCTTGTTTTTTTTTTAACAGTTCTTCAAAATATGCTTTTTTATTTTTAAAAAATGCTTTTTTATTATACCCTTCATTTTACTTACTACTCCTTTTGCCGTGTGGTGAATTTCCATGTTGAAAATCTTTGTTGTTCTTCATAATAGGTATGTACTTTAGAATGTTTAGATGCACTTTCATGTCTTCATACATTTATATGAATTGTCACGCTTTATCTAAGGTGGGTGTGGGCTGATGTGTAAAGGTTTGGGCGTTGGGGTCTGAGGGTTGTTGGTTCAACTCTCGTCCCTGCTTGTTTTTTTTTAACAGTTCTTCAAAAAATGCTTTTTTTATTTTTAAAAAATGCTTTGCAGCTTGTTTTTTTTTTAACAGTTCTTTAAAAAATGCTTTTTATTTTTAAAAAATGCTTTTTTATTTTACTTGTGAAAAGTAACTTATTTTTACTTTTTTTAAAAAAGTAAATTTTCTTAAAAAAAAGTACATTTCTTAAGTACGTTTCAAAGTACATTTCAAAGTACATTAAGTACATTAAATACATTAAGTACATTTCAAAGTACATTTCTTAAGTACATTTCATTAAGTACATTTCTTAAGTACATTGCTTAACTACATTTCTTTCTTAAGTACATTTCGTAAGTACATTTCTTCTTAAGTACATTTCTTAAGTACATTTCTTCTTAAGTACATTTCTTCTTAAGTACTTAAGCATGTGAGCATTTGAGCATTGTGAGCAATGCATTTGTGAGCATTGTGAGCATTTGTGAGCATCCTGCATTTGTGAGCATTTGTGAACAAGTAACTTATTTTTATTTTTTTTAAAAAGTACATTACAATTTAATATTTTGCTGGTTAACACTAAGGTGGAGGGTATCAAAGATTCGAATTTAACACTTTTACTTGTTTTTTTTTTAACAGTTCTTCAAAAAATGCTTTTTCATTTTAAAAAAATGCTTTTTTATTTTACTTGTGAACAAGTAACTTATTTTTATTTTTTTAAAAAAAGTAAATTTTCTTAAAAGAAAGTACATTTCTTAAGTACATTTCAAAGTACATTAAGTACATTAAGTACATTTCAAAGTACATTTCTTAAGTACATTTCATTAAGTACATTTCTTAAGTACATTTCTTAAGTACATTTCTTAAGTACATTTCTTCTTAAGTACATTTCTTAAGTACATTTCTTCTTAAGTACATTTCTTAAGTACAGTTCTTCTTAAGTACATTTCTTCTTAAGTACTTAAGAAATGTACATTTCTTAAGTACATTTCAAAGTACATTAAGTACATTTCAAAGTACATTTCAAAGTACATTTCAAAGTACAGTTTCTTAAGTACATTTTCAATTTGAGCATTTGAGCATTGTATCCAATGCATTTGTGAGCATCCTGCATTGGTGAACAAGTAATTGCATTTGTGAACAAGTAACTTATTTTTTTTTTTTTTTTAAAAGTACATTTTCTTAAAAAAGGTCCTTTTTAAAATTTAATATTTTGCTGGTTAACACTAAGGTGGAGGGTATCAAAGATTCGGCACAGCCGAATTTAACACTTTTAATTGTTTTTATTTAATTTTGAATTGTGTCAATGATATTATACAATTTGAGCAAAATCGTTAGTTGTTCGAATTGTTCAGGAGGAAGCATGAACTATAAACTATTCCACATATTGAGATAAAATAATAGCCTTTAATAGAATACATATCTTAAAATAGCTTTTTATTATTCGGCATTTGTCAAACATTGAGGACAATAAATCGTTTTCTATTTCTTCTACCTATAGCCGAGCCGCATACGTTTTCACACCCACATGCGGTGAAGGCACCACAAAATATGGCCTATTATGTTCATCCACATACTGTGTGTACAGGAGTGTATTCACTCGGTCCATGTTCATACTATCCCCAACAGCTGCTGAATAGAAACTTGAAGCATCGGCCGCCAATAATTGTAGGCCCATTCGTTTTGCCAAAGCCATTGATTCCACAGCCATGCGATATGCTATATCCATGCCACGACTCTCCCGTGCGACACAGCACATAAAGCAGTACAGGAATCTATCGACACTATAACGTTTGCATAAATTAACATTTGTGTGTATGGAGCCCAACATGCGTACATATTGGCCATACTTGGTGTTGCCCACCTTGGCGGCAATTTCATTAAATTTATCGACATACGAACGATCTTTAACCATGGACAGTATAGTGCCAAGGAGCTGCTCACCCTTGGCTGTATCGCGGTAGCACATTACACTCGTGCCGCTATTTAAACATTCAGCCACGTCGGCTAGATCGCTTGGGCCCGGTATAAGTTTCGGCTTGGAATTGAAAAGTGGCTCGTCACCATAATAATATTTGATGACAAAATCGGTTACCCGTTTGTGATCTTCCGGTTTTATTTCACGAATTTTAATATTATTTTCCGACATTTTATAGCAATTGGATGTTAGAAATGTATACAGCTTGGAATCCCACTGTGGACTAAATGTTAACACGGTTATTCTGGGACTTTAATCAAACACTTAAATACTACACATGTGTAGCTCGATATTTATGTAAATTTAAAGTTCAAAGTTGTAAGAAACATGTTTGACATTACGTAGACTTGTTTGAATGAAACCCCTTATTATACAGTTAAAGTAGATTTAATAAATCTATTTAATTAATTCGCGTATCGTTTAGATCAAGTACAATTTTATTATTCATAAATATAGGCCCGCACTTATAGGAAGGCAGTCTGGAAAGTAAAAATGGTGAAAAAATTCCAAAAATGCTTAAATTGAAACTAGAAATTTGTGACCGTCGGGGCGCATAGATTCATTAGGGGCGTCTCTAGTTTCATCCGACGCCGCACAGTGGTTCCAAATCAATTTTTTTTGAATCAATTCTGTAAGTTTTGAACGGAATAAGATATCGTGATGTAATTTCACATGATTAGAGGAGAGGTATTTTGCAGATGATGTGGGAAATTTTGGACAACTTGTAGGTATGGGGGCTACTGGGCCACCCTCTAAAGTTGGTCATTTTGGTCATGCGAAATTTTTAATTGAGTGTCAACAGTACAATTACACTGTGGAACGCAAAAAAATAACAAGGTTCTGACAAGAGTCGTTTTAAAAGTTTACCTCTAACTTATTTTAAGGGTGGTGAAATTTCCCCCCTTTGGCACATTCTTATGATGACATCGAAATTAACCCTTAAATGGATTTTCAGTTTTGAATTATTTTTTGCATTCGAGTTGAGTTTTGAGCTTTGGTGTGTTAAGAAACTTATAGTATAATTTTATAAGGAATATTTTTGTAGTACATTTTAACTCGTTACACCCCTGTTTTAGGGGTGTTTAACCCTTTTCCACAAAAAGAACAAAAAATACCCATAATGTTTCTCGTACATTTGTACATAAAATTGCTGAACACATCCTATACCTAAAATGTAAGGATAACATGCTTTCCTGCCGATTCATTATAAGAATGTGCCGACGTTTATTTTCAAAACACCGATACACGTATATATTTTTTACATCCTCTACCAGAATCCGTTGTCGGAACCTTGTCATTTTCGAAAAAGTTTAATTTTGTTCCACAGTGTAGAAATTTTATATCGAACTGAGATTTTTCATCTAAATTGAAAACTTTCAATTTTATATCGAAAAAATCGCAAACGACTTTATAAACTGAAAGAAAAACGCTTCATAGCATCAATGAATGGGTTACATTAATGTGTTTACATTGATGCAATGAAAAGTTCCTTTGATGCTATGAAATGTTACATTACTTCAATGAACTCCTTCATTGCTGCAGTTTTTGAATTTGTGGACCGTCATTAATGCTAAGAAACCTTTTACATTGATGGAATGAAGTATGTTTTTCATGTAAATATTTGAAACTTTCGAAAAAAATTGCAGACATTGTATCGACATTGTAAAGTAGAATCTATTAAATAGGCCATCCTATACATTACACACATTTTATTGAATTTTAAAATATTTTTTCGAAAAAAGCAATAATGAAACATCTTTCTTTAATATAATGTGTCATTTTATTAATTTGGTTTAAGGATAATATGTAGGTATGCTTTGTATAAATGTATGTATGTGTGTATAGTAGTTGTCACACAATATATGAGTGCCAGTATGAGATACGGAATAAATGAGAAAAAACTAAAAGGCTGAAATGCAGTATCCCGCGCCATTAAAAAAACCAAAAATCGAGCAAAATAAGGGGATTTCTAAAACCAAAATTTTTTTATCGGCCGGCATTTTTTCCAAATAATTTACATGATTGTGTGGAAAAAGTTAAAATTGCATTTAGTTATGGAAACTATCTTGGAAACTAAATATGTATGTAGCATTTTGCGAAATTGTGGTCATATGTTACATATGTATGTACATATATAATTGTGACAATATTACATACATACATATGTATTTCGGTAGAAAATATCCATCGGACGTTCTTGGATAAACGTCGTTGGACAACGCTCTAGTTTAAGACGGACCTTTAGAAAACTGCATTATGTATGAAAAAATTATTATGCATTACAGCAATATATCAATTAAACGGTTTATAATATCAATGTAACATATTCCTTTAATACAATGATAATGTTTCATTCCGGTTAGAAAGTTTACATTAATTTCAGGTCTATGAAGCATTTTTCGTTTAATGTAACATTGTTCATAGCATTAATGAAACCCGACATTGCCTCAAAAACAATGACACTTTCCATTGATGCAATGTAAGAATTCATTAATGATATGAAGGTTTTTCTTTCAGTGTACATTTTTATTTTTTGTCATGAATTCAATTTCTATTTTGCAGAAAATTTGTGAAAGAATTGACTATTCCTATTTAATTTGTTTAATGGGAATAAATAACTAAAATGTAGAAAAAAAAAAACTAAATTTAGAAAAGTCAAAGCGAAAGAAGTTTAAAAAAGAAAATTTTCTTAAAGAAGTACTTTCGCTTAAAAAAAGTAAATTTTCTTTGCCATTGAGACAACACACGTGCGTTTACGGTCAATTGAGAGCAAATGCGGCACCCATCTTGCAGACAGCTTTCTTAAACCCAACTGTTCATTTCAAATCGAAACCACACTGCCAACACCATATCGTGGAATATATCGACATTTTCGAGTGTTGGCCGTCCAAAACTTTCAGCGTACTTGTGCGAGCACAACGAAAGTCAGTAAACCACTTTTTTACCATTGAAATCGATAGTGCAGAGTTCCCATAGCATTTATCAAGCTTTTCCTTAATTTGATACACTTTTTTCCATTTTTAAAAAAATGCACGAGGTTGTATGTTTTGAACAGCTGTTAAACGCAAAGCAAATGACGGAACTACCTCAAAATTTGACAGTAGTGTATTAACAGGTGGTACTTGATGGGAGCAGTGTAACTACGAGGAAAGTTCGAAAAGTCACGCACTTGTTGATCCGCCCTCGTACTGTTTATTTTTGTTTTGGTTTGTGTCTAGACTAACTAGATGTCTCACATATGCTAGGAAATAGTTTGTTTAATGGGAAGTTTTCTAGGTGGAGCCTGTATCCAATATTTAGTATATATTGTAATATTGAACCCAATACAAACTAAATTTTGAAAAGCCAAAGTGAAACAAGTTTAAAAAAATAACATTTTCTTAAATAAGTCAAAAAAAAAAATTTCTATTCATATAAGTTGTGTTTTTTTTTTGTAACATATATACGAGACGTGTATAGGATACAAACAAAACGCATCCCAGTGAAACATAAATGCTTTGGCAGCACATTAATCTTTTTCCGAGAAAAATACCAAATATAAATGAGATTTCCATTTCATATCGAGAAAATTCCAAATGGAAATATTTTAAATGAAATTCAATTCTCGTATAAATTTGTAGAAATTCAAAGTGAAATTTAAATTTTCTATTTAAAATTCTCAACTTTTGCCTGTATTAAAAAAATAGTAGATGGGGAGCTGATGAAATGCCTTGAATAAAATTGGGGTTTTAATTTCAAATTAAGAATATTCCAAACTAGCGGAATTATAATTGGAATTGAAAATTTGTAAATTAAAATTTTTTATTTGTGAAATTGTTCAGACTCTCAATAAAGGAATCCCAGAGAATCCTTACGTATAGGCAATCATATTCTTAGATCCTTATATAAAATTGCCTAACGCTATCTGAACTGAAACCAAATGCTATGTTGCTTACTATTTTTCTTTATTCACATCAAATATGGACATTTCCACAGAAAGTGCCACCCTATGTCACATCACGTCACCCTCGTTATTTGTTTATATTTTAGGACCATGAAGTTCGATTGTTTTCTATTCTTTTACTAAATACAGAATGGAAGAAGGTCTATATTTAATAACAGATGAGAAAACAATCGATGAAACTGGCCCTAAAATATAAGCAACGTGATGTGACAAAAGGTGGACCTTTCTGTGGAAATGCCCGTATAAAGCTTTTTAATAGGAGTGCAAGACAAAAAGGTTTGCACTGAAATACAAATTTCTTTGTCAGAAGGAAAATACTCTCTTTTTAATAGTAAAACGTTAAAAAGCCCATTCCGGAACATATTCGGCGACAGCATAATCAATGTCTATGTAAAGGGTTTTTCAATAAGAGCGCTACAAAAGTTTTTTTAAATAAAACAAAACCGGTTTTAGAGACCAATGAAATTCTTTATTCCTGTGAAAGTACGTTCGATGCCATTATGTATGGAACTCGATTTCTTTTGCATGGCCACCACGGGCACGCTTGCAGAAGTCCAGACGCTGAACCCAATTATCGACGGTTTTCAAGCATAAATCGGCCGATACTGCTGCAATTTCACGTTCGATATTCGTACGAAGTTCATCAATCGTCACTGGCTTGTTGGCATAGCCCATAGACTTGACGAAATAATCTAACGGCGTCAAATCGCACGACCGAGGCGGCCAATCGACTGGGCCATTTCGTGAGATAATACGTTCACCAAACTTGGTTTCCAATAAATTGATTGTGGCATTCGCTGTGTGGCTTGTTGCGCCGTCCTGTTGGAACCACATGTCCTCCAAGTCCATATTATCCAATTGGGGCCAAAAATATTCGGTTATCATTGAACGGTAGCGATTCACATTCACAGTAATGTGCCGGTCTTGATCCATAAACCGCACCAAACCGTAATTTTTTCGGGATGCAATGATGACTCATGGATTACGTGTGGATTGCTGTCTGACCAATAACGCATATTTTGCTTATTGACGAAGCCATTCAGCCAGAAATGAGCCTCATCGCTGAAGATGATTTTCCGATGAAAATCCGAATCATTTTCAAGTTGTTCCTCAGCCCAATTCACGAACATACGACGCTTATGGTGGTCAAGCGGCTTCAGTTCTTGCGTCAATTTGATCTTGTAAGGATGTAGGCTAAGATCTTTTCGCAAAATTCGCCACAAAGACGTCACAGAGGTGCCCAACGCTTCAGAACGACGTGTGAGAGACACATTTGGGCTTTCTTGAACTGAAGCCTCAGCGGCAGCAATATTCTCGACACTACGGGCACTTCGTTGGCTCACTGGCACGGGAACATTTTGTACTGTGCCTGTGGATTCAAATTTTTCCACTAGACGCTCAATTGTTGATCTGGTAGGACGATTATGACGACCATAAATTGGACGTAGCGCTCTTAAAGTTGAGGCCACTGACTCCAAATTTCGGAGTAAATTTTAATAATTTCGACTCGTTGTTGGCTCGTATATCTTTCCATGATGAAATGGCAAACCTTACTGAAGAGAAATGTCAAAATAGCGGGGAAAAATATGGCGTCGTTTGCTGTCCCTATCGATTTACTTTTGTAGCGTCTCTGTTGGAAAACCCTTTATATTTATCTCCATAGATTTCACACTTAATAGTTGAATGCAATTCTTTTAGTCTGATAATCGTAAAATCAACTCTCCATTTCACCAGACCAAACTGGCTATCGATTTTTCTGGATAATGTAAACGAAAAATCTGAAACCGGCGAAGAAAGTCCATGTTAAATTTTGGATATATGAACAAAATTTCAATAATTTAGACATACCGACAATATGATTTACTTGCCATTGATGAAATTCGGATATAGTTGATCCTCTATATGGAGCACATTCAGGAGTATATAACAGCTACTGAATTGAGCACTCAAAAAAACGGATCTCACAATACATCCCATTAAGGAATTGGGGAGAGCTTCTCACAAAGCACTTAGCTCATCATAATACAAACTTGGTACACCACAGCTTCAATTGAGTTGGGTGGCATGCATTGTGATTCGAATTCAATTCCCGTGATACTTTGCTTGCCTTACTTGAATTTAATTACAATTTTGCCTACAAATCAGCGTTATCCTTTATCAATGGAATGCAAATACATATTATAAACCTTAAAATCATTTTAGAATTCAATCAAATTTAAAATTCTGTATCATTTTTCTGTCACAATTAATTTTCTGTTCAGTAGACATTTGTCAAGGAAACTTGGTAGCATTTTTGTATTCCGCTATATTTTTACTACTTTTTTTACAACCTATCCCCGATAGCCTTAGCAGATATATTTATCCCCGTTATCGTATACAAGTTAGCCGTTCGTTGTATGGGGAAACGTATATACGTTAAAAAAACCGCAACCATTCTTAAACAAAGTACCTTTTCTTAACAAAAATACCTTATCTTAAAGAAGTACCTTTGCTTAAAAAAAGTAAATTTTCTAACAACAACTTGCCTTTTCTTACAAATCGAACTTTTCTTTAAAAAGTACATTTTTTGTGAAACAAAATAACTTTTCTTGTGATAAGTACCTATTCTTAAAACTGTACCTTGATGCGAATTTTTTAATTCAATTTGAAATGATCTCAATTTTAAAATGGAAATTTGAAATTTTATCGATATGAAGTCGAAATGTCATTATTATTGGAAATTTTCGCCATATGAAATTAAAAATTCACAATTATGTATAAAAAATATAAAATCTGAATTCCAAATTTGGAATATTCTTAATTTTAAATTGATAGCCCCAATTTTATTCAAGGCATTTATTTTATTATTAGTTGAAAATTTAAAATAGAAAATTAACTTTTCATTTGGAATTTCTACAAATTTATACGAGAATTAAATTTGATTTAAAATATTTCCATTTGCAATTTTCTCGATATGAAATCGAATTCTCATTTATGTTTTGGATTTTCTTCATTTAAAATGGAAATTCTTCAATTCATTTTAAATTTTCGCGATATAAAATTAATGATTTACAATTAAAAATAAAAAATGGAAAATCTCAATTCCAGTTAAAATTCCGCCAGTTTGGAATATTCTTAATTTGATATTAAACCCCAATTTTATTTAAAATGGAAATAAAATTAAAGATTTACAATTATAAATAAAATATTTAAAATCTCAATTCCAATTATAATCCTGCTAGTTTTGAATATTCTTAATTTGAAATTGTAACCTACAATTTCATTCAAAATTTAGAAAAATTGAGAATTTATAATAGGAAATAAAAATTTCATTTTTGAATTCTTTTTATGAAAATTTATGAAATTATGAATATGAAATTTTTTGAATTCTTTTTATGAAGTTCTCACTTTAGTTTGAAATTTTCTTAAATGAAAAACTAATATCAACAATTTATATTCAATTTTTTTAATATGAAATATGAACTGTAATTTGTTTCCAATTTTTTCGATATCAAATTGATATTCTCAAATTCATTTAAAAATCTGTCGTTAAAAAGACTAAAAATTCTGAATTATCTACGGTAAAATCTCAATTACCTATAAATTTCCTGCTCATTTGGAATTTTACTAATTGAACATTTAAACCCCCAATTTTATTTGAAAATTGAAAAAATTCTTTAAAATTTTCTCCAGATGAAATAGGAATAGCCAATTCGTTCACAAACTTTGTGCAATATAGAAATAGAAATTCTCAATTTCATTTGGAACTTTCATAATATAAAATAAAGTTTTCAAATTTGAAATGAAAATTGAGAAATTTCATTCAATTAAAGTTTGATATTTATACAAGAAATTTCCCAACATATGTGAGTTATCTAGTTAGTCTAGACACAAACCAAAGCAAAAGTAAACAATATAGTTGATAATAATGGGTTGTAGCGTAATAGTGTTACAACAAAAGTTGTTTAATTTTTGTCATTTAGCTCCCACCCCGCAAAGTGCGATAAGGAACTTCGTTCCAAAAAATTAATCAATTGTATTTCAACTTGGTAAAATTCCAAATGAAATACAGAATTTCTGTTAAATTCAAACAGAGATTTTCAGTTTCCAATTTCGAAAATTTTATTTTATGATTTTTTTCTTTTAAAAAATAGTTTGTTTAGCTGCCACTCTATACCTTAATGATATGTAACATAACTTTCTACAACCCATATGTTAACACTTACAGTTTATTTATGATTTCGATTAAAATCTCCTAATTATAATTCAATTCGATTTTTATGACTTTTGTTTGCCATAAATGTCAAGTCAAGTTCTGAAGTCGCAAAACTAAACAAAAACGTCATATATCGAATACCAGTTGGAGTGACGCCCACGCTTGAGCGACACCACCAAATAAATAAGACCAAGCAAACACACGGCAGCAAATTAACGCCGCCACTAATCATCGATCTGTTGGCCTAAAATATTTCCAAAACTGTAACAGAAATATAGAAATTGTTATGAATCTATTGTTTATGTTTTATGAAAAACATCTTATAAATTTTAAAATTAAGTCATATATTTCAAACGAGTTTATGTGTTTTGCCCTAACATGACGAATACTTCTCCGGGTGAGAGTTAGCAAGAATGGTGGTGGCATTTACGTCAGTTTGTACGAACTTTCTACGACATCTAAGATAGTTATGTTACATTTGGCTGTATATATTTTATTTATACAAATATGCACACACAAATGTATGTATTATATATTTATTTCTAATATCTTATATAACTAGAAGCAATAACAAAAAGTTGATAATATATAAAAGTATTCACACAAGCACACGAATTTTTATCTTAAAACAAAACTCGAGAAAAACAGCTTCTTTGAGTCGTCACAATTCTTAGCGAAACAAAAAAAATCTAAAACTGATAAGATTTAAAAACCATTAGATTTCATGTGACTGCGACAATTGCATTCCCATTTTATCTTCAATATTTCGAACCCTTTCCTCATTTGACTAGAAATGCGCACGCGGATTGTAGGCACCCAAAAATGCATTGCATTTGGCGCAGTAGTGATTTCCGGTGCGGCAGCTATTCATACAATATGGAACTATGCAAGCACAGCAGCACCATCTAGAAATCAAATAGAGAATTACAATTGATACAACTGTATTGCAATAGTAGTCGTGTTCAACTTACCCCACGAGACACAGGACAAATGCACACAGATGGGTTCGTGTATTGGGTGTATAACACATACGTGAAACTTTGGAGGCACCACAGGCGGGACATGTAACTTTGGAGGGATTCGGACCGAGGCTGGTGGTAAATGTTGGTTGGACTGAAAATAAAAAGAATAGTTTTTTTTATTAAATATACATATTTTCATAAATAACTAAGAAATTTGATGTTGATATGTTTTAATGAAATTCATACTCAAAATAAACCAATCAATTTACTTACATGGTTTTTTTAATTTGCATTGGATTTTAATTTGCATTGCTTTATCTACTGCAAATGCAAAAGAATTACCATTGTTCGCAATGGTATTTAACAAATTTTGAATTTGCATTTGTTCAGGCAATGCAAATGTAGGTTGTGGAATCGGATTCCAATTGTAATGAAAAATGCACGGTGAAAAATCTGTCGTTTTTTGTTGTTTGGATGTAAATATAATGTGTGTTTGGAGTTTGTCGCAAATATAATATACTTGTGCCTAAACGCATTGTGTTTGCTATTCAATATTACGTGTTTGAGACACAATGATTAATATGTTATAACATATGTATTCGCAGCCCAAATAAATCTGTGTTTGTGATACAAATACAGCCGTGTTTGTTGCACTGATTATGCTCTCTCGAGAGCAAGGGAATAAAACAGGGGCAACGAGTGTGTATAAATTGTAAGTGTGTTTCTGTATTTTTGCATTATTCTCTCAGTGAGTGATTCGTAAATATTCCTGAATGTGCGTGCAAATTGCAGATGAAGTCAGTGTTTCAATGGTTCATCGGACAGAGGATATCAAAAGCGCTTGATCAGTCAAAGATGAATAAACAAACGCTCGAACAGTTCAATGGTTTGTGATATTGCTTTGGTTTTTGTGTATGTGTTTCGCATATATTTATGTGTGCTACCAAAGTGAGAAACGATTTTGAGGAAAGAAACTGGAGAGGGCAACAACGTGAATCCCTATTTCTACCCGAGCCTGTACTGAAAAAAATCGGAATGGCGGGCCATTTGTGAAATATAACTTGATTTGCATATAAGTATATCGTTCGTGCACCAACGCATAGTGATAACCAATGCATAGTTGAAACCTTCTGGAGACAAAAACGTGAGAGACGACAAAGAAAGGAGAAACAACAGATCAGCAGATTCAAAACAAAACAAATAATGCATTCCATGCAAGTAAATGTAAAAATCATTTAAATCTTTGAATTTTTTGTATTAATTATTTATATTACAATTATTATTATATTATGTTACAGAGACCGTTTTTTTCAGCGTGCAATTCTGTTTTAAAAGAATTTTATATGTAGAGGTTTGTGGCTTCGATAGGTATTGCCTCGCAGTACTTTCAAATTCATAAACCTGTACTGTATAAAATATTTGAAAACCAAAAGTGCAAGATATAAAGGAAATGCTTTGAAAATAAGGATATGAATGGCAATTTAGTTACAAAATTTTAACTATCAGAAGGTCCAATTTCACAATAGGAAGTTAGAGCTAACTGCCAGTTAAAAATTTTAAATTCCAAGCAAACTGATAGCTTAATCTGTTCGATGCCTACTTATTTACTTAGGTGGCCTCAAACAACCCAGTTGCGTCAAGGGCCTTACAAAATGAGTAAAATACATATGTTTCTCCAAACGGCTCGATCTTCAGCTTTTCTCCTCCATTTGGCAACACAAAGCTCTCACAGGCAATATTCCACCTGGTACTTCCAGTGGTCGTCGGTGCTGCAGTGCCTAGTGTGCGAGGCTCTTGTGCATGATAACCTGGGTTCGATCCCTACTCTGACCACTTTACATTTCTTTCGATGGCGGTCACCATGCTTAGTAACGGCGAAACTATGAGTATTTAGCCATGAACAAGCTTCCCAAAATACCGTTTGGAATCGGTGTAAAATTGTAGGTCCAAATCAGTGAGTGTATAACTAGAAAACGCACAGTTCACTGGTTGTGACAAGCTCTCCTCAATCCCTTCATAGGATAAAATCGAAAACCACTTTTTTTTGTCTTCCAGCGAAGTCTTGGTCATCCTATTTTTCGATGTCCTTGGATTACCTTTCGCACTGGCTAATTCTACTGCGTCTACAGCGTCGATGTCGCGATACAGATTATACAGCTCGTGGTTCATCCGTCGTCGATACTCGCCGTTTTCTATTGTACAACCATATATTTTTCGGAGCATTTTTATACCCTCATCCATGGGTATATATCATTTAATACGGAAAAAAATGTAACGCATAGAAGGAACCATTTTAGGCCCTTAGTATCTTTGGACGAAATTCGTTTTACGATTGAGCCATGTCCGTCTGTCTGTCTCACTGTCTGGCTAGCTGGTGAACACAATAACTGCCGTAATCTTTACAGATCACAATGACATCTTCTCAGTGGCTATTATTTGTAGAAAGTTAGTTTGGGATTGAAAATGGGGGTTTTGACCACGCCCCTTCTGGTACCTCCCACACAAATCGACACATTTAGGACAAAATCATATTTCTTCCAAACCTTTCTTCTGGTAGATGTGATTAGCTTTAACTCACTCATTGGTTAATAATATGTAAATGTCTACATAACTGAAGGAAATGGGCGAGATTGTCACGCCATGGCTTGCGCCATGGCTGACGAGGCCTTGTCTCATACTAAATGGTTCGGTGAGATCTTTACCAATTTTTACAGAGGAATTCGTGTCGGTCAGTGTCATTCTATAAAGGCGTGTCAGCATAGCAGGAATACCAATATCCGACATAGCTTTGTACAGTTTTCCTCGCATCGGGCTATCGAAGGCAGCCTTATAATCTATAAAGAGGTGGTACGTGTCGATTTGGTTTTCGTAGATTCTCTCCAGGATTTGTCGTAATGTGAATATCTGTTCCATAGTTGACTTTCCAGGCCTAAAGCCACACTGATAATATCCGATCAGGTCTGCCACAAACGGATTTAGTCTTTCGCACATTACGCACCAGGCGACCTTCTATGCGATGGATGGAACGCCTATTCCATGATAGTTGTTACATATACTCTGATCGCCTTTTTTGAAAACAGAACATAGTATGCTCAGACTCCAATCGTCCGGCATGCAGTCGTCTAGCCAGATTTTGCATATGAGCTGATGCATGAACCTTTCCAATACATAGCCGCCAGCCTTAAGAACCTCAGCCGGTAATCCATCAGTACCAGTGGCTTTGTTGTTCTTAAGTCGGGAAATTCCAGTTCTAAAGGGTGTTGTTTTTCAGCTGCATGAGGTAACTATCGTTTCATAACTGAGAATGTCAAACTGTGTTGACATTTCTGTTCTGTAAGGTCTGGCAAGTAATTATGAATCATTTAACACTGCAACAGTGCTTCCAAATTATGGAAATTTACCTTGAAAAAACTAAATCTGATCGCGAAATTCAGAGAGCACTTGGTCCATTTTACGACCAACATAATCGGCCTAGTGAGCAAGCAATTCGTGCAGTTATTGAACGTTTGGAGCGAAGATAATCCTCAAGCCGTTAACGAATCACAAGTACTGCCATTAAAATTGACTGTTTGTGGAGGTTTCCATGATGGGGGTATTATCGGTCCTTTTTTCTTTCGAAATGGGGAAGGAGCTGCCGTTACGGTGAATGGTGAGCGCTATTGAGGCATGATGACTGAATTTTTGTTTCCAAAAATTAATCAGGTAAACATCAATGACATTTGGTTCTTGCCACGCAACCCGCTTAACAATCGATCTATTACAAAATCAATTTGGTGACAACTTTATTTCGAGAAGTGATCCTGTTCAATGCCCCCTCGGTCGTGCGATTGAACGCCTCTGGATTACTTTTTATGGGGCTATGTTAAGGCATTGGTTTATGCCGACAAACGAGCAACTCTTGAAGTATTGCAAGCCAATATTCGAGCCACCGTTGACGCCATTGAGCCAGATTTGTTGGAAAAAGTAGTCAAAAATTTGGCTGATCGAATGGACGAGTTACATATTTAAAAAATAAATGTCATATTAATTACACAGTGCAACACGAAAAAATATAACCATATACGGACACCACTACGTGATAAAAGACCAAAAAAAGACCCGTGTCTTCCAGATTTGCCCTTTTTTATGGGCCCGCAAAGATTTGGGGCCTCGGTGTCATTTTTGCAAAAAAAGTGATCATTTTGTCAGGCTCATATCTTGTAAACCGTTCGAAATTTTGGTTTACTTCCTGAGGGAAAGTTGTAGCACTTGTCATGAAATTCCTAGGAATGATCCTTATATTGTGTGCTGCGTCCCCGTTGAGATATCATAGTATCTCAATGTTAAAGTAAACGGTGTTACGAATCATGCCTAGGAAGTTTATATGTCCTAGAAAGTTGTTTACTGAGATCTTGGGTACATTGTTGTAGTTGATTTTTTCGTTGAATTTTGAACGGTTTGCTACCTATGGACCTGAACAGGGGAATAATGGTAAAAAACGGTAAAAAGTTTTTGCGATTTTGACCTTGAAGATGAAGTTTTTTTGATTTTATATGTTGGCAATTTTTATTCCCTATGACAAGGGCTACAACTTTCCCTCAGAGAGTAAATCAAAATTCTGAACGAATTGCAAGATATGAGCCTGACAAAATGATCACTTTTTTGCAAAAATGAATGACACCCCAAATATTTGGGGGCTCATAAAAAAAGTCCATGACTTTGGGCAAAAATGGGAGAGACGGGTCTTTTTTTTTAGCATTTTATCACGTAGTGGTGTCCGTATATGGTTATATTTCCATGACTTAAAAAATTACCCACAGTGTTATGTACCAGATTATAATAAAAAAAAATTCATTCCCACAATATTTCTATCTTGTATTATCATTTTAAGTTCTCATGCAGCTAAAACAAAACACCCGATAGTTTCACCTCAGCTGGGAGGGGACAGTCGACATCATCGTCCTGCATGTTAACCTGACCCTCACCTATATTGAAGTCTCCTGGGTCAAGTACCGCAGAGAAGTGATCTCTCCATATTCCCAATATAGTCTGGACAGCTGCGACAAGATTCCCGTCCTTATATCTACAAAAGGGGAACCCTGATCCATTTCCGTTGATTTGGCTTTGTACTTTTTTCCTTCTGCAAGATTCAATGTGCTCACTCTCGCTTTTTCTCCACAGCCGTTTTTTCTTCTTAAACAAACGGGTTTCCTCTTTTCTCCTTATATCGCTCTGTCGCGGCTCGCGTTGCAACTAACTGAAGCGTTACCGTACGTGCAGCGTTCTTGTCATTACTTGCCATGCGACACTTTTCATAGTACCATCTTGTCTTTAAGCGGATTTTGATAACCAAGTACGATCTCTGCAGAAGTTTTCATAGAGTGGGAAATGTACTTCCACTACGCGTCAGGATCATGAGACGGGAGTGCGTTCTGCGCCTGTAGCTGAGTGATTTTCTCTGTATAGGCCGTTGCTATCTCTGGTATTTGCAGCTTTCCGATGTTCAGCTTTCTATATGTCTGCATTCGTACAACTTTCGCTCTGCTTAACCTTAAGCGATCCTTTGCTGCAACCGGGTAATGATGCGAATCGATATTACCTCCTCGAATCACACGTATGTCCATTACACTAGTAACTATTTACTAGTTCTTCGTCTGTTGATCAGGGGATATCCAAGTAGCCTTATTGAATGTCTTTATGCTGGAATCTCGTACTACTGACTACCATATTTTTCGCCGCGGAAAAATCTAACAGTCTCATTCCGTTATCGGAAGTGCTGGTGTGTAGTCTGAATTTACCGATGGTTGATTCAAAGTTAGCTTCCCTGTCGACTTTAGCATTTAAATCATCTAGAACAATCGTAATGTCATGGCCAGGGCACCGGTCGCATGTTTTCTATAGGCGCTCATAGCACATGTCCTTGGTGTCATCGTCTTTTTTCCCGTCGGGGCATGTACAGAAATTAGCGATATGTTAAAGAATTTCTCTTTTCTCGTTCCCTCACGGAGTTGAAAAATATATACGACAGCAAAATACAACTCTGTGATATAGTAACAAAAGGGATGTATAAGCAGAGAAGAAAAAAAAACCGCAATGTGGCAACCCTTGTAGAAGAGAACCAAAAATGTCGACGAGACTCACTCAAACGCATTTCTCTTTCTCGTCATAACTTGATTATTTCATACTTTATATATACTTTATGTAATTTTATATAAACATGCTTGGAATTTCTATAGTTAGATACTGTAACATCATCAAGAAATTGCTCGTGTATTGAAGTAATCAACGGAGAGAGTAAGAGAGAGAGAGAGAGAGAGAAAGCAGAGAAACAAGGTGCTTCACTCGTTTTTTTGTTATCTTCTACGAGTGTTGCCACATTGCGGTGGGTTTTTCTTCTCTACTTGTACATTCTCTTTGATACTAAAACTCATCCAGGGGGATTCTATGGCACAGCTGATCCAAAAGATACTAGGCCGATGATGGAGAATGAGAGAGCAAAGAAGACAGGAAATAGTGTTTATTAAATAGTGTTTATTGATGCTAATGACAGCTAAATTACTTATGTTTTATGTTGTTTGTATTGAACGAAAATACGAATTCCCTTTGATTTCTGTCCGTTTTATGCCCAATGAAAGTGTAAAATTGGTAAAATACCGCAGCAAATAAAACGCTATGAAATGGCCTACTACCTCGACGTCATGAAGAGGCAGCGAAGAGGGTAATGGAAACTCTTAAGTATAACTCTATGACTCACCTCAAAGCACTGCAACAAGGCGAGTATGCAAGACGAAAAGAAGGTCATGGTGGTAAAAAGATGTTTGGTATTGGGTTAGAATTATGAAGGTTTCAGTGTGTGTTGGTACTGAGGGATCTTCGATCGATACTAATTCGCATATGTAAGTTGCATATTAAAGTCTGTATATGTAAGATTGATGATCTTCCGATGGTATCAATTCAAGCAGAATAGTTAGGCATCTGATGATGAACTTGTCACAGAGTTCGAAACTAGTCATGCCAGTGAGTTTGCTTAACTGAGTTGTCTATTATTTCCAATAAACACCAACCATTTTTCAAATAGAAAAATGTTCCTAACCTTGTAAGCTTGTAGTATGAACTTCTCATACATTAACTAAAACTTGAGACACAGATGTTGCAGTCTTTTGCCAACAACAAATCCGCAACCAAATTCATGCTATTTCTCATGACAGCTGTAGTATATGTCACAGTTCTTCTTCCTTGTACAGCCATTGCCTGCCCATCGTATCTTCTGGATAGCAGTAATGTCGGCCTTATAATTTTCGAGGACTTCAGCCGGTTGGATAGGGGCTGCGGATCTGTATAGTGTTCTAACATTCCAAGTTCATATCCGTAAATCGTGGTCTTTATAACGCTTCAAGTCAACAACTAAGTGGGTTTTATATTTCTCATTCTTGTGTCGAAACTGCATTTTTGTTTATTTACTTTTGACATAACAACCCTGGAATTGTTGGCTCATCCGCCTTCAAATGGCAAAAGAATGTGTCCACTAGTTCGAAGAGCTTCAATGACAGACTAACCTATTTAACGTGAGACGCATCCGTCATCGCATAAACAATCAGGCTGCTCATTCGTTTCGCCTTATCATTCTAGCTAGATAACGGAGGGTTCCGACAAAGTCATTACGCTGGATATACTTCTCGGAGTACTCTCCGCACTCAATTCTTGCGAAGTTTTCGTAAGAAATTTTGTCATTTATCTCGAAATGTAAAATGTTGTTGCGGAGAGTTACCACCTGTCTTTTGATTTAACTTGAATAACTTCTTAATGCACTCTTTTGTCACTTATTTGTCACGGATGTGATGTTACTTTTCGTTGTGAAAATTATCGAAATATCAAAATTTGGATCCCAAACAAGAATGAAGTAATTGTTGTCGTACGAAATAACTTTGGCGTAACAACCCTGTAATTGATTTCGGTTGTGAAATTTTCGTAACAAGCTAAGTACCAAGCAAATGAAAAGTGAGCAAAATTTTCGGTTCACGAAACTTGAACCTAATTCTTCTGGGAATGGAAATTTCATACGAACTGAATAAACACGGCTTAATTCTCGTTCATTCCGAGGCCGACATAAGAATAGGCACCGGCATTGATTGTTCAACCATTGAAAAAATCTTGAATTGGTTTCGTCTAATAAATGATTACAACTTAACTCAATTACGCAGTTCTCACTGACGACCTTAATAAGGAAATTTCCCTATTTCATTTCGAAAGGTTTTATACGTCCTTACGACAACCCTGGTCGCATTTGAGACTACCTCAGCCAAAAGTAAGACGGCATAATAAACTAAGTAAACCTCCACTCTATGTGACAGATGCAAGTGCCAATTTAGAATTCAAATATATGATCTCTAAGCAAGTTTTTCAAATTTTTTAATTAAAACGTGTTTCGATTATCAATCTTTTTATTTGTTTGTAAATGGTATGTTTATAACATAGAGTAAACATATACCTAGAGAGAACAGCTCTCTCAGCAAATTGTTGACATTAGGCCTGATGTGATATGAACATTGGATGTTGAAAAGAAATGATTTAGTAATAGAAGATAGAGGCGTTGGAACAAAACATGCAACAGTAAAAGAACTACAGCATTTTGTGTTGGTGTATTAAAAAATTTGTTTTAAATGCAACAGAAATGTATACTAACTATAAAAGAAATCAAAAAAGTTGAAAATATATTTAATTTCCACAGTTCTCAACCAAAACATAAATTTAAGTCAATTGTTCTTGTAACTCCACCTGGTGTAAGTCGAACATCTCTCTATTTCACCGACCTCTCCACGAAGGGAGTGAAATGAAACGTCAAATGAGAGACATTTTCTCTATATTCATATACATATGTTTACTTTGTGAAAATTTAAATTCTTTAAATTCTTAATACGAGTCGGGTTGCTAATCTAATTTTTTTATAAAAACTAAAAATTAATTCAAAACGCTGTGGTACTATAAACATTACTATAACATTTACGAGGAACTATAAACATTACGATTACTATTATCCTCATAGAGTTATTATAAGTATTATAACAAGTAGAGTTGGGTAGTTCATGAACTATGTAGTTCATTTAGGGTGACCAGACATCACCCTCACAAACATAATGCACATGTTGAACATGGCGAGTATGTTCGTGATTGTTCTGTCTGGACACCTTAAATGAACGAGTCCGAGAACTACTGAACGAGTTCGACACAAATCTAATAACAACAAAGAATATTTGACTTATCTGACGTTGACACAAATCTTAGCCCATGTGCTAGATAAAAGATGAAATATGACAAAATCCATTATATTATGTGGACTATTTTTAATGGTAACAGCAAAATGGCAAAATTCATTATTAACCCTTAGAAGGCAGTTAGTTTTTGCTTATTATATACCACTTGGGCTAAGATTTGTGTTTTGGAGTGTTCGGACACATATGGTGAAATTTTATGGCAATCATTTTTCTAGAACATTTTGACAACGCCCCCCGTAATTTTTGAGCAGTTTTTTGCGAGTTTTCAATAACAAAGTTAAAATTATGGTTATACGTGACAGTTAGAGGGTTAATTTTTTCCACAAAAATGTTTATCTGAATCTTTTCTATAAAACTTCTGAACATACTTTGTACCTCAGAAGTAAGGAACACACAATTTTGCATGCCGATATGTTGCAGGAAAGTTCCGAGGGGCGGAAACTTTGACCCGTGCAAAAAAAAAAAATTCTGATCAGATCTGGCAAAACGCCGATACACGTATATTTTTTTTTAGATCTTTCTACCAGAATCCGTTGACAGAACCCCATCATTTTGAAAAAAATCTAATTTTGTCTCACAGTGTAATTAGTCTATGATTATCCTACTACACTGAAAATAGTTTTTTTACGAAATTCATCATAAATATTACGAAATCATTTAATCATTTTAAACCAATGAAACATTTCATAGCATAATTTACATTTCATTTCTTTAATTTGCAATTTACACCACTACATAACATTACCAATTTTATCGATCTTTTGGTGGATTCTCTCTACCTTGTAGCTACAAAGTTTCGCAGGGATTCATCTACCTGATCCTTCCAACATATTTTTCATAAATTCTATATTTCAATTCTTTATATAATTAATGAATTTTTTCATAACGTCCATGAAACATTTTACTAGTTTAGATGAGTTCCGAAAATTTGTTCTTCGAAAGAAATTGCTAGTTCTGAATCAGTGGTCGGATTTTTTTGTTTTTGGGCATGTTGGAAAGGCTTTTAAGAGACTTTTCAGAATTTTAAAAAAAAGTGAAATCGCCGAAATACGGAGATTTAGTTAGTTATGCCGCCTCTCGTGAATTGCGCTTCGTCAAATAGTCATAACTTTGGAACGGGTAGACCTCTGGGCTTCGGAAAGGTAGGGCTATCTTTTAAGAGTTGTTATCTGCCATCTGGATGAGAAAATTGAGATTATGTTCTTATGTATTTTTTTCCAAATGAAAGCTCCATATCTCTGCGATTTCACTTTTTTAAATGATTCTGAAAGTTCTCTTATAGACCTTTCCAACAAGCCCAAAAACAAAAAAATCCGACCACTGGTTCAGAACTGGCAATTTTACCCTATTACCATCCGACCACCAATCCGAAAATTTTCACACTGCTGCCATTTCCCCGCCTTGCATTTTCGGGGATGGTCGTAGATGGAAATATTTTCATGAAGTGAACCAAGGAATACGCTGGTGAAATTTGTCCATTCGTGACTGAACCACCCTGTATTCTAAATATTTTATATATATACATACACCATATTCTACTCGCGACTTCACTATCGACTCACTAGCCATAAAAAGTTCCTAAAAAACCCCTTCGGAATCTGTGTAAAACTTTAGGTCCCAATCAGTGAGTGTAAAACCCAGCGGCGGAAGTCATTACCTGGAAGGCCTGAAATCATGACTAAACAGGCCTTCTTTAAAATACGGAAGTCCTTCCCTACACATTACCTCCTCCTTTCTTTTTAACATTGCATGAGATTGGGAGGCAAGGCCTTCCTTGCCCATTGCCTAAGGAAGGTATTAGAAGGCATGCAAAGAGGAAGGCCTTAGAAAGGATTTACTTTAATTTATTTTTGTTAAACAAAAATAAAATTAATATAAATCATTATCCACTTCTACATATTTATTTATAAGTATGTATGTATCTATCTTAGAAAGTTGTACCACGCCCAACTTCAAATTGAAAATTTTAAAAATACCCTGAAAAATATTAAATAAAAAATATAATTTTAACATTTGTATGACATTTTCCAATTGAATTGCGGTTAAAAACAATCGGGAAAAAAATTTCTCAAAATTATAAAAATCTTCTTCTTGGTTATGTCTGATGAAAAAATTCATGCATTCCGCAGGCCTTATTTTAGGAAGGCATTAAAAAAGAACCATTCCGCATGCCTTATTTGTGGAAGGCCTTACGACTTCCGCCGCTGGGAAGCGCCCAGCTCAATGAGTGTGAGAGCTTCCTTCTGTCAGTTCATTTGATATAATGGAAAGCAATATTTTTTATAAATATTGCAATGACATTTTTTTCAGTGTATACGTTTAACATTAGTTTGCTAAAAAAAAACAAAGCTGCGCTTGAATGATGGCCGCTGCTGGAAACTAGCCCATACTCAAAACCATAACAATGGATGCGGAGCGAGACGAGGAGCGTTGTAAGTATGTGCAAGTAGTACGTGAGCAATGAGTTATAATAACAATAATAATCCAACTGTAATAGGGGTTTCGATTGCCCAACAGTAACCACTTGAATGTAATCCCCAAGTCGTAATAAAACATTAATTTTTGGTTAATCTTGAGGAGCCAATTAGGTTTGTTCCCTCACGAACACACGAACTCACCTGTTATTGTGGTAACTTCATGATGAGGCTGATGTGTTCCATATGTTTGTACTGGTGGATATGTGGAAGGATTGGAGACTCCAATAGCTGGTTGTGAGGGATATCTGGGTTGTTCGGCAATAATTGATAAATTTGATTGATGCTCTCCATGTGGAGTGTAATGTGACGTTGTAGGTGTGGCATCGGTGGCCATGGACGACCAACCAATACCCGGTTGAGGCATAGGGTCACGCGTAGCCATATCGTAGGAAGGTGGTGCCTCGACGGGCAGCCCTATAGCTGCTGCCGCTGAGCTGCGTTGATCTCGCGGCATGTCGGTGGTATCGGGGTAAAGCATCGCATGTTTCTGATCCATTGTATTGAGTACGAAGTACGAGTCTCCGAATTTGAGGTCAATGTTTGGTTGGCGCTTGGTTGATTTAGATTGTGAAACCAGAATGAGCACAATGCAATGAGAAAATTGCGAAACTTTTCCGAACCGTTCACTTTAGTTGACTGCGAGTCTACAGAAACGTTGTATAAATATTTTCTTGTTGTCTTAGCGGACAAACGATCTAATCACTGCCACCGCTTGGAAACTACTAAAGCAGCAACATTTGAGTATTTGCTTTCAATGCAGACTTTTTTGCGTTCGTTTTCTCAAAGTTCTGCTCAGTTTCTCAACGAATTCGGTTTTTTGGTTTGTTTTCGCTTTCAGTTTGTTGTACTATTTTAAGACAGACATTGGTGACGTAGAGCCAGCAAGCAGGTTTAGCTTGAGGATACCCAGGCCCATAAAAATGTTAAGCAAACCTTAAAGATACCACCAACCAGTTGTTAGGTCAGTTGTGTGTCTGTAGCGGCTGTGGTCTCTTATCTGTCACTGCTGTTTTAGCTGTTGTGTCTAAATCTGCTCTTGCTTGCATCTGTATCTGTTGTTTGGTTTTTATCTGCATCGAAAAACATTTTCTCAAAAAAAAAAAAAATACTTTAAACATATTTGTTTACAAGTGCCTCTGTTTTCAAAAAAAATATTTACATTTCGTAGATGCTTTATGACTTCAGTAAATGAGAGACAGAGCGGGAGAGAGAGAGTGAGAGCGGACTGGGTTTGTTGTCAGGGCTGCCACGTAAATTTGAACAAAAATCGGCAAAAATTGTTAACAATTTAAAAAACCAAATATATAAGTACTAAAAAATTTTTGTGCGCATTATGTACAATTACGTCAAAATAATACGTCAATACACAACAAAAAAAAAATGAAACCAAAAACATTAAAATTTTTCTTTTCTTTGAAATCTTACGGCCTTATCAGACAAGTCACATTCACCTCACGTGGCGTTTTTGATATTGCATCATAATAAACACACTAATTACTTGCTGTCCGATTTTAGTGCATTTTTATGTACAACTGAATACAAGCAATACAGTGAGGAGAAAAATTGCAACAAGGTTCGCACAGTTTCAAAATTCAATTGTACATTTTAAACGTTGCTAAAAATTAAAGATTTAAACTTTCAAACAAAAAACATACGTCAGGTTCTTAATTTGATTAAGGGATCATGCCCAAAAAATAAAGTGAATGCAAAAATGCACATGATGAGGCCCTAGGAATATGAAAATTAGTCAATTTAGGATAATTTTGTATGATTTGCAATATTAATATCACAAATTAATCCTTCCCGTACAAACAATTAAGATTTTATAGAACTCATAAATGTTTACTAAATAAAAATTTACTGAAATTTGGCCGATGGAAATTGATGCTGAACCACTGGGCGGCGGACCAAAATTCCCGGATTGTGGTCTCCCAAAGCTTGCACATATAATCTGCCATATCTTTAAAATATTTTGACGGACTGGAATATTTAAAACTATCCACAATATTCGATATTTTAAACCCACTATTCGGAGGAAAATGCATATTATCTTAGAATAGTGCATGGTGAAAAAAAAACAGCCCCAGCAACATATGGCAGGAACCATGTACATGTTTACAAGCATTGTGTTCATGAATTGAAGACCTGATAATTTTTGGTTTCTTTGTTGTCTGCCAGATTTATTTACCCGTTTTTTAACAAACAAAGCTACATTTGGGGCACAAAACATTTATTATAACCTATGAATCATTGTGTCCCCAAACATATTATTTTGAATAGCAAACACAATATGTTTGAACACAAGTATACTATATTTGCGACAAGCTACAAACCAGTTATATTTGTATCCAATCAATAATAAAAGACAGATTTATTTATTAGTGTGTACCTATTATTTGTCAAAATCTCGAGATATTTTTAATAAAATATATCTGAAAATATAAGATTTAAAAAAAAAACAACAAATTATTTTAATTTTAGTTGTCTTAGATCCGAGTTATTTTTAAAGTTGTAATTTCCTTCAAGGCTAAGAGATCATGCTTTCTCATGTCATGTTTTTAATTTTAATCAAAAATCATGTTTTACTTTTTATTAAAACAATATCACATTCAAAGACTTACTTACTTACTTACTTATCCGGTCTCGGACAACCCCGGGGGGTCAGGGACCTTACAAAACGAAGATAACATATTTCGCCAACCAGTTCGATCTTTTGCCTTATTTCTCCAGTTGGCAATACCACGTGTACGCAGGGATTCGTCAACCTGATCCCTCCAGCGGAATCTTGGTCTTCCTATTTTTCGTCTTCCTTCGAGTTCGGTTTCGAAAACCCTTCGCGCTGGTTCATCTTCATCCATTCTACTGAGCGCAATCGCGTTATCTTGATCCGCTTAACTATGTCAATGTCAGGATAAAGCTCATACAGCTCATGATTCATGCGTCGCCGATACTCGCCGTTGTGCACTATAGGGCCATAAATTTTTCGGAGTATTTTTCTCTCGAAGACTCCTACAGATGTTTCGTCTGCTTGCGATAGGACCCAGGATTCTGCGCCATAAAGCAAGACAGGTTGAATGAGAGTCTGGTACAGCTGGACTTTTGTTACTCGAGAGAGGCTTTATCTCTAAAGTGCTTGCTTAGCCCAAAATAACATCTATTCGCAAGCACAATTCTCCGCTTGAACTCAAGGCTGACGTTGTTGTTTTTGTTCACAGCAGATCCGAGGTATATAAATTCGTCCACTACCTCGAAGTTATAACGGTTATTCAAAGACAATTAACAAAACTTAGTCCTTAAAGACTACAAATATTTACAAAAACACTTCAAAACAAAATAATATTCATGAAAAAAATGTACAATGTTAATATTAAAATTTGTATATGTATATGTCTTGATAGTTAAGCGAGTTATCGACAATTTTTATTTATTTGTGTCTTTTGATTTTCCCTAACAACAACTTTCATTTATGTAAAAACAAATGCATCGATTTATTTATAAATGCAACATTCAATATCTCAATAAATAATCGAGTTATCGAGACATTCCATACAATTTGTTTGATTTATTGGTAACAAATTAAATTTTTATGATTTTTTTAATTTAAGTTTTATCGATATTTTCAATTTCATGTTTTGATAACCAAGCTATCGTAGTTATTGCGATTTTGCTAATATGTTTTCTTGTTTTTGGCTTTCCAACAAATGCAACGATATAGTTTTAAATTCAACGTTCGATATCTCAATAACTAAGAGAGTTGCCGAAAATTGTTACTTAAGTTCTATAAGAAAACTTTATTCTTATGGAAACAAATTCTAAAGTGTTATCGATATATAAAAATAAATAAATAAATGGTTTCCCATTACATCCCATGAAGGGACTGGGGAGAACTTCTCACAACGCTGTCCAGTTTTCACTCACTGATTGGGACCTACAGTTTTACACCGATTCCGAACGGTAATTTGAGAAGCTTTTTCACGGCTAAATACTCGATAGTGTCGCCCTCACTATGCGAGGTGACCGCCGCCGAAAGAAAATTTGAAGGTGGTCAGAGCCGGGTTCGAACCAAGGATCTCATGTACAAGAGCCACGCACACTACCCATTGCACCACCGACGGCCATCGATATATAATCAGTGTTTAAAATGCTATCGAAATTTCAGCCAAAACTCAAATATTATACAATTTCATTAGCAATAGAAATGTACATATATATTATCCATCTTTCGCTTTTCCTAATTCAGCTCCATACATTAATAGCACTTACTAATGCAATGCCTACAGCTACCAAAAGTCAGACATACAGCAGGAAAAGCAGCTAGCTGGCTTTTTGTTTCATACAAAAGCATGTTGATCGATTATGCGTTGCTTTTTATTTTGTCCACCAGCTACTTCTGTTGCTGGAGAAAACAACGCCAAAGCAATTGCATGGCATCAATGATTGTGCTTTTTTGTAGCTGCCGAAAGTAAAAGCACACACAAGCTGATATGGAAAAGCAATAGAATGGACATAAAAAAAGCACATGAAATAGCAATCGAATGTTTTTTGACGAATTGCTATTTGAGCGATGGGTAGAAAAAAGCGTTGTGTTGTTGTTTCATAAAGATTTGCTATTTTTAACCATAATTATTATTTATTTTTAACCATAATAAAATGGGAAAACTAAGAGAAGTACAATGGCTTGGTAGTTTAATTGATTATGTTTCTTTAAAAACCACAATATTTACAAAAAATTAAAAAAAAAAAAATCAAAGTTGTTTTACAAAAATGCAAATATTACGACCATTTCTTTTCGGATATATGTCCATAATTTATATATCATTTCAAAGGTATTAAATACCGCTTTTTACTGCGGGTAAAAATTTGCAACATTTTTTGCGATCAATGTAGTTTTAAATGATAACTTTCGAAACATTTTCAAATACTACCGACAAAAATAAAAATAAGCTGTGTAATTTAACGTTATGTTCCAAAGAATCATACCGAGCTCCGAAGCTGAGTTTATAAAATTCTCAATGACATCTTCAGTGTTAATATACGAGTAAAAATGGCGGGAGTTATTTTGATTTTTTCTTAGGACTCCACGAAAATCCACTAAAAAACGGCATTTAAACTTCTACAACTCAATCAACTTCAAAAATACAAATAAAAACAATATGTGCAATGCAATAACTCCTAAAGGTCTACGTACCCATAATAAATTTTCCAAATATCTGCAACATCTTAAAAGTTACACCCAAAAAACCTGATAATTAGAGGCGTTTTTAAAGCAAAATAGCTCACAATTTGCTGAACCCAGAATCGCAATATTTTGCAAATAGTCATTAAACACTCTGAACTTCATTGTTAGTGGGTGACCTAAAAGTGATTTTTTTTTTGTATGGGATTTTACCCACCCTAATGTACATATTATTGAAATATTTGTATGCCCTAACGGAAATAACAAGCACTCCTATAATATTACCTCTGCATTCCATTTCGGGCCTTCCCTGAAATGTAAGAACGTTTTAAATATCATACGAGCGTCATGATTACAGACCATTAGTGATCTTATAGTGTATGAGTGAAGATGTCGCACAACGTTTTTGGAAAAATTAACCTATTTGTGACCCTTTTTTTTGGACCTTGTGGGCGGCATAAGGCAATCCGGCGAATTTTTTTTCTCTCATTTTACTCTATTTTCAGTTTTTTTTTGAGCCGTCCCCCACCAAAGCAAATTTTGCCTTACCAACCCGTAAAAACATAGTTTTTGACTATAAATTCTTTATATATAGAGGGTGTCCCCTAAACTTTTGTCTAAACTGAAACACGTGATAGCTGAGAACAAGAGCTACATTGTTTGTTCTTACGCCAATTGCCTAGGTGGCTTCGTTTTCGAGATATTCGTGTTTAAAATAATTGCATTTTTGAATGCATTTTCACTAAATGCATAATCTACTTTTTAAATGAAAAAGAAATATCATTGAAAATTGCTTCAAAATTAATTTTAAACAATTTATTTTTTCGTTTGAAATGAAAACGAATTTTTTTTTTAAATGTTTTCAATTAACGAAATTTTTTTCCGTAAGTGTTTCCATCAGCTTTTCCATAATGGTACACGATATCACCGTATTCTTCGAAGGAGAATTTCATGACGACAAAAATTTAGAAACGAAAAAAATGACAGAAAGGGAAAAAACTCTAAGCAATCAACTTTTTCAAAAAATAATTTTTTAAATTCTTGCAAATTAAACAAGTAGTTTTTCTAGTTTAAAAAGTTCAAAAATGCAATTATTTTAAACACGAATATCTCGAAAACGAAGCCACCTAGGCAATTGGCGTAAGAACAAACAATGTAGCTCTTGTTCTCAGCTATCACGTGTTTCAGTTTAGACAAAAGTTTAGGGGACACCCTGTATGACCACGCCCCTTTGTCCAATCACGCCCATATTTGCAGCAGATCTTGGAATATGTACACCAAACCAAATACCCAATTTGGTTCAAATACCGTTAATTTGTATTTTTAATTTGTGATTTGTATGGGAGGTACCACGCCCCTTTGTCCAATCCCGCCCATATTTTTATAGTTCACTAGTTTGCCTGCGACGTTTCAGATCGATTGAATTACGGGAAAAGGGTTAAAAATCAATCCAAAGTTTTTTCGCCATGCATATGTACATGCATACAAACAGGTGAAGTTAATATAAAGAATTTAAAAAATAACAAAAACATATTTAAAATAAAACGTTTAGCATAGGACATTGAATTTCAGTAACTATGTATAACAATACTAACAGAAAAAATCATCCACAATGCTTTGTTCTACCATAGCTCAAAATAGCAATTCATCAAAAAACATTCGATAGTTATTTCATGTGTTTTTTTATGCCCATTCTATTGCTTTTCCATATCAGCTTGTGTGTGCTTTTAGTTTCGGCAGCGACAAAAAAAGCACAATCATTGATGCCATGCAATTGCTTTTGCGTTGTTACTTGTTGTTTTCTCTAGCAGCAGAAGCAGCTGGTGGACAAAATTAAAAGCAAAGCATAATCGATCAACATGCTTTTGTATGAAACAAAATGCCAGCTAGCTGCTTTTCCTGCTGCTTTTCCTGCTGCTTTTGTGATTTTTAGTAGCTGTGGCATAAGCCAATATATATTAGCTAATATATTTATTTTTAGCATTTTAAACACTGTATATAATAATGCAACTTTATATCTCTATAACACACCAAGTTGTCGATTTTATTTATTAATTTATTTTCCCCATAAACTCGGTATTCAGTTTTTATGACATTTTCGTTTGTCATAGGAAATACGTGTATAAAAAATAACGAAAATTCACGTTCTTTAAAAATAACATGGTGTACGAAAAGGGTTTATTAATGAAATATTTTTGTTTTTTAAAGGGTTTTTGTTTTATTCTACTTTTAGCTTATTTTTCTTCTATTCTTTTAGTCTTCGATAAGTAAACAAAAATTTATCGATTTATTTTCAACTTCAACACCATATATCTCGATAACTAAGTAAGTTATGGAACATTTTCATTTAATATAGTGACTACATTTAAATTTTCTATAAGATATCTAAATCGCAAGGAAACAAATTTAAAACTCGATAACTAAACGAGTTATTGAAATTAGTCATTTGAGTTTTTCCCTGTTTTTTTGTTTTTTTTTTTTGTCAAAGTAACGAAAAAAAGACGGCGACACGTTTTTGAAGTCATCATTCGATATTTCGGCAACTAAGTGAGTAATGGAAAATTTGTATTTATTTTCGAAATGCCTAAAATGATATCTTACATTTATATCAAAAATTATAGAAAAATTCATCGTCATATTTGTTAACCCAATTTTATCTCGATAACTAACTTATCGAAAATGTTATTTTGTGAAAAGTTTATATTTTGGGTTACTTATAAGAAAAACTAATTTGTATGGAAATAAATTCAAAACATTTTTCGATTTCCGTTGAGCAACATATATCAGGGATTTTTTTAAACTGCTATCAATATTTTACAAGTTCAACTTTTTTCTAATCAATTTTTATACGCCTCAATTTGTATATGCCTAAGATGTAGCTTTCCACAATTAAAAAATATATCAATAGATTTTTGAAATAAAGTCTAAAATGTTATCGATAGATAACTATACAAGTTCTTGAAATTTTTTATTTGATTTTTTGCTCATTTTTTAGATTTCCATAAGCTAAATAAGAAACGCTAGACATATTTTCAAATTCATCATTCGATATACGACAATTTCTCAAGATATCGAAACATTTCATTTACTCAAAGTGAGCAGACGTATTTTGTTCAACTTATTTTGCGAATATATTATTGTAGAAAAAAAAAAAAATATACCGATATAACTAAACAAACAAGTGGATTAGTGTTCTTGTAATCCATATAAATTTACATTGGTACAAACGACCAAAACCTACTCATATCAGTCTTGTCTGCAACAACAGGCAACAACAACCATTATGCCTTCTGGCGACACCCAAGACGATGGAAGTGATTCGAGCGATGACAGTCAACTAAACTGGCAAAATGTAACAACAAAACGTAAAAAAACATTAAAAATAACAAGTGCCGAAAAACGAAAGAAGAGTTTACATGAACAGAACCAAACCAATATTTCAAACCAAAACCAATTTGCTGATCTGGATGTAGACGATAATGATGATAAGGAAGAAACTGAAACAACACCAAAACCTCCACCAATATTCTTTTCTTCTGTATCAGACATAAATAAAATGGTTAAAAGTTTCAAAAAAGTGATACCAAGCACTGAATTTAACTATAAATCTATGCGTGACGGTCAAGTTAAACTCAACATTAAATCTATAGAGTCTTATAGAAAAGTAATTAAATTTTTGGAAACTAATAATTTTAGCTACCATACGTATCAAGTAAAAAGTGAACGGTCATATAGATTTGTTATTAAAGGTTTGCATCATTCTACTCCGACTGAGGACATAAAAGCGGAACTTTTATTAAAAGGTCATCAGGTTAGATATATTGTAAATGTTAAAAGTAGATTCAACAAAGAACCATTGCCAATATTTTATGTCGATCTGGATCCAAGTTCTGACAACAAAAATGTCTTCGACATTAAATACATCAACAATTGTGTTGTTCAAATAGAGGCACCTAGAACTTCAACTGACCTCGTTCAGTGCCATCGTTGCCAGCAATACGGTCACACTAAAACATATTGCAGGAGACCTTATGTATGCGTCAAGTGTGGTCTGGGTCACTTTACAACAAACTGCCCAAAAGATAAAGAAACTCCCCCAAAATGTGTCCATTGCCTAAAAACGCACACTGCAAATTATAGGGGCTGTCAAGTCTACCAATCTTTATTACAAAGAAAACTCCCAGCAAAAAGACTTAATACCGTCCCATACAGACAATTTTCTATGAACGATGCTGAGTTTCCTAACATGAACTCAAACGTCAACAACAACAACAACAATTATTCAAATATTCACTCCAATCATAGTTATGCACGCATCGCCGCCAATGAAGGAAATCAAAATGATCCTAACAATAATTTAATGAAAAACATTGAACAGCTACTTCATAAACAGATTGAATTAACAAATTCTTTAATGAATATGATGACATTAATTTTAAATAAATTATGCAATTAGACTTGAGAATAGCTGTTTGGAATGCCAATGGACTACCGAATAAATTGAACGAAGTTGAAATTTTTATGAAAATGAAACATATTGATATCTTTCTTATTTCCGAAACGCATTTGACAAGTAGATCACACATTAAACTTAGAGGATATGACTTCATCTATACAAATCACCCAGATGGAAGAGCTCATGCTGGAGCCGGAATTTTTATAAAATCTACAATTCGATACAATGTTGCTGATGAATTCCAAAAACCGTTTTTGCAAGCTGCTGGGGTTAAAGTGATCTGTAATAATCGGCCAGTGTGCATATTTTCCATATATTTTCCGCCCAGACATAGTGTGTCCTACAATGATTATCAAAACTTTTTTGCAAGATTGGGCACGAGTTTTATTGTTGCTGGTGATTTTAATGCCAAACACCCGTGGTGGGGATCTAGGCTCACCAACCCCAAAGGCAGAAACTTATACAAGTGCATTAGTGACAAAAATTATAAAACGCTTTCCGGCGGAAGGCCAACTTATTGGCCTACTGACCCAAATAAAATTCCCGACCTACTTGATTTTGTAGTTTTCGCTGGAATCTCCTCTAATGCACTAGATATCTTGAACGACGATTATTTAAGTTCTGACCATACCCCAATTATTGTGAATTACAACGCTAATGTTAATCTAGTCCAAAAAAAATTTAAACTTATGTCTCGCGACACGGATTTGCAATTTTATTCCAACTACATAAGTGAAAACTTAGATCTTTCAATTAAACTTAAAACTGGGGATGACGTAGACGATGCAGTGGAATCATTCACTTCAATTCAAAATTCATGAAGCAGCAGCATTATCCACACCTTTACCACCAACACAATTAGGATCTGGGACAACAGTACAAACATCGGCGGAGATTAGGGAATTGATCAAGAATAAAAGAAGACTGAGAAGAATTTGGCATCGAACCAGAAATCCTCGCGATAGATCTAATTGGAATCGTGCTATTCAATCATGCAGAGACATACTTGCAGAGAAAAGAAACAATGCTACTGGCCACTATTTGCGGTCTCTTTCCCCTCATAACCAATGCCCTGAATCAGTTTTATGGAACGCAACGAGATACTTAAAACGGCCTACAAAAAGAAACATACCCGTTAAAAACACAACTGGTGCCTGGTGTCGTACGGATGGTCAAAAGGCTGATGCTTTCGCTAATCATCTTCAACATACTTTTCAACCACATTCCCTAAATGATAATGATTCGGAAATTGATACCTTCTTGGACGCTGCTTGCCAAATGGATCTTCCAATAAAACATATCACACCTACTGAGACACTGTCCGAAATTACAACTTTAAATAATATGAAGTCTACAGGTTATGATAGGATCGATGCGAAGGCAATAAAATCTCTACCAATGAAAGGAATAATCTTTCTAACATTAATTTTTAACTCAATTCTTCGGTTATATCATTTCCCAACTCAATGGAAATGTGGGGAGATTATTATGGTTTCAAAACCAAACAAACCTGAGAACGTTGTGTCTTCTTACAGGCCAATAAGTTTATTGACCATATTTTCTAAAATATTTGAAAAACTACTTCTTAAGCGTCTGAGAACACACCTCGACAAATTTTGTATTATTCCAGAATACCAATTCGGGTTTCGACATAAACACGGCACACCCGAGCAATGCCACAGGATTATAAATGTAATAACGAGCTGTTTCGAAAATAAAAAGTATTGTTCAGCCGTATTTCTGGACATTCAACAAGCGTTCGATAAAGTGTGGCACAAAGGACTATTATATAAATTGAAAAAAATACTACCAGCACCCTTTTACCACATTCTAAACTCTTTTTTGAGTAATAGAAGTTTTTATGTAAGGATTAACAATGACATCTCCAGCATTCGAAAAATCCTAGCCGGCATACCTCAAGGAAGCGTGCTTGGACCAGTTTTATACACATTATTTAAGTATGACATGCCAACCATCGATAATGTTACTGTAGCAACTTACGCAGATGATACAGCTTTTGTTTGCTGTGATGACTCTCCAGTTGTAGCATCAAGTTTTATTCAAATACAGCTTAATAATTTACAAAACTGGCTTGATAGATGGAAGATTAAGGTTAATACACAGAAGTCGAACCATATAACATTTACTCTAAGGCGAGAATCTTGTCCACCTGTTTATTTAAACGGCTCAGAAATCCCTTCTACGAGTGAGGTGAAATACTTAGGACTGCATCTTGACAGAAGGCTAACATGGAAGACACACATTAAGGCAAAGAGAAAATATCTTGATATAAAATTCAAAAAAATGTATTGGCTACTTGGACCAAAATCACAGTTGTCGCTCGAAAATAAGACACTGTTATATAAAACAATTCTTAAACCAATTTGGACATACGGAGTACAACTCTGGGGAACTGCCAGCAACTCGAACATCGAGATTCTACAAAGATTCCAGTCCAAGACTTTAAGGCAAATAGCCAATGCTCCATGGTTCGTCACTAACAAAACTTTACATAATGACCTTGATGTACCTTTTATAAAGACTGAAATAAACAAATATAGCCGCCGTTATTTAGAAAGGCTTAGCAATCATACAAATCTATTGGCTATCACGTTATTAGACGAGACTGACGAAATAAGAAGATTACAACGAACTCATATTTTAGATCTTCCATTCCGACATTAGTTATATAAATGCAAACGTATTTAATTTTTGAATTTTATTTAAATTTTCTCTACATAATTAGCATTAAATTATAATGTATTCTATTGCTATTGTTTCTAATGTGAAACAGTAGCCTATGTTAATTTTTACTTATTATACAATTTGCTTATTATTGTTAAAATAGATCGCAAATAAAATTACCAAAAAAAAAAAAAAAAAAAAAAAATTTTTTGGATTTCTATATAAAAAGCTACTTTTTATAGAACAAATTACAACATTTTATCGATATTTTAAAAGGGCAATTTAAGCGAACCACAGACTTGACATTCATGAGCATGAGCTGGGTCGATAACTCTTTATCTAGCTGATGAAACTAGCTGATGAAATATTACCAACAAATTTTGTAAGCATGATACTCGTAGTGGCGTGAACAACTTCAATTACATTCTTATTTGACATCAACCAGGAAGGTAAACCGCCTATAACCATCAACAATATCTGATGTTCATGCTCATGAATGACAAGTCTGCGGTTCGCTTTAAAATCTCCTCTCCTCTCTCTACTTTCTTATGTCAAATAAGAAATGCGTAGATCATATTTATTTAATTGAATTTTTTTCGTTTATTTTTGGGTTTCTTGAAAAAAGATCTAATTCATTTGGTAACAAATTCGACATTTTTATCGATATGTTAAAAATTCAACTTCTTATACCTTGATACTTGTTTGATATTTGTTTCTTATTTTTAATGTTCTAAAAGACAAACAAGGCCATCCATGCATATTTTTAAAAATGCAACATCCATTTATATTTAATTTTGAATTTAAAAAAAAAATTCTTATTTTCGGCGCAAAATTAAAGTATATTCGATAACTTTTAAAAATTTAACATCCCATAAAGCGAACCAAAGATTTGTCATTCATGATCATGAGCTTGGTCGATAACTTATTATCTGAATGATGAATTTGAAAATATATTACCAAAGAATTTTATGAACATGATAGTGATGTGAACAACATCGTTTACATTCTTATTTGGTATCAAGAAGGACGGTACACCTACAATAAACATCAACGACTTAAGTCAGTAACGAAGGAAGTTATCGAATATATAAAATTTATAAATTGTTTTCGTATATTTTTTGGTATCCTATCAGAAAATCATATGTGTTTGTGGAAAAATTTTAACAAATATTCGATAATATTTGATAACTAAGCGAGTTATCGAAATTTTTCATTACATTATTTGATAACTAAGCGAGTTATTCTAATTTTGCATTCTTATTTCCTTTATCGTATATGCCAACTTTTGGGGACCACAACTTTGAAAATTTGTATATTTACAATTTTTTGCTTCAAATAATAGGCCTGTTTTAACCTTCTGGTGAACTAAATTTTCGACAACTTTTGTATGCAGAGCTAAGCGATATTAAGCGGGCGTATTGTGTTCTAACCCTCCCCTACCATTATGTTTTCCGAGCTTTGAACCTTAACTAGATTGTTCCTGAATTTACATACTGTACATCTTCAAAATGCAAAAGATTGCGGCTGTTCAAGTAACCATGTTTGTAATATTTATTTATTTATTTATTGTATTTATTTATGTACAACAAGAATTAAATCTTATAATTATAATACAGGAATTATTGTCGGAAATATAGGTTATTTCTCGAAATAATTTACATTAAAAAAAATGATATTACTTAAGACATACTGAAGATTACATAAATCAAAGTATTAGGAGAAAAAACATTATGCTATGAAAACAGGTATGGATTAAAAACATAAAATTAGTCTACAATTTTTAATTTTATATAAAGCAATATAATATTTACTTTATTCGTTTCAAAAATAAAAACAAATTATTTTAAATGTATTTTATTTATTATTTGGAATTGTTATAATATAAAATGCACTAAACGAGATCGCATCACTGACAAGCTTAATATTGTTTGGTAGTGTGTTCCAAAGACGACCAGCATGTATAAAAAATTGCCTTATCAAATAGGTTAGAAGGTTTTCAGGAACAAAATAATGTTATGAAGAAATACGAAAGTTCTGATACGCCATAAAGCTGAGACGAAAGTTGCGATACATGCTCATATCTTTTGAGACCGTAACCATATCAAATGACATTATTAAAAATTACATTAAGTTTCCGCTAACTTGCCGCATCACAACTTGCGAAAAGTTCACAGCCATAGAGTAATCCTGGCAAATTTAGCTAGGAGGATCTTTATATTACGTGGGATAAAATGCTGGGTTTGCCAAAGTGACCTTAATTTTGCATAGGTTTGGCCTACGACAGAGTTTATATGATATGACCATGTTAGAGTATCATAAAAGACTATTCCCTGGTTTCTCGCACTTGACACAATTGCAATGGGTTCATTATTCAGTACTATGTTAAATTCATGAGTCTGTAAGGATCGTTTCTTTTTAATCAAAAGGCATTTCGATTTTCCAGGATTAAGACTGAGTCCATTCGCAGTTGCCCATTGGTGTACCTTTGACAAGTCATAATTCAATCTAGCAACGCATTCCGTTAATTGATTAAAGTGGCATCCCAATATTAATTGCACATCATCGGCGTACATGTGTATCGTATGCTGCAATGTGATAGGTACCTAGGAAGATCATTGATATACAAAGAAAACTCCAGTACACCCAAAATGGAACCTTGCGGAACCCCTCTAGTAACCGGAAGAAATTCTGATGTCCTGTTGTTTAAAATACTGCCTTAGCACGCCCAATGAGGTATGAGTGAAGTAACCGTTTAGAAGTAGTGGAAAAATTGAAAAACTTAGTGAGCTTCCAAAAGGACCAGAAATGAAACTTTGTTATCATCTAAATCTTGACGAGTATTTTCGGATACTTCAGTTAATGCAGTTATGCAAGTGCGATTGGGTCGGAATCTAGATTGTTTATTCGTCGTCAGTGAAAACCTGTTTACATACTCTGTTATTTGTCTATGCAATATCTTCTCAAGTAAAAAAAAAAAAATGGTGTCCCTTAACATCCCATGAAGGGATTGGGGAGAGCTTCTCACAATCAGTGAGATGTGCGCTTTCTAGTTTTATACTCACTGATTGGGACCTACAGTTTTACACCGGTTCCGAACGGTATTTTGAGAAGCATTTTCATGGCTAAGTACTCGATAGTGTCGTCATCACTAAGCGAGGTGACCGTCGTAGAAAGAAATGTAAGGTGGTCTGAGCAGGGATCGAACCCACGTTCTCATGTACAAGAGCCGCGCACACTAGCCATTGCACCACCGACGGCCACAAGTACTCTAGAAAAAGAAGCAGAGTATGAAAATTGGTCGTTATTCTGACATAGTCTTTGGTATAGGAATTACTTTGGCCTGTTTCCAAGATATAGGGAAGACACTTGTCGTAACAATCGTTTTAAGAAGATGGACGACTTTTACGCGGCAGGAGAATTCTGACGAATCGAGGGTCTATGTTATATATTCCTATAGTATTTGAACTTATAAGTGCAAAGGCTTTATATATTTCTAATTCATTCATGCACGAAAATTCAAAACTATCATCAATATTACTAAAATGTGCCGTGTTATCTTCAAAGTTGTAGAAATTGGTCGCAATATTAACCTTTGGTACATTTACCAATTTTCTATTAATTTCATTTAAGTCGTCAACACAGTTGACTACCGCGGGCGACTTTCCAATGCCAATGTCACGAATAGTTTTCCATTTTTGCTGTGATCCCAGCGCAGAACAAAAACGCTGTGTAAAATATTCCGTTTTAGCAATACGAATCTTGACATTTACGTCCCTTCTAGCTGACCGATAATCTTCATAAAATACAAGGATTTTAAATCTTTTCCACCAGCTATATGCCATATCCCTCCTATTTATAGAAAGTTTGATGTGTTCAGTAAATTAAGGTCTGGTCTGAGCAGAAACAATCCTAGTCTTTAATGGAACAGTTGCGCTATATAGACAGATTTTTTATTTTCCTGCAAAAAGTATAACTGATCATCAATAGACGAAAAGTTATAAATTAAATTCCAATCCACTTGTGAGAAATTACATTCAAGTAGACTGTAATTAATATTCTTGATATCTCTGTAGTAAAGATTTTGTTCAACATTAGACCCAAGAAAGTCATATGTCAAGAATATTAAGTCATGTGTAGAGAAACAGGGCGCAGAAATTTGATCGTAGAGAAGAATCTTAGATGTGTCATTCAGAAAGAAAATATCAAGCAGAGAATTGGAAGAATTTATAAAATGTATTGGAATTGTAGTATTCGTGGGAATGAGACCAATCGAAGACATAACATCAGCTAAAGACGAATCAATCAAAATGTTCGAGTTGAAATCACCGGAAATTAAAACATCAGTAAAAGATACTGTTAAGTTTTCGATCATATTAAAAAACTATCAAATTAAGCATTACGATTCGGCCTATATACACAGCCGATCAACATCTTACCATTAACGGATGAAACTTCAACGAATACGAATATGTGTACAGATCGTACATAAATAGCATCAAAATAGCAAATATCAAAAATGATAAATCCTAAAAACAAAAGTTGCATTTTGGCGTAGAATACGTCTTACCTTACGGTATAGGGAGTCATGTCAGATTGTTATTGTTGTAATCTTTATTTCATTGATTATAAGGAAACGGCGAGATAACTTTTTTTAAAAAATTTTTTGTAGGTAAATGAAGATGTTATCTTTCGTTTGATATACATTTCATATTGGTTGATATCTTCCTAATATTTAAATTTCTCAAATGAAAATTGTTTAAACATATACACTCAAATATATGTGTGGTGTTTGGTTGAGTGTTTGAGTTTGTAGCGTGAACACAAACTATGCTGCTGTTTCAGTGTGGACACAAACCTTCGGCTGTTGTTTTGATTGATGAAATATTGAAATTTCGTATATTTACTTATGTATTTAAGTGAAACAAAATGTTAAATGTGAATTTGAATTTAACATGGATATATAATTATAAAAAATATAAATCAAATTGATTTGCGTCTGTTATTTATCATTTATCCTTACTCTTTTAATTTAAAAACATATTTATTCTATTTTTCCTACCATAAGCTTATGTATATTATCAAAAGTAACTATCAAATAAATAAATTCATTTGCTTATGTTATTTATCATTTATTGTTATATATGTTTTCTGTCTTATCGGATGGCGTATTCTACGTTAAACTTAATGGCCGTGTCTCTGACACAGCCTGCAGGGACAGTCCGTGGCTGAAGGCCTCGGACAACTGTCTGCTGTTTTTTTGTTAATTTGTTAAATCTAGTTTGTCCAGAACGCATGCGCAACATGGATGCTAAGAACAAATACTTTAATACTCCAGCAAACATTTTTCAACAGTTTTCAAAACAATAGATTCAAGAACAGCTTATTGTAGAACGAGTTATGGTACGCCAATAATTACTTAGGAACATATGCATCAAGTAGTGTATTTATAAGTACTGCAAGAGCCGGTATGATGATAGTCTACTCGATCACGATTGTCGTGATTAATTTTCTGACATCAGTAGAGGAATATTTTGTAGAGACAGCAGGAATCCTCTTCTGATTCTGGTGACAATGAATAAAGTTAAACGATTGAATTTATATTTCAAAATTCATTCTAAATAGTATTATGGTACTTTTGCCTTTGCCATTCTATAAAACGCAAGTAGTCGCTTAAACTCCTTGCCATTGACTACCTACGTTTGTTATTAGTTCTTATTTTATACAAATATACTAAAAGTGGTATAAAAGTCATGGCTGGAATATCTTTTTTGAGATATTTATACGAGTACAGTTGATTCGTATTCATATGAAAACAGTTGCTGACAAATTATTTATTCAACATTGTCCATGACAGCTGTCATTGAAACGCAAAACTGTTGTAAATTACACAATACCATTCCTTTAGCGTTAGCGCTTCCGAGGTTAGTTTACAGTGTTTACTACTTAAAGCCCTGTATTCAATTCTTGCGAAATTTTTGTAATACATTTTTTCATTTATCTCTAAACTGAAAATGTTGTTACAGAGAGTTACAACATGTCTCTGATTTAAATAAATAAATAAATGGTTTCCCGTTACATCCCATGAAGGGACCGGGGAGAACTTCTCACAATCACTGAGCTGTGCGCTTTCCAGTCTTCACTCACTGATTGGGACCTACAGTTTTACACCAATTCCGAACGGTATTTTGAGACGCTTTTTCATCGCTATATACTCGATAGTGTCGCCGTCACTAATCGAGGTGACCGTCGTCGAAAGAAATTTTAAGGTGGTTGGAGCAGGGATCGAACCCAGGATCTCCTGTACAAGAGGCGCGCACACTACCCATTGCACCACCGACGGTCTCTGATTTACCTTGCAAATATTTCATTAATAATTCATCTTTGTACTCCATTATCAAACAATTGTTTTCGTACCCAATAAGTTTAGTGTAACAACCCTGTACTTGATTTTGCCTACGAAATTTTTGCTATGAGCTGAGTATCAAGCAAATGAAAAGTGAGCCAAATTTTCTCTTCATGAAATTTTCGTTATTTTTTATACACGTACTTCTTATGCCAAAGAAAATTTCATAAAAACTGAGTACCGGGCTTTAATAAGGCATCATGACACCAAAGAATGCAAGTCTAAAAACGCGTAAAAGAGTATGTTCAGTGTAGAACTAAATTCAAAATTTCAATCGAGAACCGTGATCCAAACAGGTCGTGCTGGTTCTCTCTACCTAGCTGATATACCTTTGGAGAATGACTGACGAACACTAACGTCAAAGTGACAATTAGTAAAGATCAATTGATCAATTGGTACTAGGCGAGTCTTCAGAAAAAGCTACACCCTATAGTGTGTTCTCTTTAACATCTTAATTGTGATCATAATGAGAAAACCTGCAGTTCACAGGTATAAAATAATCAGCACACGCTGAAAAATAATGGCCCCAGCAACATATTGCGGGAAACATGTACATATTTGCAAGCATTGTTTTCATGAATTGAAGATCGGCTGCCTTATTGTCTCTTTGTTATCTGCCTCGTGTTTGTTTTCAGTTGTTTTCGACACAAAAATTTTGGTCTCAAAAACATAAATTATACCCTATTAATCATTGTGTCGCAAACATGATATATTGAATAGCAAATACAATGTGTTTGGGCACAAGTATAGTATATTTGCGACATGCTACAAACACGTTATATTTGCACCCAAACAACAAAAAAGACAGATTTTTCTGCGTGCAGCAAAAGCAACATAATATAGATTCCAATGGGCGGACTATACGAGAAGTTACTGCGGTACTTTTGGGAACTGTGCTACTTTGTTGTCTGACTAGTTTTTGTTTTTAGCTATTTTCTACAACCGAAGCCATATTTGGTATCAAAAACATATATTATAACATATTAATAATTGTGTCTCAAACTTGTAATATTGAATAGGAAACACAATGTGTTTGGGCACAAGTATACTATATTTGCGACAAGCTACAAACACGTTATGTTTGCATCCAAACAACCAAAAGAGACAGATTTTTCAGTGTGCAGCAAAAGCATAATATAGATTCCATTAGGCGGACTATACGAGAAGTTACTGTGGTACTTTCGGGAACCGAAAAAGAATCAGTAAAAGTGGATTTGCCAATAAATCGCGACCACGCTGAAAAATAACGGACCTATCAACATTTGCAGGAAACATGTACGTGTTTGCAAGCATTGCTTTCATGAATTGTTGATCTGCCGCCTTTTTGTTTCTTTGTTGTCTGTCTAGTTTTTTGTTTAAGGGATTTTCAACAAACAAATCCATATTTGGGTATCAAAAACATATATTATAGCCTCTTAATCACTGTGTCTCAAACATGTTATATTGAATAGGAAACACAATGTGTTTGGGCACAAGTATACTATATTTGCGACAAGCTACAAACACGTTATATTTGCACCCAAACAACAAAAAAGACAGATTTTTCTGCGTGCAGCAAAAGCAACATAATATAGATTCCAATGGACGGACAATACGAGAAGTTACTGCGGTACTTTCGGGAACTGTGGTACTTTGTTGTCTGACTAGTTTTTGTTTTTAGCTATTTTCTACAACCGAAGCCATATTTGGTATCAAAAACATATATTATAACATATTAATAATTGTGTCTCAAACATGTAATATTGAATAGGAAACACAATGTGTTTGGGCACAAGTATACTATATTTGCGACAAGCTACAAACACTTTATGCTTGCATCCAAACAACCAAAAGAGACAGATTTTTCAGTGTGCAGCAAAAGCATAATATAGATTCCATTAGGCGGACTATACGACAAGTTACTGTGGTACTTTCGGGAACCGAAAAAGAATCAGTAAAAGTGGATTTGCCAACAAATCGCGACCACGCTGAAAAATAACGGACCTATCAACATTTGCAGGAAACATGTACGTGTTTGCAAGCATTGCTTTCATGAATTGTTGATCTGCCGCCTTTTTGTTTCTTTGTTGTCTGTCTAGTTTTTTGTTTTAGGGATTTTCAACAAACAAATCCATATTTGGGTATCAAAAACATATATTATAGCCTCTTAATCACTGTGTCTCAAACATGTTATATATTGAATAGGAAACACAATGTGTTTGGGCACAAGTATACTATATTTGCGACAAGCTACAAACACGTTATATTTGCACCCAAACAACAAAAAAGACAGATTTTTCTCCGTGCAGCAAAAGCAACGTAATATAGATTCCAATGGGCGGACTATACGAGAAGTTACTGCGGTACTTTCGGGAACTGTGGTACTTTGTTCTCTGACTAGTTTTTTAGCTATTTTCTACAACCGAAGCCATATTTGGTATCAAAAATATGTATTATAACATATTGATAATTGTGTCTCAAACATGTAATACTGAATAGAAAACACAATGTACTTGGGCACAAGTGTAGTATATTTGCGACAAGCTACAAACACGTTATGTTTGCAACCAAACAACCAAAAGAGACAGATTTTTCAGTGTGCAGCAAAAGCATAATATAGATTCCATTAGGCGGACTATACGAGAAGTTACTGTGGTACTTTCGGGAACCGAAAAAGAATCAGTAAAAGTGGATTTGCCAATTAATCGCGACCACGCTGAAAAATAACGGACCTATCAACATTTGCAGGAAACATGTACGTGTTTGCAAGCATTGCTTTCATGAATTGTTGATCTGCCGCCTTTTTGTTTCTTTGTTGTCTGTCTAGTTTTTTGTTTTAGGGATTTTCAACAAACAAATCCATATTTGGGTATCAAAAACATATATTATAGCCTCTTAATCACTGTGTCTCAAACATGTTATATTGAATAGGAAACACAATGTGTTTGGGCACAAGTATACTATATTTGCGACAAGCTACAAACACGTTATATTTGCACCCAAACAACAAAAAAGACAGATTTTTCAGCGTGTATAATACAAAGTTAATGGTTGCAACGAGCATACGCTAAACTCGCTTGAATCAAAGCATTAACGTACGAGGCGGTTTGAAATCTTCGTAACGTTTAGAACTTCCCTCGCAGTTATTTAAAAATCTTCACTTGTCCTATCAACTACTGTCTGTTAATAACTATGTATGTCCTTTATTTATATAAACAAAATATCATTGTTACAATAGAAAGTTTAAATAAAATGTTCTCAAAGAACATAGGGCATCAACGAATTCTCTCCATTGATTTCTGTCTCTGGCAAGTGATTTAATTTGGATTCATGATAGACGAGTTTGTTTGTATTCCTTCTCCAGGCACCGCTTCTATATATTTGTTGGTCTCCCTAGCCTTCAACACCCCTGCGGTTTCCATTGAAGTACCGCTCTAGCAATATCTGTTATTGGTTGCCTAAGAATACTCGTAGGATAGATCCAAGTACATTTTCCTTTACGTGTATCCAATTCAATAGGTCTGTTGCATGTACGTTGCCAAAGTACTTCATTAGAAATTATATTGGGCCAGTAGATACGAAGTATTTGTCGCAGACAATCATTGTCAAGCGTTTGGACATTCTTCATTGTCAGCTTCGTCGCACTCCAAGAAGTACAACAGTACCAGAGTTCGTATTTACCCCCCAAGTGTAACCCATACACATGGTCGTGGGGAATGTGCAATGAACTTACCCCCATTATATTACCCACAGGGTATGGGGAAAATAATGGGTAGCTACCCACGACAATGGGGAATTACCCATCACGGAAATAATGTGTAGTTATCCACGACGATGGGGAATTACCCATCACGATTACCCATTACCCATAGGGTAATGGGGAAGATATGGGTAGCTACCCACGACAATGGGGAATTACTAATCACGATTACCCATTACCCTCAGGGAAATGGGGATAATAATAACCAGTGTAACCCATCCCCATGTTTGGTCGAAAATATGAAAAATTATTGCCTGTTTCTGTATCTCGAACGAAAAGCTAAGCGAAAGAAAATCATTCACTCACATTCGACGAAAGTGGGTTTCTCTAAGTCGAAATTTTCGTTCGCCTGACTCCATGTTTGTTCGTAAGTGACAGCACATTTGAAATAGAGAAACCAAAATTTGTACAGAATAGTTTTGTGTTTTCATTCGACATGAAACGACAATATTGTGAAACCCAAATCAACTTTCTTTCATCTAGAACTCGAACGAAAGCTTTCGTTCGAGATAGAGAAACAGGCTGTTAGAAAAAAAGTTGCCGGTTTCTAAGGGTTTTTCATAAAGTGGTCCAATTCATATGGAAATTTTTTTTTTTTTAAAAATCGCGAAAATAAGACAATCGCTAAAATAAAAAACTGGCTATAATTCGAAAACGGTGCGCCCAACCGAAAAAATAATACAAATTTTGCCCCCAAATTTTCCCAACCAATGGGTGTCTTCAATATGGCATCACTTAAAAAAAAAATCGCTAAAACTAAAATTTTTCTAACAAAAAAAAGCCGGAATGTTTAAATCTAGGAAACGGAACATCCAATCGAAAAAATAACGAATTTTTGCGAGTTTCTAAGGATTTTACATAAAGCGGTCCAATTCATAGAATTTGTTTTCAAAAAGTCGCCAAAATAAGAAAATCGCTAAAATAAAAAAGTTGCTATAACTTGGAAAGGGTTTGTCGAATCGCAAAAATAATAAATTTTTTACCAGTAGAGGCTTTAAGAAATGTATGTATGTCGTCAATATGGCATCACTTTTTTTTAAATCGCTATCGAGGGTAGCCCATTACCCACGAAATACGAACTCTGAACAGTACAGACTTCACACTGCCATTGCATTTTCACAATTTTTTTACGATATATTTCTATTGCATCAGATTTGGTGCAGGTTTAGGAATACAACACGGGCCTTTTTTATACGCTCACTTATATCCGTCGCGGAGCCACCATCCTTGGTAATCTTGCATCCTAAATAGTTGATTGAATTCACGTCTTCAATTACCGAACCATCAACTGGTAGTGGAGTTTTCGATTCTGGTCGAATACGCAATAGCTTTGTCTTCTTTATATTTATTCTCAATCCCATTTTTTTTGAATTTTCGGAGAGTCTTTTCCACTTTTCCTCGATGCCATCAAATTTCTGGACAATAAGCCATATGTCATCTGCGTAGTCAATAGATGTTCATATATACCCCATTGAATGCCGTGCGGTGCATCTGCTTTAGTTGCTTCCATTATCTTGTCCACAAGTAATAGACATAACGTATTGAACAAAACACATCCTTATCTATCTCCCGCAGATGTGGTGAGAGATTGGCTTTCCTTTCTATTAAACCAACTTTAAACGCTGCACCTTTGTACAGTTCACGGATCATGGACAATATCTGGTCCGCTACGCTCGTTTTCGGTCAAGATGGATCACACTGAGTTACGGGGTACACAATCAAACGCTTGTTCGAAGTCTAAGAAAAGTAGATACAGAGGCGAGAGTTATTCAACTGATTGTCCTATGATTATACGGAGTGTGATCACGTGGTTGGCACACGAACGACCACGTCTGACTCCCGCCTGCTCCTTCCGCTGAAGCAAATTATCGTGATTTTTTCGGTACAATCGGTCAAGTGGCCACAGTGCCGTTAGTGGAACATAGGAAGGTCAATTCTGAGTGCTATATCACCATCTGTTTGCCAACAGTGTTCGAAGAAATAAGGAAAAACATCAAGAGAAGACGGAGCATTGTGCATCAGGACAATGAGAGCTCTCACACATCAGCTGTAACAATGAGCACTCAACATGTCGAATGTATGGGTCACCTGCCGTACAGCCCTGATTTGCATCCAATTTTACTTCGGGGTCGACGGGTTTCGACTCCCGAAGCAGCTGTTGAAGTGCTTCAAAATCATGTTTTGGAGGAGTCTCAATCGGAGTGGGAAAAATGCTTCGAAAATTGGTTTGAGCGCATGCAAAAGTGTACTGATCGTCACGGAGAATATCTTGGAAAACAACAGAACCATATCTAATGATAAATGATTGTTTTTTAATTTCTGGACCCGAAATATAAATAGCAACCCTCGTAATACGTCTCCAGTTCCTATACAGCGTTAGATCACCTAAGGGGTACGTTGATCTTCATCGTGCGGAATTCTAGATTGTGTCGTAAAGATCACACTAGCGCTCCACTTGCTGATTTGGTGATGATCTCTCCATGCCGTTTTTATTGGAGATTACACTATACGGAGGTTACCTGTATTCGCCGCTTTTCGAATTCCTCCTAGATAATTGTCGTAATCCGAACGGAGCATGTAACCCACTCTACGTGCTGATTGCCGATAGTTCCGATTTTAACTGCTTCTTTAACATTGCTGTCTTCGATCGTATACGAATATTGTGCAGGCGTTCACGATTTCGATTTTCGATCCAGGATTCTGAACTAATCCAAGTTTTATTGACAATTTTTTTTCTCGCCAAGGCTGTTTCCTTCAGCATTCGAATAATGCCTGACCACGTATTTTGACTGTCCTGTGCCAAGTTTAAGCGTAGAGTTTGATCGTACATCATTGATATGGATGGATTCTGTAGAAGATCTGTATTGTAATTTATGATTTAGCCTTTAATACCGGGACAGCCGCTGGAGACGGAAGGTGTCCACTAAAAGTTGGTGGTCGCTATCAATATCAGCACCAAGCAAGCAACCCAGAAATATTTCGCTGACAAGTATAGGGTCAATTTGATTGGAGGTTTGATCAGCAGGGGATTCCCATGTATACTTGTGAATATTTCTGTGGGGGAATTTCGTTCCGCCGATATACAGTTGATGGCGAGTACAGCAATATATCAGCCTGTCAGCATAGTCATTTCTCACAGTTCCAAGACCATGTCTTCCCATCACTTCCTGTAGGTTGTTGTTGTCGTTGCCCACTTTATCATTGAAATCTCCCAGGAATATTTGAATTTCACCAATTAACAAGGAGCTTACAGCAAAATCCACTTGGCTACAGAAATCGTCCTTAAAATGGTCCTTATCAGGTTCAGTAGGTGTAATCGCCAGTACCACAGAAATCCTGCGGAATTTTGAATTACAATTCGGAATGACGTTGCGATTAGATAAAGCCTTGTATGATATTCGAGAATTTATAGCGCTAGGAGAAAGAAGAATGCCGACTCCGTTTATACGTTTCGTGTAATTGCCGGAGTAAATAAAGAAGTGACCAGATGGTAGAGATGTTCCACTATCAAACCAACGCACTTCGCTTAGGCCTAGGATGCCCACATTGTAGCATTCAAAAGCTCGTCTAACCTGTTCAAGTCTCGATTTGTTGGAGAGAGTTCTTACATTCCAGATACCAATCATAAATCGTTGTTCAAACCCAAATGTCTTTATCGAGGGGGTTGATTTTTCTCTGAATTTATTGACGTGTCTATAATGATTGTAATTTAAGACGAGTGATTCATTAGAACACCACATCCGTTCCTAGTGCTGGGGCTGCCAACAACCTCTAACCACGTTTACATCCAGCATTACGAAGGTATTTTTTTTTTATCGATTTACCAGTGTAGATCCGTTTAGTAAACATCAGGGGCACCTCGGGCAGGATGTGGATGTGGCCAGAAGCCAAGGAAAGGCTTGATAAACTATGGGACTCTGCACTATCAATTACATTAGTTCAAAAGTGGTTTACTGAATTTCGTTGTGGTCGTAGTAGCACAAGTGATGCTCAGGTCGCTCAAAAGAGGTCGTCACGCCAGACATCGTCGATAAAATCCATGGAATGATATTGGACGATCGGGTCATGAAAGTGCATGAGGTGGCTAAGGCTGTAGGCATCTCAACTGAGCAGGTAAACCAAATTTTACATTAATTTTTGGACATGAAACAGCTATCCACGCGATGGGTGCTGCGATTACTCACACTCGACCATAAGTGCAACCGTGTGACCACGTCAAAAGAGGGTCTGGCGATATTTAACCGTAATCCGAAGGAGTTGTTTACGCCGTTTTGTAACCGTGAATGAAACATGGATCCATTACATCACACAGAATCCAAGACACAGTCAAAGCGGTGGGCTTCTCCGGATGAACGTGTACCAAAGAAGGCCAAGGTGTGTGATGGCAAACAACGTCATGGCGATAGATTTCTGGGATCCATGTGGAGTCATTTACATCGATTACATTGAAAAGGGTAAAACTAAATAACGAAAAACGAAAATAATTCACAGCTGTTAGATAGATTCGCCATTGATTTGAAACAGTAACTGCTGCATTTGATGAAGAAAAAATTCTATTCCACCATGATAACGCACCGGTGCACATGGCAAAAATCCATAAATTAGGCTACGAGTTGCTACGTCACTACTTTCTATTCCCAAACCTGAAGAAATTGATAGATGCTAAGAGATTTGGGTCGATTGAAGATTTCATCTGTAAAACAAACTACTATTTTGAGCAGCTCGAGCAAACCAATTATTTGGTGGGATTTAAAAAAATTGGAAAAACAAAGGCATAACAATGCACAGTGAGAAATCTTTATTTTTGTTGTTGTTTGGATGCAAATATAACGTGTTTGCAGCTTGTCGCAAATATAGTATACTTGTGTCCAAACACATTGTGATTGCTATTCAATATTACATGTTGGAGACACAATGATTAGTGTGTTATAATATATGTTTTTGTGACCCAAATGTGGCTTTGCTTGTTGAAAACTGCTGAAAACAAAAACGTGACAGGCAACAAAGAAATAAAAAAGCAGCAGATTCATGAAAACAATGTTTGCAAATATGTAGATGGATGGTTCCAGTGTGTATGGACTAAATATCTTTTCAAAACTGCCGTCGTTATATTGTAATGTATTCATAAATTCACATCACTGACAACATATGTTTATTACTAAATAACAGCTGATTTATATTCGTTTACCAACACTGTTTTATGTTTAGGCTCTCTGACAATCAGCTGTTTTGCTGTAAACAGAATATGTAAAATAAGCCGTTAGTTTTAGTTATAAGCTGCCAAATTTGTTAAATAAAGTTAACTTGAATCCGAACTAGCCAACTCGATTCGCTGTCTTTAATTCGTAAGTATCGTAAAGTTCAAGCGCTATTAAGTGCTTACTTAAGTTTCTAGTGGCGTTTGTAAGCTCCGGGAAAATTAAATAATAGGCAGGTCCTACTGAAATCACTACAACAAAACAAAAACAACACCCATCTTGCAATATAACTACGATGTCGGTGATGATTTTTTTTACCTCGGATCTGCCGCTAAATAATATCCTTCGAGTATAAAATTCGTCCACTGCTGAAATTGATAAATTTTTTTTTGATGTGCAGGTATAACAGCTTTATAATAATACCTGCTAAATGTTGTGTTCCGACAGATTTCAAGGCATAACACCACAAATGGACTCCTATTGGCATAAAATATAACATTACGAGAAAAACAGTTTCCTCATCTTTCTATCTAGGTACTTACTTGTTTTTAAGGAATTAAAAAATCTCCTTTTTTCCATTAAATTACCAATATCTTCTTTGTGTGCAATTTGGTGCAGGCAAAAGTTACCCTGTAAATTTGGGGAACACATCGCCCTTTCCAGCTGTGTATCATGTTTATTGATTACTTCTCATGGAAAAAAGTTATATTGCTCCAAATTCAAATTTTTTTTTCATATATGTTATTTTATAAAATTTTTAGTACAACCAAACTGTATTCGGTATAAACAAAATATAGACGCAGTATTAGAACAAAGAGACCACACTTTCTAATAAAGAAAAATTGAGTGCAATATCTCTTAAACTGTATGAGATACAGTTCAGGAATGTTGAGAAAAGAAATCAATTTTTTTTAGATATTCAAAATTTGAGAATCTGTAATACGAAAAAAATTTAGCTTTTATGTACAGATCCCCTAAAGATGATTGGCGATGCTAATAAAAATAGTGGGAACTAATGAATAAAATATAAAAAACAGTGGAATCACCGTGATTTTAATTTTCTGACCTCGAGCCGAACAAAATATACATTGGTAAACACCAATAGGGCAACAATCAACACCAAAAAAAATCAATTAGTCTTCGTACTCACGGGCGATGTATTAACACCTTTTTGTTACACTGTACCTGTGCGATTTCTATGAACACATTAGTAAATGTTACATTGGGGAAAACAATATTTTTTGTGCTGAAGACTCTTCGCAATTGCACTTTCTTTTTTCTTACATCTGCTTTAACATTAGATGTAATATTGTTAAAATAAATAAAGCAATATTCAGCTCACTGAAATAATTGTGTTTGTTTTGTCATAAACAGAGCGAAAACAAAAAGTATTGAATAGCATAGAGAACTTATTGCACTATTTTTCCGCTCTCATATAGAGAGTCTGTAAAGAGCATAAACGAGTCTGATTCTTTGTAGAATATTTCAATATAAATGCAATATTTCGACAATGTTATTACATAAAACAATTCCAAAAGCAGAAATGTTTGAAAAGGCATCTATATTTCACATCAAAATTATGAATGTACCAAGTTATGACAAAAATAGAGTAATATGTTTTGAATCATTCGCCAGATGTCGCCGGTGCTTTTGAGTTATACAATTCGTTCCATGAGTTCTCTATGCTATTCACCACTCTTTGGCGATGACGACCTGCTTGTTTGTTCGCTGCCTCCACATCAATACCATCATACTTATTTTCAGGCAGAGACTATTGTTGTATGTATTTACAACAACCACATATGTGACGCTAACGCTGTGTGTTGTTTGCATGTGTTTACTTTGATAGATTGCCCTACCTGTGCCTAAAGATGTTAACACATCAAAAGTTTAAATTGTTTGTAAGAACTATAAACAAAATATGTTAAAAACCACAGAGAATGGAATAAAATCAAAATTTTGTTTTTTTAAATCGAAAAATAAGAAAAGATGTCAAGTTTGTAATATTTTCTAAAATATACCTAAATATAGAATTTCTAATATTAATTCCCCAAATAATCACTGACTCCTTACCTACAATCGATTTTTTACACAACTTCAAAATGTTTACTAGACCAAAAGATATTTACTTCTGGCCGATGGTAATCCATTTTGAACCACTGTGCGTATGAACCACCAGCTATAGAAGCTGTATCCCGGTATCGAGCTATTTAAACGAATCACAATAACGCGGTTACGCTGTCGGCAGAATGGCTAAGAGTGGACCTGAGCGAAAGGTATTTGAAGTTGTACTCGAAGGAAGTACAAGACTCCGCTGGAAGGATCAGGTGAACGTAGGTGCACGGTTCAAGAAATATCGTATGTTATCTAGGTTTAGAAGTCGCCTAATTCCCCTGGGTTGTTTGAGGCCAATTCAGTAAATAAGTAAGCACAAACACATCTACATAAAATTCACAAAATAAATATCGGATCAAATTATGCCGAGCCGAAAATAAAAGAAGTCAATTTTTAATATCCCAATTATTAGCAAATTTATTTCTCTCAGTGTATTAGTCTTAACGTTGATAGGTTCCCAAATATTGATCACACATGCCACAATAATGATTGGTGTTCATGCAACTGCTAATGCAATATGGAACACAAATACAACAGTATAATCTGGAGAAATGAAAGAAAAATATGAATTTACTAATGTACGCATATGAGTCATTCCACGGACAATCGTCAACTACTTACTGAAACAGACATAGAAGTAAAGCAATCAAGTGGGTGCGCGAGGTGGGCGTGGAACGCACCCGAGTGCGGCAGTAATTGTGGCAATACGGGCACTGTACATCTACAGGGTTGGGCCCATAAATGGACGCAATGGGTTCTAAATTAGGATCAAATGATTTTTGACACATTATTATCGTTTATTGTTGTTATGAATTGTTTTACATACGTGTGACAATCACCACATGTGGATCTCCTGGTCCCGCTGTGGTGGCTGGTATAGACTGGGTTGTGGGCTGTGGGTCATAGGCAGTAGCTTGATCATATGTGGGTGGTGCCGGCTTCGGTAATAAAGGTTCCGTTTGCTTACTCGTTGCGTCCACACGTTCTTCCAATGGCGTTGAGGGATAAATGGGTTTTCTATCGCCCTCACTCATTGTCGCAGTTAGACGGGCGTTGGGTTTCTTGGTCTTATCACTTGCACAGGTAAAATATAAATAATGTTCCCTATAGTAGTGTTACAAAATTATAGTCTTTCAGTTTCTTATCAGTTAAGTATAAAATAAAACAAAAACAAATCCATTTTCAAAGCTATTTATCGATTGTTAAATGAATAACGTAGAAGGGGAACGAGACACCTTAAAGTGTCATTTATGAAAAGGGGCGGCTGAAAGGTTGTCAACCACTGTGGTTAAGGGCCCTCAGGTACAGGAGTTCCCTAAGAGAAGAAGCAAATACATATTTACCCATTACATGCCATGAAAGGAATGAAAGGAATTACACGCCATTCATTGAACTGTGTGCTTTTATATTTGTAAAGTCAATGATGAGTACCTATAGTTTTACTCCGATTCACCTACAAAATGAACTATGTCCTTTAGTGTTGTAGTGTGTTAATATTTAATTTTTGTTTAATTTTTTTCATAAAAACTGAATACCGGGCTTAGGACTAGGCTTCCTATTACGATCTAAGCTTGATCTCTCTTTTAGGTACATTACTTGTTACATTATTAAAAAACTCATAGGATATGTCAAAATTTGCATTTGCTGAGAGTGAATGGAATGGTAGAAGTAAGTGGACAAGGATTCGCAGAGAAACTTTTGACAGATTTGTTAGATTTCAGGGTTTCATTAGGAATGAAATCAACAAAAACAAAGAAAACAGGAATTATAATATTTATTTTGTCGCTTTTTTCAAACGGTCCATCACACTATTATATTTTTATATTTTTATTTTATATCTGATTTATTCAGTGCTGTGGATTCGGAGTTTGAGTAGGAGTCGGAGTTTTGGACTCAGAGTCTGGGATATTTGTCTGGAGTCGGAGATAGAGTCGCAACAATTTGGGCGACTCCCACTCCAATTTTAGCATTTCCATCAAAAGTCAAAATTTTGGAAATGAGTAATTGGTTAACCGATTTTGTTGACCGAATTTGTCGACCGAGTCTTAGGTCTTAATCGATTTCTCGTGGGTTTTTTGGTTTCTCATGCGAAGATTGCTATTTATGGCGGCCATATCTAGCAACAAAGACGATGTATTGTTAAATTCTTGTGGCACCATTAAGAATGTTGCAGCTCACATCAAAATTATACTTGAATTTCAAAAAAATTAAGTCTAATTCAATTTTCAAAATAAAGAGTCATTATTCCCGGATTAAAAAAAGGTTTGAAGTTCGAATTTTAATGTTATTATTGTAAATGTCGAGCATTTCCCTTGCATACACTCCGGTTCACTTATTTAAAGGCACTAAAAATTCCATATTCAGCAGCCTGTATCTTTTGCAATTTGTAACCGATTGCAGAATTTTAAAATGGAAATGGAAGCTAGACATCTTGAGATATAAAAACACTCATGACAATAGTGGTTTCTTAACTAAACATTTTTGAGCAATTTATTAAAAAAGTCAAAAAATTTGCTTTTTTTTTTGGTTCACTTGAATAAAGGCACTTTAACTAATTTTAATGAAAAACAGTTTTTCTTGTTTTTTTAATTTATTTTGGTTTATTTAAGAACTATTAGTAATGGGTACAACCCCCTTTGTTTTTAATAACGGGTTTGCATTGAGAGATAGAGAGAATTTATGTAGTCCAACGAAATTTGTTCCAAGCATCCTTAATGGTCTGAATTAGTGACTGCTTGTCATCAAATTGTCTACCTCCTTCAAAGACCTTACGAGATAACCAACCCCAGGCATTTTTGATAATGTTTAGATCTGGCGAATAGGGTGGCCAGTCAAGATTATTAAGATTTTGGCTTGCAATGATGCGTTGGCTTGCAATGCATTGTGTATAGGGGCATTATCCTGTTGCAATATCCAAGATATGGGACCACATATTTCACTGAACTTCGGAAAAGCCGATTCAAATAACGTTTTACAGCTTGCACCTGTCATTTTTGCACTTTGAAATTCAAGATCGATGGTGCCATAGTACGTAATAGCACCCCACACCATAACGCCGCCCTCTCGGCTGTGATGTCGGTTCAAAAAACGCTTTTCTTTGTGCAGATCATGGAAATAATACAGGGTGGCCCAAAATTAACGAAGGGGTTTGAATTGATTATAACTTTTTTATTATAATTTTTTCTCTTTTCTTTTCAGAATTTCGTGGTGCAATGGTTAGTGTGCGCGCCTCTTGTACATGAGATCCTGGGTTCGATCCCTCCTCAGACCACCTTAAATTTCTTTCGGCGGCGGTCATCTCGCATAGTGAAGGCAACACTATAGAGTATTTAGCCATGAAAAAGCTTCTCAAAATACCGTTCGGAATCGGTGTAAAAACTGTAGGTCCCAATCAGTGATCATAAAAACTAGAAAGCGCACAGCTCACTGGTTGCGAGAAGCTCTCCCCAATTCCTTCAAGGGATGTAATGGGAAACCATTTTTTTGTTCTTTTTTTTTATTTCGTAAAGAAGACTTGGGGAATTTAAAATGAAGCAGTACTCAATTGAACAACGTGCCCAAATTCTTGAGCTTTATTTTTCAAATCAACGATCCATTGTTTTGACTCAGCGTGTATATCGTCGTTATTTTAATGTGCGGGTTGGACCCTCAGAGTCAACAATAAATCGTCTGGTTGCAAAATTTCGCCAACAAGGGGCAGTAAGGAACCTTCCTGGTGCTGGCAGACGACGAACGGTGCACACGGATGACAATATTGAACTGGTACAGAGGAGTATTCGGGAAGATGGAGAAACATCAACCAAGAGACGTTCGACACAACTTGGCCTCTCGCGAGCGTCGCTGCAGAGAATTTTGCATACAATAGGAATGTTTCCATACAAGATTCAGCTTGTCCAAGAATTGAAACCGACAGATTACCAGCAACGACTTGATTATGCAGTTTTTTTGCGGCAAAAAGCAGAAGAAAATCATAATTTTGTTCATAATTTAATTATGAGCGACGAAGCCCATTTCCGATTAAGTGGGTTCGTTAATAAGCAAAACTGCAGGATATGGGCTACGGAAAATTCGAGAGTGGTTCAACAGCGAGAATTACACCCACCTAAGTGTACGGTTTGGTGCGGTGTTTCATCGGAAAGGATAATTGGTCCTTATTTTTTTTGAAAATGAACACGGGGTCGCAGTTTCCGTCAATGGTGTCAGATATCGGACAATGTTGGACAATTTTTTAAAGCCAGCCGTGGAAAACCATCCGCAAGTCCCACCCACACTGCAAGGAACACAATGCAAGGAACACAATGGCTCTTTTACGGGACATCTTTGGTGAACGAATTATTTCGCGTACAAGTGATTTTAATTGGCCTCCGCGTTCACCGGATTTAACCGCTCCAGACTGTTTTCTTTGGGGTTATTTGAAAGGAAAAGTCTACATTAATAAGCCTAGAACCATCCAGCAATTAAAAAGCAATATACGCGACGAAATAAACAATATAACACCTGAAGTTTTGCGAAAAGTGATGGAAAATGTGTTGGAAAGAGCACGAATATGCGAAGCAGAAAATTGCCACCACTTGCGAGATATTAGTTTTCACAACTAAACTAAAAATATTCCCCATTTCTATACTGTATTAAAAAAATAAATTTAATAAATATGTCTTAAATAAAAAGTTATAACGAATTCAAACCCCTTCGTTCATTTTGGGCCACCCTGTATTTGTAGCCATCAGGCCCATCCAAATTAAACTTCTTCTCATCCGTAAATACAACGGCTCTCCAGTCATTTACATGACCTCTTGGCTGCACATCCCCTACCATATAGTCTCTTGCGAACTGAAGCCGCTTTTCCTTACGAGGAGCATTAAGTGGCGGCTTTTTTTGTAATTTCAGGTATTTAAGATAATCACAGCTCTTAATTACTCTGCGTACTGATGACTTGCTCGCTTCCACTCCGGCTTGAGCTCTTATTTTTGACAAGGATAAGGCCGAATTAGAAGCAATTCTGATGATTTTTCTTTTCTCATATGCACGTAGATAAAGGCAATGAAACCCTTCCTTTAAAATTTTTTCCATACCCCTCGGGGTCCTTGAAATAATTATCGACAACTGTTGGGCTCCGTTAAATTTTTTAGCTATTGCGCGGTTAGAATATCCTTCAGAACGTTAAACATCGATTTTAGTTTTTTCCGATAGATTTAAAATTTTTTGTTTTGCCATTTTAACTTGTAAAATGATTAAGATGTAATAAATTGTAATAAACAAACGCTCCCTACAGAAAATCTTCGCTTACTTTAAAAATAATAAAGTGCCTTTATTCAAGTGAACCAAAAAAAAAAAAAATAGCAAATTTTTGGACTTTTTTTTATAAATTGCTCAAAAAATGTTCTTTAGTTAAGGATCCACTATTGTTTTTATATCTCAAGATGTCTAGCTTCGATTTTAAAATTTATGAAATTTTAAAATCCTGCAATCGGTTACAAATTGCAAAAGATACAGGCTGCTGAATATGGAATTTTTAGTGCCTTTAAATAAGTGAACCGGAGTGTATGCAAGGGAAATGCTCGACATTTACAATAATAACATTAAAATTCGAACTTCAAACCTTTTTTTAATCCGGCAATAATGACTCTTTATTTTGAAAATTGAATTAGACTTTATTATTTTGAATAGGGGATCCAGTTTTTTTTTCATAATAAAAAACACATTAATATATGCATCATAGAGAAAATTAAAATAGAGTAGTATATTGGCTCAATATATTTAACTTCATAGGTATGTGGCCGTCGGTGGTGCAGTGGTTAGTGTGCGCGGCACTTGTACATGAGAACGGGTGGTCCCTGCTCAGACAACCTTACATTTCTTTCGGCGGTTTATCGAGTACATAGTCATGTAAAAGCCGCTCAAAATACCTTTCGGAACCGGTGTAAAACTGTAGGTCCCAATCAGTGAGTGTAAAACTAGGAAGCGCATATCCTTTTTTTTTGGGTAGAAAGCCTGGGTTCAATAATACCAGATAGAGGCATTAGTGCAAAACGTCCAACAAGACAACACCAACGGCATTTCGTGTTTGTGTGGTAAAATAATTGTGATAAATACAACACAAATGTATACCAACAATAAAAGTCAACAAAGAGGTCAAAATACATTTAAATTTCAAAGTTCTATTTTAAAATGACATGAAAAAGTTAATTCAACAGTTCCTCCATCAGGTGTAAGTAAATTTTCGTCGAATATCTCTCATTTGCAGCAACCCACGACGAAGAGTGTGAAACGAAACGTCAGACGAGAGAAATTGATTCTCTATTCTAATTTGCTCTATGATATGCATTTCAAATTATTTGGTTGATAATAAAATGGCACTTTAGAATATGGGTTTGTTTAATATTGGATACAGAGTGGAGTCAGAGTTGGAGCCGTCCAATTTTGGCCAGACTCTACAGTCCTGGTTTTTTTCTTTTTTTTTTTTATCAAACCAACACTCAGGGGATGCCCCCTATAAATGCAGTGCATTGTGTTGGCGAAGGAAAATTGAGGTAGTAGAGGGTGGAAAGAGGGAGTAGTGTCTGTAAAAAATTGCCTTGAATGTTTGTATGTCACAATTGGTGGGAAATACACTAGCCGGAAGTTTATTCCTGTACGGCTGAAGAACGAATTTTCTCTATAGTGTGTAGTGCGGTCAATCGGCCACTCGATAAAAAAACGGATGAGAGTTCCTGGAAAGCCGCGTACTTCGGCTGGAATAAACTTCCGGCTGAAGAACGAATTTTCTCTATAGTGTGTAGTGCGGTCAATCGGCCACTCGATAAAAAAACGGATGAGAGTTCCTGGAAAGCCGCGTACTTCGGCTAAATATCCTCACGTCCGGCATAAGTTGACGGATGTCCGAGGAACACATACCGTGGAAATATCGATAGAACAGTGACACGCAACCCACATTTCGACGATGCTCAAGGGAGGCAATAGAGTTGGATACCCTACTGTCCTCTATTAACACCGTCGCTCTCCTCTGGACACGGTTGAGATGCTCCAAAGAAGTCCTAGGAGCACCTGCCCATATATGGGAGTTATACTCCATCTTTGGCCTGATATAGGTGGTGTAGATATTGAAAAGATCAGATGGAATGAAGTATTTCTTGCACCGCTTTAAAAAGCCTAGACACTTGAATGCATCTTTCGACACTTCAAATACATGTTTTGCCCAACGGACATCACATTGTATTTTCATGCCCAGAACATCAAGAGCGTCTGATTCATCAATATCCACACCGTACATAGACAATGACGACACACATGGGTCAGCAATACGTTTATGCGACAACAAACAACACTGGGTCTTACTCGCATTAAAATCTACTCTATTCTTTCGACCCCATTCAACAATGGACACCAGATCGCGGTCGAGTGTTTCATTCATCGTCCGGCGTTTGACTTCAATCTCTTGAAGACTTGGCCTACGATCGAATGAATAAGAATGGCAGAGATTACTGTCATCGGCAAAAGATTAGATTGGATTCAAAGTCTGACCCAGGAGATCGTCAATGAAAATAAGAAAAAGAGAAGGAGAAAGAACAGAGCCCTGTGGTACACCTGCTCGTCGGATGAAATCCCATCTACAACAACTCGTATAGTGCGATCTCTGAGAAATCTCGATATAAATCGAGTGAAGTTATCACCGACATCAAAAGCAGCGAGCTTTGACAAGAGTGCATCGTGCCATACTCTGTCAAAGGCCTTGGAAATATCAAGAGCCACTACCTTACTCTCACCAAGCCGGTGGATGGATCGACTCCACTGTTCCGAAAGGAACGCCACCAGGTCTCCAGTAGATCTTATTCTACGGAAGCCATACTGCCGATCGTTAAGAAGGTCATTGGACTCAAGATACTTCACTAGATGGTGGTTAACCATGCTCTCCACAACCTTCGAGAGCGCTGAACAAATTGCAATTGGGCGGTAATTTGCAGGGTTACTTGCATCACCTTTTTTAGGGATTGGCTGGACATTAGCAACCTTCCAACGCGCCGCGAAGACTCCGGCACAGTATGCAAGGTTGAAAAGATTGCGCAGTGGACCAGTGCAGATATGCCATCCGGGCCCGGGGATTTACCTACGACGAGATTCGCAAGAACCTTTTTAACTCCTCGCGTTCGAAAAAATTTCTTGGGCATGGAACAAGATACGTAATTGATCACGGGGAGTGGTTGATTGCTATCCGGCAAGGAAGAGTTCCTTGCAAACATTTCAGCCAAGAGGTTAGCTTTATCAACCGGTTCAGTGAATGTTATGTCATCTTTAAGAAGAGTTGGGATAGAGGAAGAACTATCCTTTATTCTTCTTGCAAATGACCAAAAGCTCTTACTTCCACTAGGGAAAGAAAGGACTTTAGTACGAATACGCTGTTCGTGAAGAATCTTTTCGCGCCGAAGAACTTTGGCACACTTGGATCTTGCCTGTTTGCGTAGCAGTTCAGTATCAACGTTTTTATTAGAACGCCATTTTTTTGATTTTGTCTTGGAAGAACTTGAAAACGATAACGATTTTTTTAAGAAAATCATGTTCTCCGACGAGGCTCACTTTCATTTGACATTTGACAAACAAAACTGTCGATTCTTCTGTGCAGAAAATCCACAAATTATTCACGAACAGCCAATACGTGCACCTAAAATGACAGTTTCGTGTGGTTTTTGGTCTGGTGGAATCATCGGTCCGTACTCCTTTCGAAATGAAGCTGGTAACACCGCTACTGTCAATGGAGAGCGGTATAGATCGACGATAACCAACTTTTTACTGGCCGAAATTGGAAGAAGTTGATCTTGACAACATCTGGTTCCAACAAGACGAGGCTACGTGCCACACAGCACGTGCAACAACCGAATTATTGCGAGAAAAGTTTGGAGATTCGATTATTTCAAGAAATTGCGACATTGAATGGCCTCCAAGAAGTTGTAATTTAACACCATTAGACTATTCCTTGTGGGGTTATTTGAAGTCATTGGTCTTTACAAATAAACCAGACTCTCTTTAAGCATTACAAGTCAATATTGAACGTGCTATTCATGACATACGACTTGATACAGTGGAAAAGTGCTCGAAAATTGGGTTCATCAAATTCGTTCCTGCAAAAGAAGACGTGGAGGCCATTTGAAGACATGTTATTCAGAACTTAATTGTATCGATTGTACTTAACATTAAATAAAAAACATTTGAATTTCCTTAACAATTGGTGTGCTTTTTTTAAAGAAATCATATCACTCAAATTGGAAAACCCTTTATAAGATCTGTGTGTCCAAAAACGATGTACTAAAGAAGACAGTCAAAATGTCTCTTCACTCCAATGCCAACAAACAAAACGAGTGAAGCGTTACTCCTTTTCTGCTCTCTCGCTTCATATACAAGTCCCAACCATGTTGAAGTAAAATTACATAAACTATGCAAAAAGTATGAAATAATCAAGATATGGCGCGAGAGAGAAATGCGGTTGAGTGAATTGTTACCACTTTTTGGTTCTCTTTTCCGAGGGTTGCCAAACTGCGCACATCTTCGGGTCGTCTACTTCATGATCGTCTTTGGTGTGTCGGTTAGTACAGGGCAAAGACGACAAGCAAAAAGGATGTACAAATAGAGAAGAGAAAACCGGCGCAATTTGGCAACCCTAGTAGAAGAGAACCAAAAAAGTTATTTAAACATGGTTGGAATTTCTATAGTTAGATACTGTAACATCATCAGAAAACTGCTCGTGAATTGAAATATTCAACGAAGAGAGTAAGAGAGAGAGAGAGAGAGAGTCAGAGAAACGAGGCGCTTCACTCGTTTTCTTTGTTGGCATTCCACTCCATGAGTCAATTTTCTTCTCTATATCATGGCTGCTCTATGCGACAAGCATGCTTGTTCGATCAGTATTTGCTTGAAGCCATATTTGTCGTGTATGGCGTTGTTGACAAACCGATCGTATGTTTTCGAAAACTTTCAAATACTTACGATTGATGTTCACACATGTTTGTCGTGTTGGAGAGTAAAAGTCAACCATCACTATGGAAAACAAAGTGCGATGGTTACAAAATTAAAATAGAAACAACAAAATAATGGAACAAATTATTATTTATTCTTCGTACACAACGTCCACAATTTTATTTTCCATTTTTAGTCAGCGACAGCTGAAATCAGGATGCAAGCATGCTTGTTCGACCGGTTTGAATTTCGTTGGCCATAAATGGCAAACCGATCGAACTAGCATGCGTGTCGTGTATGCCCTGCTTAAGGCTATGTTAGAATATTAGACAAATCGTTCGATATGTCAAAATTTTCATTTGATGACGTGTGCCATTGAAGTGTCGTATGTTGGGTAAGGCCATGCTAAAATATTGGAGAAGTCAATGGGTATATCAACATTTTCATTTCAGTTTTGGGGTTTCCTCCAAAATTATACGATCAGGGTTGCATTTGGAATGCAACGAACAAAAATAGAGAAAACTGGAATAAAGAAATTTTTTTTTGTGTCTTTTGAAAAATTAATTTTTGTCTGCGATTCTGTTCTTTCATTATTCTATTTTTGATGTGTTAACATCTATAGGCGCGGGTACGGCCTAAATTCACAAAGTGAATACATCCAAACACAATTTGTCCGACTGCGCTCACACAGATTGTCCGACAGCGATCACACATTGTTTGCCGTTAAATTCCTCCGAAACGGCCAACATCTATTTTCGGCCAACATCTAATTTATTAAAGCCCTAAATGATAAGGGTGACCCACCCCTATATAGAACACAGATTTGACGACTGCGAAACACAGATTGTCAGACTGCGAAAAAAAACACGCACTGATGTAGCGGCAGCGAATCATAGATTAATACTTATAGTAGATCTACTAGTTCTCCCACCAAATTTATGACATTTGGCCTGGTGTGATATTTACGTTTGATGTTGAAAAGAATTGCTTTACTAATACCAGATAGAGGCAATGGTTCCAAACAACGAACAAAATAACAACAACGGCATTTCGTTTTGTGTTTTAAAATTATTGTGATAAATAGAACACAAATGTATGCTAACAATAACAGTCAATAAAAAAGTTTAAACACACATTTAAATTTCACAGTTTTTCACCAAAATGGCATGAAAAATTAAAGCAAGAAGTTATTGTAATTCCACCTGGTGTACATCACTTTTCGTCAAACATCTCTCTATCACACCGACCGCATCACGAAGAGTGCGAAAGGAAACGTCAGATGAGCCAAATATTCTCTCTAGTCTGAGATTACTCTATGACTCTATGCAGCGAATAGTTGTATTGTGTGGCACTCTCAGAGCAAAGAGAATAATGACGTGTATACGTGTATTAAAATGAAATAGAATGAGAGTAACGAAAATTGTGAACTTGTGTAGCCAGTGTTGGCAGAAGTGACGATTTATCGTCATTTTGACGATTTTTAGTCACAAAAACATAAAATGACGATTTGACGATTTCAGCTTCTGGAATGACGATTTTTAGTCTATTCCAAAATTGAAATTGTTGGTAATGCAAGAGCGACAGCTATATATACTATATTTAAACATAAACTTAACCCATCAAGGGATATTGGGTAGAAAAACTCCCCACAAATGGAACCATTTATGAAATAATAGAATTATCGAGATTACATTTTTGTAGACGGGCTGGGGAAGTATAGAACTATTAAAAACTTACGATATTAATGTATAAAACATACCGTGTCGATAATATACATACATATGTATGTAAATACCCTAAATATTATCTGTGTGACGTTTAATCAAATTCACACAATTGAATCGGGGGTCAGCCAATTAGGGGTTAATGAAAATTATTCATGAAGGACAAAAACTGCATCGACTCTTCTTTTTTACCCTATAAAATATAAATTTACAATTCCTGTTCACATTTCTTTCAGAAATCTCCAGTGTTGTTTTATTTTTGTATTAAGCCGCCAACATTCTGCGTCTTGACGCCAGGGAAATAAAAAGAATTCAAATTTTTGTCGTTTACGCCAGAAGCGACGTCAAATGCCAGCTTTTGTTTTTCTTCCATAAGAATACGTGTACAAATTTGTACCGCCTACGTTATCGCTCCGATTGTGTTCGTACACATATTTGTCAACTCTGTTCGTTGGTTGTTTGACCAATAGTTGAAGAGATTTCGGAATAGAGTTTAAATAAAGATATATGAATTTTAAAAATATTACTATAACATATTGATTTAATTGCTTTGTTTTACTGTTTTCCCCCCACAAAAATATTGATATTTGGTACAGCAATTGCAGTTTTTAATGTTGACGATTTTTTGACGATTTCGAAAAATTTTTTTGACGATTTGACGATTTCTGCACCTCCAATTTGACGATTTGTGACCGACTTTATCTGGCAACACTGTGTGTAGCGTATGTACAAACATAATAATGAATGTATGTACATGTGTCTGTTGTTTTGCTTTCTCTTTGATTTTTGTGGGAATAAAATAAAAAGTATTAAGCAAGAAAGTAATGACACTTGTCTTTAAATATTTTTAAGTGTTATTAAGTATTAATATTATTTAAATGAAACGTCATCATATGATTGAACGGCTTTTTAAATTCTTTGTATTAACTTCACCTGTCTCTATGCATGTATGTACATATGTATATATGCCGAAAAAATTTTGGATTGATTTTTAACTCTTTTCCTGTGATCCAATAGAGCTGAAACTTCCCAGGCATACTAATGGCGACGACAAAAATGAACTATCAAAATATGGGCGGGGTTGGACTAAGGGGCATGGTACCTTCCATTCAAATCACAAATTAAAAATACATTATTCCTGCTCCTGTTAACGGTATTTGAACAAAATTGGGTATGTTGGTTAGGTTTACACATTCTAAGATCTGCTGCAAATATGGGCGGGATTGGGCAAAGGGGCGTGGCCACATATAAAGAATTTATAGTCAAAAACTATGTTTTTTACGGGTTGGTTTTTGATGTGTAAACATCTATACGCTGGGGGTAAAAATCTTTTTCACAATACAATCACAAATTTAGAGTAAGATGTGCGATGTAATCGTTAACCAATCGTAAAGCGTTATCAAATCGGTGTGAGCTATGTATGAGTTTATTAGTGTACTCATACGCTGCATACAATATACTCATCACCATCTAGTGTGCAATAGTAGCGACTAGAGGCTAGCGCGAGATGAATTGATTGAGTTGTGATTTGTGTGGCACTAATACATTGTCATGTCATGCATGTTGTTACTACTTGGTATACATAGGACTTCGACGGCAATGTTACGTTCGACTCAAGTAAATCAATCCAACGTGTTCGAACATGAATCGTTTTACTTGAGTGTTGCATGGTACATACGACCACTCATCCAAGACTGTATGGATGACGTTTTGTCGCCCACACTGAATTTATGTTATTCTAAAGTTTGATTTGTGTGCGCACGATTGTAATTAAAACAAGTAAAAGTGTTAACTTCGGCTGTGCCGAATCTTTGATACCCTCCACCTTAGTGTTAACCAGCAAAATATTAAATTGTAATGTACTTTTTAAAAAAAATAAAAATAAGTTATTTGTTCACAAATGCAATTACTTGTTCACAAATGCTCACAAATGCAGGATGCTCACAAATGCTCACAATGCTCACAATGCTCAAATGCTCACATGCTTAAGTACTTAAGAAGAAATGTACTTAAGAAGAAATGTACTTAAGAAATGTACTTAAGAAGAAATGTACTTACGAAATGTACTTAAGAAAGAAATGTAGTTAAGAAATGTACTTAAGAAATGTACTTAATGAAATGTACTTAAGAAATGTACTTAAGGTATTTAATGTACTTAATGTACTTTGAAATGTACTTTGAAACGTACTTAAGAAATATACTGTTTTTTAAGAAAATTTACTTTTTTAAAAAAAGTAAAAATAAGTTACTTCTCACAAGTAAAATAAAAAAGCATTTTTTAAAAATAAAAAGCATTTTTTAAAGAACTGTTAAAAAAAAAATACAAGCTGCAAAGCATTTTTTAAAAATAAAAAAAGCATTTTTTGAAGAACTGTTAAAAAAAAACAAGCAGGGACGAGAGTTGAACCAACAACCCTCAGACCCCAACGCCCAAACCTTTACATATCAGCCCACAGCCACCTTAGATAAAGCGTGACAATTCATATAAATGTATGAAGACATGAAAGTGCATCTAAACATTCTAAAGTACTTACCTATTATGAAGAACAACAAAGATTTTCAACATGGAAATTCACCACACGGCAAAAGGAGTAGTAAGTAAAATGAAGGGTATAATTAAAAGCATTTTTTAAAAATAAAAAAGCATATTTTGAAGAACTGTTAAAAAAAAACAAGCTGCAAAAAGCATTTTTTAAAAACACTAAAGAATTTTTTGAAGAACTGTTAAAAAAAAAAAAAAAAAAAAGTGGGACGAGAGTTGAAGCCACAACCCTCAGACTCCTACGCGCAACCCTTTACACATCAGCCCACAGCGACCTTAGATGAAGCGTGACAATTCATATAAATGTATGCACACATGAAAGTACATCTAAACATTCTAAAGTACTTACCTATTATAAAGAACAATAACAAAGTTTTTCAACATGGAAATTCACCACACGGCAAAAGGAGTAGTTTAGTATAAAACTACAAAAATTAATGTGACAATTTTATGAGTTTTTTTACGTTTCCAATCATAAAATTTTTTCCAATGGACCAATTTCGCTGATTTTCAATACCAAACTGCTCAGGAATACGTGGAACATTCTGGCCAAAAACCAAACCGCGTTATCGCCGATTGAAGTCGTGAGAATGTTTTCAACAGACGGACAGACGGACATGGCTATATCGACTCCGGTTATTATAAGGATCAAGAATATATTTACTTTATGGGGTCGCAAAGCCTTATTTCTATATGTTACAATCAGAATGACAAACTGATATATACCCTCTATCACTTACAGTGGAGGGTATAAAAAGGGAAAATGGAGAATATTGATGTTTAAATTATCGCAATTAATTATTTTTCACTTGTTTTCTTAAAATATGTAAATTTTCTTTAAAAGTACTTACTTAACAAAAGTACTTTTTCTTAAAAATTATCTTTTCTTAAAAAACATTCCTATTCCTAAATAATCAGCTTTTTATAAAAAAAGTAAATTTTCTTAAAAAATTTCCTTTTCCTTACTTAAATGTTTCTTTTTTTATTTTTGAAATGAATTCCTAAAGTAAATCAACATACATAGATTGCTGGTACGTATCACGTACCGTATCACAACACAGTTCAACCCAATCATTGGGTAGTAATAGCATCGTATGACTCGACGGTTGCGTCGCAATGACTACTATGAGTGGGTTTACGTGTAGACATGGCATGGCTCGAACCGCTGCTGGCGTCGGCCTTACACACAGCATAACATTTTGCACGATGAATTAAATGAACCGGAACATGCACTTGTGCTAGCCCTTAGTAGCGACTAATTTTCACTAATTGTCGTACATTATGTTATCGTAGGCAAATGAAAACAAATAAACAACTTTTAAAAAGATTTTTTGCACTTTTAATAAAAAATGTACTAAAACAAAGCAAAATAAGGAAAACTAAAAACTAAACTTGTCAAATATAAGGAAAACTAAAAACTAAAAGTTTTCTTCATCTTTGAGATTGTCATTCATACTTAACAGCTGCATAAAAACACCATCTAGTGTGCAATATTAGCTACTAATTTTCGAAAACCATTGCTGTAAAATAACATTACATTTCAGTAAACAGCTGATTAATAACTTGTCAACCGCAACAAATACAAAATAATAAAATATTTTACAAAACACCAAAAAAATTATAACTCAGAACATAAAACAACACAAAGTGTATCAAAGCTGAATGGAGGTAATGTTAATTCTAATAAAATTTCTATTAGATTCCAATATAAATTAAGATTATAACACGACACGACAATTGGGTAACAATCTCCATCTCATGCCAATTATTATGGGTGGAGATTTTAATACAAATTGTGCAAACCCACAGTCGCAAGCTTTATCAAAATTTTTATTTGACGTTTTCCACTTGCATATGAGCAATTCTCCACAAGCCTCCACAGCTAACAATTCCACTACTTCAGATGCAGTTTTCCATAGATTTTTAAATACAATCGAGTCAAAAATTTATATACTTATTTTAGTTACCATAAGCCAATATTAACTATTTGTACTTAAGGGATTTACCATAGATGGGCACTTTGCAGTACTACTAAAATTTCAGTAAAAATAATTCTTTAACTAGTAAATTTTTACTGATTACTAAAATGTTTTTCAGCAATTTTTATAAAGTGCCTACATGATTATGATGAGGTGCATTGAATTTTCAGTAATCAGTAATGCCCGACTACTGATTATTATGAATACGGCCCTATGATTTGACTGGTAATGGAAATTAAATTTCATTATCAGTAAAAATTTACTGAATTTTTTCAGTAATCAGTAAATTTACTGCTTACTGTAATTTTTAATGCTGTACATATGTATATATTGCAGTGTGCCCATTTACTAACCAAATAAGTTAAATAAAACAAACAAAAACCAGCAAATTTCTATGTATTTACAATATTGAAAGTTTTGATACTTTTAATTGATTAATTAAAAAAATATACTAAAAGCATAAGTACTTCCAACTTCATTACTAGATGTTTACACATCTCCCCTGTGATCGGACTCACATTAATTTTTTTATTATTGTGAAAGGTAAGTCAAATAAAATGTGGGTGCGGAGCACTTTCAGAGCAAAGAGAATAATGACGTATTATACGTATATAAAAATGAGATAGCAAGAGAGCAACGAAAATTTTGTGAACTTGTGTAGCGTATGTATGAACATAACAATGTATGTATGTTCATGTGTCTGTTGCTTTCCATTCTCCTTGTTTTTTTGTGGGAATAAAACAAAAAGTATTAAGCAAGAAAATAATGACACATGTGCTTGCACTGGGTCTTTAAATAATTGTAAGTATTAATATTATTTAAATGTAACGTCATCATATGATTGAATGCTGTTTTTTGTTTTCCAATGTAACATTTTCAAATGTGTTCATAGAAATCGAACAGGTACCGTGTAGCAAAAAGGTGCTAACACATCGCCCGTGAGTTCGAACACTCATTGGTTTTTTATTTTCTACTATTCTACTTTATTGGGTTTTTTTTTTAATTCTCCAGAATTTAAAGCAGAACGATCGTAGGATTTATTTCAAATGTAAGTGAGATTAATTAATTAATTTCATTACGGAAAGGGGTTTCGAACCGGAGGGAAATATGGTATAAAATATGTACCTACCATGGAACCTATCCCTGAAAGGTTCTGAACCTAACCTTACAGAGTGTACCACTCATGGGTGTTCTTTTGGATAGAAAGGTTAGTTTTAGATCTAACGTAGTGGAGAGGACGAAAAAGACAGCTTTACACCTGAAAATAGGAAAATTGGGACAGTCTCCAAGGATTGCACACTGGATCTATACAGTGGTGGGGAGACCGATGATGCTCTATGGGGTTATCGCGTTGTGTCGGTATTGTGCTGAATTGACTAGGGTTCAGAGAATGGCGACGATGTACATCTCGGATGCACTGAGCCGGTAGACATTACACGGTGTTACAAAAAATAGTTTTTTTTTTCTGTCCTATGAACCAAATGCACATATTCGGAAAGAGGGGAAAAAATAAAAATACACGTGTATCGTCGATTTTCATGTACACGTCAAAATTTTTGTTTTAAGTTTGAAGTATAAAGCTCGTAGTGGCCTGTGTGAAAGCCTTTGGACCGATTTTTAACCCTTTTTCAGTGATCCAATCGAGCTGATTTTTTGCAGGTAGACTCGTGGAAATGACTGTATCACGTCAAATTTTTTAAAAACACTGCAATGAATTGTGCTACTTTTGTGCAACTTTTGCTCAAACAAAAGGGCACCAATAAATTCACCGCAACGAAATTCGCTACGCTAATGTAGAATCGGTAATTCCAGCAGTTCTATACTCACCAGAAGAGCGTGTAGCGGCTTCAGTGGAGATTTTTGATAATGTTCCCGAAATAAGCGATGCAGAATCAACAGTTGTACCATCGAATGCGAGATGCGAGAGTCCACAAGTATCGGAATTTGTGGCAACACCCAGTGAAATTGGGACTGCAATGCAGCATTTAATAACGCAAGCCGACTTCAATGACCTCGTACGAGACGGAAATTTGTCGAGGAGAACAGCAGAACTCTTTGCATCACGCTTTAAGCAGTGGAATATAGTGGCGGCTGATTTTAAAATAACAGCCGCTCGTGGTCGAGGTACCACTATTCCATATGACGAATTTTTTAAATTGCACGGAGATCGAGAAAAAAATTAGCTTATTGTTATGATATTGATTTGATGTTTGCAAAAATTGGTTACCCTCATATTTCAGAGGAGTGGCGACTTTTCATCGATGCATCAGTCAACAGCCTTAAAGTCGTGCTGCTTCATATCGGTAACATACATCCATCTGTCCCGATTGCATATGCCACAAACCTCAAGGAAACATACGAAGGCATGGAATTAATATTACAGCTGATAAAGTACAAAGAGCATAATTGGAAAGTATGCTGCGATCTGAAAGTGGTCGGTTTACTCATGGGTGTTAAGCGTGGATTTCCAACCCACCAGTGCTTTTTGTGTACATGGGAAGGTCGAAAAAGAGATGAGCATTACACTGAATTTAAGTGGAAGCCGCGAACATGCTACAAAGTAGGCGTAGAAAGTATAAAGAATCTACCATTGGTGCAGCCGTCTCAAATCATTTTGCCTCCACTACACATTAAGCTCGGTCTCGTGTCAAATTTTGTTAAAAAACTGAGCGAGAGAGAAATTGAGCGGCGCAAAGATTCATGCAGGTATTTTTTTTAAGAAGTCATTCAGTAACTTTATGTTTTTTAATGATTTTTTTGATTTAAGGTGTTTTCAATGGTCCGCAGATAAAAAAAATAATTGCAAGTTTAGAATTTTCATCAAAATTAAATGCTTTCGAACAACGTGCATGGAAAGGTACAGTTGCCGTTATTGAGCAGTTTCTTGGCAACAAACGAGCTGCCAATTATAGAAATATTGTAGCAGAAATGGTTTCGGCATATGGCGAAATGGGCATATTAATGTCGCTAAAGATCCATTTTCTTCACAATCATTTAGATTTTTTCCCTGATGATTTAGGAGCTTGTAGCGATGAGCATGGCGAAAGGTTCCATCAGGACATTGCGGCTATTGAAAAGCGCTTTAAAGGAAAAGACATTACGCATATGCTTGGCGAATACTGTTGGTCTATTTGTCGCGATACTGGAGCAAATGCTTACAACCGCAAAAATAAAAGGCCTAAATTTCTTTAAAAACATTAAAATTTTTAATGTAACAATTCTTTATTTTTATAAAACAAAAGTAATAAAAAAAAATTGTTTTTTTAACGAACTGAAACCTTAAAAAAAACAATAACCATTTAAAAAAAAATTTAGGAAAATCTGAGAATTGATAAAAATCTATTTTTTAAAAAATTTGACGTGATACAGACATTTCCACGAGTCTGCCTGCAAAAAATCAGCTCGATTGGATCACTGAAAAAGGGTTAAAAATCGGTCCAAAGGCTTTCACACAGGCCACTACGAGCTTTATACTTCAAACTTCAAAAAAAAAAAAAATTCTGACGTGTACATGAAAATCGCCGATACACGTGTATTTTTATTTTTTATCCCCTTTCCGAAAAAGTAAATTTGGTTCATAGGACAGGCAGATTCCTTTCTTGTCTGCCATCGGGCTAAGGCAACTCTCATAATGCACAGTCGATCGGAGTCGGTCATGGAACAGTGGTGGAAGGTACTCCCAACTTTGTGCAACATGACCTTTAATATTATACGAAAAGGCGTTTCTAACCGGAGGGAAATGCGTGGGGTCTAACCCACATTCATATGTAATACAATGTTCCTTCGCCGTTAACAATTATATAAGATTGTTGATAAAATTGGATTTAGTTTACAATTGTGTACTACTTTTCGATGTAAACTGAGTAATCTTGATTATATATATATATATATATATATATCCTTTATCTATTTAAACAGAATATAAGAATATAAAACAATATTACAAGACAAAGTTTATATAAAAGGTTCGTGAATAACATAGGGCGTCAGAAAAGAAAACCTTGATTAGATTAGAAGTTTGTTAAAAGTCATTGCTGTTTATTATATGTAGGTGTGTTTTATTTGCAATAAATTTAATTGTACATTCGTTTACGAAAGTCAATATATTTTATTTTTAATATTTTATAATGATTTTAACAAATTGTCTATATACATACATCTAAAGCTGTTCGTTCTCTCTCTCTCTCTCGCTCTGAAAGTTCTTCTACAACGTGTTACCGTAAGTTCCCAAGAATTTGTTACAATGGCCACAGTAATGCTGAGTGTTCATGCAGCTCCCAGCGCAATACGGCAAACAGACGCAACACCAAAGTCTGCAAAATGAAAGGAAACGAAATCATATGATAAAGGTAAAATTGAATTAGGCAAATGAAACACACTGTAGACATGAAACAAAAGTGTTAACCATGAGTTCTAATTTATTTGTGTACAAACATTTACCACATCTTATCAGATGTGTTATCATGAAAATAAACAATTCACACATTGTGTACTTTTCTGTTTAGATAACTTTTTTTTTTGTTCATATTATTTTCGTTTATAACTATAGAAGTCTAAGTGAAAAATACAGGGTGGCCCAAAATTAACGAAGGGGTTTGAATTGCTTATAACTTTTTTATTATAATTTTTTTTTCGTTTCTTTTCAGTATTTCGTAAAGAAGACTTGGGGAATTTAAAATGGAGCAGTACTCAATTGAACAACGTGCCCAAATTGTTGAGCTTTATTTTTCAAATCAACGATCCATTGTTTTGACTCAGCGTGTATATCGTCGTTATTTTAATATGCGGGTTGGACCCTCAGAGTCAACAATAAATCGTCTGGTTGCAAAATTTCGATAACAAGGGGCAGTAAGGAACCTTCCTGGTGCTGGCAGACGACGAACGGTGCACACGGATGACAATATTGAACTGGTACAGAGGAGTATTCGGGAAGATGGAGAAACATCAACCAGGAGACGTTCGACACAACTTGGCCTCTCGCGAGGGTCGCTGCAGAGAATTTTGCATACAATAGGAATGTTTCCATACAAGATTCAGCTTGTCCAAGAATTGAAACCGACAGATTACCAGCAACGACTTGATTATGCAGTTTTTTTCCGGCAAAAAGCAGAAGAAAATCATAATTTTGTTCATAATTTAATTATGAGCGACGAAGCCCATTTCCGATTAAGTGGGTTCGTTAATAAGCAAAACTGCAGGATATGGGCTACGGAAAATCCGAGAGTAGTTCAACAGCGAGAATTACACCCACCTAAGTGTACGGTTTGGTGCGGTGTTTCATCGGAAAGGATAATTGGTCCTTATTTTTTTTTGAAAATGAACACGGGGTCGCCGTTTCCGTCAATGGTGTCAGATATCGGACAATGTTGGACAATTTTTTAAGGCCAGCCGTGGAAAACCATCCGCAAGTATGGTTCCAACAAGATGGAGCCACACCCCACACTGCAAGGGGCACAATGGCTCTTTTACGGGACATCTTTGGTGAACGAATTATTTCGCGTACAAGTGAATTTAATTGGCCTCCGCGTTCACCGGATTTAACCGCTCCATACTGTTTTCTTTGAGGTTATTTGAAAGGAAAAGTCTACATTAATAAGCCTGGAACCATCCAGCAATTAAAAAGCAATATACGCGACGAAATAAATAACATAACACCTGAAGTTTTGCGAAAAGTAATGGAAAATGTGTTGGAAAGAGCACGAATATGCGAAGCAGAAAATGGCCACCACTTGCGAGATATTATTTTTCATAACTAACCTAAAAATATTCCCCATTTATATACTGTATTAAAAAAAAATGTAATAAATATGTCTTAAATAAAAAGTTATAACGAATTCAAACCCCTTCGTTAATTTTGGGCCACCCTGTATAACATTTTGTCGTTTTTTTACAGATGTTTTTTTTCGAGTGTATATTACCCAAACAAACATAACAGTGCTGCCATTAAATGCGTTCTCGAACTTGGCTCGTACTCGATGCGCGTCAACTTTTGTGTATGACATGCGGGACAGGTTAAATAGACAGGTTCCGGACCCAAAGGCATTATAGGCTCTGAAATGAGATAAGTGGGGAAAATTGAATATTTGTTGGTGAAATAAAGATAATAATGGTACTAATGGAACATTATAAAATCGGTATTATATTCAAAAAGTTATCGGTTTATAAAATAGCTAAGTTGAAAGCAAGAAAACATAGGTATAATTCTATGCTTTCAAAGTGTTAACACGAAATCGTTTCAATTTGAAAAGTACACATACACAAGTACACCAAATTCATAAAAATTACACATATGAATACGACTTAACATCCAATCCCATGGAAAGACAAGAAAGAGCTTCTCACAATCAGTGAGCTGCGTGCTCTCTTTTTTTATATTTATGTAACTAGCTGACCCGGCAAATGTTGTTTTGCCTTCAAATTTTATTTTCACTGAGAGTCTGGTTCCGTTGCAAAGTCATGGTGGATTGATATTTCGAAGAAGATTTTTCAATTCAAATCAACATGAAGTGTCACGGCAATATATGAAATTCATTGGAATGACAGTGGCGCCATCTGTCGTACCAACTCAGAAATCTTCGTGGGCTCATGCACAACAACTTTGCTAAAGATCATCATATTATCAAATGCAGAGTATACGATTTTATAAAGGACATATAGACAATTATTCATTTTTATATATATAAATAAATTGGTAAGCTTGGTCTTACACCGGTTCCCATCAGCCCTAATTACTCAATATTGTCTCCATCACTAAGCGAAATGATGAATGTCATCGAAATAAATGTTTGGTGGTCAGAGCTGAGATCGATCCCACGATCTGCTGTACAACAGTCGAGCACATTAACATGACTCGTATGTAACAGGGTGATCCCAAAACTACCCGACCTAACAAAGAAGGCACTAACAAGTTGTTACAAATTGTCTTTATTTTTCAACATACTCTCCATTTAGCTCGATATACGTTTTTCAGCGATATTCAAGAGCTTCGATACCCTGTTTACAGTAAGAACTGTCAAACTCCTTAAAATAGCCATCAACCGCAGACTCCACCTCTTCATTTTTGGCAAATCTTTTACCCCCGACTGATTTTTTCAAATTTGGAAATAGGAAATAGTCCGAGGGAGCTAAGTCTGGCGAATAAGGTGCGTGAAGCAATGAACATAAACATGGCTTCCCATTACATCCCATTAAAGGCCGTGACTCACTATCCTAGATAGTGGTGCGATTTATACAAAAAATTATCTGACAGAATCTTATCACACTTGAAGAAAATCGCATCACACTTGAAAAAATCCGATCCAAGTGTGTTATGGATGCCAGACCATCACACAAAAATGATGCAAAACCATATGTTTTCACGAAAGTCACATAATGTAAGGTTGGATGCCAATAAATCACGTTGGTTCTTTGGATTGCTGTCAATGATATTTTGATTTCGTTTGTATTTACAACATACTCGCTTTAATATTTTTCGACATATTCATTTATTTATTCTTTTGCACAACTATTATTTATTCTTTTGCACAACTACCTCACGAAAACTGAAATAATTTTAACAGAATAATAGCTCGTCTATTTTTGTATCAGCTGGCGTTGTTGTTATTCTCATCAGCTGTCTCCAAAAACACAACCCTGATCACAGAGAAAATATTAATTTTTTGCAACTTTTCACAACATGTGCAAATCTAACAGACCTGTCAAAACTATTTTCGTTTCTCTTTCATACGTATTCGCATACAATCCAGACTATCCTATTTTTTCAGCAACACCCTTACGATTTTTGACAGGTCCAAAGACTAAATCTGGTAGTGAGTCATGGCCTTAAGGGTTTAGAGAGAGCTTCTCACAATCTAGTTTTTACATTCACTGATTGGGACCTACAGTTTTACACCGGTTCCGAACGTTATTTTGAGAAGGTTTTTCATGGCTAAGTACTCGACAGTGTCGCCGTCACTAAGCGAGGTGACTGTCGTCGATTGAAATGTAAGTTGGTCTGAGCAGGGATCGAACCCACATTCTCATGTAAAGGAGCCGCGCACACTAACGATTGCACCACCGATGATGATGAAGCAATTCGAACTTCAATTCATTAATTTTGGCCATCGCAATAGTGGACGTGTGTACAGGAGGAACATTGTCTTAATAATACAAAACTTTCTTTTTCGCCAAATGCGACGTTTTTTCTACAATTCCATCACTTGAACGCTGTAATAAATTAACATAATATTCGCTATTGATGGTTTTTCCTTACTGAAGATAACACTGTGTGTAATTTTGTAAGTCATGGAAATATAACCATATACGGACACCACTACGTGATAAAAGACAAAAAAAAGACCCGTGTCTCCCAGTTTTGCCAAAAGTTATGAACTATTTTTTTTATGGGCCCCCAAAGATTTGGGGCCTCGGTGTCATTTTTGCAAAAAAAGTGATAATTTTGTCAGGCTCATATCTTGCAAACCGTTCGGAATTTTGATTTACTCTTTGAGGTAAAGTTGTAGCTCTTGTCATGAAAAACAAACATTGTGAACATATAAGATCAAAAATACTTCATCTTCAGGGTCAAAAAAAAAAAAAATTGAATTTCAAATTGTCAGGCTCATATATTGCAAACCGTTCGGAATTTTGATTTACTCTCTGAGGGAAAGTTGTAGCTCATGTCAAGAAGAACAAACATTGTGAACATATAAGATCAAAAACACTTCATCTTCAGGGTCAACAAAAAAAAAATTGGATTTTTTACCCTTTTTCCCTTGTTCAGGTCCATAGGTAGCAAATCGTTCAAAATTCAAAGAAGAAATCAACTAAAAAATTTACTTTTTATTCTCATATTGTGTGCTGCGTCCCTTGTTGCGTGTGCTGAGCTAACTGCTTTGCCTGTACTGCTGCGGTCGATGAGATAGCATAGTATCTCAATGTTGAAGTAAACGGTGTTAAGAATCATTCCTAGGAAGTTCGTATATTCTAGAAAGTTGTTTCCTGAGATCTTCGATACATTTCTGTAGTTGATTGTTTCCTTAAATTTTGAACGGTTTGCTTCCTATGGACCTGAACAGGGGAATAAAGGTAAACAAATCGAATTTTTTAAAGTTTTTTTCCGTTTTGACCTTGAAGATGAAGTTATTTTAATTTTATATGTTGACAATATTTATTCTTTATGACAAGAGCTATAACTTTCCCTCAGAGAAAATTCCGAACGCATTGCAAGATATGAGCCTGACAAAATTATCACTTTTTTGCAAAAATAACACCGAGGCCCCAAATCTTTGGGTACCCATGAAAAAAGTCTATGACTTTGGGCAAAACTGGGAGATACGGTTCTTGTTTTGGTCTTTTATCACGTAGTGGTGTCCGTGTATGGTTATATTTTTACGTGTTGCACTGTGTAATCCTTCTTGGCCACGATTCTCCCATTGCAGTCCACTGCTTTGACTGTTGCTTTGTCTCAGGTGTGACGTGGGGGACCCATGTCTCATACTTGGTTGGAAATCGACGCAAAAGTTCAGCTTTATTGCGGTGAAACCTCGCCGAACTCTCTACTGAAACATCTCCGGGACGCCGTTTATGCTCTATTGAAAGCAAACGCGGCACCCATCTTGCGCACAGCTTTCTCATCTACAAATCTTCGGTCAATATGCGATGAATATAACTTTTTGAAATGCCTATCATTTCAGCTAGCGCACGCACTTTCAGCCGACGATCATCCAATACCAGTTTGTGGATTTTCTTAACTGTGTCTGGTGTGGACACCTCAATTGGTCGACCACTACGGTGTTCGTCTTGGCAGCTTGTACGACCTCATTTAAGCTCTGCTACCCAATATTTTACATTTTACTCCCCCCGAGTCGAATCAAAAAAATGAAAATGAATATTTTCCCATAACATTCCATGAAGGGACTGGGGAGAGCATTTCGCAGCCAGTGAGCTGTACGCTTTCTAGTTTTCACTCACTGATTGGGACCTATGCTTTTACATCGGTTCCGAACGGTATATTGGGCAGCTTTCTCATGGCTAAGTACTCGATAGTGTCGCCTTCACTAAGCGAGGTGACCGTCGTCGATAAAAATGTAAGGTGGTCAGAGCAGGGATCGAACTCACGTTCTCAGGTACAAGAGCTGCGCACACTAACCATTGCACCAACGACGGCCACGGAGTAGAATCTAGCTTGGCTTTAATATTGCGTGGACTGAGACCTTTCATATGGAAAGGTTGAATTACATAACGGTGACCAATTTTAAAAATACTAAACAACGTGGGGCCTTGACACTTAAAACATATGTTTCATAAGGTTGCCAATTTTCACCAAAATATTTTTTTTCAAAATACTGGCATCATCGATACGTCAGGTCGGCTAGTTTTGGGACCGCACTCGTATATTTACGTTGCGCGCAGCATTATTTGTGGACTGAGACTCCAAGTCTGCTGCTAGAGGGTCTATCAACTATTACCAAGACAGTACTACTACTAATGCAAAAAGTAGTCGGATATGAAGTAATGCCAATGATTCAGGCACTGATTTTTTCAAAGCTGCATGGATATAATACATTATATATATTATTTTACGGCCGGATCAATAAGTCCGTGACTTTTCGAAATTCCTTCGTAGTTATAAGAAATGCAACACTGCTTCCATCAAGTATCACCTGTTAGTAGACTACTGTCAAATCTTGAGCAGGTTCCGTCATTTACTTTGCGTTTAACAGCTGTTCAAAACAATCAACCTAGTGCATTTTTTAAAAAATTGAAAAATGTGTCGAGTTCTCATTAAACATTATTTTTTGCGAAAAAAAACCGTCAATCAATCCAAGGAAAAGCTTGATAAATACTATGGAGACTCTGCACCATCGATTTCAATGATAAAAAAGTGGTTTACAGACTTTCGTTGTGGTCGCACAAGTACAAAGGACGCTGAACGTTCTGGACGGCCAATATAGGTCAATACCCCCGAAAATGTCGAAAAAATCCACGACATGGTATTGACCGATCGAAGAGTAAAAGTGCGTGAGATTGTTGATGCCATAGGCATTTCATATGGCAGTGTGGTTTCGAATTTAAATAATCAGTTGGGTTTAAGAAAGCTGTCTGCAAGATGGGTGCCGCGTTTGCTCTCATCGTGTGACGTAATCGTGTGACAACTTCAAAGGATTGTTTCGAGTTGTTTAATTGGGCTAGGAATTAGTACCTCATCCGCCATATTCTCCGGCTTTAGCTCCCAGTGACTATTTCCTATTTCCAAATCTAACGAAATGGCTCGGTGGAAACAGATTCAGCTCCAACGATGAAATTATTGATCAAACAAATGCCTATTTTATGGACCTCGAAAAATCCAATTTTTTGGAAGGGATACAAAAATTGGAGAAACGTTGGACTAAGTGTATTGAGCTAAAAGAAGTTTATGTTGAGAAAAAAAATTATTTTTCAAAACAAAAACTGTGTTTCATTCAAAAAGTCACGGACTTATTGATCCGCCCTTATATATTTTTTTATAAAATAATATCTTTATTATGACTTTTACAAAAACTGATTAGAAATTGCTGTTCACAGAAATGTTAATGTCATGTGTTCCCCTCTGGATATTCATCTGTAATGGGTCGTAAATATAAGGGTTTTCAACAGAGACGCTACAAAAGTAAATCGATAGGGACAACAAACAACGCCATATTTTTTTGAGCTCTTTTGACATTTCTCTTCAGTAAGGTTTGCCATTTCATCATGGAAAGATATACGAGCCAACAACGAGTCCAAATTATTAAAATTTCTACCGAAATTTGGAGTCAGTGGCCTCAACTTTAAAAGCGCTACGTCCAATTTATGGTCGTCATAATTTCTGGCTGAATGGCTTCGTCAATAAGGAAAATATGCGTTATTGGTCAGACAGCAATCCACACGTAATCCATGAGTCATCATTGCATCCCGAAAAAATTACGGTTTGGTGCGGTTTATGGGCCGGCGGCGTCATTGGGCCATACTTCATCCGTGATGATCAAGACCGGCACATTATTGTGAATGCGAATCGCTACCGTTCAATGATAACCGAATATTGGATAATATGGACTTGGAGGACATGTGGTTCCAACAGGACGGCGCCACAAGCCACACAGGGAATGCCATAATCAATTTATTAGAAACCAAGTTTGGTGAACGTGTTATCTCACGAAATGGCCCAGTCGATTGGCCGCCTCGGTCGTGCGATTTGACGCCGTTAGATTATTTCTTGTGGGCCTACGTCAAGTCTATGGTCTATGCCAACAAGCCAGCGACGATTGATGAACTTCGTACGAATATCGAACGTGAAATTGCAGTAGTATCGGCCGATTTATGCTTGAAAGCCGTCGAAAATTGGGTTCAGCGTCTGGACTTCTGCAAGCATGCCCGTGGTGGCCATGCAAAAGAAATCGAGTTCCATACATAATGGCATCGAACGTACTTTCACAGGAATAAATAATTTCAGTGGTATCTAAAACCGGTTTTGTTTTATTTAAAAAAACTTTTGTAGCGCTATTATTGAAAAACCCTTATATTAATCGCATATCTGCATGGGTTAATTGTGAAAAACCTTCCTTATCAGGTTTTGCCAGACAATATGCTGGTCTTTCAATTTGAACAATAACAGTTACTTTTGGAGACAGTTGTTAAAAAAGCATTTGCTCATTTTATGTGTTGCCACCGTGTGTTTGCCTACAATGGGTTAATTTGTTTGATAATGATAAACGACTGACATATGTTTGTATATGATTCGAACAAACCTCCGATTGTGAGATGCTCGCCATTATCCCCTTAAGGGAAGTTGTAAGAACACAATGTCGTGATATTTTTCCCCACAAAAAGAAAAATACAAAAATCGGTTATTTTAAAGTTGCTCACAAAGTCTTCATATATGGAATGGGGTAACTTGGTTTAAAAATGTTATACAACATATACAACCAAACTTTATACAACATATACAACCACCACAGACTTGTCCGTCAAAATTTGATAAAAATACATATTTTCTGGCGAGTCTGGTTCTGAGAAGAACTGGGTATCTGGGCCAGTTTCGGTTTTCAGCAGATTACTGTCCCAAAGAGGCTTAAGTGTAATATCTTATTATAATATCGTAATATAAAATTTGATAAAAATACACATTTTCGTATCCTCAGGTTATCATGTTTGGTTCATTTGGGACCGAGTCCTCTTATTTAGGAATCCTCTAATTTAGGTTTTACGGTTCATTTCAACTCGTTTTTCAAATCCTGTAGAATCATTTTTCGGTCTTTTTGGAAGCGTTTTGGTTCCTTTGAACCCTGTATTCGGTCCTTAAATAATCGATTTCGGTTCATTTGGACCCGTTTTTCGGTTCTTATAAGCCCCGATCTGGTTAGTCCTTGTAAAGAACTGATTCTTCCGTATCGGTTCCTCGAATCTGTACATCACTACAACACACAGATTCCGAGAAGGGCACTTTAACCCTTTAATCGAACCACCGACTTGTTATTCATGAGCATGAACATCAGCTATGGGTGATGTTTATTGTCGGTTTAAAGCCCTTCTTGATGCCAAATAAAAATGTAATCGAAGTTGTTCGCATCACTATCATGTTCACAAATTTTGTTGGTAATATTTTTTCAAATTCATCAGTCAGATAAAAAGTTATCGATCTAGCTCATGCTCATGAATGACAAGTCTGTTTATTCAAAATGTCACTTGTTTGAAAACCAGGTTTTAGGTTTCCCAGAAGGTTTTTTGGAAACCGGTTAATTTTGCTTACGCGTTCTTATCGGTTTTTTGTTCTGAATAGATATAATTTTTTGTTTTTATTTTTAGTGAACTTGAGCAGGATTGAGTAGGACTTGAAATGAATTGAATTGATCTGAATTTAATCGAATTGAATGGAATTGAATTAACTTGAAATGAATTGATCTGAATTGAATTGACTTCAAATGAATTGAATTGAATTGTATTGAATTGAATTGATTTGAATTGAATTGATTAGAATTAAATTGAATTGAATTGAATTGAAATGAAATGAAATGAATTGAATTGAATTGAATTGAATTGAATTGAATTGAATTGAATTGAATTGAATTGAATTGAATTGAATTGAATTGAATTGTATTGAATTGAATTGATTTGAATTGAATTGATTAGAATTAAATTGAATTGAATTGAAATGAATTGCATTGAACTGAACTGAACTAAACTAAACTGACCTGAACTGAACTGAATGGAATAGAATTGAAATGAATGGAATTGAACTGAATTAAATTGAATTAAATTGAGCTGAATTGAATGGAATTGAATTGATTTGGATTGCATTGAATTCAGTTCAGTTGAATTGATTTAATCTAAATTGAGTTGAATTGAATTGCATTGTATTGAACTGAATTGAATTGAACTGGATTGGATTGAATTCAATTGAATTGAGTTCAATTGAATTGAATTTAATTTAATTTAATTGAACTGAATTGAGTTTAATTGAATTAAATTGAATTGAATTGAATTGAATTGAATTGAATTGAATTGCATTGAATTGAATTGAATTGAATTGAATTGCATTGAATTGATTTGAATTGTATTGAACTGAACTGAACTGAATTGAGCTGAAATGAACGGAATTGAATTGATTCGAATTAATTTGAATTGAATTGAGTTGAACTGAATTGAATTGAAATGAATTGACTTGAATCGAGTTAAATTGAACCAAATTGAATTGAATTGAATTGTGTTGAACTGAATTGAATTGTAGTGAATTCAATTGAATTGAATTGAACTAAATTAAATATAATTGAATTGACTTGTATTGAATGGAATGGAATTGAATTGAATTGAATTGAATTGAATTGAATTGAATTGAATTGCATTGAATTGAAATGAATTGAATTGAATCGAGTTAAATTGAACCAAATTGAATTGAATTGAATTGTGTTGAACTGAATTGAATTGTAGTGAATTCAATTGAATTGAATTGAACTAAATTAAATATAATTGAATTGACTTGTATTGAATGGAATGGAATTGAATTGAATTGAATGGAATTGAACTGAATTAAATTGAATTAAATTGAGCTGAATTGAATGGAATTGAATTGATTTGGATTGCATTGAATTCAGTTCAGTTGAATTGATTTAATCTAAATTGAGTTGAATTGAATTGCATTGTATTGAACTGAATTGAATTGAACTGGATTGGATTGAATTCAATTGAATTGAGTTCAATTGAATTGAATTTAATTTAATTGAACTGAATTGAGTTTAATTGAATTAAATTGAATTGAATTGAATTGAATTGAATTGAATTGAATTGAATTGCATTGAATTGAATTGAATTGAATTGCATTGAATTGATTTGAATTGTATTGAACTGAACTGAACTGAATTGAGCTGAAATGAACGGAATTGAATTGATTCGAATTAATTTGAATTGAATTGAGTTGAACTGAATTGAATTGAATTGAAATGAATTGACTTGAATCGAGTTAAATTGAACCAAATTGAATTGAATTGAATTGTGTTGAACTGAATTGAATTGTAGTGAATTCAATTGAATTGAATTGAACTAAATTAAATATAATTGAATTGACTTGTATTGAATGGAATGGAATTGAATTGAATTGAATTGAATTGAATTGAATTGCATTGAATTGAAATGAATTGAATTGAATCGAGTTAAATTGAACCAAATTGAATTGAATTGAATTGTGTTGAACTGAATTGAATTGTAGTGAATTCAATTGAATTGAATTGAACTAAATTAAATATAATTGAATTGACTTGTATTGAATGGAATGGAATTGAATTGAATTGAATTGAATTGAATTGAATTGAATTGCATTGAATTTAATTGAACTGAATTGTATTGAACTGAACTGAATTGAGTTGAATAAAACTGAACTGAACTGAACTGAACTGAATTGAATTGAATTGAATAGAATTGAACTGAATTGATTTGAGTTGAACTGAATTGAATTAAAATCAATTGAATTGAATTAAATTGAATTGAATGGAATGGGATTTAAATGCATTGAATTGAATTGAATGGTATTGAATTAAATTGAATTGAATTGAACTGAATTGAAAATAATTGGAATTAATTAATAGCAATAACAATTTGAAATTTGAACATAAAAGGGGTTAACAGGTTAAGCGGTTTGCAAAATAAGAATAATATGTTTTTTGTTATTCGACGAATATGTTTTTTGAAAACTGGCAAATGTTTATTAGTCATGTACTCGGTTAAGCGGTTTCGCCGGGATTGAGGTTTCGTGTTTTAACACCATGGTTAAAATGTAATCTAATACGTTAGTACCAGCTCTAACATATTTACGAAAACATGGCACCATTAAGTGTCTAATATTAAATTGCTTAGCTTTGGATATAATCTTTGAATCAGGTTGAATTTTCGCTTAATTTTTGATTGAATTGCGATGTATGTACGCCATAATGCAATTCAATGGAATTTATAGGAGGCAAAAATATGATATATAAAACAGCGAGATCTAAATACCTTCTTTTTTTTTATTAAAACAGCCGAAACAATTAAACAATAAATATGAATAGCAATAGTTGTTAAGCTGTCCGAAGCTAAAATTCTAAACATTTTATATGGCCTGAAAAACCATTAAACCTTCGTCTTTGAGATTTTCTCAATCTCTCCTCGTCACCAACTTCTTTTACCAAAACAAAATTGTCAATTTTTAATATTTCAACACCCGATAACTTTAAGTTGGTGAGTAATCGCTCGGGTTGAAATTTGAAAAATCGACAAATTCTTTTACAAAAAGCGATGAAAAGGCGAGATATAGAGCATTTTCATTTATTTATTATTTGGTATTTAATTTTGATTTATTTAGTTTGGAAACTTTAAATTTTTGTAAAAAATACTATTTTGATCAATTTCTGCAATGGTTTGGATATTTTCCTAGGGTGTCATTAATCAGGCAACTCGATTACCTGATTTACCATAATAATTTTGGGTTAATGGGTTAATGATACTTACGAATAATCGAATAATCTTCATTACTATTATTCAATATTTTGATTATTATTATAGCGATCAATGTTTTAAAATTGTATCATCCGATATCTCGGAAACTAAGCTAGATATTAATCTGTGTGTGTTTCATTTCGCCTTATTTTATCCGATAATAATCGCTGTTCTTCATATTATAACATTCTGTCTCTTTTCAGGTAATTTCTCGACACTTCTAGCAATAGGCGTGTTTTCCTTACACTGCTTGCTTAGAGCCTTAAGTAGGCATAATGTTGCCAGCCTGGACAATTCAGTTACGAATCAACCTGGAAGATTCAGGTAGGATTCAAGAATATATATAGAAATATTTTCTAGAATTATATTGGAGCAAGAAGTATATAAAGTACCTCTGAATAATGTCTAGTTTGGCGTTTTAGCAATCGATAATTTTGCACAACAATAGTGGATAATCCTGATTTAATTAACGAGGCCGATACAATGTTATCGATTAATCGAAGGTTTATCAATGACAAATCCGCCTTAGAAAGACTTAATAGCAGTGTTTATAACACCTTATAACAATATAATCGAATTTATTCAATTTGATGAGATCAATAAAATGTTATCGATTAATTTAATGTGGACTACTGAGAAGTCTGTGGGTCGCTTAAAAAAGGTTTACAACTATTATTTATACTTCCAAATAACAATGTAATCGTTACAGCTCTCATCACTCAGTTGTCTGCAAACAATTATGGTTAATATTTATACAATTTTGTGAAACCGATAAAATTTTATCGTTTAATCTAAGCCATATTAATACAAGACTGTGCGTCGATTTAGAAAGGCGTAGAACTAGTGTTTCTAATTAAATATAACAATGTAACCGTAACAGCTCTCCTAACTATCTTGTTTGTAAACAATTATGGATAATCGTGATTCAATTTTAGGAGCCCGATACAATGTTATCGTTTAATTAAGTTTGATTTGTAACAAGTCTGTGTATCGTTTCTGTTTCTAATTCCCAATATCCATGTAATCGTTACAGCTCTCATAATACTAAACTTGTTCAATTTAATGAAATCGATAAAATGTTATCGTTTAGTCGAAGGTATAGTAATTACAAATCTGTCGGTCGCTTTAAAAAGGCTTAAAGCTCTCCCAACTCTCTTGTTTGTGAGAGAATAAGGATAAGATTTAAATTACGGATAATAGTTATTCAATTTGATGAAACCGATAAATTGTTATCGCTTAATTTAAGGCTGATTATTGAAATATCTGTGGATAGCCTTAAAAAGGTTTAAAACTCGTGTTTCTAATATAAGATTTAAAGTAAATGCTTCTGCTGTCATCAGTTCCATATTTTGCAAACAATTATGGAAATTATTTATACAATTTTGTGAACCCGATAAAATGTTATCGTTTGCTCGAAGGTGTATTAATAACAAGTCTGTGCGCCGCTTTATACAGGCTTAGAACTAGTGTTCATAATGACATAAAACAATGTAGCCGTAACAGCTCTCCTAACTATCTTGTTTGCAAACAATTATGGATAATATTTATTCAATTTGATGAGCCCGATAAATTGTGATCGACTAATTTATGTTTCGTTAATGACAAGTCTACGGATCGCTTTAAAAGAGGCTTAAAACTTGTGTTTCTAATTCCCAATAACAATGTAATCGTTAGAGGTTTCATCATTCAGTTGGTTGCAAAAAGTTATGGATAATATTCATATAATTTAGTGAAACCGATAAAATGTTATCGTTTAATCGAAGCCATATTAATGACAAGTGTGTCGGTCACTTTAGAAAGGTTTACAGCTCTCCCAACTCTCTTGTTTGCGAACAAAACAAGAAAGAAAGAAAAAATTTAAATTATGGATAATATCTATTAAATTTGATGAAACCGATAAATTGTTATCGCTTAATTTACGGCTGATTAGTCAAAAATCTGTGGATCGCATTAAAAAAGTTTAAAACTCGTGTTTCTAATATCACTTTTAAAAGTAAATGCTTCTGCTCTCATCAGTTCCATGTTTTCCAAACAATTATGGATAATATTTACTCAATTTGATGAAACCGATAAAATGTTATCGATCGCTTTAAACAGGCTTACAACTCGTGTCTTAAAAATATAATCATTATTGATCTGATCACTATCTTGTTTGCAAAAATTATTAATACTTTAGGTTCAGTTTGATGAGCCCGATAAAATGTTATCGATTAATTTCAGATATCGACCAATTTAAGATTAATTTAAAAAGGCTTAAAACTAGTGTCTCTAATTCCAAATAACAATGTAACCATTACTCATCATTTCCTTATTTACAAACAATTATTGGTAATATTTAAGCAATTTGATGAATCCGATATAGTTTTATCGTTTAATCGAAGGCATATTAGTGACAAGTCTGTGGATCGCTTTAGAACGGATTGAAACTAGTGTTTCTAATTCCAAAAAAGAATGTAGCCATTACTAGTCTCATCATTTCCTTGTTTGCAAACAATTTAGGATAATATTTATTCAATTTGATAAAACCGATAAACTGTTATCGATTAATTTTAGGTTAATTTTTGAAAAGTCTGTGCTTCGTTTTAAACAGACTTACACCGGGTGGTTTTAATATCAGATTAAAATATAATTGTTACTGCCCTCATCACTATCTTGCTTCCAAAATATTATGAATAATCTGGATTCAATTTGAGGAGCCCGATAAAATGTTATCGATTAACTTCAGTTTGATTAGTGACGAAACGCCATGTGATCCTAGTAACAGATTAAAATATTATCACTATCTTGGTTTTCAAGAAATTATGAATAATCTTGATGCAATTTGATAAGACCGATTGAATGTTATCGATTAATCTCGGGTTCTCTAATGCCACGTCAGTGCATCGTTTAAAAAATGCTTTAAACTCGTGTTTCTAATACGAATATTATATTTCTTGAATTAAATTCCGTGTCTTACTTCTTCTGTTCTGTGGAAATATGCGCAAATTCATTCCGTGTATAAAACTGGAATTATGATTCATCCAAAAGATTAGACAACAGTTTCTCTATATAATACCAGATAAAGTCTAAATTTATAATAACCACCATAATGTTGTGATGATGACTTGCCCTGTGTCTATAAAACAATTACACTCAAAGAAAAATCTACCCTAAATTATACTTACGTTGTACTATCACCATAGGACCTTGAAGCATTGTGGGCTGTTGTTGATGGACATGTTGGATGACAGGTGGTGGCACCGGCGAATAAGTGTATGTTGTAGTCGATGAGGAGGCTGGCGTGGCATAGGCGACATACTGCTGACCCACCACACTGGGGCCATGGGTGGGCCACTGTGGATTACTGTTATTATTGTAGCTTACATGTCTGGTGGTCGTTGTGGTAATTGTGCCCGTAGCCTGTTCGTAGGAGGGTGGTGGTGGATTTTGATTGAGTGACATTGAGGGTTCATAAACTGTAACTCCACTTGTGGTACTGGTTCCCGCTCCAGTAGGAGCTGTACGGAAAGTACTGTTGCGATTAATTGGTGCTGATGACTTTTCCATTAATATAAAATTATTTTCTTGTTTGTCTACTGTATTGTTTAGTTTGCCCCAATCGATTTCGTATTTTCGTTTTGTGTTGGTTTGTTTGTTTGTATTTTTTTTTTAAATATTTATTTAAGTTTCTAACCGTTCGTTAGTTTAAAAATTTGTTTATTTAATTTGAATATTAATTTAGTTCGCACTATTCGTAATTATTTGTTGTTCTCCGTCGAGTTTCGTTTCGTACTGATTGAGTTGTGCGCGGTTACAAATTTTGCTTGTACTCTTGGCCAGGCAACGATGAGTAAGTTAATGAGTAGTACTCACAGTATTCGCCAAAAGCACCACCAACACCACCACCACCACTACCACAAATAACCTCAGTCAGCCCTCATAAATATCATGTGTTTTTATCAGTTAAAAGCTTTTCTTTCGAAATTCGCGTGACGCGAATTGATTCCAAAAGTGAGGGGTGAAATTATTAAGTCTACTAATCATAATTTGGCACATGTGTTAACAAGTAAAACTGAAGCGGGGTTTTTTTGAGTCAATGATCCAAATAATGTCAAATTAAAGGGAGGATTGGGATTTAAAGTGACTTATCTGAATGCGGGATAATGCTCTGATTACCCTGTTTCAAATTAAATTTTTCAAAATGTTGTTATATAATTAAATGAGGCTGTTGCTTGTACTTTGCCAAAGCTTATCATTAGAACTCCAGTATAAATGGAGTATTTTCCTCAGTCAACGACTGATATTGCCATTTATTGCCATTTTCGTCAGGCTCCAAGTACACCCATAGAACACCCAAGAACCGAATTAGCCATAATCGAATTTAGACGTTATCACAACCAGATTAGATATCATCACAACCGAAGAAGAGGTTGTCACAATCGCATTAGAGGTTGTCGAGGTTGTCACTACCTAGTAGATGCTGGTTCAATCGAATTTCCGTTGTGGGGACTAATTTCAGTCGTGACAACCTCAATTCGGTTGCGTCAACCTCAAGTCGACAGCTGCAACTGAATTTATGGTTGCTACAACCTCTTTTCAAACAAATAGTTCTGTGAGTGTAGTACTACCGTGTAACAGCATAGACTTCAATTGCAATTGAATATTCGCAATTTCGTCTTTTGCAAGATATACTTATTATTTATTCGATCATTTCTAGCCGTTGCGGAATCACCGGGATTGGTAATCTTGCATCCCAAATAACTGATTCTTCAATTATCATTACGAATTCTTCAATACGAATTACGAACCACCAACTATTAGTGGAGGGGTTTGTACATTCACGAAATATTGAGTGGAGGCAGCCAAATTAACCGTGATTGAATATAAAGTTTGTCACAATCACACTAGAGGTCATCACAACCGAATCGGAAATTGTCTTAACCGTATTAGAGGTTGTCAGAACCCTGTTACAGGTTGTCGCAGGCGAATTATAGTATGCCACAGCCGAATTAGAGGTTCCACTATCCGTTAGATGCTAGTTCAACCGAATTTCCGTTGTAGGGACTAATTTCAGTCGTGACAACCTCATTTCGGTTGCGGCAACCGGAAGTCGGCAGCTGCAACTGAATTTACGGTTGCTCCAACCTCTTTTCAAACAATTAGTTCTGTGCATGTAGTACAACCGTATAACAGCACAGACTTCAATTGCAATTGACTATTCGCAATTTCGTCTTTTGCAAGATATACTTATTATTTATTCGACCCGTTGCGGGTCCATCGGGATTGGCAATTTTGAATCCTTAATATCGTCTTCAATTACCGAACCATCAACTGTTAGTGGAGGATTTTGTACACTCACAAAAATATTGGGTTGAGGTAACCAAATTAGCCGTAATTAAATTTAGAATATGTCACAATCACACTAGAGGTCATCACAACCAAATCGAACGTTGTCTCAACCGAATTAGAGGTTGTCACAGCCAAATTAGAGGTTATCGCAGGCGAATTAGAGGTTGCCACAACCGCATTAGAGGTTGTCACTATCTATTACGTGCTGGTTCAACCGAATTTCCGTTGTGGGGACCTCGGTTGTGGAAACCGGAAGTCGGCAGCCGCAACTAAATGTACAGTTGCTCCAACCTCTTTCCAATCAATTAGTTCTGTGAGTGTAGTACTACCGTGTAACATCTCAGACTTCAACTAAAGGAAAAAATAAATGGTTTCCCATTACATCCCATGAAGGGACTGGGGAGAGCTTCTCACAATCAGTGAGCTGTGCGCTTTCCAGTTTTCACTCACTGATTGGGACCTACAGTTTTACACCGATTCCGAACGGTATTTTGAGAAGCTTTTTCGTGGCTAGATACTCGATAGTGTCGCCGTCACTATGCAAGGTGACCGTAGTCGGAAGAAATTTAAGGTGGTCTGAGCAGAGATCGAACCCAGGATCCCATGTACAAGAGATGCGCACACTACCCATTGCAGCACCGACGGACTTCAACTGCATTTGAATATTAAGATATAAAAAAAATAAATAAAATAAATTGTTTCCCATTACACCCCATGAAGGGACAGGGGAGAGCTTCTCACAATCACTAAGCTGTGCGCTTTCCAGTTTTCACTCATTGATTGGAACCTACAGTTTTACACCGATTCCCAATGGTATTTTGAGAAGCGTTACTATGCGAGGTGACCGCCGCCAAAAGAAAAGGGATCGAACCCTCGTGCAGAAGAGCCGCTCATACTACCTTTGCATCATCGGCGGCCACAAACTAGGGGAAGAAGTCTTGGTAAATACTAAGGGGACTCTGCTCAATAAATTTCAATGGTTATAAAGTGGTCGATGTGGTCTTTCCAGCACAAGCGATGCCGAACGTTCAGGTCGCCCACAAAAGGAGTCACGCCAGAAATCGTCGATAAAATCTATGGAATGATATCGGATAATAAATGTGTGGGAGGTGGCTGTATCTGTAGGCATCCCAACTGAAAAGTTGGCTATCCGCTATCCACGCGAGAGAAACCTCGACTGTTTGACCACATCAAAGGAGTGTTTGGCGATGTTCAACCGCAACCCGAAGGAGTTTTGGCATCGTTTCGTAACCGTGGACTAAAAATGAATCCATCACAACACACGAGAGTCCAAGAAACATTGAAAGCAGTGGACTTCTCCGGCTGAATATGTACCGAAGAAAGCCTAGGTAGGTCTGTCTGCAATAGTATCACTGCATTTGGTGAAGATAAAAGTGTTCTTCCACCACAACAACGCACCTGTGCACAGGTATGCAGTCGCCATAGCAGAAATGCATTTATTGGCCTATGAATTGCTAAGTCATCTACTCCAGATTTAGTCCCCAGTGACAACTTTTTATTTCCAAACCTGAGGAAAAGGCTCGGCAATAAGAGATTTGGGGGACACTGAGAAAACCTATTATTTGGAAGGAATAAATAAATTTGGATTGAGCTAAAATGAGTCTATGTTGAGAATTTAATTTTTTTTCCCGAAATTAATATTTCTTTCAAAAAGTCACAGAATTGTCACACGGCCGTATTATAACATTGGACTGATCGATACCGATTTCTTAGGTTTTTTGAATTTAGTCAAGAATCTGGTACATCTCTACACTGTGCACCGGCGACACAATAATTTAGATTAACATTTTTGTGCGTATGTTAATGTTTTTGTCAACCTTATAGAGGATGAGACAAATTATTTAATCAAAAAAAAAAATATGTATAAAAATATGCTAACGTGCTATAACGACAAATGCGGTACAAGTTTGGATTAATTAACATGTATGTCAAAGTAATGTTAGATTGTCAATAAACAGTTCGAGGTGTATGTTGCAGCATGAATGTCTAATGTTAATTACGCCTAAAAGTATGCCATTGTTGCCAGTTGAAAAAATGCCCATACCAACTCACCAAGACAGGTTGTTGATATCGTAGGAACAGTTCGAGAACAATCAGTGTTACAGTGAAATATGTTCACAACTACCAGGTGTACGGACAATTGTTTGATACAGTGAAGGAAGGTGAGGTTCGGTACATATACTACAGATATGATGCAAATTACTTTTTGGGGAAAACCAATAAAAATACGACTATTAAAAAGGTCAGACTATGACGCTGAGAAAGTGACCACAGGTACGAATGAATATGAATATCATTGAGGTCAGTTTCGAGAGCATCCTAAATATCGTAATTCCAATAATGCATTTAAAAAAAAAATCAGAATAATCTTATAGAGGCTACTATAATCACTGGAAATTATAAACGAACTGATGTACTGATTCCACGCATTCCCATGATACCTACAGGCATGCCCATCGATTCGAATAAAGATTCCAGTTTCCGATTCTGTTGCCATTTGCGATGACCATTAATAAAGCGCAACGGCAGTCGCTTAAATTTGACAAATACGTTGGGACAATATCATTTGCATGTTCACGTGTAGGTAAACCTTCCGACTAATATACATTTGCACCAGATGGCAAAACTAGACATATTCTATATTCTAGAGCACTTGAATAAATAGAAAAAAATAACAAAATTGTGATTCGTTAAAATTACAATTCAGGGGTAGCGAAGCGCAACGGGTACAGCTATTATAGTATAATGAGAGCTTTTTAGACAAATCAGCACACGATCGAAGTCTAAACAAATACTTCTACCAAATAGTTATTTTAAATTCTACAGGTTTATTTGCCAATTGTAAACTAAACGTGGCATTATCCCGTGTCGGAACGCCAGGAGATATATTAATTTACTGCAAACATAATGAAACAAAATAATTTTCTTCACCCTTGGGCATTACAAAAACTTTGTAGGCAAAACGAAGTTTGCCGGGTCCAGCTATACTTATATATGTATAGATATATAGATAGATATTGATTACAGGCGCTCCTCCTAGAAACTTCCCATTTAACAAGAATTTACCTCCATATGTTAGTCTAGACACAAACCAAAGCAAAAGTACCCAATATAGTTGATAATACTGGGATGTAATAAAGTTAATAAAAAAAAGTTGTTTAATTTTGTTCATTTAGCCCATAACTTCGTTCCAAAAAAAACATCGAAAAATATCTACGCAATTCCGTTTTACGCACACTTTGGTGATGATGTGTTTTCCTATATAAAATGTGTGAACTCATTTGCGGCCATTACATCGTTGAATACTTTTTGTCGGCAGGGCGAAGTCTGCCGGGTCAGCTAGTAATTTATAAAAAATCATATTTGAAAGTTGTAGACATATAAAGCTTAAACATTTCTAAAAATGGCCTGAAATTTAGAAGAATTTTTCATTCTTTATTTAATATTAATCAATGGATTTAGAATTCTGGATTAGTCTAAAAGGGACCCACTATACTTAGGGAATAAATTCAATACATTAAGCGTATTTTGGTTACACCGCTTGTTTATATATTCGCTTGTTTTGTATGACGCACTTAGCGAAGACTTAGCGAGAACATAGCGACGCGATTCATTTTCGCTAAGTTTAAAAAAAAATTTTGACATCATTTACCGTTTTTAACTATTTTCCATATTTTTGAATAGAATTACTTTTCTATAAAAAACGCCGTTTTCTTTGCAACTTAGCAAGCGATAGTCGCTTGCTTGTAACCAAAACACAACTATTGTTACGATAAAAATGCTTATAGTTTATGGGTCGACTAATATTTACATATGACTGACAGTGGAGGTGGAAAGTTTTTGGAAGCCGCTCATTTGGGAGTGGCCAGAAATGATTCATTCAGAGGGTAGTCCAAGCAGCTCACTACTTCCTCGGAGTATTCCCCTGGGCAATGGCTTTATCGGAACCTCTGTTTGCTAACTAGAGTACGAAGTAGAAACGAATGAGCAACCTGATTTGTTACGCGATCACTGATGCGTCTCAGGTTAAATAAGCTCTTCGAACTAAAGGATATATCCTTTTGTTCTTTGGAGGCGGGTGAGCCAACACTACTGGCCTACTCTGGATGAAAAGTAAAGAAACAAAAATCCAGTTTCGACACGCTGCATTCTGGTCAGCGTCTGAGCAATAATGGGCGGGTGAATCGTAATCATCCTGCCAATAGGTAAAATGCAAAACCACAGTGGGATGTGCTTTCCTTCCGCCACCGTTATGTAGGCAATACAAACAAAAAATGAGAATGAGAAACATAAAACCCCCAATTTGTTGACGACAGTGACCGTCGGCGGTTCAATGGTGGTGTGCACGCCTTTTGTACACAAGATCGATACCTGCTCTGACCACCTAAAATTTCTGTCGACGGCGGTCACCTCGCTTAGTGGCGGCGACACTATCGAGTACTTAGCGATGAAAAAACTTATAGAAATACCGTTCGGAATCGGTGTAAAACTGTAGGTCGCAAGCAGTGTGAATTAAAACTAGAAAGCACGCAGCCAACTGATTGTAAAATGCTCTCCCCAATTCCTTCATGGGATGTAATGGGAAACTATATTTTTTTATTTGTTGACGACCCCCGCAAACGTTATAAGGACCACGATTAACGGATATGTATTTGGAATGCTAGAACACCATACAGATCCGCTGCCACTATTCAACTGGCAGATGTCCTTGAGAATCATAAGGCTGACATAACTGCTATCCAGGAGATGCGATGGACAGGTCATGGCTGTACAAGGAAGAAGGTCTGTGACATATACTACAGCTCTCATGAGAAGAAGCATGAATTTGGTTGCGGATTTGTATAAGTAGTTGGCAAAAGAATGGGACATCGGGTCCCAAGGTTCAACCCAGTGAGTGAACGTTTAGCCACCATCCACATAAAAGCGAAATATTTTAACATATCAAAAGCAAAGACGATGACACCAAGGACATGCACTATGAACGCCTAGAGGCAACATACGACCGCTACACTGGCCACGACACTAAGATTGTTGTAGGTGATTTTAATGCTAAAGTCGGCGAAGAAAATATCTCTGAACGAACGATCAGTAAATTCAGTCTACACGCTATAATTTCCGATAACGGAATGAGACTGTTAGATTTTGCAGCGACGAAAAACATGGTTGTCAATCGTATGAGATTCCAATATGAGGACATCCAGAAGTCTACTTGGATATCGCCTGATGAGCACATGAAGAACCAGATTCATCACCTGGTAATTGGTGGAAGGTACTATACTAGTGTAATGGACGTACGTGTAGTTCGAGGACATAATATCGATTCGGATCATTACCTGGTTGCAGGAAAGGTACGCACAGGGAATAGCAGAGCGAAAGTCGTACGAAACCAGACATATAGAAAGCTGGACATCGGAAAGATGCAATTACCAGAGATAGCCACGGCGTATGCAGAGCAGCTCACTCATATACTGGTGCAGAACGCACCTCCGCCTCATGACCCTGAAGCGCAGTGGAAGAACATTTCCCATTCTGTGAAAACTGCTGCAAGTAACGTACTTGGTTATGAAAACCCGCTTTAAGACAAACCATGGTACGGTGAAGAATATCGCATGGCAAGTGATGAAAAGAACTCTGCACGTATGGCAATGCTTTAGTTAGTTGTAACGCGAGCCACGACAGAGCGGTATAAGGAGAAGAAGAGAGAGGAATTCTTTTTTTTGGGAAGAAAACACGGTTGTGCAGAAATCGCGACAGTGAGAAAATTGAATCTTACAGAAGGAAGAAGGGGGGCCTGTAAATTCGACCAAAAAGTACCAGGCAAAACCAATGAAAATGGATCAGGGCTCCCTTTTGAAGAGGTAAAGACCGAAAAACTTGTCACAGATGACAGATCACTTCCATTCTTTACTTGACCCAAGAGAGTTCAATATAGATGAGGGTGTGGACGACATACAGGACGATGGCGTAGACTGCCCCCCTAGCCAAAGCGAAGTTAGGACAGCAATTCGCGGTGAGAGGCAGGGCGACGCCCTATCATGCGATCTCTTCAACATATTAATCAAGATCATCGTGAGGAAAGCTGCACAAGGCATATACTATTCTCGTATGCTATTGATTTACTTAGCATTCGTACAACCAGCCTACTTAGTCTGATTTCGAACTCGACCGCTAACAACGGACTATCACTTAACCCACATAAAACCGAGCTTATCCTGTTCTCTCGGAAATATAAAATACCCGCATTTGAACTGGCGTCAATTAATGGGGTGAAATTACAGTTGACGGAAAAGGGCAAGTACCTGGGAATAATTCTCGACAGAAAACTGTCTTGGAAACCGAATGTGGAGGAGAGGATGAAAAAGGCGTCTGTTGCTCTTGACTGCTGTAAAGGGGCGATAGGAAAGCGCTGGAGACTGTCTCCTAAGATCACCATGTGGATTTATACGGCAATAGTCAGACCAATACTTCTCTATGGCACCGTCCCTCCAAAAGAAATATATTCTGAATTCCTTGATGAAAATTCAAAGATCAGCACTGATTAGCGTTAGTGGGGCAATGGGCACGACGTCAGGCACTGCACTTAGTGCTATCCTGAACATCTGTACGCCTGATATCATGGCCGAATCGGCAGCCGCTACATCCCTGGTGAGAATTAGAGATTGTGGCGTCATGATATCGGTGCATTCCGGACACGCTGAATTGCTACACCGGATCAACCCTATTCCCGTAAAAACGGACTACTGTATCCCCTACCTTCTACCAGCGACAAATCTAAGGACTTCTATTTCGAACAGGAATACCTGGGAAAAGTCACTGGAAGGGGACACCAGTAGTATCAGATTTTTCACGGATGGATCAAAGTTGGACGAGCATGTAGGCTATGAGGTCCATTCACGGGACCTAAATGTAAATATCTCCTTCAAGCTGCCTGATCACTGCAGTGTATTTCAGGCGGAAATTACCACCATACTGGAAGTTGCTGAACTATTGAAAAGTAGTGTCACAACCCTCCGGAGAATATGTATCTATACAGACAGCCAGGATGCCATAAAATCCTTGGAAGCCATGTTTGCAACGTCCCTGACGTTGAAAGAATGCCACTCAGGGTGATGGCAGAGTATTTTGACATCAGGCTCATCTGGGTACCGGGACACAGCGACATTCCAGGCAATTGCGTAGCGGATGCGATAGCTAGACAGGGCACTACGGCACAGGTTCTTCCGGCAAAAGAAGGTATGCCAATCTCTACTTGACGTTTCCAGATCAGGCAGTGGGCCGATAATATGTCCAAGGACAAGTGGAGACTTACTTAACTTAACTACTTAACTTGCCGAGAGGCAGGTTATCCACAATGATAGGAACACTTACGGGACACTGTCCTAAGATTGGGACATAGAAACTCCACTCTCTGTAGATGCTGCATGGAAGAGGATGAGGAAACGACGAAACACCTTCTCTTGGATTGTCCTGCTCTGATAGGACTGAGAAGTAGGATATTCGAAACACATTTAGTTAGCATCGTAGCCCTACAGGATATTCCTGTAGGTCTTATAGACAAATTCATTGAAAGGGCTAGATGACTAGTCAATAGTTGCTATAGAGGAAACTGCAGGTATCACAATGGGCTTCTTTAGCCTAAGTGTGCTAGACAGCGTGCTGTCTTGCAGCCTTTTCAACCAAGCAACCAACCAACCATGCTATTGATTTAGACATCATAGGGCGATATCTGCTAGAAGTTACTGCAGTTTTTTCGGGAATTGAGAAGTAATCACTAAAAGTCGGCTTGGCAGTAAACGAGGACAAAAAAATTAATGGTATCGTTAAGCAGAACATCCACCCGATTGGATGAAAGGATGAACGCGGATAACCGTTATAATTTCGAGGTTCTGGACGAATTTATTTACCTCGGATCTGCCGTGAACAGAAGTAATAACGTCAGCGTAGAAGTTAAACGGAGAGTAGTGCTTGCAAACTGGCGTTACTTCGGGCTATGCAAGCACTTCAGAGATACGACCCTCTCTCGAGAAACGAAGATCCAACTATACCAGACTCTCAGACAACCTGTCTTTCTTTATGGCGCAGAATCCTGGATTATATCGCAGGCTGATAAAACATCACTGGGAGTCTTCGGGAGAAAAATGCTCCAAAAAATTTATGGTACTATAATTGAAAACGTCGAGTATCGACGACGGATGAACCACGAGCTGTATAATCTGTATCCAGACATCGACGCAGTTATGTCTATCAAAAATAGGGCGTTTACGCTGGCTAGGCCATGTCAGTAGAATGCATCAGAACGATCCAGTTCGAAAGGTATTCCAAGACGTAATCGAAGGTCATCGAAAAGACGGCGACACGCCTTCGCTGCAAAGACCAGGTGGAATATGCGAGAGCTTGGTGTTACCTGGTGAAGAAAAGCTGAAGATCGTGCAGTTTGGAGAAACATGTTTGGAGAAAAGACGGCGACCACACCTTCGCTGGAAAGACCAGGTTACCTGGTGGAGAAAAGCTGAAGATCGAGCCGTTCGGAGCAACATGTTATCCTCAATTTGTAAGGCCCTTGACCCTTCTGGGATGTTTGAGGCCACCTAAGTAAGAAAGTAAGTAAGTTGATCGAAATATCAGTATAAACAAACAGCTTGTGGTGTATATTGCAGCTTGATGCTATAACGCTAATTATGCCTATAAATATGCAGTGGCTGTAAATTGAAAAGATACCCGTACCAACTCACCACGAACATTTGATTATTTCACCAAGTACTCTGTCGATAAATTGAGATAAAGATGGCGTTGCTGCGAGAAGTATTAGGAAACTTTGAAATAACTTTTTGCCGAGTGGTGGCACAAGTCAAGTCAGTCTGATTTGAATTGCGTTAGAGTATCCATCGTAGGATAAAGATGTTATTGAGTTATTGTTATTTTGGAAATTTGTACTTTTGTAAATTTTGTACTTTATGTACTTTTGTACTTTAAAGTAAAATGAAGAGACTTGCTGCATTTATCGTATCTTAAAAGAACCTTAATTTATTGACGGGAAATAAATCCATGTTCAAAAGGACAATCAGAAAATTCGTAACAATATAAAAAAGTATGCTACCGATATTATACACAACTACAAAATTGAAATTAAAGTTTCGTTAATCGAACTGTTTCTCAAAAAAATATTCCATTATTGACCACTGGGTCAAAAAGTTAGAAAACATAAACCTCAATCCAGAATATTATTAATCATAATTATTTTGCCTCCAGCTCCACTGTAACGCGTCATTTGTATACAATAGCGAATACTATATTTAACACTTGGCCATTTCAATGCTTTATAATTTAACTTTCGCCCCAAAACCACAGTAGCGAAATGGAATTGAACGTTGTTATTAAACATCTCATGTCAGACTTCAATTACGTTATGGAACATTCATAATTGCTGTCCCCACACGGTCGTGTTACAATTATTTTAATTGTAATTAATATTTTAAATTTTTTGTTAAAATCGTACATATTTAAACATCGAAGTAACCAATAAGTTGGAGTGCGGAGTTCTAGAAAAATGCCAACCAAACAGGAAATCATTGACATGATGGAGAATCATTTACCGGGTGAACCGGTAACCATTGGTTCAACTAGTACAAGGCAGCCACCAGCATATCCAACATTGGATAGGACACTGAGCGGGGAACAAATGCAACCGATGCAACAGGGGGAGTACGATGACAGGGTTTATGCGATAACAGCAGCACCGATAAGTAAGAAAGTCCTAGTGATGACAATTTTTATATGGTAAAGTACACAGACCTCAATTGTGTTATTTCTGCTGCAGATCATCCTCCGGCTCAGTTTGGTGCACGTTCTCATTTGTCGTATTGTCCTTCGTGTCGCGTCCAACAAATGTCGCGTGTGGATTATCAGAGCACTATGATGACCCATATAATAGCGGCTATTTTGTGTTGTACCACGTAAGTAATCAGCGGATTTTAAACTGTTTTCTTATCTCCATTGATCGCTTTGTCCACTTATCCGTTCCAGATGCTCGTGTTGTTTGCCCTATCTTTTTGAAAATTGTAAGACGGCTCGACATTATTGCCCACAATGTGATACATATTTGGGAGCCCAAGTAAAGTGAGGTTGAATAAAAATCCTTATTGTAAATATACAATTTTAATAAATGTAGTGCAAATTTTTTGGTCCAAATAGTTTCCGTTTCACATGTTCATTCAAAAGTAAACTTTTTCTTAATTGTATGAAAGATTACAACTTTAAAGTGCACTACAATCACAATCACTCGGGTGAAACGATTTTAACATATCCTCACCCTAAATCATCCATAGGGACCGAGTTCCATTACAAAAGGTTTATAGTTGCTCTTCAGTTCCACGAATGGGCGTGGCATATGCGCCTATATGCAATAGCAGCCAACTTAGTTAGGATCCTAAGTGGTTTTTGGGATTTATCGACACTACCTGGCAATTTTCCACCCAATATTTGTATGGGAGATACAAAAATGGACATTTCAATATTTTCTATTTAAAATTACACAATAGCTTTCGACAAAATATCAAGCCCAGAATCAAATTTCATGAATATCGGTTGCGGTTTACGTCATATATTGTGTCGGAGAACTGGAAGCCGGTCAACTTTTGTCTGGCAGGTTTAAAATTGGGCGTGGCAAAATTGCATGTTTGAAATTACAGAGTAGCTGTTGACAAAATAATGCACAAATTCCATTAAGATCGGTCGTAGTTTGTGGGATATATCCCATCTATTAAACGGACAGCCATCCATTTTTTGTATTGGAGGTACAAAAATCGGAGTGACTGTATTATCCAAATTATATAGCAATTGTATTGTCATAACAGCAAACTTTTTGCAGTGTTGATAAAATGCCTTATATACTGTAAACCAAATTACATTCAAACACTAATGTCATTAAATGATCAACGGCTGATCTAGTAGAGGTTGACGCAGTAGGATTTATTGTAATTGTGACCACCAACAACAGGCATTTTGTATTTGTTTCACGATTCTAAGTGTCAAATTAAACACAAATACATACGAAGAAGCACAGAAAATAAAAGAGTACAGTAACAAAATACTTTGAATTTGACAGATAGGGTCAATAGAAATAAAAATCAGCTGTTCTAACGCGTCAATCTCAACTAGTTCAGGCCGTCGGTGGTGCAATGGTTAGTGTGCGCGCCTCTTGTACATGAGATCCTGGGTTCGAACCCATCTCTGACCACCATAAAATTTCTTTCGGCGGCGGTCACCTCGCATAGTGATGGCGACACTATCGAGTATATAGCCATGAAAAACCTTCTCAAAATACCTTTCGGAATCGATGTAAAACCGTCGGTCCCAATCAGTGAGTGAAAACTGGAAAGCGGACAGCTAGTGATTGTGAGAAGCTCTTCCCTGTCCCTTCATGGGATGTAATGGGAAACCATTTATTTATTTTATAAAGCCAATTTCCCGTTTGAAATTATGTAATCTCATTATTTTCTACATGTCGAAAATACAACCGATATATTACGCATCATTTCGTCACCCACTAAAACCCAGAAATACCATACCCATACAAATAATGGGCTACTGTTTGTTTAATTGTTGCGATATCTCCTTTAAATCACAGCCAATCTTAATGAAATTTGGTACTGGGTGTTGTCTGTAATTTAATATAGACAACTTTGCCACGCCTATTTTTGTATATCGCATGCAAAAGTTGGGCAGCCTTCCGGTTGATGGACACGATATCTCCAGTAAACCTCAACCGTACGTAATGAAGTTTGACACTACACTCAAAAAATGTGTTTGAAAACACAGCAAAAAAGTCTCCTGAAAAGGGAAATTAAACATATTTCCAAAGTTTTCGGGTTATTCGCATAAGTTCCATGACTTCACGTTACCGCAGAGAGAATAATTTAGATGAGTTAAAACGCATGATCTCGCTGGCCATATGACTGGATAATTTCGAGAGTTAACGAGTTCACAAAATGTTTCCTTCAGTAAGTCATTTGTTTGACGCGATGTCTGACATTTGGCAACGTCCTGTTGGAAAACATGTTTTTAGTCAACATTCCCTTCAATTGGTGCATGAAATATTCGGCATTCAAAGTTCGACAACGCTCGTGGTTGACGGTAACATTCTGGCCGTTCGCATTTTGAACGAAGTAAGGACCGATAATTCCACCGTCCCATACATCACGCAAAAGAGTGAGTTTATTGTGGATGTTATGGTGACTCGTAAATCGTGAATTCTCTTCATTCCAATGCGGCAATTATTCATGTGTTAACATCTATAAACACGGGTAGGGCAATCTATCAAAGTGAACGCATGCAAATAACACACAGCGTTAGCATCAAATACGTGGTTGTTGTACAACAATAGTCTCTGCCTGAAAATAAATATGATGTTATTGATGTAGCGGCAGCGAAAAAGCAAGCAGGTCGTCGTCGCCAAAGAGTATTGAATAGTATAGAGAACTCATGGAACGAACTGTATGAGTCAAAAGCACTGGCGACATCTGGCGAATGATTCGAAACGTATTATTCACTTATTGTCATAACTTGGCCCATTCATAATTTTGATGTGGAACATTGATGCCTTTTGTATCATTTATGCTTTTTGTATTGCTTTATGTAATAACATTGTCTAAATGGTGCATTTATATTGAAATATTCGATAAAGAGAGTAAGACTCGTTATGCTCTTTTACTCAGACTCTCTACATGAGAGCGGAACAAAAGTGCAATAAGTTCTCTATACCATTTAATACTTTTTGTCGTCGCTCTCTTTATGACACAACAAAATAAATTATTTCAGTGAGCTAAATATTGCTTTGTTTATTTCAACAATATTATATCTAATGTTAAAGCAGATGTAAGAAAAAAGAAAGTGCAATAGCAAAAGAGCCTTCAGCACAAAAACTATTCGTTTTTCTATTTTACAAGTAACATTCGAACAGGTACCGTGTAACAAACAGGTGTTAACACATCGCCCGTGAGTTCGAACACTCATTGATTTTTTTTATTGACATGTACATTGAGCCTAAATGAGCCTCATCAATGAACAGAATATTGCAATAAAAGCGAGGCTTGACTTCCAGTTGATTTTGTAAACATACGGCGCAAATGATGGCCATTCGGTGTATTCTTAACGAAATGGAAAACCAAACTGAGCACAATTGATGATAGCTTTGCCAGTTCTGACCAATTTGTGACCATTTAAAAATGCACCAAATATAATTTGGTGAGATTTTAGGCGATTTCTCGTATCGATTTTGTGTGGGGAGTGCCACAATGGCCGTTGTAACCTCGTCAAGTTAAATAGAGATTAATAGCTTATTAACCACCCAGCGGCAAAATTTGCGAGACGTTTCACGAATAGGGTATGCGGATTCCTATTGCTCAAACGCAACAAAAATTATCGATTTTTGAAACGCATTGTCACTGGAGATCAGAAAGTCATCCTGATGCAAGCACGATGAATGCACTCAAACTTCATCAAAGACTGAACTGCACCGAAATCAGGCTATGTTGCCATTTGGTGCGATTTTAGGTCAGTAATTTATTTTGAGCTGCTTCCTAAAAACCAAACCAGAAATTCTGACGTCCATTATCAGCAACTGACGAACATTGATGGGACACTGAAACAATCAAGACATGAATTGATAAATCGCAAAGGCGTGGTTTCCATCACAACAACGCGAGGCCTCACTCATCTTTGCACGGTCCGCAAAAAATATTGGAGCTTGGATGGGAAGTGATGCCTCAATCACCTTATAGTCCTGATCTGGCACCTTCGGATTCATTTATTCTGGAGTCTTCAAAACTTTTTGAATGGGAAATCCTACAATACAGAAGATGACCTACAAACCGAATTGATCGAGTATATTTGTGGGACAGACTAGTCATTCTGTGAATCCCGGATCAAATAGTTACCTCACCGATGGCAGAAGGTCATTGAACAAAACGGCATCTACATTATAGGTTAACATTAATTATTTGAATATAATAATTGAAAATAAATTTAAAAAAAAACCGAAATTACACAGACTCCAATCGCTGGGCGTAGATTCTCCCAACCTTATAATGCATGTAAGTTGATGCATGTGGGCAAACAGTTCTTCGCCACCAGCCTTAAAAAGCTCAGCGGGTAGCCCATTCGTACCCGCCGCTTTATTATTCTTGAGATGGGATATTGCCATTCTAATCTGGTCTTGGCTGGATGGGGGATAACCAACACCGTCTGCCACAATCATAGTCTCCTGATCTTCAGTATAATATTCTGAGTGGAGTTGTGCCGAAAAGTGTTCTCTCCAAATTTTAAGCACACAATGCATACGTCTGTCTCCAGATTCCCATTCTCGAACTTGCAAGAGGGCAGTACATTATTGGGCCCGTTGCCAGATCTTCTTACTCTCTAGAAAAATTATTCGGATTCATTAGTTACATGCACATTTCAGAGTTTGCACTCTCTCTCTCTCTGCTCCCAGTGCCACTTTATCCGTCTAAACAGTTGGGTTGCCTCCCTTCTCAGCCTTTTGTAACACTCATTTGCAGCACGCTTCGTGACAAACTGTTTTGCTGCCATACGTGCAGCGTCATTTTCATCAGTGGCAATGCAACATTCTTCGTCGTGCCATGGCCTATCCTTCGGTTCTTGCAGCGCCCAAATTCGGTTCTCGCAGCGGTTTCCAAAGAATTGGAGATGTGATGCAACTGCGCTTGTGGGTCGTCGGGAGGAAGAGTATTCTGCGCTAATAATAGAGTGAACTTTCGTGCATAGGCCTTTGGTATCTCCGGTATCTGCAGATTGTCAATATCCAGCTTTTCTTGTGTTCGGCTTCGTACGTTTTTCGCCCTGCTCAGTCTTGTGTGAACTTTCGCAGCAACCAGATAATGATCGGAGACGACATTGGTACTTCGGATCACATGTACATCCATTACACAAGAAGATTTCTTAGCACCTATTACCAACTGATCAATCTGGTACTTCGTTCTGTAATAAGTTGCAATCGTATGCTACCAACTAGCATGTTCTACCATTCATTGCCTCCAGACGCCCAAAAAATGATCCTTTATCCACTCTTTAACTATTATCCACTATTAACGAGATGTTGAAATATTTCTCCCTGATGCGAATTGTGGCTCTGCGTTCACTCAGTGAGGTGAATTTTGATACTAGATGTTGCTGTCTCTTGCCAACTATAAATACGCAATCAAATTCGTGGTTTCGCTCTTGGCAGCTCTGGTAAATATCGCAGTTTTCTATTCTCGTGCAAGCATATCCTGTCCATGGCATTTAATAATATAGTATACTTGTGTCCAAACAAATTGTGCTGGCTATTCAATAATAAATGTTTGAGACACAATGATTAATAGATTAAAATATATATTTTTTTGTGACCCAAATGCCTCTTTGTTTGTTTAAAACTGCTGAAAACAAAAACCTGAGAAACAACAAAGAAAGAAAAAATACGGCAGATCTTGCATTTAAGGAAACAATGTTTGTAAACATATACATGTTTCCTGCAATCTGTTACAGGTGTGTGTCCAAACACATTGTGTTTGCTATTCAATATCACATGTTTGGGACACAATGATTAATTGGTTATAATATATGTTTGTGCGACCCAAATACTGCTTTGTTTGTTGAAAAGTGCTGAAAAAAACCTGAGAGACAATAAGAAACAAAAATGCAGCAGATCTTCAATTTAAGGAGACAATTCCTGTAAACATATACATATTTCCTGCAATATTTTACATGTGCCGTTGTTTTCAGTATATATACATATCCTTAAATCATGGTCCTTATAATGTTTGCGAGGGTCAGCAACAATGTTCGTTTGTCATTGTTCTTGGATATTTTCAATGCCAACATAAGGGAGGCGGAAGGTAAACCCAGCCCATCGTGGTTTGCATTTTACCTACTGCCACACGCTGAAAAATTTGTCTTTTTCTGTTGTTTGGATGCAAATATAAGGTGTTTATAGCTTGCAGCAAATATAGTATACTTGTGTACAAACACTTTGTGTTTGCTATTCAATACAACATGTTTGGGACACAATGATTAATTGGTTATAATATATGTACTTGAGACCCAAATGTGGCTTGGTTTGTTGAAAACTGCTGAAAATAAAAACATGACAGACAATAAAGGAACAAAAACGCCGTCAGATCTTCAATTTAATAAAACAATGTTTGCAAACATATACATAGTTCCTGCAATACGTTACTGGGGCCGATATTTTTCAGCGTGCAGGTTGATTATGTTTCAGCGCCCATTACGGATCAGACTCTGACCAGAATGCAGGGTGTTGAAGCTGGATTTTTGTTTCCTTACCTTTGATCCACCTTCAAAGGATAAAAGATTATGTCCCCTAATTGGAAAAACTACAGTCACAGGGTCACCTATTTATCCTGCGACACACCAGTGATTCCATAACCTACTCATTCATTTCGCCTTCACACCCTACCTAGCTAACGGAGGGTTCACGTAAAACCATTGCCCGAGACATAGTTAATCTAAGACTGGAAATATTGAGCTGCTTGGACTGCTCTATGAAGCAATCATTTCTGGCCACTCTCCAGTGAGTGGCTATCAGAAACTTCCAACTTCCACGGTCAGTCCCATGTCCCATTGTGAGAAGCTCTTCCCAATCCCTTCATGGGATGTAGTGGAATACCATTCCATTAAATCGGTACACAAAATAATAAGTCATCAGGGCTAAAGTTCTCGACGTTCGCATGTTTAAAGAAGTTAGGACCTATGATTCCACCGACCCATAGAGCACACCAAACAGTGAAGTTTTGTCGATGTAACAGTACCTCGTGAATCTCTCGAGGATTCTCTTCACTCTAAATGCGGCAATTTTTCTTTTCGACAGTTCCATTGAGCCAAAAATCAGCCTGATCGCTGAACAGAATATTCCATTAAAACAGTGGATTGACCTCCAGTTGATTTTGTACCCATTGACCGAACGAACCTCGCAACTGATGAACATTCGTTAAGTTGATGATGAAATGGCATAACAAAAATTAGCACAATTGATAATAGCGTTGCCAGATCTGAGGAATTTGTGACCGTTTAATCGTTATCGGGAAATGGAACCTTAATTTTCGAAATTTATTCAGGCTCAAGACCATTTTAATGCAAAATTTATTTATTAGATGGGTTGCTCGACTTTTTTGAAAATGACATGAAGGGAATTAATGAGCTTTATATTGAAAGAGTCTTCAGAGTGAATAAATTTAGAAAATTAAAGTTTAAAATACAGACCGACTAAAACTCTCGCAGCGGAAATGATGAAAACCCGGACTAAGTGCTATCTTAAATTGGGGAAAGCTTCTCACTACCACCCGCTGAAAATTCAATATTTTTTGATGTTTGGATGCAAATATAATGTGTTTGTAGCTTGTTATTTGCTTGTATACTTGTGTCCAAACACATTGTGTTTGCTATTCAATATTACATGTTTGAGATACAAAGATTGGTAGGTTAAAATATAAGTTTTTGTGACCCAAATGTTGCTGATATTGAAAAATGCTAAAAAAAACGTGACAGACAACAAAGAAACAAAAAAGCAGCAGATCTTCAATTCATGGAACAATGCATGAAAACATAAACATGGTTACTGCAAATTGATGCTGGAACAGTTTTTTTCAGCGTGCAGTAAGCTGCGTGCTTTCTAGTTTTAAACTCACTGATAGGGGCCTATAGTTTTACACCGGTTCGAAGTGGTATTTTGAGAAGGTTTTTAATGGCTAAGTACTCGCTAGTGTTGCCATCACTAAGCGAGGTGACCGTCGCCGAAAGTAATGTAAAGCGGTCAGAGCAGGGATCAAACACATGTGCTCATGTACAAGAGCCGCGCACACTAACCATTGCACTACTGACAGCCACACTGTTGAGTAATCAGGAATAAAAAAGGTTGTGTCTGTTGTTGGAAAAATCTTGCATACAATTACAAAGCGACAAGAAGATTCACCCGCCTCCTTTCCTTATATTAATCCATGTCTTCACAGACTGGTCGTTTTTATCTCTGTACACATAATTTAGAAAGCATTTCCCTTGTCACCGTTCCGACTTCCATTAATCTTTGATTCAAGTTTAATGTTGCATTACATTTTAATTTTTATTGTAGATGAGCTTAGATAGAAAATCTTTTTCAGATTCGTAAACTAAATACAACCATTACCTAAAATTGAAATAACTTGAATCTTTGCAATCTTTATACTCTATCTTGTTCCGTTTAACGTTCATATGCCCCCAAATAGGAGTTACACAAAGGACAATAGTGTTCAGTATTGCGGGCACAATTTGTACAGTACAGGCAACCGGCACAGGGACACAAGCTGCGAAGGACACAAAGGATTCATTATAAATTACATATGTAGCTGATATGGTGTAACTCCCTCGCCCACACTTACCCAAATATACAAAGTATCAAGGCCAGTATATGCGTTTTACTGGTTGCTCTTGGTTCGATGTTGGTTTGAATGTTTTGCTTGCATTGGGGGCAATACGCCGATTGCGACTCTGGACCCATTGGTGTGGACATGACGATTGCAGTTTAGTAACTAAAAAACAAATGCAATGAAATCTACATGTTAATTACATTTAATATTTAGTATAGATTCAGTAAAAAAACTGTATTAAATAATATAGATTTATGAATGATATAGACGTTTTTGTTCCACTGTTTTTAACAATGACATATTTATATAGAGTCAGTGGAGTTTCGTGTTTGCTCGGTGACTTATCAGGATTTGGAAATCTTTGTTGTTGATGTCAAGTAATTATAAAGTAGAGGTAAGTGGAGTCACTATCATTAGGGCTCAAAGCTTGCACTGGTCGTGTTTGTGTTATAGTTTATGGTAAATATTTAATGCTTAATGGAAAGGGTCAGTCGACCAATAAACATGTAGGATAAGTGAATCCTGCAAATGACTTTATGCGGGAAATGTGTCAATTGATTGACGCATTGAATGGTTATTTATTAATGGAACGTTGTGTCAATTAATATCCCTTAAATAAGGACTTGATATTTCAAATGACTTTCATTCATGTGGTCATTTATTTTTTGTTTGGCAACAACCGTGCAAGAATTGAAAATAGAGCAGATATATTATTTGTCATTGGTTAATTCTTTAACATCCGGAATATAATTCGAAGCTACAAATTAAAGAACTAATATTCATCCAGAATTTCTTCGTTTCGATGTGGTTTGGTGTCCTAATTATGATGTTTATTACAAACAACAGCTCAATTTATTGACTACAATCGGACTCATCTATTGAGATGCAACAATAATTATTGAAAAATTTTTCAAACATTTGTCGTGAGAGTTTAAAGGTGAAAACTATTTAAATTTTTCGCAAAAAACATTTTTTCATTTGAAAACTGATCTTGAATATCTCTGAATCCGATTGAGAAAAACAATCAAATAAATAATGGCAGATTTTTTAAAGATTTTTTCAAATCAATACCCAAGAAATATAACTAAAAATGAATGAATTGATTTGAATTGAATAGTGTTGAATTGAATGGAATTGAATTGAGTTGAATTGTATTGAACTGAATTTGGATTGTATTGAATTGAATTAAATTAAATTAAATTAAATTAAATTAAATTAAATTAAATTAAATTAAATTAAATTAAATTAAATTAAATTAAATTAAATTAAATTAAATTAAATTAAATTAAATTAAATTAAATTAAATTAAATTAAATTAAATTAAATTAAATTAAATTAAATTAAATTAAATTAAATTAAATTAAATTAAATTAAATTAAATTAAATTAAATTAAATTAAATTAAATTAAATTAAATTAAATTAAATTAAATTAAATTAAATTAAATTAAATTAAATTAAATTAAATTAAATTAAATTAAATTAAATTAAATTAAGTTATATTAAATTAAATTAAATTAAATTAAATTAAATTAAATTAAATTAAATTAAATTAAATTAAATTAAATTAAATTAAATTAAATTAAATTAAATTAAATTAAATTAAATTAAATTAAATTAAATTAAATTAAATTAAATTAAATTAAATTAAATTAAATTAAATTAAATTAAATTAAATTAAATTAAATTAAATTAAATTAAATTAAATTAAATTAAATTAAATTAAATTAAATTAAATTAAATTAAATTAAATTAAATTAAATTAAATTAAATTAAATTAAATTAAATTAAATTAAATTAAATTAAATTAAATTAAATTAAATTAAATTAAATTAAATTAAATTAAATTAAATTAAATTAAATTAAATTAAATTAAATTAAATTAAATTAAATTAAATTAAATTAAATTAAATTAAATTAAATTAAATTAAATTAAATTAAATTAAATTAAATTAAATTAAATTAAATTAAATTAAATTAAATTAAATTAAATTAAATTAAATTAAATTAAATTAAATTAAATTAAATTAAATTAAATTAAATTAAATTAAATTAAATTAAATTAAATTAAATTAAATTAAATTAAATTAAATTAAATTAAATTAAATTAAATTAAATTAAATTAAATTAAATTGAATTAAATTAAATTAAATTAAATTAAATTAAATTAAATTAAATTAAATTAAATTAAATTAAATTAAATTGAAATGATTTGGATTGAATCGAGATGAATTGAATTGAATTATATTGAACTGAATTGATTTGAATGGAATCGAGTTGAATTGAATCGAGTTGAATTGCATTGAATTGAATTGAATTGAATTGAATTGAATTGAATTGAATTGAATTGAATTGAATTGAATTGAATTGAATTGAATTGAATTCAATTGAATTGAATTGAATTGAATTGAATTGAATTGAATTGAATTGAATTGAATTGAATTGAATTGAATTGAATTGAATTGAATTGAATTGAATTGAATTGAATTGAATTGAATTGAATTGAATTGAATTGAATTGAATTGAATTGAATTGAATTGAATTGAATTAAATTGAATTGAATTGAAGAAAATTGAATTGGATTGAATCGAATTGAATTGAATTAAATTGAATGGATTTGAATTAAATTGAATTGAGTCGAATTGAATTGACTTGAATTGAATGGAATTGAATTGAATTGAATTGAATTGTATTGAACTGAATTGGATTGGACTGGATTGGACTGGATTGAATTGAATTGAACCGAGTTGAATTGAACGGAATTAGGTAGAATTGTATGGAATTGAATTGGATTAAATTCAATTTAAATGAATTGAACTGAATTAAATTAAATTGAAATGATTTGGATTGAATTGAATCGAGATGAATTGAATTGAATTAAATTGAACTGAATTGATTTGAATGGAATCGAGTTGAATTGAATCGAGTTGAATTGCATTGGATGGAATTGAATTGAATTTAATTGAATTGAAGTGAATTGAATTGAATGGAATCGAATTTAATTCAAAGGAGTTAAATTAAACTGAATGGAATTGAATTGTATTGAATTGAATCGAATTGACTTGAATTGAACTGAATTGAATTGAATCGAGTTGAATAGAATGGAGTTGTATTGAATTGAATGAAATTGAATTGAATCGAGTTGAATTGAATTGAACTGAATTTAATTGAATTGAATTGAATGGAATCGAGTTGAATTGAATTGAATTGAATCGAGCTGAAGTGAATAAAATTGAATTGAATAGAATTGTTTTGATCTGAATTGGATTGAATTCTGTTTAAATGAATTGAACTCAATTGAATTAAATTGAAATGATTTGAATTGGATTGAGTCGAGATGAATTGAGTTGAATTAAATTGAACTGAATTGAATTGAATGAAATCGAGTTGAATTGAATAGAGTCGAATTGCATTGGATGGAATTGAATTGAATTGAATGAATTGAATTGAATTTAATGGAAGTGAATTGAATTGAATTGAATAGAATCGAGTTGAATTGAGTGGAGTTGAATTAAATTGAATGGAATTGAATTGAATTGAATCGAGTTGAATTCAATTGAGCTGAATTTAATTGAGTTGAATTGAATTGAATTAAATTAAATTGAATTGAACTGCATTTAATGGAATCGAGTTGAATTGAATTGAATTGAATCGAGTTGAATTGAATGGAATTGTATTGAATTGAATGGAATTGAATGGAGTTGAATTGAATCGAGTTGAATTGAATTGAATTTAGTTAAATTGAATTGAATTAAATTAAATTGAATTGAACTGAATCCAGCACAAGGACATACAAAAGTCGACTTGGATATCTCCTGATCAAAGAACGAAAAACAAGATTCATCACTTGGTAATAGATGACAGGCACTCTTCTAGTGGAAAGTTCGCACAAGACTGCGCACGTCTCTTGGATACAGACAAGTATGTAGACAACCATTATCAACTGTGGCCAGAATACTCCCCCTCCCGAGGACCCAAAAAAATGATGAAGACAAAAGTTTTGGTAAAAAAAACTAAAAAATCCAGAATTAATAATTAATTAATTAATACTAAATAAACAATTTAATTAAAGTTGTAATTTCCTTTTCAGGCTAAGAGATCATGTTTTCTCCGGTTAGTGAAAAAAATGTAAATACCGCAGGTGGGATTCGAACTCACATTCGCTGGACGATCGTTTCGATGTTTGTGAAGCATCATCTTCAGCAGCGTCTAGCCCGTTAAGCCACTGCGAAAACGATCGTCCAGCGAATGTGAGTTCGAATCCCACCCGCGGCATTTACATTTTTTTCACTAACCGGAGAAAACATGATCTCTTAGCCTTAAAAGGAAATTACAACTTTAAAACATGACGAGGATCTAAAACAACTAAATTTGAAAACATTTTAATTATTAAACACAGTAATCACAAAATCGAGTTTTTATTCCAAAGATGCACGATTTGTTGCCATGACATTATATGGACCAGACTGATCCCTTTCATTGCGAACTTTCATCGTAATGATTCAATGTCGTCTCGTGCAGATAATCTAATACTTCAACATTTATACAACATTTATTTATTCAACATTTATATGACAACTATACACTTGTATACAATTTTTAACCGGTTAATAATGATTTGGAAAAACTATACTCTATTAAAAATGAAATAACTTTTTAACGCGTCATCGCATCATTTTATATTTGGTACTGTATAATAGAGCTCAACCTGTACTTTATAATAGTTGTCATTTCAGAATTTATTTTCCATAAATGGACCAAAAATTCTGGATTTTTTAGTTTTTTTTTATCAAAACTTTTGTCTTCAGCATCGAGAAGCAGAAGACTTGATTGCATTTCGTCAACACTACATGGGTATATAGGGGATGCTGTATCTAACTTTTGGTATTAATTGCGAGAGTTTCCTCCAAGTTTATGTACTATTTGTTTAAGAAACATTGGAAAAATATACTTTTTAAGAATTTTTTTACTTATCGTCCTTGCGCAACGTGAAGGAATTTGTTAAGATTTCTTTTCTTTTTGGGACAGTAATATTGACACATGTCTCAAACTTTTGTTTACTATTCCAAAGCAAAAACAAAAAATCGATACGGCCTATTGTACACCCCCTTAGCCGAGTCGAGATTAGCTACCCGCGGAACTTTCTAAGGGCGGTGGTGAAATAGTGCTAGCCCACGTGCACCAACTTATATGTGGTATATGGCTGAGGGAATCTATGCCTGACGATTGGAGTCTCAGTATATTAAGTCCTGTATTCAAAAAGGGTGACCCGTGTGTATAATCGAACTATCACGATATCAGTCTTTTATCCAGACCTTATGTCGAGCGTATTATGTGAAAAACTAAAGCCAATTTTTGTAAACGTGATTGGACCGTATAAGTGTAGTTTTAGGCCAGTCAAGTCCACGACTATGCAAATATTCACCCCACGCCAAATCCTGGAAAAGATCCACATATACGGGGAGAATTGTACGAAGTTATGTCTGAACTTGGGATTCCCTGTAGAATGACGCTGACCAACACCAAATCAACAGTGAAAGTCGGGAAAGACCTCACCGAACCATTCTGTAGGATTGAGACAAGGCAACACACTGTCGTGCAATCTCTTCAACACCTTAATGGAGATAATAATGAGAAAAGCTGCTGTAAATACGAAAAAGACCATCAACACGAAAAGCCATACGTTGCTAGCGTATGCCGACCACATAGACATTGTTGGGCGAAATTTGCGAGAGGTTACTGCAGTAGTTTCAAGAATTGAAAAAGAATCAGCTGTTAATGAGGGCAAGACAAAATTTATGGTGTCAACGACTAGAGAAACCTCTCGACTTGGTCCGCGCTTTAACATCGACAACCGATTTATTTTTGTAGTGATAGATGCATTTATCTACCTTGGATCCACCATGAATAAGGACAACAACTTGAAAAAGGAGATAAATAGGAGAATTGTGCTTGCAAATAGATGCTACAAAAATCAAGCTATTCCAGACTCTCATTTTACTTGTCCTGACATATGGCTCCGAAACTTGGGTCATATCTCAAGCGGATGACCAACACCAGGGAGTATTCGAAAGAATAATTCTTCATGAAATATATGTTTCTGTTAAAGAAAACGGCGAGTACCGACGTCGGTGGAAACAAGAGCTATATAATTTGTATTCAGAAAAATCTGTAGTTTTTTGTTGTTTGGATGCAAATATAACATGTGTTTCGTTCTTGTCACAAATATAATATACTTGTGCCCAAACGCATTGTGTTTGCTATTCAATATTAGAGAGACACTATGACTAATATGTTATAACATATGTGTTTGCGACCCAAAAATATATCTGTGTTTGTGATACAAATACAGCCGTGTTTGTTGCACTGTTTATGCTCGCTCGAGAGCAAGAGAATAAAAGAGGTGCAACCAGTATGTACATCTTGTAAGTGTGGATATGTATTTTTGTATTATTTGCATTATAGCGTAGACAGACGACAGCGTTAATTTGCATTAGCAGTCTTAATTCAAATTAACTTGTGAATTATCCCCGTCCCAATGTGTATTAGCTTTGGCTTAAATGCATGAAATCAGAGTGCATTTATACTGCATTTAGGTATTTCAGTATGGCAACACCGTCGACAATCAATCAGCTCAAGATGTATCTATACATAGAGGTGATAGCCGGAACACAGTGGAAGTGGAACTTTCTTGTGTTTGTTGTTGGCTTTGTTGATTTTATGTACTGATGCTTGACACCGCTGAAGTGGATGTTATTGCAACAACACCACCTGCTATCACCATGTATTTGATACATCTTGAATCAGCTGTTGTCAAATTGTTTGCTATCGTCAATTGAAAATGGATTCAAAGTCAACAGCTGTTTACTAAATGCAAAAACTGTCGTCTGTCAGGGCAAAATATTAATTCACATTAGTGAGCTTTTAATGCAAATTAACGCTGTCGTCTGTCTACGCTATTAGAGTCATAAATATTCCTGAATGTGCATGTAAATTGCAGATGAAGTCAGTGTTTCTTACTTTGGCTGATGTCTTGCGTTTTAGTCCCAAATCGGTATTCAGTCGTCAATTGTTCATCGGACAGAGGATTTCAAAAGCGCTTGATCAGTGAAAAGCGAATATACGAAAGCTTGGACGGTTAAATATATAAATGTAAAATGTAAAGTTAATAAAGATGATGTTATAAATTGAAATTGGAATTGGTTTGTGATGTTGCTTTGGTTTTTGAGTATGTGTTGAGTATGCTACCACATTGAGAATGTGTGCTACCAAACTGAGGAAAGAAACTGGAAAGGGCAACAACGTGAATCCCATTTTCTGCCCGAGCCTCTACTGAAAAAATCGGAATGGCGGACCATTTTTGAAATATAATAAAAAACAACACAAGTAATTAATACACGCTTGTCTTGCAAGAACTGCCGTTGTATATAAGTGTATTGTGTGTATACCAAAGCATAGTGATAACCAAGGTATAGTTGAAACCTTCTGAAAACAAAAACATGAGAGACAACAAAGAAAGCCGAAGCAAAAGAGCGACACATTCTCATTTCGTAAAAAAGTAAATGTAAAAAGGGTAATTTTAAATATTTAATTTTTTTGTATTATTTATTTTAATTATAATAAATAAAGAAAGAATAATTCATTTCTAAATATTATTATGTTTGAGAGAAAATACGTATATGTTTCCACGTATGTATGTGGAGGTTTGGGGGAAACACGCGAATGCTTCCACGTAACTATATGGATGTTTGGAATGAAGCACGCATATGTTTCCACGTAAACGCATACATATTTGTCAGTAAACATGCTAATGTTTGCATTTAAATACAACTGAGTTTGGGACTTGTAAACATATAAATGTTTGACGTGTGTTCCAAATATGTACATCGTTCCTGCAGAATATGTTTGGAAGAATATGTTACAGAGGCCGTTAGGCGGATCAGCGTGTAGGCGAATCAAATTAGGCCAATTGCGTTGGCTAGGCAATGTTATCAGAATGGATAAAGATGAGCCAGTGCGAAAGGTGTTCGATGGAAGCAAGAAAAGAGGATAAACAAGACTTCGATATGAAAAGTTCAGGCCGAAGAATCTCGTCGTATCATTGGTTTTACCAACTGGCGAGAAAAGGCGAAGGATAGAACCAGTTGGAGAAATATGTTAAAATTAGTTTAATTTATTTGTTTGTTTGGTTAATTAATATATGTAATTAAATGTTTGTTTGGGGGTTGTAAAATAGCCAAAAAAAGTATACAAGTAGTAAAGTCTGTACGAGTGTATTTTCATTTCAATGAACACTTTCAGTTCAACACTTTAATTCGAAAACCTTCACACTGCATAACTGGCTCTAATTTACTAATTATTAAAATTCACGAATAATTTAAGTTTTCACAAAATAATTTCATCGCTAGATGAAAATAATTATAATTTAAATTGCACTGACTGACATACCACTGACGCAAAATGGGTATGAGTTCTTTACTTTCGAATGTTCAAAACAGTATTAACTGTCGACATCGAATTCGAATATATTTATTAAACTTGTATTGCTTTAAAGTTAGTGTGAAAAAAACGGGCTGACTTGATTCAGTTCAGCACAGTGTTGACACTGCTAGTTATGTCAAAAAAAAAAATAAATATAATGTAAATACTACAAAGTAATTGTAGATTTAGTTGGTGAACAGTGGTTTGAAATGCAAAAAAAATTGGAAAATATTTAAATATTATAAACTCACTCGGGGATCACACACGGCAATTTTACTTCCGCAAGGCTTCCGTTCTCTTCCCCTCTCTCTCCTACAAACTCTAGAGTTATGAATCAAAAGTTAAAGTAAATATAAAGACGTTTTCAGGAGTTTGAAAGAATTTTTCGACAGTATATATCAACTCGTGTTTTTTCGAAAATCTACTCTTCGCAATTAGTGAACATAAGAAAACTGATTTGATAACCCATTTCATTAAGGAAGCGCTTAGTAGAGCGATATCTCAGTTATGATGCATAAGGATTTCAACAGCTTAATGGTCCCCTTAAAAAAATATAACAAATATACATTTTTGGGCTTAAACAGAGTGAAAAATGTTCAGAAACATCAAATTATTTCGCTGTGAAATAGGCTGGTACCATATCAGTGATGACGACTACGTAATATGTTTTTAATTTTGTTTCTACATTAAGAATCTATTATTTCAGATGTTGAGCGACATTGACAACTTAAAATGATAATAAAGGGTTTTCCAATTTGGGTGAAAATTCAAATGTTTTTTATTTAATGTGAAGGACAATCGATACAATTAAGTTCTGAATAAAACATCTTTCAAATGGCCTCCACGTTTTCTTTGGCAGGAACGAATTCGATGAACCCAATTTTTCGAGCACCTTTTCCACTAAATCAAGTCGTATGTCATGAATAGCACGTTCAATATTAACTTGTAAAGCTTAAAAAGAGTCTGCTTTATTGCTAAAGATCAATGACCTCAAATGACCACCCCACAAGAAATAGTGTAATGGTGTTAAATCACAACTTCTTTGAGGCCATTCAATGTTAGAATTTCTTGAAATAATCGAATCTGCATACTTTTCTCGCAATAATTCGGTTGTTCCACGTGCTGTGTGGCACGTAGTCCCCTTTGGTTGGAACCAGATGTTGTGAAGATCAACTTCCCAGTATGCAAAATGACTCAAAATCGTATCGAAACTACATCGATATTTCTAAATACTAAATCGATATCGAATTCTACAGGGTGATTCAGGAAGTTCCGGACAAATTACTCCAACGTATTCCTTGGCTCATTTCATGAAGAAAATTCCACTAGGACCATGCCCGCAAATGCAAGGGTGCGAAATGGCAGCGGGTTCAAAATTTTCGGATTGGCGGTCGGAGGGTAGTAGGGTGAAGTTGCTAACTTCTAAGCCAGTGGTCGGGCTTGTTGTTTTGGGCTTGTTGGAAAGGTCTTTAAGAGGCCTTTCAGAATCAATAAAAAAAGTAGACAAAAGTCAAATCGCCGAGATACAGAGCTTTCGGAAAAAAAAATTCACATAACCTCAATTTGCTCAGCCAGATGGCAGGTAACTTATGTTTTTTCATGGAAATCGAAGAGTATCGAGTTTCAAAAGAATGGCTTTTAGTTCGATTTTTCACGCTAATACTCGTATACAAATTTTCCAGTGAAGAATCGCGCTCTCGATTTTGATTTTAGAACCATGGTTTCTTCGGAACATTTTCTTAGAATTTGCCGTAGATTACGTTTCTGCTATACTCTTGGTCGGCAAAAACTTAACCCGCCTAATGCATCAAAATGCAACAACCACCTCGAAATTATAACGGTTGTGATCGTTGACATTCTTGTCCTCATTTACTGTCAGACCATTTCAATTCCAGCATTCATTGTGCGCCCAATGATATCTAAAACATCAGCTTAAAGTAATGTAAGGTATTTTTGAGATTTTTTTTTTGTTGTTGACTTACAAACTAACAAAATCGTGGATATTGACCGAGTTTTAAGTAAAATTCAAAGAACGTCCGGAATACCCGATTATTGGGGAAATTCGACTTGCTCGACCTCTAAACTACTTCCGAAAAATCTGAAAAAAATTCTTAAAAAAACTTTACCCTATAAGCTTTCAAATAAAGCTTGAGCAAGAAAAAAATTTATTGATGGGACACCCTAGTGTACCCACTTGGTTCAAATCGAACTGGTTGGCGAAATATGTTATCTTCGTTGAGCATTTCCATTTTAAGTGAACACAGTAAAATCTGGCTATGACTCCAAATTCGATGAAATTAGGCATGTTGGTTGTATTAAGTGTGAGTATGACTGAAGTAAAATAATTTTTGAAAAAATTAGAAAACACGCCTAATATTCAACTTTAAATTTTTTGAAATTTTAAAATAGAGCTCATTTTGAGAAATCGTAACTTTTTTCATGTAAAAACTATCAGTATGCGTTTTTTTGTAAACTACTAAGTAGAAAATGAAGTTTAAAAAGAAAATAGGAGAACATTTTTTTTATAAGTTTTTATAAAAAAAAAATTTTAAAAGAAAATTCAAAATAATTTGCTGAAAAAAATCCCCTTTTAATGTTTTTAGTTTTATTTTCTAGTGATATGCTGTAGTGTCGTTTACATATGTTCCAAGCTTCAGGATGGTATGTTTTTTTATTCGCGAGATATTTGATAAAATAAATGTTACATTCTGTGACATAAAAAAGTACGCAAAGGATTAAGAATTTTTAAGAGCCCGATTTAACAAAGCCGTTACGATTCCCGGAACCCAGACACTACATGCATTTCTACCATATACGAAAACTAAAATAGTTGAGAAAATATTTTCGAATGATGTTGACATACCTCAACGATTAAGAGAAAGTAACTAGAATTACATAGAACTTTTCTGATTCAAGTAACTACTTTTTAAAAACAATACCTTTGTAAATAACTTATGTTAAGGAGTCGAATTAATATATTTTTATGTTCAAATTTACATATGTATGTGAATTTTTTTTCATGCATAAAAAAACATTATATTATTATTATCAATAAAAAAAACTTGTAAACATACAAATAATTCAATACAATAAATGTGAATATAAATGTATTTAATATTTTTATTTAAACGTAGAAGTATTCTCGATTTCTATAAGACATTTTTGTAATTAGGTTTACATTAAAAAATGTTTACTAATCTGTATGTTTTTTTCTGTTTTGTTTTTAATCTACTGTCAAATCAGCTTACATATTTGTAAACAAAATTGTTTGTGTTATTCCTAATAAAAGGTATCGATATGTGTATGTATGTATGTACTACCCAGCGGCGGAAGTCATGACCTGGAAGGCCTGAAATCATGACCGAACTGGACTTCTTTAAAATATGACAGGCCTTCCCTACACCTTACCTCCTCCTTTCTTTTTAACATTGCGTGAGATTGGGAGGCAAGGCCTTCTATCCCTCTCTACTAGAAGGCCTTATGAAGGCCTGCAAAAAGAGTAGATTTAGAAGGACTTCCGTAAAAATAAAAAAATATATATGGAAATTTGCTTCATATTTCAGATTTATACTTTAACCAATTGTAATTCTTATAAATGATTTTTTTAAATACTGCAGCCACAGGAATCGAACACATGACCTTAGAACTTACAATCGGACGCTTTATCTACTGGGCTATCGGATGTTATGATTTTGCAACGACGAATTGCGAACATGTGGAAAGACAGGGTTTCATGAACAACAGCGTCTTCTGGCATTCTTTTAACAGGCCTGTGGAAGCCTTATAAAATCATGCATTTCGCAGGCATTATTAAAGTAGCATTACCAAAGAATGATTCCGCATGCCTAATTCGTGGAAGGCCTCGCAAATTCCGCCGCTGTGTAGTATAAATGCGTACGTATGTATGCACATTGTACATCCAAAGGTATATTATTGAGACGAACTTGTCATACAATTTTAATTATATCTCGCTAATAAAAAAACATACCATCTTGAAACTTGGAGCATATGTAAACGACGCTACAGCATATCACTAGAAAATAAAACTAAAAACATAAAAAGGGGATTTTTTTCAGAAAATTATTTTGAATTTTCTTTTAAAATTTGTTTTTTTATAAAAATTATAAAAAAAATTTTCTCTTTTTTTTTCTTTTTAAACTTCATTTTCTACTTAGTAGTTTACAAAAAACGCATACTGATAGCTTTTACATGAAAAAAAGTTACGATTTCTCAAAATGAGGTCTATTTTGAAATTTCAAAAAATTTAAAGTTGAATATTAGGCGTGTTTTCTAATTGTTTCAAAAATTATTTTACTTCAGTCATACTCACACTTAACACAACCAATATGCCTAATTTCATCGAGGTTGGAGACATAACCAGATTCTACTGTGTTCACTTAAAATGGAAATGCTCCGTTTTGTAACGTCCCTGACCCCCCGGAGTTGTTCTCGATCGGATAAGTAAGAATTACAAGAAAACATTGTGTGAACATTATTGTGAAGTGAACAACTTCAATTACGTTCCTTCCAACTTGTTATCGAAAAGTGCGACAAACTGACAATCAACATCAACGATAGCTGATGTTCATGCTTATGAATGACATGACAATGAATGACATGAAATGAAATGACATGTGAATTATGGAAAAAACGATATCAAATTCATTATCGTTTAATCGGTAGTTGAGTTTTATCTTTGAAAGTATTTGGCCGGCACTATCAGCATACCAATGACATTTGGATGATTATCATTTAATTAGTCGCATTGGCTATAACTATTAAGGAAATTGTATGTTTTGCGGTCGGCAGTCCAGGGATTTGTTTTACAAATAAATACCTCTATCGCTTTATTTCCAATCTTATCAGTCTATCTTAGTATATAATATAAAATTTTTCGTTATCGTTATCACACAATTAATCTGTGTATTTATTTCGCAACAAAAATCTACTTTATACATAATAAACTTCTTTAATTTGTTGTGGCACTTTAAACATTTTTTACTTCTTTAGAAACAGGGAAAAAATCAAATTATAATCGTATTTTATCAATTATCATAGGTTCCAATGTAGGCATTGCAGTTGGGGCACGTGTGATTGGCACTTTGGCAGGAATCCATACAGTAGGGAATACAAACGCAAGGCCAGCATCTGTAGAAAGAAAATAAAGTGGATAAAGATAAAACAGTTGTAAATAAATAAAAGTCAAAAATTTAATATTTTTTTAAAATAAATAATAATTTAAAAAAAAAATTTTTTAAATAAATAATAATAGCCTAACTTCAGTTGCATTTATGGAACATTTCACTGTCACGTACAGACGACTTGAAATAGTTTTATGTGATTATAAGTATATTACATGTAAAGGGTGTCCCAGTAAGATTGTACTTTTTAAATTTAGTATCAGTTTTTTTTGTGCAAGTGGCAACTCTGAAATTTGGCAGCTGCCACATATGTTTATTCCGATTATTAAAAATTGAGTGATTTATGACAGAATAACGCGTTATAATTGTGAAAACTTATTACAAAAATTTGGAAAGTTATGCTGAGACCGCTTGCAAACTTCGAAGAATTTTCAATCGAGATAGTGAACATAATGTGTCAAACATTCGAAGAGCGGTCAAAAAATTTGTAGAAACTGGGTCGGTTATGGACAGTAAGACTGGTGTGCATCAACGTACCTGTCGGTCTCTTGAAAACATTCTTGCTGTAAATGAGAGAGCCGTCGAAAACCCGAAACATCAATTCGGCATCGTTGTCAACAACTTCAAATTTCACGCAGAACTACGCAGCGAATTTTGACAAAAGATCACCATCTTCATGCGTACAAAATTCAGATTAATCAGGAGCTCAAACGAGCAGACCATGGAAAGCGCCGGCAATTCGATCAATGGGTACTGGAGCAAAGTGAAGTCAATGCCAATTTTTCAAAAGTTATCTTCTCCGATGAAGCGCATTTCCATCTGAATGGTTTCGTGAATACACAATGTTGTCGAATTTGTGGCACAGAAAATCCTCATGCAATCCATGAGAAACAAATGCACCCACAACGAGCAACTGCCTAGTGCGGATTTTGGTCAGGCGGCGTGATTGGGTCTTTCTTTTTTGAAGATGAGGCCGAAATTGCAGTGACTGTGAACGGCATTCATTACAGGAACATATTGACAGAGTTCTTATGGCATCAACTGGGTGGCGCGGATCTGAACGAGATGTGGTTTCAGAAAGACGGCGCCACCTGCCACAACGCGCATGAAACAATCGATTTCTTTCAGCAACGACTTCCAAAACAAATTATCTCAAGAAATTCTGATGTCAACTGGCCCCCAAGATCATGCGATTTAACGCCGTGCGATTTCTTTCTTTGGGGTTTTGTGAAATCTCAGGTTTATGCGAATAAAACAGAAACAATTCCTGAGCTCAAATCCGCGATCCAACGCGTCATCGGTGAGATACACACACATCTCTGTGATAAAGTCATGGAAAATTTCATGAAAAGAGTAATGGCCTGTCATCCGAACCGTGGGGTCCATTTGTCGGAGTGTAAAATTAGAAAACGTACAGCTCTTTGTTGGTGACAAGTTTTCCCCAATCCCTTTATGGAATGTAATTGGAAACCATTTATTTGTATTCCGAAGCCTAATTATGTATGACGATAATGTTCTAAACGATACTGTTGTGTCGATAATGCCGATCCATCTGCCATTTGAAGGGGTTTTCAACAGAGACGCTACAAAAGTAAATCAATAGGGACAGCAAACGACGCCATATTTTTCCCCGCTCTTTTGACATTTCTCTTCAGTAAGGTTTGCCATTTCATCAAGGAAAAATATACGAGCCAACAACGAGTCGAAATTATTAAAATTTACTACCGAAATTTGGAGTCAGTGGCCTCAACTTTAAGAGCGCTACGTCCAATTTATGGTCGTCATAATCGTCCTACCAGTTCAACAATTGACCGTCTAGTGGAAAAATTTGAATCTATAGGCACAGTACAAAATGTTCCCGTGCCAGTAAGACAAAGAAGTGCCCGTAGTGTCGAGAATATTGCTGCTGCTGAGGCTTCAGTTCAAGAAAGCCCAAATGTGTCTCTCACGCGTCGTTCTCAAGCGTTGGGCATCTCTGTGACGTTGTTGTGGCGAATTTTGCGAAATGATCTTGGCCTACATCCTTACAAGATCAAACAGACGCAAGAACTGAAGCCGCTTGACCACCTTAAGCGTCGTATGTTCGTGAATTGGGCTGAGCAACAACTTGAAAATGATTCGGATTTTCATCGGAAAATCATCTTCAGCGATGAGGCTCATTTCTGGCTGAATGGCTTCGTCAATAAGCAAAATATGCGTTATTGGTCAGACAGCAATCCACACGTAATCCATGAGTCATCATTGCATCCCGATAAAATTACGGTTTGGTTCGGTTTATGGACCGGCGGCTTCATTGGGCCGTCCTTCTTCCGTGATGATCAAGACCGGCACATTACTGTGAATGCGAATCGCTACCGTTCAATGATAATCGAATATTTTTGGCCCCAATTGGATAATATGGACTTGGAGGACATGTGGTTCCAAGAGGACGGCGCCACAAGCCACACAGCGAATGCCATAATCAATTTATTGGAAACCAAGTTTAGTGAACGTCTTATCTCACGAAATGGCCCAGTCAATTGGCCGCCTCGGTCGTGCGATTTGACGCCGTTAGATTATTTCCTGTGGGGCTACGTCAAGTCTATGGTCTATGCCAACAGGCCAGCGACGATTGATGAACTTCGTACGAATATCGAACGTGAAATTGCAGCAGTATCGGCCGATTTATGCTTGAATACCGTCGAAAATTGGGTTCAGCGTCTGAACTTCTGCAAGCGTGCCCGTGGTGGCCATGCTAAAGAAATCGAGTTCCATATATAATGACATCGAACGTACTTTCACAGGAATAAAGAAATTCATTGGTATCTAAAACCGGTTTTGTTTTATTTAAAAAAAACTTTTGTAGCGCTTTTATTGAAAAACCCGATATATACTATATACTATAGCATCATCAAAAAACTGCTCGTGTATTGAAATATTCAATGAAGAGAGTAAGAGAGAGAGAGAGTAAGAGAGAGAGGGAGCAGAGAAACGAGGCGCTTCACTAGTTTTCTTTGTTGGTATCCCACTCCATGAGTAAATTTTCTTCTGTATTTAAAATTCCATACTCTTTGGTTGTACCACAGAGTAATATTAACATGAGTTTGCAACAGCTGTTCTATGTTCGAAAAAAGTCCGTAGAAGTCTTGGAAAGCAGATAGAGGATGAGAGAAATCCTTAATTTTAACAATTGGGATCTACACAAATTCTTTTACTCTAACACTTCATTACATTTTGATTTTTTTCACTGAATCTCTCTGTTTTTAATTGATTTATTTGCCACAATTTACTGGTTTGTTACGCGGCTGCAAACATATGAAAATCGCACAACGCAACCCGAATTCTTCAAGTCACCTATCACCCTTTGGTCTTTGCAAGCATCTTTTCCATAAATTCTCCAAGTACTAGATCAGCTGTGGCATTGGTACCCCCTACCATCAAAGAAAAACAGTGAATCGTATATGATTCTCTGCTCTCTCCTCGCTCTCTTCATTGAATATTTCAATACATGAACAATTTATTGATGCTTTTGTATATGATATCAAATTAATGATCGTTTTGTCGGTAGTGAAGATATATAAATTTTTTTGTTTATGATTTTAAATGGTTCTGTGATCAGCATTATCGACGTACCGATATAATTTAGACGATTGTTGTTATACTTGTACATAATTAGGCCACAGTGCATTCAAGGGAAACGACATCAAATTCATTATCGTGACGTCGGTAATACAGTGCGCAAACACATTTCTATAAAACAGCAGAATCGACAAAAATGTATTATTAAAACGATTATCATCATACATAATTAAGCCTCTGATAGTTATTTAATTGCGCCTACATTAATTTTCTAATCATGCCAGAGTTCAAAGTTCAATTCAATAAAAACGCAATCAAATTTAATTATACGAAATTCTTAACCATTTAAGTGACGTCACAACATAAAGTTATTTCACAATGACGTGGTGGAAATTGTAATTGTTGACTTTATGGTAATCACCCCCCACCCACCCACCCTCTCCCCACAAACACCATAAGACATAAAACAATACAATTTCAAAATAAACAAATGGTCGATCGCAAGTACTGGGTATATTGTATGGAATGGGATGGGATGGCATGACTCACTCATTGCGGCATTTGTAATGAAACAGTTCATTGTATTGTAGATCAACAGAGGCGGGCAAATGTAAGTTTGTCGTGGTATTCAGATCGAGTACTATGAATTTTGTATGACTAATACAAATTTAAATTACACAGAATTCAAAGAGATAAGAAAAATCGTAAACCGCACTTGCTTCGAATTTAACAGATCGACTTGGTATTTTTATGACTTTCTTTATTATTTAAGAAAATTATTTTTAGAAAATTATAAATATATTATTATTATACATACTAGTAAAAAGGGATTTCTTCCATATTAGGCCTGTTTTTTACCCCCCTCTAAACTAACATTTCGAACACTTTTTAAGCGTGTTTTGGTTACACCGCTAGCTTATAAAAGGTGTCTCAGTAAGAGTGCACTTTTTCATTTTAAAATAAAAACACGTATTTTTTGAGATAGTTGTGATGTTTTTATTGGATTCTAAAGAAGACATATTCCGATTAAGTATGGAATAAAATCTAAGGCTAATTGCCCCCACGGCTCTGTTGACAGGCCATTAATCTTTTCGTGAAATTGTCCATGACTTTTTCACCGAGATCTGGCTGTATCTCACCGACGACGCCTTGGATCTCGGATTGGTGGCGCTGGTGGCGCCGGCTTGCTGAAACCGCATGTCGTCCAGATCTATGCCGTCCAGTTGAGCCCACAAGAACTCCGCTATAATGTTCTTGTAACGAATGCCGTTCACAGTCACTGCAATTTCGGCCTCATCTTCAAAAAAGTAATCACGCCGCCTGGCCAAAACCCCACCAGACAGTTGCTCTTTGTGGGTGCATTTGTTTCTCATGGATTGAATGAGGGTTTTTTGAGCTGCAAATTCGAGAATTTGGTGAATTCACGAAGCCATTAAGGTGGTAATGCCCGTCATTGTGAGAATATGACTCTTTTTTTTTTTGAAAAATTCGCATTGACTTCACTTTGCTCGATTTCCCATTGAACGAATTGCTGGTGCTTTCCATGGTCTGCTGGTTTGAGCTTCTGAGTAAGCTGAATTTTGTGCGCATGAAGGTTGGAGGTCTTTTGTCAGAATTCACTACGTAGAGCTTCGTGAAATTTCGAAAGAAATGTAAGGTGGTCAGAGGAGGCATCGAACCCACCTCCTCATGCACTAGAGCCGAGCACACTACCATTGCACCACCGATGGCTCATTTTCGAAAGTTTTCTAATTTGTTTATATTTGAAAATTTTTACCATATCAAACCTTTTCCATAATTTTGAATAATATGACTTATCGCTCAATAGGCGTTTTCTTTGCAACTTAGCAAGCGATAATCGCTTGCTTTGTAAGCAAAATACGACTTTTGTATGTGAAGCTAAGCGATATTAAGCATTTTTAAGCGATTCCTCATACAAAGTGGTCGAAAAACTAGTTTAGCAAGGTATAAAAAACAAGCGCTTATTAATGAGGCCACCTAGTTAAATCATATCGTGTCCAACTACCGACAAAACGAAAATGGTTATGTTTCCATTTCTTACTGGGGCCTAATTATATAAGAATCGATATCGAATTCGTTATCGTTTTGTCGGTACCCAGTAGCACCAGTATACCATACGTGTTCGCATTCGTATAGTATACAAACTAGGCAGGGGTACTGTGATATTCACTATACCTTTATAATATACGTTTGTTAAGGAATGACCGCTTGTGTGCGTACACACAATATAGCATACAAAGTATATGGAAATGTTTACAAATAATCTTCGTGTTTTGTCTTCGTATGTGATATAGAACCTGTATCTACATTGTTAATTGTAATGTTTACAATTTCATTACAATTCTGATGAAAATGTTGGCAGACTGGTATACGATCAGTACGACGAGTGTCTGCAGTCGAATTAAATTGTACATAGAAACGTTTGTAGCTTAGTCCTCAATGTTGAAGAGAAAATATAAAGAAACTTTGTACAACCACCATACCACTGTATATACCATGTATTCCGAGGCGTATAGAATCACTCAAATTAATAATAAAATCAAAGAGTGTTTAAACTCACGGGCGAGGTGTTAACACCTTTTTGTTACACGGTACCTGTACGATTTCTAAGAACACATTATTAAATGTTGCATTAGAAAATAAAAAAAGAATAGTTTTTGTGCTGAAGGCTCTTTTGCTACTGCACTTTCTTTTTTCTTACATCTGATTTAACATTAGATGTAATATTGTTAAAATAAATAAAGCAATATTTAGCTCACTGAAATAATTGTGTTTGTTTTGTCATAAACACAGCAACGACAAAAAGTATTGAATAGTATAGAGAACTTATTGCAGTCTTGTTCCGTTCTCATGTAGAGAGTTTGAGTAAAAGAGCATAAACGAGTTTTATTCTCTTTATAGAATATTACAATATAAATGCACTATTTCGACAATGTTGTTACATAAAACAATACAAACAGCATATATGTTTTCAAATGCATCAATGTTTCTCATCAAAATTATAAATGGACCAAGTTATGACAAAAAGAGAGTAATACGTATTGCACCGTTAGCCAGGTGACGTCAGTGGTTTTGAGTCATACAATTCGTTCAATGAGTTCTCTATACTATTCAATATTCTTTGACGACGATGACCTGCTTGTTTGGTCGCTGTCGCTACATCAATACCATTATATTTATTTTCAGGCAGAGACTATTATTGTACAACAACCAGGTATGTGATGCTAACGCTGTGTGTTGTTTGCATGTGTTCACTTTGATAGATTGCCCTACTAGTGCCTATAGAGTTTAACACATTAAAAAAAAAAATTATATTATTTTTTATATTTATTTTTAATATTTATTTACATTAAATATATATATTATTTTCATAATTTTTATAGTTCACGTTCGCACGATTATACGTTACAAACACTACTAACTGTTTATTATGAATATACACATTATCACTGTTCACGTTTTAAATAAACAACAAGTATCCAATCAAATTATCATGAAATCGTATTAAAAATGTTAAGCTTCATCACTGTACACTTTTCTGTAAACAAAGTATGTATGAATTTGAATTAAAGACAAACACAAATTTGCATATGCACTCTATATACAAAGTATGCGAAGATGTGTGGGGTTGTTTTTTTGTCTCATACACAATCTCTGTACACTTTCCGAAGTATTCGGGAAAAGTTCTATCGGGTAGTGAAGGTTAATGAATGCATGTACTTTAAATGGCAGACGAACTGTCATTATCGACATATTAGTATCGGTTGGACAATTAGGCCGATGTATTCAGTTATCTAATTATGGAGAAACTCTATGAAGCAATGTCTGAGCTTGGTATTCCTGAAAAACTCATACGCCTTTGCAGGATGACCTTGACGAACACCAAATCCGCAGTGAAAGTTGGTAAGGATCTTACCGAACCTTTCGAAACTAAGCGAGGCCTCAGCCAAGGCGACACTCTATCGTGCGATCTCTTTAACATCTTAATGGTGATCATTATGAGAAAAGCTGCAGTCAACATGAATAAAACCATCAGCAGCAAAAGTCACATGCTGCTCGCGTATGCTGATGATATAGATATCATTGGGCGCACAATTAGAGAAGTTACTGCGGTTTTTTCGAGAATTGAGAAGGAGTCAGCAAAAATGGGTCTGACTGTAAATGAGGAGAAGACAAAATTAATGGTTTCAACGAACAGGGCCTCCACGCGATTAGACCAAAGCGTGAACGTTGATAACCGTTTTAATTTCGGGGTGGTGGACGAAATTATATACCTCGGATCTGCCGTGAACAAAAACAACAACGTCAGCCTTGAGATCAAGCGGAGAATTGTGCTTGCGAATAGATGTTATTTTGGGCTAAGCAAGCACTTTAGAGATAAAGCCCTCTCTCAAGTAACAAAAGTCCAGCTGTACCAGACTCTCATTCAACCTGTCTTGCTTTATGGTGCAGAATCCTGGGTCCTATCGCAAGCAGACGAAACATCTGTAGGAGTCTTCGAGAGAAAAATACTCCGAAAAATTTATGGCCCTATAGTGCACAACGGCGAGTATCGGCGACGAATGAATCATGAGCTGTATGAGCTTTATCCTGATATTGACATAGTTAAGCGGATCAAGATAACGCGATTGCGCTGGCTAGGCCATGTCAGTAGAATGGATGAAGATGAACCAGCGCGAAGGGTTTTCGAAACCGAACTCGAAGGAAGACGAAAAATAGGTAGACCAAGAGTCCGCTGGAGGGATCAGGTTGACGAATCCCTGCGTACACTTGGTATTACCAACTGGAGAAATAAAGCAAAAGATCGAACTGGTTGGCGAAATATGTTATCTTCGTTTTGTAAGGTCCCTGACCCCCCGGTGTTGTCCGAGACCGGATAAGTAAGTAATTATGTAAGAAACGATATCGAATTCATTATCGTTTTGTCGGTAGTGAAGTATTATGAACGCATGTATTTTATGTGGTAGATGAACTATCATTATCGACATATCTGTATCGTTTTCACAATTATCGTCATACACAATGGGGCTCCAGAAACTTTTTCATTCAGGTTTCAGTATCACAATTACGGGAAATACATAATTTTTAAATTAAAATCTAATATGGAACTATACATTTGGAAGCCACTGTAATTATAGACTTTATACTTCTCTCGGAAAAATATGCATGGGCACGTGCCATTGTTTCCCTGCCCCTGTGAGTAGCAACAAGTTGATACGAGTATGTACATATGTATACACGTTTGGAGCGTCAGACACGGTGCGTCTTATTATGTATGTATGTAAGTATGTATAGTTATTTATATTTATATATATACATATATATATATATAAGTTTAAGATTTTTATAAATACTCAAAACATATTGATTGTTTATATTTTGTGATTAAATAATTAAATTAGAAACGCAACGTTGTGACGTGAACATATTTTAAACGACACGAGGAAAATAAATTCGAAGGCTGTCATGAGTTTGTTTTCTGCCTCTCTCTATCTCTCTCTGGAATGTTAATTCAATTAACATTTAATTTAATTACTCGCTATTCCATGCGATCAAGAACTCTGTGAGATAATTTCAATATCTTATTAGTGGCTTCGGTTTAATTGTCTTATCGACATGAACAAAGGGAAGGATCTTATTACTCCGTATGGCAAAAATTTAACAAAATTATTATGGATCATGGAGATGTTTACGTACATTATGAACCAGACATCAAGTATAAACAAAACTCTGTACTCAGTCATTTAATTCAAATTTAGTTTGAAATGTCATCTTTTGTTTGATATTCATATAACATAACAATATGACTGTGGTAGTCAGTTTAAAATTGTTTTGAAGGTGTCATATTTTGAAAAAATTTTAGCATTGCAAAGCAAAATTCGATTAGAGAAGGAAAACCCGGTGCCAAATTATGTACGACGATAATCGTCCCAACGATATCGATATGTCAATATTTAGTGTATGTATTTGTTTTACCCCGCTAAAGTTAATTATAGCTTAATTTGTACGGGGTAGCTAAGCATTATTAAGCGTCATTTCAATTTCCCACTTAAATTCCGACTTGAGCATTGACAATGATGTTGCCATGTTAAATTTCAAGAAATGGCAAAAACAAAAAGTTATCTCAGATAAATTTCGTTATCATTTCTTGTGAATGAAAATGTTATCAAGAAGGAGAGACTCAAAACAGAAATTTGTAAAATATCTTACACATGGTCAGATCATTTAAATTATTTTATTTAATGGAAGACTGCGTATAATTTTATATTCCTAAATTTTTTTTTGCATTATAATTATTATTTATTTTCCTCATTAATTGCTTTACATTTTGATACTTATTTTAAATATAATTATATAATTAAATTTTTTCTTCTAGTGTCCGAAGACTTCTCTAGAATTACCAATTCTTCTCTTAAAAATTTAAATAGGCCCGTTGGCCAGCCCATTTACTCGATTTCAAAGCTCAGCATTTTTATTATAAATTTTCCTGGGAAAAGGACAAAAACCCAGATATTCCTAAATTTGAAGGATAGATTTTTATTTCTGATTGAAAACAAAATTGGAATTAAATTGTTCACAACAACGTGCGGTAAATGTGTGTTGTCGTATCCCGTTTTAACCACCCATGCCATTTTTTTTATCAAACCAACATTCAGGGGATGCCCCATGATAAAAATACTCATGGTAGATGCAGGCGGTGTTGTTGTAGGTGACGTCAAATTGATGGCAACAACAACATAGATTTTGTTTTTGCTTCTCACTTACGTTGTGTCAAATCCAACAAAATACCAACAATAAATGTAAACAAACATATACAAAATCAAAATACATGTGAACTTGACCGCTCAGAAGTGGTTTGCAATGTAAACAAAGCAAATCAGCTGTGCTTATGGGTTCACCATCTATGAATCCATCTTGGGATGCCCCCTATAAATGCAGTGTATTGTGTTGGGAAGGAAAATTGTGGTAGTGAAGGGTGGAAAGAGGGAGTAGTGTCTGTTGACATTTGCCTTGAATCTTTGGGGAGAAATACAATACGTACAGTACGGCTGAAAAACGAATTTTCTCTATAGTGTATAGTGCGGTCAACCGGCCACTCGATAAAAAACAGATGAGAGTTCCTGGGAAGCCGCGTTCTTCGGCTAAATATCGCCACGTCTGGCATAAGTTGACGGATGTCCGAGGAACACATACCATGGACATATCGATAGAACAGCGACACGCAACCCACATTTGGACGATGCTCAAGGGAGGCAATAGAGTTGGATACCCTACTGTCCCCTATCAAAACGCTCTCCTCTGGACACGGTCGAGAAGCTCCAAAGATGCCCTAGGAGCACCTGCCCATATATGGGAGTTATATTCCATCTTTGGTCTGATGTAGGTGGTGTACATATTTCGTAGTATTAAGTGTGGATCGTTTTTTGAAACTCATAAGTGGCAATAGTTTAATGGAATAAAAAACAGCCCTAGCGCTGGTACCTTTTAAATTTGGTGTAATTTTTTTGTGCAAGTGGCAACTCTAAAATTTGGCAGTTGTCACATATGTTTATTCCGATTATTAAAAATGGAGCGGTTTATGAAAGAACAACGCGTTATAATTGTCAAAACTTATTACAAAAATTTGGAAAGTTATGCTGAGACCGCTCGCAAATTTCGAAGACATTTCAGTCGAGAAAGTGCAACTAATGTGTCAACCATTCGAAGCGTGCTCGAAAAATTTGAAGATTTAGATTATGAATATGTAGATTATGAATTAGTTAAATGGAAATTGAATTGAAACTGGGTTGGTTATGGACAATAAGACTCCTATGCGTCAACATACCGGTCGCTCTCTTGAAAACATTGCTGCTGTAAACGAGAGTGTCGCCGAAAACATCAATTCGGCATCGTTCTCAACAATTTCAAATTGCACGAAGCACTACGCAGCGAATTTTCACAAAAGACCTCCCCTTCATGTGTACAAACTTCAGCTTACAAAGGAGCTCAAACCAGCAGACCATGGAAAGCGCGGGAAATTCGTTCAATGGGTAATGGAGCAAAGTGAACTTAATGCCAATTTTTCAAAGAAAGTCTTCTTCACTGAAGAAGCTTATTTCTATCTGAATGGCTTCTTGAATACACAAAATTATCGAATTTGGGGCTCGTAAAATCCTTATGCAATCCGTGAGAAACAAATGCACCCACCACGTGTCACTGTCTGGTGTGGATTCCGGCAGTGTGATTGCCCCTTACTTTTTTTTGAAGACGAGGCCGAAATCGCAGTGACTGTGAACGGCATTCTTTACAGGAACATGATAACGGAGTTCTTGTGGCCTCAACTGCACGGCATGTGGTTGCAGCAACACGGTACCACCTGCCACATTGCGCATGAAATACTACCTCAAAAATATGTGTTTTTATTTTAAAATCAAAAAGTGCATTCTTACTGAGACACCTTTTACATGCGTTGGTAATATTTCACTACCGACAAAACGATAATGAGGAGCTCGATATCGTTTCGATATTTGTCCGAACGATACAGATATATCGATAATGAGAGTTCGTCTACCATTTAAAATATATGCGTTCCTAATAGTGTATTACTGACAAAACGATACTGAATTCGATATGGTTTCTTTTACGTTTACGCCCCAGAATTCTGCACGCGAAAAAATTAACTTTTGAATACTCGTATGTTTACACATAACTATAATATCTTTACAAATTACCATATTCTATTTGATATATGAAAAATATCATTAGCGCCCTGAATTGCTTCGCTTTTGATGTGTGAACATCTATAGGCACGGGTAGGGCAATCTATCAAAGTGAATCCATGCAAACAACACACAGCGTTAGCATCATATATGTGGTTGTTGCACAACTATAGTCTCTGCCTGAAAATAAGTATGATGGTATTGATGTAGCGGCAGCGAACAAACAAGCACGTTGTCATCACCAAAGAGTATTGAATAGTATAGAGAACGCATGGAACAAATTGTATGACTCAAAAGCACTAGCGACATCTGGCGAAGGAATCGAAACGTTTTATCATAACTTGGTCCATTCATAATTTTCATGTGAAACATTGATGCCTTTTGAAACATTTATGCTTTTTGTATTGTTTTATGTAATAAATTTTGTCGAAATGGTGCATTTATAATGAAATAGTCTATAAAGAGAATAAGACTCGTTTATGCTCTTTTATTCAGAATATCTACATGAGAGCGGAGAAAGAGTTCAATAAGTTCTCTATACTATTAATTACTTTTTGTCGTCGCTCTGTTTATGACAAAACAAAAACAATTATTTCAGCGAGCTAAATATTGCTTTATTTATTTTAACAATATTACATCTAATGTTATAGCAGATGTAAGAAAATAGCAAAAGAGCCTTCAGCACAAAACTATTTTTTTGTTATTTCCCAATGTAAGATTTACTAATGTGTTCATAGATATCGAACAGGTACCGTGTAACAAAAAGGTATTAACTCAAAAAAAAAAAGGAACACTCATTTTTACTAATGTCACCTTTACTTAAAGCAGGGTTCATATTAGCTCGTGATCGAGCCGCTCTCGAGCCACAAAGTGTCACGCGGCCGACAGCTTAATATCTGGATCCGGTCTCAAGAGCCGCCAGCCGCCGGTTTCAATTTTGACTCGCTGCTCTTGAGCCGGATTTTGGGATCCTTATAACCTTTGCTCTGTACAAGTATAATGTCAATATCCTCCTCATCAGCAGATGATTTTGGTGAATTTATCAATATTAAAATATCGCAACTCAGTACTTTATTGACAATTCTTCAACAGTGAGCAAATCGTCGATGCGCCAATGAAAACAGTTATGTTTCCTATTAACTTTTCAGGAAAGTACAAGAACTAAAATCTTCTTGTAACATTTGTTTAACAACTCTGTCATTGTTAGTACAATAAACTTCGAAGCCGGTGCAAATATCAGGAAAGAGCTGCGTGAGCGTATGTATAAATACAAATGGTTTTCAATGTTGCAATAAAAAATTTTTAAAACAATTACACATAATCCTTTTCGTTGGCGCAGCGACGAAATGCTCAAAGAAACACTGTTTTACACTATTTTTGCACAACACTCATTAATATTTCCAATAGTAGACTGTGATGGTCAATAAACTTTCTAAGATTAGATAAGATATTACGAATCAACTGCCATTAGCTGGGCCGTTTTTAGTCGCACTTGAATTGTAGTTCTTTTTTTTAAATTTTATCATAATTGGTCGTTAATAACATTATGCGACACTTTAATCACCACTTGAGATACCTAGTACTCCGGTAAAATATGAGACTGTTCCATATCACTGATGATTCACAGACTCTTTATCTTTAAGCAATTAAAGTATTTTTAACTGAACTTTTGGAATCAATACTCACATGAATAGACAAAGTACTAGAGCCCAACAGTGGGTCCTTGAATTGGCCGAATGTTGCACTGATGTCAGGATGTCGGCATGACAAGATGGGCACTGCATACGTGTAGGTCCATTTCCGATGGCCACTACATTGGGTCGAGTTGTCTGTATGATCACTGTTGGTGGTTGTTGGGGTGGTGGCTGGTACTGTGGCTGCGGCATTGGTTGTGGCTGTGGCATAGGTGGATATAACGATGGATTATTTTGACTGTGTGACTGTCCCGGTTGGTAGTAGGAGGCCGGTGTGAAGCCCGGTTGCTGTTCTGTATATGGCGGTGGTTGTGACTTCTCCATTGTTTAAGTATTAATTGGCTACGGGGAAAATTGTGCAATCGAATTGAAAGTCGTAAATTTGGGATTGTGTTTTCAAGTGTTCTTGTAAAAAGATATATATGTGTATATGTATTTGTACGTTAATGTAGAAAAAAAACTTTGTTTACATTTGGTTTAGGTTGACTAGATTTCACGCGTTGTCTCGATCGATGCGCAGTTCCTACCACTTTGAATTATACTCGCAGACTAACTGGTTGCCTACGCCGCCCATCTGGGGTACATGGAATCTCTCTTAGTACATTGTGTTTGTTTGCTGTTGTTGTTGTTGTCGTTGCTGTTCTGGCCGATTGTTATCTTCGTGTGTTGAAAATTCAACATTCGGATTTACCAGTTGCTGGTATTTGAGCGAGAGAATGAATGACTTACGTGCATACATAGATGTAGTTTGTTTGCTTGGTTCTGTGCGGACAGTGCAACAGTATTGCCGCGTTTGTTTTAAGGTCTTACCGGCCGGGAAGACATAATTATCTAGAGATTTTGAAATGTTTGTTTTTTCGCTGGTTTAGTCTAGAGTTTTTCGCATAAATTTACTTTAATCAAGAATCTCTGATCTGCACCAAAATTTCACCACCGTCAAAGTTTGCTGCGCTCAGTTGATAAGGTTATTTCCCCCCCCCCCCCACGCTCGGCACAAATTCTTAAGATATAGGTCTTTAAAGCTCGAGTATATAATCGATCATACCTCAGGTATTTACTATCCGACCTATTTCAAGTGGGTGCCATTTCAAAGACTGTTTTAAACTGTTTAAATCCGTGCATATACATATTTTGTTTTATTAACCCATTAGGGATCCATTTACAAAGAAGATTTTTTAACCACACTTTTTTTCAAATGTAGTATTTTCAGAGAAATCTCTTGTGTACTTATTTAATTGAAAGAATCTGATAATAGACAAGACTTAAAGCTGTTTTTTAGAGGTATAATACTTCGCATTAACCCCACAAAAAGACCGGAGATATTTACGTTGAAAGTTTTGGAATATATTTTTTAACATAAACAAATTATGTGGAATGGTTTTAGACTGCGACGCTTCCAATACCTCCAAATTATTAAACAAATAAAAACTATCAAAGGCATAGTACCATAATTAAAAAATTATTTAAAAAAAAATTAGCGAATTTTTAAAAATAATTTTTCAAATTAATAACACAAAAATACTATGCCGAATCCGTGAAGCCGGTGTTAGACCCACCCCAGAGGAGAAAATCCCTAAGTCCGGCCTAAGGCCGGATACGCAGAAAGATTTATAGCACAAAAAACCCACCCTAGAAGATAAACTGCCGAAGCCGGTGTTGGACCCACCCCGGAGGAGAAAGCCCGAAGACCCGCCTCGCTGAAAGCTTTATAACACAAAAATACTATGCTGAAGCCGATGTTAAATGAACTACATTTTTTCGATAACTGGTTCAGTTATCGAGTCCTGAAAAACTTGCAAAAATAAAGGTTGACTTGAGCTGTGGGTTAATTTTTTATTTATTTATTTTTTTTAAATTTAATATCTCCGGACTTCGAAGCGCTATTGTTGAGTATTATACCTTAGAAAAAGGATTGCAACTTGTATATTATCGAAGTGTAGTAAAAAAATAATTATTCTACGGTTTTTTTTAAAATAAATTTTTATCAAAAAAGTGAGGTTAAGAAATAATTTTTTTTATTATCCCCTAATGGGTTAATAAAACCAAATATTTTATATACACACAGATTTCAGAATGATGTTTCTAGTGAAACCTATTTCAACAGCATCGGTTAATAAATGACCGAGTTATGCGCGATTATACATTCAAGCTTTGGAGGCCTATATTTCGAAAAATTTGGACTTGTGGAAATTTTTTTTATTCTTATTCAAAACCAAAAAAATAGGCGATATGTGACTAAAATATATTTGTTCCATATTAAATTACAAACATCGGGATTCTTTTAAAAATTAAACACAACAAATTCAGTGAAATGATCAAAATTTTGACTTAAGTATCTCACAAATTTCAGGGAATTTAACATTGAAAAATAATTAATGACATATTCTCCGCGACTGCGCCCTTTTTTGCACCACTCTTTTTCCAGCATACCCTGTCTTACATATTTCGTCAATTGGGCTTCGAATGTTGGCTTCTAAATGATCAATCCGCAAAGATCACAGATTTAACGTACCCCCACACAAAGTAGTCCAAAGGTGGTAAACCACACGAAAGAGGTGCCCAATTTACAGGTCCATTTCTTGAGATAATTCGGTCACCATTTAAAAAAAAGTAAATGGTTTTCCCAATACATCCCATGAAGGAATCGGGGAGAGCTCTCACTTCCAGTGAGCTGTGGGCTTTTATATATACAGTTTTATACTCACTGATTGGGACCTTTTGACTTAAGTATCTCACAAATTTCAGGGAATTTAATATTAGAAAATAATTAATGGCATATTCTCCGCGATTGCGCCTTTTTTTGCACGACTCCTTTTCCAGCATACCCTGTCTTACATATTTCGTCAATATGGCGTCGAATGTTGGCTTCTAAATGATCAATCCTTGCTGGTTTATCCGCAAAGATCACAGATTTAACGTACCCCCACACAAAGTAGTCCAAAGGTGGTACACCACACGAACGAGGTGCCCAATTTACAGGTCCATTTCTTGAGATAATTCGGTCACCAATAAAAAAAAAGTAAATGGTTTTCCCAATACATCCCATGAAGGAATCGGGGAGAGCTCTCACATCCAGTGAGCTGTGGGCTTTTATATATACAGTTTTATACTCACTGATTGGGACCTACAGTTTTACACCGGTTCCGAGCGGCATTTTGAGAAGCTTTTTTATGGGTAAATACTCGATAGTGTCGCTGTCACTATGCGAGGTGATCGCCGCCGAAAGAAATTTAATGTGGTCAGAGCAGGGATCGAACCCAGGATCTCATGTAGAAGAGGCTAGCACACTAACTATTGCACCATCGACGGCCACTGCCTGGCCATTAGTCTATCATTTTTCTAATCCTTGTAATGTGTACAACCAATAGGTTTTCTGACGGTCCTCAAAAGGTCCATCGAAGGTCGATGAGGCCTATCGCAGAAAATAGTGTACTGGATATATACAGCTATTGTTCGCCCTATATTGCTTCATGACATTGTCGTTTGTGACCGGTACATGGAACATATTCTACCAAATATATTCTTCAGGAACCATGTATATGTGTGGAACACACTTCAAACATTCATATGTTTGCAAGTCCCAAACTCACTTGTATTTGAATGTAAACAGTATCATGTTTACTGGCAAACATGTATAGTTTTACGTGGAAACATACGTTTTTCATCCCAAACATCCATATACTTACATGGAAGCATTCACCTGTTTCCCCCAAACCTACATATACTTACGTGGAAACATGTGCATATTTCCTCCCAAACATAATAATAATAAGACAGGAATTATTCTTTGATTTCAATATATATGTATTATTTATTATGATTAGTTTTATCAATATAAATCCACATTTGCAAATAATTAATACAAAAAATTAAAAGACTTAAAATGACCCATATTACGTTTACTTCCACTGAATGCACTATATGTTTTTTTTTTCATGAAATGGGAATCTACTGTTCCTTTGCTTCTCCTTTTTTCCTTTCCTTTTCCTTTTCCTTTTTTTGCGTTGGTTGTCAATATGCGTTGGTAAACAAACAATATACAAATCTAGTTCATGCAAGCCAAGCGTGGATTAATTAGTTGCGTTTTTTTATTGTACTTATTTCACAAATGGTTTCTTAGTAAGGGCTCGGACAGACGAAGGCTTCACGTTGTTGCCCTTTCTAGTTTGTTTCCTCAAAATCTTTTCTAACTTTGATAGCACACATGCATATATACGAAACACATACACAAAAACCAAAGTAACATCACAAACCATTTAACCGTCCGAGCCTTCGTTTATTCGTTATTCACTGATCAAGCGCTTTTGATGTCCTCTGTCCGATGACCCATTGATGACTGAATACGTGAAACTTAAACGCAATACATCAGCCAAAATATGACACTGACTTCATCTGCAATTTGCACGCACATTCAGGAATATTTACGACTTACTGACTGAGATATGATACAGATGCACACTTACAAGATAGTCTCTCTCGTTGCTCCTCTTTTATTCTCTTGCTCTCGAGAGAGCATAAACAGTGCAACAAACAAGGCTCAAACACATATATTATAACATATTAATCATTGTGTCTCAAACATGTAATATTGAATAGCAAACACAATGTGTTTGGACACAAATATATTATATTTGCGACACACTTTATATTTGCATCCAAACAACAAAAAAATACAGATTTTTCAGCGTGTAAGACTATTGACAAAAGTCAGGAGAAACGTAATTGTGTGTATCAAGGGTGCACTTCGCGTAAACCATGCCGAAAGTTAGGTGCATGCATAAATATATTTCTGAATACAATTCTTTAATTTAAAATATTGTTCCAACATTGATGAATCGCTGTGCGCTGTGGACACTAAAGCTGATCACCTTTGACCGAAAAATATGACTAAAAGAAAAAGTAAGTCACACCATCAATAATAAAGTTGCCTGTTCCGTAGCCCATTCCCCAAATTGTGAAATTAAATAAAACGTATTTGTGGTAACTCTAGTTTTTCTCTTACAAACAGAATGTTTAACTTAAGATTTCTAATTCTAGCTAAACCCTCCTTCATCTCCACAGATACGGGCACAACAACACAACTAACTGGTGAATAATGTAACTATTTATCTTATCAGTTAAATTTATTTTTTACTCACTCGTCTCCATACAATCTAATTAAAGGTTAAGTACACAAAAATATTTTCAAAATTTGCAAGTTGTAGTGCAAAACAATTTTTATTTTTATAACCTGTGGTGAGTTTTTTATGCACAAAATTCCTACGATTGAGAAAACTCCAAATACAACCGAGAGCATTCTCTCTTTGAAATTGAGAAGAATGAAAAATAAATTTGAAAATTTCTGCTTCAAACGAAAAATAAACGTTTCTTGCGAAATTAACTTTTTGCGTCATGATTTTTTTCTTAAAGCCA